>CM060901.1:487030382-488354382 GCA_030737815.1 Allium fistulosum
GATCCACGGTAATGCTTAGGTAACTCTGGACAGTCCTTCTTGAGATACCCAAACTTACTATAGATGAAACACTTCTTCGCCTCAATTTTGCAGTCTTTACTAAAGTGACCTTTTTCCAAGCAGTTATAGCAAATTGGCTTGTTTTGGATCTTCTTCTTTTGATGCTTCCACTTTTTATTTTTATTCCACTTCTTCCAGATTCCTCCATCCGATTGCGTCTTTGGCTCTTCTTTTGGAATAATAGCTTTCGGCTTGGGATAAAGACTCTCATGTCTTAAAGCCGTCTCAATTGTCATCTTGAAAGTCTAGTCAATATGACCCATAAGTTTCTCTCCTAATTAATAGTCTAATCCAATGATGAACTTCTTATTCTTCTTTAATGGAGTATTAATGAAGAACATCCCATATTTCGTCAGGTTATCAATATTAGCAATGTATTTGAAGACAGACATATCCCCTTGCTACATATCCATGAATAATTGGAATAGAACTGACCTCTGAGCTGTAGGATTAATTTTTTCATTGAATCTGGCTTTAAACTAGTCCCAAGTGAACTGATCCTAGGGAGTAGCAGCCCTCACTACATTCCACCAGTTCATGGCTTACCCTTGAAGCTGTCGGGAAGCCAAGCGCCTTTTCATAGCATAATTCAGCTCTAAGTCATCAAAAATCCTTTTGCATGTATCAAGCCAATCCTGCACTTCCATTTCCAACTCCGTTTCTTGAAATAGTTTGCCACCTAGGCTATCAAAGTCTTTGTTTAGCTTAGTGAAATTTGTCTTTGGGGGCCTGCACTGAAGCACCACTATCAATAAACACATTGGGATCAACTACTTGAGCGTTCTACAACATGTTCTATGTCATGGTATTGAACATTGTCTACATGTTAGGATTAGCAGCTCCTGAGCCAGCTCCTTCTTCGTCTCTAGAGACAGAGCTTTTAGCAGCATTCCTTGTCCGAAAACTCATCCTTCAACCTATAATAAGGATGATCGGTGTCTCTATAAGGAGTTCAGCTTAAGTAGTACTCATGTATGCAGTGTGACTTATATACATTATATATTAATTTATAATTTTTAAAACCGAAATATATAACAAGTACGTGCTTTTGTATATATATATATATACAGTTGAAACAATCTAATGTGAGAACTCCTACCCTTTCTCTACTGGACCATGGTATCCTTAAGGCTAAACTACACAGCCTTAGCTCTGATACCAAATGTGATAACCACCTTATACCACAAGCACCCAATATAACCAGTATAATGCGCAGCAACGATGCTCGACTGATGTAGAAAGATTATCAAGATTGTGGTAAAGTAAATCAATCGTAGAACCAATCTTATATCTCATAGCTTATTGAATAAAATATAATAAGAAATATCGTAGAAATAAAATAGGTGAGATAGTAATAACTGAATGAACCATAAAAATCAAAGTATTCAAATCCTTACATTTATACAACATAAGTGATAGAGTTTATGTAGGTGATAACAAACTCAAAATAGATAACTATAACTAAATAGATAATAACACTAGTAAGCTCCATAGTGGTGCACAACGGAATGATAAGCAATAAAAACTATATATAGTAATATGAGAGTATATCCTCCTACTCATCTCCTATCCAACTACACGTGCTCACCAGACCTAATATCCCTAACCTAATCAGTTAAGAGTACCTAGAATAATAGGAAGAAAAGCATAAAATCCCGAGTCAGACAGCAGTTTGGTGTGAGCGGTAGAAAATCTCGAATGCTGTAAAGTCGATATACTTGCACAAATGGTATGAAAAATGTTACTCGACATGTCCCTGTATCCACAGAGTTAGCACATAACATAGAATATATGCTACTCTACATCGTATCATCATGGTGTAATATACATCAAAGTACTAATGGGTGTCTAGATATCCACATCAATGAATCTACATCGTGTGACATCCCTAGGATGATTAATAACTAAAGAAAACATAGCATCCATCATGCATCCTTACATTCACTCACTCGGTGCGTTGGATATATAATACTCATATGACCTCCTCGTGTAACCAAGGACTACTCAACGTCTCAGTTTCTCAGTACTCAAATCCATGCCACTCAGTAGGCTAAGAACTATACTACACTCGCACTCATTCTAGAGTAAAACATATCAAAACATCATATGATCCAGGGCAGATCACACTCCCAAGTGAGCATCTCACATACCCCTACTTTATCAGTACACTTCGAAACCTACAAATATCAATGATCCCTTTGCACAAGGCATTGAACGGTGCTTTGATGACCAAAGACAAACTTGTGAAGTATGGTATGCATATTGACACTATGTGCCTTTTCTGCCAGTCCAACAACGAGTGTTTGCTGCATTTATTTTTTGCATGCCCCTTTGTGAAAAATTTGTGGACCTCTATTATGTACAAGGCAGGCTTTCATGGCTAATTATATTTGTAAAAAAAATTGAAAACCTATTTCACCATCATTATTTATTATTTAAAAGAGTTTTATTTTAATTATAAATCTATTATTTGATAATTTAAAATTAATTAAATATTCAAAAATCAAAGCTGTGAAATTCTGGGTCATTACAAATATGAAAACAACATAATCCCCAAATAGATATGGAAGAAAATAATAATTTAATACTAGGCATAAATTAATTAGGTGCAATTTAATATTACAACATATATATATATATATATATTCCCTTAAACTTAGAAATCTATTATTATAATTATAAAACTCTAATGTATATAATAATTAAGATATTTAAAAAAAATTAATAATCAACAATCAATCTAATGAAAACGAGTTAAAGAAAATTATGGAAACTAATCCATAAATAAACGCGAAATAAGGAGTTTCCCTTATAAGGCCTTAAATGCATAAATATGGGTGAGGTATACACACACAGATATATATATGTATGTATGTATGTATGTATGTATGTACAATACATATATGTTAGCATAGATTGTGTTGAATTTTTTAGAACGGAAATTATGGCTAAGTTATAGGAATGTGAGATCAGTTGAAAGCACACAAAAGTCTGCTCAGCTAATATGGCTACCAGCAGTGTGACTTTGGAACTAATGTGGAACATCGCCTATGATAAGTACCTACGGTGGACGTGAGGTTAGTCCTAATTTCTAGGGTAAGTCTGCCCAGCTAATCTGGCTACCAACACCTATAAATAGTAGGACTAATGTGAAATGTCATGATTAGGTTATGGGTCATAAGAATGAGGGAATCCCAGGAAGGGCCTTGTAACAACCCCGAATTTTAGCCATTGAATTTTAAATGTTTAATTAATTTTAAATATTTAAATAATTGGATTTTGAAATTTAATAGTTCATATCCTATTATAGTGATCATTTAAATATTTGAATTGTGAATTAAATATTAATTAAGTGGATTTGATAGTCTTATTTAACTCCTTTTAATTAATAAATAATATCGATGAATTCAATTTGTAAATTTATTTACAATAATAAATAGTTAATAAATATCGACAATGTGATCGAAAAATATAAAACGATATTTAAATGTGTGAAATTAGCATTTCGGGCCACTGTCTCATATTTTGACTTAACAAGTGTCATTGGATCTAGAATAATAAATTGTTGGACATCAACGAGTCTCGTGACGATCAGACGTATTATGTGGTCGGCATGCTTGAAACACATAGCGATTAATTTTTAAAGAATTAATATCATATAATTTGATATTAAAAGCTAAATTCTATATATGATGGAAATAGGTCCCAATAATTGTTCCATTATGTTCGAAATATTGGTAATTAGCTAGGAACGCCAGTGAGTATTCCTTGACTGGAATTCCTTAGTTTTTGGGCATGAAGAGTGCTAGTTAGAAATCCTATATAAGGACTCCCATACCCATAAATTTTGTCCGAACCCTAAAAAAAAGCTAGCCGCCATTTGAACAGCCCATCTCCTACAGTCGTAGATTGTTGGAGTCGTTGGGGGCCATTTCAAGCAACGAGCCCAACTACAAAACTGTGTAGCGCGGCATGTTGAAGTGATTGGACGGACGGATTAGGGTGGTTCATCGTGTAGCGACCGGAATCTCGAGATGATCGACGTAAAGGTTTTTACCTTATTCTCCGTAATAGAGTCATCTTTGGTGGCTAGGTCGGTAGCTTTGGCTTTGCCAGAGGCGGGGCATCCTTCTGGAGGGTTGCGGCGGCCGGTGGTGGGCCATAGCGGGGGGATAAGTGGGAGAAGGCGTAGTCGGGTTTCGTTCGTGAGTCTGAGAAGTTGCGACCTGGAGTTGTTAACATGAGTGGATTAGGTTGCTAATTAGGGGATTAGTGAATTAATTGAGTAATTAATAATTAAATCATATTATTTAATTCTAGAATCTTGTAAAATCAATAACTTGTTCATATTAGGTCCATAGCGAACATGGTTAGTCGCGTTGCACTCGTAGCACCGAACACTACATTTTGGAATTGGATTGTTAGGAATTGGAGCTAGTAGAATTTTAACCTAAAATCGAATGTTGTTCGATTTTAGACGGAATCAAAACCTGAAAGCATTAAAAGGAATTTCGATGAGTTAAACTCACCTTTTTGGTTAATCGGTACATTATTTAGTAGATAAAATTTATTTATTGCCTACTTAGATGTTAGTTTATATTGTTGTTTGATTGATTGTTTAGATTGGATTCCCGTTTTGAAAATTCATATAATTATAGATTATTATTTGTTCCTCCCTAGTAGCAGATGGCGTAAATAACCATTTTGTTGCAGGGGACAAAAAGAAGAGGTCAGAGTGTTATCGTAGCGAACAGGTCGCTATGGAACACTTTGAAAAATACATATACATCTGTATGATTTACTGGGGACATTCGTAGGGAGATCCAAAGGGGTTTCTCGCCATTATTTATTTAGTGTTATCTACATCCCATGTATATTATTTTATTGCTTATATTGATGTTTAGTTAAAATAATTTATGACCCTCTATTTAAATTGTTTAAGTGTCGGTATAGCGATTTTTCGCTATATCATCACTTAATGAATATCATCTCCCTAAACCTTTGTCTATTGAACTTGAACTTGTATTTTCACAAAATAGATATTTAAAATTCATTAATCATTTTGATTAATGATATTTGAATTTAATCAATCATTTTAATTAATGATATTAAATATTAATTAATCATTTTAATTAATGAGATTTGAATTTAATTAACCATTTTAATTAATGATATTTTAAATTTAGTTAATCATTTTAATTAATGATGGTTGAATCTAATTAATCATTTTTTATTAATGATATTTGGATTTAATTACTAATTTTAATTAATGATGTTTGAATGTAATTCATCCATTTAGTTGATGATATTTGGATTTAATTAATGATTTTAACTAATGGTGTTTTTCAAAGTTAACTAACTAATTTAATAAAAGAGTTTAAAGTAAATCAACTGATTTAATAAAAGCGTTTTAAAGTTACTTAATTGATTTAATAAAAATGTTTTAAAGTGAATTAATTAATTTGACAAAAGTGTTTAAAGAAATTGATTAAGTTATCAAAACGATTATAAAGTTGTATATATATTATCCTTTGGGATAAATTTACATTGTTTTAAAGTTGTAAAGGTATTTAAATTGATTTATTATCCTTTGGGATAATAAGTGTTGTTTTAAATATATAAATGTTGGTTTATAAATGAGAAAATCTTTTAATAGAAACTGTTCAAAATTAATGCTTAGGGTAAATTGTATGGGGTTTATAGTAAATAATGTTTTTTTGGCATTCTTTTTTACCCTTGTTTTAATACACTTAGTATTATAATTTTCAATCTTAAAAGAATATTTCAAAGAGTATTTTTAAAATGTTTTACAATATTTGAAATGTGAAACTCAAGCTCAAGCGTGGATCAAATGTTTTAAAGGATTAATTCATTTATTAGTGGTAAGCGTATGCGATTTAATTCCCATACACAAATCACTTTATTATTCTCTATAGTTGATTTATCGACTCTCGATTTTGATTATGATATCTTCTTTGTACTTCGTCATTCTAAGACGATTTGTCACTCAATTTGAACATTAGTATCCAACACTGGGAAAACTAAAACAAAAGCGCGAGTGGGAGTGTAACACCCCATATTTTTATGTATAACATTATTTAAGATATTTAATTAACTAAAATTAAAAAAAATGTGGAGATTAATAAATTGAGAATAGATTACCTAAGGGTAGCCGTGCCATGTTAATGAGTAAATTAAAATGAGATAACATAAGATAATGTGTTAGGAAATAAGTAAGGGCTATATGAGAAATAGGAAGAGCTTATACCCTAAACCCTTAGGAATGAAACTCACGTTTAGTTCAATTTTACTCTAACTAAAATTATACCAAGGCTGGCCACCATTATTGTTCTGAAGAGAATAAAAGCTAGAATTCAAGTGAAGGAAGATAATCAACATTAAATCTTGCATCTTATAATCTCAAAGCTAAGGTGAATAATTACTACATCCTATTTTCTTATGGTTTTCGGTTTTTTGATTAGATCCAAAATGTTTTTGAAAGTATATGCCATGTTTTGATGATTAATGTTATATATATATATATATATATATATATATATACTTGTTGATGAATTATATATGTTCATGTTAGTTTTTATGATATGTTTTACATGAAAACCCTATTTTATGACATCCAAATGACTTGAAAATTTAAAAATAGGTCAGAAATAATATTTTAGAGATGGGTTTCTATTTCCATAATTTTCTGAGTTAATGTCGATTTTATATTAATTTTCTAGTAAAGAAAATGATTTATTGGGTTATAAATTATTTACGGCTGAAATAATTATTATTTGGGTTTGACATTTTTATATGTTGGAAAACATATTAAAATAGATTTTCTAGGGTTTTTTCTAGATTTTTCCTAAGTGATTTGATGAATATATAAAATTATTTGATGTATGGGACTTAAATATTTTATATATTTTATTAAAGAGAAAGGGGCATTTTACAAAATAAAATTATTATTTAATTCTAAAAATAGTGGCAGCACTTTTCTGAAAAGAATTTGTTAACCAATGGGAATTACAAATAAAGGCACGTTACTTGAAAAGTTATCCTTTTTAAGTTAAAAATAAAGAAATCATACTTTTAGCATGTTTCAGCCTTTTTGGCATTAGACCTTCCGACCTAGGCCTTCCGACAAAGTCGAAAGGTTAGCTCTCGACGAGGTCAAAGTCAAATGCATATGGTATCAAGTTACTTGGTACGTAATGAATTGGACATAGTCGAAGGGTTCTAAGTCAAAAGGTTGGTTGCCAAAGAGGTTGAAGTGTGTTTGTTTTATAAACCAAAGATAGTCTGCTTTGCTTTCGATAAGAGCTTTCGACTTGGTTGCTTTCGACCAGGTCAAATGTTTAAAATAAAGGTTTTAAACCTTTCGACATAGTCGAAAAGTTACTGCTGTTTTATCACTACTTTGTTTTGAAAACTTTTGACACAGTCGAAAGTTTACTACCGCTTTTGTTTTGTTTTGATTTGAACCTTCCGACAAAGTCGAAAGGTTTACTTGTTTTAAAATTAGCTGCTTCTCCATGCTTTTGAAAGATAACTTTCGACTTAGGTGATTTACCCTTGTTTTCTAATTGAAGTATGACCAAAGCTTTCGAAGCAGACCTTCCGACAAGGTCGAAAGGTTGTTTCCAAGGAAGTCGAAAGGTTTTAAAAGAAGGTTTTCCACTTGTCTTAAATTGAACCCAGTAAGTCTTCGAAAGGTTTATGTTTTAAGAGGTTTAATGCCTTCAAAAGATTGTTTCGAATGAAGTCTAAAGGTTGTTTCCAATAAAGCCGAAAGGTTTTAAAAGAAGGTTTTCCACTTGTTTTAAATTGAACCTGGTAAGTCTTAGAAAGGTTTATGTTTTAAGAGGTTTAATGCCTTCGAAATGTTGTTTCCAATGGCTTCGAAAGGTTGTTTATTGAATGGCTTCGAAAGGTTTAATTCAATGGTTATGAAAGTTTTAGTTCAATGGATTTGAAAGGTTTGAGATGGAAGGTTTTCCAAGGTTTTTCTAAGGCAATGTTTAAAAGTAATTCTAAAGGAGGATGTCCAAAGTCTTATTGCTTTTCAAAGGTTTGTTTTTCAATAGTTTCGAAAGGTTTCAAATCGGTTTTGAAAGAATTGATTTCAAAAGTTTAGAAAGAGGTTCTTTCAAGTGTCTAAATGTTTTCATCAACTAAGATTTGAGTAAAGAAGATATACATATAAGATGGTGATATGATTTTGAGTAAAGTATATAGATTATATACTTTTCCTTGTTTAAGTTTGATTTAAAGGTTTTAAATCATTTTGAAAATATTTTCAAGGAAAATTATGGGAGGGGATCCTTAAGTGAAAATGACTCGGATATCAGAATACCTGATGGGACTAGTATGGGGTCGCACCCTATACATTAGCTATTAGCCCCAGCTAATTGTTGTCCAAAATTCCAGTGTGTAGGACTTCGTCACAGGTAGACTAAAATTATGATTACACACTGAATGGAATATATGTTGTATACAGATAGGTTATTGGTGAGCCCGAAAAACCATTAGGATCAGGAAGACCTGGGAGATGATTAAGTTAGGGACAGACCGTCCAGAAGAGAAGTATTTAACAGATAGTTAAGGACATACTGTCCAGAAGTGAAGTATTTAACAAATAGTTAAGGATAGACAATCCAGAAGAAGAATAGCTAATAGATGTTAGATTAATTTTGATTATATCGTCTGGTAGGCCCGAGTCAGCCAAAGGTTAAAAGTTATCCAAACAAAACTTATGTGTTTGAACAGATAGTTCATTATTACCTGATGTTTATGTATGTTTACATAATGATGCTTTAAAGTGTTTAATCAGTTTTGATTGTAGGAAAAGGTTTTGCAAAGATATGTTTTAAAAGGACGTTAGTGAGGGGAAACCCATTCCGCTAAGCGGTGTGGTCTCACTTAACATATATATTCCGGAATGTATAGTATTATTCATACCAAGCTTTATGTCTGACTCAAAGTTTATGTTTTCCCTTAAACTCTCCGGTTCTCAAAATTAATTTGAGTAGGCTGAGGTGTTAAGGCCTTTTTTAGGTTTTACTAGGTTGACGAATAAGCTACCGAAGGCATGTCGGAGGCAAACAGATAGCTATTTAGGAGTTGCAGTTTTTGTTTATGTTTTGATGTATTTTCAGTGTGATTGTATTAGGTCTATTATGACCATACGACTCTGATCATCCAAGGGGGTATCTTCATATACCGCTCTTGGCGTATTTTGTAATAATTATATTTTATCTACGCTTGGGAACGAATTTGGGATAATGTGTTGGGAATGTGAAACATTTGGTTTTGAAATGTAATGAAGTAAAATTTGTTTTGAAATATTTGTTTTGTTTCATATTCAAGTGCTTTTGATATTGTAGATACCATTAACATAGTCGCCGGAAGCTGATACTATAAATGACTACAACATCTGTAGCGCTTAGTTTTTGGGCCTCTAGAAAGGGGATGTTACAGCTTGGTATCAGATCATGGTTTATGAAATACTTTAACTAAACATGGTTTTGAAAACATAATCCTTAATAATTAGAGTTAAGATCAGGGTATGGGATAACGCTATAGTAACGTACTTGTATTTGCTATAAATATAAGTATACGCTATATCTCTAGACTCCTATCTTAGTTAGGCTATTCATATGTACCTCACGAGGTTTGAATACAGATATGGAAGGAAGAAGAGGCAAAGTTAATCTTGGAGATGTCCCGGTCAGGCTCAAGCTGAAACTGTTGGTGCTGGGGTTCCCCAAGTAGACATGGGGCCATGCGTCGGTTCTTGTAAACATGATGCAAGTTGGAATAGCGGTTGGAGTTATCGAAGGAAATGCTACTGGAGGAGGAGTTCAGGAAGTTCCGATGGTTAACCAGTATGCTTACTTGAGTAGAGATTATATCAGGCTTGGAGGGAAGCCGTTTATTGGTACGAAAGATGTGATCGAGGTAGAAAATTGGCTGCTACATTATAAGAGAATCTTTGCTGACTTAAGATTAAATGACGAGCCAAAGAGGAGACTAGCTTCGATACAGCTTCAAGGAGTTGCCTTATTCTGGTGGAATACTGTCGTAGCTGGTGTTGATGAGGAAACCATAACTTGGGAGGAGTTTAAGAGAAAGTTTCAAGAAAGGTTTATGTTAGTGATGGCGCAGTCGGCGTTGGTGGGGAAGTTTACGGAGCTAGAACAAGGGGAGATGTCTATACTTAAGTATGCAAGGAAATTTGAAGAGTTAGCCCGGTACAGGTATGCTTTGGTTGATACAGTGATCAGAAGGAATGAAAATTTTATAAGAGGCTTGAGGCCGGAATTGATAAGTGCTACTTTGCCGCACTTAAGAGATCCTAGTGATGTAGTGGTGGAAATGGCGCTGAGACAGGAAGAGGCTGCTTAAGGAAGAAGATGAAGGAGGCCAAGGAGGGACAGGGCCAAAAAAGAAAGTTTTTCCAGAAGAAGAAAGCTAAGAAGGGAGGAGCATAGAAAAAGTGAAAAGGTGAGGTCGTCTGTTATAAATGCGATAAGAAAGGACACTATGCTAATGAGTGTCCGATTGGAAAAGGAAAAGAGAATGGAAAGGAGGTGATTGGGGAAAGGAACATCTGATGCTTTAACTATGATCAAATCGGCCATTATAAGAACAAATGCCCAGAGCTTGCTAGAGATGGAAATGGGCAAGTTTATGCATTGGAGCCCACAACATCAAGGCCAGTTGTGCAGGAAAAAGGAAAGGCTGTTCTGGGAGACTCACTGCAGATTCACGGTATGTCTGTTAGCGTTTTGTTTGATACCGGTGCATCACATTCTTTTATTTCCCGATGTTTGGTAAATAGGTTTAACCTAGAACCCTCATATCTAGTTACTTCCTTAAGGGTTGCAAATCCGATAGGAGGGTATGCAACACTTGGGATGAGGTGTGACCATTTAGAGTTTGATTTGCTAGGTCATACTTTTGATTGTTGTTTGCATGTATTTTACTTTATGGGATTTGGGATTATCCTTGGGATGGATTGGTTAAGTAAATATGATGCTAGGATATTTTTCCATGATAGGAAAATATCACTTAGTCACCATAGTTGTAGTGATCGGATAGTTTGTACCGTAGAGAGCCCTAGTTGCGAAGTGAATGCTTTATTGGGTATTATGGAGTTGGAGGACGAATTGCATCGAGTCTTTATAGTTAGAGAATTTGCTGATGTGTTTGAGCCGGTAACTGGATTTCCACCGAAACGAGCCATTGAGTTTCAGATTGATTTGGTGCCTGGAGCAAAACCGGTGAGTAGGCCGCCAAGCAGGCTGACACCGACAGAGATGAAAGAGTTGAAGGTGCAGTTGGTGGATTTGGAAAGCAAGAGTTTTATCTGACCGAGTAGTTCACCATGGGGAGCTGCCGCATTGTTTGCTAAGAAATCAGACGGTTTGTTTAGGCTATGTATCGATTACCGTAAGTTGAATGAGAAGACAATAAAGAACCGATATCCATTGCCGAGAATTGATGATTTGTTCGATCAGTTAAGTGGAGCCAAGGTATTCTCTCAACTGGAGCGACTAGATTTCATCAGCTTAGAGTGGCAGAGGATAGTATTCCTTTGACGACATTTAAGACAAGGTATGGATCGTACGAATGGTTAGTTATGCCGTTCGGACTAACTAATGCGCCGACATTCTTTTTGGATTTGGTGAATCGAATTTTCCAAGAGCACTTGGATAGATTTGTGTTGGTCTTCATAAATGATATTCCGATATACTCTAGGGATGAGAAGGAGCATGAAGTTCATCTTAGAGTTGTGCTTGAGACATTGAGGAAACATCAGTTGAAGGCTATGTTTTTGAAGTGCCATTTTTGGAAGAAGGAAATGAAGTTCCTTGGTCATGTAAAGGGTTGTTTAAAGATCTGACTAAGATTGAGGCGGTGAATAATTGGAAGAGACCCGAGATGGTGACCGACATAAAGATTTTTCTTGGATCGGATGAATATTATCGAAGGTTTATAAAGGATTTTCCACAAATAGCTGCACCGATGACTAATCTTACGCGAAAAGATGTGAAGTTTGTATGGACTGATAAGTGTGAGGAAGCATTCCAGAGCTTGAAACACTTATTGACCCATGCACCAGTGTTAGTGGTTTCGGAGGGGAATCGGGATTTGGTTGTTTATACTGATGCATGTGGAACTGGATTGGGAGCTATGTTGATGCAAAGAGGTAAAGTGATTGCTTATGCTTCTAGACAGCTCAGACCACATGAAGTGAGGTATACTACGCATGATTTAGAGCTAGTTGTCGTTATATTTGCTTTGAAGGTGTGAAGGCATTATCTTCTGGGTGAGCGATTTGAGCTTTATATAGATCATAAGTCGTTGAAATAATTGTTCTCTTAGAAGGAGCTGAACATGAGACAGCAGAGATGGTTGGAGTTTATTGCTGCTTATGATTTTGGAATTGAATGCACACCCGGGAAAGGGAATAAGGTAGCGGATGCACTTAGCAGGAAACATCAGAATGCAGTATTGGCTATGATTGCTGAGTGGAAAGATTTAGAAGCATTATCAGCTTGTAGAGTGCAGTTTAGATTCGAGGCAGGTTCTAGTGCAGGAAGTGTTGTGTTGTCTTGTTTAGAAGTTCGACTGGTAATGATTGAGAAGGTAGCTTCTAAACTGGAGGAGGATCCAGTTTTGGCTGAACGGATCAGAAGGTTAAGGGAAGGAACAGAGGGCAATGACTTAAAGGATTTCAGTCTTGACCAAAATGGGTGGTTGAGAAAGAAATGAAGGTTGTGTGTTTCAAATGTAGGAGACATAAGGAAGGAAGTTTTGAATGAATGCCATCATTCGAAGTTCACTATCCATCTAGGAGGAACAAAAATGTATCATGATATGAAGAGAAGTTTCTTCTGGGAAGGTATGAAATGAGACATTGGTGTATGTGTTAAGTAGTGCTTGAATTGCCAAGAAGCAAAGGCTGAACACCAGAAACCAAGTGGATTGCTTTAACCGTTGGAAGTTACATTGTGGAAGTGGTATTCTATCTCTATGTATTTTATTGATGGGTTGCCAAGGTCTAGTAGAGGGAATGAAAGCATATGGGTCATAGTAGATAGACTAACAAAGAGTGCTCATTTCATTCCAGTAAAGTCAACTAGGACGGCACCTATTTTGGCGAAGTTGTTTTTGAAGAATGTGGTTAGACTACATGAGATTCCTAGTAGTATTGTCAGTAATAGAGATTATTTGTTTACTAGTGAGTTCTGGAAGAGTCTACAGGAAGCATTAGGAACCAAGCTTAACATGAGTACCGCTTACCATCCACAGACTGATGGGCAAACGGAAAGAGTTAACAAAGTCTTGGAGGATTTGTTAAGAGCTTGTGTATTGGATTTCGGGGGATCATGGGAGGACCATCTCCATTTAGTCGAGTTCTCGTATAACAATAGTTATCAGACTAGTATTGGAATGGCACCGTTTGAAGCTTTGTATAGAAAACCATGCAAATCTCCCGTATGTTGGATAGAGACCGAAGATAAGTTAGTTTTTGATTCAGATTTGGTGAAAGAAGCAGCAGATAATATTGAGTTGATCCGAGCTAGGATGAAGGAAGCTCAGTCTAGGCAAAAGAGTTATGCTAATAGAAGAAGGAAGGACTTGGAGTTTTCTATTGGAGACTATGTGTTTATTAAGGTTTCATCGATGAAGGGTGTGATTGGATTCGGGAAGTCAGGAAAGTTAGCACCTAGATTCGTTGGTCCTTTTTGTATTATTGAAAGGATCGGGAAACTCGCTTATAGAGTGGAGATACTGAGTAGTTTGGCAGGAGTCCATGATGTTTTCCATATTTCTCATCTTACAAAGTATATTAGAGACCCGAAGACTACCATAGCACCTATAGTGTTAGAAAATTTAGTAGTAGAACCGGACTTGACTATATTTAAGAAACCGATTCAGGTTGTGGCTAGAGAAGAGAAGAAGTTAAGGAACAAGATAGTCAAGTTAGTAAAGGCTCAGTGGAGTGATGATGCTAGAGACTGTACTTGGGAGACTAAGAATAGAGTTAAAGACGCTTATCCAGATTTGTTTGATGGTATGCTTTATTCTTGATTGTTTTGTTATGTACCATATCGTAATTTCAAAAACTAAATTCTTTAAGGTGTGGAGTCTGTAACACCCCATATTTTTATATATAACATTATTTAGGATATTTAATTAACTAAAATTAAAAAAAGATAATGTGGAGATTAATAAGTTGAGAATTGATTAGCTAAGGGTAGCCGTGCCATTTTAATGAGAAAATTAAAATGAGATAACTTAAGGTAATGTGTTAGGGCAATATGGAAAATAGGAAGGGCTTATACCCTAAACCCTTAGGAATGAAACTCACGTTCATTTCATTTTTACTATAACTAAAATTATACCAAGGCCGACCACCATTATTGTTCTCAAGAGAATAAAAAGCTAGGATTCAAGTGACGGAAGATAATCAACATCAAATCTCACATCCTATAATCTCAAAGCTAAGGTGAATAATTACTACATCCCATTTTCTTATGGTTATTGGTTTTTTGATTAGATTCGAAATGTTTTTGAAAGTATATGCCATGTTTTGATGATTAAAGTTATATATATGCTTGTTAATGAATTGTATATGTTCATGATAGGTTTTATGATATATTTTACATGAAAACCCTATTAGATGACATCCAAATGCCTTGAAAATTTAAATATAGGTCAGAAATGATATTTTAGTTATGATTTTGAATTTTCATAATTTTCTGAGTTAATGTGGATTTTATATTAATTTTCTAGTGAAGAAAATGATTTTTTGGGTTATAAATTATTTACGGCTGAAATAATTTTATTTGGGTTTGAAATTTTTATATGTTGGAAAACATATTAAAATTGATTTTCTATGGTTTTTTTCCAAATTTTTCCTAAGTGATTTGATGAATATATAAAATTATTTGAGGTATGAGACTTAAATGTTTTATATATTTTACTAAAGAAAAGAGGCATTTTATAAAATAAAAATATTATTTAATTCTTAAAATAGTGGCAGCACTTTTCTGAAAAGAATTTGTTAACCAATGGGAATTACAAATAAAGGCAGGTTAGTTGAAAAGTTATCCTTTTGAAGTTAAAAACAAAGAAATCATACTTTTAGCATGTTTCAGCCTTTTATGGCCTCAGACCTTCCGACCCAAGCCTTCCGACAAAGTCGAAAGGTTAGCTCTCGACAAGGTCAAAGTCCAATGCATATGGTATCAAGTTACTTGGTACGTAATGAATTGGACAGAGTCGAAAGGTTGGTTGCCAAAAAGGTTGAAGTGTGTTTGTTTTATAAACCAAAGATAGTCCGCTTTGTTTCGAATAAGAGCTTTCGACCAGGTCAAATGTTTAAAATAAAGGTTTTAAACCTTTCGACACAGTCGAAAGGTTACTGCTGTTTTTCACTATTTTGTTTCGAAACCTTTCGACATAGTCGAAAGTTTACTGCCGCTTTTGTTTTGTTTTAATTTGAATCTTCCGACAAAGTCGAAAGGTTTACTTGTTTTAAAATTAGCCGCTTCTCCATGCTTTCAAAAGAGAACTTTCGACTTAGGTGATTTACCTTTGTTTTCTAATTGAAGTATGACCAAATCTTTCGAAGCAGACCTTCCGACAAGGTCGAAAGGTTGTTTCCAACGAAGTCGAAAGGTTTTAAAAGAAGGTTTTCCACTTGTTTTAAACTGAACCCAATAAGTCTTCGAAAGGTTTATGTTTTAAGAGGTTTAATGCTTTCAAAAGGTTGTTTTGAATGAAGTCGAAAGGTTGTTTCTAATGTAGTCGAAAGGTTTTAAAAGAAGGTTTTCCACTTATTTTAAATTGAACCCGGTAAGTCTTAGAAAGGTTTATGTTATAAGAGGTATAATGCCTACGAAATGTTGTTTCCAATAAAGTCAAAAGGTTGTTAATTGAATGGTTTCAAAAGGTTGTTTATTGAATGGCTTCGAAAGGTTGTTTATTGAATGGCTTCGAAAGGTTTAATTCAATAGTTCTGAAAGGTTTAGTTCAACGGATTCGAAAGGTTTGAGATGGAAGGTTTTCCAAGATTTTTCTAAAGCAATGTTTTAAAGTAATTCTAAAGGACGATGTCCAAAGTCTTATTGCTTTCGAAAGGTTTGTTTTTCAATAGTTTCGAAAGGTTTGAAATCGGTTTTGAAAGAGTTGATTTCAAAAGTTTAGAAAGAGGTTCTTTCAAGTGTCTAAATTTTTTCATCAACTAAGATTTGAGTAAAGAAGATATACATATAAGATGGTGATATGATTTTCAGTAATGTATATAGATTATATAGTTTTCCTTGTTTAAGATTGATTTAAAGGTTTTAAATCATTTTGAAAATGATTTCAAGGAAAATTATGGGAGGGGATCCTTAAGTGAAAACGACTAAGATATCAGAATACCATATGGGACCAGTATGGGGTCGCACCCTATACATTATCTATTAGCCCCAACTAATTGTTGTCCAAAATTCCAGTGTGTAGGGCTTTGTCACAGGTAGACTAAAATTATGATTATACACTAAATGGAATATATGTTGTATACAGATAGGTTATTGGTGAGCCCGAAAAACCATTGGGATCGGGAAGACCTGGGAGATGATTAAGTTAGGGACAGACCGTCCAGAAGAGAAGTATTTAACAGATAGTTAAGGACAGACCATCCAGAAGTGAAATATTTAACTGATAGTTAAGGATAGACAATCCAGAAGAAGAATAGCTAACAGATGTTAGATTAATTTTGTTTATATCGTCTGGTATGCCCGAGTCAGCCAAAGGTTAAAAGTTATCCAAACAAAACTTATGTGCTTGAAAAGATAGTTCATTATTACCTGATGTTTATGTATGTTTACATAATGATGCTTTACAGTGTTTAATCAGTTTTGATTGTAGGAAAAGGTTTTGCAAATGTATGTTTTAAAAGGATGTTAGTGAGGGGAAACCCGTTCCGCTAAGCGGCGCGGTCTCACTTAACATATATATTCCGGAATGTAAATATTATTCATACCAAGCTTTATGTCTGACTCGAAGTTTATGTTTCCCCTTAAACTCTCGGGTGCTCAAAATTAATTTGAGTAGGCAGAGGGGTTAAGGTCTTTTTCAGGTATTAGTAGGCTGATGAATAAGCTACCGGAGGCATGTAGGAGGCAAACTGATAGCTATTTAGGAGTTGCAGTTTTTGTTTATGTTTTGATGTATTTCCGCTGTGATTGTATTAGGTCTATTATGACCATACGACTCTGATCATCCAAAGGGGTATCTTCATATACCGCTCTTGGCGTATTTTGCAATAACTATATTTTATCTATGCCTCAGAATGAATTTGGGATTATGTGTTGGGAATGTGAAACATTTGGTTTTGAAATGTAATGAAGTAAAATTTGTTTTGAAATATGTGTTTTGTTTCATATTCAAGTGCTTTTGATATTGTAGATACAATTAAAATAGCCTTATTTAGTCACCGGAAGCTAATACTATAAATGACTGCAACATCTATAGCGCTTAGTTTTTGGGCCTCTAGATAGGGGATGTTACAGCTTGGTATCGGAGCATGGTTTATGAAATACTTAAACTAAAGATGGTTTTGAAAACATAATCCTTAGTAATTAGAGTTAAGATCAGGGTATGGGATAACGCTATAGTAACGTACTTGTATTTGCTATAAATATAAGTATACGCTATATCTCTAGACTCCTATCTTAGTTAGGCTATTCATCTGTATCTCACGAGGTTTGAATACAAATATGGAAGGAAGAAGAGGCAAAGTTAATCTTGGAAGAGATAACACCACCACTAATGGAAATGCCCGACCAAATGCTAGGACATGTCCCGGTCAGGCTGAAGCTGAAACTGTTGGTGCTGGGGTTGGCTAAGTAGACATGGGAGCCATGTATTGGTTCTTTGTAAACATGATGCAAGCTGGAATAGCAGCTGGAGTTGTCGGAGGAAATGCTGCTGGAGGAGGAGTTCAGGAAGTTCTAATGGTTAACCAGTATGCTAACTTGAGCAGAGATTATATCAGGCTTGGAGGGAAGCCGTTTATTGGTACTAAAGATGCGATAGAGGTAGAAAATTGGCTGCTACATTATGAGAGAATCTTTGCTAACTTAAGATTGAATGACGAGAAAAAGAGGAGACTAGCTTTGAGAAAGCTTCAAGGAGTTGCCTTATTCTGGTGGAATACTGTCGTAGCTGGTGTTGATGAGGAAACCATAACTTGGGAGGAGTTTAAGAGAAGGTTTCAAGAAAGGTTTATGTTGGTGATGGCGCAGTCGGTGTTGGTGGGGAAGTATACGGAGCTAGAACAAGGGAAGGTGTCTATACTTAAGTATGCAAGGAAATTTGAAGAGTTAGCCTGGTACGGGTATGCTTTGGTTGATATAGTGATCAGGAGGAATGAAAAGTTTATAAGAGGCTTGAGGTCGGAATTGATAAGTGCTACTTTTCCACACTTAAGAGTTCCTAGTGATGTAGTGGTGGAAATGGTTCTACTAAAGGAAGAAGATGAAGGAGGCCCAGGAGGGACAGTGCCAGAAAAGAAAGTTTTTCCAGAAGAAGAATGCTAAGAAGGGAGGAGCACAGAAAAAGAGAAAAGGTGTGGTTGTCTGTTACAAATGTGATAAGAAAGGACACTATGTTAATGAGTGTCCGATTGGAAAAGGAAAAGATAATGGAAAGGAGATGATTGGGGAAAGGAACATCCGATGATTTAACTATGATCAGATCGGCCATTATAAGAACAAATGCCCAGAGCCTGCTAGAGATGGAAATGGGCAAGTTTATGCATTGGAGCCCACAACATCAAGGCCAGTTGTGCAGGAAAAAGGAAAGGCTATTCTAGGAGACTCGCTGCAGATTCACGGTATGTCTGTTAGCGTTTTGTTTGATACCGGTGCATCACATTCTTTTATTTCCCGATGTTTGGTAAATAGGTTTAACCTAGAACCCTCATATCTAGTTACTTCCTTAAGGGTTGCAAATCCGATAGGAGGGTATGCAACACTTGGGATGAGGTGTGACCATTTAGAGTTTGATTTGCTAGGTCATACTTTTGATTGTTGTTTGCATGTATTTGACTTTGTGAGATTTTGGATTATCGTTGGGACGGATTGGTTAAGTAAATATGATGCTAGGATATTTTTCCATGATTGGAAAATATCACTTAGTCACCGTAGTTGTAGTGATCGGATAGTTTATACCATAGAGAGCCCTAGTTGCGAAGTGAATGCTTTACTGAGTATACGGAGTTGGAGGATGAATTGCATTGAGTCTTTATAGTTAGAGAATTTGCTGATGTGTTTGAGCCAGTAACTGGATTGCCCCCGAAACGAGCCATTGAGTTTCGGATTGATTTGTTTCCTGGAGCAGAACCGGTGAGTAGGCCGCCAAGGAGGATGACACCGACAGAGATGAAAGACTTGAAGGTGCAGTTGGTGGATTTGGAAAGCAAGAGTTTTATCCAATCGAGTAGTTCACCATGGGGAGCTGCAGCATTGTTTTCTAAGAAGCCGGACGGATTGTTGAGGCTATGTA
Organism: Allium fistulosum; assembly: GCA_030737815.1. Taxonomy (NCBI): domain Eukaryota; kingdom Viridiplantae; phylum Streptophyta; class Magnoliopsida; order Asparagales; family Amaryllidaceae; genus Allium; species Allium fistulosum. The sequence continues at coordinate 487,050,015 of CM060901.1, forward strand.
TCGATTATCGTAAGTTGAATGAGAAGACAATAAAGAACCGATATCCATTGCCGAGAATTGATGATTTGTTCGATCAGTTAAGTGGAGCCAAGGTATTCTCTCAGCTGGACTTAGCGACTGGATTTCATCAGCTTAGAGTGGCAGAGGATATTATTCCTTTGACGGCATTTAAGACAAGGTATGGATCGTACGAATGGTTAGTTATACCATTCGGACTAACTAATGCGCCGGCATTCTTTGTGGATTTGATGAATCGAATTTTCCAAGAGCACTTGGATAGATTTGTGTTGGTCTTCATAAATGATATTCCGATATACTCTAGGGATGAGAAGGAGAATGAAGTTCATCTTAGAGTTGTGCTTGAGACATTGAAGGAATATCAGTTGAATGCTAAGTTTTTGAAGTGCCATTTTTGGAAGAAGGAAATGAAGTTCCTTGGTCATGTAGTCTCAGAGAAAGGGTTGTTTGTAGATCTGAATAAGATTGAGGCAGTGAATAATTGGAAGAGACCCGAGATGGTGACCGAGATAAAGAGTTTTCTTGGATTGACTGGATATTATCAAAGGTTTATAAAGGATTTTCCGCGAATAGCTGCACCGATGACTAAGCTTACGCGAAAAGATGTGAAGTTTGTATGGACGGATAAGTGTGAGGAAGCATTCCAGAGCTTGAAACACTTATTGACCCATGCACCGGTGTTAGTGGTTCCGGAGGGGAATCAAGATTTGGTTGTTTATACTGATGCATGTGGAACTGGATTGGGATCTGTGTTGATGCAAAGAGGTAAAGTGATTGCTTATGCTTCTAGACAGCTCAAACCACATGAAGTGAGGTATCCAACTCATGATTTAGAGCTAGCTGTCGTTATATTTTCTTTGAAGGTGTGAAGCAATTATCTTCTATGAGAACGATTTAAGCTTTATATAGATCATAAGTCGTTGAAATAATTGTTCTCTCAGAAGGAGCTGAACATGAGACAACAGAGATGGTTGGTGTTTATTCTTGCTTATGATTTTGGAATTGAATGCACACCCGGGAAAGGGAATAAGTTAGCGGATGCACTTAGCAGGAAACATCAGAATGCAGTATTGGCTATGATTGCTGGGTGGAAAGATTTAGAAGCATTATCAGCTTGTAGAGTGCAGTTTAGATTCGAGGCAGGTTCTACTGCAGGAAGTGTTGTATTGTCTTGTTTAGAAGTTCGACCGGTAATGATTGAGAAGGTAGCTTCTAAACTGGAGGAGGATCCAGTTTTGGCTGAACGGATCAGAAGGTTAAGGGAAGGAACAGAGGGCGATGACTTAAAGGATTTCAGTCTTGACCAAAATGGGTGGTTGAGAAAGAAAGGAAGGTCGTGTGTTTCAAATGTAGGAGACATGAGGAAGGAAGTTTTGAATGAATGCCATTATTGGAAGTTCACTATCCATCTAGGAGGAACAAAAATGTATCACGATATGAAGAGAAGTTTCTTCTAGGAAGGTTTGAAATGGGACATTGGTGTATGTGTTAAGTAGTGCTTGAATTGCCAACAAGCAAAGGCTGAACACCAGAAGCCAAGTGGATTGCTTCAACCGTTGGAAGTTCCATTGTGGAAGTGGTATTCTATCTCTATGGATTTTATTGATGGGCTGCCAAGGTCTAGTAGTGGGAATGAAAGCTTATGGGTCATAGTAGACAGAGTAACAAAGAGTGCTCATTTCATTCTAGTAAAGTAAACGGCACCTATTTTGGCGAAGTTGTTTATGAAGAATGTGGTTAGACTGCACGGGATTCCTAGTAGTAATGTGGTTAGGAACCAAGCTTAACATGAGTCCCGCTTACCATCCACAGACTGATGCACAAACAGAAAGAGTTAACAAAGTCTTGAAGGATTTGTTAAGAGCTTGTGTATTGGATTTCGAGGGATCATGGAAGGACCATCTCCATTTAGTTGAGTTCTCGTATAACAATAGTTATCAGACTAGTTCTTGGTTCGGATTTGGTTAAAGAAGCCGCATATAAGATTGAGTTGATCCGAGCTAGGATGAATGTAGCTCAGTCTAGGAAAAAGAGTTATGCTAATAGAAGAAGGAAGGACTTGGAGTTTTCTATTGGAGACTATGTGTTTATTAAGGTTTCACAGATGAAGGGTGTGATTAGATTCGTGAAGTCAGGAAAGTTAGCACCCTAATTCGTTGATCCTTTTTGTATTATTGAAAGGATCGGGAAACTCGCTTATAGAGTGGAGCTACTTAGTAGTTCGGCAAGAGTCCATGATGTTTTCCATATTTCTCATCTTATAAAGTATATTAGAGACCCGAAGACTACCATAGCACCTACAATGTTAGAAAATTTAGTAGTAGAACCAGACTTGACTATATTTAGGAAACTGATTCAGATTGTGGCTAGAAATGAGAAGAAGTTAAGGAACAAGACAGTCAAGTTAGTAAAGGCTCAGTGGAGTGATGATGCTAGATACTGTACTTGGTAGACTAAGAATAGAGTTAAAATGCTTATCCAGATTTGTTTTATGGTATTCTTTATTCTTGATTGTTTTGTTATGTACCTTATCGTAATTTCAAAAATGAAATTCTTTAAGGTAGGGAGTCTGTAACACCCCATATTTTTATATATAACATTATTTAGGATATTTAATTAACTAAAATTAAAAAAAGATAATATGGAGATTAATAAGTTGAGAATTGATTAGCTAAGGGTAGCCGTGCTATTTTAATGAGTAAATTAAAATGAGATAGCAAAAGATAATGTGTTAGGAAATGAGTAAGGGCAATATGGGAAATAGGAAGGGCTTATACCCTAAACCCTTAGGAATGATACTCGCGTTCATTTCATTTTTACTCTAACTAAAATTATATCAAGGCCGGCCACTATTATTGTTCTCAAGAGAATAAAACGCTAGGATTCAAGTGACTTAAGATAATAACCATAATCAACATCAAATCTCACGTCTTATAATCTCAAAGCTAAGGTGAATAATTACTACATCCCATTTTCTTATGGTTTTCGGTTTTTTGATTAGATCCGAAATGTTTTTGAAATATCCATGTTTTGATAATTAAAGTTATATATATGCTTGTTAATGAATTATATATGTTCATGATAGTTTTTATGGTATGTTTTACATGAAAACCCAATTAGATGACATCCAAATGCCTTGAAAATTTAAATATAGATCAGAAATGATATTTTATAGATGATTTTCAATTTTCATAATTTTCTGAGTTAATGTAGATTTTATATTAATTTTCAAGTGAATAAAATGATTTATTGGGTTATAAATTATTTACGGCTGAAATTATTATTATTTGGGTTTGAAATTTTTATATGTTGGAAAACATATTAAAATAGATTTTCTAAGGTATTTTCCAGATTTTTCCTAAGTGATTTGATGAATATATAAAATTATTAGAGGTATGAGACTTAAATGTTTTATATATTTTATTAAAGAGTAGGGGCATTTTATAAATAAAATTATTATTTAATTCTAAAAATAGTGGCAGCACTTTTCTGAAAAGAATTTGTTAACCAATGGGAATTACAAATAAAGGCAGTTTAGTTGAAAAGTTATCCTTTTTAACTTAAATACAAAGAAATCATACTTTTAGCATGTTTTAGCCTTTTATGGCATCAGACCTTCCGACAAAGTCGATAGGTTAGCTCTCGACAAGGTCAAAGTCCAATGCATATGGTATCAAGTTACTTGGTACGTAATGAATTGGACAGTTGAAGGATTCTATGTCGAAAGTTTGGCTGCCAAAAAGGTTGAAGTGTGTTTGTTTTATAAACCAATGATAGTCTTCTTTGCTTTCAAATAAGAGCTTTCGACTTGGTTCCTTTCGACCATGTCAAATGTTTAAAATAAAGGTTTTAAACCTTTGGACACAGTCGAAAGGTTACTGCTGTTTTATCACTATTTTGTATTGAAACCTTTCGACATAGTTGAAAGTTTACTGCCGCTTTTGTTTTGTTTTAATTTGAACCTTCCAACAAAGTTGAAAGGTTTACTTGTTTCCAAATTAGCCGCTTCTCCATGCTTTCGCAAGAGAACTTTTGACTTAGGTGATTTACCCTTGTTTTCTAATTGAAGTATGACCAAAGCTTTCGAAGCAGACCTTCCGACAAGGTCGAAAGGTTGTTACCAACGAAGTCGAAAGGTTTTAAAAGAAGGTTTTCCACTTTTTTTATATTGAACCTAGTAAGTCTTCGAAAGGTTTATGTTTAAAGAGGTTTAATGCCTTCAAAAGGTTGTTTCGAATGACGTCGAAAGGTAGTTTCGAATGAAGTCGAAAGGTTTTAAAAGAAGGTTTTCCACTTATTTTAAATTTAACCCGGTGAGTCTTAGAAAGGTTTATGTTTTAAGAGGTTTAATGCCTTCGAAATGTTGTTTCCAATAAAGTCGAAAGGTTGTTAATTGAATGGTTTTGAAAGGTTGTTTATTGAATGGCTTTGAAAGGTTTAATTCAATAGTTCCGAAAGTTTTAGTTCAATGGATTCGAAAGGTTTGAGATGGAAGGTTTTCTAAGGTTTTTCTAAGGCAATGTTTTAAAGTAATTCTAAAGGAGGATGTCCAAAGTCTTATTGCTTTCGAAAGGTTTGTTTTTCAATAGTTTCGAAAGGTTTGAAATCGGTTTTGAAAGAGTTGACTTCAAAAGTTTAGAAAGAGGTTCTTTCAAGTGTCTAAATGTTTTCATCAACTAAGATTTGAGTAAAGAAGATATACATATAAGATGGTGATATGATTTTGAGTAAAGTATATAGATTATATACTTTTCCTTGTTTATGTTTGATTTAAAGGTTTTAAATCATTTTGAAAATGTTTTCAAGGAAAATTATGGGAGGGGATCCTTAAGTGAAAATGACTAGGATATCAGAATACCAGATGGGACTAGTATGGGGTCGCGCCCTATACATTAGCTATTAGCCCCAACTAATTGTTGTCTAAAATTCCAGGGTGTAGGGCTTGGTCACAAGTAGACTAAAATTATGATTACACACTGAATGGAATATATGTTGTATACAGATAGGTTATTGGTGAGCCCGAAAAACCATTAGGATCAAGAAGACCTGGGAGATGATTAAGTTAGGGACAGACCGTCCAGAAGAGAAGTATCTAACAGATACTTAAGGGCAGACCATCCAGAAGTGAAGTATTTAACATATAGTTAAGGATAGACAATCCAGAAGAAGAATAGCTAACAGATGTTAGATTAATTTTGATTATATCGTCTGGTAGGCCCAAGTCAGTCAAAGGTTAAAAGTTATCCAAACAAAATTTATGTGTTTGAAAAGATAGTTCATTATTACCTGATGTTTATGTATGTTTACATAATGATGCTTTACAGTGTTTAATAGGTTTTGATTGTAGGAAAAGGTTTTGCAAAGATATGTTTTAAAAGGATGTTAGTGAGGGGAAACCCATTCCGCTAAGCAGCGTAGTCTCACTTAACATATATATTCCGGAATGTAAAGTATTATTCATACCAAGCTTTATGTCTGACTTGAAGTTTATGTTTCCCCTTAAACTCTCGGGTGCTCAAAATTAATTTGAGTAGGCTGAGGGGTTAAGGTCTTTTTCAGGTTTTAGTAGGTTGACGAATAAGCTACTGGAGGCATTCAGGAGGCGAACGGATAGCTACTCAGGAGTTGCATTTTTTTTGATGTATTTCCGCTGTGATTGTATTAGGTCTATTATGACCATATGACTCTGATCATCCAAGAGGGTATCTTCATATACCGCTCTTGGCGTATTTTGTAATAACAATATTTTATCTATGCCTGGGAACGAATTTGGGATTATGTTTTGGGAATGTGAAACATTTGGTTTGGAAATGTAATGAAGTAAAATTTGTTTTGAAATCTGTGTTTTGTTTCATATTCAAGTGCTTCTGATATGGTGGATACCATTAACATAGCCGTATTTAGTCGCCGGAAGCTAATACTATAGATGACTGAAGCATCTGTAGCGCTTAGTTTTGGGCCTCTAGATAGGGGATGTTACTGGGAGCCAAGCCATGTGGGTCACGCCCATTAGGATATATTCACATTCATTTAGAGAATTCGATAGCATGCATGCACTGGTGTGAGTATATTCGGATGCCTGTGGATTAAATGGGGTCCAGCTTGGAAGTTCCCAAAAGTGATGCGTGTGCTCTTAAGTATATTTTATTTATAGTATACTTTTGTTTAAAGAGGGAACACCCTCTTAGTTATGTTGGATAAAATTCATTTCCCTTGTTTCTATCTTGAACCTTGGAATTGATCTGTTCATCTTTTGTGTTTCGTCAATTCAAGACAATTTGTTGCCTATTTGAGTGTTGCTATCGTTTGCCAAAAATGACTAAAATCAAAGTGCAAACGGAAGCCATGCTATGTAGGATTTTTCCCATTAGGGTATCTCCAAATCTACTCTAGATTGGATTCGGTGGTATGCGTTCGGAGATGTGAAATACTTGGATTCTCGGTAACTGTTACCGGGGTTCGGTTAGTATTTTCCGAGAGCCATCGTATCTCTCAAGTATATTTCTAAAGGTATACTTTTGGTAAAGGGGGCACCCTCCTAGTCATTTGTTGAAAACTTTCTCTTTCCTTTTTTAATTCAAATCTTTGAATTGTGTTTTGTAATTTGCATTAAGAAGTATCTGAAGCTCTTCTCGATGTCTAATTATATTTGTCAATTCTATAAGTTTGGATTTTGTTATTATCCATGTACATCCTTTCTTATTTGGATTGTTATGCTGATTTTTTCTCATCTCTTAGTATATGGATGTTTTTCTTGTGAGGGAAAAACCCATTCCGCGTTTAGAGGCATGGTCCCATAGAATTATTAAATGTTAGCCTTATTACTTGAGTTTTCTCATGCTAGTTTCCTGACTGATCCGTGTGTTATTTTAGTATATTGCTTGGGTCAGATCGAGTATTTTTCCAGGTTGTCATTGGTGGGATATGGAGCTCATGGCTAGAGCTAGATGTTTACATGTCGTAGTACTTTACTTTCCCCTATATTATAAATACCTATCAGCAAATTGTAAGGTTATAACTGACCAGCTGATTGATTTTTAACTCTGATGTACCTTATAAATTGGAGTGATAGTGTATACTGTCTTTATTATATTTATATGTTGGTTCTTTCTGTGTTGCTCTTTTATTTACCCTAACAATCTACTTTTCCGACGATTGGATGTTCGACATTTGAATATCATGGATGTATTCAGTTTCGATTTTCGATGGTCAAAAAGGTGGGCCGTTACACTTGGTATCGAAGCTGAAGGTTAAGCGAGAACCTTTGCTTTGGTAGCGTATGGCTCATTAGAGATAGTGTAAGCGACACTCTAGAATGAGTTTGAGAGTATTATATATACGAGAGTGTATTTGTTATTTCTATAAAAATGTATTATGTTAATTAGTTTATTAAGTTGCTTATGAATTCTGGTCAGGACGTGGACGCCATGGTGTCGATAGGGATTCCTAAACACTTGAACAAGGCAAAACGACACGATATTGATTTTTGAAAATTTAGCAAATGAAATATTTTGCCTAGGATTTTATTTTATATGTGTAAAGGAATAATTTTCAAAATTTATATAGTTATTATGGTATGTTTGTTTGGAAATGATAATATTTATTTATTATCATAATTGTTTGGTTTGTCATGCTCAGATAGTTTAAGGGCTTTGAATATTGTTTGTTAATTTATGCTCGTCTAGTTATGAGCATTTATTGATAATTGTGTGTGTATTAGAATGAACCCCTTTGTAAATTAAATTTCACAATTTCACTATAAGGTGTTAGATTATAATATTGGGTTAAAAGAAAAAATTTCATAAAAGTTGTTTGATATAATCTAAATAGTATTATAAGACATTTAGAGAACAAATAATTGAGAATGTTTGATTATAATAAAGGAGGATTATTATAATATGGAATGATTTTATAAAGATAATTTTATATAAATTGATTCATAAAATGTGTTTTAAAAGGATTTTTGAATTTAAATCTCGTAGTCGTTTGAAATAATTTCGAAAGGTTTAAATATATATATATATATATATATATATATATATAGCGCAATACTACTTGGAAGTAATTTCTAAATATAAATATTTTGGAAGAAACTTTTTAAATGGAATGCATTTTCTTTAGGGTAATTTAGAATAAATCGTCTCGATTAGTTTTGTGGTAATCTGAATAATCTTCTAAGTGACGAATGGATGATTGCTTAGGCGAACATTGTGGAGCACTTAGTAAATGATCTCTTTATCATTGTGCAATCGAAATGAGTTCAAATCCAGACGAACCTAAAGTGGGGTTTAATAAATAAATTGTTGAAGTTGTTTCATTTAGAAATATTTGTGGAATGTTTTCAAAAAAGGAGATTTGAAATAAAAACCAGGTATAATTTAACACAGGTTTAAAAATGGGTTAAATTTCATAGGAAGGCTTTAATAAACATTGTTTTATTAAAATCTTAGCTTTTATTAAATCATCTAAGTGGTGTAAACTAATTGGTGATATTGGGAGAAACTGTAAGTATCTTCCTTTAGTACACTCTAAGGTAAAGTAGTCCAAGGGTTAACTTAGTTTTAAAGACCCATATTTTGTTTAGGCCTCCAATTAAAATTTAAAAAAATAAAAATAAATAAATAAATAACAAATGAATAAAATAAAATTGATATTTTGTATATACTCTTAGGATGTAGAGGGGTATTATACAAGTAAATAAGAGTGGAATAGGTTTTAATCTAATGTTTCATAAAGATGAGACTCTATAAAATGTTAATAAACAAGTGAAAATTTGTGAAATAATTCATAAATAATGTTAGTATTGAATAAAATACTAAATGAAAAATATTAATGATTTAAAAAAATTCGTATAATTAAGAAAACAATCGAATTAAGTATGCAAGTTATATGTAGATCATTTTATTTGCACGGTTATTGATCTAGGATTTGAATACATAACTTCGAGTGATTCACACTAGTCCAAAAAAGAATTTCTCACTTGATTCTTTTTAGCAAACACTTGATTTGGATTCTTGATATGACACTGAGGTTTTCTATCATAGTTTATGGCTATGCAAGAAGAACAGAAGTTTCTAATCGAGGAACCTGATTGGAGTCCGTCCTAGAGAGGTCGATTGAGCAATACTAGTCTGGAAGTAGAAGTCTATGTATCCAAGAAAATGATTAGATTAAATATAGCATACAGATGATTTAGATCATACGGACTTAAGTGTATTTCTATATTTAGTGCGTGACTTAAGGAAGTGTGTGTCTAAGAAAATTTTTAAAACTGGCTGTTAATCATTTGACATTTTAAAATGATGTTGAGTGCTAGATTATTCCCTTATGGAATTTGATTGATTGATAGTGTTAGTTTATTCCTTTACGGAATTTGATTGATCGGTTGTGTGATTTTATATACCATAGTTTATATAGTTGAATTTATAAACCAAGGTTTTTGAATTGTCGTTTGTTAGGACTTAAATCGCTGTACATATGAAAAAGAAATTTTGAGAAAGAATTTGTGAAAGAAATAATAGAAACATTATTTTGTGAAATTTTTTTATGAAGAGTTATTATTCTAGAATGTTTGAAAATAATATATTTGAAATAGTTTTTCAAATATTTTTGGTTATGACTAAAGTTGGGCAATTGGGAGTTTTCCAATTTGGAAGACTCGCTAGGTATATTTGTTTTCTCTAGTTGTTGTTTAGAAGGAACCACAAAATCACTAGGTGCTTCATGTTGTTTGATTCTAGAGTTATACAATGCATCGTTAGGAGAAGCCCCTCCTTGTCATAATTGATTTTGATTTATTTCTCTTTAGAGAAATTTAAAAATATATTTTGAATATAAAATCTCGGGTAATAAGTTTTAAATTAATCTTTTGAAATAATTGGATGCATATTATTTTATTACATGACATCTTCTATAATTTGGTTCATATGCTTGTTATGTTGCTTTGGTTGCATGTGACTTTATACCACCCTAGAGTTGCATGTAGATTTATATTAGGCTAGTTTTCGCATGTAGAGTTGCAACATTATTATCTGTTACATCATATTGCTTTTTATCAGTACAGGTAAAAAAGAGATTGCTATTTGATTCTTATGCACCTACATTGGTATCATGATAATAAGTTGCTTGCAAAAATTTAAAAATTAAACGCAAAGAGGTACGTGGTAGATTTAGAAAGTGGAATTGGTTGATGATTTTATGCCCCAGATATGGGATGCCACTTGGCATTTGTTTTCTTTGATTGGTTTGGGGCCCATAGAGGTAATTTGTAGTTGTTCGGATCGAGCCGTGCAAAGGGGACGCTGCCGAAACTTTTTGTAAAATTCTAATATTTAACTAATAAGTTCAATATCTCATTTTAATTTATAATCTTAACTTAAGGTTATGGAGGCATTTTCTTCCTTCGGAATTTCGGGGATGAAGTTTGTAACATCCCGAAATTTTCGACTTTCGAAAATTCGACATCGATACTCCCTTTATCGACTGCCGAGCCATCGAATGCCGGAAACCCGAAACGTTATGGTTTTAAAAAGAAGAAAAAGGTAGAAGAAGAAGAAAAGAGTAGAAGAACAACAGAACAACATCAGAAATAGAAACAATATCAGAATCTCACATATCGCAGTGGAACAATATATAATAAATAAACACTAGTCTTTTAAACAAAGAATTTTATTAGTTTATACATACATCAACAGAGTCAATATACAACTCAATACAACAATGGACAGTCATATCAACTTGTCCTTATACAGAATACACAGCGGAATAAATATATCAGATACAAATACTACGTCTCGTCATCCATCTTGCTTCCAAAGCTCCAGAATATCCAGAATATCCTGATAACATCACTCTGGGCTGCCCGTATGGAAAATAGTGGGCACCCAGAGTTTAGAAGGGAACAATAAACTCCGAGTCAGTCATGGTGACTGGTGTAAGATCGTAAAACAGTTATTCTTCACAAAGAAAATAAAACAAATTCGCAATGCTTTTGGAAAATGAAACTACCATAAGACCTCCCGCCACACACACAATGCAAACGCAGAATTGGAGGAGATTTCTTCTTATGATAGTCAAAGATGCTTACTACGAAAAAATCAAATTCTTTTTGATATTATTATTAGTGCATAGTGTAGAAAACATTTCGAAAGTAGAATATTAATCTTAGCCGACATAGGTACCATTATAGTATGCCTACTATAGCTACAATATTAAATGGCAGGTTCTACAACTAAAACCGTACAAGGCTCGTATTGTTTCTTTGGATTTCCAACAAATGGTCAGGCTAAGGAACTTCCTTTTCCACGATGGGTACGTCCCTGGAATAGACGACCCGAGAAATAACCTAACATTACGGTTAGATCTCTGCCAACACAAGGCCGGGTTACCTCTGCAAAAATAGGTAACTACTGACACGCGTATGCCATCCCCCGATCGTCACCGATCTTCCCGAGGATCCCCGATTCGCAACAAACCACATAATAAGCAGTATCAACATAGGTTAAGTATCTGGGCTCCATACCATGATACCACCTCTATCAAGAAGGAATGACATACACTAAGGGGCGCTACTCCCTAGAACCTTGCCGCATCCTTCCTGTTTTGACCATTTCCGGGGTGTGAGGCTCGACGAAGTCTCGTCCACAAAGCTACGCTTTCTACAAAGCCATGCTTTGGGTCAAACAAATGATCAACCTATGATCACAAAGATATAAGATCAAACAAATGATCATATCACAAATGATCAAACACTGATCATTTCACAGCAACACTTAGTATGCCACGTTACCAAATTGGGAGTATATCGCTGATAAATTTCAACTACATAACCTCTGAGCTCGTACGTCTCAGAGAAGGGTGTTAAGCTAAGAGAATAAATTCTCCGCCACCAACAGAAATGTATTTGAAAGAAATCGGCTTTATATCTCAAATTGTAACATCAGACATACAATCCATACAAGTCTGTTCCGGGATCGAACAGAACCGAAGGCACTTCTCACGAAGCCCTTGCATATCCGGATAATTTTCAATCACGTCGGGACTTCCCGTCACTAAGGGTGATAAAACCTCTAAATCGGAGATCAGCCGATGTAGAGTAACTCGACGGTAATCCTTCCGTTTTCAAAAATATCCGGTCTTCAACACCGGTCTTCGAATGCAATTCATAACGACGTATCACATATTCGGAATGGGTTATACGACCCCATGGTCCTTTCCCGGCTAACCCGAATAGTGAGCGATTATTCAAAAATAAGTGTGGCATTCAAATTCATCCAATTCACAACAAATACCTATTTAAAGGTAAATATTGATAGTCGGTTATTTAACTATCAATAAAGATGCGCAACATCATCAGATTCCAAATAATTTTCCAAATTATTTCTTTTCCAAAATATCTTTACTAGATATAAAATTTCCACACTTAACCATTTGAAAACAATTTCAAATCAATTTCCACATTTCATTTTATCTTTGAAGATAAAATCTCAAAACAGTTCATTTCATATTGGAAAAGCATTTCCATACTTATTTAAAAATAAGTATTTCACAAATCTTTTATTTTCAACACTTGGAAAATATTCGATATACTTAAATCAATATTAAGTATATATTTCGTTCTTTAAGGAAACCATTTACTATAACAACATTTATTTGAGTCAAAACGAATGTTACGTAAAACATCGTTACGACGACTCAAAATCACTAGTATAGGGATTCGAAATTAAGATAGATATATAAATCCCAATACTAGATAAAAACATTTCCTTTTGGAAATCATTTACTATAACAACAGTGTTTTAGTCCACCATTTCCTTATATTTTCGAAAACGTCTATTTCAACAATAAATGTTGAAATATATGATTTCGATAGTTCACACGTTTTAAAACATCTTTTAAAACAATTAACTTCATTTATAATATCGCTTTCCCAAACATAACCATTTTTTTCAATAATATATTCACTGTCCAAAATCATGAATATACTTCAATAACCAAATTTCAATCCTTTCTACACATTTATTCCAAGAATTATCCACTGTCCAAAATCGTGGATAAAATTCCCTTAATAATCTCTATATTTAAAATCAATCAAATTTGATTTATTTTCGAATTTATAAAAACGACGTTTATAAATTCTAATTCCATTTTATAACAACTTCGATTTATACATCTCCTTTAATGACCCATCAATTTATAAGTTAATATAACTTATAATTCATTTATTTTAAAAGAAATCGTTCTTTTAAACTTCACAAAATTTAAAACTTTCAGATTTCATTAACTTATGAAATCCCATTTACACTTCATTTTAACACTTATAGAAACTTGTCTTATAATCCCAATATTTCAAATTTATAAATATCCATTTTTGTACATCTTTTAAATAAACCGTTTATAATACTAGAAATCCCAATTTAAACCATTTCATAAATTTCTTAACTTTTATTTCAAAAATCACACTTTGATTTTATTCCACAAAAATCTTAACTTTTATAACTTTAAAATTTTAGACGTTTATTTATTTGAAATAAATCAATTCAAAAATTCAATAAAACGTCTACTTTCAAAAATCACTTTAAAATCCTTTTAAAGTAAAAGATGTTATTTTTAAACTTCAAAACTAAATCCGATGATGCAACAGCATCAATTAGTCAATCATAACATTCAATATCATATATCAATATGATAACAGCATATACAACAAATATCTGCAAATAATAATATTTGTGAGGAATCCAGTTGGATCCCTCCAACCTGTTTCCCTGCATCCACAGACGTTAGCACAATACCAATTCCACTTTGAGGTGGAATATCGCGGTATATGGGTTTTATAAAATATCCGCTTACTAACGGCGCAATAGGGTCTCATCCGCTATACGAGGCGGGAAATCAATCAATCCAATATATACATATGCCAATATGTATATATTGCTATATATATAGATATATCCTACTATATCTAATATCACATCCAATAGCAAACAATCAGTCAATAACTGTAAAAATTCCACATTCAATTTGAGTGAGAAAATCTCACCTTAGCTTTTTAATTTGCCATCCCATTTCCATCTTGACTCGATTTCTTGATTTTTAACCTTGTATAAATAATTTATATAATTTATCAATATTCGAATTAAATCGAACTATAAATTTTCGTTTGGTAATCTTAATTATCCAACAAATTTATTAATTTAATTTTTAAACCAAAAATTTCCTTCAATAAATCGTTTCACCTAATAAATTGAATTTCTAACAAATTTTCTTTAAAATATACTTCCTTAGTAAAAAAAAATTTATAAGTTAATTTGAATGAGTTAATTACCATTATATACATATACCATTTTTTTTTAAAAAAAAATCTATATACCCGAAAGTCCAATTTTTTATATAACTGCTCAAATCAGAATATTTTAAAACTCTTGTTTTAACCCTATATAGTTTCCAAAAATCTATATATACTGGTAGACATCTGGTATTTATAGTAAAAAGGAAATCAAACTGTGTATATATTTCATTTTCAGTTTGCAACAAAAAGATGAATTTACTTTACTATCTATATACAAGTATTCAAATTCATTTTTTAAATTCAAATTGAATAAAACAAATATAAAAATTATCTTACTATCAATCGAGCAACCCACCAGAAATACATCGCCTCCTGCAGCTGTTCATCAGCTACCAACCCCCAAGTCATATCGCGACTCTTGTCTTCCTTCATCGCGAACGCCAACAGCCGCGAAACCCAATCGAACACGCCATCGATTTGCCGACGTCTTCCAGCCCCCAAACGGACCACTCTTCGCAAACATACCCTAAATCGAACACTCCAATGGACGCGGCCACCAGAAAGATGAACTCCTCGTCCTACTGAATTGCCACGCGAGACCATACATCACCCATGATGCTGGTGGTGAGCTCCCGATTCGCAATCCATGCTCGTCTTGATTTCGAATTTCCTTTTGAACTGTTGGAAGAGGGAGAACGAGAGAAAGGGAAAGGGGATGTCGCCATTTTTTTTGTTTTGCATCGTGAATTTGAATTGAAACTGATGGAGGAAGAGGGTTACTTTAAAAATTGAAGACGGCATGGTCTACACGACTTCGTTCGTGATTGTAGGCGTGAGTTAAGGGAGAACGTGCTGATGGAGACGTTTGTTTTCTTTTATTTTAAAATTAAATTTAAATTTGTTCCAATACAAATTTCAATGCGTTTACACGTCGTGTGTTCACATATAAACTCCGAAAAATACGAAATTTGAAATCCGGCAATAATTCAATATTACGGACCCAATGGAACTGGTTTCGTCGAATTCCGAGACTGTTTGAAAAATGACTATTTTTAAATATCGATTCAAACTATATAAATTCAATACTGATCAAATTTATTTTAAATTCGATTCTGAAGTTTTAATTATCTTCAGTATTGTCAATACGAATTTTAAAACCTTTCGAAATATTTTTCTTTAGCTTTAAATTGAATATTCAAATTTTTATTCAACTTCAATCGATTTAATTTTATAATTTAATCGCCGATTTCAAAATTATATCGGGAATTCAAATTAAATCATCGTTCAAATATTTAAAATTAATTAAATATTCTCAATTTAATTTGTTCAAAATTCTGGGTCGTTACAGACTTCCCTCCTTAAAAGAATTTCGTCCCGAAATTACAAGTTAGGAAAAATGCCCTTAACTCGTCTACTATTTTTCTCAAATTCAATAATTTCATCAATTTTTCAGAACAAATCTTTCTACTAAAGATTCGTTATCATTCAACTAAATTTCCAACTTCAATTATAGTTCAAAACAACATTGTTTTCTTAACAATTCAATTTTAAGTTTAAATTCAAATTTTAACTTTCAAAATTTCTCAAAAATTTTCTAACTCTCTAAATTTTCAAAAACTTTCGCCAGCGTCTCCTTTGCGCGGCTAATACGGTACAACTACAAAACGTCCCTACGGACTCCCAGATTTCAAAAAGAAAAAGAAAAAGCCAAGCAGCTAGAGAAATAAGTCATCAAATCTCATATTCAAATTTAAATACATACCTTTTTCGAGCAATTCAAATTATCTTCGAAATCAAAATTCCAATTCCTTTTATAACACCTGTATGTCCTACTAGCCATAATATCTAGTTACAACATTCAAACCATTTTGCAAATTCCATTACAAAATTTTCAATATAAACTTCTTATATATTTTTACTTCACTATTGAAGTTATATCCATTATCATTCAATTTTGCATTTCAATTTCTCATTTTAATTCAATTCACAATTTCAATTTAATTTGGATTCAGTTTAACTTCTGAATATTGAATTTCATCAATTACCAAATTCAAACTAAGTTTAACATTCAGTTGTAATTCCAGTTTTATTCTTTTGTTCATTCCCAAAATTTATTTACAATTCACTATTTTGGTTTATAACCACTTGTATTAAACTGGATTTCCATTCGAATTCAATTTACATTCATATACTTGCAATTGCAAATTGATTCATTCCTTCACAATTTTATTTTCATAATTCAATACTCAATTCCAGAGTCTTTTCAACCTTTTCAAAACCATTTTTGAAAACAATTCAAATTTATCTTTTGAATTTTCTAAAACAAAATCCAAATTTTCAACAACTTCCATTTAAAACAATTAGGCAGCAATTCCTCTTTTGGAAACCCGAAAATGAACACCGGTGATGTCGCGATCATCATCGGAATTATTTTCCAGCGACCGAAAAGAGTTTAGAGCTTTCATCTCTCCAAAATACTTTTCAAACTCTTAAAATTCATTTTCAACTCTAAAAAGAATTTAAACTTTCCAAATACTTCTCTGGAATTCCTTTTCAATTTACAATTCACATTTATAATTTACATTCTTAAATTTCATTTGTATATGGATTTATTTCCTGACTTTGAAGTTATGATTTCAATTTCTTATTCAATTTCATATAATAATGATAACATTTTAATATTATCACTTCTTAACAACCATGCAACCATATACTACGATAATTCATAGAAAATTATTTCTTTTGTATACAAAAATAGTTTTGGGCAAAATTATTTCATTTACCCCATTTAAAACAATACTGTGTCGGTTTATCTTGTTTAGAGTTTAGAAACCAATATCGATTACAGTTAGCTAGACTGCACCGACCAGAATCTATAAACAATCAATCGATACGTCAACACAATACAAAACAATTTCATATTCAAATAACAAATACGCGCTCATATCTATTATTACACTCAACTCATTCTAGAGTACTACTGACTCTATCTCTAATGAGTAACACCCAACAGAGCAGGGTTGTCGCTTAACCATATGCTCTGATACCACTTGTAACATCCCGAAATTTTCGACTTTCGAAAATTCGACATCGATACTCCCTTTATCGACTGCCGAGCCATCGAATGCCGGAAACCCGAAAAGTTATGGTTTTAAAAAGAAGAAAAAGGTAGAAGAAGAAGAAAAGAGTAGAAGAACAACAGAACAACATCAGAAACAGAAACAATATCAGAATCTCACATATCGCAGCGGAACAATATATAATAAATAAACACTAGTCTTTTAAACAAAGAATTTTATTAGTTTATACATACATCAACAGAGTCAATATACAACTCAATACAACAATGGACAGTCATATCAACTTGTCCTTATACAAAATACACAGCGGAATAAATATATCAGATACAAATACTACGTCTCGTCATCCATCTTGCTTCCAAAGCTCCAGAATATCCAGAATATCCTGATAACATCACTCTGGGCTGCCCGTATGGAAAATAGTGGGCACCCAGAGTTTAGAAGGGAACAATAAACTCCGAGTCAGTCATGGTGACTGGTGTGAGATCGTAAAACAGTTATTCTTCACAAAGAAAATAAAACAAATTCGCAATGCTTTTGGAAAATGAAACTACCATAAGACCTCCCGCCACACACACAATGCAAACGCAGAATTGGAGGAGATTTCTTCTTATGATAGTCAAAGATGCTTACTACGCAAAAATCAAATTCTTTTTGATATTATTATTAGTGCATAGTGTAGAAAACATTTCGAAAGTAGAATATTAATCTTAGCCGACATAGGTACCATTATAGTATGCCTACTATAGCTACCATATTAAATGGCAGGTTCTACAACTAAAACCGTACAAGGCTCGTATTGTTTCTTTGGATTTCCAACAAATGGTCAGGCTAAGGAACTTCCTTTTCCACGATGGGTACGTCCCTGGAATAGACGACCCGAGAAATAACCTAACATTACGGTTAGATCTCTGCCAACACAAGGCCGGGTTACCTCTGCAAAAATAGGTAACTACTGACACGCGTATGCCATCCCCCGATCGTCACCGATCTTCCCGAGGATCCCCGATTCGCAACAAACCACATAATAAGCAGTATCAACATAGGTTAAGTATCTGGGCTCCATACCATGATACCACCTCTATCAAGAAGGAATGACATACACTAAGGGGCGCTACTCCCTAGAACCTTGCCGCATCCTTCCTGTTTTGACCATTTCCGGGGTGTGAGGCTCGACGAAGTCTCGTCCACAAAGCTACGCTTTCTACAAAGCCATGCTTTGGGTCAAACAAATGATCAACCTATGATCACAAAGATATAAGATCAAACAAATGATCATATCACAAATGATCAAACACTGATCATTTCACAGCAACACTTAGTATGCCACGTTACCAAATTGGGAGTATATCGCTGATAAATTTCAACTACATAACCTCTGAGCTCGTACGTCTCAGAGAAGGGTGTTAAGCTAAGAGAATAAATTCTCTGCCACCAACAGAAATGTATTTGAAAGAAATCGGCTTTATATCTCAAATTGTAACATCAGACATACAATCCATACAAGTCTGTTCCGGGATCGAACAGAACCGAAGGCACTTCTCACGAAGCCCTTGCATATCCGGATAATTTTCAATCACGTCGGGACTTCCCGTCACTAAGGGTGATAAAACCTCTAAATCGGAGATCAGCCGATGTAGAGTAACTCGACGGTAATCCTTCCGTTTTCAAAAATATCCGGTCTTCAACACCGGTCTTCGAATGCAATTCATAACGACGTATCACATATTCGGAATGGGTTATACGACCCCATGGTCCTTTCCCGGCTAACCCGAATAGTGAGCGATTATTCAAAAATAAGTGTGGCATTCAAATTCATCCAATTCACAACAAATACCTATTTAAAGGTAAATATTGATAGTCGGTTATTTAACTATCAATAAAGATGCGCAACATCATCAGATTCCAAATAATTTTCCAAATTATTTCTTTTCCAAAATATCTGTACTAGATATAAAATTTCCACACTTAACCATTTGAAAACAATTTCAAATCAATTTCCACATTTCATTTTATCTTTGAAGATAAAATCTCAAAACAGTTCATTTCATATTGGAAAAGCATTTCCATACTTATTTAAAAATAAGTATTTCACAAATCTTTTATTTTCAACACTTGGAAAATATTCGATATACTTAAATCAATATTAAGTATATATTTCATTCTTTAGGGAAACCATTTACTATAACAACATTTATTTGAGTCAAAACGAATGTTACGTAAAACATCGTTACGACGACTCAAAATCACTAGTATAGGGATTCGAAATTAAGATAGATATATAAATCCCAATACTAGATAAAAACATTTCCTTTCGGAAATCATTTACTATAACAACAGTGTTTTAGTCCACCATTTCCTTATATTTTCGAAAACGTCTATTTCAACAATAAATGTTGAAATCTATGATTTCGATAGTTCAGACGTTTTAAAACATCTTTTAAAACAATTAACTTCATTTATAATATCGCTTTCCCAAACATAACCATTTTTTTCAATAATATATTCACTGTCCAAAATCATGAATATACTTCAATAACCAAATTTCAATCCTTTCTACACATTTATTCCAAGAATTATCCACTGTCCAAAATCGTGGATAAAATTCCCTTAATAATCTCTATATTTAAAATCAATCAAATTTGATTTATTTTCGAATTTATAAAAACGACGTTTATAAATTCTAATTCCATTTTATAACAACTTCGATTTATACATCTCCTTTAATGACCCATTCAATTTATAAGTTAATATAACTTATAATTCATTTATTTTAAAAGAAATCGTTCTTTTAAACTTCACAAAATTTAAAACTTTCAGATTTCATTAACTTATGAAATCCCATTTACACTTCATTTTAACACTTATAGAAACTTGTCTTATAATCCCAATATTTCAAATTTATAAATATCCATTTTTGAACATCTTTTAAATAAACCGTTTATAATACTAGAAATCCCAATTTAAACCATTTCATAAATTTCTTAACTTTTATTTCAAAAATCACACTTTGATTTTATTCCACAAAAATCTTAACTTTTATAACTTTAAAATTTTAGACGTTTATTTATTTGAAATAAATCAATTCAAAAATTCAATAAAACGTCTACTTTCAAAAATCACTTTAAAATCCTTTTAAAGTAAAAGATGTTATTTTTAAACTTCAAAACTAAATCCGATGATGCAACAGCATCAATTAGTCAATCATAACATTCAATATCATATATCAATATGATAACAGCATATACAACAAATATCTGCAAATAATAATATTTGTGAGGAATCCAGTTGGATCCCTCCAACCTGTTTCCCTGCATCCACAGACGTTAGCACAATACCAATTCCACTTCGAGGTGGAATATCGCGGTATATGGGTTTTATAAAATATCCGCTTACTAACGGCGCAATAGGGTCTCGTCCGCTATACGAGGCGGGAAATCAATCAATCCAATATATACATATGCCAATATGTATATATTGCTATATATATAGATATATCCTACTATATCTACTATCACATCCAATAGCAAACAATCAGTCAATAACTGTAAAAATTCCACATTCAATTTGAGTGAGAAAATCTCACCTTAGCTTTTTAATTTGCCATCCCATTTCCATCTTGACTCGATTTCTTGATTTTTAACCTTGTATAAATAATTTATATAATTTATCAATATTCGAATTAAATCGAACTATAAATTTTCGTTTGGTAATCTTAATTATCCAACGAATTTATTAATTTAATTTTTAAACCAAAAATTTCCTTCAATAAATCGTTTCACCTAATAAATTGAATTTCTAACAAATTTTCTTTAAAATATACTTCCTTAGTAAAAAAAATTTATAAGTTAATTTGAATGAGTTAATTACCATTATATACATATACCATTTTTTTTATAAAAAAAATCTATATACCCGAAAGTCCAATTTTTTATATAACTGCTCAAATCAAAATATTTTAAAACTCTTGTTTTAACCCTATATATTTCCAAAAATTTATATATACTGGCAGACATCTGGTATTTATAGTAAAAAGGAAATCAAACTGTGTATATATTTCATTTTCTGTTTGCAACAAAAAGATGAATTTACTTTACTATCTATATACAAGTATTCAAATTCATTTTTTAAATTCAAATTGAATAAAACAAATATAAAAATTATCTTACTATCAATCGAGCAACCCACCAGAAATACATCGCCTCCTGCAGCTGTTCATCAGCTACCAACCCCCAAGTCATATCGCGACTCTTGTCTTCCTTCATCGCGAACGCCAACAGCCGCGAAACCCAATCGAACACGCCATCGATTTGCCGACGTCTTCCAGCCCCCAAACGGACCACTCTTCGCAAACATACCCTAAATCGAACACTCCAAAGGACGCGGCCACCAGAAAGATGAACTCCTTGTCCTACTGAATTGCCACGCGAGACCATACATCACCCATGATGCTGGTGGTGAGCTCGCGATTCGCAATCCATGCTCGTCTTGATTTTGAATTTCCTTTTGAACTGATGGAAGAGGGAGAACGAGAGAAAGGGAAAGGGGATGTCGCCATTTTTTTTGTTTTGCTTCGTGAATTTGAATTGAAACTGACGGAGGAAGAGGGTTACTTTAAAAATTGAAGACGGCATGGTCTACACGACTTCGTTCGTGATTGTAGGCGTGAGTTAAGGGAGAACGTGCTGATGGAGACGTTTGTTTTCTTTTATTTTAAAATTAAATTTAAATTTGTTCCAATACAAATTTCAATGCGTTTACACGTCGTGTGTTCACATATAAACTCCGAAAAATACGAAATTTGAAATCCGGCAATAATTCAATATTACGGACCCAATGGAACTGGTTTCGTCGAATTCCAAGACTGTTTGAAAAATGTCTATTTTTAAATATCGATTCAAACTATATAAATTCAAAACTGATCAAATTTATTTTAAATTCGATTCTGAAGTTTTAATTATCTTCAGTATTGTCAATACGAATTTTAAAACCTTTCGAAATATTTTTCTTTAGCTTTAAATTGAATATTCAAGTTTTTATTCAACTTCAATCGATTTAATTTTATAATTTAATCGCCGATTTCAAAATTATATCGGGAATTCAAATTAAATCATCGTTCAAATATTTAAAATTAATTAAATATTCTCAATTTAATTTGTTCAAAATTCTGGGTCGTTACAAAGTTCGTTTAAGGGGGGGAATGTAACAACTCGAAATTTTGGTCATTTAATTTTTAATGTTTAATTAATTTTAAATATTTAAATAATTGGATTTTGAAATTTAATAGTTCATATTAAATTATAGTGATCATTTAAATATTAGAATTGTGAATTAAATATTAATTAAATGGATTTAATAGTCTTATTTAACTACTTTTACTTAACAAATAATATCGATGAATTCAATTTGTAAATTTATTTACAATAATAAATAGTTAATAAATATCAAAAATGTGATCGAAAAATATAAAATGATATTTAAATGTATGAAATTAGCATTCCAAGGCACTGTCTCGGATTTGGACGAAACTAGTGTTATTGGATCCGAAATAATAAATTGTTGTATGCCGTCGAGTTTCATGACGATCGGACATTTTGTGTGGTCGGTGAGCTCGAAACGCATAGCAATTAATTTTTAGAGAATTAAGATAATATAATTTTATTTTAAAAGCCAACTTCTGTATATGATGGAATTAGGTCCTAATAATAGTCCTATTGTGTTCGGAATAGGGGTAATTAGCTAAGAATTCCAGTGAGCATGCCTCGATTGGAGTTCATAAGTTTTTGGGCGTAAAGAGTGCTGGTTAGAAATCCTATATAAGGACCCCCATACCCATTCATCTTGTCCAATCCCTAAAACAACACTTAGCCGCCATTTAAACAGCCTATTATCCGACGGCTATAGATCGTCGAAGCCATTGGAGGCCATTTCATGTGATGGCCCCAACAACAAAAATGTGTGGCACGACATGTTGAAATGATTGGACGGTCGGATTGGGGTGGTTCATCGTGTAGCAAAGAAAATCTCGGGATGATCGGTGTCAGGTATTTCACCTTGTTCTCTGCAGTGGAGCCATCTTTGATGGCGAGGCCAGTGGCTTTGGCTTTGGCAAGGGCAGGGCTTCCTTTTGGAGGGTTCCGACAGTCAGTCACGTTGTGAATTTTGTAAAACAAATAACTTGTTCATATTAGGTCCAAATCGAACATGGTAAGTCACGTTGCACTCGTAGCAACGAACACTACGCTTCGGAATTGGATTATTAGGAATTAGAGCTAGTAGAATTTCAAGCTAGACGGAAGAAAAATGTGAAAGCGATAATTGAAATTTCGGTGAGTTAAACTCACATTTTTGGTTAATCGGTACATTATATAAAAGAGAAAAATTATTTATTGCCTGCTTGGATGTTAGTTTATATTGTTGTTTGATTATTGTGTGGATCAGATTCCCATTTTAGAAATTCATATAATTATATATATTATTGTTTGTTCCCACCTAGTAGCGGATGGCATATATAACCATTTTGTTGCAGCGGACAAAAAGAAGAAGTCAGAGTGTTATCGTAGTGAATAGGTCGCTAAGGAACACTTTGAAAAATACACATACATATGTATGATTTAGAGAGGACATTTGTAGAGAGACCCAAAGGGGATTCTCGCCATTATTTATTTATTGTTATCTACATCTCATTTATATTCTTTTATTGCTTATATTGATTTTTAGTTAAAATAATTTGTGACCGTCTATTTGAATTGTCTAAGGATCGTTATAGCGATTTTTCGCTATATCGTCACTTATTGAATATCATCTCCCTAAACCTTTGTGTGTTGAACTTGAGCTGGTTTTTTCACAAAATAGATGTTTAAAATTCATTAATCATTTTGATTAATGATATTTGAATTTAATCAATCGTTTTAATAAATGATATTTAAAATTAATTAATCATATTAACTAATGGGATTTGAATTTAATTAATGATGTTTTATATTTAGTTAATCATTTTAATTAATGATGATTAAATCTAACTAAACATTTTTAATTAATAATATTTGGATTTAATTGCTAATTTTAATAATGATGTTTCAATGTAACTAATCCATTTAGTTAGTGATATTTGGATTTAATTAATGATTTTAATCAATAATGTTTTTAAAAGTTAATTAACTAATTTAATAAAAGGGTTTAAAGTAAATAAATTGATTTAATAAAAGTGTTTTAAAGTTACTTAATTGATTTAATAAAAATGTTTTAAAGTTAATTAATTAATTTAACAAAAGTGTTTAAAGATTATTGATTAATTTACTAAAAAGATTATAAAGTTGTATAAAAATTATCCTTTGGGACAAATTAACATTGTTTTAAATTTATAAAGGTATTTAAATTGATTTATTATCCTTTGGGATAGTAAGTTATTTTTTAAATTTATAAATGCTGGCTTATAAATGAGAAGATATTTTAATAGAAATTGTTTAAAAATAAATCTAAGTGTAAATTGTTTGGGGTTTATAGTAAATAACGTTTTAATGACATTTGTTTTTTACCATTTTTTTAATACACTTAGTATTATAATTTTCCCTCTTAAAAGAATATTTCAAAAAGTATTTTAAAAATGTTTTACAATATTTAAAATGTGAAAATCAAGCCTAAGTGCGGATCAAATTTTTAAAGGTTTGATTCATTTAATAGTGGTGCATATGTGATTTAATTCCCATATATAAATCACTTTGTTATTCTCGATAGTTGATTTATTGACTCTTATTTTGATTCAGCTATCTTCTTTGTATTTTGTCATTTAAGACGATTTGTTGCTCATTTTGAGCATTGGTATCCAACACCAGAAAAACTAAAACCAAAGCACGAGGGAGCCATGCCAAGTGGGTTGCACCCATTAGGGCATATTTACATTCATCTAGAGAAGTCGATAGCATGCATGCATTGATGTGAGTATATTCGTTTCCTACGAATTTGACAAGGTCCTGCTTGGAAGTTCCCAAGTGACGCATGCACTCTCAAGTACATTTTATCTAGAGGTATATTTTTGTTGAAAGGGGGAGCACCCTCCTAGTTATGTTGGATAAAATTCATTTTCCTTGTTTCTATCTCGAACCTTGGAATTGATTTATTCATCTTTTGTGTTTCGTCAATTCAAGACGATTTGTTGCTTGTTTGAGTGTTGCTATCCTTTGCCGAAAATGACAAAAATCGAAGCGCGAGTGGAAGCCAAGCTATGTGGGATTTTTCCCATTAAGGTATCTTCACATCTACTCTAGATTTGATTCAGTGATATGCGTTCGAAGATGTGAAATACTCGGATTATAGGTAACCGTTGGCGGGGTCCGGTTCCATCGTAGCTCTTAAGTATATTTCTAGAGGTATATTTTCGGTGGAGGGCACCATCCTAGTCATTTTTGAAAAATTGCTCTTCCCTTATTTAATTCAAATCTTTGAATTGTGTTTCGTAATTTGCATCAAGAAGTGTCTGAAGCTCTTCTCGATGTCTAATTATATTTGTCCATACTATAAGTTTGGATTTTGTTGTTATCTATATACATCCTTTCTTATTTAGATTGTTATTCTGATTGTTTCTCATTATTTAATATATGGATGTTGTTCTTGTGAGGTAAAAACCCGTTCCGTGTTTAGCGGTGTGGTCTCATTGAATTATTAAATGTTAGCTTTATTACTTGAGTTTTCTCATGCTGGTTTTCCAGACTGATCCGGGTGTTATTTTATTATAATGCTTGGGTCAAATCAAGTATTTTTCCAAGTTGTCATTGGTGGGACATAAAGATCATGGAGTAGAACTGGATGTTCATCTGCCATAGTATTTTACTTTCCCCTATATTATAAATACCTATCAGCAAATTTTAAGGTCGGAAATTTATAACTGACCAGTTGATGGAATTTTTTTAACTCCGATGTATCTTATATTTTGAAGTGACGGTTTATACTATCTTTACTATATTATATATGTTGTCTATACAACTGTGAGATTCTGTTTTGCCCGGTTCTTTTTATGTTGTTCTTTCTATTTTTTACCCTAACAATCTACTTTTTTGACGATTGGATGTTCAACATTTGAATACCATGGATGTATTCAGTGTCGACTTTCGATGGTCGAAAAGGTGGGTCGTTATTGGCTTGCTTCGGGTTGATGTATTAAATGGCTGTGTTTGTGTCTGTCTCTTCCCATTAACAAGTATAAAATGGCCGAGGTTATCATTTTGGGGCATTAATGATAATCTCTTGGGAGAGGTACGCTTCGGGGTTGCAGTCTTAAATGGCTAGAGGGTCAGCCTCTTCCTTATTTATAGACGTTTTAAGTGGCCTAGAAGAGATTTTCTACAATGACAATTAGCAAATATTTGAAATGGTTCACCTTAGGTTTCGTATTAATGGCCAAAGGGGTTCGCCCATTCCTAATAAAGAGGTCAGTAAGAAACCCGGGTACTTTCTCTCTTATCATTAGGATATAATTGGATAGGAGATAGGCTTTTAGAACCCAACATACTCCACAATCGCATTATACTCGCTTTTATAACCATGAAGATGGATTTTTAGGGTTATACTATGTAGTTTAATATATGCTTGGAAAGGAATAATAAGTACGTAAAACATAATAATTATCTTAAGGTTTATTGGCCATATATTGTTATTATAAACTTGTGATTTTCATTCACTAGACATAGTTGTTCTAACTCCCTCCTAATCACAACCTAAAGGTTAGGTACAATGATGTCCACTAAGAAGATGAAGGAGGCCGGCATGGAGTTATCTTATCTAGTTATCTATTTATGCTATTTTGATATAACCAGATTTATTGCAGACTTGTTTTATAATGGTTATGACATTGTACTCTTATAACTTGATTTTATGAGATAGGTACATGGTTTTAGTATTATATTTTATTACTTTTGTTGTAAGATTATGAAAGTATAGATAGATAACTCTACATGTTGTTTATAGTAAGTCAATTATACTAACCAACAACCATCTACGGAATTGACGTAATGTTCAATAGGCTTTTAATGGTAAAAAATTAGACTCATTTAGAAGAGGGTTATCACTTTGTCATTCCCTATTTCTGGGGAATGGCTGTTTGGATGTTCATAACATGATGTCCTCGATTTCGTTAATAACCAGATAATATCGATATTGTCCATTGATTTTTTCCACATGACCTCAGCCAAGCGTGTCCTGTTGGGTCATGAGTGGGATCATACTTCTTGTAATTTTAGCACCTATCAAGTCCTGCCTTCAGGACTTAGCGTTCCAGATGCTAGATGTAGGGCATCGTTACTTGACTTGGTCATCTTTCAAGCATTGGCCGAGTTAATAATGTGAGGCAAATTATTTGATTTCCCCCAATCCGCTTATACTCACTAGGTCCTGATCTTACATAGGAGGAATATGCCAAGTTATCTCATTGCCTATCTCCAGGCATTGATCAAAAGCACTCAACTACCATCTTCGCTTATCCTCGGCTGAGCATACCCTACTGGACCACAAGCACGGTCGTGGAAATCCTGGCTGTACACCGGTTCCTATCTTTGGGTATCGGTGCTTTGGGTGCCTATCTCTAGGTATCCTCCCTTAGTCTCACCTCTCTCTAGGTGTCGACCGAGAGTGTCCTTTGACCATCCTCGCTTATCCTTGGCTAGCATGTCCTACCAGACTGCAAGCATGGTCATAAATTTTCAACTGCGCACCAGTTTCTATGTCTGGAAACTGGTGCTTTTAGGTAACTGACTCTAGGTGTTCCTTATTGACCTTGCCTATCTCTCAGAAATAGTCAATATTGGAGGAATAGGGTCGACCCTTGTGATTATACACCTTTGTCCTAATCTTGGACGAAAGGAGTCGGTACCTATCTTCGGGTACCTGACCGAACTGCTAATCACATAGCACTAGGTTTTGCTTACAAGTAGATAGTTCTATTGGTTCAAGAAGCTAACTTTTTTGTAAATGAAAAATGTGGAAGGTCCTACCTTATTACATTACCCCTGATTCACCTGGGTGGCTTATTTATAAAGAATGAACTAAATAAATCTAAGTGAATTAGCATCGTAATAGATTGTTATTCAATGCCCATGGAATTGTGATCCCATTAACAATTTATATCCAAGCAGCGGGCCACTCTGGACCTAGACCACAGCTTCTTCTATACTCCCGACGCTTTTCCTTTCTAAGCTCAGCAACGCAACATTCTCAACTAGCACTATGGTCACTGCTAATCAATCCGACCCTATTCTTCATGGGGAATTTCATCGTCAAACACCAAGGTCCTAGTTCTATCCTAAAATCAACAAGGGTTGGTTAGCCCAAGAAGGTGTTGTACGTTGAGAATTCATTCACAATGATAAATTTCTAAATCCACACAGCCTTGCAATCCCTTCGCCTAACTTTATGGACAAATTAATAGTTCCTACGGGCTCCTTTTCCTTTCTGGTAAATCATTAAATCATGCATTTACAAGGCTTTAAATCCTTTGGCCCGATCTTCATCTGGCCAGAAGTTCATTTAAATGGGACGTTCATCGAGCTTCCACAATCAACTAGAACTCGATGTACAACATCCGGCCCAATCACGGCTGTTATCACCATGGGATCAATTGTTAGTTCCTTCATCTTATTAGACTCTCGATTCCTAAAAACAATTTCATCTGTTACCAACCGCTGCTGCTTTACCAGAGCCCCACCCTTAATGCCAAGGCATCTTCCCTACGGTGTGTGCTTTATAGAACTTGCATATCCTTCCATTTCATTTCAGCTTTCCTTTATTGGATGAGGTCCTCCCATTATTGTGTTAGTAACTATTCTTCCATCAACCACTTGGGCCCCTCTCCACTAGGCCCAGGATAGTTTCCTTGGGCATTTGGCCCTTAGGGTCTAACATTTTGTCCGCCATCCTACATCTCTCTAACATATTCCTGCAATTTATTTTTCTCTGTCAACTCTTCAATGAAATTCGTATGGTGCATACACTCATTCTTATTATGCCTATGAGTTTCATGGAAGTGACAATAATTTTCGAAGTGCTTTTCTGCCTCTATCACCTCTCTCCTAGGCGGCTTCTTATACCTTTATATACCTTTTGTGGCAAGATATATGTTCTTAAAGGAATCATTTAGAGGCATGTACTCCATTGGCCTTATGTTCCTTGGATGCTTTTTGGCATCATTCTGCCTCTTCCTGGCATCCAGATTCCTCTTTCTTCGATTATCACAATTTTCACATTCATAGCTACATTTCCGACACTCTCACCAGCTTTCTTAATTGCTACATTACTTTGAATTACTTCCTTCGACTGTCTACCTCCAGTCTTCCCAACAACCGGACTCGCTTCTTCCAAATGCAAGAATCGGTTTGCCTTTCCGTGGAACTGTAGGATCGATTTCACCCTAGAGGGGGGGGGTGAATAGGGTGATACTATTAATTATAAAAATTCAATGTGGAAGTATATAAAATAATCGCAGCACTGATAATAGCAGAATAATAGCAACACAGATAATAGCAGAATATGAAAAGTAGAAATAGAACAACAAAGAATTTACCCAGCTTCAGCAAAACCTTACCTACGTGTTGCCCCCAAGGTTTCTACTAGAAATCAAGTAGTCCAACGCTTACACATGTAAACTCGCGACACCCGCTATCGACTAACCTAACTCTATGCTCAAAACACTGCCACAACTCAGCCAATGAGTTGCGAATTCTAGAACTACACCACCGCAGTTCGTCCCATAGTCACACGAATAGAAAATTACAAAAGTTTTAAAAAGAATTACAATATAAAAACAAACTAAAAAAAACCCTAATTTAAATATACTAAAGCCCAAAAGAAATGCAGGCCCAAAATAAAATAGAAGTGAATTCCCCCTTTTCTTTTTATATTATTCGGCCGTATCCTTCTTCTCTTTGCGTTAAAAAATGGCTGCTTTCTTCTTTCGTTCGTTCTTCTTTGAGGAAAAATTAGGGCTTTTGCTGTAATTGACAGCACCGCCTATATCTGATCAATTACAGTGATTATCTTCTTTGTTTGGCTTGGACAATTGATTCTCTAGCTGTGATACGGTTTCGGTCGCTCCAATTTGATCGAGTTCGACTAAAATGGTATGTGATTTATGCTTTTTTTATTTACTGGTTAGCTTTCTTGAACTCAATGCCTTCGTATGCTAATGATGATTGGGTTATATAGGATTTAATTCCCTTGATTATCGTTCGAATATATTTTTAAATTCGTCTGTTACTTTATGGCTCGGCCGTTTGATTTTGCTTGGATGTTGATGATGTTTTCTGACATTTTCAATTCGTATATTTTCGTTTATGCTTGCTTGGTCACCACGGCTTCATGAATTTGAACATGGTTTTGGTTCCGTTCTTTATGCTGTTGACATCGGCCGCTTTGATTTTGTGATAATATTTACTTGTTTGATTCTTGTAAGCACCTGGCTTTTATTCTGACTCGTTCGAACTCTTCTTGACTTTGGTTTGAAAAACTGCTAACGTGATTTTTGTTCGAACCCACCTTGTTCAATTGTTCTGTACTACTTCATCGATATATATGTGCATGTCTGGTTTTGTTTGAAGCTTCATGAAGTCACAACCATACACTTTGTTGTTTCACTTGTTCTGGTCTCTGTTGCAATACTGTACTAACCTGGTTGAAGTTGTTTCACTTCGTATCCACACATCTCTATTGCATATCCTTTGAAACTATTTGTATTGTTTTTATTTGACTTTTTCTTTGAGCCTAGGCATGTCTGCTTGTTACTGTAGCCATCTCAGTATTGTTCGAGCCAGTGCATTTGTGTCATCATTGCTTATCACATCCATGCTTATGCTTAATCTTGTTTCACTGATGCATCCCTTTTTGTCACTGCATACATGACTGGTTTGCTTTGGACAACTGTCTGGAAGATATGTCTGATTGCATGTATATATGTATACATGTGTGCAAACATATGTATATACGTATGTGGTCTATTGGTTTTCATGTTCTTGTTCATTAGTCTGCATTGTTGTCATATATGTGAACTTGAAGTTGTACATTAGAGTCTTGTCTGGTTTCTTGTTTGGTTTGAGTTTTGTATTCATTCGAAGTTTTGTTGACATGGTCTTTCTCGACTGCTCATTATTGTAGCATATCTTATATATCTTATATATAAAAGGAATACTTGAGTTACTGAAGCCTTTTTCGACTTCTCAATAATGTCCTTTCCGATCTCCACCAGGTTTTAAATTCCTTATATAATGGATGAGGGTATATTTGTCTGTCCACTCTCCACCTGCTCTGCAATCGGTTCACTACCACGTTTTCCGACCACGTCTGCAAATACAGTTCTACAAATGAAGCCTTTATTTTCCACGTTCTCAACTCATTGCTCCCTTCTCTTCTATGACTCAATTCCTCAACCCTATTTCTTCATCCTCTCAATTTTCGACCTTACACGCTAGCGTCATCCCTGCCCAAAAGCTTAACGGGAGTTCTTGATCTAGGAGGCATGAGATGTGAAGCAGACAATTCATCAGATCCCGGAATTCTTCCAGGCCACCAAGATCCGTGCCTTCTTCTGACCCAAACTATCTTCCTCATTTCCATCCGAAACTCCCATCGAAACCGCTGTTGAAATCGAACCACCTCAACCACTGGAAAATGCGAGATCTCCCGAAGTTTCCATTTATCGGCTGGAAAATCTTAACTTTTCCATTCTTCAATACAAGTTGATTTGGATTCGTTGTTTCGAATTGAAACAATTGTTCTGCTGCTTTTTCTGCTGTATTTCTGGTATATTTTGTCTTCGTTTTTGTTAAAGATTTTATTTCTGTATAACAGAAGAAAATAGTTGAAGTAGTTTTAGATCTGAAATCAATACACCTTTGGAGGTTGCTTTCCACACCGCCATATTATGACATTTTGGTTGATCAGAAAAAGGCTTGGTTATGGACGATGATCTGAAATCCCTAATGGTGTGCCTCTCCTCACAACTTCCTAGCCGTAAGTATTTAGTTACTCTTCAATAAAAATGTTCCCTTTTTACCACTGATTTGATTTGGTCTGCTCAATCCACTGAACTAGGAAATTGATAATTTCTTATCATATGGGATAAAACCGATTTAATACAATGATTCACAAATTTGTTTTACATTACTAATAAAATTAAGTCGGTCCACTATGCCTACAATTTATTCTCAGCATGTTTAGTAATTTAGGTTCTCATTTTTAATTTTTTTATGCACACTCCATTCATTGTGTGGCAGATTGAATGTGGGAGATGTAATGTAACGAATTGATTAGAGTTGACAAATAAGTTGGAGGAATTAGCAGATTGAAAGACGGTTCAGTCATCATTCAAGGTAAAACAAATTTACTTTCACTATGGTGGAATTTATTTTATAGGAAGTTTGATTTTCTTTGTTTGGATTATTGATTATGGATATCATAATCAATTTTGACAAATTTTCCATTGATTCCCTCATTTGGGTTGCCTATGATTTTTATAACAGAAATTACATGTAAATTCGCTACTATTATTGCGGTCTGTGGGAATTTATTACGAAGAACAATGTTGTTACTAAAAACAATAGCTCTTCTCATCTTTAAATGAATCTTCTCATTATTCAATGCTCAATCTTCTTTCAGGCGAACTTTAATCCTCCAGTTTTGTCATTGATTTTATATGTTTTACTTTGTTAATCGTTTATCTTTCTTCACAATCCAGCTTTTATTATTATTTAATATTATGTATCAACATACTCACAAGCATCAAGTCATTATAATTGTTTAAATTTCGGTGTCCATTTGTATCTTTCTTCTCCAAATATTACCTTCAAATTATCTGCCTTTCCGTTTTTAATTTAAATTTCCATTATCAAAAATATAAGCTTCATGACAATTTCATGTGTTTTCCTATATTTTATGACTGGTTGACACTAAATACATTCATACCATTTATAAACTTCATGTATTTTCAATTTATTTTTTACCAGTAAAATAAAAACCTCCACCATTATATTATGTCTTTCTGATAATATTTGTGTTTGAATGATGTCACCTACAATCTGTGCCATCTTTTTACCACTGATTTGATTTGGTCTGCTCAATCCACTGAACTAGGAAATTGATAATTTTTTATCATATGGGATAAAACCGATTTAATACAACTGTTTTACATTACTAATAGAATTAAGTCGAAATTGATAATTTCTTATCATATGGGATACAACCGATTTAATACAATGATTCACAAATTTGTTTTACATTACTAATAGAATTAAGTCGGTCCACTATGCCTTCAATTTATTCTGAGTATGTTTAGTAATTTAGGTTTTCATTTTTAATTTTTTTAGGTACACTCCATTTGTTGTGTGGAAGATTGAATGTGGGAGATGTAATGTAACGAATTGATTAGAGTTGACAAATAAGTTGGAGGAATTAGCAGATTGAAAGACGGTTCAGTCATCATTCAAGGTAAAACAAATTTAATTTCACTGTGTTGGAATTTATTTTATAGGAAGTTTGCTTTTCTTTGTTTGGATTATTGGTTATGGATATCATAATCAATTTTGACAAATTTTCCATTGACTCACTCATTTGGGTTGCCTATGATTTTTTATAACAGAAAATTACATGTAAATTCGCTACTACTATTGCGGTCTGTGGGAATTTATTACGAAGAACAATGTTGTTACTGAAAACAATAGCCCTTCGCATCTTTAAATGAATCTTCTCATTATTCAATGCTCAATCTTCTTTCAGGCGACCTTTAAGCCTCCAGTTTTGTCATTGATTTTATATGTTTTACTTTGTCACAATCCAGCTTT
This sequence comes from Allium fistulosum, assembly GCA_030737815.1. NCBI lineage: Eukaryota > Viridiplantae > Streptophyta > Magnoliopsida > Asparagales > Amaryllidaceae > Allium > Allium fistulosum. Next base: position 487,084,217 of record CM060901.1, read on the forward strand.
TATTATTATTTAATATTATGTATCAACATACTCACAAGCATCAAGTCATTATAATTGTTTAAATTTTGGTATCCATTTGTATCTTTCTTCTCCAAATATTACCTTCAAATTATCCGCCTTTCCGTTTTTAATTTAAATTTCCATTATCAAAAATATAAGCTCCATGACAATTTCATGTGTTTTCCTATATTTTATGACTGACTGATAGTAAATACATTCGGACCATTTATAAACTTCATGTATTTTCAATTTATTTTTTACCAGTAAAATAAAAACCCCCCCATTATATTATGTCTTTCAGATAATATTTGTGTTTGAATGATGTCACCTACAATCTGTACCATCTTTTTACTATTTTTACTCTGTTCATTGTCATAACTTTTATCAAGGTTAGAACTTTATGATAATTATTAACTGAAATGTAGGTTGAATTCTTATTGGAAGAGTGCAGTCATTTGCCCTTCGATAAGCATGGTTGTGGAAGATGTCAAGGAGGCAGTTAAGAGTATTGACGGTCTACAAGTTCACTCTTGGTCGAAAAACATTTGTAACTATATGTACTGCAGTTGATTTGTATGTACCCTGTATGTGTACATGTTTGATTCTTCAATTTACTGTAAATTACATGTTTGAGATGGGACGTATTTCTGAAAGTTTGGCCCCTATAATTATTATTTATACCTACTAATATTACAAAGTTTCACTAATTTCCACCTCAACTTGCGAACCTGTTGGAAGTAAAAGAAAATGAAATATGAGTGCTTGGCAATGCAAAATAATAACTGGCAGCAGGTTGCACTGATAAATATTATTCAAAGTAACTATATTACTGCTTAGCAATGGAGCTGTCCTCAGATTACAATATAAATACATCCTCAGCAAATTTTTATGCTCTATCTCTTTATTATTTGTTATGGAAAGATATCTAGAGATGTTTGTCTATCAGTGTAGCCAATTATGTGCACTTTGTATACTTTGCTGTGAGAACACCATTACTCAAAAGTTGGAAGTCGGGAGACCAAGGGGTTAGCAACACTACAGTTGTCCAATTCTAACGGCAGTACGGTTAAATCGGAGAAAACATGATGTGGACTCCTTTACACAGCAACTACATACTTATCTGACGTCCATAGTATGCAACAGAGTATGAAGAGATGTTTGCTTTTATATTGAAGAAGTAAGAATACAAGAACACAAATCTTAAATGCATGCCTTTTCAGTCATTCCTATAACTGCACCTGATCTACCTTAATTCCTTTAGCACCTGATCCGTTATTACTGCCCATGTTTCCTATAATTGCTCCTTCAACTTTTCCTGCGGACTAGGCAGATAACTACTTTTTCCCTCAAAAAGTTTAATACGTCATCCACTATATATTATACTCACATCTCTGTTAACAGTCTCCACACACACCACTCTCTATCCTTAACATCTCATCTCCATAAATTCTTCCACCTACGCCAATTCCACTCCAACATTTAAACCTTCAATTTACTTTTTCTGCGAAATGACAAAGGTATTACTATTTTTTATTCACAAATTTACTATACGCTATCCTATGTGGGATTTAATGACTACAACCTTTGTCAGTTATATACTTTTGTACACAGTCTATTCACAAGCTTTTGCACATGCTTTTTCAACCATGTACTATATTAGTTTATGCATACAACCTTTGAGCTATAATAGTTGTCCATGAGTTTAGCACACGAAATATTTGAGTACGGTGGGTTTTCACAAATTTTACTGCCCTTCCTTAAACATGCAAGTTATTCTGTACACGTACATACGTAGTTCAAAGTCGAAAATCTATTTAGCTGTTAACTACCAAGTTTCTAAACCCGTATATATATTGTCCGCACATTTTCCCACAAGTTACCATTTTTTTTCCACCCATAGAACAAATATATTCAACAAGGTAAAGAGCCTGCATTATCCCCTTCCGTAGAAAAATTCAAACGTAAAAGTACGCGTTTAACAAAGCACCTTCAATCCGCTACCGATGAAAAAGTTAATGCTTCATCCAACGTCGCAGAGGTTAATCTTTCCCAGATTGAATCGGGCAATATTAACAAACCAACCCACTCTGTTCAACTTCCTCCGGTTGGGACAAAATTTTTTGAAACCAACGAAAACTTATCAAAATCTTCCACCTCTGAAGTCCAGATGACACAGTCTGATGAGCTACAGTATTTTCCACAATGTTCTGAAGATGATAAATGGGAAGATTTTTTTACTCCTGAAGTGGTATGCCAACATTTAATTTATTGATACAGAGACACGTATATATATACGTGCATTTATACTACATACTAATCATAAATTTTAATTCATCTTGCAGATTGAACAATGTGATGCAGCTGTTGACCATTTTCTCAAAAACCGTACTTAATACATCTTCAACTCTTTGTTAGCAAACAAATTGTCCATTTTTGCGCTTCCGTACTTTTTCCTTTCATCGCTCTTAATACAATGTTATTTGTTTCTGATGTATTCGTTACTGTTCTGTTAAATTTGTCGTGTACTCCATGCTTTCATCATTGCCTAAATAAATTTGCTGTTCTTTTCACGTGGATGTAAGTGCTGCTAAAAATGTATGTGTGTGTTATATTATCCGAGGCTGATACATGTAATATTCATTCGACACTAGTGCTGCCTTGAATATAAACACGACCTATCACTAAACATCCATGAACTATCAGTAAACACTGATATAGAATCATTACATTCAAACTAGGCAAAAATTAATATGAAAGAATATGTTCAACTCTAGGTATACACAGTTACCTTATACCTGAATAGCTTAAAAGTGAATGTTCATGTCATCTTGCTTTTACGTAAACAAATTAATCACGTAAAACATCCAGAGCGCAAATCATTTGTTGTTGTGAAACTTGATTAAACCTTGCTTAACAAATCAATACACCACTAATTGACTGTTTCTAAAAAAAGAAAATTCTTCTTTTACAAAGTTTTCTGTATGTTCCATATTCTGCAGGGACTACATTGTACAATTGTTCCATGTACCCATATTTTTATCAACGCATGGTTAAGTATAGCACATAATTTACCAACCCATCAAACTAACCAAATATACTCAGCCACCCATCACTACTTATAGTTAGCATATGTAAATAAATGTGAACGAATGGTTGTGAAGATTATAAAAAAAAATTTCTCCATTGTTTCATACACACTACAACTATATATACGTGCACAGTTTGTTGCATACCAATTTTCCTATGACTACCCTGTTATTATGGCCACTTTCACGCAACGTATATAAGACAATTTCATCCCGTTACCAAAAATCAACAGAGCTGCACAATTTGTTGCATACCAATTTTCCTATGACTACCCTGTTATTATGGCCACTTTCACGCAACGTATATAAGACAATTTCATCCCGTTACCAAAAATCAGCAGAGCAAATCTCGAATCTCTACCAATTCAACAACGTTTACGTACTCATTTTCAGCAGTTATACCAACTTACGTAACCATTGCCTTACCTATATATACACACTTCTCAATACACTGTCCTTCACTTACTACTGTACTGCCTTTTCTACTACTACCATATATCTCTTCAAATCAGTCACAATCTTTTTTTCTTCACTACTATTTATTACCTCTTCACTTTATCCTCTGCATCTAATGGAACAGCAACAAAGAGAAAGACGTAGACTTAGTCAACAGGCTAGACGTGCACAAGCAAGAGAAATACGTATTGCAAATACAAGAACACGGTTGAGTGAAGGCTTCTCCCCCCTCCTTACGTTCTTACCACAAACTCTACAACTAATTTGCTTTACTCCGTTACTTCACTGTGTACCGCATTTACACCGTTCATTCTTATGCTTTCTTCTCTCACGTCTTCGTCCATTTCGTACGCCAATTTTTAAATGCACTTGCATGATATGACACAACGATGGATAACACAACCTACTACATAGCCGACCTATTTCTTTATCTAACAAGACAAAATATCCATATAAAGCTGACACACACCCCAACCAACAGCTTATACCATGCTTATGAATAGGAAACTGACAAAAAAAAGAAATGAAACATAGGCAACCGTACGCAGATTACACTATTAGTACCTATAGCTAATAAATTACCAATATGAAAATGTAGATCGTCGAACCTATCCCTCGGGTTGGTATTTATCTTCCCGAACATGTTTTCAGCCATGGTCAGCTATATGTTGCGTTATCAATAGGCGTTTCACGAAAAACAACAAAAGTTTTGGTTAAAAATGGAAAGATTCGAAATAGAAATGGCACACATACTAGAAATGTTGTGTATAAGGATGTGTTATTACAATATACTCACGAACTTAATTAACAATACTTCATTTTTCCACTTCACGTGCTGTCGTTTTAATATAATTATTACTATACAAAATTGGGTACAAATATAAGTTCTTCACCATTATTTTATTACTCTGCGTAAATCATTAAGGGAATTTTTATACGACCATGACTGACTAATATCTGCACTTATAATCTTTTTCTTCATTTTATGATTTTTCGGTCATATATTTAGCCACGGCTTATACAAAATACAAAACTGGGTTAACAAAAATTTCCTCCTTTACTACTCCAACTCCCTTTCGGTTCACATAAAAATTCCATTAAAAAACGTTTTTAACTCCGCCATCTACTTACTGCTGATGCCGGTCTCAAGCCCGGAACAAGGAGGATAGAAAACGGTTATGACAACTACACTTACTACCTATAATTTACTAGCAAATAGTTTCTTAGCTGCAACAACTCATTCTGTTTCCCTCTCCCCACGAAATGCAATCATATCTATCTCTGACCACCTACTATATGTAACGAACAACAAATTCTATTTCCATTACAAATCAAATTAATTCTCTATGGTTTGCATGAACATGCGTTAATAATTGGCTACACCATACGGATATATATTACTTTTCTTTCTACCCACACAATGTCAGTCTCATATAACGCTTCTTCCCAAGTTCCATACAAATTTCCAATGTCCACGTCCATCTGCTGTACATTCATTCTACATGTCAATATTCAAAATATTCAACAATACGTGTACGTCACACTCATTTTATCGCATTCAACAACTCTCACAGACATTGTTTCTTAACACCAGTTCCTTCTACGCACGTGCATCGCACGTGCCAAACTACTCGTATATATATATACACATACATACATGTTTATCCTCACTTGTCATTGCAGTCTGAGTTGGATTGCAGTCTGGTTACATCGAGTCATGGGTATTTGATTTGTGATGATTTACTTGTATTTCTATATGCTTGTTGCTGCTTTGTACATGCTTCGATTTAAGCTTGTTGTTCACCACTGTTGCACTGATTTTGTACATTTTGTACTTGAGTCTGAGTACAGTTGTACATTTGATGTTATTCAAGTGGGTCTATTTGCTTGTCCATTTGGACTGACGCATATGTATACATCCTCTGACTCCATCTTCATGTTGCATTACTGTGTGCATTTTGTTGTGGTCGTGATGGTATGTTGGTTCATGTGTACATGTGTTGTTTACAGTCTGAAGTTTCGTGTACACTTTCATCTGGATTTGTTTTTCGTATTGCACCTGAGTTGAATCCGCCATTTGGTTGGGTTTGACCTTGTGCTCACATGTCCCTGTAATTTTATCAAGTGTATATCGGTGTGCACGGCCTTGTGGCATGTACAGTGATACACTGTGAATGTCACAAGTTGTTTGTGTAGATGAATTGAAAAATAAATATGATGACGAACAACCCAAATAACTGAGGCAAATAATATTTTCAAAATACACATTTTATTTTACACTGCATAAATATTTCTTTTTCAATTTTACTACGTCAGTGTGTATTTTGCCGATAACTCAGATGCTGGATTCAGGCTGGAGTAGAGTTGAAGATAAAATACGAGTGAATGAGTGATATGTAGTGAGGTGAACAATGTAAAGTGTAATTTGAGATGTAATTGAAGTTTTGTATATATAGTGAGAGCACAAATTTGTACTATTCAAAATTGTAATAAAATAATCATTTGAATAAAATATCTCTTTGAATTTAAATTCTGTGTTATTTATTTATTTAGAAAATATTTATTTAATTATGTGAAAATAAAATAGTACAATAACAAATACATTTAAATGAATATATATATATATATATGTTTATTGTCATCAAACAAAAATCATATACTTGCATATTCAATAATCTCCCTTTTTTATGATAACAAACATATATTTAAGATTTTGAATTTGTTAAATGTATTTGATTGTTCTATTTGCTCCCCCTTATTTGAATGCTCCCTCTTTACAACAAAGCTCCCCCTTCATATATGCATGAAAATAAATAAAAATGTGCAAATAAATCTAGATGCAAGTAGAAAATAGAAAATAAAATATTTGACTTTTATTTGTCAAAATCTTAACTTTTCTCTCCCCCATTTGTTATCAGCAAAAGAGTACTAGTGTTAGAAAAATAGAGTTAAAGTGATATATTAATACCCAATCGAGTATAAATATTAAATTTCAATAAAAAAATCAAAAAAAATCATAAATACTCTGTTAGGCGCATTTTCCACTTTTAGAATGATAGGGATGATGCAAAAGCATATAGTTGTGTCTGTTTGTGGTATATTTATATCAGGAATTTGAATATCTACTAACCATGCATCACCGTTTGGACTTTTAAATGAGATTAGTAGTATTCCAAATTTAAAAAAAATGAATTCAAGTATCTTCTAACCATGCATAACCATGAGGACTTTTAAATGGGATTAGAATTAACTTGTCTATTTAATTAATCAATTTTGATATGTGTTCCATACATGCATAACCGTGAGGACTTTTAAATGAGCATGAAAGCACATAATCAAAAAATTCCAAGTAATTCACCCATGCATAACCGTGAGGACTTTTAAATGAGAGTGAATACTTTGGATGTTTTTATTGCTAAAAATATAATAAATTGAAAACCAAATAATTTCCCGTTTAAAATACCACATATTGACATACTATATTGGATTTTAATGAGTGATGGTCGTTAGAAATATGATAGAAATAGAGATTATCATGGAATTTTTACCAAACAAGAGTTATTATAAATCTTGTTTAAATTTTTAAGGAAATTTTCTAAATATACTTTCTCAAGTTATAAATATATGATTAATATCAACACTCATCACTTTTTCAATCACTGTTTATCTTTTCGATAATCAATAGAGAGTTAGATTAGTTAATGTAATCATTTAAGTTCAAATCAAAAATAATTATAAAATCAAATTTTCCAAAATTACTAATCTAAAACAAGGTCAACTATTTTCTAGAAGGGGTTTTATAAGAAAAATGTTTGCTAATTGAATATCAATTAAAATGAAAAATATATAGATATTTTCTTTGAAAACGTGATGCAACTAATGAATGTCTCTTACTAGTAATTTTTCTATCAACTAGATTTCCAATGTAATCTGCATCTGAATTTCCCTTTGACTCAAGATTATCATTAGTTGGATGTTATAGACCAGACTGTGAAGTTGCAACACATACTTTAAAATCTTTTTACACCTTTTAAATGAAATTCTTTTGAATTTGAATTGAAACCGTGCAAATAAACAAACAGTGAACATAGTGTCAGATAAGATGAACAGATATATCCACTTGTATCATGAGTAATCGACAATCAATAAAACACCATCATTAGTCCAAACACATCTATAAGAACTAATTCAAAGTCTCTAGAAATACCTATAGTATTATTGGCATAAAAGAATAATTGGCCAGCAATTTTGTATCAATCAAAAACATCATTTATTTCTTTATCACAACACTGGCTGAATTAAATCAGATTATGGTGCATATTTTCACATTTTAAGAAATCATTCAAAATAAATATACCGTTACCAATTTTACCTTTACGATAATTATTCGTTGTTGCCCATTATGATTCGGCCCCCTTTGTACTAGTCTAAGGAACTTTGATTTGTCGCCCGTTGTGTGCCTAGAACAGCCAGAATCTAGGTAACACTGTTGTTGTTCCTTAGCCTGCCACCACACCTACACGATAAAAGATTTTTGTGACCTATTTGTTTTTATAGGTCCATGGTTGTTAGTGGCAACAAATTTTGAAAAATATGTTTGTGTAGACCCAAAACTATTTATATATGTTCCTTTCGGCACCCAGATTTGTTTGACTTTGAGGGATTTTATATTCGTGCCTTTGGGAACCCAAATTAGAATGGTTTTCACGTGTTTGGGTCTATACCATAAAATACTCTGATTGTGTCCGGTTTTTCCACATATCGTGCACTTTGAATTGACTTGTTTAATTTCATTTCTATCATGTTCTGATTGATTATACCCAAGTCCTTGTCTAACAGTATTAACAGTTTGTTTCCCTAATAGCATATTTAATGATCTTTCACTTTTTGAAAATTTTCCTAAAGTCGTAGACAGTTGTTGGACTTGTGTTTTGAGAGATTCATTTTCATTTAATAATTGTGTGCACTTTTTAATAAAATTTTCTCTTCTAGTATTTTTACTTTCTTTTACAATAAGAATTTCATTTTCAAGCGATTTAATTTTAATTTCTGATTTTTTAATTTCTTCTTCGAATGTTGGACACTTTTCACACTTAGGACACTTGTTTTGATAGTTTTTAACCAATCGATCAAGCTGTTTATTTAAATCTATCAAAGTATCTCTTAGTGATTCAATTTTAGCATATTTCTCCCTAAGTCTTTCAAAATAGCCATTTACTTCGTGAAAATATATAAGTAATTCTGAATGAGTAAGTTTTGATACCTCGCTTGGCTCGTCATCATTACTGTCTGTTATATCACCTCGAAGGCACAGATCTGCTTTTTCGCTCTCACTGCCGGTGCTTTTATCATCTTCATCGGTTTCATCCCAAGTGGCTGCAAAACTTCTCCTTTTCTGTTTCTTTCCATGGCTGAATCGATTCTGAGGACAATTGGGCTTGATATGACCGGGTTTGTTGCACTTGTGATAAATGATCTCTTGCTCTTCTGGGTTCTCTAGAACTTTAACTATTTTTCTTTTCAGTTGTTGATTTAGAGCTGGATTTTTGTATCTGCGATTCCACCTTTTGAATTTCTTTATTATTAGTGTTAATTCAGCTGCTCCATAATCATCATCATCATCACTTTCCGTTGTTCCTTTAAGAGCTATTGATTTCTTTCGTGTATCACCTCCTTTGCGTTCTTCCTTGAATTTCATTTCTAGCACATAAGTGGTGAGATTTCCGATGAGTTCTTCAACTTTGATTTGTTTCAAATCTTTGGATTCTTGAATAGCAGTGACTTTGGCTTCAAAATTTCATGGAAGGACTTTGAGGATTTTTCGGACTATTTCCAATTCTATGTATGCTTTTCCGAGGGCTTTTGATTTGTATACGATATTGGAAAGTCATCCGTACATCTCTTTGACATTTTCTTCCTTGGCCATTGTGAAATTCTCGTATTCGCTACTAAGCATGGAAAGGTGAGATTCCTTGACTTGAGATGTTCCTTCGTGAGTCACTTCAAGTGTGTGCCATATTTCCTACGCAGTAAGACAATGTGAGACACGATTAAATTCAATTTGATCCAATGAACAAATAATAGAATTCATAGCTTTGGCATTAGCATTCTGCGGTCTATTTTCAAGATCTGTCCATTGATCCATCGATTTTTCTATTTCTTGATTATCTACAACTATAGTTGGTATCCTATATCCTGTCTCAACTATATTCCAAGCATCAATGGTTTTTAGAAAAAATTTCATTATATTTTTCCAATAAGCATATTCACCATTGAACATTGGTGGTCTAACTATGGACTGACCCTCAGCAAAAGCATTACTAAAAGAATCCATTTAAAAATTTTAAAAATAAAAATTTGATTTTGAAAAATAAGTTTTTAAAATAAAAAATTGGCTTTTGTTCCTAGCTCCGATACCACTTGTAGGATCGATTTCACCCTAAAGGGTGGTGAATAGGGTGATACTATTAATTATAAAAATTTAATGTAGAAGTATATTAAATAATCGCAGCACTGATAATAGCAGAATAATAGCAACACAGATAATTGCAGAATATGAAAAGCAGAAATAGAACAACACAGAATTTACCCAGCTTCGGCAAAACCCTGCCTACGTGCTGCCCCCAAGATTTCTACTAGAAATTAAGTAGTCATACTCTTACACACGTTCGTGACACCCACTATCGACTAACCTAACTCTACACTCAAAACCCTGCCACAACTCAGCCACTGAGTTGCGAATTCTCGAACTACACCACCGCAGTTCATCCTCTAGTCACACAACTAGAAAATTACAAAAGTTTTTAAAAGAATTACAATATAAAAACAAACTAAAAACAAAAACCCAAATTTAAATGAACTAAAGCCCAAAAGAAATGCAGGCCCAAAATAAAAAAGAAGTGAATTCCCCCTTTTCTTTTTATATTATTCGACCGTATCCTTCTTCTTTGCGTTAAAAAATGGCTGCTTTCTTCTGTCGTTCGTTCTTCTTTGAGGAAAAATTAGGGCTTTTTCTGTAATTGATAGCGCTGCCTAAATCTGATCAATTACAGTGATTATCTTCTTTGTTTGGCTTGGACAATTGATTCTCTAGTTGTGATATGGTTTCGGTCCTTCCAATTTGATCGAGTTCGACTAAAATGGTATGTGATTTATGCTTTTTTCTTTACTGGTTAGCTTGCTTGAACTCAATGCCTTTGTATGCTAATGATGATTTGGTTATATAGGATTTAATTACCTTGATTATCGTTCGAATATATTTTTGAATTCGTCTGTTACTTTATGGCTCAACCGTTTGATTTTGCTTGGATGTTGATGATGTTTTTTGACATTTTCAATTCGTATATTTTCGTTTATGCTTGCTTGGTCACCACGGCTTCATGAATTTGAACTTGGTTTTGGTTCCGTTCTTTATGCTGTTGACATCAGCCGCTTTGATTTTGTGATAATATTGACTTGTTTGATTCTTGTAAGCACCTGGCTTTTATTCTGACTCGTTCGAACTCTCTTCTTGACCGGTTTGAAAAACTGCTAACATGATTTTTGTTCGAACCCCACCTTGTTCAATTGTTCTGTACTACTTCATCGATATATATGTGCATGTCTGGTTTTGTTTGAAGCTTCATGAAGTCACAACTGTACACTTTGTTGTTTCACTTGATCTGGTCTCTGTTGCAATACTGTACTAACCTGGTTGAAGTTGTTTCACTTTGTATCCACACATCTCTGTTGCATATCTTTTGAAACTGTTTGTATTGTTTTTATTTGACTTTGTCTTTGAGCCTAGGCATGTGTGCTTGTTACTGTATCCACCTCAGTGTTGTTCGAGCCAGTGCATTTGTGTCATCACTGCTTATCACATCCATGCTTATACTTGATCTTGTTTCACTGGTGCATCCCTTATTGTCACTGCATACATGATTGGTTTGCTTTGGACAACTGTCTGGATGATATGTTTGGCTGCATGTATATATGTATACATGTGTGCAATCATATGTATATATGTATGTGGTATATTGGTTTTCATGTTCTTGTTCATTGGTCTGCATTGTTGTCGTATATGTGAACTTGAAGTTATACATTAGAGTCTTGTCTGGTTTCTTGTTTGGTTTGAGTTTTGTATTCATTCAAAGTTTTGTTGACATGGTCTTTCTCGACTGCTCATTGCTGTAGCATATATATATATATATATACATGTTGCTCCTCACTTGTCATTGCATTCTGAGTTGGATTGAAGTCTGGTTACATCGAGTCATGTGTATTTGATTTGTGATGATTTACTTGTATTTCTATATGCTTGTTGCTGCTTTGTACATGCTTCGATTTAAGCTTGTTGTTCACCACTGTTGCACTGATTTTGTATGTTTTGTACTTGAGTCTAAGTACAGTTGTACATTTGATGTTATTCAAGTGGGTCTATTTGCTGGTCCATTTGGACTGATGCATATGTATACATCCTCTGACTCCATCTTCATGTTGCATTATTGTGTGCATTCTGTTGTGGTCGTGATGGTATATTGGTTCATGTGTACATGTGTTGTTTACAGTCTGAAGTTTCGTGTACAATTTATCTGGATTTTTTTTGTATTGCACCCGAGTTGAATCCGCCATTTGGTTGGGTTTGACCTTGTGCTCACATGTCCCTGTAATTTTATCAAGTGTATATCGGCGTGCACGGCCTTGTGGCATGTACAGTGATACACTGTGCATGCCACAAGTTGTTCGTGTAGATGAATTCAAAAATTAATATGATGATGAATAACCCAAATAACTGAGGCAAATAATATTTTCAAAATACACATTTTATTTTACACTGCATAAATATTTCTTTTTCAATTTTTCTACGTGCGTGTGTATTTTGCCGATAACTCAGATGCTGGATTCGGGCTAGAGTAGAGTTGAACATAAAATACGAGTGTATGAGTGATATGTAGTGAGGTGAACAATGTAAAGTGAAATTTGAAATGTAATTGAAGTTTTGTACATATAGTGAGAGCACAAATTTGTACTATTCAAAATTGTAATAAAATATTTGTTTGAATAAAATATCTGTTTGAATTTAAATTCTGTGTTATTTATTTTATTTAGAAAATATTTATTTAATTATGTGAAAATAAAATAGTACAATAACAAATACATTTAAATGAATATATATATATATATATATATATGTTTATTGTCATCAAACAAAAATCATATACTTGCATATTCAATAGGAAATCCTCCATAGTTGTTGGTTGCTACTATGTCCGGATGTATGCCCCAGACCAATACCATCAACACCATACTCTCAAGTGTATTGTTAACTTCAACAACTACAATATTAAACCTGTTCAAGAACCCCTTCAATGACTTCTTTGGTCCTTAAGAAAGCTCGATAATATCATGTTATTAGACCGAGCGGTGTGGAGTCTGAACTGCTCCAAAAACTTCTTCGCTAACTCATCAAAATTTTAACTGGATTTAGGCACGAGCATAGTAAATCACCTCGATGCGACCCCATCCAAAAGATAAGGAAACACTCACATTGTTTGTACCAAAATTGGGCACAACACTCTTCGGATGTGTTTGAAGAGATAAAATGAAGAAAATATATGTATAATGAAGCAGATCTAACAATCACACCAATAAACAGATAAGAAAATGCACAAAAACACACAGATTTAGAGTGGTTCGGCGAATTGCCTATATCCACTATGAAATGACTGCTGTTTATTGAATTTCACTTGCTGTTTACAAAGATTACAATAGTACAACTGGAGTTTGATAATCATTTCGACATATATCGGCGTAGAGAGGCCAAAAGATCCTTTTTCTATAGGCTCTAGGGTGCTATTTATAGGCATAGGAGGCAAATATCTCGCTCAGATCTAGGGAGACTTCTTCTGGCACGTGGGTGGGCCCACGCGATCGATCCCAGGCGATTTTGACTCGATCCGTGATCTATACGAACGAATTTCATACCGATCAAGACTTGCTCCAATCGAGTCAAAATTTGGCAGGAACATTCTTTATGTTGTACATAAGCTCCTGTGAAAATTTCATAGCATTTGGACTTGAAGATCATGAGATATGATCGATGCAAATTGGAGTTTTTCTGTCCGTGATCGATACGAACGAATTTCGTATCGATCCAGACTTGCTCCAATCGAGTCGAAATTTGACAGGAACATTCTTTATGTTGTATGTAAGCTCCTGTGAAAATTTAGTGGCATTTGGACTTGTAGATCATGAGATATGATCGATGCAAATTGAAGTTTTTCTATCCGTGATCGATACGAACGAATTTCGTATCGATCAAGACTTACTCCAATCGAGTCGAAATTTGGCAGGAACATTCTTTATGTTTTATGTAAGCTCCTATGAAAATTTGGTGGCATTTGGACTTGTAGATCTCGAGTTATGATCGATGCAAGTTTGGATTTTTCAACCGTGATCGACCAATATCTTGAGCATACGAACTCCGAATGACTTGAAATTTGGAAAGTTGGCTCTCATAGCTTTGCTTGTCATGTCATATCAATTTTAGCTCGATCCGGACTCGGACAAAATTCGTCGATATCCATAGTGAGCCTGCGTATAACCGATCTCCTAGACGAACTGTCATTGGTTTCTAGTCAAGTTCTTGGTGTCACGGCCTTGCCAAAAGACGGGATAACATTTGCCCACCCAAAGTATGTCTTGTGTGAACATGACTTGCTTTGAAATGCTGCATCCTTCATTCTGAAAAAGTTCTATCTAATTCGTTGAGTAGTTGCTATCTTTTCATCAAAAGATGTAACCTTCGATTGATTTCCAGTAATATAAATGTTGATTTGTTGACTGCCAATGATTATGTAGTGCATTGTTGTAACTGAGTGTCGAGTGTTAGCGATTTGTTGTTCATTGTTGTAATTGTCATCAGGTGAGCATTCAACTCCTGTAAATTTTGAAAATTGAATGTTAGTTTGTCATACGCGTACGTATGTTAACCTGACTCCCGTTAACATTTGCACGTTCACGAGTCATTGTCAAGTTCTTTATTTTTTGTTTGGATTGAGTTTCGTATCGATCCTCTCCTGGATCGAAGTGAAATTCAAGTTGTAACAACGTTCGATGGTTGTTTTAAGTCCTTCCTTTGTATCGATCCTCTCTTGGATCGATCTGAGATGTTGGAATGTATGCTTCGTATCAATGGATATGTCATATTGGGTCTCGGATTGGCATATACAAGAGTAATGTTTTATGTCGACGGAGTTGAACGATCTAGACATAATCTTGCAGTGAAGCTTCATAGAGGATATGCCATTTCTCATTCCTTCATTCAAGAAGAATCCCCGATTATTGATAATCTTCGATAGGAGTCATCCATGACTCCTTTCCTAGATCCATCTCTAAGATCTAGTTGATCTTCATATGTCAATGCTTGGAATAATAAGCATTTCAACTGGGACAAAGTCTTTTTGCCGCGCATCCCTAGAACTGGCTAGTTTGGCCAGTGACTTAGCTTTTTCATTTTGTTCTCCGAGGATGTGTGTAATGGTGTAATAGTCGAAGTTGACTAGTAGCTTTTGGACCCAGCTAGGATAAGGAGCAAGATGTTGCTCCCTAGTCGAATAATCTTCCCTGACTCGGTATACTAATAACCAGTAATCACATAAGATATGTAAAGTTTCCACTCCTAGTTTTCTTGCAAGTTTGAGTGCCAAGGCTTCATACTTAGCTTCATTATTTGTTGCAGGGAAGTTGAGTTTGAGGGCGTGTAAGATCGATCGATCGTTCCTCAGTAGTCATTGACGCAACTTCGACGTTAGAAAGCCGATTATTGGAAGTTCCATCTGTGTACGTTCTCCATCGGTTGGATGGTTCACCACTGTTCTTCGGATAGTCGTCTGATGTGGTGGATTTAGATATGAAGTATGCTAATGTCTGATCATGGAGAGCTCTTCGAGGGAGATAAGTGATATCAAATTGGCTTAGCTCGATACTCCATTTGAGTAACTTTTCAGACATCTAAGGTCGCTATTGGACCTATCGTAACGGCTGGTCGATATAGACGTTAATGGGGTGAGCTTGTCAATAGCCAGCCTTCATCATATACTAGTCTTTGGATTCGTTTCTCTTCACATAGCATTGCGATGCTTATGGTGTGTGTTGACACGGCTTAATTGATGTATAAATCTTCACGATCCAAAGGTTTGGGTAAAATGGATGGTCTCTTTAAGCGATCTATCAGAGCTGCTTGGTTGTCCTCGGTACATGGGTGTCTCTAACTGTCGGAATTTTCTATAAATTAGTCTTGATTCCATGAGAATTGATGATGAAAACAAAGAATCTTTCTGATGTAATGGTGAAAGAGCATTTCAAAGGATCGAGTTTCATCCTGCATTTTTTAGAGAGCACCGAATACCTCTGTCAAGTCATCAATATGGTCGTTTGATAGTCATGATCTCACGAGCATATTAACCATATCTACTTTCATCGGTCGGCCGATATGATTTTTGAATGATCTGTTAATCATCCTTTGGTAAGTAGCATAAGCGTTCTCAAGTTTGAATCCAGGGATTTCAGCATGGCACTATAGGCCTAGGTCAATAATGAAACAGTTGTATTCCTGGTCTAGGACATGCTTCAGTATCTGATTGTATCTGTAGTTTGCATCCATGGATGTGAGTAATTCATGTCTGATGGCCAGGTCCATCAGTTGGTTGATCATTGGAAGTGGAAAGCTGTGCTTTGTCATACCCCATGCAAATCTGAGTAGTTGATGTATGTCCTCCACTCTGTGTTCGTTTTTCTTATAAGTAAAGGATTGGATACTCATTTTGGTTGGAGGGCATCATGGATAAACCCACTGGTTTTGAGCAAATTCGCCTCCTCTTTTAAGTGCAACAGATCTCTCCGGACCCATGTCACATCGTTTTTGTTCACCGAGACATGCCTCAGGTCGACATTTAATGCAGGGTTCTTCATGGCTGGCAAGAGTCCATATATATATACGAGATCGAGTCCAAGCGAACACATCAAGATTCACCTGAAGTAAAACAGTTGACTCTTTCTTCATCATTGCGCAGAGTTGTGATCTGATCTACAATACTCGTGATGGGTTATAGGCGCGTCATGTGTTTATTTGCAATGGTAAATGATCAGACTTATAAGGACATTGAATCAAAGGATTAGTAGAACTTAGCCTTGTACTGCACGCTGCTACATAGCTGGCTCCAGCTTTGAGATTGAATTTACTTGTGTTTCTGAATGATGCGCTTTCCATTCAATGTACTCGCGATCCATTGCTCATTGTAAGGCTCAGAATGATGATCAGTTGCCCATGAGTTCGGGTATTGATCCGATGATTCTATTTCTAGGCATCCTTTTGGTCATAACCTAGAGTTGTTATGAATATCAGGCATGGGTCATAGGTTCAAATTTTCATAGTCAACTCTCGGATAATCACTCTTTTGCCCCCAGTCTTGGGTTGGCGGATGCATTACGCGGACGGTCTAGTCTCGTCCTAGCTGTGTTTATACTGTAGTTCAAGCTTTAAGAACCAGAGTTGATTGATGAATGGTTGAATCATATTAATCTTATCTTCTTGCTCGTGCCCCCAAGTCTGGGGAATATTTCAATAAGTGGCAGGGTAGATAATGTCCGCTTCAATTTTGTATTCTATCCCATTGAACCATGGGATCGAGTTAACCGATGGAGGGCTAAGTCATGCCTATCCTACATTATGTTCTAGTTCTTTCCTCTATGCGAAATACATTATTACTTTGCCGACATTCGGACATAAGCTAGATTCTGGACGGTCAATGACATTCACTTTGCTGCTTATGTCACCATACTTTGGGCAAAAACTGAAGAGTGAATCGTCCAGTCAGATCCAATGCAGGATTGATGCTTCCCTTGTCGAATCCAGGGTAAGAGTCGGTGTGCAAATGTTTAGGTTGCACTTGTTTTGAATTGTTCTTTTAGTCGAATCATGGTAAAAGTCAGAGAATGAATGGTCACATTGCATTCTCTGGGAGTTAGAAAATTAACTACATCCATTTCGGTTTACATTCTCCCGTCGGAACTTGGGATAATGTCAGCTCAAATGCAGTCAGGTCATGCCCATCCGGTTTCACGCTTTTCCAAACAGATCGAAGGAAGGCGACGGAGGATGAATGGTAAAGTCACACTCACTCGTGGTTTATTCTTCTATCCATGCTCTGTTGGTTAGAGGTATTCGATGGGCGTTCGGGTCACATAGATTTGTGGTCGAAGAGGATCGATATTGACCGTTGATTCAATGGCACGATGTAGAATGCTCAGCCCTCATTTCCTATCGATCCAATGGTATGATATGAAAGGTGCAAATTGATATTGCACGTCGATCCACTGGTATGATATAATTGGTTGCCCAGGACTTTGGGCATCATTCTGATTAGTTAGCATTAGGGTCTCCTTATAGTCATTGCCTTAAGTTGTAAAGGACGCTAAGCTGGAGATGTAGCGAGTCACCTTCCTCTTCTTTCGGTGATTTATACTTCTGCCCCCAGTCTTGGGTTAGCAGATTTAGTTCGTGGATGGTTTAATTGCACCTGTAGTGAGTTTACACTCCTTACATCGAGTTCAGGTCAGAGTTTGTAAATGAATGGTCAAATCACATTCATTCGTTTGTCTATTCTTGTAGCTACACTTTGGGGATCAGAGTCAGTTGAAGGGCCATTCATCACACCTATTTGATGTTTATACCCCTGTCAACACTCTGGGGACTAAGTTTTTTTTGTAGGAAATGGTCAGACCGCATTTTCCTCGGTCAATTCCTCTGCCCCCAGTTAAGGGAAAAAGTCGAAGTGTGGTCGGTCAAATTACAACAACTTTAGTTTGATGCTTCTCCCACTGAACTGTAGGAAGGAATTGATTGGCAGATGGTTAGGTCACATCCATCTATGTTTCACGCACAACCCGTCGGATCACAGGCGAGAGTTAGCAGATGAACGGTCATGCCACGTTCATTTGCGGTTGGATGGTAGTAATATAAATTCAGAATAGGACATCCAGCTAGGTCCGTTTTTTGAATCTACGCCTCCCTGTCGAATCAAGGAAGAAATTTTGTCTTGTAGGGTTTGAGTGCATCCCTATAAATTGACGTAATAGGTCCCGTGCCGGGGACAAGAGTTGATGCATGGACGGTTGTGTCACGCCCGCTTAGTGCTGGATGGTCGAATCGCATCTAATTTTGTGTGTTAAGTATACCCCCATGTCAGGGGAAGATTGGAAAGCAGACGGTCGAACCACATCCGCTTTTTTTACTATAGAACTTGATGAAGAACCATAGCCGATAGATGGACAGTCGAATCACATCTCTTTTGGTATTCATATTCCAAACCATGCTTTGAGGACTGGAGTTGGTTGATGGGTTGTTAGTCACACCCATTTGGTGTTTATACTCCAGTCCACACTCTGGGAATCTGGAGTTAGTCGATGTTTATACTCCAGTTCGCACTCTGGGAATCTAGAGTTAGTTGATGTTTATACTCCAGTTTGCACTCTGGGAATCTGGAGTTAGTTGATGTTTATACTCCAGTTCGCACTCTGGGAATCTGGAATTAGCCGATAGATGGTCAGTCACATCTGTTTAGGCTTTAGGATTTCGTTCACACTCTAGGAACAAGAAGTTGATCAGGTACGTGGACAGTTGTATCATATCCACCCTGAGTAGGCAAGCGAAGTCATTAGATGGACAGATCCATCCTCCTCGAGCTTGTAAATATGGAAGGTGAGGTCGTTAGATGGACTGATCCATCCTCCTTGGGTTTAGGTTGAACATGGGCGAAGTCGTTAGATGGACGGATCCATCCTCCTTGAGCCCATGTCTGTAAGTTTATACTCCTGCTCACACTCTGGGAGCCGGAGTTAGTTAGAGGATTGTCATGTATCAATCCCTTATTTCCGCAATGTGATGGATTGTCCCTGAACTTGGGGTTTCACTTAGCGAGTGATCGGTGGGATCCCGATTAACTTCCACTTATATGCCCCTCAACGAAGGATGGGATTTAGTTTATGGACGGTTGGATCACGTCCATGTTCGTTAGGATTCCACTTTTGCTAAGCCTAAGGAGTAAGATTAGTGTTATGGCAAGCTTTGTGCTCGAGCATAGGAAATGATGGTCGAACTACATCCACTTTGAGTTGTGTATTTTCCCTTAAGTCGGGTGCAAGAATTGGAGAGTAGATAGTCGAGTCATGTCCAATTATACTTTTCATTCTTTCGATCGAGCTAAGGAAGAGAGTTTAAATGACAGCTCGTGATGGTTAGCGAGTAGGCAGACAGTCGTTGATGACTTTAAATTAAGGGTTGGACCCTGATGAAGTTGGTTTAAGGCATGACTGTTTTGCCGAATTATAGAAGCAAACCGGAGAGTGAACGTTCAAATCATATCCACTTTAAACATGTGTTCTCTCAAATAATTCCAAGTGTCTAATATAGGATTGGATGCATGGATGGTGACATCACATCCACCCTTGGTGTGATTCCGATTTTATCGGGCATCAGAAGAAGCATAATTATTTTGACGAGCTTCAAACACGAGATGGAGAGTGCATTGTTGGGACATATAACTCTAATTCTTTCTTAAATCTCCTAATTAAACTGCAAAGGCGGATGAGTGGATGGTCGGTTGCATCCACTTTGTACTAGAGTCCTAACCTTGTCGGTCTCTTCCGCTTTGATGCCTTGCCCCCAATCAGGGGCATATAGTAGTCGATGAGTGGTTGAATCATGCTCGTCATGATGATACCTCAATGATTTGATCATAGTCCGCGGAGGTTGTTTTGCACCTAATCTTAAGTACTCGGTTACCTGCATCATTTGCAAGTAGTTTAATTCAAGTCGGTTATACTTCGTAACGTAAATGAAATTGAAATAATTCAAAAGAGATCAAATAAAATCTCATTGATAAGTGAGGCAGCGTCATATGCTCGCTATTGCACTTCGGTCCAACCCTTCTCTGTTGGAAGTCTAACGCAAATGGTTCAATTTGATCAAAGTCCTTGATCGATAGGGGTCGGATGTTCCCAGTCCTTCGTTTTATAGGGCTTGCACATATTGTTGGAGCTATCCTTTCCGGAGCAGCCTTATGGCGTTGGCGTTAATGGTAGCCATTTAGAGAAGAGAAGTTTTCTGATCTAGAGTATGGAGTAGGTCCCTTCCTTATCTCGCCATGTTGATCCTTCATCTGGTTCATCATCAATATTGGCCTGGATATGTTGGTGTACTCATCGGCGGCTATCCACCAGTTCTCTTATCAAAGTCTGGAAATAAGCTCTGGTGTTGAATTCATTTATGGGTATTGGCAGCAACTGGCTGTGGGTTTTGGATAAATTCGTTGGCTGCCAGCTTCTTCATTCCCTTCAACAATATGAGAAGTAGAACTGGTATGTCTAACCACGATTGACAATGTTCTTTGAGGAATGGGGGAAGACAGCTACATTTGATGGCAGTCATCACTCTTGGTGCAAGCCATGCGCAATTCTCACTTAATGAGGTAGTGCCGGGGATTATATTTCCAAAGTACACTGACGTAGTCAGCGTGTTGAATTTTCGCTGGAAAATCTTCATGTAGGATGGTTTCAATAAATAGGTTTGGACTGGGAAATATACTTCTATCAACATTATCAGGTCCATTTTATGGCTATGGGGTCTTGTAATACTGGTGAATGATGTATGCACGATTGCCCAACGTTCGAGTGGTTGGTAATGCTCATTGGATGGTGAGTTGGTTAAGATGGGCTAATAGGTTGGTGGTTATTTCTAATTTTCACCTCGGTAGGAGGCCCATATAAGATAGTGAGGAAGTCCTCTTAAGGTTGTATGTCGTTCTTCTAGTCATATGGACACGGTATGATTAAGATGTGGGCATTTGAAGATGGTTCAGCGGTGACCAACTATGTTTTGAGTTAGCAGCGTAGACAGTGTTGGGCAGTCGTCATATTAGCCATCGTACTATAGTTGTCAATTCAGGAGTTTAAAAGCTAGTCAATTGGGGAAAGTTGCAGTCCACCTTAGAAGCATGAGATATTAACCAACTCTAGTTCTTGGCATATTAGCTAGGTTCTCCAGCCTCTGGGAGCACCGGTTGAGTAGTATTTCTTTACCCATTCCTTGATTGCAATTCAGCATTTGTTGTTGTGATCTCCTATGTCTTGTTCAGTCATGGAACAATTAGAAGCGTGGATGGAATGTTCCTTCATTAAATTGGTGATTGAATTCACTATGTGGTTGCTCTGCGCAACGTTTGAACGATACAAATGTAGGTGAAATCGAACGATCTGAAAAGTGGACAATTAGATCGATATGAAAGGCGTACAGCTGGACCGATATGAAGTGGATGTGAGTATCGATACAAATTGGATGCAGATGGATCGATACGAACAGCGTGTCAGCATCAATACGAATTGGGCGTAGATGGATCGATACAAACATCGTGTGAGTATCGATGCGATTTGGGCGCAGATGGATCGATACGAACAGCGTGTGAAAATCGATACGAATTGGACGCAGATGGATCGATACGAACTGCGCATGAGAATCGATACAAATAGGATGCAGATGGATCGATACGAGTTGTGATCGACACGAACAGAGCAGTTGCGATCGATACGAACAGAGCAGTTGCGATCGATATGAAACAGAGCAGTTGCGATCGATATGAATTGGACGTAGATGGATCGATACGAATTGGACGCAGATGGATCGATATGAATTGGACGCAGATGGATCGATACGAATTGGATGCAGATGGATCGATACAAATTGCGTGTGAGTATCGTTACGAAAAATGATCGATAAGAAAAGTGATCGATATGAAAAGTGATCGATACGAAAGTGGATCGATACGAATGTTGTCATATTTTCTGGATGTGAATACATGGATACGAAAATGATCATATTTTCTAGATACGAAAATATGGATACGAAATTCACCATATTTTCTAGATACGAAAACATGGATACGAAATCCACCATATTTTCTGGATACGAAAACATGGATACGAAAATGATCATATTTTCATGGATACAAAAAACACCATATATTCTAGATACGAAAATATGGATACGAAAATCACCATATTTTCATGGATACGAAAATATGGATACGAAAATTACCATATTTTCTGGATACGAAAACATGGATACGAAATCACCATATTTTCATGGATACGAAAATATGGATACAAAAATCACCATATTTTCTGGATACGAAAACATGGATACGAAAATCACCATATTTTTTGGATACGAAAACATGGATACGAAAATCACCACATCTTCATGGATACGAAAAACACCATATATTATGGATACGAAAATATGGATATGAAAATCACCATATTTTCATAGATACGAAAATCTTGATGAATGCAGTCCCTCTTAGATCTAGAGCAATCTGAATAGAATAGAAGGAACCACTTGACGATAGGTCTGGATCTCCTCCTTAGATTTTTGCAATCCAACGACGGTAGTAGATCCACAGAGCAGGAGAAAAGCTGGGTTCTCTCACTGAAAGCACTAATGTACCAAAATTGGGCACAACACTCTTCGGATGTGTTTGAAGATATAAAATGAAGAAAATATATGTATAATGAAGCAGATCTAACAAACACACCAATAAAAAGATAAGAAAATGCATAGAAACACACAGATTTAGAGTGGTTCGGCGAATTGCCTACATCCACTATGAAATGACTGATGTTTATTGAATTTCACTCGATGTTTACAAAAGATTACAACAGTACAACTGGAGTTTGATAATCATTTCGGCATAATATCGGCGTAGAGAGGCCAAAAGATCCTTTTTCTGTAGGCTTTGGGGTGCTATTTATAGGCGTAGGAGGCAAATATCTCGCTCAGATCTCGGGAGACTTCTTCTGGCACGTGGGTGGGACCACGCGATCGATCCCAGGTGATTTCGACTCGATCCGTGATCGATACGAACGAATTTCATATCGATCAAGACTTGCTCCAATCGAGTCGAAATTTGGCAAGAACATTTTTTATGTTGTACGTAAGCTCCTGTGAAAATTTCATAGCATTTGGACTTGTAAATCATGAGATATGATCGATGCAAATTGGAGTTTTTCTGTCCGTGATCGATACGAACGAATTTTGTATCGATCAAGACATGCTCCAATCGAGTCGAAATTTGGCAGGAACATTCTTTATGTTGTATGTAAGCTCCTGTGAAAATTTGGTGGCATTTGGACTTGTAGATCATGAGATATGATCGATGGAAATTGGATTTTTTCTGTTTGTGATCGATACGAACGAATTTTGTATCGATCAAGACTTGCTCCAATTGAGTCAAAATTTGGCAGGAATATTCTTTATGTTGTATGTAAGCTCCTGTGAAAATTTGGTGGCATTTGGACTTGTAGATCTCGAGTTATGATCGATGCAAGTTTGGATTTCTCAACTTGATCGATCAATATCTTGAGCATACGAACTCTGAATGACTTGAAATTTGGAACTTTGGCTCTCATAGCTTCGCTTTTTGTGTCATATCAACTTTAGCTCGATCCGGACTCGGACAAAATTCGTCGATATCCATAGTGAGCCTGCGTATAACCGATCTCCAAGACGAACTGTCATTGGTTTCTAGTCAAGTTCTTGGTGTCACGGCCTTGCCAAAAGGCGGGATAACACACATCAAATTGCATCTGTTGCTCTGACACTATCCATGTGTCACTCATACTTAAACAAGTATTGCCTAGGGTCAGTAGTCCGTTACACAACGCCATAGTAGGCATCATAAACCTTTTGTGTTCTGTGAAAGGAAATCTATTAGGCACATAACCCCCATTTTCATTATTTCTCCATTTATTTTCCTCCAATAACCACTTAATCATGTCTGGTATATGCTCGTCACTAACCTGGTACTCCAAAGGACAAAGATCAATAGCTGCGTCGAGTATTTCACTCCGCAAACGGTCTTGTTTTGCTCATTGACATCTAGTTTCTCTAGTCTCCAGGAGAAAAACTCCTCCAATTCTTCTTTAATGTCTAGTTAAGTCCAAAGTGGCTATTTAAACACCAATATCCCGAGCTTCAGCATCCAGTCCATAATCATTGCTAGCATCCTGCAAATCATCATCGAAATCAGATAAGTTGATGGTTGCGGCTCCCTACCCCTATAAGGGCTTCAAATTCAGCTCGATACCAACTTGATTTTGGTTGGCACAAATCTGAATTCCCTTAGCACTGGCTCTTCTAATCCATCCAACGCTCATCCCTACTGCTTCAGTAATCTTTTCCTTCCACTTTTGATTTCCATCCCTTCTATTCTGACCAAAAGTAGATGAGTTCTCCTATTCAGATCCATCGGGTGATGCCTCTCCTCTGCTCCTCCCGATCTTTTGTGACTGTTGGGTAAGCAAGGCTATAGAAGCATCAATTTTTTCAGGGAGGGCAGTATCGGTTCATAATAGTTAACAAGAAATTAACTAATAAGGAATAATTAAATAATAATAAGGTTAAAAATGAAAATTTTGTAAACATTAAAATTTGGCCACGAAAGTTATGTCATTACGGTCATGGCGATTTTCTGATCAATTTTCGTATATAAAGTTGAGAAATCGGAGCTCAAACAGAAAAGTTATTAATGTTTGAAATTTTCAAATTTAAAATATTTAAATGGAATTCAAATTCAAATTATAGTTATTGCAAAATTTTGAAATTTAATAATTAATGGTAATTAGAAACATGGGGGTTAAGTAAATGTTCAAAAGAAACAGTAACGTTAAAAATTAAATAAATTTAAATAGCATAAAAGAATATGTTTCCATTTATAGGTAATCGGTCGGCCGCATATCTAGGGCCAATCGACCGTCAGAAGTCAATCGTGTAGGTAGGAGCGGTCGACCGATGCGAGTTATAGCGTCTATGGTTATTCAGAGCATGAACGGCCCGAATATTATTATTTTAAATCGACTTAATTCCAATGGTCCTGGCGACTTCCAACCATTATAAATAAGAGCCTAGCCCCTTCACTCTTATCCACAAATTATTTGGGAATATAGCGGAGCTCTGTTAGTTTCTTTCTTCCTCATGATTTAGAAATTTCTTAAGGCTTTTAGGTAAGGGGTTTTAGGTGTTAATATTCAGTTTCTAATTCTATTCTCATCCAATACCTGAAATTCTAAATCTAATTAATATACAATCTAATTATTGTAAATTTCAAAAGGAAGAGATCTGGGAAAGGAAATGGTAGGCATATTCAAATCCAAAGGAGAAAGCTAGGAATTATCTATGAGTAGAAATATTAGTTTTTCTCATTTTAGTAATTGTATAGTATAGGTTGGATTTGATATATGCCTTAG
Organism: Allium fistulosum; assembly: GCA_030737815.1. Taxonomy (NCBI): domain Eukaryota; kingdom Viridiplantae; phylum Streptophyta; class Magnoliopsida; order Asparagales; family Amaryllidaceae; genus Allium; species Allium fistulosum. The sequence continues at coordinate 487,110,097 of CM060901.1, forward strand.
GGAATTTTGGTTCACGAAAACTTCAAATTTATACCCCCAAAATTCCCCTAAAGTGATGTCAATTCTAATGTTATTAGGATCTCAATTATTTTATATTAAAATGGTAGAAATTTGTAGTTATTGCAATTTTAATATTTTACATTCTATTCCACTTCTCATCTTCTCTTTGATACAATTGAGGATTTTTAAATATGCATCCTTTTTCCATTTTATACGTGAAAGTTGAATAGTGTAAAAGATTGAACTGTAAATTCTATTATTGTTAGTTCTACTATTTTGATATGAAATGTAATGGTAACAGTCGAGGAAGTTGCTTTGAATGAAATTGTTCCCTCTTCCTCCAATCGATTGATAATAAATCATGCTCGATACATGTTTGTGACAATGCTAGAGCTCTTAAGGCTACTGCTCCTTCTGATCCACTAAGTGTAACTGACAATGCCATTCCAAGCAAGCTTATGATACCACCTGATTCAAGTTGGTCTTCCCTGTTCTATAAACTCCCGATAAATGCAGGTGCTTGTTCCCTTTGTAATTTTGAAACTATGAAAGAGGATGGAGTTATGATTGTACTGGAAGAGGTTATTCTGGCTGGTAAAGACTTTTGGTCTAATTACTTGGTTGGATTTTTCTAGACTCTAATATGCCTTGTGAAGCTGTTCAACATCATTGTAGGAATACTTGTCGTCTGCATGGTAGACTTAATGTCCACTTTGACAATTTCATGTTCTTCTTAAAATTCTCCTTGTTGCCAGATAGACTTTGTGTGCTTCAGGCTGATCCTTCTTTTATTCAGTAAATTTTTTATTATTATTCCTTAGGCCCCTTTGGTTGACAGTGTAAATCTCAGGTACTTTTGATTCTTGCTTGGGCTCGCTTTAATCATATTCTTTCAGTTCTACAACTGTTGATTGTTTAGATTGGTTAGCTGGTATGGTTTTCAAACTGAGATGTTTTGATGCAAATACAGTAAATAGGAAAAAATTGGTATTCACCAGGGCTCTTATAAATTTGACTCCGGATAAACCATTTCCATCCAAACTACATGTCAGACCAGCTGACGGTCAAGTGGTTATAGTTGATGTTTCATACAATTGGAAGCCTGATATTTGCTCATCTTGTCATTCCTTTGGTCATATTGTTGATTCTTGTAAGTATGGTTATCCAGCTATGCCAAATGTGGTTGATACCCCGCTATCTATTCCACCTAATATTCCACTACCGAAGCCTCCTATTATGAAATGGATTCCCAAAGATAGTATTCCTTCTCCTCCCATGGTACAAGTGGATGTTGATGTTTCCTCGGTTGTTCAATGGTCATGGTGCCTCCTTTTGATACTATTACTTGAAACTATGATGAGTAATCTTGGATTCATTAAGCTTCTGAAATGAGATATTCTTCTGAGTGTGATACTTACCACAAGTTTGTGGATGAAGATGAAAGTGAGAGTAAACGTCTTTGCTATCACATTGATGGTGATGGTCTTACCCTTGATAAGATTGGTGATCTTGGCGATGAGAACAGAAATTTATTTTAGGATACCACATGGGATAGGAAATATATCTGCAGTGATGACTCCCTTGACTTTGTTCCTAACCTTGCTCTTCCCTTCTCTGGGTATGTACATGTCCTCGATCCTGATTCTTCTGATGATAGTAGTAGATCCTCCTCTTTTGAGGGGGCTAGTCTAGGTCGTTAGTAGTTTAGTCATTCTACCGAATTCCTATGTTGTATTTTTTCTTTTTCTTTTTTACTTTTTAGCTACCGAGGTGCCTTTTCTTCTCACTAGTATTTCATATGTTAAGTGGTATGGCCACTATAAAACCAGCTTGCCCATGCAAAATAATAGTACTTTATTTTGCTTGTAAAAAAACTATTTTGATATGAAATAAGTTTGGCAAATGATTCCATTTTCTTATAAAAGTTTTTTTAAGGATAAGGATATCGGCTAAATTTTATATTACGGTATGGAGTTAAACTTGTATAAATTGGAAGTTTTGCAAGTTAAGGATTAGTATAGGGCGAAATCTTCATACACCTATGAATATATATATATATATATATATTCTACTATTAGAATATAAATAACATATAATTAATAACGTATTAATAATGTAATAAATAGGTTAGTTATTAGTATTAAAACCCCGAGGATGAAAGTTAAGAATGAATATGATTAGTACGGAATAAAAAATCTTTCATTTAGTAGAATGTGGTAAGGTGTATGGTAGTCTGGTTAGGAGAGTATAAATAATAACTAAGTTATAGGGATGTGAGTTCAATCAAAAAGATAAGGAAGTCTACCTAGCTAATCCGGCTACCAACAGTGCGAGTTTGGGGCTGATGTGAAACATCGCCTATAATAAGTACCCATGAAGGATGGAAAGTTAGTTCTAATTATGCAAGGTAAGTCCGTCCAGTTAATCTGGCTACCAGTACCTATGAATAGTCTGACTAATGTGAGACATCGCACCTGGGTTACAAGTCTAAATACATAGGACCTACTTCAGGGATCGGGGGTAGTAAGTGGCTGTTGTAGAGTCCGCCTCCCTCCCTAATTAGAAAGTATTAAATGGTCATTGATAGTGTTTAGCATGGTAGATCGAAATCTCATGAAGGGTCCGCTTTGGGTTTGAGGTATTAAGTGGCTATTTTAGGGTCTACCTCTTCCAAAATGAAGTATTAAGTAGCCTAATTTGATTCTATACAATGTTAGCTAGGTTGTACCGAAGAGGGGTCTACATTAGGTTAGGTATTAAATGACGGGGACCTGCCTAAGATATAGGTATTAAATGGTCAGAGTCTTCTTAATTTCCATTGAAAAGGTATTAAGTGGCATGGGTACTATCTTTCACATTGTTATAACATGATTGATGGTAGATGCGTGGGACTGGAACTGGCCTTGGGCCTATAGTTGAAGGTAAGTTATAGAGATTGGTCAGAAAAGTGTAGGTTTTAGGATTGGACTAGGAAAGCCTTCGGGCCTATAGTTGAAGGTATTTATAAGAAATATAGTTAGGCTACGTAATACATATTCTTGTCTAAATTATATTGTCTAAGTACTATTATGGAAAGACTTGAGGTTCCATTCACCAGATATTGTTGTTCTGCCTCCCTCCTTATTACAACATAGGTTAGTGAAAACGTTGCAGATCAACGAGATAAAGGCGGAGGTGGAGTCTTGTGACAGTTATCTATCTACTTATGTTTCTATATGTACTTTGATGCACCCATTTCAGACATGATATTATTATATTAGGGATATTGCACTACATATATTGAGATGTTATATTCTATTATGAAATTGAAATATTTATAAAATGGGTACTGTTTCTGATATAATATTTTATCCTTTCCACTATGAGATTCTGATAACATTAGTAGATAGCTCTGTATATTGTTTTTACCAACCAACAGTCAACTTTGGAATAGGTGTAATGTTCAATGGGGCTTTTCTGGATCAAGAATTAGGCATGTTTCGAGCAGGGTTGTTACGTTTGGTATTAGAGCCTAGGTTGCCTGATTAATGGGTATAAGCATACGTATGAGTGTGTACTTGTTATTTTTGAAAGTATTTTCAAAAACCCTATATATATATATTATACACCAAACCCTATAAACTCTAACTATAGATGTAGTTGTGACAAACTTCCTAAAGGATGGACGAAGCAATTATGAGTTAGGCTAATAAATAGAGTTAAATGTATTCACCTACCCCGAATACCCCCACAGAGTGTAGGACGTACCACAAGGCATTGACCAAGAAGAGCATGAGTAGAACATATGGAATAATCCTAGAGGCTGGAAAGTACTGGACTCCATTGTTGGGCCTTGGCTACCTTATAATTATGGATTTTTATGGATTACCGATAGAAGTGCACATTTCATCCAGACAAATGGCGAGTAAAAAACCATAAGTTACCAGCATCCAAAAGTTTAGGTATGGAGGAGGAGTGGAGGAAGTTTGTTATAAGTAGGTGTGCACTAATAACCACTAGAAGATAGCAGGGTTTTTGACGAAGAAGAGTTAAGAAGGAGTATGAAGAAGGAAAGTCTAAAAGAAAGTACAATAAGACTTCATTTCCAAGTCTGATTCCATGTGAAAGAATTTAACAAGAAGATTTTGAAAGTTTCTTGAAATGCTTTGAATGAGTTTTCCAAAAGGTTTATGGGGAAATTGTTTTGAAAAAGAGAGGAAATTTGAAATTTCTTAGTTTAAAATTGGTTGAGTCAAAAATTTTTGGTTTAAATACTTCTGATAAAGTGTTTTTCATTTTTGAAATAAATGGAAAATACAGCGTAGGTATGGCTCGATGATCTTTCCTATTTTATAAATTTGGAAGTTTTATTTTAAAAATTCCTTTTTAGGGGCGGATAAATGGAAATGATACTTGATTAAATTAGGGTATAGATAATGGAAGGGTAAGAATGCCCGATAACTAAGATAGGAGGAACATTCCCATACAAAGAAAATACAGAGAATAACAGCTGAAGTAGAAGCCATTTAGGAAAGAGAAATATAAATAGTCACAAAATTGGGAGATTTGAACAGAAATAGCATTAAAAATTTATATAAAATATGATTAGCAATCTAGTAAGAAATAATACATAAAAGAAGCAATAGGAATAGGGTAGGAAGAATGGGTAAATTCCATAGAAATGTAGTAATTATGCATATGTTTAAGACAGACGCTTAGATAGATGCGAAAATTACACGTATCTTTTAGAAATCCCTCTCATATGCTCTTAAAATCTCCATCAAAGGTGAAAGCAGAGATAGTATGAGTAATAGAAAAATAATAGGATAGAAGCTATCCTTGTCCCTTCCACTTTTCATTGTTTAAACTTATAGAAGATGTTTTTGAAAGAAAATGGTATGTTTAATAATTAAGTTTTAAATGTTTGGAGTTAAAATCCTACTTTTAAAAGAAGTAAATCTCTATTGTAGAAAGTCGTTAAAAAGGTAAAATTGGTTAGAAAAAAAGGAGGAAAATTTTTCTTGGCTTCTTTTTGGAGACGAAGCAAATTTTGAATTTGATAAAAAGATTTCTAAGTTTATATTTTTGAAGATAAAAGTTTGGATTAGGTACATCATGATTGTGAAATTTTAGTTTCATAATGAATGGTGAAACCTAAACCAAATTTTGATATGGAGTAGATATAGATTACTGCCTAGGTAAGACGAGGTAAAGGTTTAGGCTATGAATAAAATAACTATGGATGCTCATAGGGTAGCAATAAGGAATCCTCATTGAGTATAAGAAATATTTGTATGAACCTAGGAAGGTTGATTGGAGATGTGTCAAAGCCATAAGGCGAACCCACAATGGAATAGGGAACGACATCATAGTACACTTTTGCAAGTACTAGGGTATACTCGCATGGAGGGTCAAGCATAAAAAGGAAGTAATACCAAAGTTCAAGGATATTATCAAGAGATTGTGATTTAGATAAGATAGTAGTGTGATTAGGAAAGCGAGTAATAAGATGGAAAATAAATATTAAGGGTGATAGTTGACTCAAGGTTGAACAAGGCAAGATAAGGTTGGAAAGTCTTTTCACAATTTTCTAATGGGTTATTCTAAATGTACATAGTTCATGGGAATGCATAATTTATTCCATAGTCGGGTGTAATAATTAAAGTAATGAATGGACCTTATTTATTAGAAGCCAAGGAGGTAAGATAAGATATGTGGATTATATTTGAATGGTGTATTAGAAATATCCACCTTAATTTAGTAAAGAGTGTTAGGGCTACAACATCATTAACACCAGTTGATGATGAATGGCAACTTACAGCAAAATTTTCTTTTAGGGTTGTAGTTGATAGTTGTCTCCTTTAGGATATTGGAAAAGCGTATGATAAGATATGAGATATATTCAAGTTTTATTACTATGTTGATGGTATGGATGAACTTTGACCACTGTATAAATATATTGGAAAATAATTAAAATAAAGAGATCTCATAAGGACGCTTAACTAGTGATAATAGGAGTTCTTCTTCAATTTCAATTTCCAACCGCCAATCGAACCCACTCTAGACTATTTGGTGGCAATGGAGGGTAGGCCGGCATTAATATAGCACATTGTGCTAGAGTAAAAGAAGACTGCGATGATAGTAGACATTTTGGGCAAGCTGAGTAGAGGAGAGCATTTTCCCCTTGTCAGTAGATATGCAATTAATGAAAGAGGATTTGTTTGACGAAAGATGATGCCTTTGTGTCCCTATGGTTGAGGATGTTTTAGAAGAAGTGGTAGTAGAGTGTCACCATTCTAGGATGACCATTCACCCTGAAGGAGATAAGATGCATAGGATATGAAGCGAAATTTCTATTAGCTAGGGACGAAGAAGTGGGTAGCCAAATTGTCTCTAGGCGTTTAATGTGCCAAAGGATAAAGGCTGAATAAGGAAAGCCTGGAGGATTGTTATTCCCATTGGAGATGCCGACTTGGAAGTGGGAGCATATACCGGTGGACTTTAAAGATGGGTTGCCTAGGAGTCAAAAAGGGAAATGAAGTTATTTGGGTTATAGAGATAGGCTCCATAAAAGCACTCATTTTCTTCCCGTTAGAAGTAATATGATGGCAGCGCCTTTAGCGCAAATTTATATTAAGGAGGTTGTTTGACTTTGTGGAATACCAGTTAGCATTGTTAGTAATAGGGACCCCTTATTCCTTATTCACTAGCGAATTTGGAGGAGCTTGCAGTCAGCTTTAGGAACCTCATTAAATCTTAGCACCGCTTACCACCCAGAGATCGACGGTCAGACTGAAAGAGTAAATATGATTTTGGAACATTTGTTGATAGCTTGCATCATGGATTTTGAAGGACTTTGGGAGCAACACTTACCTTTAGTAGAATTTGTGTACAATAATAGTCACCCAGGCGATGATTGGCATTGCACACTTTGAAGCACTTTATGAGAGGTCGTGCAAATCGCCTCGTTATTAGTAGGAAACCATAGACAAAATTCCACTCGGACCAAACTTGATTTGCGAAACCTCGGAAAAGATAGAGTTGATAAGGAAGGAAATGATGATCGCACGGGATCGTCAAAAGTCTTATGCGGACAAGCGGAGAAAAGAATTAGAGTTCGAGGTAAGAGACATGATATTCGTGAAAGTTTCTCTTCTTAGAAAGGTCATGATATTTGATAAGTCGGGAAGTTAGCACCATGGTTTACTGGGCCTTTCCCGATCTTGGAAAGAATAGGTGAACTTGCATATCTATAGGATCGTTTTCACCCTAGGGGGGTTGAATAGGGTGATACTAATAGTAATAAAAATTAATGCGGAAATAAAAACAATAACAGTAAATAATGCAGAAGAGATCACACAAAAATTTACCCAGATTAGGCAAAACCCTGCATACGTGCTGCCCCTAAGGTTTCTACTAGAAATTAAGTAGTCGGACACTTACACACGTAAACTTGCGACACCCGCTAATGACTAACCTAACTCTATGCTCAAAACCCTGCCACAACTCAGCCACTGAGTTGCGAATTCTCGAACTACACCACCGTAGTTCGTAACCTAGTTACACAACTAGAGTTTCACAAATTTCAAAAGAAAAATACAAAATAAAATAAACTAAACAAAATAAAACCCTAAATATAATTAAGCCCAATAAAGGAAATAATTAAAGCCGGCCCAATAATAATTTAAAAGAGACGGCCTTCTCTATTATTTTCTTTTGAGTAAAAATGTTGGCTATTCTTTGTTCGTTCCTCTTCAAAAGCTAGGGTTTCATTTGATTGAAGCTTCGCTTGAAAAATTGATCGATCAAAATATGGTTTCACTTAGTGACTTCGTCAATCGATTATCTGGCCTTGATTGTTCGCGGCAGCTCCAATTTTGTCGAGCGCAAATGATAAGAATGGTATGCAATTTTATCCCTTTTCAATTTTGATTACACTCGACATTGATTCGAGTTTTGTGATTTATTGCTCTGGTATTTTATCTTGAACTCGAAAACTTAATCGCCGATGATGATTATGGGTATTTATAGGGATTGAAACACTTAATTTTCGTTCGTATATTTCTCAATTGAATTCTTAAGTGAGTTTTGCTTGGCCGTGATTTTTTAATCGAACGATGGTGTTATTTGCTGACTTGTTCCATAATTGATGAATTTGAATTTCTGGTGTCGGTTCCATTATTTTCTCTGCTGTATTTTAATTTTGGTTCCATAGTTTTCTGCTATGACTTTGGCATCGTGAATTTTGAGATAAACTTGACTTCGACTTGTTCAATTCCTTTCTGCTTTAACTTGTTCATCGTGTTACTATACATACAAATTTGAAATTTCTTCGAATATGTTTGACCCCTGTTGATTTTTATCTCGGCCTTGACTCATCGAACTGCTTCTGTTTTGTTACTTCGACTACATATATATTTCGAATATATTCCCTGGTTGACAAGTTCAAAACTGCTGCTGTTAATAACTGGACTTAGTAGCCTTGCATTCCACTCTATTGCATATGTATATACATGTTGCTTCACTGTTTTGAAACATTTAAAATTTATATATTTGTCATTGCATATAAACTTGTACATGTGTAGAGCTGCTGTCCTATTTCATATGAATGCAGTCTTCATTGGTCTTGTCTTCATGTTGTTTTGAGTCTGCACTCTGATTGTTCATGCCTCTGACCTGATATATGTGTATGTACGTATATGCACATGTGCATACATATGTCACTTTGCTTGCTGCTTCACTGATCTGGTGCATTGTGGTCTGGCATTTCATTTTGATCTTTGACTGGTTGCATGTGTGGATTTGCATTCATGTTGAATTCCATTGCTTCTTTGTACATGTATGATTCAGTGGTCTTGTTCCACTGGTATGGTGAGATTGTTTCCTCTAATTCATTTGCACTGGCTTGTGTTCAGTGTGGTGGTGTTCAGTTTTGTTGTATGTTGAAGTCTTTGTACTTCAAGGTGTTATCATTCCTGAGTTGTGCATTTTGTTGTCACCTCTTGAAATCTGGTTTTTGGTTCACTTTCATGTTGAAATTTGGAGTGGTCTTGTATTTGAAATTACCTTTGTTCTGATCTGGTCTGCATATTATTGTGAACTGGTTTATTTGAGTCCACACTTCATATGTGTGTTCTAGTGGTAGCTGCAGTTTCTTCGAGTCACCTGTGCATGTGTGGGTTCACGTCTTCACACTTGTATTCTCTGGTGTGTATGTTCATGTGGCCTTGTATTTGAACCTTCTTGCATTTGAACTCTGTTTTCATGTTCATGTAGTGTTTTACTTGACTATATGTGCTAGTTGCTTTATGGAGCACTTTGGTCTAGTCTGGTGATCTTGACATTTCATTGTTTTGAACCTGCATTTGCTCATTGAAGGTCTAGTGCACATAATCATGTATATACATGCATACATATGTGAGATGCATGTATATATGTATGATGTGTGGTTCCTACTTCTGGTAATTGAAGTTGTACATTAGAGTGTGGTTTGGTTTCTTGTTTGGTTTGAGTTTTGTTCCTCTTGAATGCTTTGTATTGATTCGAGTCAAATTGCTTCATTCTTATGTCATTTTCATGACTGTATTTTGTTTGCACCCGAGTTGAATCCAGCATCGGCTTAGGTTTGACCTTGTGCTTACCTGTCCCTGCGATTTTAACAAGCAAGTGTATATCGGTGTGCACGACCTTGTGGCATGTATGATGATACACTATGCATGTCACAAGTTGTTCATGTATGATGATTTAAAAGAATATGATGACGAACAACCCAAATAACTGAGGAAAATGATATTTTCAAACACACACTTCATTGTACACTGCAAAAATATTTCTTCTTCAATTTTACTGCGTCAGTGTTTATTTTGCTGATAATTCAGATGTAGGATACAAGCTGGAATAGAGTTGAAGATCAAATACGAGTGATGAGTGAATGTAGTGAGGTGAAAATGTATGTAAAAATTGTGTTGTAGTATGAAATTGTATTGTAGTTGAAAATGTGAAAATGTAGTGAGAGCTCCAATTTGTACTATTTGAATTTGTAATAAAATACTTGTTTGAATAAAATATTTGTTTGAATATGAATTATGTGTTATTTATTTTATTCAACAAATATTTATTTAATTATGTGAAAAATAAAATAGTACAATAAAAAATACATTTAAACAAATATATATGTTTATTATCATCAAACAAAAATCATAGGCTATTGTATTCTACAATCTACCCCTTTTGATGATAACAAACATATATTAAGATTTTGACTCTATTAAATGTATTTGGTTTTGATGAATTCTACTTGCTCCTCCTATTTGAATGCTTCCCTACAACAAAGCTCCCCTACACAGATGCGTGTAGTTAAAACTGAAAAATTAATTAAAAATAACTTTGAATAAAAACACTCTCGAATATTAGTAAGGATATCGCTCAAAAATCAAAATCTTAACCTCTCCCCCCCTTTTGTTATCATCAAAAATAATAATAGTAATTGAAATAGCTACGATTTTGATTAAAAATATAAAATCAAATCAAGAGTGAAATATTAATTTCAAATTCCAATTAATCAAACAAAAATCATAATATTTTATTAATTAGAAACAAAACTCCACTTTAGAGAAATGGTAGGATTATGGAAAATTTTATATACTAACAAGAGTTTGATATTTTCAATAAAGGAATAATTTATGCATTTTCCCTTTTCAAATATTATACAAAAAAATGTAAAGCACTTACTAATCATGCATAACTATTAGGACTTTTAAATGAGGTTAGTAGTTACCTTTTTAAAAAAATAAATATGTCAAGTATTTTCTAACCATGCATAACCATGAGGTCTTTTAAATAAGATTAGAATATACTTGATATTTATCCCTTTCTTATATGCATCCCATCTATGCATAACCGCGAGGACTTTTAAATGGGAATGAAAGCCCATATATAGAAATTCAAGTAATTCACCCATGCATAACCGCAAGGACTTTTAAATGAGAGTGAATACTTTAGGATATAATTATTTTACAAAAAAATATTTCCTTATTTTGAAATACCAAATTATGTACACTATATTATGATGTATGGATTGAGAGAAAGGTGAAAGTGATAGAAATGATCATGGAATAAGTACTAATCTTAAAATATTATAAAATTTGTTTAATTTTCATGAAATTATAAAATTATACTTCCTTTTGTTATGAAATATATTTTAATCACTATCCATCACTTTTCAAGCACTATAATAATTTTGATGAGTTCCAAAAGAATCAATTAGTCAATGATTATCTTTTTTAGAGTACATCTCTTACCGAAATAAACTAGAGTATTTTTAACATGATGAAAACCCAAGTTTCAAAAATTAAAACAAGCGAAAATCAATTTTTCTATAAGAGGGTTTTGTGAAAAATGACTTATAGTTGAAAATCAATATAAATAATTACAAAAATGATTTCAACATGAGATGATATCAGATGCCACTTGTATTTGAGATATTTATGGTGATATATGGTGGTATATAAGAAAAAATGTGTACTCCTCAACACTTGAATTGTTTTTTTTTTGAAATTTTCAGCACGTTCATTTATATCAAGCACAAGTAAAGTAATCTATATAGAGCAAAAACACACATTCAAAAAATTCGTCAATGCAGTTTTTCGTGATATCCCAAAGTGAATCAAAAAAAACTAAAAACAGAAAAGTTGTAGCATTATTGATTAGCTTTCCAGAACTTCAAGAATTTCACAAATCGAAGTTAAGAAGCTCAAGATATGGCAGAAATACTTCAACAATGTCGATGAAAAAATAATTAACAAAATTGAGTTAAGAGATCATACCTCACTTTCCTTCGATGCTGTGATATCTGAAATGTGATGATCTCCATCGAATCTTTATAGGCTAAGGAACATTTAAATTTTAGTTTATCAATCACCTAGAACAACTCGAAATCTATCTCCATCAAATTTGTTCCTTAGCCCACTTATATGTCTAAATTTTGGAAAAGGCAAGTGGTCTAACTAAGGATGTAGGACCACTATTATTATCAATTGAAATCATTGGTACCCAAATTTGTCTATATAACAAACTGTTAGCATCTACAATTGTACCCTTGGGAATCCAAATTTGTTTAAATTTCAAACCATTTATATTCGTACCTTTTGGAATCCATATTTGTTTAACGGTTTTGTGTTTGTATATATTTTGACAATTATTCTTGCCATGTCCAATATTTCCACACTTTATGCAATTGGGTATCACACTTTTCCCTTTAACAATGTTATTATTCGTTTGTTCATATTTTGACACTTTTGCAAATCCAAATCCTTTCCATTTATTCACGAAAAGTTGATTTTCTAAGAGCATATTAAATAATTTTTCTCTAGTGAAATTTTTTCGAGTAATCAACTCTAGTTTATTAACTTTGGATTTTAAAAGTTTATTTTCATTTATTAGCTTCGAACAACAACTAATGGTACTATCTCTCTTTCCAAAAAAATTCATTTTCAAGCCCATATTTTCATTTTTAAGCTCTCTAATTTTAGTCTCAATTTCTAGCATCTCAGTTTCAAAGAGTTGGAGTTTTTTAAATTCAATTTTTTCAAAATCCTTGATTTTTTTCAATCTCCTTTTCAAACTCGTGATTTAATCGAATAATTTCAGATTTGCTCAAAATCACATTTTCTTTTTCAAGGGTTTTGAAATTTTCGTTAACCTCATTTAATTTCTTTTCAAAAATCGCACATTTAGAACTTTCCGACCTCTTAAATATATCCAACTCTTTTTGCAAAATATTATTTTTACAAATCAACTCAGTTTTGTTCTTCTCCCGAATTAAATTTTCGTTTTCTAACTTTTGAAAGTTTTCATGAAAACAGGCAAATTCTTTTTCATAGTTCAAACACCTTTTGCAATTAGAATTTTTATTTTTCTTAATATTTTTAAGCTCATTTTCCAAATCATTATTTTTCTGACGTAGTTTAGATTGTTCCCTTTTCAACTTATTATTTTTCATCTCAGGGGCTTCATTATTTTCAATTAATTTACGGTATAAGAGAACTAAATCATTGAATGAAAGATCACTTATCTCATTGACTATTGAATCTTTATCACTGCTATCTTTTGCATATCCTATCAAACACGTTTCTTCAACTGAGTCGATTGTGGAGGATTTCTCACCGTTGTTGACTTTTGCACCATATGTTGCATCAAAATTATTCCAGATTTCCTGTGCACTTTCACAATGAGAGATAAAGTTAAAATTATCTTGGTTAATATGAGAATATAGTATATGCATAACAAGAGCATTAATCGAAGTATTTTTCTTGTCTACTATATCACACCCATTTTCAATAATATCCCAACATTTAAAATTAATAGATTTTAAATAAAATTCCATTTTTAATTTCCAACTTAAAAAATCTGTTCCATCAAAAATAGAGGGAATAATATTGGACTGGCTCTCGCTAGATTTGCAACTAGGGTTAGACATCCTTGCTATTAACCTTGCTCTAATACCACTTGTAGGATCGTTTTTACCCTAGAGGGTGGGTGAATAGGGTGATACTAATAATAATAAAAATTAATGCACAAATAAAAACAATAACAGTAAATAATGCAGAAGAGATCACACACAAATTTACCCAGATTAGGCAAAACCCTGCCTAAGTGTTACCCCCAAGGTTTTTACTAGAAATTAAGTAGTCGGACGCTTACACACGTAAACTTGCAACACCTGCTAATGACTAACCAAACTCTACCTCTCAAAACCCTGCCATAACTTAGCCACTGAGTTGTGAATTCTCAAACTACACCACCGTAGTTCGTAACCTAGTTACACAACTAGAGTTTCACAAATTTTAAAAGAAAAATACAAAATAAAATAAACTAAACAAAATAAAACCCTAAATATAATTAAGCCCAATAAAGGAAATAATTAAAGCCGGCCCAATAATAATTTAAAAGAGACGGTCTTCTCTTTTATTTTCTTCTAAGTAAAATTGTTGGTCGTTCTTTGTTCGTTCCTCTTCAAAAGCTAGGGTTTCATTCAATTGAAGCTTCGCTTGAAAAATTGATCGATCAAAATATGGTTTCACTTAGTGACTTCGTCAACCGATTCTCTGGCCTTGATTGTTCACGGCAGCTCCAATTTTGTCGAGCGCGAATGATAAGAATGATATGCAATTTATTCCCTTTTCGATTTTGATTACACTCGACTTTGATTCGTGTTTTGTGATTTATTGTTCTGGTATTTTTCTTGTACTCAAACGCTTAATTGTCGATGATGATTATGGGTTTTTATAGAGATTGAAACCCTTAATTTTTGTTCATATATTTCTCAATTGAATTCTTCAATGAGTTTTGCTTAGCCGTGATTTTTTAATCGAACGATGGTGTTATTTGCTGACTTGTCAATAATTGATGAATTTGAATTTCTTGAGTCGGTTCCATTATTTTCTCTGAAGTATTTGAATTTTGGTTCTATAGTTTTCTGCTATGACTTTGGCATCGTGAATTTTGAGATAAACTTGACTTCAACTTGTTCAATTCCTTTCTACTCTGACTTGTTCATCGTGTTAGTATACATACGAATTCCTTTCTACTCTGACTTCGACTGCATATATATATATATTTCAAATATATTCCCCGGTTGACATGTTCAAAACTGCCGCTGTTAATAACTGGACTTGGTAGCCTTGCATTCCACTTTGTTGCATATGTATATACATGTTGCTTCACTGTTTTGAAACATTTAAACTGTATATATTTTTCACTGCATATAAACTTGTACATGTGTAGAGCTGCTGTCTTGTTTCATATGAATGTAGTCTTCATTAGTCTTGTCTTCATGTTGCTGTGAGTCTGCACTCTGGTTGTTCATGCCTCTGACTTGAAATATGTGTATGTACTTATATGCATATGTGCATACATATGTCACTTTGCTTGCTGCTTCACTCTTCTGGTGCATTATGGTCTGGCATTTCATTTTGATCTTTGACTGGTTGCATGTGTGGATTTGCATTCATGTTTAATTCCATTGCTTCTTTGTACATGTATGATTCAGTGGTCTTGTTCTACTGATATGGTGAGATTTTTTCCTCCGATTCATGTGCACTGGCTTGTGTTTCGGTGTGGTGGTGTTCAGTTTTGTTATATGTTGAAGTCTGTGTACTACAAGGTGTTATCATTCCTGAGTTGTGCATTTTGTTGTCACCTCTTGAAATCTAGTTTTTGGTTCACATTCATGTTAAAATTTGGAGTGGTCTTGAATTTGAAACTGCCTTTGTTCTGATCTGGTCTGCATATCATTATGAACTGGTTTATTTGAGTCTGCACTTGATATGTGTGTTCTAGTGGTAGCTGCAGTTTCTTTGAGTTACTTGTGCATGTGTGGGTTCATGTCTTCACACTTGTGTTCTTTGGTGTGTGTTTATATGGCCTTGTATTTGAACCTGCTTGCATCTGAACTCTATTTTCATGTTCATGTAGTGTTTCACTTGACTATATGTGCTAGTTGCTTTATGGAGCACTTTGGTCTAGTCTGGTGATCTTGACATTTCATTATTTTGAACCTGCATTTGCTCATTGAAGGTCTGGTGCACATATTCATGTATATACATGCATACATATATGAGATGCATGTATATATGTTTGTTGTGTGGTTCCTGCTTCTGGTAATTGAAGTTGTACATTAGAGTATGGTCTGGTTTCTTGTTTGGTTTGAGTTTTGTTCCTCTTGAATGCTTTATATTGCTTCGAGTCAAATTACTTCATTCATATGCCATTTTCATGACTGTATTTTGTTTGCACCTGAGTTGAATCCAGCATCGGCTTGGGTTTGACCTTGTGTTCACCTGTCTCTGTGATTTTAACAAGAAAGTGTATATCGGTGTGCAAGGCCTTGTGGCATGTATGATGATACACTGTGCATGTCACAAGTTGTTCATGTATGATGATTTAAAAGAATATGATGATGAACCACCCAAATAACTGAGGCAAATGATATTTTCAAACACACACTTCATTGTACACTACAAAAATATTTCTTCTTCAATTTTACTACGTCAGTGTTTATTTTGCAGATAATTCAGATGCGGGATACAAGCTAGAATAGAGTTGAAGATCAAATACGAGTGATGAGTGAATGTAGTGAGGTGAAAATGTATGTAAAAATTGTGTTGTATTATGAAATTGTATTGTAATTGAAAATGTGAAAATGTAGTGGGAGCTCAAATTTCTACTATTTGAATTTGTAATAAAATATTTGTGTGAATAAAATATTTGGTTGAATATGAATTTTGTGTTATTTATTTTATTCAACAAATATTTATTTAATTATGTGAAAAATAAAATAGTACAATAACAAATACATTTAAACAAATATATATACATATATACATATATATATATATATATATTTATGTTTATTATCATCAAACAAAAATTATAGGCTATTGTATTCTACAATATCGAGTAGAGCTACCAGATAAGTTGGTAGGAGTCTATTGACGCATTTCATGTTTCGCATTTTGAGAAAATGCCTTCATAGCACAACCACCATGATAAATCCATATCAGTTAGTAGACATTGAGATGGAGCCGATAGCACCTCATGCCACCATCCGCATAATGGAACGTGGAACTAGGAAATCCGCAACAAGGAAAGTAGGCTGGTTCGAGTACAATGGAGAGATAATCCAATGGAAAGCACATGGGAAACTGAAGAGAAGATAAGGACTTCTCATCCTAAGCTTTTTACTAGAAAACTTTCTCTCCAAAATTAGGTTTTGGTTGCATCTGGTTGCTATATTTGATGGTAGGGGATGGTTGCCACACTTTTTACGGTCATTATTACTTTTATGTAGAAATTTTTACATGTTTAGGATATTTTCATACATGCCTATATGTCACGATACTTGCATCCATGCTAAGATTAAGCCCACCAATAGTTTGTCTACGTACATAATCACATTGCACTTTTTAGTTGAGTACATGGTTGTGTAGATAACATGGTTGTATAACATGGATGTTTAGTGCATGTTACATTGTTTGTTCTTTAGGGATTTCGGGGATGAAATCCTTTTTTAGGGAGGAGAATATAACACCCCGTAATAATTAAAAAGAAATTAACTAATAAGAAATAATTAACTAATAATAAGGAAAAAATGAAAATTTTGTCAATGTTGGAATTTGCCATGAAATTTATATCGTTGCGTTATTCGTGATTTTTTGATCAATTTCCATATATAAGATTTTGAAATCGGAGCTCAAACGGAAAAGTGATTGACATTCAAATTTTTCGAATATAAAATAAGTTAAATGGAATTCAAGCTCAAATTATAATTAATGCAAATTTTTGAAATTTAAAAATTAACGGTAATTAGAAACTTGAGGGTTAAGTAAATGTTAAAAGAACTGGTAACCTTAAAATTAAATAAGGAATTAAACAAATATTAAATGGCACTAAGGAATATGTTCCCATTTGTAGACAACTGGTCGATCGCCTACCAAGGATCGGTCGACCGGCTAGGTAGCTGCGGTCAACCGGTGGGCGGTCGACTGGTGCGAGTTATGTTGGCTAGGGTTATTCAGAAATCACGAACGGCTTGGATTTTATTATTTTAAATAGACTTAAATATGACGGTTTTGGTGACTTCCAACCACTATAAATAAGAGCCTTGCCCCTTACTCTTATTCACAAATTATTAGGGAACGTAGCAGAGCTCTATTAGTTTCTTTCTTCCTCATGAATAAGAAATTTCTTAATGCTTTCAGGTAATGGATTTTAGGTGTGAATATTCAATTTCTAAATCTATTCTCCTCCAACCCCGAAATTCTGAATCTAACTAATATACAATCCAATTATTATATATTTCAAAAGGAAAAGATCTAGGAAGCGATTAAATAGCAGGTGTATTCAAATCCAAAGAAGAAAGTTTGGAATTATTTGTGAGTAGAAATCTTAGTTTTTCTCATTTTAGTAATTGTATAGTATAGATTGGATTTGATATATGCCTTGAGGAATTTTGGTTCATGAAAACTTCAAATCTAAACCCCCAAAATTCTACCAAAACAAAAAGTCAATTCTTATGTTATTGGGATCTCAATTATTTTACATTAAAATGGTAAAATTTATGTAGTTATTGCAATTTTAATATTTTACATTCTATTCCACTTCTCATCTTCTCTTTTATATGATTGAGGGTTTTTAATATGCATCCCTTTTCCACTTTATATGTGAAAGTTGAATAGAGTGCAAAAGATTGAATTGTAATTCTATCAATGTTGATTCTAGTATTTTGATACCAAAGAAGTTTGGTAATTGATTCATTTTCTTATACAAGTTTATTCTGGGATAAGGATATCGTCTAAATTGTATTTTATGGTATGGAGTTAAACTTGTATAAACTGGAAGTTTTGACATTTAATGTTTAGTATACGATGAAATCTTCGTATGCCTAAGAATATATTAGTCATATATATATATATCTGTGTGTGTGTGTAAATAACATATAATGTAATTAATACGTTAGTTATTTACTTGAAAAACCTCATAGGATGAAAGTTAAGAATGAATATGATTAGTGGCGAAGTAAAGAATATTTCTTTATAGCCTTAGTAGAATGCGATGAGGTAAATTATTGTATGGTTAGGAGAGTGTAAATTATGATTAAGTTATAGGGATGCAAGGTCAGTTAAAGCATAAGGAAGTCTGTATAGCTAATCTAGCTACCAGTAGTG
This sequence comes from Allium fistulosum, assembly GCA_030737815.1. Lineage (NCBI taxonomy): Eukaryota > Viridiplantae > Streptophyta > Magnoliopsida > Asparagales > Amaryllidaceae > Allium > Allium fistulosum. The sequence continues at coordinate 487,128,801 of CM060901.1, forward strand.
TGACTTTGGTTTTGATGTGAGACATCGCCAATATTAAGTACCCACGGAGGACGTGAGATTAGTCCCAATTTTGTAGGGTAATTTTGTCTAGTTAATCTAGCTACCAGTGCGTACGAATGGTCGGACTAATGTGAGACCCCACGCCTGGGGTATCGATAATAATACGTAGGACCTGCTTCAGGGATCGAGGGTAGTAAGTGGTTGTTGTAGGGTCCGCCTCCCTCCCTAATTAGGAAGTATTAAATGGTCAGGGATAGGGTTTAGGCATGGTAGATGGAAATCCCGGGAAGGGTCCGCTTCGAGTTGGAGGTGTTAAGTGGCTATTGTAGGGTCTGTCTCTTCTAAAAAGAAGTATTAAGTGGCCTGATGAGATTCTGTGTGATGTCGGCTATATAGTACCAGAGAGGAGTCTGCCTTGATTAGGTATTAGATAACGGGGACTTGCCTAAGATATAGGTATAAATGGTCAGAGTCTGCATAATTTCCATTGAAAAGGTATTAAGTGACCTAAGTACTTTCTCTCACATAGTTAAATTCCATAGAAATGTAGTAATTGCACATATATTTAAGATAGACGTTTAGGTAAATGCAATAATTATAAATATCATTTAGAAGTCCCCCTCATATGCTATTAAAATCTCCATTAAAGGTGAAAGCAGAGATAGCACGAGTAATAGGAAAATAATAGGATGGAAGTTATCCTTGTCTACTCCACTTTTCATTGTTTAAAGTTATAGAAGATGTTTTAGAAAAAAATGGTTTGCTTTAATAATTGAGTTTTTAATGTTTTGAGTTAAAAATCATACTTTTAAAAGAAGTAAATATATATTGTAAAGAGTTCTTAAAAAGGTAAAGTTGGTTAGAAAAAAAAAGGAAAATTTTTCATCGCTCCTTTTTGGAGACCAGGCAATTTTTTAATTTGATAAAAAGGTTTCTAAGTTTATATTATTAAAGATAAAAGTTTTGGAATAGGTACTTCATGATTGTGAAGTTTAAGTCATATAAAGAATGGAGAAATCCAAACCAAATTTTAATTTGGAGTAGATAGGAATGACTGTCTAGGTAAGACTAGGTAAAGGTTTAGGCTATGAATAAAATAACTATGGATGCTCATAGGGTAGCAACAATAAATCCCCATTGAATATAAGGAATATTGGTATGAAACTAGGAAGGTTGATTAGAGATGTGTCAAGCCATAAAGAAAACCCTCAGAGGAATAAGGAACGACATCAAAGTATACTTTTGCGAGTCCTAGGGTATACTCGCTTGAAGGATCAAGGATAAAGAGGAAGTAAATACCAAATTCGAAGATACTGTCAAGAGATTGTGATTTAGAGAAGATAGTAGTATGATTGGGAAAGTGAGTAATAAGATGGAAAACAAACAAAAAGGTTTTTGGTTGACTTAAGGTTGAAGAAGGCGAGATAGGGGTAGGAAATTCATTTCACCAAACCAATTTTTTGATGGGTTATTCTTGATGAGCATAGTTCATGGGAACACATAATATATTCCATAGTCGGGTGTAATAATTGAAGTGATGGATGGACCTTATTTATTAGGAGCCAAGGAGGTAAGATAAGACATGTGGATTATAGTTGAATGGAGTACTAGAAATATCCATCTTAATTTATTAAGGAGTGTTAGGGCCATAACATTATTAACACCAGTTGATGATGAATGACAACTTCCAGTAAAATTTTCTTTTAGGGTTGTAATCGCTAGTTGTCTCCCTAAGGATACTAAAAAAACGTGCAATAAGATATGAGATATTTTCGAGTTTTATTACTGTTTTGATGGTTCAGATGAGCTTTGACCACGGTATAAATATATTGGAAAATAGAGAAAATAACGAGAACTCATAAGGACACTTAACTTGCGATAATAGGAGTTCGTCTCCAATTTCAATTTCCAACCGTCAATCGAACCCACTCTAGGCTATATAACGGCTATGGAGGGTAGGCAACACTACTGGACTTCATTGGGATAGAGTGGAAGAAGGATACGGCGATAGTAGTCATTTTGGGGAAGCTGGGTAGAGGAGAGCATTTTTTCCAATGTTAGTAGATACACAATTGACGAAGGAGGATGCTTGACGAAAGATGGATGCCTTTGTGTCCTTATGGTTGAGGATATTTTAGAAGATGTGTTAGCAGAGTGTCACATTCTAGGATGACCATTCATCCCTCAAGAGATAAGAAGTATATGTATATGAAGCGAAATTTCTATTGGTCATGGATGAAGAAGTGGGTAGACGAATTTGTCTCTATGTGTTTAACATTGTAAAGACCCGCAAATCCGTCTTCCGAAAACTCGACACCGATACGTCCACTGTACCAAATGTCGAAAAATCGAATGGCGAAAACGCGAAACTTTAGGGTTAAAAGAAGAGGTAGAAGAAAAGATAGAAGAAAAAGAAAGAAGAACAACACAGAAAACACAGAACAGGAACAATATCAGAATCTCACATATCGCAGCGGAATAATATACAATAGATAAATCAATAATCTTTAAAACAAAAGACTATATTAGTTTATACATACATCAATCATCAGAGTTTACAACAATGGACAGTTATATAAACTTGTCCTCATACAGAATACACAGCGGAATAAATAACAAGTACGATAGTACGCTTCGCCATCCAGCTCATCTCCAAAGCTCCAGAATATCCAGAATATCCTGATAACATAACTCTAGGCTGCCCGTGTGGAAAATTATGGGCACCCAGAGTTTAGAAAGGGAACAATAAACTCCAGGTCAGTCATGGTGACTGGTGTGAGATCGTGAAACAGTTATGTTCGCAAAGAAAATAAAACAAATTCGCAATGCTTTTGGAAAATGAGACTAACATAAGGCCTCCCACCACACACACAATGCAAACGCAGAATTGGAGGAGATTTCTCCTTATGATAGTCAAAAATGCTTACTACGCAAATCAATTGATATTATTATTATTGTCTGGTGTGGAAAACATTTCGCAAGTATAATATCAATCTTAGCCAACATACAACAATTGTTGTATGTCTACTATAGCTACTATGTTCAGTAGCAGGTTACCGCCACATTCCATAGCAGGTAATACAATTAAAAACCGTACAGGGTTCGTATTGTTTCTTTGGATTTCCAACAAATGTTCAGGCAAAGGAACTTCCTTATACCGAAATAGAACGCCTCTGGAAAGACGCCCCGAGAACCTAACCGGATCTCTGCAAATAAAAGGCCGACGCTACCTCACGCTCTAACCGAGCTGTAACTAGGTAACTAACACACGAGCTATGCCATCCCCCGGTCGTTACCGACCTTTATCCGAGGATCCTCAATCGAAAAGCAACAGCCACAAAATATAATCAACATAGGTAAAATATCTGGGCTCCATACCATGATATCACCTTTTATCCAGAAGGAAATGGCATTCCCTAGGGGCGCTACCCCTACAAACCTTTGCCGCAACATTCCTATTTCGACCATTACCGGGTTGTGAGGCTCGACGAAGTCTCGTCCATAAAGCTACGCTTTTTCACAAAGCCACGCTTTTTCACAAAGCCACGCTTCTTCACAAAGCAACGCTTTGATCCACAATTGATCAACAGCACTTCGTGTGCCACATTACCAAATTGGGAATGTATCACTAGTAACCATCAACTACATAACCTCTGAGCTCGTACGTCTCAGAGAAGGGTGTTAAGCTAAGAGAATAAATTCTCCGCCACCAACAGAAATGTATTTGATAGAAACCAGCTTTACATCTCAAAGTGTAACGTCAAACACACATCCATACAAGTCCGTTCCGGGATCGAACGGAACCGAAGGCACTTCCAAAGAAGCCCTTGCAATCCGGATATTCACTAATCACGTCCGGACTTCCCATCACAAAAAGAGTGATATAAATCTCTATACCGGAGCAACTCGGTGCAGAGACATTCGACAGGTTGTCCTTTCATTTTCACAAATATCCGGTCTTCACACCGGTCTTCAAATGCTATCCATTCGCGACGTATCACTATTCAGAATGGGTTATATGACACAAAGGTCCTCTCCCGGCTTAACCGAATAATGAGCGTTTGTTTCAAAAACAAATCAAGTGTCATTTCAAAGGCAAATATTGATAGTCGGTTATTTAACTATCAATAACATTCATAACAAACATCCAATTCAAATAATTTTTCCCAAATTATTTATTTTCAAAATATCTTCATAAGATATATATTTTCCACACTTCACATTTGAAAATCAATTTCAAATCATATTTCACACTTCACATTTGAAAATCAATTTCAAATCGTATTTCACACTTCACATTTGAAAATCAATTTCAAATCATATTATGGTCCATTTAAACCAACTAGATAAATCCTTATCGATTTATTTCAAATTTACATTTCAAATTGGTAAATTTACTTCCACACTTCATCACTTTGAAAATCCGATTTCAAATCATATTTTCCACTCTTTAAAAATAAATCAATATTTATTTTTAAAACAAATTTCCCTTTCCTTTACAACTTCTATTCGCAATTTACATTCCCAAAAATCCACTTTTACACGATTTTCAAATCATTTTCCAAATATTCAATTTCAACCCCAAATCAACTTTAAAAATTGATTTCTCCATTTTATTTCAAATCCCAAATCGAATTTCAAATTGATTTCTGAATTTACTTCAACACCGAATCACATTTCAAATTGATTTTAACTTTTAATCCCAATTACCAAATCATTTTACAAATCGATTCCCAAATTTATTTTCAACACAAAAATCAATTTTTCATTCAACATTAAATAAGTTTTCATATCGATTCCTCAAAGATTCATTTTAAATACCCAATCAATTATCACTTTGATTTCAAATAAATTTATCTCCTTTAAAATAAATTCTTTTATTTTCCCAAACCATCAAAAATTCAATTTTAATTTCAGAAATCCAATTTCATTTATTTCTGGTATCCAACGATACCAAAAACACATTCGGCTAAATTATAGCTCTCAACAAATTCAATCACAGATATAATCATACACAGATTATAAATAATCAATCAAACAACATATGAAATCAATTCAAATGTTTTGAGGAATCCTGTTGGATCCCTCCAACCTGTTTCCCTGCATCCACAGATGTTAGCACAATACCAATTCCACTTCGAGGTGGAATATCGCGGTATATGGGTTTTATAAAATATCATCCGCTTACTAACGGCGCAATAGGGTCTCATCCGCTATATGAGGCGGGAAATCAATCAATCCAATATATACATATGCCAATATGTATATATTGCTATATATATAGATATATCCTACTATATCTAATATCACATCCAATAGCAATCATCAATAACTGAAAATTCCACTTTTCAATTTGAGTGAGAAGATCTCACCTTTGCTTTATTAGCATCCATTTCCATTCTTGACTCGATTTCCTTGATTCATACCTCGTATAATTATTTACACAATTCATTAATATTCGAATCAACTGAACAATTAATTTCCGTTTAATAGTTTTTGATTAGCTGATAATTCTTTTTAAACCAATTTTTCTCCTTTAATAAATTATTTTCTTTTGTGACAAAGATACTTTAGATTCAACTACACAAAAATAAAATTTAAACTGTCTTTACAATTTAAAACTGCTGCATACCTAAATCTTATATATATATTTCAGTTCAAACATGATAAACAATATATATCTTCATTCAGAAATTCCTCTCTATACAAAACTATTTCTGTTTATAACTGAATATATATATATATTACCTTATTTTATCTTTTTAAACAGCAAACTGTTGTGTATATATATATAAACTTACTGTTATCAAAATACCAATTAAAAATTGATGTTAACATATATTTCCTCCTTTACTGTATTCATATATATTTATTTAGCAAAATTTTCTCTTTAAACTTTACTGAAATTTTATTTCTCCCAACCCAGATATAAATAGACGTTTCTAACCTATGAATGAATATAAACGTGAATTAAATCCAAAACAGGTTTGCATACCTTACTCGATCGATCTGGAAACTCAAACTCGAGCTCTCGATCTTCGCTGCAGACACCAAGCTCACCTTCAATCACGAATCGCAAGCGACAGTAGCGGTACCCCACAACCTCCACAGCGCTAAACCCTAACGCCATCACCCTGACATCGATTTCACATACGCGCGCATAGACAATTGCGACACGTCACCGTAGATCCTCTCCAATGTCGCGTCTTCCCTCCAGCCTTCGAGCACGCGTCCAAGATTCGACTCCTTCCCCATCGGCATCGCCGCCTCGGCCCCGACACCACGCTAGCGCGAGAACGACTCGCGATCACCTGCTGTTGCCGCGAGCCATCGCGATTTCGTTTTTTTTTATTTATTTGAGAAACGATTTCGAACAAGGAAGGGAATAGGAGAATTTCGTGATTTATGAAAGAGGAGGGGGCTACGGCCATTACTTTTAAGTTTTGAAGGGGAATTTCGATTTCAGAAGACTGGGATTTAAATTTTGGAATAGAAGATATCGGCCATTTTTAAAATTCAAACGAAATGATTTCGTTTTGAAAAAGAAAAGTCTCGGCTGTAAATGTCAAAGAGGGAGGAGACACGATGATGTTGGTGTGTACGAGTGGAGACAGTGATTTGAAAGCAAAGGCATTGACGTGAAATAAATTCAACTGACTAATATACATTATATTTAAATTTAAATTTAAAATCGTCTCGATACCACCACTCAAAATTTCAAACTCCTATCGAGGCGTGCCGCTAGGCGTTCGTAATGTTATACGTCTATTCCGAACACAATGGAAAAGGTTCCGAGTCCAAGTTCGATCGTATGGAGAAGATAGTTTTTTTCTTTGAACCAGTTAAAATATTTAAATCTTCGATTTAATTTCAGCGCGTTTGCTTATCGTACGGCTAAACGATCACTCCAAATATTACGAAAATTGAAATCCGATAATCATACAATATTACGGATCCAATGGAACTGGTTTCGTCGAATTCCGAGACTGTGCCCCGGAACGCTATTTTTAAATTCAATTTAAACAATAAAATTTCAAAACTGAACAAAAAAGTTTCAAATTCAATTCCGAAACTTTTATTATCTTCAGTATAATCAATATGAATTTTCAAAGCCTTCAGATTATTTTTAAATCAGCTGTTATATGAAAATTCAAATATTTACCCAATTTCAAAGATTAAATTCAATAATTTAATCGCCAAATTCATTCTGATATTTGAATTTCAAATTAAACAATCATTAGAATATTTAAACTCAATTAAATATTCACATTTCAAATGTCAAAAATTCAGGGTCGTTACAAACATGCCAAGGATAAAGGCTGAACAAGGAAAGCACGGAAGATTGTTATTGCCATTGGAGGTGCCGACTTGAAAATGGGAGCATATATTGATGGACTTTATAGATGGGTTGTCTAGGAGTCAAAAAGATCAATGAAGCTATTTAGGTTATAGTAGATAAGCTCACTAACATCGCTCATTTTATTTCCATTAGAAGTAATAAAACCACAACATCTTTAGTGAAAATTTGTATTAAGGAGTTGGTTCGACTTCATGGTACCAGTTAGCATTGCTAGTAATAGGGACCCCTTATTCATTAGTGAATTTGGAGGAGCTTGCAGTTAGATTTAGGAACTTAATTGAATCTTAGCACTGCTTACCACCCATGAGATGGCCAGACTGAAAGGGTAAATAGGATTTTGAAAGACTTGTTGAGAGCTTGCATCACAGATTTCGGAGGACGTAGGGAGAAACACTAACCTTTATAAGAATTCATGTACAAAAATAGTCACCAAGTGACGATTGGAATGGCACCCTTGGAAGCGCTTTATAGGAGGCCGTGCAAATCGCCTAATTATTGGTGGGAAACCAACGAAAATTCTACTCGGATCGGACTTGATTCACGAGACCATGGAAAAGATAGAGTTGATTAGACAACAAATGAAGGTCGCATAGGATCGTCAGAAGTCTTATGCGGACAAGCGAAGAAAAGAATTGGAGTTTGAAGTAGGAGACACGGTGTTCGTTAAAGTTTCAACTCTTAGGAGGGTCATGAGATTTGATAAGTCATGGAAGTTAGCAGCAAGGTTTTTTGGGCCTTTCCTGATCTTGGAAAGAATAGGGGAACTTGCATAACGACTGGAGCTACCGGATAAGTTGGCAAGAATCCATGATGCATTTCATGTTTTTCATTTGAGGAAATGCCTTCATAGCACAACTACCGTGATTGAGCTTGTGATAGAGCCTGATCAGTTAGTAGACATTGAAACGGAGCCGATAGCACCTATGCCACTGCATGCATATTAGAGCATGGAACTAGGAAGCTCCATAACAAGAAAATTAGGCTGGTTCCAGTACGATGGGAAGATAATCCGGCGGAAAGCATATAGGAAACTAATGAGAAGATGAGGACTTTTCATTCTGAGCTTTTCTCTGAAAAACTTTCCCTCTTCAAGATTAGGTTTTTGTTGCATCGTGGTTGCTAGACTGGATGGTAGGGGATGGTTGCCACGCTTTCTACTGTCATTTTTATTTCTATGTAGAACTTTTTGCATGTTTAAGATGTTTTCATACATGCTTATATGTCACGACATTTGCATTCACGCTAGGATTGAGCTCACCTATAGTATGTCTACATACATAATCACATTGCACTTTTTGGTTGAGTAAATAGTTGTGTAGATAACATAGTTATATAACATGGATGCTAAGTGCACGTTACACTGTATGTTCCTTAGGGATTTTAGGGTCGAAATCCTTCCTAAGTGGGAGAATCTTACACCCCGTAATAGTTAACAAGAAATTAACTAATAAGGCTAAAAATAAAAATTTTGTAATGTTGAAATTTGGCCATGAAAGTTATGTCATTACGTTTGTGGCGATTTTCTAATCAATTTCCATATATAAAGTTTTAAAATTGAAGCTCAACGGAAAAGTTATTGACGTTTGAAGCTTTTGAATTTAAAATAATTAAAATGGAATTCAAGTTCAAATTATAATTAATGTAGAAATTTAATATTTTAAAACTAACGATAATTAGAAACTTAGGGGTTAAGTAAATGTTAAAAGAAACAATAACGTTAAAAATTAAATAAATATTAAACGGCACAAAAGAATACGTTCCCATTTATAGGTAACCAATCGACCACCTAGGTAAGAGCGGTCGACCGATGAGAGTTGTGGCAGCTAGGGTTATCCAGACCACGAACGATCCAGATTTTATTATTTTAAATCGACTTAAATCCAATGGTTCTGGTGACTTCCAACCACTATAAAAAAGGGCCTAACCCCCTCACTCTTATTCACAAATTATTTGGAAATGCAATAGAGATCTATTAGTTTCTTTCTTCCTTACGATTCAGAAATTTCTTAAAGCTTTCGGGTAAGGGATTTTAGGTGTTAATATTCAATTTCTAATTCTATTCTCCTCCAACCTCTGAAATTCTGGATCTAATTAATATGCAATCCAATTATTATATATTTCAAAAGGACGAGATCATGGAAGGGATTAAATAGCAGGCGTATTCAAATCCAAAAGATAAAGCTAGGAATTTTCTATGAGTGGAAATCTTAGTTTTTCTAATTTTAGTAATTGTATAGTATAGGATGGATTTGATATATGCTTCGGGGATTTTTGGTCCATGGAAACTTCAAATCTAATCCCCTAAAGCAAAATATCAATTCTTATGTTATTAGGATTTTAATTATTTTATATTAAAATGGTAGAATTTGTGTAGTTATTGCAATTTTAATATTTTACATTCTATTCCACTTCTCATCTTCATTTTGATACAATTGAGGGTTTTTAAAAATGCATCCCTTTCCCATTTTATATATGAAAGTTGAATAGAGTGTAAAAGATTGAATTGTAAATTCTATTAAAGTCGGTTCTACTATTTTGATATGAAATAAGTTTGGTAATTGATTCCATTTTCTTATACAAATTTATTGGGATAAGGATATCAGTTAAATTGTATGTTATGGTTGTTAGGTCCTGAGATGATGGTTTTGATGACAACAACCTTAGGACTTGTTATAAAATATAAATAATAATATCTTTGTCTAGATATATATGTATATGCAGGATATGTATATGCAGGTACTGAGAATGAAGACTGTACCAGTATAGAGATTCAAGACTGACGAATTCAAGATTGTAGAAATCAAGACTGAAGACTCATAAGTATCAAGATTATCAAGAGTTCAAGAGTTCAATATATCAAGATAAGTAATAGAGTCTAGATTTATGTTAAAACTTCATAATAGCACTAAAATCTTTATTTTGATTTTAATTATGGAATGGAATCCACTTTCTTGCTTTAATAGTAGTTGATTTTGGGATGGAACCCTTGACCTTCTCTAGTGAAATGAAATCCACGAAATATTCAAAATAATTTATTTTAACTATTTTTCTAAAAACTATCTTTTTAAAAGTCATCTCTATCAATTTAAATATTTTAGCCTTAATTCAATTTTGATCTCAAAATCATCTCTTGTTTTTTAAACCATCTCTTGATTTTAATATTTTAGCTTTAAATCTAAAAAATATATTTTAAAGAAGTCTATACTTAGTTTTAATATTACTTTTATAATATAGATTATATATTTTAAGATTACTTTCTAAAACTCTTTTATAAGTTTAAACTATATCCAAAATGGTTTATAAAGTTTAGAAATTGTATTGACAAGTTTTAGAATAGAAATCATTTTAAAGCAAAATCAATTTCAAAAATAACATAGGCATGTCGACATCCCTATACCCCCCCCCCCATGTCGACATGGTAGCCGTAGATTTCAAATTTCAAATTTCGAAAGAAGTGTCTATTCATCATAACCTTTCGTGAATGGACATGACCGTTGTTCTCTTATATATACCAGTTGTTTTTAACGAATTTTAAGTTATTTTTTCCTCATTTCTTCACACCTTCTTCTCCACTCAAATATTCTCTTATATTTCAAATGCTTTTACAAAATTCTGCTGAAATCCTAAGTGAATCAAACTCGATCGTCTCTAGTTTGATTCTCTGCCACTCTCTCTCAAAGATCTCAGTGCTATTCAGAGTTATAGGATCATTTGTAATCAAAGATCGAACGATCAAAGTGTATCGAGTCTCTCTCTATCAAAGTGTGATTGGAAATAGTGTAATTGTGGCCCGTAAATCAATTGGGTGTGATTGTAGCCCGTAAATCAAATAGGTGATCTTGTAGCCTGGTTAAATTAAGAGAGTTTGCCCTGGACTCAGAGACAGGAGGGTGTATCTCATGGCCTTGAAATCGAGGTTGTAATATCGACACTATATTTGAAAAGAAATCTGCACAAGAAATTATGTGAGACTGGATGTAGGGTAACTCCGAACCAGTATAAAATTCCGGCGTGTTCTTTCCTTTATGGCTTTTATTTACTATTTGCATCTGTGTCTGGTTCTATGATTGTCTCTGTGTTTGTGAATTGCATCTGTTTGTGTTTAATTTGAAAAGATTTCAAAAATTCCATAAAATCCATTAAACACTATTCACCCCCCCTCTAGTGTTAATCTAGCCTTAAGATTCGTAATCCGCATTTCCTACAATGGTATGGAGTTAAACTTGTATAAACTGGAAATAAAGATTAGTATAGAGCAAAATCTTCAATGCCTTGAAATATATCGGTTATACATATACATATATATATATGCGTATAAAAAATGTATAATTAATAACGTATTAATAATGTAATAAATAGGTTATTAGCATTACTACCCCTCAGATGAAAGTTAAGAATGAATATGATTAATGGCAGAATAAAGAATCTTTTTTTATAGCTTTAGTAGAATGCGGTAAGGTATATGGTAATATAGTTAGGAGAGTATAAATTATGACTAAGTTATGGGGATGTGAGGTCAGTCAAAAGCACATGGAAGTCTACCTAGCTAACTGGCTACCAGCAGTGAGGTTAATCCCAATTCCGTAGTGTAAATCTGCCCGGTTAATCTGACTACCAGTACCTACGAATAGTCAGATTAATGCGAGACATCACACATGGATTATGGGTTATGGGTCATAATATGTAGGACTTGCATCAAGGATTGGGAGTAGTAAGTGGCTATTGTAGTGTCCATCTCCCTCCCTAATTAGGAAGTAATAAATGTCGGGGATAGCGTTTAGACACGGTGGATGGAAATCTTAGATAGGATCCACTTTAGGTTCGAGGTATTAAGTGAGTACCGTAGGGTCCGCCTCTTCCAAAATGAAGTATTAAGTGGCCTGATGTGATTTCATAAGATATCATCTAGATTGCACTAGAGTGGAGTCCATCTTGGGTTAGGTATTAAATGATGGGGACTTGCCTAAGATATATGTATTAAATGGTCAGAGTCTACCTAATTTTCATTGAAAAGGTATTAAGAGGTCTAAGTACTTTCTCTCACATTGTTAGGACATGATTGATGGTAGATGCATGGGACTGCGAATGGCCTTGGGCCTATAGTTGAAAGTAAGTTATAAAGATTGATCAAAAAAGTGTAAGTTATAGGGATTAGGAAAGCCTTTGGGCCTATAGTTGAAATTATTTATAAGAAATATAGTTAGGATACGTAAGACATATTCTTATCTAAATTATATTACCCAAGTACTATTATGAAAAGACTCGAGATTTCATTTACCGGACATTGTTGTTTTGACTTCCTCCTCATTACAACACTGGTTAGGAAAGACGATCCTAATCTAGGAGATGAAGATGAAGGCGGAGTCTTGTGACAGTTATCTATCTACTTATGTTTTTATATATACTTTGATGTACCCATTTCAGACATGATATTATTGTATTATGAGATATTGTACTATAGATATTGATATGTTATATTTTGTTATGAAATTGGAATATTTATAAAATGAGTACTGTTTCTAATATTATATTTTATCCTTTCCACAGTGGGATTCTGATAGCATTAGTAGATAGCTCTATGTATTGTTTTTACCAACCAACAACCAACTTAGGAATGGGTCTAATGTTCAATAGGCCTTTTTTGGGTCAAAAATTAGGCTCATTTCAGTTGTTACAAGAGCCTTCTGACTATCCACGATCTTCAACTCCACCATCATCTTATCGAATTCCATTCTTGTGACCATCTCCTGAGCAACATATGGTCCTGGCAACGCTACTATCGGTTGGTTTGTAACTTCATCATGGTAGGAAGCTCCATCATCTCCACCAACTACTACTCCAGATCTACCAGACTTCCTTGTTGATTATCATTGATTCCAATATGAAATTCCTTTAAGCTTTAGATAAAACCTTTTGAATCTAACTCCTAACACTCCAATCCATAATAGATAACTAGATATCTAAGAAACGCATTTCCTAGTGAAAGCACCATAAATATTGAGCCAAAAAGTTGCACAACGCCCCCAAAATGAATTGAAATAGAGAGATCCAGTAATAAAATGATAGAACAAAGCAAAAGACACCATATTTTTTATAGCGGTTCGGCAAATCTCAAGCATGCTTCCACTTTAATGTTATTACTTAGAGATTTTATCACAAGTACAAGGGATTTCGAGTTCTAACAACCTAGAATAGCAAAAGGTAGCTTCTTTTGTGACAAGGTCGTGTAAAGAGAGAGAGTGAAGAAGATAAAATGCCCAAAAATGACCTTTTTCAGTTGTCATATGCTTGCTATTTATAGAGAAATTGGCCAACGAAATCACCTTAACAAGTCTAACTTCAGACCAGAGAATGTAGGAGGGAGACAAAGTCTCTTAGCCAATAAAATCATCTTGGTACGTAGAAGTGATCGGTATCGACTAGAAGTGATCAGTATCGACTTGATTTTATGATGGCAGATCATACCATCTCACTCCACTTGGTGTTCTACCTTCGATCCATCAAGCTCAAAGCACTTTTGTCTTAGAAATCAGGTTGTTACCTAGAGGTTCTGACATTTTCAATTCTTGTCCTTTATTCAGAGCTTCCTTGGAGTTGTTTACCCACTTCTTCTGAAATAGGCCCGGGGACAATAACTCTACCAAGCCATCCATTGATCAAGACTTTAGACCTTTTCAGAGTGCTCAAAAAAGAGTTCGGTACCAATCTAAAAGGAGGTTAGTACAGACCTGATTTCCTGCTTCCTTTTGGACTCCAAACTTTTGAAGCCACTTCCATCTTCCTTTCAAGCATGCTCCCAAGTCCTTGAACCATTTTGTCTTCATCCTGAATCTAGATTCTTTTGAAAATTGCTGGGTCTAAAAGTGGGATTTTATATATACATACATATACATACATACATACATACATACATACATACATATATATATATATATCGAACCAATACTAATGATTACAAACATATTCATAATTACAATCGATAAAAACACTTCTTCTAAGGATTTTCTACTTATATTTGTTTGATGTGTTAATTAATATTACTTATATCTCTATATAAGAACATATATAAAAGAAAATAAAACCAAAAAATTACTTCATTTTCAATAAGATTCTTTTATAATGGTTAAATTACGTAATAAATTACATAATTTCCCCTAGATCACACCAGGACAAGCATGCAATCTCCAAGGATAATTTTCATCAATATCACATCGAACGGTATACTCATTTGCAAGGGAGTTCACTACTTGAAATGAAACCGAACATTTATTCGTCCATTCGCTCAATTATTAATCAGTTTTTCTTTCGTTTCAAAGATCAATCCAACCTGAGGTTCAGTTTCAATATATTCACCACCAAACACTTTCGCGTCCAACAAAATCTCTCCAAAATGGATTTAACCATCAATATTGCATTACATTAATTATCGGCTAACTAATCTTTCATCGTTATATCTTCATAGTCATTTTCTCAACTATTGATAACTTCATATAGGAATGCTTCATTATTAACGTTTATGTTATCGATCAACGTTATATCCTAATTATTCGCACATGTGCAGTTTACAAGTATCCAATTGCACATCTTTATTAATACTTGGCTTGGAAACGCAAAATATATATTAATGTATAATTAATTTAAACAAATGAATATATCTTGATTTATTGTATACCATATATGAAGATATATGAATTTCAAGGTTATGCATTATACTGTGAATAAATGATACAAATATCAAAACGTATATGTATGAGAAACTTAATGAGTGCAAAAATAGATTATTTTAATAAAAATAGACTTGAAGCGCAAACTTTTGGTCCGACAGCTAATTTCCAAAATTGCCCTTTATATGAGACATGGAAAAAAAATACGTTAACGTATAATTAATTTAAACAAATGAATATATCTTGATTTATTTTATACCATATCCAGAGATTTATGAATTTCAAGGTTGTACATTAAACTGTGAATAAATGATACAAATATCAAGACGTATATGTATGAGAAACTTAATGAGTGCAAAAATAGATTTAGGGAAGAGGAATAAAATGTTGGAAAGTGGAATTAATAAGCATTTATTTGCATTAATTCAATAATCCATCAAAAAAGTGGTTGATATAACGTTATACAATTATGAGAATAAATGCATATCAAAATTAAGGGCAGCAACCATATAACGTTATATATTTATGTTTACAAACTGAAAAATATAATATGTTATATGCAAATTCTATTTGAACTCTAGAATTGCTGAGTTGCTCCCTATTTTCACAAAAGATTTCACGATAAAAATATCCCTTTAATTTCTTTTGCTTAATTTATGTTTTACTTTTATTTTTTAATTTTCTGCCCACCACGCGGTGGCACTACGTGGTGCCCCAAAAGCACCACGCAGTGCTCCTACGTGGTGCTCTGTAGGCACCACGCAGTGCCACTGTGTGGTGCCTTGAAGGCACCACGTAGTGCCACTGCGTGGGATGGTATTTTTGGATTTTTTTTACGACAGGAGATAACTCAGCAAATTGAGGGGATTTTCATTATTTTAAAATTCTACGGGGCAACTCAGTAATTGTTAGTGTTCAAATAGAATTTGCCCATGTTATAACATGTTATATGTATAGTTGTGATATCGCTCTATTAATTTTTCAATAAAAAACCTATTAGAGTATTTATGTCAATTAGATATCACTCGGTAGAAAATGTCATGTATAATTTTTGGTCCGACCATGAACTTTCGAATATATGTTGATGTATAATTAATTTAAACAAATGAATATATCTTGATTTATTGTATACCATATCTAGAGATTTATGAATTTCAAGGTTATGCATTAAAGTGTAAATAAGTGATACAAATATCAAAATAGAAATGGTTTTACAAAGTTGGAAACGATTTAGTTAGTTGATTCTGAGTGCTTAATTTAAACAAATGAATATATCTTAATTTATTATATACCATATCAAGAGATTTATGAATTTCAAGGTTATGCATTAAACTGTAAATAAATGATACAATTATCAAAATGTATATGTATGAGAAACTTAATGAGTGCAAAAATAAATTTAAGGGAAGAGGAATAAAACGTTGGAAAGTGAAATTAATAAGCATCAATTTCAATTAATTCAATAATGTCGTTATTATATCAATTTAGGCACAAAATAGAAATATTCAAACTTCATAATACAAATATAGCATTCTAGAAATATTTACCAAATCTTATGAATGCCACTCACTCTATCCCTCTATATTCGCATCTCTTTCCACCATTATTCCTTTTCCACTTCTCTCTCCTATCATCTCTATTCAGATCTCTCACCATCATTGTTTCCTTTTGGGCATGCTTCATTGAGTTGCTCACCATCGTTAATCTCTGATATCATAGCTTGAGGTTAGTGTAATCATATTACTGAAACTGCGCTTTAAACTATAGCCCTATCTTGCACTTTTATATTTCAATCTTTCTCCAGGAAAAAAAACACTTATGGGACTGCAACTTCTACACTTCTGTTTTATATTAAAAAGTTAATTTGCACTTTTTAGAATTTGTTTGTATTGTTTATTTAAGTGCATTTTTGTGTATTCTCAAAATAATTTCATGATTAAATGTTATTTACGGACATAAAATCAACTGATCGACGAAAATTTATTCATTTTTCATGTTATTTTTTAATTTTAAATATATTTCAATTTTATTCTACAGGTAAAAAAAATATTTCTACGACTGCAACTTCTACACTTCTATTTTATATTAAAAGGGTAATTTGTACTTTTTAGAATTTGTTTGTACTGTTTATTTAAGTGCATTGCTTTGTGTATTCTCAAATAGATATCATGATTAAATGTTATTTACGGACATAAAATCAACTGATAGATGATAATTTATTCTTTTTTCATGTTGATTTTTATTTTTAAATATGCATAAAGATTATGCTTCTTATAAAAAATGTACAAAAGTACATGTCAATCATTACGTTATTATTAATTTACTCTATATATTAAAAAAAAAATTAGCATACAACATAATTTATCAGCCAACCAATGGATGCTAAACACTTTGATAAGCAAAGGTCGACTAAAAAAGATGATGTATCATCAAGAGCATCTTCAACGAAAGATGGTGTACATGTCCAAAAATCAACAAATGACGATAAAAAATCCCCTCAACAAATTTAGTCGTGAAGCGCGTACCGTAACACTCCTCACTATTGTTAGCTTTGTCAATAAAATCATCAAAAATATCCATACGATAGTCTAATGTTTCTTTAACTAGATGCACTATTAAACTATAAGTAACAAAATTATTAATGAGAATAAATAATACAAAAGTAATTCAAATAAAAGTAAATTAATAAAAGTTAGTATTCACTTTGCGGTTGCTTGAGAGTGAGTTAGAAAACTATTACTTAGACAAATTTATGACCCAAATTTTATGGTTGGTTAGATGGTCGTTCAACAAGTGTGTTACATCTATTTAAAATTTAGTACTCTCTAGCAAGATGAGTGATCATTTAAGAAGGGAGTGACAAATATTGTGTTTCTTGAAATGTGTTATAACTTATAAGTATCGACCCTACCGTGGATAGCGTTTGTTGTGTCTCAACAACATGAATTTTTTTGTTTTAGTTGCATAAATTTGGATCATTTTCATTCCAACAAAGGACACAGAATTTGTTTTTTCGTCCTTCTCCATATTGATAGCCGATAAACCATCATCTCTTACACATTTCACTACTACATTTATACAATGTGGAAATTAGGTTGAAGGGCTTCTCATTTCAGAGTAATAAGTTTTAAGGAAAATATTCCGAATAATTAGTTTTAAGGACAATTTATTGGAAAACGATAAATTCATTTATCATTTTAAGTTATACAGGCAAATGATAAATTCATTTATCATTATTTCTGTATAACTGAAGATGATAACTTCATTTATCTTTTTCAGGAAATTATTGTGAAGGACAAAATTTCTTAGCATTTTAGCATCAAGGACAGACCTTTAGTATTTTAGCCTGAAGGACAACTTTCTTTAGGTATTAGTTTTTACAGTTTTTAGGTATCAGTTTGTGGTTATCGGTAGTAGTTTTTAGGTATCAGTTTTTAGTTCGGTAGCAGTTTTGGAAGAATGTTTGTCCTTATGAATAATTTTGAAAGAATGTTTGTCCTTATGAATAATTTTTAGAAGAATATTTGTCCTTGTGGTTAAAATATTGAGATCGTGTCCTTGAGGCTAAAAATATACAAATTTTTGTCCTTTAAATTAATTCTCCCTATCTTTTTTCTGAAAATTGTCCTTAAAACTAATTTTTCAAAAATACCGTTCTTAAAACTTATTACCCTGCACAAAGAAATCATTTGAGTGAAAATCCCCTTATACAATACTCACAAGGACTGATTTTTTTAATTCGTAAATGTTATGTCTGAGATTTCTAAAATGATAATACTTCTTTATTTTGTCTCATTTTCATTCACCGGCATATGTATGTTTATCATCTTTATCAACCAATAATTCTCCATCATAACATAATATAAGATAAGATAATATAATATAATAAGAACAATAGTTATTATCTACAAATTCAAAAGAAATTTCATACAAATATAATTTATAAAGATAAAAACAATAATTGTATGGTAAATAAATGTAAATTCAATAAGCGTACCTACTTTAACACAACATTAAAAAGAATCCAGATAATAAAAGTATTTCTATTTCCAAATCCTAAATTAAAAATTAGTATCGAATACCTTAATTTGAGAAGTAAACGTAGCTTTTCAGGTTCACGGAAAAATATATTCTGCCAAGGTTGCCCCTTTTGTAATATTCTGACATCTTAATGTGCACTAATCACGCCACCAATAAAATCAGTGCAGAGATATGGCACAGCTGTCAGACTTCATATATGAATCATACGAAGGTAAAGTCTTTCGTCGATAATGCCAGTGGATGCATCATTTCTAGCTTATCTTAAAATTTTCAAACACTAATCCAAGAATATCCACTTGTGTGCTTTAAAATATTGATTACAAATAACCACTAAACAAGAATCATCAATTCATTTTTTTTTCCATCCCATACACTTAAGCTTTGTGCTCCGAAACTAACAATAACATTCTCCAAGATACATTAAAAGAACTGCAGTTTTAAAATCATATATATTTCATATATCGCGCTATGTGTGATTTTGTGCAAAGTCAATCTATATGCGTGCATCCATGAAATAATGGTTATGTTCATTTTTGCTTCCCACCTCAAAACATAGAAAGTATAGATTTATATCACATGTTATGGTTATTTAGTAATATGAATCAGACAGTTTAAACTGGCATTCTAATAACTACCAATGTACAGTTCCAATATGTTATCCTCGCTCAAGTGGAGAAGACAAACGTAACAGGATTGCAGGAACATGTTATCCGTATGTGCTATACCACTAGAATGCACAAAAATAAATAAATAAATAAAAATTCCATAAGTACATTTTTTGATCAAAGAGTTGGATATGATTAATTATAGTTGCCAAACATCAAGACTAATTAATTAGCCTTTCTAAGCTGTCATTGGAATAAACTAGTTGGATAAAAGCAGTGCCTGGCTGATAATGTTTTGCACGTTTGAGCATGGAACCCACTGCACATAATTCAAACATCAACATCATCCTTCATCAGACTATAAAATTGAGAGAGCTGTGTAGTTCTGTTTGCTTCATACTTTCGGGATTTAATATGGGTTTCTGCATCACTAAATTCCCAATCCGAGTATGTATCCAGCCATGCGGAAGCAATAACTTGAGGAATATAGAGATAAACTGCGGAAAAGATTATGAAGATGGTGAGAAAAAAGGATTTAAATTGGGTAGGAAAATAATGGTGGTTGTTGATTCTAGTAAAGAAACAAAGGTTGCATTTAGATGGGCATTATCTCATGCTGTGCAAAACTATGATAAACTTATTCTTCTTAATGTTATCAAGTCATCTTCAAAACATGGTAAGAATTGTTAGTTTACTTCAATTAATATTTTGTTGTTTCTCTCTTCTCATGGTTTTGAATTTGAATTAATTGTTTGATATTAGGTAAGACTTCTCCAAAAAGGAGAGATCCTAGGAGTAATGCACTACTGTATTCACTGAAAATGTTCTGCCAAGCAAGAAACCCTGAGGTAAATCAGGCACTTTTCAGTTCAAAATGAAGTTCTAGTTATTATTTATGGCATGCTGCATAAACTACTAGTCAAAATTAAGAAACAGTATGGGCTCTGAATATAATATGTATGAAACAAGCAAAGTATATGTATTTAAGACTCAGGACTAGTATGATTTCATTAAAGCATATTGATATGTAAGATCATCTGCACAGACAATGTCAATCCATATTATAAGTAATAAACATATATACAGGTTGAGGTCGAGCTAAGTACAGTAGAAGGAAAAGAGACAGGTCCTACAATAGTTCAAGAGGCCAAAAGGCAAGGAGTCTCCTTACTAGTTCTCGGACATAAAAAGATATTCACGGCATGGCGATTTTTTATGACATGGGCACGTCGTTTTAAAAATGCAAAGGCGGGTGTCGTTGACTACTGTATAAAAAATTCAAGTTGTTTGACGCTAGGAGTGCGAAAGAAGAGGAGAGGTGGTGGATACCTTATAACAAGCAGGCAGCACAAGGATTTTTGGCTTTTAGCTTGACCCTTCGGGATAAAAATTTGACGATGATGCTCTGGTTTAAAGGATTTACGAATGCGTTTTCCACCTTGTTATTTATAATGGGAAAAAGTAATGGGACTATGAAATCAATTGATTACTTCATAATTAAGGTATAATGAGGCACATTTCAATGTTATGAATCCATCTGGTCATCTCAATTCATGGACGACCATCCCTCATTTGCTTCTATTACATACTGGCATCTTTCTGTAGTTTGCAAGGAATTTGTATTCAAATGTCCAACAAAATTAAATATGTCTCTATTTATTGTCCCGTGCTCCTGCCCTGATATCCAATGTTGAATGGAAGAAATAAAACTCACCAATACAATCACCTACTGACCATGCTGTACACAGTATACTCGTGAAATGCCCTAAAATGACGGTTTCAAATTGAACGTGAAAAGTGACATACAAGGTTTAGCGATAGCAAATTGCCATCGTTGGCCGTCGTTAGCTGACGCAAATAGCCGTAGCTTTTTAAGTCGTCAATCGAAGAAAAGACGACGGTCTTGTCGTTAACTTTTCGATGGCTAGTGACCGTCAAACTGTCGCTAACCAACGACGATCGATGGTCATATGGCATGAATCTGTATATCATGTATATGCCAATTGAGGGTCGCTAGCCGTTGCTACCCTGTTACCAATAGGCCGTCGCAAACTTGGAAAACGTTTTTTTGCATATCAGCTGTTGTTTCGGCCATCAAGCCGCACAAATATATTTATTTGACTATTCACATCATATACAACACATATAAACTCAATTCACAAGTACAACCATTGCATACATTGCATAATATTGTACATATCACACATAACCAAGTTTATATCACAAAAATCAATATTTACATCAATATTTCATCAAACAACACAACAACCATACCTACAAATCTATCCCCATGTCCATCAAACAAAACAACCATCAAACATCCACAAATCCATCAAACATTCACAAACAATACAACCATCAAACCAATATCAAATTCATCAACACATGTCAAATAAGTACAAAACAAAACAATCAAACAAGTATCAAACCATACCTACTCATCATCATCATAATTATCATTTCCATCATTTCCCGATCCTTGGAAATGAAATGTCTCATGCTCTGTCATGTATGCCGCAATCCGCTCTTCTGCCAATCATTGAATTATGCTATCTGAGCTCTTAACTGTAATATCTCATCTGCCTGTAATTTTCTATAATCAGCATGGGAACTCCTCGTCTGTAAATTAGTTAATAGCTAGTTATAATTTATACGTAATAATAAATAAAATTTATAAGTCACTTAATGAAGCTAGTTAACGTCATGATTGCTGTAACCGTAGCGTCTGTTCCGCGTCGGCTTTTCAGTCACAAATTCAAAAATCATGTCCTCCTCGGCGGTCAACTCCTCTCGGTCAGTTGCCTCCAGCACTCGAGCTCGCTCCATTTCAAACCTTTCCTGCAATTTGGAATATAATTTTTCCATAATAAATATTCAATTTACAATTCATGTAATGTGAAATCAAAAAATAATAATTAAAGCATGCTTACCATTACATCTTGAGATTTATGGTCCGTTCATGTAAATGGAATCGAGCAATCTTCATTGGTGTGCTCGATGGCATGAATCCGAGTGCAGATCTCTGCATATGTAGGCTCACGGTCCTTCTCCTCCACCTGAAATAATATATGAAAAACAATATATGTATATATATATATATATATATATATATGATTAAATAATGTTATAGGTATTTATAATCGCAATTTATAAATTTACAATTTCTATCCGATATTGTTGGAAGGATTTTGATCTGCCGCGGTGTACAACAGGATTTTATTCCTGTTTTTCGAGTTCCGCTCGACAATTTCCTATAAATTTAAAAGACTAGATTAATACAATTATTATATAAACTTTAAACAAATTATAATACTAATATGAAACTAGAAAACTTACTTTCACGGTGGGAGTTTCCCGGTGCTGCTGAAAATTCGCCTAAATACTAACACTCATCCAATCAGGTTTTTTTTTTAATGCTTGAGATGGTGTCCATGTCATTTTTCCTCGACTCCTTGTTCCAACGATTCTTAAACAGATCTTGATCTTCTTCTTCAACAACTACTGCAGCGTACACATTGAAATTAAAATGAATTATATAAAGTATATTATTTTCAAAGATCAAATATGTCATTTTCAAATGAATTATAAATTTATACTTACCATCAAGTTGGCCCATATAGCATTCTTAATATATAGTGGAATATCATCCCACTGAGACCAACAACCAAACATATGACTCATATATGCCTTCTTAGAGACGGTCATGATAAAATTGGAAGGCTCTACCTCAAATCCCCTGTATTAATTTTGATGCAGACATCTAATAAATTTTAAATAATATACATGCACTAAATATTAATGAAGTTGCAATAAATTTAATACTTACCCTCCACTCTTCGAAATCATAGTCGTCCTTGGGCATAAATTAGTTGAGCCGTTGGCACCCCCGCCAGGAAAAGCAGGCGCATGAGATTTGGAAGATCTTCTATGAGACATATATAATATATGCCAAAAACATATCATTCCTGTAATGAAAAAACGTATATTTTATTATTAAAAAACATGTCTAATTAATAATCACATAAAACTTCCACTAAAACTACAAAAATGAAACAAGATCTTCTAAGTACATAGATTTAATAAAACAGAATAATACATAGCTCACAACATAGTCATTATCATTAATAACAGTGGAAACTCAAAATATAAATTATACAACAAGCGATACAAATATCCATCATATATACGTACATTACATCATCAATAATTAATAATCAGTCTTCGTCGTTTTCTGATTCAGATTTGGTCTCGTACGCTATATTGTTTTCCTCTGTGCTCTCAAATGCTTCTATGAGAACATTATTGTTCATCGTTCAAAGGCCCTAAATCAGTATGATCATGAGTTATTATTATTTTATTATTTGGATTATCTGCTTGTTAAGCTGCTTCGTTTGGAATATTATTTCCGTCAAACGTAAATCTTTCCTTTGTTTTAAAAACAGCCGATCAATCTGCTTTATCTCCTATTAGGGATGAATATGAAGCAAAATAAACTTGTAATGTTTGTTTGGCTAATACGAAATGATCATACTTATAGTAATGCGAGTTATGCTTTATTTCAATAAGCTTATAATATTTGTGCACGTTGATCCAAGAACTAAGAACATTGCCGGACCAATTGCATTTAAATTAAACAAAAACTTTGTTTGCGAGTCGAATAAAATATGTCAATTCTAAAACCTGTGTTAAGGCACCGTAAAAAAATTTTATATGCTCATCTGGATCATCACTACCTTTGACAAATACAGCGCTGTTATAGATTAATTTTTCAGCACCATATTCCTTACTGTTTAATTTAAATCCAATTGATGAAGAATACTTGATAAGTCCTGACATTTCTTTTTGATCCTAGCGCAAGATGTTTTAATCCTTCATTATCGATACAATTTCTTGGATCATAAACATAGTTCGAAAATCAATTAGCAAATTCTTTACTGAGATCATAATGGGGATGTGATTTGTAAATTCTTCATATATAAATGTTATACAACTCTCGGCAAAATGACCTGTTTCGAGCTTAAATTTTTTTTCAGACCATTTTATTACGAAGCCAACCATACGGATTGGATTAACACATTATCAAGTATCAGTGGTTCGAATTTGGTCTCGTTTCTAGATCGTCTGGCCTTCGAACGAAGTATTTTTAGTCCAATTATCGACGAACGGTTATAAATTAAAATTCAAGATCGACACCCTACAGTTATTCATTTTTTCATCATCTTCTAGAAATAAGTCAAATTTATTTTAGATCGACATAAGACCCAATAAATTTAATTTTTTGTCGAATATTTTATTTTATATAATTTTGTAATGCTAAATATAGTTAAAAATTCAAAATTAATTACCCAACGATTTAAAAAAAAAATTTAATTAGTAAAAATGTTACACATAAACAACTTTATTGAAGTTGTTTAATGGATCGACTAAAAGTCGTATAGATTGGTCGTGGAAGTTAGATTTTCAATAATGATTTGAATTACGCGAAGACAAATCATCGAAGATACTAATTTAACCGATCAGAACAGTCGTTAGGTTGAATAGTTGTGCTAAAATATCTTGTTTATTTTTTAGAAATTAAATTAGTATTTTTAAATATTTTTAAAATGTAATGGAAATTAAATAAATTAATTATTTAATTGGGTAATTAATATAATATCTAGCCGTCGGAAAATATCGAAAGGTTATCGATGGCCGCCGCAACCTGCCGCCGCTATTCCTTGTTTGTAGTATAAGTAGTTAATTACTGAGGTAATCACGGTGAACATAGGATGAATCCACCTTGTTGTGTATGTGCTCTAAAATGTCACGGAGTACGCGCTGCAGTATCTTTTTATTTAGTTGTACTTTTTTTTTTTTTTAAATTGATTATCTTCATGTAGTTTGTTGATTACTCAGCTCTTGATCATCTGCGGCTCTATAAGTTACAGACTAACTGACATCCATGCTGAATTATAGTCCGCTTTGATCGACTTAAATAAGCTACATTTTACCTTTTTAATGTCAAAATGAATTGTTTTGACCTTTAAAAATCCAAAAAATAACTTATTAAGTCTATCAAATAAACATACAAACAAACTATATGTACCTTAACTGATGTTGATAATGTTTAAGCAAATTATCTTCTTTGTCTAGTGTATACTGAGTATATGGTTCATTTACATCACCCAACAGGGAATCACACATGACAATCGGTAAATAAGTGCATCTCATTATTTGTCCGCAGCCCTAGTGAAATTGGCGGAGATACCCAGCTCTACAGCAGAGGAAGAGGGATGGAGCTCTGATAGCTACACTCTAGCAGCTTATAATTTACAAAGGATGTAATAATCATTTAAAATGAAAATCTCGGAATCGAAAAGTGTCTCTGCGAGAGCCCGACTAGAAGGACCGGTTGGGACGGACCTGTCGAATTCCCTAACTCTACTCTTCGGAGTATGGTTTTTCAATAGTGTATCTCACTACAGTCTCATTTGATCCAATACTGCATTTTGACATAAAGTTGATGTATTATTTTCTATATAATAAAAAAATTCCTAATTAACCAAAACAGCTCCGTTCAGATTGACCTGGAGAGCTAAAATTGAAGCTGGACAAAATTTAGGACATTCTCATTCAGTTACATTTTATTGGAATATAGGCCTATATAAACAAGTAAGACCGGATGCTAACTCAAGATAGTACAGATTTCGAGGACGGTATAACAAAAAATTAAAAACAACTTCCATTTAATCAGTTTAAGATCAAGCACAAACACTAGGGAAAAAATATGTACTCTAATGGCACATGTTGGAAGCATAGCTAACTGCCAATTCAAGTGCATTTGGAACCATTCTTTGACTATTATTGCAGTAAGTTTTTTATGAAAGCCTTTATTTAAAATGAGTCTTTAACTAAATCGTTCAACAAAAATATATTTCTTTGCCAGAAGTGCTTCTGTTATACAGCTCTTGCCTTTTTTTTCTCTGTACTTCAAAACTTTCTGGAGTAAGAAATCCATTATAAGCCACTGCTAGTAGAAACACTTCTCAAGTGGTCTCCAAAAGAATGGGTGCTTTTCTACTTCTCAGTGTCAATAATGCATGGTAGTTAATTAAATTTTGAACACAATAAACATTTAGTTGAACCTAAATATCATTAAGGATTTTCTCAATTTTCTAAAGCTAGAAAAAAAATGCTTGAGTAATATGGACAAAGGAATACATGAACATATCAATGAAGACAATAATATGAACTGCACATCCTGTAATGATATGCATATGGCACTGTATATTACTGAATGATAAAAGCAATCAGTGAAGGTACATATATACATAAATAATAGTATAACCTAGTCATATCATCCATTTCCCACCTTTATTTCTCATTAGTACTTATTAGGCAAAAATTACACCGACCTTTTTGCCATCAGGCCTCAGTTTTTTATTTCAAAAATCAAGTATCTAATTGATGAGAAATTTCTATATGACAACTTATCAAATACAAGTGCAATTGAATCAACTCCAATATATTCAAATCATTCAACATTCATTCAAATCTTTTGGAAGATAACAAATGCCTCATGAGCAGGTTTCAACATCATACCAATAGCTGGCTCATGTTTGTAGTTTGGAGAAGGTATCAACTTGAAGTTGCTTATAATGAGTGAAAGAGCAATCCTTGCTTCCATCATAGAGAAATTCATCCCCATGCATATTCTCGGTCCAATCATAAAGGGCATGAAAGCCATTGGATGATTCGCTGCCTTTGCAGTGCCTTCAGAAAACCGACTGGGGTCGAACTGGTCAACATTGTCTCCCCATTGTTGAGGATCATGGTGGGCTCCTATTATTGGCATTTCTATATCGATGCCAGGTGGAATGGTTATACCTTCTATTGCTATTTCTTCAATCGTCATCTTCATAACATATGGAGCCGGTGGATACAGTCGGAGGGTCTCATTGATGATCATGTTAAGCTGTTATTGTATTGACATTTGATAACAAGGATGAGAAGTGCAAAATACAACGAGATGTCAAAGCATTTTATTGTAAGGGTTCATTACATAATCATGATAAACTATAGATATCAATATTGTATTGTTAATGTCTCCAATTGTACAGACAGCGATGGTCCATTGAGCACTAGTATGTCATATATTAACCAAAGTGGAAATTTTTATCAGTAAGTTCAATTTAGCTTCAACGATAGCTTACTTTAATTCAAAGTTTAAACTTGAAACAAGAACCAAAATAACTCAGCTTAATTAAGTTGAAGTTACCAAAATTCAAGGAGCCGATGTCAATTTGTGTCGGAATGAGACACATTTTCTATTTAATTAGCTCTAAGGTCAGGACATTTGTTAAGGACAACTTCACGGGGAAAAAGGAGATCAACGGGGAAGAGAAAACAGATTTATTTCAGGGTCATATTATTTGATTGAAGGAAAAAAAGTTATGGTCGAAATCCTAAATTATTCCTAAATTGTGTCCTTCCAACGGAAACCCCTTAACCAAAACAATTCAAATAAACTTGATTTAGAAAAAACTTACGACTTTGAGGCGAGAAAGTTCATCGATCTTTGGTTGGTTACATCTCCCTTTATGTAGTTGATGATGTATTTCCTCTCGCGCCTTATCTTGCCATTCTGTATGAATACTCAAAAGCATACAAGCCCAAGTAAGAGTTAAAGCTGTTGTATCGCTACCAGCAAAAACCATACTACAAATATCGTCTGCTATTTGTTTGTGCGTCATATTATTTGAAGAAAGCATTAGGCCCAACCAATCACTGCATGATCTCTTGCTTCCGATGTGAACCCTATTACGGATTAATTCATTTAGCCTCTTGTCGACCTCTTGTCTTAGCCATTTGCTTCTTTGGTTAAATTTTGTAGGAAGAAATCTGATCACAAACCAAAGCATAAATCACTTAAAGGCTTATAGCCATTAACAAAACATGTGTGCTTCAATTGTCTTAGGAAAGTGGTTTATGCTTTCTAGTTTCCTAAATTCTTGGAAAAAATATATACATAAAAAGTATAAATTTGTGAAATATCTATGACAGTGCTTCGAAAATGGATTCGGACTGGACCCCAGATGAGTAGTACATAATTTCACCACAGTAGAAAAGCATTCTAACTACAATATATGTTTAACACCTGGGATAAACTTTGGAGGCCTTATTATTTGATATGGAAAAATACTATGGGTTTATTTGTTATTACCTCGAACCAGGGATATAGAACATTTTTACTGATTGAGAAGAGAAAATAGCTTGTTCAGCTTGTAAATGGACAATATGTAATCCTTCGTCCGCATCATTACCAAATATGGTTCTTGCTATGATACGTTGCATAGTATCTTCGAGTTCTTTGTGTACATCTATTTCTACTTCTTCTGAAGTTTCCAACAGTTTGTGCCACGCCTCAAGTTTAATTTCTACTTCATGCTGTATCATACCTGATAAACCCTATTAAAGAAGTAAATGAAAAGAATTAATTTCCTTGTATTTGTGCTAAACTTTTCTAGATAATACCTGATTCCGAAAAGAAAGAAAAAAGAAGTAAACACGGTATCATTTTACAGTTTTTTTTTTGACTTCTCTAAAAACACGCATCATCTAGCAACATTTTTTTTATTTTTATTAATTAACATATAGAATTATTGACATTGTTAGAATTTGACGCTTGCACCTCTTATTGGCATCTTGGTGCTTTGACCAGATGAGTCATCATTTAGAATTTTTTCTAAGACAACATTACAATAAGAGTCATTTAATTAGATTTTGTTATCATCATAATGTTTCTACAATCCACATTTGAAGTAGCCTAGCAGAGGATACATCATTTCTGGAGTTCATTCAATGTGTGACAGCAAATGATCCAGTTGTACAATAAGCCAAGAAAAGGGAAAGTGGTTTTATAGTAGAACCAGTACTTACATAAGCAAATTATATGAATTATCCATAAAATCATAATACACCATTAACTCAAAACAATTGTTTGAGATGGACAAATTGTGAACATTAGAATAAGCATTCATTCAGGATATGTGATTTGCAACATGCAAAATGTTAACATTGTTTATTGAAAAGCATTAAAAGTACTCATGCAGGAAAAATAGTTAAACTTTAATATTTTTTAGTGGAGATTAGTCAGTCACGTTAATTTTTGTGCGCACACGCGCGCGCACACTTGAGAGTTAATATGTAACAAGGAATAAAGATGCAAAAGTTAATTTGGGTAATACCTTAAGATAATCCAGAAGGAATAAAGGAGAAAGAAGCCTCCGTCGAGTGGCCCATGTCTCCCCTCCCATGGAGACTATGCTTCCACCTAATAAATTATGAATAACAGGATGTTGAATAGATTGTTTGAACTTACGTGCATTGCTCGTAACTTCTTTGATCAATTTAGGGTCCATTATTGTAAGCCGCGGTGAATTGCCATACCAATACAAGAATACCCTTCCTGCAATAACATCAATCCAATTGGTTACTTTTTGTATATAATCTTATCGTGAAAAAATATGCATAAAAAGTGCATTTTAACAAAAGATTTGGTCAAAATAATAATTGATATTGTTGTTTACGTCATGTTTTTGGGTCGATTTTGTATATCACAATGAAATATAATATAGCCTTTTATGCTTCGAAAGTAATCCTTTTTTCCCCTTAGAGAACTTCACAATTGACTAAATCAAAGCAATATGCATCACGTCCAGGCAACAAGAATTGAACCTATATCACTAGCAAATAGCCTTTAGCATGCGTACACCAAACCACCGACAATGCAACCATTTTTAAAAATGTATAGATATCTAACTTTTACATAGCAGTAGGCAGAAATAATGGGCCCCTTTTAAAATTGGTCCCTGGGCTGTCGCCCAGCTTGCCCAAGCCTAGGGCCAGCGCTGGCTGTCCAATGATGACATCAAAACCTACATAATACATTATTTTGAGATACAAGAAGTTGTACTGAAATGAAACAACTAACTGAAGAGAGCATCCTTAAAAAAGATATTATGTACAAGGGGAACATATTATACAACACAGAACTACTTGGTGTATGTTATCTTCTTAGTTATTAGATCTCTGGCTACCTACATTAATTTAACATATCTAAAAGAGCGAAACACAGTGCACAAGGCTTCCATGTATATGTAAAGAATAACCGGAACCAGCTTTGTCTTTTTACAAGAGATCGTGGATTGAAACCCACAATTGGTGATAACACATTGGTTCGATTTTGCTGTGATAGGTGGAAATACAATATTTAAAGATATATGTTTGTTACATTTCATTTTTATAAACTTTATTATTCATACAGCCATCCACACAACCTTAAAATGATCTTGAAATTTTTGCAGGGAAAAAAGAATCATATCCCAAAAAAATAAAAATAAAGAGTCTTAGACTTCAATGGATTTGAAGATAATTACCATATTTATTCCTCCATTCATTAAGGTGTGGATAAACTTGCTCAAGCGTGGCATGACGTGGATTTGCCTCGGTAGTTGGTGATGGACGGGGTGCACCTTTAGCCTTGACATAAATACTAGCCAACTCTCCTAAACTTCCAATAAAAGGCTTGTAAAGAGGACCAGTTACTCCTTGATCTAAAAAAAACTTTTGAATCTTCCTAGGCTTCAACCACATAACAACTATAAGTTTTTGAATCAAGTATAAAGAAAAAATAACTGATACATATTGCACCATGTCAAACATTATCTATTGTATTTTTTTCTTCCCTGTCTTCTATAACAGACACACTACAAATATACATATATGGAGCACTCACATTTATACAATGCTTAGGGTATAATTTTTGTAGTTACATGTTCGGGTTGTTGTCATTATTGATGGCTTTGACTTTCATAATAGCGATTGATTGAGAATATAACATGTATATAGCAAAAACTAGTGTCCTTAACAAGTTAAGTGGTACCAAATATACATTTAAGATTCCTTCTTTTATTCTTCTTACTGGAATTTGTCGCATTTTCTAATCCAACAATGAATTTCCTAAAACATGTGAATCACACGTAATTTGGCGTAACGAACCAGATACATAACAAATAATTTTTATGAAATTAATTATTAGTTGCCTATATATCATATATTATATTTATATACGTACAGAACACTGTCATTTCTTATCGCCTTCAGTTACGCTGCACCAAAAAATCCATTCATGTAAATACCACATATGTAAACTGATTATATAATCGCTATAGAGCAATGTAGCCAAAGCTAATGGATTACAAATGATACTTACAGAAACTGAAAGCAATTTGAGCTCGGAAACCTAGTAGTCATTTCAACAGACAGTTCACGTGCAAGCTTAAAGACTTGAATACGATCAATGAAAAATAAAAGCATGGAGATCGAATAACAGTAAATGAAATGAGAGATTATTAGGTTGATGTACGATTATAATGCGAAATTCAAATAAAAAGGCACTAATGTACTTATGACTTGAAAAAGAAATTCCCTCCTCTCCTTCCCCTCTTCAATATTGATTGTCGTAACTGCTGGTTCCGGAGATTAAGTTTTGTTTTATTCTATATAAAATAACAGACTCGTTTCATTCACCAAATTTAGCTTTACGCACATCAAAAAAAACAAGGCATCCTTTTTTTAATGCCAACCTCTTTGAATGCTGGACAATAAATGCTGAATGTTGGTTGGTGAATACTTAAAATATTGTTTATTTACATTCTAATTAGTGTGTAATTCGTGTGTTACACAAGATAATATTGTTAAATATAGTATTTATAATTTTAGATGTAAAAATAAGAATTTTATTATGTAAAATAAATAAACCACAAATTTTTATTTATTTATGAATAATATGTTATATAGTTTATGTATTTTTATATTTGAGTAAAAAAATGATTTAATAATTTTTGTTCGTATGAATACATATTAAAACCGATACATTTTAATGATTTATTGAATGAATTAATAAATATTATTTAACTGATTTTTTTAATACGTTAGATTCAATATTACGCAATTAGTTTAAATATATAGACTTAAAAGTAAACAGTATGAAAGAATTAAGAAGGAATTTTTGAAAAAAAATTTAGAAAACTAAATGCGGATATTTGAAGTTAAAAAAAATGAAGTGTAGTGTATGACTAAATTTTGAGATTAATGATTATAATTGTTTTTCAAATTAACTTTGTTATTATTGTTTATGTACATAATTTAATGTAGCTATGTGTGTGTATTGTAACAATCCGTAAATTTATTACTTTGGAAAATAATATTTAATTTAAAAATAATCGAAGATAAGGTTTTATAACAAAAATTATATTGTTTTGAACAATGATTAATAATGGTAATCTTATTTTGAACAAGAAATTACAAAAATATATTTTTTGGAAAAAATATCGATAAATTAGTCGAAAATTGTTTTATCGATAAACTATTTTTTAACCATCAGAAATAGCGAGCAAGTCTGGATACATACACTTATTTATCCATATAAGTAAGAATATATAATAAAATTATTTATTTTATTTTTGAAAATAAAATGTTTTTATGACATCGTCAATGATACCATCATTTTCAAATAATCGATTTTTGAATTTAAATTGAGTTTAAATGATTTAATAATTATTATAAAATCAAATGAGACCCTTTGGATTATTAAATAATAATAGAAATATTATTTTCACACTTTGTCTACTAATATATATTGTTTAACTAAGAAATGAAAATATGACCGAAAATCGAAATCGAAATTCGTGATGATTTGGCGTAGAGAAATTGTGCAATATTATAGGTTATACATGACATACATATACACATATACATATTTAAACATCCATGAACATATGAAAACACTTAAGAATTACCATTTACATTTCATATTTACTAATGGTAAAATAATATAAATATCATGATATTTATTTACAAATATCATGATATTTCCTAACAAAAAAAAACAAAACTCTCCCTCACTTATACACACATGGGTAGTGCATGGGTATGGCACATGAGGGGTGTGGTTTGGCCGTGAGGATGATGGAGGGGGATGATGCAACGGTGATGCGTGGCAAAAGAAATATCATGATATTTTTCTTACATTTTTGCCTATAAATACAAGCCATCCATCCTCACTTTCATTCACACTCTCTTCTCTTCATTTCTTAAGCTTCTTCATCTTCTTCCTCCTTGCATTAATGGCTTCCATAGCTTCTTAGGAAAATTCAAAAATAGCGTCGAAGTTTTATCAAAATAAGTCGTAAAATATGGAGAGATATACCACTTCGAGCTCGAGATCAAGTTAGTGATCTTCTCATTCTTCTCTTACCACGGTCGTACCCATCTAAGCATCCCACCACCCTTACAAGCCCAAGGCCGAACCCCTTGGGATCTTAGTGCAAGATTCGTAAGCTTCGGTTACCGAATGCCGGAACTATAGTCGATTGAAAGTTAGATCAAAAGGATACCAAGTGAGAAACTCTACTAATTTATAAAATCTACGATGATATGATATGATTTCTATGCATGTTTATGATGGTTGTTTATCATGTTCGGATATGATAATATGTTTGTTTGATTGTGAAAATAATTCACGTTTAGTGTAGGTCAAATTTGTACAAAGAAAATCACCTTGCTATATGAACTATAAAAGTGTTACGGCTTAGTTTAACCTCTTTAAAAGGATTTAAAATGGTTTACAAATATTTTATAAACTTTAAAATTAAATTCGGAAAAGTTTTGACAAGATATGAAATTGGAGTAAAAAATAGACGCATCGCGTAACAGTAGTTCGCGATTTCGTGCTATAAAAGTTATATCAATGCGTAAAGTGGAATATAGCTCGGAATGATTCGAAATAAGAATTTTCCTAACTCTTATAACTATGGTTTTCAAATAAAGAAGAAAAATTAAGATTTCATTCCGTAAAATTTTAGATGTGTTCAAACCAAGTTTTCAAAAACGTCGCGCTTTGGCAGTTCGGAAACCAAAATGGCAAAATCTTTAAAATGGTATTTTTAAATCTTTAAAAATATGAAATAAATTCAAAAAATATATCAAAATGTTTTAAAAGGGATTTGAGTTATAAAAATGGACATATGTGCAATGGAGTTAATGTTTTGATCAAAGAAGCTTTTAAAAACACTATTCGCAGCACTTTTTGCAACAGTTTTTAGTAACTTTTGAAATTAAGATTTAAACTTGGGATCTTCTTCACAAATCTTTTGCAAAAGTTTTTCAAATAATAAATTAAATTTTTTAAAGAGTAGAGTTGGTCAAATAACTTGACCGCCTTATGGGTGGTAGAGAGATAGTCTCTAGGCTTAAATTTAGGAAACTAGTTGCCTGCTCTCCCTAGTTATCCGGACTGGCCCGACTAAAGTGATAGTAAATTTGATTTACTTGGACCACATTTTCTTAAGATATAAAGAGATTTGGAGATTTTCAAAAGTTAAACAAGATTTTAAATAATAAGATTTTGGTAGTATATGAAAATATTGGTTAAACTCTATATTAAATTCCGAGGAGGGAACTTGTACTATTCGTATGAATTTAAAAGGTGATTTCACCATTATTCGACAAATAGTACAAGGTGAATACGAAATTAGTATCGAGTATAATTAATATAATTCCTATGGATTCTATTTACTCAATACTAACTGGTTTTGAATTTACCATCTTAGATAACATGGTTTTAACCCATTTAAAAGATATATTTTGAAAATATGAAACCTCTATTAAAATTATATTAAATTATGGAAACATTTTCCTATGTAATTAATGAGAAATGGTTTGGTGTTTCCAAAGTTAAAAAGAGGTTTAATGACTCCGTATATACTAAAAAATGAATGGTTTAAAGATGTATATCTCTAGAAGATATTTTATTCGGATTAAAGATATCGATAAATTGAATAATAATCACCCACATACTTAACGTCTTTTATCAATAAATTGGTTCGGAGGAACCGGAGTCGGATTTGGGTGATTCATATCCGAAAACCACTTCGAACTAATATACGTTCGAAAGTGAAAATATGTTGAAGACAATGATTTTGAAGGCGGAGATCTTCATGATGTAGGGCTGTTTACCACTAACCTCTAGGGTAATTCATTTATCATATATATGGTGGTAGTAGTTCCTTCAATTTGAAATCTTCGATGCAAGGACTATTCGCTACTAATCCTAGGGGTAATTCCCAAATAGGATGTAGAAGGAGAAGTACCTTCAGTTTGTTCTGTTCTTGGACAACTTGTATGGACGAATGTCTGACGTTGCATTTCTAAGATCACGTACAACTATTGGTCGTGTAGGAGGCAACCCCTCCTATACTTAACACCCTTCTCTGAGATGTACAAACTCATAGGTTGTACTTTTGTGGAAATCAATAGTATGTTGTTGGAAATGGCAATGTGGCATTTAAAGTAGGATTTGTTCTATGAAAGGTAAAACATTACCTTAAGCCTCGCACAACGAGAATGACAAAAACATGATAGGTGCGGCGGGGCTATGTGGGTCGCATCCATTAGGATATGGTCATCACCTTTCTAGATTACCCTCTATATTTCGGGTATGTTGTGTATGCTTTGGATCCCAGTAAAGGCTGGGAGTGACCGGGATGATGGATTATTCAGTACTATCTATGGTAGAGGTAGGTCGGTTCTCTATTGGTAGATGTTGGAGCCTCAGGTGCATCCCTCTAGAGATGTACTGTCGGAAGGTAGTCTCTTATCTTGTCATTATATGGAATTCATTCTCCAATATGAGCTTTTACAGTTTTAGTTGGAAACCTTTTATGCTGGAATTTAATAAATGTAACAATTGCGGCTAAGATTACATGTATTTATTTGAAAGAGTTTTCAAAGAATGTCATTAAAAATAATATGTCTGATTTTGCATAGCAAATGGTTTGGTTATCATAAGGTAAAAACCCATCCGTGTTTATGTATGGCATGGTCTTATGAGATACCCTTTGTTTTCAAAAAAACCCATGTTTTGAGTTTTCTCACACCAATCCCATGACTAACCTGAAATTTATTTTCTGTTCTCCTTAAAATCCGGGTGCCCTATTTTTTCGAGCAGCCAAGTAGTTAGATAGCTTGGAGCATTTTGGGAGGAGCATGGAGCATGAAGCTGGAGGGTCCTATGTAGATAGTTATCTATTTCTCTTTCCGGTGTATTATGTATAAATATCTACCAGCACATGTACGGATAGGCAGTTATAACTGTCCCTGGCTGGGTTAGGACTTGCTATGACTTTGATATCTCATTTTGAGAGTGATTGTATATACTATTTATATGTATAATTACAAGTTATTAAATGCGATGTGAGAACCTATTTTGTTCTTTCTTCTATCTTTATTTTCTTTCACCCTTGATTATCCACCTCTTCAGCACTTGAATTTACGGCATGTGAATACCGAGAATGTATTAGTGTCGATCTTTAAGGGTCGAAAAGGCGAGTCGTCATAGTTGGTATCAGAGCTTAGGTTGAGTGGACACCTAAGCCTTGGTTGGGTCAACTCATTAGAGATAGGGTTAGTAATGCCCTAGAATGAGTTTCGTCAGTGAGAGCACGTATTTAATTTTTTTTATCCAAATAAGTATTTCTAGTTTTATGCCCATTCCCTAAGATAGCCTCGCCTATATTCTAAATTCTCTATTACTATATCCAGATAGTGAGAAATGAGTAACTGAAGAGGACGTAGAAGGGGAGGTAGCAGCACACCGGCCACAAATAGTCGAACTCCTAATGCTGTGGTAATTGAAGAAGTAATAGTTCCTATGCAACCTAAAGTTAACTTTGCTACACTTTGCAAAAATCGTACCATCTTGGGAGGAAATTCATTCAAGGGCATAGAGTCTATTATTGAAGTTAAAACTTGGCTTCGATCCTGTGAGAAAATCTTCAAAGGATTAGACATCAATGATGATCGAAAGAGGCTCTTGGCCTCTTGGAAATTGAAGGATGAGGCTCTAACTTGGGGGGAGTCCATTACTGTTAATGAGTTGGTAAATAATTTCTCTTGGGCAATGTTTAAAGAAGTTTTTGAAGAACAATACATGTCCGCCGCTGGGAAATCCCTCCTTTATAGAAGTTTCATGGATTTGAAACAAGAAGAGATATCTATGGACGAATATTTGCACAAATTTCAATGAATTATCTTGCTTTGGGCCTAGACTGACAAACACGCCTCTAAAGAAAAATGAGATTTTCATTTATGAAATGAAGGAGCAGTATCAGGACAAGATGACCACTCATGTAAAAGGAACCTTTGTGGATTTAATAGGTATGGGTTTCCGTTATAAAGCTTTGGACAAGAAGAATCCAGTCGCAACCCAAAACAACAACAACAACAAGAGAAAGTTTAATGACAATGGAAAGAAGCCATAACAAGGCAAGCCCAGAGGAGGATCTCAGGAAAACCATTTTAAAGATGCTGAATGTTTTAACTGTAAAAAGAAAGGCCATTATTCAAAGTACTGTAGGAGTCCTAAGGTTCAAAGGTAGCAGCAAGGAACCGTCTCTATTATGGTTCAGAATAGTCTCTTCCTTAATTGCATCAACCCGAACACTGAAAAAACAAATGTCAGTTAATGAAGAAAGGAGAGCAAGTTGAGGTCTATGCTATCAAAGATGAGCATTCAACCTCTCATGATGTAAAGGGCAAGGGAGTTCTTGAAGGTAATATCTATGTCAATGATGATTCAGTTAAAGTATTATTTGATACAAGGGCTTCCTATAGTTTTATTTCAAAGGATTGGTAGATAAATTAAAACTAATCGCAAAAATAGTAGATACCCCTATCAGTGTGTCCAATCCCATAGGCGGTACAACTAATCTCTATATGATTTATGAAGATGTCTAATTCACTTACTCTCCCCGTCATTTTTCATGTGACCTATTTGTCCTCCATTTTATCGGGTTTGAAGTTTAGCTCGGCATGGATTGGTTATCCAAGAATAAAGCTGTCCTTGATTGTGGTAAAAGTACGGTGTCTTAATGGAACAACTTCGGGAAATTTATAGAAATATCTTGTGAAGAACCTAATCCGATAATGGATAGTTTTATGTATGCGCTAGATTCATCCCAAAAAGTTATGGAGACGATACCCATTGTAAAGGAGTTTTGGGATGTTTTTGAAGAGGTAAAATGTTTGCCCCCAATTGGGAAATTGAGTTTCTTATTGACTTGATTCCTGGTGCAAGGGCTGTTACACCCCCCATTTGAAGGATGGCTCCAAAAGAGAAGGATGAGTTGAGGAATCAAACCGATGAGTTGTTAATGAAAGAGTTGATTAGACTTAGTCGCTCAAGTTGGGGCATAGCGGTAATTTTTGTTGCAAACTCCGATGGCTTCCTAAAGCTTTGTGTAGATTATCGAGACCTAAACAAGCAGATGATTAAGAACAAGTATCCTCTACCCCGCATAGATGACTTGTTTGATCAACTTCACGGTGCTCGAGTATTCTTGCTAATGGATCTAGCCATAGGATTCCATCAGCTAAGGATAGCTGAATATTGCATTCCATTGACTGCATTCAGAGATTCGGATTGTTTTTACGAGTGGTTGGTTATGCCTTTTGGGCTGACCAATGCACCCGTCTATTTTGTGGATCTCATGAATAGAGTATTTAGAGATGTGCTCAACAAATTCGTGTTGGTTTTTATTGATGATATTCGTATCTATTCAAAGACCGAGGAGGAACACAAAAGACATCTGGAGATTATATTAGGTATATTAAGGAGACATGTGCTTAAAGCCAAATTCTTAAAATGTCACTTCTGGGAGAAAGAAGTAAGATTCCTTGGACATATTGTGTCAGGAGACAGAATTTCGATAAATGTAGGAAAGATTTCAGCTATACAAGATTGGAAGCAACCACAGACTCCAATGGATGTTCATAGCTTCTTAGGATTGGCAGAATATTACAAGAGGTTTATTCAAGACTTCTCAAAGATTTCCTCTCATCTAACAAAGTTGACTATGAAGAATGTTAAGTTTAACCGGACACCGAAATGCGAGGAAGCATTTAATGAGTTGAAGAAAAGGTTAAACAGTGCTCCAATCCTAGATATTGCTGATGAAAACGGCAGTTTAACTATATATACCGATGTTTATGGAGAAGGAGTAGGTGCAGTTCTGATGCAACATGGAAAAGTTATCACTTATGCGAGCAAACAATTAAAGGCTCATGAAAGGAATTATGCAACACATGACTTAGAATTTATTAGCTATTGTGTTCGCATTAAAAATGTGGAGGCATTATTTACAACGTAAGAATTCCTTATGGTTTATTTAATAAATTTTAATGGACCTTAGTAAATAATATTCCTACTTTAAATAGGTGAAAAGTTCAATCTCTTCACAGATCACAAATCTTTGAAGTATCTTTTCACTCAGAAGGACTTAAATATGAGAGAACAACGTTTGTTAGAATTTCTTTCGTAATATGATCTCGACATTTTATATAGGCCTGGGAAAGCCAATGTAGCAGCGGATGCGCTAAGTAGAAGGCATGTCGTTATAGCTTATCTAGTGGTACGTCCAACCTTGACTAATCATATAAAGGAGAACCAGCTTAGGGATCCGTTGATTGCAAGGATAGCCAAGGAAGTCAAGGAGAACATGATACAGGGAAGATGAATGACATTCAATGTGGATGAGCAAGGAATCTTAAGAATGCATGACATAATTTGTGTTCCGAATATTGATGGGATTAGGCAGGAAGTTCTAGCAGAATGTCATAATTCTCGACTTACAATACATCCAGGAGTTACCAAGATGTATCGAGACATGAAGATGACTTTCTGGTGGGATGGTATAAAGAGGGACATTTCCATCCATGTTCGTAGATGTGTAAATTGTCAGCAAATCAAAAGTGATCAGCGAAAGACTGCTGGAAAAATTAAACCTCTTGAGATTCCAACTTGAAAGTGGGACTAGATGTCAATGGATCTCATTGACGGCTTACCTTGAACGAGGAAGGAAAATGAAGGCGTTTGGGTTATCATAGATTGATTGCCAAAAGCGTAGACTTTATTCCTGTAAAGCCAACAAGGATAACCTCTAGCTTAGCTGAAATATACATGAGAGAGATTGTTCGATTACATGGAGTTCGGAGCAGCATAGTGAGTGATCGGGATCCAATTTTTACTAGTCAGTTTTGGGAGGCATTACAGATAGCTTTAGAAACGAAGCCGGATTTAAGCACCGCATACCATCCCTAAACTGATGGGAAAACTGAAAGGGTAAACCAAGTATTAGAAGATCTTCTGAGAGCTTGTATCTTAGATTTTGGAGGTTCATGGGAAAATCATCTTCATCTTATGGAATTCTCCTACAACAATAGCTATCAGCAAAGTATTGATATAGCACCTTATGAAGCTTTATATGGTCGTCTATGTGGATCACCAACATGTTGGATCGAAGCCGAAGATTGGTTAGTACTTGGTCCTGATATGATTCGAGAAGACTTAGAGAAGGTAGATATGATTGGAAAGAAATCGAAGGAAGCTTAAAGTAGGCAGAAGAGTTACGCCAATTAGAGGCGTAGGAATTTAGAATTCTCAATTTGAGATTTTGTATGTTTGAAAATTTCTTCGATAAGGGGAGTAGTGAGATTTGAAAGGACTGAGAAGTTAGCACCTCGATATATTGAACCTTTTCCTATTCTTGAGCGGATTGGCCCACTAGACTATCGAGTAGAATTAGCATAAAGGTTGTCAGGTCTACACAATGTTTTTCACGTATCTCATCTGCAAAAATTTGTGTATGACCCAAAACAAATCATAGAGACAGCTTCCCAAGAAGATTTAGAAGGGGAACCAAACTTAATTGTTATCAAACAACCTAATCAAATCGTGGACCATAATGAGAAGTAATTAAGGAGAAAGGTTATAAGATTAGTTAAAGTTTAGTGGAGTGGTGATGCTGAAGAATGCACTTCGGAAACTGAGGGTAGAATGAGAAAAGCTTATCTTATGTTTAGGATTGATGCATAGTTTGCATATTGTATAGATGTAGTGTACTCACCGCCTGTGGTGTAGTCACTTATCGTATCTTTGTATTTCATCATGTCTAATATATTCCTTTTTGAGTTATCTTCTTCTTGTCGTAAATTTCAAGGATGAAATTCTTTTAAGAGGGAAGTTTGTAATGACCTATGAATTTATCGCTTTGGAAAATAATATTTAATTTAAAAATATTCAAATATAAGGTTTTATAACACAAATTATATTATTTTGAACAATGATTAATAATGGTAATCTTATTTTGAATAAGTAATTACAAAAATATACTCTTTGGAAAAAATATCGATAAAGTGACCGAAAATCGGTTTATCGATAAACTGCTTTTTAACCATTAGAAATCGCGAGCGAGTCTAGATACATACACTTATTTATCCATATAAGTAAGAATACGTAATAAAATTATTTATTTTATTTTTGAAAATATAATGTTTTTATGACATCGTCAATGATATCACCATTTTC
Source organism: Allium fistulosum (assembly GCA_030737815.1). Classification (NCBI taxonomy): domain Eukaryota; kingdom Viridiplantae; phylum Streptophyta; class Magnoliopsida; order Asparagales; family Amaryllidaceae; genus Allium; species Allium fistulosum. The sequence continues at coordinate 487,170,936 of CM060901.1, forward strand.
AAATAATCGATTTTTGAATTTAAATTGAGTTTAAACGATTTAATAATTATTTTAAAATCAAACGAGGCCCTTTGGATTATTAAATAATAATAGAAATATTATTTTCAGACTTTGACTACCAATATATATAGTTTAACTAAGAAGTGAAATATGACCGAAAATAGAAATCGGAATTCTTGACGATTTGGTGTAGAGAAGTTGTATACGTGACTTACATATACACATATACACATCCATGAACATATGAAAACACTTAAGAATTACCATTTACATTTCATATTTACTAATGGTAAAGTAATATAAATATCATGATATTTCCTAACCAAAACAAACAAAACTCTCCATTACTTGTACACACATGGGTAGCACATGGGTATGGCACATGGGGGGTATGTTTTGACCGTGAGGATGATGGAGGGGGATGATGCAATGGTGATGTGTGGCAAAAGAAATATCATGATATTTTTCTCACATTTTGCCTATAAATACAAGCCATCCATCCTCACTTTCATTCATACTCTTATCTTTTCATTCCTTAAGCTTCTTCATCTTCTTCCTCCTCTACATTGATGGCTTCCATAGCCTCTTAGGAAAATTCAAAAATAGCGTCGAATTTTTGTCAAAATAAGTCATAAAATATAGGGATATATACCACTTCGAGTTCGAGTTAGAGATCGAGATCGAGTTAGTGATCTATCCTTCTTCTCTTATTAAGGTTGTACCCATCTAAGCATCCCACCACCCTTACAAGCCCAAGGCCGAACCCCTAGGAGCCTTAATGCAAGATTCGTAAGCTTCGATTCGGGAATAGCGGAGCTATAGTCGATTGAAAGTTAGATCAAAAGGATACCAAGTGAGAAACTCTACTAATTTATAAAATCTATGATGACATGATATGATTTCTATGCTTAGTTATGATGGTTTTTTTTCATGTTTGGATATGATAATATGTTTGTTTGATTGTGGAAATAATTCACGTTAAATTTACACAAAGGAAATCACTTTCCTATATGAATTATAAAAGTGTTACGGTTTAGTTAAATCTCTTTAAAATAATTTAAAATGGTTTATAAATTTTTATACACATTAAAATTCAATTCAAAAAAGTTTTGACAAGATATGAAATTGGAGTCAAAAATAGGCGCGTCACGTAACGGCAGTTCGCGATTTCGCGTCATAAAAGTTAAATCAATGTGTAAAGTGGAATATGGCTCGGAACGGTTTGAAATAAGAATTTTCCAAACTCTGATAACTATGGTTTTCAAATAAAGAAGAAAAATCAAGATTTCATTAAGTAAAATTTTAAATTTGTCAAAATTTAAGTTTTCAAAAACGTCGCGCTTTGGCATTTCAGAAACCAAAATGGCAAGATCTTTCAAATTGGTATTTTAAAATCTTTATAAATATGAAATAAATTCCATAAATATATTAAACTGTTTTAACAGGGATTTGAGTTATAAAAATGGACATATGTACAACGAAGCTAATGTTTTGATCAAAGAAGCTTTTAAAAACACTATTCACAGCACTTTTTGCAACAGTTTTTGGTAACTTAATTAAGATTTAAACTTGGGGTTTTCTTCCCAAATCTTTTACAAATGCTTTTCAAATAATAAATCAAGAATTTTAAAGAGTTTAGAGTTGGTCAAATAACTTGACCGCCTTATGGATGACAGAGAGATGGTCTCTAGGCTTGGGTTTGGGAAACAAGTTGCCTGCTCTCCCTAGCTATTCGTACTGGCCCGATGGAGGGGATAGTAAATTTGATTTACTCGGACCACATTTTACTAAGATAAAAAGAGATTTGGAGATTTTCAAAAGTTAAACAAGATTTTAAATAATAAGATTTTGGTGGTATATGAAACATATTGGTTAAACTCTATTTTAAATTTAGAGGAGGGAACTCGTACTATCCGTATGAATTTAATAGGTGATTTCACCATTATTTGACGAATAGTATAGGTTGAATATTGAAATTAGTATTGATTATAATTAATATAATTCCTATGGATCCTATTACTCAATACTAGCTAATTTTGAATTTACTATCTTAGGTAACATGGTTTTAACCCATTTAAAAGATATGTTTTGAAAATATGAACCCTCTATTAAAATTGTACTAAATTATGGAAATATTTTCCAATTAATTAATGAGAAATGGTTTGGTGTTTCCAAAATTAAAAAGAGGCTTAATGATTCATATATATTGAAAAAGGAACGGTTTAAAGATGTATATCTCTAGAAGATATTTTATCTGGATAAAAGATATTTATAAATTGAATAATAATCTCCTACATACTTAACATCTTTTACTAATAAATTGGTTTAGAGGAATCAGGGTCGGATTTGGGTGATTCCTATTCGAAAACCACTTCGAACCAATATACGTTCGAATGTGAAAATAGGTTGAAGATAATGATTTTGAAGACGGAGACCTTCATAATGTTGGGCTGATTGCCACTAACCTCTGGGGTAATTGCCTTATCATATATATATTCGAAATCTTCAATGTAAGGACTACTCACCACTAATCCTAGGGGTGATTCCCGAACAAGATGTAGTCAGGGAAGTGCCTTCGGTTTGTCCTGTTCCTGGACAAATTGTATGGACAAATGTCTGACATTGCATTTCTAAGACCACGTACATTGATCTCTGCAAACATACATCTATTGGTGGTGTAAGAGGCAACCCCTCCTATAATTAGCACCCTTCTTTAATACGTACAAGCTCAGATGTTGTATTTTTGTGAAAATTAATAGTGTGTTATAGGACATGGCAATGTGGCATTTAAAGTAGGATTTGTTGTAACAACCCATAATTTAATCACTTTGAACTTGAATAGTTAATATGTTTTTAAATGACTAAATAATGGATTTTATATCTAAAATAAATTTTTGGATAAAACGTCTCGAATGGATTTTTAAAACTGATGTAAAATGTTAGTTTAAAGACGGTTCGAGTTATAAGGCAGTTAGGGGTATCGATTTATTTAAGAATAAGTTTGCCTAATAAACCAAATGAGAATGATTACTTAAGAAAAGAATTTGCCTAGTAAAACAAGAAAGAATTATTAATCGTGCCTAATAAAATAGAATAGTATAATTACTTTCCTAGTAAAACAAGAAAGAATTATTAACCTTGCATAATAAAACAGAATAGTATAATTACTTGCCTAATAAGAAATAAATAGAATAGTATAATTACTTGCCTAATAAGAAATAAATAGAATAGTATAATTACTTGCCCAATAAGCATATCCACCATTAAACATGGGTGGTCTAACTATGGACTGACCCTCAGCAAAAGCAATATTAAAAGAAGCCATTTAAAAAATTAAAATTTTTAATTGAAAGAAAAAATCAAATTTTTAATTAAAAAATGGTTTTTGTTCCTAGCTTTGATACCACTTGTAGGATCGATTGCAACCTAGAGGGGGGGGAGTAAATAGGGTGATACTAATAATAATAAAAATTAATGCAGAAACATATATAATAATTGCAGCATAGATAATAGCAGAATAATAAAAGCAGAAATAAAATAACACATATTTACCCAGCTTCGGCAATAACCTGCCTACGTGCTGCCCCCAAGGTTTCTACTAGAAATTAAGTAGTCAGACGCTTACACACGTAAACTTGCGACACCCGCTTACGCCTAACCTAATTCTACGCTCAAAACCCTGCCACAACTCAGCCACCGAGTTGCGAATTCTCGAACTACACCACCATAGTTCGTAACCTAGTCACATGACTAGAATTTTACAAAAGTTTAAAAGAAAATTACAAAATAAAAACAAACACAAAACCTTATATAATCACTTAAGCTCAAATTCAATGAAATAGACCGACCCACTTAAATTAGAGAAAAAAAATCTCCCCTTTATTTTATTTCTTCTGTGCTAAAACTTTGCCCGTTCTTTTTATTTCTCGTGGACCCCTCTTTTGCTTTGCGAAATCGATGTCCGCCTCCTTTTTCCTTTGCTCGCGAATGCTAGGGCTTTGTAATTGAATTGATGCACCACTTGTGATAACGATTGATTGCAGTGGCTATTGTGTTGATTGACTTCGTCAATCGATCTGTGGCTTTGACTTCCCTTGGCTGCTTCAATTTCTCGAGTTCGACTAAATATAATATAGTATGTGAATTTTGCTTTTATTTCTCTGTTTGATATGCTTGAACTCGACTTGCTTTCGAATTTGATTTGAGTTATTGGTTTTTGTTCAATGTATGGTTTTTTGGATTTTCGGTTTCGAACTCCAGTGAATGTCGATGATGAATTTGGGTTGAATTTATAGGGATGAAAACCCTATAATTCGTTTGTATATTTCTAGTTTGAATAATTCATGATTTTGGCACTTGCGTTGATTTACGATTGCAAGGTTGAGATGATTCTGACATATTCATATATTTGTGATATATTGTTACAACTTCCTTGGTCACCACGGCTTGCGTTTGGTTTTTTTATTTTTCGAATTTGTGATGCTTGTTCACCAAGCTCTTTACATTTTCAAATATTTTTGACTTTTGTTGAATTTGTTCATCTCGGCCTTGACTTGGTTTGAAACTGCTACTCATCAGGTTTGATTTTCTTCCATGTTGCCTTTTGTATTTTTTGGTTTGCCTGATCCTGTTAGCCGAGTTATCTTGTTGCATATGTATATACATGTTGCTTCACTGTTTTGAAACATTTAAAACGTATATATTTGTCACTGCATACTACTGCAACTTAATTTGCTTTGCACTCTGTTTCCTTGTTCTTGTTGCTTCTGTTAGTAACAGTGCACATACAAACATGTATATACATACATATGTATGTATGTATGTATGTGTATAATTATTGTGCCTATCCACTTGGTTTGATGTGAGCTTGTTACTGTGTTCATGTTGATATGTTGTGTTCATTGGTCTGCACTGGGTGATTTTGTCTGCTTCATCAATATATATGCCTGTGTATACATATATATATATATGCATATATGTATACATGTGTTTATGTACTATGTATGGTTCCTTGTATTTAAAATTTTGTTGTAGTGTGTTGATTGAGGCTTCATTTGCATTTAAGTTGATCTTGTGGATAATGCCAAACTTGTATATATGGATTCTGTTGTAACTTGGTTCTGTTATTTCATTTCTCTGGTCTGCTTCGAGTTAAATTGGTCTGCACTTTGGTTGTTCATGCCTCTGACCTGATATATGTTTGTGAGGTCTGATTGATACTTGTGTCTGGTCTTCTTTTGCTTCGACCTAGTTCATTTATCTGATTTGGTTGCACCCCATACCTGAACTGATGTTGATGCTTCATGTTTTGCATTTACTTGTATGCTACCACCGATCTTTCTGTGATGATTGTTTTCATTTGTTGTGTGTTGTTCATGCAGTCTTGGTTCACTTCTGTTGTATGTTTGGTACTTGCACATAGTATCATGTTGAACTGCTTGTGCTACTGCCTTTAGTTTGACTTGAGTTATGTAGTTTGATTGCCACTTTCTCTGATTTGGTCTGCATTGGCTTCGAGTCTAGTTGTGTCTGGTGTATTTTGAGTCTTGTTGCTTTGTGCCATATGAGGTCTAGTTTGGTCTGAAGTCTTTATGTATACATCTTGTTGTACTGGTTCATGTTTGGGCTGTTTGTGTACATTTGAGTCCGGCCATTATATTGAACTTTTATTCTTGTTGGCTGACCATTGACTCTCGTACTTGACCATTCTATTTTTGTTTTGTATTGCACCTGAGTTGAATCCGAGCTCGGCTTGGTTTTGACCTTGTGCTCACCTGTCCCTGCAATTTTATCAAGTGTATATCGATGTGCATGGCCTTGTGACATGTACAGCGATACACTGTGCATGTTACAAGCTGTTCGTGTAAGATGAATTCAAACGAAAATGATGACGAACAACCCAAATAACTCAGGCAAATAAAATTTTCAAATACACATTTTACCGTACACTGTAAAATATTTCTTTTTCAATTTTACTGCGTTAGTGTTTATTTTGCAGATAATTCAGATGTTGGATACAAATTGGAATAGAGTTGAAGATAAAAATACGAGTGTTGAGTGAATATGTAGTGAGGAGTGATATGTAAATTGAACTTTGTGTTGTAATCAAGATTGTAATGTAATTGAAAATGTATATATGTTGTGAGAGCTCAAATTTGTACTATTCGAATTTGTAATAAGATATTTGTTTGAATAAAATATTTGTTTGAATTTAAATTTTGTTTAATCTATTTTATTCAACAAATATTTATTTAATTATATGAAAAATAAAATAGTACAATAACAAATACATTTAAACGAATATATATATATATATATATTATCATCAAATAAAAATCATATATTAGCATATTCTACAGTACTTTTGTTGTAATTCGATAACTCCATGTTGGGGAGTAACCTTATGTACTATCTTATTTTTATGTTATATATTTAACCGTTCCATTGTGAGATTATTGTTTTGTACTTATATTTTACCCCATGACAACTCGTCTTTCAGATACTGGGCAACGACACATGAATACCATGGATGTATTAAGTGTCATTCTCAGAGGTCAGAAAGGTGGGTCGTCACAGTTGGTATCAGAGCTTTGGTTGAGCGAACACCTTAGCTTGATTGCGGTACAACTCATTAGAGATAGGGTAAGTGATGCCCTAGAATGAGTTAACCTTGAGAGAGCGTATTTGTAATTTTTATAATAATAATATTTATCCTCTAAAGTCTCATTTTAGATCCTTGGTGTTATTTCCTTAAACCATTTTAATCCTATTTTTGTATTCTAAAGATATCTGTTATTTGTTCAGATACAAGAAGAGGAGGAAGGAGAGGATCTGGAACTAGCATGGCTATCAATGGCAGGGTACCTAGAAATGCTACTATGTCAGCTGTAGATCCGATAGAGGAAATGGTAGTGCAAGTTCAGCCCTCTATGAACTTTGCGACTTTGTGTAAGAATTTTACCACTTTGGGTGGGAAACCATTCTATGGGACTGAAGATATTCTTGGAGTGAAGATGTGGCTTCGATATGTGAAAGAATATTGGGAGATCTTCGGTTGGAGGATGCGGAGAAATGGCTGTTGGCATCGCGACAACTTCAAAAGCCGGTGATGGATTGGTGGGATTCAGAAATAGCTAGTACTCCAGAGGAGGAGTTTTCTTGGGACCAGTTCAAGGAAGTTTTTGAAGCACAGTTTATTCCAGAAGCCGAAAGAACTGAGTTATAAGTTTCATTGACTTAAAGCATGGTGATATGACTATGTCGCAGTGTGAGCATAAGTTCAATGCTTTGTCCCGTTTTGGACTTGGATTGATAGACACACTGCTCAAGAAAAATGAAATGTTTGTGAATGGAATGCGACCGGAGTTCCATCATGAAATGACCAATCATCATATGGGTACGTTCACCAACATTATTAGCATGGCTTTGAGGTTTGAGGCTCTTGATATTAAGGAAGGAGCCCAGAAGGGGGTAGTACCAGCAGTAAGTGCCAAGCCTTTAGCAGTTATACCAGTTGAAGGAAATCCAAACTTCAAGCGTAAGTTTAAGGGAAAGAAGCAGGGTGCAGGGAAAAAACTCGAAGATGGCGCTCCAGCACAGAAGAAGCAGACCAACTTGGCCAACATTCTTTGTTTCAAGTGCAATAAGATGAGCCACTTTGCAAATCATTGCCCAATTGCCACATGTTTTAATTGCGGCCAGCCAGGACATATGAAGAATGAGTGCCCTTTTCCTAAAAAGGGATCTCAAGGACAGACTTTTACCATTGAAGAGATACCATCCACTTCTTTAGATCAAAAAGGAAGCAAGTGTTGCAAGGTACATTATCCATCTATGGTATTCCTGTAGGGGTGTTATTTGATACATGAGCTTCCCATAATTTTATTTCTTATGATCTAATGAATAAACTAAACCTTAAATATGTTATCATAAGTAATCCTTTTTGTGTGTCAAACCCAATTGGAGGTCCGGCAAACCTTGACACTGTGTGTCTAAATGTACCTATTTCTTCTCGAAATCATCTCTTTCCTTTTGACTTCTTTGTTCTTGGGTTTATGGGTTTTGGAATGTTTCTGGGAATGGAATTGTTATCTAAGTTTAAAGCTATCTTGGATTGTGGTAGAAGGCTCGTTAGAGTTAATGATGCTGGAGATGTTGGTGTTGATATTAGTTATGAAGAGCCTAAGAAGTTAATGAGAAGTTTTCTCTATTCACTTAAAGTGGCTAAAGTGGAGATAGGAGATGTGCCGATTGTTCGAGATTTCACAGATATTTTTGATGAGGTACAAGTTTTACCTCCTCACCGTGAAGTCGAGTTCCGTATTGATTTGGTTCCGAGAACCAGACCTATTATACAACCCTTATGAAGGTTGGCTCCAAAAGAGAAGAGGGAGATAGAAAGGAAGACTTATGACTTGTTACAGAAGGGCTTGATCCGATGTAGTACCTCAAGTTGGGGATCGCCAGTCGTCTTTGTTACAAAGGCGGACGGTTCTCTAAGGTTATGCGTAGACTATCGGGAGTTGAACAAAAGGACTATCAAGGATAAATATCCTTTGCCAAGGATTGACGATATGTTTGACCAACTCCACGGTGCTTAGATATTTTCTCAATTAGATCTTGCCACCAGTTTCCACTAATTAAGAGTGGCAAAGGAGAGTGTTCCCTTAATAGCTTTTCGGATTCCAGAAAATTTCTACGAGTGGTTAGTTATGTCGTTTGGATTGACTAACGCACTGACTTATTTTGTGGACTTAATGAATCGAGTATTTCAAGATATTCTTAATAAATTTGTTCTCGTCTTTATTGATGACATTCTTATCTATTCAAAGATAGAGGGGGAATACAAATATCATCTCCGTGTCGTAATCGATACCTTAAGAAGCCATGTGTTGAAGGATAATTTTTCCAAGTGCCATTTCTGGAAATTCGAAGTTAGGTTTTTAGGGCTTGTTATTTTGGGAGAAGGCATATTGGTGGACCTAGCTAAAGTTGTTGCGGTTCAAGACTGGAAGAAGCCCGAAAGTGCGACGGAAGTTAGACGTTTCTTGGGACTGGCGGGTTTTTACCATAGGTTTATCAAGGACTTCTCGAAGATTGCTTCTCATCTGACGAAGTTAACAAAGAAAGATGTTAAGTTCGTTTGGACTTCTAAGTGTGATCAAGCATTCAATGAATTGAAAGAGAAGTTGACCAACGCTCCTGTTTTAACCATTCCAGATGGGGGTGAAGGTTTAACAGAGTATACAGATGCTTGTGGAACCGGATTGGGAGCAGTTCTGATGCAACATGGGAAAGTTATTGCCTATGCGAGTCGACAGCTAAAGCCGCATGAGAAAATTATGCTACGCACGATTTGGAGCTTTTGGCTATTATCTTCGCACTAAAGATGTGGAGGCATTATCTTTTAGGTGAAAGGTTCGAGTTATACACGGACCACAAATCCTTAAAATACCTTTTTATCTAGAAAAATTTGAATTTGAGGCAGTAGAGATGGCTGGAGTTTCTCGCTTTTTATGATCAAGAGGTTCTTTATACCCCTAGAAAAGAAAATGCTGTTGCTGATGCACTGAGTAGGAATGTAGCAATGGTTGCAAACATAGAAGTTAAGCTAGTATTGTTAGAGAGAATTGCATCCAGTCAAGAGGAAGATACTATTTTGGCTTGACTTAAGAAGGATGTTGAAGAAGGTGTTGTTTCTAGCTTTGAGTTTGATCTCCGGGGCATATTGAAAATGAATAGGCGTATTTGTGTTCCAGACTTTGATGGACTTAGGCAAGAAGTGTTAGCCGAATGCCACCATTCAAAGTTATCTTTTCATCCAGGAGTGACCAAGATGTTCAAAGATATGAAGAGGGTATTCTAGTGGAAGGGGATGAAGGGGGATATTTCAATCTTTGTGAGTCGTTGTGAAAACTATTAGCAGATTAAGAGTGACCAGCAAAAGACAGCTGGACTGCTTCAGCCACATGAGATCCCAAAGTGGAAGTGGGATTGGATCTCTATGGACTTTATTGATGGGCTTCCTAGGTCAAGAAGAGGTAACGATGGCATTTGGGTTATAGTCGATTGACTAACCAAGAGTGCCCGTTTCATTCCTGTTAAGCTGACTAGGACTGCTACGAGTCTAGCGAGTTTGTATGTCAAGGAGATTGTGAGACTCCATGGGATTCCTCATAGTATTGTAAGTGATTGAGACCAGATATTCACTAGTAGGTTCTGGGAGGGAGTGCAGACTGCTTTAGGGACTGAGCTAAGTCTAAGTACATCTTACCATTCCCAAACAGATTGGCAGACGGAGAGAGTGAACCAGATCTTGGAAGATTTATTGCGGGCATGCATTCTAGACTTCGGGGGTTCTTGGGAAGATCATTTACCCTTAGTCGAATTCACTTACAACAACAGCTATCAAGCAAGCATTAGTATGGCCCCTTTCGAAGCTCTTTATGGTCGTCCATGTCGTTCTCCTTCGTGTTGGGTTGAATCTAGAGATAGACTTGTTCTTGGAACCGACATAATATTAGAAGCCAATGAGAAGGTAATTGATATTAGAAGAAAAATGAAGGAAGCGCAAGATCGGCAAAAGTGTTATGCAGATCAAAGGTGTAGGGATCTAGAGTTCTTAGTCGGTGACTTGGTATTTGTAAAATTCTCTCCTCTTAGAAGTGTCGTAAGGTTTGGGAAGACAGGGAAGTTAGCCCCTCGATATATTGGCCCTTTTCCCATACTGGACCGGATTGGTAAACTTGCATATAAAGTGGAGTTACCAGATCGACTATCATATGTGAACAATGTATTTCACGTATCCCATTTACATAAGTATGTACACGACCCTTCGATGGTAGTAGAACCGGGACAACAAGTTGATTTGGAGGCTCAGCCTAACCTAACCTAACCATTCTTAGGTGGCTTATTTGTATTATCGCTCGAGATATAAAGCGATTAAGGAAGAAGGTTGTGAATCTTGTTAAGGTTCAGTGGAGTGGAGATGTTAGAGATTGTACTTGGGAAACTGAGGACTATATTAGGGATTCTTATCCCGGGTTGATGTAGTTGTTGTTTGTATTTTGTTGTTTATTTTTAGTGTACTTACCAGTTGTGTTGAGGTCACTTTCCTTGTATCTTTGTGTGGTATATATGATATCATTTGGGTTTCTTTGATATCTTGAGTTTATATGATTAATTTCAAGGACAAAATTTCCTTTAAGGAGGGGAGGATGTAACGACCCATAATTTAATCACTTTGAACTTGAATAGTTAATATGTTTTAAATGATTAAATAATGGATTTTATATCTAAAATAATTTTTTGGATAAAACATCTTGATTGGATTTTTAAAACTGATGTAAAATGTTAGTTTAAAGATGGTTCGAGTTATAAGGCGGTTAGGGGTACCGATTTATTTAAGAATAAGTTTGCCTAATAAACCAAATGAGAATGATTACTTAAAAAAAGAATTTGGCTAGTAAAACAAGAAAGAATTATTAATCCTGCCTAATAAAACAAAATAGTATAATTACTTGCCTAGTAAAACAAGAAAGAATTATTAACCTTGCCTAATAAAACAGAATAGTATAATTACTTGCCTAATAAAACAAGAAAGAATTATTAACCTTGCCTAATAAAACAAAATAGTATAATTACTTTCCTAATAAAACAAAATAGCATAATGATTATTACATTCCATACGGATGGTTGTCATTGGACCAAAATCTAGTCGAATCAGGTTATTCCATGCGGATGGTTGCCATTGGACCAAAATCTGGTCGAATCAGGTTAGGCCATAGTTGGTAAGGAGGATTCCTATTGGACCATAATGTGGTCGAATCAAATTAAGCCATAAGGATGTTTTCTATTGGACCAAAATGTGGTCGAATCAAATTAGGCATAAGGCTGGTTTCTATTGGACCAAAATCTGGTCGAATCAGGTTAGGCTATAGGAAATTACTAAAGTACCCTTCTCTTCATGTATAAATAGCCAAGTCCATATCACATTTTAACTCATTCACAAACTAAAGAAAAGAACTAAATTTCATTATCAAAGGCAAAGTATTCCAAGTCTCCAGCAAAGCAAATAGGATGTGAGTATGTTCCTTGCTTTCATAGTTTAGTGGGTATAACTTATTCTGTGAGTATAATAGAATTATTTTACAGTGAGTGTAGTCTTAACCTCTTTCCTTTGACTCATTCACATTTTAATAAATGTTGTGCTAACTATTGATTGTAAATTGTTAATAATAATGGGAATGTTATTATTCTTGTTTGGTTGTTTGATTTGTGCTTTGCCGGTTTATAAGCAATAACCTTGACGTTTAGTTAAAGGGAACTTACACCACCTTTTAACTTAGGATTGACAATTAGTGACTTTTTGGTTAAAAGGAAATAACACCCCTTTTAGCTATTTCATTTGATTAAGAGGGAGCTTCACCCCTCTTAGTCGTATTCTCCTTTAAAGATGATGGGTTTAAGTTATGATTTGCATGGAAGTTTTAAATCTTGGTTTAAAGTATTTTAAAGGAGCTTTGAAATTTATATAATGATTTAAATGGGTTATTTGTGAAAAGCTAGTAGTCCTATACTTCGCATTAAAAGCCGATGAGTAGATTGATCCTCTATCTATGAGATCTAGAGCCGAAGTGTCTAGGCAAGGCTAGGAGCAACCAATGTCCTGACTTACCTGGCTTTGTTTTTGGGCGAGGGATAGAGTAATTCGAGAATATTGGAAACGTGATAAGTGTAGGAGATTTGATTTCCATAAATGATCTTTATAATTATGATGGTATGGAAAACATTCGCCTTTCTTGTAGACAATTGTTTTTGACCCATTTAAGTATGCTTTTGAAATATGAAATCCTCCCAAATGTTTTATGAATATACTTATATCGATGAGATAAGTATATGGATATTTTCCAAGCATTGAAAAAGTATAACATTTAATTTCCATATACGATCATATTGTTATCCCCGATAGTTGATATCTTAACTATCGATTTCGATACCCTTCTTCCTTTTGTTTTTGTTTCGTCAATCTAAGACGATTTGCTGCTCATTTAGAGCATTAATATCCTTTATTGGAAATGACTAAATAGCGAGTGGGGGCCAAGCTATGTGGGGTTGCTCCCATTAGGGTATTGTCACATTTACTCTAGATTGGTTTCGGTTGTATGCGCACAAAGATGTGAAATACTCGGATATTCGGTAAGGTTGGCGGGGTCTGGCTTGGAGGTTTCCAAGAGCCATCGTAGTTCTCAAGTATATTTTCTAGAGGTATACTTTCGATAAGGGAGGCGCACCCTCCTAGTCATTGTTGGAAAAATTCCTTTTCCTTATTTTTGATTCAAATATTTGGATTGTTTCTTTCTTAATTGCATCGGGAAGCATCTTGCGCTCTTCATGATGTTTAATAATTTGTGTCCATTCTTTTATGCTTGGATGTTGTCCTTGTGAGGGGAAAACCGTTTTGCCTTTTTGCGACGTGGTCTCACCGGTTATTCTATGTGTTCTATTTTTTTTGGAGTTTACTCATATCAGAATTATTGTTTAACCCATATTGTTTGTTTTCCCTAAACTCTCGAGTACCCATTTATATTTGAGTTGTTCAAAAATGACAGGTTTCTTTAGGCTCTTTTAAAGATGGTGGACGAGCAGGTGGCTCCTTATCTATCTAGCTATTTATTTCCGCTGTTATGAGTTGTTGGCTCTATGTATGTATATTTAAAGGCAGGTTGTTATAACTACCTAGACTGATAGTAGTACTTTTGTTGTAACTCGATAACTCCATGTTGAGAGTAATCTTATGTACTATCTTATTTTTATGTTATATATTTAACCATTCCGTTGTGAGATTATTGTACTATTCTTATATTTTACCCCATGACAACTCGTCTTTTGGATACTTGGGCAACAACACATGAATACCATAGATGTATTAAGTGTCGTTCTCAGGGGTTAGAAAGATGGGTCGTTATAGTTACCTTAAGCCTCGCACATCGGGAATGAAAAAATTAGGGTAGATGCAATAGGGCTATATGGGTTGCACCCATTAGGGTATGGTCATCACCTTTCTAGATTACCCTCTATATTTCGAGTATGTTGTGTATTCTTTGGGATCCTAGTAAAGATCGGAAACGACCGAGGTGATGGGATATTTGGTACTATCTATGGTAGATGTAGGCCGGTTCTATGTTGGTAGAGCTTGGATCCTCAAGTGCATCCCTCTTGAGATGTACTATTGGAAGGTAGTCCCTTACCTTATCATTGTATGGAATCCGTTCTCCAATACGAGCCATTATAGTTTTAGTTGTAAACCTATTATGTTGGAATTTAATAAATGTAACAATTTCGCTAAAATTACCTACATTTATTTAAAAGAGTTTTCAAAGAATGTCATTAAAAATAATATCTCTAATTTTGCATAGCAAATGGTTTGGTTAGCATAAGGTAAAAACCCATCCGTGTTTATGTGTGGCGTGGTCTTATGAGATACCCTTTGGTTTCAAAAAAACCCATTTTTTGAGTTTTCTCACACCATTCCCATGACTAACCTGGAGCTTATTTTCTTTTACCTTAAACTCTGGGTGCCCCATTTTTTTTGGGTAGCCAAGTAGTTAGGTAGCTTGGACCATTTTGGGACGAGCATGGAGCATGAAGCTGGAAGGTCCTATGTAGATAGTTATCTATTTCTATTTCCGTTGTATTATGTATAAGCATCTACCAGCAATTATAGGGATAGACGGTTATAACTGTCCCTAGTTGGGTTAGCACTTGCTATGACTCTGATATCTCATTTTAAGAATGATTGTATGTACTATCTATATGTATAATTACAAATTGTTAAATGCGATGTGAAAATCTATTTTGTTCTTTCTTTTATCCTTATTTTATTTTACCCTCGATTATCTGCCATTCCGGCACTTGAACTTGGGGCGCGTGAATACCGAGGATGTATAGTGTCAATCTTCGAGGGTTGAAAAGGTGGGTCATCATATATATATATGTGTGTGTGTGTGTGTGCGTGTATTAAAATTGACACTTGTTTCTAGGATTTATTAGAAGAGTAGAATAACTATTAATTGAGACTATTAAATAGTTTGAATCCGAGGTTCCGTAAGAAATTACATACACAGATAGGTATATAAAACATTGGAAGAGAGTTGAGAGGTGGTGTAAATAATCGTAAAAATGTTAAAATGTAGGTTTTGTGAAGATAAAAATAGAATTTTACAATGAAATATATGGTAAATTTATTAAGATAAATGAATAATAATTAATATTGTTCATGTATATTATTTATTATGTATGATTTATATAACTTTATGTTTGAATGAAAAATAATAATTTTACCACTTTTGTTGAGATGAATATGGTTTACATATTGAAACGATCCTATTTTAAGATCCATTAGATGAATTAACGAGTATTTGTTAACTGAATTTATTCAAGTAGTTCAACTTCATAATTACATAATTAATAAACATATATTGATTTTAACATACAATATCAGGCGATATTAAGTAGGGTTTTGTATACAGCTGTCGAAGTTCCAAGATGTAGGTATTTAGCTTTAAAATATTTTTTACAGTGCAACGCATGGTAAATATATATTGATATAAATGGACTGTAAATTAAATTCATAATTATTATTTATGTATATATCTTTGTTATATGATCGATGTATTTGTGTATCTAAATGAATTTTATCCCATTTTTATTAATATGAACATGGTATAAATATTGAATTTTCTTATTTTTATGATTCATTTGTATATTGAATTTAAAATAGTTTTAAGATTAGATGATTAATTCTAATATATGGAGTTGACTGTAAAATATTAGAAGGAACCCTAGGAGGATTCTGTAAATGGTTATAGGAAGTTTATTATGAAGGTATTTAAATAAAAAAATATTTTATAATGTACTATATGATGAATTTATCAAGATAAATGAATTATAAATTGAATCCGTTATTCTTGTTTATGCATGCACTTGTATGCGACTTATTAATAACGCCATTTAATAACACATTATTCTAAGAGGTTTTTAAGCTCAAGGAAAAAGTTGAAGAAAAATTTAGTTTTAAAGACAAGAAGTTTGCTTTGTAGGCTAAGGGACACTTTCTAGTGTAAATCACAGAATGATAGTTGTAACTATCATTTTCTATTTACACTAAAAAGTGTCCTTCAGACTAAAAAACAAACTTGTTGTCCCTTAGACTAAATTTTTTTGCAACTTCTTCCATGTGCCTATTTTTCTGTTATTCTAAAGTGTTATTGTTTGCTTTTAATTATTTGTTTTTTTACTCTGTTTGTTTTGTACCGTTCACATGTAACGCCTTCAATAAGCGCGAAATCTCCTAATTATTTTATGGCCGCGGTTTTCTCAAATTATTTCCCTCCCTCTCTTTCCTCTTTCATTTCGTTCCATCTTTCCTTAGTCTCCCATACCAGTGGAATCAAATCCCTAAATCACTCCTTCAGATCCATTCCTCCTTCATAAACCCTAATCGGATCCAGTTAAACCCTACGTAGCTCCATCGTTAATCGACAGCGTCAATGACTCGGACTTTGAGTGGGTGGCACGTAATCGATTCCAACTACTGCAATAGCGTCGACAACTTCAAGCTCAACATAGCTAGGGCACAACACAAACATCCACCAAATTCCAATCTTCCATCTTTGGTAATAATCAGTTGTTACTTACGCAGTTTTTGTTCATTTACTTTCGCGAATACTGCCTTAGTTTAATTTAAAGCTCAATAGGGTTCAATTGCTTGATTAAATCAAATAAATGAACACAATAAAGCATTGCTTGACTGTTTTTTTGTTAGAAAAGCAATTTTGTTGGTTATTGGGACAATCTCTATCCACATTTAAGACGAAAAATAAAAAAATACCTATTAGTTACGAGAGTGGATAGTGTTAGGGTATTTTAATTTGGATTTTATTTTTTATTTAGTTTATTTTATTTATTATACACCCTTTCTTGATATATTTTCCCTGAATAGTAGGTTATGGCTATTTACTGCTCAGTACTGGATTATAAGAAGATATGGGCAGTTTAATAAGAATCAGAAGTACTCCTTGAGTAAGTCTTGAGGAGTTTCCCTCGATTAAACCAAAATTCTTGTTTTAAATTTATTCATTTGAATTAGATTAACTAAACTGTATCAATCAACATCAGAGCATCAAGTATTCTGTATTGATTTTACCATAGATATTGCTCATCATTCAGTTAGTTTGATCGATTTTAGCTAATTTGCCAATTTGCTGCTTTACAGCTTGCTGTTGAAAAGGATTAAAGTCACAGAGGTACTTAATTTTGGACATTTTTATGTTCTAATTTTCTAATTTTAGTTAGTTATACTTTTATTGTAATTTGTACTTTTATTGTAATTTGTAAACAACATTATGTTGGTTAGTTTTGATCAACTTTTACATTGTTTTATAAAAAGTTCAGTAGCTTTGTTAGATTTGATATTATTTGAATCGAACATTGGGTTTGTGATTTTTCTTTTTTCCCTATTTTGATTGACGTTGATATAGTAAGATACATGTAGTAATTTGTAGGTGTAAACGATGTATTCTGATGGTAGTTTTGTTATTGAGTTAGAATCTGATCCTTTTTCTTCTTAGTTGCTGCATCATGTTGATTTGCCAGTAAATATATGCTTACATTTGTATCGGTAGAACTAAAGTGTATTTTTAGCTTAGTGTAGCTACAGATGTTTCAATTAAAATCAAATGTTAAAAAAATCAGTCTAGAGTAGGTTATTGTTGAATTACCTCTATTGAATAGAAAACCAACCCCATAGTAAAGTAGCTAATGGACAGTGAAAATATTTTCAGACTTAGTTGGTTAATGCATTAAGTTTGCTTTAGTTTTGTAAAGGTGATAAACTCACTCTTATGTTTGCTAATCTCATGTATACTTTGTAACTTATGCATTAGCTTGATTAATATTTCTCTGTATTGCTAGTGTGGGAATAAACCGAAACATTTATCCATTTTTAACATTTAATTTATGCATGTATGTATCTGTTTCTGCATAAAACTTTCCATGTCTTGTGGAGTTTGGTTGTTAAGTAATTTAAAATGTATTTTTATACCCTCTAATGGCTTCTTTCTTAATCGGCATACAAGCAGATTCATTACTGAAGTAGAAATGTCAATGTTAGTAGTTAATTTCTATTTGAATGTTACAAAGTATTTAAAATACACAAAAAATCACACAGTACTTTAATATACACCACATTTTACATACACCGGTTTAATCATTATATCACAATAACATTCCTAATTAGCTCATAAAGAAAACAACTCTTGTTCCTTTCTTACTCTTAATTCACTAAAACTCTAGATACCTATCGCAAACTGATTTAGTCGCGAGCCCTTCAATTCGGATTTTATACATGACAATGGGCAGATTGTAGAATATCTGGAAATAGAAGCAAATAATTTGTGCAAATCTTTTACAATTCACTTTTTTCAGCAAGGATAGTGATGGGTTGGACATTATAAGCCTTGCGGTATAGTTGAATCCATTTATACTTCAGCAACCGTGAACAAAGTTGCCATTGTTACCTGTAGCAATTTTTCTTCATTTTCAAGGTTAAGGTATAATACAATTCAGTAATATAAATCTGAAACTTTATCGAGTTAGTTTAAAAATTGAAACAAAAATCTACTAACATCGATGTCTTCCAATTCTATTCCGGATCCTCAATTTCTATTATAAAATTTGAAGATGGCTTTTATGGTATTTGTTATAGTTTAAGTGTGTAGCCACTGGACAATTTTGCATCACAATTCTCTTTAAGGTGAATGTAAGTTTTGGTCTGCAAATAGAAGTTTTTTTTAAATCCATTATTTTATTGTATATGTAATACGTATGTACGTACATACCTATATAACTTGTGTTTTACATTGTAAAATATTGTTGTTTTTACCAGCTATGTATGTGGAAACCAACAGGGGTTGATTAGGAAGTATGAGATCATGTGCTGCAGGCAAAGCTTTAGAGAAAATGCCAAAGAGATTGGCTTCATCAAGGTATATTTACATTCATTTAAACTTGTGCTATATTGATATAACTATATGTTCTTTTCATATATTCTAAATGCTTGTGATAAAATATGTAATTTAAAATTGCAGTATCATTAAGAAAGCCTGCTAAAAGAAGCATGGAGATGGATCCCCGGGTATATTCTCAGCAATGTTGCTTATTGCGGTTTATATTATGTGAATCTAATCTTGTTTTGCTTTTCAATTTCTGTGTGCGTTTCTTGATTATGTATTGAACTTTTTATTTACTTCATAGAATATGCCATGAGAAAGTGCTGAAATTTTATATCATTTTACTTGGATTATATTATTTTTTGCTTTTTTAGATTTGTCATCTGAATTATATACTTGAAACTATAAATATATATTAGAAATATATGCTTCATATAAGAAAACCGATAAAGCTTCCCCAACAATAGTATATACTAGAAATAGTATATTTGGTTAACAATCACAATGGTTCTCATGTTTGGTGTAGGCCTCAACAAGTGCATTAGATCAGTTTCTACTGTATGTAATAACATAAAGAAAGGTACTAGCGTAGGTTATTTATTTATTTATTATGCATTGTTGTTTTTACCATAATGGCATTAGCTCAGTTTCTACTGTATGCAATAACTCAAAGAAACCTCCAAGTTGTTTGGCATGTTTTAGTTTTCGCTTTGCAATCTACACACACTAAATTAACATGGTTCGTGTTATTTTAGTTTCAAATTTACATACATGAATAATGTTAGGACTTGGTCGGACATAGAGGACGATACATGAGTCAAGATTAAATAAATGCATAATTATTTGGTGTCATTGTTAAACTGATTAAACTTGACTGATTAAAATGAAACTGTACCATGTAAGCTAATGAATTGTATTGCTAAATAAATGAATTGCGGCCCAGATTGCTACTGGCTTTTTGTTCAGTTTGACTCGGTGTTGATTCTAGCTAGAAGAAAAGATTTCTATCGATTAAATAAAATAGAAACGAAATTACATTAGCACTTGCTAAAAATGAAGCTAGTGCCATATGCTATTTTCAATCTTGAAATACTCTGACGTTTGGAAAATGAACATGCCACTGTCTATCACGATAATATTTTTGTTAAATGAGTAGACCTATCTTTTATGAATTGCAACTATGCTGCATGTTGTCTCGTGGTGCAACCCTCAGCCTCACACAACAAATGCAGCTATTCTACTCTAATTCTAGCTGCCACATTCCATGCAGTGCTCTGAATCATGATTATTTTAATCTCTTTTTATTTCATATTGTGTAATATTTTGGTTAGAACATCATAAAAAATAGAAAGCCTATATATTTGGAAGTCTTCGTATTATCTTAATAGCATGTATGCATGTTCCGATCTTCGTTAAGTTCAGACTTCATGTTAGCTATCAATTAATTATTTTTGAAGTACAAGATGTATCAAGAATTTTGCTCACACTATTTTAAGAGTTAATTTGATTTATTTAGTCCACCATGCCCCCAAACAATCAGATGTTAAGTTTTAACATGTTCGCTTACGACAAATCTTCCAATTTTGGTATACCAAATCCACCTTCTACTTTTTGTTTACATACATCAGCTCAATTTAATTTGTGGGATACACTTTGCCATAGAAAATTTGAGCATATCGAGTTTTTCTTCTTAATAATGGACATGGGGTCTGACAAAAATGCATCTAGAAATCAATAATGGGATAAATAACAGTTTTATTAAGTTCAATTATGCCACTTATATTTAACAACTTATTATTACAATTGTTAATTTTTCTATTTATTTTGTCCAATAGTGGCCAGAAATCTCTTGCTTTAGTTTACTAGTGAATAGAGGAACACCCAGATACAGTGTTCTTTCATGTTGAATAATTTTGATCGGTAATATGTAAATATGATAAATCAGTTAAAGTAGTATTTTAAAGCAAGGTATGAAAATAGTAACCAAAGCTAGGTGGTTTAGAAATTAAGAGTTAATTATTTAACTTAGAAAAGCATGAAGATAAAGTATGTGGGCATGAATCAGCATGATGAAGCAAAACCATATTCATCTCTTCTTGGTGTAATAGTTACCCTAATTAAAAGATCTTTTACATGAAACAAATTTGAGTAAAATATATATTGAATCGTTATGATTAGTAATATATCCATTTATAGGTGAACAAATAAAGACTTAATAATGTTGGAACTCTGTAATGTTTGTACTCTGTAATATTCATCTCTTCTTGGTGTAATTTTTCCGACGACACTCAAAATCTAGAAATCCAAATAAAGACTTAATAAAGCTCACAAATGCATTCAAAAAGCAACAGACAAACTTCATAATTCCCATAAAAGGTCATCACTTGGATAATAAAAAAAAGATAATAATCATGAATAAAAAAACATTGATTTATATTTTGAATAAAATGACTTGTAGATGTGCTGTGCTTCACTAAGTTGTATGTTTGCCTTTGGTATAGATTAAAACGAACGAGTCGCGTGATGAAATGCCGATGCAGTTCATATGAGCATTTGACGACGACTGGGCGACATAAAGCTATGCTGGCCTCGATTTGCTAAAACTAAACCGAGGAATGCACATTTGCTGAAACTGCACTTTGAAGCACTTGTATACATGCTGATATTAATGAGTCGCTGAAGCATGTATTGCTGAGGCTGAGTGGTTGTATGACTGGGTGTAGTTGGTTGACCGAGTGTCTGGGTGACTGAGAGAACTGAAGTTGATTGTGATTCTACTGCATGTTGAAGTAGAGAATAGCAAACAACCGACTTTAACTTGCTTTCGTTTCGGGTGAGCTACAACCATATGCATGTTGGAACTCCTTAATGTTTGTACTCTGTAATATTTGGAAGGATTGCTTTAATGTTTGTACTCTGTAATGTTTGTACACTTATTAAATTGACATTATTTTCTGTTTCTCTGTGTTAACTTGGCTACAGGCTTATGTTTTATTCAATGGTTATGCACTTGCTTTAATGTTTGTACACTGTAATATTTGGAAGGATTGCTTTAATGTTTCTCTTTGTTAACTATTGAATAAATATTTTATAGCGGCAAAATGGTGTTATAAAGATTTCTAATTCCGTTGAGATTTAACTGTATTATAGCGACTATAATGAGCTATTGAATAAATATTTTATAGCAGCAAAATGGTGTTATAAAGATTTCCAGTTCCGTTGAGATTTAGCGGTATTATAGCGGCTATAATGAGCTATTGAATTAACGTACCATAGCGGCAAATTTGCGTTAAAACTAAGCTCAACCATAGCGGCATATTTTGTATTATAAATATTCACCAGTTTTTTATAACATGTCGATATACAACGCTTATCAAACTGCTATGGTTGTGATTAATAGCGGCTATATGCCGCTATAAAAGACACTTTTTGTTGTAGTGAATAAAACAAAATGGCATAATGATTATTACATTCCATACGGATGGTTGCCATTGGACCAAAATCTAGTCGAATCAGGTTATTCCATGCGGATGGTTGCCATTGGACCAAAATCTGGTCGAATCAGGTTAGGCCATAGTTGGTAAGGAGGATTCCTATTGGACCATAATGTGGTCGAATCAAATTAAGCCATAAGGATGTTTTCTATTGGACCAAAATGTGGTCGAATCAAATTAGGCATAAGGCTGGTTTCTATTGGACCAAAATCTAGTCGAATCAGGTTAGGCTATAGGAAATTACTAAAGTACCCTTCTCTTCATGTATAAATAGCCAAGTCCATATCAGATTTTAACTCATTCACAAACTAAAGAAAAGAACTAAATTTCATTATCAAAGGCAAAGTATTCCAAGTCTCCAGCAAAGCAAATAACATGTGAGTATGTTCCTTGCTTTCATAGTTTAGCGGGTATAACTTATTCTGTGAGTATAATAGAATTATTTTACAATGAGTGTAGTCTTAACCTCTTTCCTTTGACTCATTCACATTTTAATAAATGTTGTGTTAACTATTGATTGTAAATTGTTAATAATAATGGGTATGTTATTATTCTTGTTTGGTTGTTTGATTTGTGCTTTGCCGGTTTATAAGCAATAACCTTGACGTTTAGTTAAAGGGAACTTACACCACCTTTTAACTTAGGATTGACAATTAGTGACTTTTTGGTTAAAAGGAAATAACACCCCTTTTAGCTATCTCATTTGATTAAGAGGGAGCTTCACCCCTTTTGGTCGTATTCTCCTTTAAAGATGATGGGTTTAAGTTATTATTTGCATGGAAGTTTTAAATCTTGGTTTAAAGTATTTTAAAGGAGCTTTGAAATTTATATAATAATTTAAATGGGTTATTTGTGGAAAGCTAGTAGTCCTATACTTCGCATTAAAAGCCGATGAGTAGATTGATCCTCTATCCATGAGATCTAGAGCCGAAGTGTCTAGGCAAGGCTAGGAGCAACTAGGGCCCTGACTTACCTGGCTTTGTTTCTGGGCGAGGGATAGAGTAAGTCGAGAATATTGGAAACATGATAAGTGTAGGAGATTTGATTTCCATAAATGATCTTTATAATTATGATGGTATGGAAAACATTCGCCTTTCTTGTAGACAATTGTTTTTTACCCATTTAAGTATGCTTTTGAAATATGAAATCCTCCCAAATGTTTTATGAATATACTTATATCGATGAGATAAGTATATGGATATTTTCCAAGCATTGAAAGAGTATAACATTTAATTTCCATATACGATCATTTTGTTATCCCCGATAGTTGATATCTTAACTATCGATTTTGATACCCTTCTTCCTTTTGTTTTTGTTTCGTCAATCTAAGACGATTTGCTGCTCATTTAGAGCATTAATATCCTTTACTGGAAATGACTAAATAGCGAGTGGGGGCCAAGCTATGTGGGGTTGCTCCCATTAGGGTATTGTCACATTTACTCTAGATTGGTTTCGGTTGTATGCGCACAAAGATGTGAAATACTCGGATACTCGGTAAGGTTGGCGGGATCTGGCTTGGAGGTTTCCGAGAGCCATCGTAGTTCTCAAGTATATTTTCTAGAGGTATACTTTCGATAAGGGAGGCGCACCCTCCTAGTCATTGTTGGAAAAATTCCTTTTCCTTATTTTTGATTCAAATCTTTGGATTGTTTCTTTCGTAATTGCATCGGGAAGCGTCTTGCGCTCTTCATGATGTTTAATAATTTGTGTCCATTCTTTTATGCTTGGATGTTGTCCTTGTGAGGGGAAAACCGTTTTGTGTTTTTGCGACGTGGTCTCACCGGTTATTCTATGTGTTCTATTTTTTTTGGAGTTTACTCATACCGGAATTATTGTTTGACCCATATTGTTTGTTTTCCCTAAACTCTCGAGTACCCATTTATGTTTGAGTAGTTCAAAAATGACAGGTTTCTTTAGGCTCTTTTAAAGATGGTGGACGAGCAGGAGGCTCCTTATCTATCTAGCTATTTATTTCCGCTGTTATGAGTTGTTGGCTCTATGTATGTATATTTAAAGGCAGGTTGTTATAACTACCTAGACTGATAGTAGTACTTTTGTTGTAACTCGATAACTCCATGTTGAGAGTAATCTTATGTACTATCTTATTTTTATGTTATATATTTAACCGTTTCGTTATGAGATTGTTGTACTATTCTTATATTTTACCCCATGACAACTCGTCTTTTGGATACTTAGGCAACAACACATGAATACCATGGATGTATTAAGTGTCGTTCTCAGGGGTTAGAAAGATGGGTCGTCACAGTTACCTTAAGCCTCGCACATCGGGAATAAAAAAATTAAGGTAGATGCAATAGGGCTATATGGGTTGCACCCATTAGGGTATGGTCATCACCTTTCTAGATTACCCTCTATATTTCGAGTATGTTGTGTATGCTTTGGGATCCTAGTAAAGATCGGAAACGACCGGGGTGATGGGATATTTGGTACTATCTATGGTAGATGTAGGCCGGTTCTATGTTGGTAGAGCTTGGAGCCTCAAGTGCATCCCTCTAGAGATGTACTATTGGAAGGTAGTCCCTTACCTTATCATTGTATGGAATCCGTTCTCCAATACGAGCCATTATAGTTTTAGTTGTAAACCTATTATGTTGGAATTTAATAAATGCAACAATTTCGCTAAGATTACCTACATTTATTTAAAAAAGTTTTCAAAGAATGTCATTAAAAATAATATCTCTGATTTTGCATAGAAAATGGTTTGGTTAGCATAAGGTAAAAACCCGTCCGTGTTTATGTGTGGCGTGGTCTTATGAGATACCCTTTGGTTTCAAAAAAACCCATTTTTTGAGTTTTCTCACACCATTCCCATGACCGACCTGGAGCTTATTTTCTTTTACCCTTAAACTCTGGGTGCCCTATTTTTTTGGGTAGCCAAGTAGTTAGGTAGCTTGGACCATTTTGGGACGAGCATGGAGCATGAAGCTGGAAGGTCCTATGTAGATAGTTATCTATTTCTATTTCCGTTGTATTTTGTATAAGCATCTACCAGCAATTATAGGGATAGACGGTTATAACTGTCCCTAGTTGGGTTAGCACTTGCTATGACTCTGATATCTCATTTTAAGAATGATTGTATGTACTATCTATATGTATAATTACAAGTTGTTAAATGCGATGTGAAAATCTATTTTGTTCTTTCTTCTATCCTTATTTTATTTTACCCTCGATTATCTACCATTCCGGCACTTGAACTTGGGGCGCGTGAGTACCGAGGATGTATAGTGTCAATCTTCGAGGGTTGAAAAGGTGGGTCATCATATATATATATATGTGTGTGTGTGTGTGCGCGTATTAAAATTGACACTTGTTTCTAGGATTTATTAGAAGAGTAGAATAACTATTAATTGAGACTATTTAAATAGTTTGAATCCGAGGTTCCGTAAGAAATTACATACACAGATAGGTATATAAAACATTGGAAGAGAGTTGAGAGGTGGTGTAAATAATCGTAAAAATGTTAAAATGTAGGTTTTGTGAAGATAAAAATAGAATTTTACAATGAAATATATGGTAAATTTATTAAGATAAATGAATAATAATTAATATTGTTCATGTATATTATTTATTATGTATGATTTATATAACTTTATGTTTGAATGAAAAATAATAATTTTACCACTTTTGTTGAGATGAATATGGTTTACATATTGAAACGATCCTATTTTAAGATCCATTAGATGAATTAACGAGTATTTGTTAACTGAATTTATTCAAGTAGTTCAACTTCATAATTACATAATTAATAAACATATATTGATTTTAACATACAATATCAGGCGATATTAAGTAGGGTTTTGTATACAGCTGTCGAAGTTCCAAGATGTAGGTATTTAGCTTTAAAATATTTTTTACAGTGTAACGCATGGTAAATATATATTGATATAAATGGATTGTAAATTAAATTCATAATTATTATTTATGTATATATCTTTGTTATATGATCGATGTATTTGTGTATCTAAATGAATTTTATCCCATTTTTATTAATATGAACATGGTATAAATATTGAATTTTTCTTATTTTTATGATTCATTTGTATATTGAATTTAAAATAGTTTTAAGATTAGATGATTAATTCTAATATATGGAGTTGAATGTAAAATATTAGAAGGAACCCTAGGAGGATTCTGTAAATGGTTATAGGAAGTTTATTATGAAGGTATTTAAATAAAAAAATATTTTGTAATGTACTATATGATGAATTTATCGAGATAAATGAATTATAAATTGAATCCGTTATTCTTGTTTATGCATGTACTTGTATGCGACTTATGTAGCTTAATTTAGTAAAAAAAGCACTTTTACTATTTTTCTTAGTATGAGTATGATATCCATATTGTAATTTTTATATTTTCATTATTTTGTAGACAAACCAACAAATATCATTTTATTTTATTTATCTAATTAGTCTACATTTAATATCGCATAATTAATTTAAAGTGGAAATTAAGGAGGCATCCCTATCATACTTTCATATTGTAAAGCGGGTCCCTGTCAAAGTTTCATTGTAAAGCGGGTCCCTGTTTTCTGGAAACGAAGAAAAATTATTGCTGAAATGTCAGCAACTTTTATAAATAAGTGCTGATATTTCAGCAACTATCTGTGTCAAAGTTTTATTGTAAAAACAAAGAAAAATTATTGCTGAAATGTCAGCAACTTTTATAAATAAGTGCTGATATTTCAGCAACTTTCATAAACTGTGTTCACAGTGTACATAAATGTTGCTGAAATATCAGCAACTTTTATAAATAAGTGTTGATATTTCAGCAACTTTCATACACTACGTTTACAGTGTACAGAAATGTTGCGGAAATGTCAGCAACTTTTATAAAATGTTGCATCATGCTCTGCAATAATCGTGAATAAAAAACAAGGACCTAATTTACACTGAAATTTAGTGAAGGACTTTTCGTGAATTTTGAAACTTAATAAGGACCTGTGCCAAAAGTACCCTAATTTAAATATATGGACCGAAACATAAACTATAAATAAAAAAGTAAGGTGAGTTCTGTAAATAACCTTGTAATTTTAAATTTAGGTATTTGAAGTTAAATGTAGAATTTTACAATGCAATAATGATAAATTTATTAAGATAAATGAATTACAAATTAAAATTATATTATTGTTATATATGATTTATGTATCGTACTCGAATAAAAAAGTTTAGTTTTACCATTTTGGTTAGTACAATAGCGATATACTTATTGAAATTTCCATTTTTAGTATTTATTATAAATATTTGTTAATTAAATTTATTTAAATAGTTTAAATTTTTATTATGTGGTTAATGTAAATATGTGGACTTGAATGTAGAATGTTAGAAGGTAATTGAAAAATTATTTGTAAATAATTTATAAAAGTTTATATATACATACCAAACGTAAAATGATGCGAGAGATTTAGTAAAATAAGTGTACATAAATAAATTAAATGATTTGAAAACAAAATATCCGAAGATAAGAAAGGAGAAGGAGAAAAATTCTATAATTAACGAGAGGGCTAGAAATCCTATATATGCGCGCACACACACACATATGAGTGAAAACATAACTTCGCCATTTGTTAATATGATTGTTATATATATATATATTGAATTATCATCTTTCTTGAAGGATTTATAAATGTATTGATGAACATTAAATAATTGAATTTATTTGGATAATTTTGACTTATTGATCGACATAACTAATTAAATATAAGGAGTTAAATGTAAAAAAAAAGTTAAAATTGAGAAGAGTTTTGTACAACTTTGTAATAAAGAAGAGCATAGATCTTATGGTTAGCTTACTTCTATTCATTTTTAAGTTTTCATTTTTAAACAATTTTAGTTAACCAAAGATTTCATGTTCTTGTAGAAGGGTCATGCTTACAACTTTGATAGTTGCAAAATAATGTTATGTAGCATTTAGTTGAGTTATGAGTTGGGTATGGTTTGATAACATGTTGAAAGTGAGAATGTTTGTACAATCTAATTTTTATCGGTTTAGTCTATGCGTTCACATCGTAATGTTGTAAAATATAAATTTATCTTTTAAAGGTTGTTAAAACTAAAATTATCTTATGTAATGTATTATATTTTTTTGAGATAAATGAATTAGAAATTAAAAGAGTTATTATTATTTATGTATACATTTTATGTTATGTGATTTAAATATCTTCATATCCGAATAAAGAAGAAATAATTTTATTATTTTTCTCATATACATGAATATTGTATATATTGAAATCCTCTTATTTTTAGAATTTATTAGATGGATTAATAAATATTTGTTAATCATATTTATTTCAATAGTTTAAATTTTAGATTATACAATTAGTTAAATATATAGACTTGAATGTAAGATATTAAAAGATATATGAGAAGGGTATCTAAGTAATTGTATAAAAAATTAAAATTTTAGGTATTTAAAGCTTGTAGAATTTTACAGTGCAGTGTATGATAAATACATTTGGTAAATAAATTTGTTATTGTCATTAATATATATGATTTCTGTTACGTGATTTATATATATTTGCATCTACAGTTTTTTTGCCAATTTGTTGGTGCGCCTATAATATACATATTGAAATTTTCATCTTTTAGGATTTATTAATAAGTATTAGTTGATTAAGTTTGTCAATTAGTTTAAATTTTGGATTATGTAATTAATTTAAATGTGTGGATTATAATGTAAACTTTTTGGAAAGAACCGTGAAATATTTGTAAATAATTATAGATTCTTTTAATAGTAGGTATTCAGATGTAAAATAATATGAATAGTTTAGTAGAATAATTGTAAAGTGGTAAATCATAGGATTTTGAAAATAAAATATCCACTTGGAGAAAATAAAGGAGAACATAGATTACTCCTAAAATTAATGAGAGGGCTTCAAATTCTTCTACTTTACTATTAGTTAATAGATTAGAAATTTGTTTTGTGAATATAAATGACTACTTTGACAGTACTACTCCTCGAAGTTAAAATTAATTATTCTTCGGTGCAACTGTCATATAAAATACACTTAATCATCTTATTTTATATCTTATATTTATGCACAAAAAAACAAAAAAGGCCCACATGTGCAAGTACTGCAAAATCTACAAAGCACGTCGAAAGTAGAAAATGTGATGATATAAATATATTTTATAAAAAGTTTAGCCAAAAAGAAAATATTTAATTATAATAAAATTGAAGCTTGTGTTGTGTTTGGATTATCAATTAACATTATATACATATATATATATATATATGTGTGTGTGTGTGTGTGTGTTCGACGCGTTGAAATAAGTTATTATAAAAATATCATATGATTTTGTCCAACTTTTTATAATTATTTAATATGTTGATTTTCTGCTTTATGTATTATAGATTTCATTTAACTTAAATAAATCGGCATTATTCATCTTGTCGGAATTATTTATTTATAATTTTTTCACACATCGATTAAATATTTCAATTTTTTTCATTTTCATTCTTATTAACCAATTTATAAATTATCATATTTTAAATTCAAATTTATGCAAACGTCACGTAGGTTGCCACCAATGTTTTTTCATCGCTAGCTTTTAGTATATTTGTTTCTAGTAATCGGAAACTACACTATAAAATTAAAATCAAAACAAAAAAAATCATCTCGTCATAGAAGGAGATAGAACCGAAAACAAAATTGATGTTATGTTTTAACTTTTCTAATTGTTTTTTTCGAAATAGTACTTAGATACAACATGTCACTAGGACAACAAACCACAAATCATATGTCAATAAATGTTTGAATCACGCTACACAAGTTTCGAACTTGTGACCTCTCGCACCAAAGTTGAATCGCTTAACTAGTGGGACAATGGTGCTTGTCAAAATTTCTATTTGTTTGATACAATTAAATTTTTTTATAAAACCGATACATATTATGTTGTATATGGGTATAATTGAAAAATGCGGTATAATAAGTGATCAACACTTACAATAAGCATTAAAATTTTGCTTATTCAATTAAGTGAACAGAAGAGCTCAATAAAAGCACTTATTTGAAAACGAACAAGCCAACAACCTCTTTATCACTTATTTAATTAAGCATTCAACCCTTATAAAAAATGCAGACTAATTGTACAAAATTAAACCTAATATTATCTTTCATACTCTTCCTTGTAAACTTCTAACCAATTCACACAAAATTTACAGAAAATTTAAAACTAGATTAAATCGAAACTATGCAAAAAATATAGTATCTTTTATTTATCAAACTAGCTCATTTTCATTTTCAACAAAAATGACACTGATTTTCCAAAAAAAGGGTTGGTGGAATATCTAAAATAACCGCATTAGATACTTATGATTTCTTAACGAAAAAACTTATTAACTCATTCGTCGTTATATTTGTAGTTATAAAATAGACAAGAGTAAAAGCTATTAGAGAGAGGTATCTTTTATTCATTGTCACAGCTAATAAAATACAAATTAGCTCTATTTTTTGACTTTATATGTAATGAAGATTACAATAATGTCTTTTATCATTTATTATATTCATCCTTGTTATATATATATATATATATATATATATATATATATTACAACAATCCTCATTGAATATGCATATGTAAAGATGATAAGGATAATTTCCTATGAAAATACCGGGGGAAATATCATAAATAAAGAAAAGTGTGCAACTTTATTTCATCTTTAGATGATATAATGTTATTACGAAGGTTGATACTTCTAGATCAAGATGATGCTTAATTAAAACCTTACTAACAAAACACACAGGAAAAAATATCAATTAAAGAAAAAGAGTACATTATAGCATAATTTTGAATGCTCCCCTTGATTTATAACACATTATTTAATTAGTGTGTCAATGCAGCCGACACATGCCAATTTTATCCACCATCTTTTAAAACGTTGATTTTGGAAGTTCCATTGTGAATAGATCTGTTGGGTTTTCTTGAAATTGGATTTGTTTTACCTCTATATTATTATTCTTTTGTAATTCTTGTATGAAGAAAAATTTAGAAGAAATGTGCTGCGTCCTATCTCCCTTGATGTAAGCTTCTTAGATCTGAGCTGTGCAAGCAGCATTGTCTTTATACATAATAGTTGATCATTATGTAGATGAGAGGATTTGACACATCTTTCAAATGTGCTCAATTAATGTTCTCATCCAAATACATTCTTGACATGGTTCACGTAATGCTAATATTTTAGAATGATTGGATGATGTTGCTACCAACATTTGCTTCGTAGATTATAACGACCTGCCTTTTCAAACCCCATAAGTCGACAATAATACATCCATGGTATTCTATGCCAAACAACTAAGTGCCAGAAAGATAGATTGTTAGGAGAAATAAAGGAGATAGAAGATAAGAAGAAACTAAACAATCATAGAATCTTACAACACAATGGAATAATTTATACTTATCAATATAATGCTTTACAAAGTCATTTCCAAATTGCTACATAAGAGTCATACTAATACAAATTCTACCCTAGGACAATTATAACAGCATGTCCCTAACTAAGTGATACAACATACATATAAATAGCGGAAATAAGATAATAACTAGCTACTGGTGAAGCCTCCTGCTCCTAGCTCCTCCAAAATGCATCTGTGGGAAACATGAACTACTTGGCTACCCATACAAATTTGAGCACCCAAGAGTTTTAGGGAAAGAAAATAAAACTCCGGGTCAGACATGGATCTGGTGTGAGTAAACTCAAAACAACTAAATTATTACTTTTGAAAACTCTTAAAAATCAAGGGTATCTCGTAAAACCACACCGCACATAAACATGGACACGTTTTTACCTTACGATAACCAAAACACTTTTATAGAAAACCCAATAATATTATAATAATGTCTAGCGATTCAAGTAAATATATAAAATAGCCAAAATTGTTAGACGATTAAATTCCAGCATAATAGGTATAAAACTAAAATCGATGGCACTTATTGGAAGTTAGGTGTAACAACCCGAGATTCCACAATCACTTTGTTATCGTCAAATGACGATTTGAATTGTTGGCTAATCGCTGTGGAAGTTTTAATGGGTTGAATTCTTTTAAAAATTGTGTTGAAATTCTTTTGATAATTTGATAAAGGGTTGTGGGCTTTCAAATTAATTCGGGCCGTTCCCTTTTCAATTAATTCGACCCGCCCCTTTTTGTTGAGATAAGGGATGTACTCGGTCCTCTTTTCATTCCTGGAGCCAAAATCCTAAAGCTAAATGAGCGAAACAAATGGTGGCTGCCTCGTTCAAATTAGGGCATGCGTCTCGCTCGTTCTTCCGCCACAATTAGGGCTTTACGAAGCGTCATTTCATTCGATCGAATCAAAGATGGGAGGTTCGCTAATCGACGTGCTCAATCTTGTGGTCGTCGCTCGCAGCTCCTTGATTTGCGTCGAAAATGGTGAGTAGCCCTCACATCTAATTCAACTGTGTACTTCGATTGTTGATTTCAGTGGTGTTGATTTTGAACTGTTCGTTCCGTGGTTATCATTGCTTCGATTTTGGTTAGAAGTTGAAATCACTTGTTCAAATTTTGTTTACTTAGACTTTGTTCGAATTCATATGTTTTCGTGACATGGGTTTCACGGTTTGGAAAATTGTGAATTTCTCTGTGGACTTTGGCATTGCCTTGCATTTGACTTCGGTCACTCTGATTTTGCTGTGGGAATTTCTGGGTTTTTGGATCGGCAGTAGTCTTTGACTTGGTGGTTGCTTTTATCATATTGTTTATTGACTCTGACATTGCATTTCTGAATTGGAAACTTTGACTTTGGATCAGTTGGAAATCTTTGTTCGAACTTATCACCAGTGTTATATATCTCTTGTGATGTAGTCTGGTTTATGTTTGCATTCACTTCTGTCCATTTTACTTCGAGTCACGTTGCATTTGTGGCTGCACTTTGATAATCACGTTGTCAGGCTTGTGTATATACACACATGTTCTATATTTTGTTCGTTGGATTTGTGATTTAATTCATCTCGACATTGTTCGAGTTTGTTCGTTGATGATGATTTTTTTGGCATTTGGGTCGAGATGTTGTTATGAGATGATTTCGGGCTTCGATTTGGTTACCATTCGAACTGTGGCATTGGCTATTTTAAAACTTGAATTTTTGTTACTTATTCACTTCTGTATTGAATTCGAACTTGTCTCCTGATCTTTGTCACCTTGTTTCTCGGCATTGAATAACTTGATTTTGTGAACAAAATGTTGAGATGAGAATTTGACTTGGCATTTGCTATGAGAACTGACTTCGATCATTTTTGAAAATTCTTGCTTGATTTTGTTTGATATTATCTGACCACGGCTCGGGATTGTGCCCTGACATTGATTCCTTCCTTTGTGCTTATTGGCTTCAACATGCCTGTAGCATACTTGATATGTATCTTTTTATAACTGTGTTTCATGATATATTATCCATGATTACTTAAGGCTTACAGTTGAATGGGTAGACTGGTCGACACTTGTATTTTGTTGCACTTGATTCACTCGTGTCTAGTACCTTTTGAAGTTTGCATATGTAGCATTGTTCGTTAGAAGTCCACTGTCCACTGCTCGAGTTGAAGTCTGGTTGCATATATGCCATTACTGTCTCAATTGTTTTAAACCTGTTTATCACCATACGTACATATGTCTGTATGTATATGTGTGTTAGTGATTCATTGTCGAGTGCACTGGTTCATCTACTTGATGTCTACGTGATGCATTTATATAGTTCAGGTCTAGTTAATGATTCTGCATGCATATGAGTATGTGATGTTTTGGAGCTGCAGTCTTCATGTCTGCAGTTTTGGAGTTTCCAGTTGCATTTGGTTCATGTCAGACTTGAAGTCTAGTGGGTATATACCATCTTTGTGCATTTGAGTTTGTCTGTACTATGATTTTCGAATTATTGAGTTTTATAGAAACCTGGAACTGATTTGGTGGTTTGGTAGCACTTCATGTTACCTTGATCACACTATCTTCATATCTAGTGGTGGCTACAGTTTTTGATTTACAGTTGTGTGAGGTAGCTTGTATATGAATTAGCTGTCTTGACCACTTGAGATATTTGGATTTGTTTTCAAACTTCCTTGAGTTGAACCCGATTTCGGGGTTTGACCTTGCGATCATTGTGACTTTCACTGAGCTTTTGTGTATCTCCTGCGATAGTGGCGAGGCAGTACACGCGTGCGTGTACTGCAGCCCTATCAGATTTGACAGTTTTAAATCGATGTTTCGATTTGTTGAATTGTTTCGTTGGTTAATTTCAATGGTTTGGAGTTGTATTTTGATTTGGATTGTTGATATGTTGTTTATCACTGTTTAATGTTATATTTGCCGTTATCCGATTCTCTTATCGAGAAGTTGGATATACGAGATTTCTGTGCTGTCGTCTATTTGATATTTGATTATTATTGCTTCTGTGCATTAGTAACTGAGTTTGAATTAGACTGACCCGTGTATTATCTTCTTTTGAATGTAATACTCGGGTCAGACCCGAGTTATTTCAGGTTGTAGATTTCCTGCTTTGAGTTGCTGTTTGAGCTATGAAGACTTTTCATCTCCTTTGAAGTAGTCTGCGTCTTTTTGTAGTAGTCGTGTCATTGTATAGAATGATATGTATTCATGTATATTAGTTGATAATGTACGTGTATATATAACTTCCAGAGTCGACAGTTGTAGTTGTATCATATGTATTGTGTCAACTATATTGTAACTGACATCAGTTATGTATATATATGAGATTTTGTTTTATCTGTGTTCCGCACTTACATTATCTGTGTTATTATTATATTCATTGTCCTAAACTATTATGAACCGTCGTAGTTTGTTTTATACTGGTAATTGGATATGTTGATGGGAGTAAATAAATAAGATGAAAAATGAAAAGTATATACCACTCCTATCGAGATAAACAATACAAGTGTAAGGCCAACTACGGATGGCCGCTCCTATCCAGCCTTATTCTTCGTAATAATAGACAGTATTTCTTTCAATACTCTTTGTTATTATGAGCATAGAGGTGGGGCGTCACAGTTGGTATCAGAGCTTGGGGTTTATGGGCATAATATAAAACATAACTTGGATGGAACATATGTTACAACTATTGGTCGATGTTTTATTGTGCTTTGAGTCAAAACTAACGTTTTGAATTTAGATGTAAATTTTTAAATATCTTTATTTAAAAATAAAAGTGAAACCGTGTTTTGTTGATTTTATTAAATTATGTTCTTTTTATCAGAGTGCGCAGCGGAAATAGTGAAACTGTCTTCGCTGAGTACAACTGATAATCTTTTTGATTTAAAAATCAAAATACGAAATTGATATGAATTTCATTTGTTGTTTACATAGCTGTAATTATTTTGTTTCTTTGAGAATTTCGAATCCGAATTGAGGATTCAAAGAAATTGCAAATATGTGATTTTTGTTGAAATTTCCGCTGGCTTTCTTTTGTACTAATCATCTATTGATTAGATTTTGCTGTTTTGAATTGTCTTCATTGAAGATACATTCGAATGATTTCTTTGTTTATATTGTAATGTGCGTGCAAATATGAATCGCACGTTACTGCATTAACTCTACGTTGAACCGATGCTTGGTTATGAGACGTATTTTGTTGCCGTTATTTTTATAACGGGATTTTTACATCGATGCTAAATTTTTTGAAGCACGATGTTTTGCTGACATTTTAATGAATGAAAATTCGCTGTTGTTACATTTTGATGTAAATTATTTCGATGAGATTTTGACGTTTAAAAATTACTGTCGCTTTGGCTTCAGTAACCGTCAAGTTTTAAAAGTGGATTTTCAAGCGGTTATTCCGCAATACTGATTTGTGACCCTTTTTACGGTATTTTGAGAAGTACAATTTCCTTATCGAAATTGTTACTGATTTGCTGTTTTAATCACGTGATTGGAAAATCGTTTTAAAATGAAAATTGTTTTATAAAATTTTAGTAGTTTGCATTTTCAAAAGAATGAGAAAGCGACTTAAACGATTCAGCAAAATCGAGGATTATGACCCCTTTCTTTTACTGTTTTTCTTAATTCCGGACTTGTCCGTTTGAGAATGTAAAGTGTATTTTTACAAAATACACAATTTTGCACTTTCAAGGAAACGATGAAGAGAATCAAACGATTTAGTAAAACACGTGGTATGGGACATGTGCGTTTGCTATTTCGGTTAATTCCGGACTCGTTAATTGAAATATCTGTCGTTTTGATGATTTTGATGATTTTACACTTTCAAGGAAACGATGAAGAGAATTAAACGATTTAGTAAAACTCGTGGTTATGGGACATGTGCATTTGCTATTTTGGTTAATTTTGGACTCGTTAATTGAAATATTTTGATGTTTTCGTGTGCTTTCGAGCCACTATGAGGACCTTCGGGTCATATGTTGGACCTTCGGGTCATATGATGGACCTTCAGGTCAAATACCAGTACTAGACCTTCGGATCACTCTGCGGACCTTCGGGTCATTTGTTGGGCGCCAAAATTATGTTGAGTACTAGGTAGGCTTCGGCCATTTGTTGATGCACGTGCGGTGAATTAAAAACTCGCCATCTGATGGGATCGATCCAAGCTTTTATGTTGATTTTCTAGTCTTCTTAATTGATTTCTAGATATTTGTTGTTTCTAATTATCTACAGGTAATTAGATATCTGATGTTATGAGATTTAATTATCGTATCGATAATTAAATATTTGTTGCTTCTAATTATCGTTTGTGATAATCGAATATTTGTTGAATTTGAAATTTGATTATCGTTTATGATAATCGAATATTTGTTGAAATTGAAATTTGATTATCGTTTGTGATAATCGAATATTTGTTGAATTTGAAATTTGATTATCGTTTTTGATAATCGAATATTTGTTGAATTTGAAATTTGATTATCGTTTGTGATAATCGAATATTTGTTCAATTTGAAATTTGATTGTCGTTTGTGATAATCGAATATTTGTTGAATTTGAAATTTGATTATCGTTTGTGATAATCAAATATTTGTTGAACTTGAAATTTGATTATCGTTTTTGATAATCGAATATTTGTTGAATTTGAAATTTGATTATCGTTTGTGATAATCGAATATTTGTTGAATTTGAAATTTGATTATCGTTTTTGATAATTGAATATTTGTTGACTTGAAATTTGATTATCGTTTGTGATAATCGAATATTTGTTGAATTTGAAATTTGATTATCGTTTTTGATAATCGAATATTTGTTGAATTTGAAATTTGATTATCGTTTGTGATAATCGATTATTTGTTGAATTTGAAATTTGATTATCGTTTGTGATAATCGAATATTTGTTGAATTTGAAATTTGATTATCGTTTGTGATAATCGAATATTTGTTGAATTTGAAATTTGATTATCGTTTGTGATAAACAAATATTTGTAGAATTTGAAATTTGATTATCGTTTGTGATAATCGAATATTTGTTGAATTTGAAATTTGATTATCGTTTGTGATAATCGAATATTTGTAGAATTTGAAATTTGATTATCGTTTTTGATAATCGAATATTTATTGAATTTGAAATTTGATTATCGTTTGTGATAATCGAATATTTGTTGAATTTGAAATTTGATTATCGTTTGTGATAATCGAATATTTGTTGAATTTGAAATTTGATTATCGTTTGTGATAATCGAATATTTGTTGAAATTGAAATTTGATTATCGTTTGTGATAATCGAATATTTGTTGAATTTGAAATTTGATTATCGTTTGTGATAATCGAATATTTGTTGAATTTGAAATTTGATTATCGTTTTTGATAATCGAATATTTGTTGACTTGAAATTTGATTATCGTTTGTGATAATCGAATATTTGTTGAATTTGAAATTTGATTATCGTTTTTGATAATCGAATATTCGTTGATTTGAAATTTGATTAGCGCTTTTGATAATTGAATATTTGTTGATTTGAAATTTGATTACCGTTTGTGGTAATTAAATATTTGTTGATTTGAAATTTTAATTACCGTTTGTGGTAATTAGATATGTTTTGATTTGTTTTCTAAGTATCGTTTGGATAATTGGATGTTTGCTGATTTTATGGATAAGAGATTCTCTAGTCTCTAATTGAGTTCAGGTTATGTTGATTTTATTGAATTGCTATTTTCTATCTATCACTGTTGATAGTTAGAATTTGCTGATTATGAAGTTCGTGTTTTCTATTTATCCGTTAGATAACTAGATATTTGCAGTTTTACAAATTGTGATTTGTGCTTTCTAATCATCTCTGTTGATAATTAGCTTTTGTTGTTTTTCTAATTATCGTATCGATGATTAGACATTGCTGTTTTATAATTTTCTGTATTTTAATTATCTAATTGATAGTTGAATATTGCTGATAATTACATTAGTTCAGTTTCGTTGTTTTCTAATTATCTATCTGATAGTTAGATTTTGTTGAGAATTTGTAAATTTCTTTTACGGAATTGAAAGATTTCTTTGGTATTTGTGTTCTCGATTCTTATTTTTCTAGCATAACCAGTTTATGGTAGAAAAATAATTGTTATTGACACCTTTAATTATGAAAATTGCGGGGACGCAATTTTTATAAGGAGGGGAGTCTGTAACAACCCGAGATTCCGCAATCACTTTGTTATCGTCAAATGACAATTTGAATTGTTGGCTAATCGCTGTGGAAGTTTTAATGGGTTGAATTCTTTTAAAAATTGTGTTGAAATTCTTTTGATAATTTGATAAAGGGTTGTGGGCTTTCAAATTAATTCGGGCCGTTCCCTTTTCAATTAATTCGACCCGCCCCTTTTTGTTGAGATAAGGGATGTACTCGGTCCTCTTTTCATTCCTGGAGCCAAAACCCTAAAGCTAAATGAGCGAAACAAATGGTGGCTGCCTCGTTCAAATTAGGGCATGCGTCTCGCTCGTTCTTCCGCCACAATTAGGGCTATACGAAGCGTCATTTCATTCGATCGAATCAAAGATGGGAGGTTCGCCAATCGCCGTGCTCAATCTTGTGGTCGTCGCTCGCAGCTCCTTGATTTGCGTCGAAAATGGTGAGTAGCCCTCACATCTAATTCAACTGTGTGCTTCGATTGTTGATTTCATTGGTGTTGATTTTGAACTGTTCGTTCCGTGGTTATCATTACTTCGATTTTGGTTTGAAGTTGAAATCACTTGTTCAAATTTTGTTTACTTAGACTTTGTTCGAATTCATATGTTTTCGTGACATGGGTTTCACGGTTTGGAAAATTGTGAATTTCTCTGTGGACTTTGGCATTGCCTTGCATTTGACTTCGGTCACTCTGATTTTGCTGTGGGAATTTCTGGGTTTTTGGATCGGCAGTAGTCTTTGACTTGGTGGTTGTTTTTATCATATTGTTTATTGACTCTGACATTGCATTTCTGAATTGGAAACTTTGACTTTGGATCAGTTGGAAATCTTTGTTCGAACTTATCACCAGTGTTATATATCTCTTGTGATGTAGTCTGGTTTATGTTTGCATTCACTTCTGTCCATTTTACTTCGAGTCACGTTGCATTTGTGGCTGCACTTTGATAATCACGTTGTCAGGCTTGTGTATATACACACATGTTCTATATTTTGTTCGTTGGATTTGTGATTTAATTCATCTCGACATTGTTCGAGTTTGTTCGTTGATGATGATTTTTTTGGCATTTGGGTCGAGATGTTGTTATGAGATGATTTCGGGCTTCGATTTGGTTACCATTCGAACTGTGGCATTGGCTATTTTAAAACTTGAATTTTTGTTACTTATTCACTTCTGTATTGAATTCGAACTTGTCTCCTGATCTTTGTCACCTTGTTTCTCGGCATTGAATAACTTGATTTTGTGAACAAAATGTTGAGATGAGAATTTGACTTGGCATTTGCTATGAGAACTGACTTCGATCATTTTTGAAAATTCTTGCTTGATTTTGTTTGATATTATCTGACCACGGCTCGGGATTGTGCCCTGACATTGATTCCTTCCTTTGTGCTTATTGGCTTCAACATGCCTGTAGCATACTTGATATGTATCTTTTTATAACTGTGTTTCATGATATATTATCCATGATTACTTAAGGCTTACAGTCGAATGGGTAGCCTGGTCGACACTTGTATTTTGTTGCACTTGATTCACTCGTGTCTAGTACCTTTTGAAGTTTGCATATGTAGCATTGTTCGTTAGAAGTCCACTGTCCACTGCTCGAGTTGAAGTCTGGTTGCATATATGCCATTACTGTCTCAATTGTTTTAAACCTGTTTATCACCATACGTACATATGTCTGTATGTATATGTGTGTTGGTGATTCATTGTCGAGTGCATTGGTTCATCTACTTGATGTCTACGTGATGCATTTATATAGTTCAGGTCTAGTTAATGATTCTGCATGCATATGAGTATGTGATGTTTTGGAGCTGCAGTCTTCATGTCTGCAGTTTTGGAGTTTCCAGTTGCATTTGGTTCATGTCAGACTTGAAGTCTAGTGGGTATATATCATCTTTGTGCATTTGAGTTTGTCTGTACTATGATTTTCGAATTGTTGAGTTTTATAGAAACCTGGAACTGATTTGGTGGTTTGGTAGCACTTCATGTTACCTTGATCACACTATCTTCATATCTAGTGGTGGCTACAGTTTTTGATTTACAGTTGTGTGAGGTAGCTTGTATATGAATTAGCTGTCTTGACCACTTGAGATATTTGGATTTTTTTTCGAACTTCCTTGAGTTGAACCCGATTTCGGGGTTTGACCTTGCGATCATTGTGACTTTCACTGAGCTTTTGTGTATCTCCTGCGATAGTGGCGAGGCAGTAAACGCGTGCGTGTACTGCAGCCCTATCAGATTTGACAGTTTTAAATCGATGTTTCGATTTGTTGAATTGTTTCGTTGGTTAATTTCAATGGTTTGGAGTTGTATTTTGATTTGGATTGTTGATATGTTGTTTAACACTGTTTAATGTTATATTTGCCGTTATCCGATTCTCTTATCGAGAAGTTGGATATACGAGATTTCCGTACTGTCGTCTATTTGATATTTGATTATTATTGCTTCTGTGCATTAGTAACTGAGTTTGAATTAGACTGACCCGTGTATTATCTTCTTTTGAATGTAATACTCGGGTCAGACCCGAGTTATTTCAAGTTGTAGATTTCCTGCTTTGAGTTGCTGTTTGAGCTATGAAGACTTTTCACCTCCTTTGAAGTAGTCTGCGTCTTTTTGTAGTAGTCGTGTCATTGTATAGAATGATATGTATTCATGTATATTAGTTGATAATGTACGTGTATATATAACTTCCAGAGTCGA
Organism: Allium fistulosum; assembly: GCA_030737815.1. NCBI lineage: Eukaryota > Viridiplantae > Streptophyta > Magnoliopsida > Asparagales > Amaryllidaceae > Allium > Allium fistulosum. The sequence continues at coordinate 487,212,727 of CM060901.1, forward strand.
CAGTTGTAGTTGTATCATATGTATTGTGTCAACTATATTGTAACTGACATCAGTTATGTATATATATGAGATTTTGTTTTATCTGTGTTCCGCACTTACATTATCTGTGTTATTATTATATTCATTGTCCTAAACTATTATGAACCGTCGTAGTTTGTTTTATACTGGTAATTGGATATGTTGATGGGAGTAAATAAATAAGATGAAAAATGAAAAGTATATACCACTCCTATCGAGATAACCAATACAAGTGTAAGGCCAACTACGGATGGCCGCTCCTATCCAGCCTTATTCTTCGTAATAATAGACAGTATTTCTTTCAATACTCTTTGTTATTATGAGCATAGAGGTGGGGCGTCACATTAGGTTTCCATACAATGACTGGGTTAGTGGAGTATCGCCCGTCATAATGCATCTTTAGATAAACACACCGAGAACCTCGACTAGATTCCCTTCCAACACAGGAGTGACCTATCCCTTGCTGGAAAGTACCGAATACATCACCACCACGGTTGGGATCAGCAACCGTACCGAAGCATACAAAAATGGGTCAAATATCGATTCTAAATTTGGTGATGACATACCCTAATGGGTGCGACCCACATGGCCCTGCTTTATCTACCATGTTTTAGTCATTCTCGGTTGATGAGGCCTGAGGCTACGTTTTACCTTTTATATAGCACTGCTCACTTGGAATGCAAACATTGACGCAATGTCAGCATTCGTCCATATAAGTCGTTCATGTGATGAACGATCCGAAGGCACTAATTACAACATCCATTTTGGGATCACTCTCAAGATTAGTAGCAAATAGCCCTTGCACTTCAAAACTACATCTTTGATGCCATACTCTTTAAGATGTCTTCAGTTCGAAACGCTTGAGTTGGATTGATGTGGTTTTCGGATAACATATCTGATCCCGGTCTCTTCGAAACAACTTTCGATAATTTCCAATAAACTCAACCCTGGTTCTTTAGGAAATAAGCAAACAAAAGATAAGAGCGGAATTCACCTCCTAACCGTTTATGGATGGATTTCCTTATCATTTACCCTATAAGAATGAAATGAGATTTATATGCACAATACAACATCATTGGAGATGACTGTGCCATACAACTCACATGTTTCCCCTAGGTATTCCCAAAGTTACGTTTTGGTCCAGCTTTGATAGTCGGTTATTTAACTATCAAATAAACAATAATTCAAACATTGATTCAATTCCATATGGGATCCACTAAGCCTTTATTAATTAATCTTTAATTAATAAAATCACTTTATAAAACTTGATCAAAAGACCTTTACACAACACTATTTCCAAAACTCTTACTTCCCCTTTTTACTTGGAAAATATTTATACTTATCTTAGAGGTATAAGTATATTATAAAAACTTTTGGAAAATTCCTCCTTTCAAATTCCTTTTTGAAAACATTACTTACTATAAATCAATCCATTATCCTTTATAAAAAGTTCCATTTTAAAAGCTCACTTCACATTTAAATACCTTATAAATTTCCAAAGTCAATTTATAAAATACTTCTTTAAGTCTACAAGTCAATTCACAAAACCTCTTTACAAACCTCTAAAATCATTTATAAAACATTTCCCTATTTAAAACTCCTTTGATAAATCTTCTTTAAGAAAAATCCTTTACAAAATATCTTCTGCAAGACATTCTTTTAAACCACTTTAAATAAACCTTTTTAATTAGTAAAACCCATTTTATAAACAAGTTATTATTTATAAATACCTTTATAAAATAATAATAATATACCTTGAAAAATCATTTATAAACCTTAAACCCCAAATTAATTAAAGAATTGAAGTTAATTCAAAGCCATACTATATAATTTGAAAAGGAGACTTAGCTATCCCAATAGTAGTAATTTAATTTACCATTTAACATTAATTTCACTTTCAAGTTACTTAACCATTTGTTTACATAAGTCAATATAGATGTGAATGCAATTCATATCTAAATCAGGGAATAACATGTCAATACAACTCAACTAGCATATACATGTCCAAATAATATAATAGCAGGCTAGTGATTTGTCATGCTAAATAGATGACCATACAATGCACTACGTATAACAAAAAGGGAATTTATTCTACTAAACATATGTCCATATAATAAATAATTACATTATAGCAAAACGCGAGTGTATTCTTCTATCAGATGTCCAAATAATCAATTTATAGCAGAATATGGATTTATTCTACCAACAAATGTCCACATAACAAACAATTACATAACTCATTCTATAACACCCAAGATTTTTGATAACATTATTTAGGATATTTAATTAGCTAAATAAAATAAAATAATGTGTTGATTAGGGGATTGAGATTTGATTTAATCAAGGATAGCTGTGCCATTTAACAATGAATTAAAAGAAGAAGTTTAAATTGAAATAGAGGAGGGGTAAAATAGGAAAGAGGCCATTCCTATATCCTCCAAACCTTGGCCGTGTATTAGAATACACGTTCATTTCATTTTTAAAATTTTTATAACCCAAGGCCGGCCACCATTAACAAGGAAAAAGGGGAAGAAAAGCTAGGAAGAAGCTAATTCAAATCAAATCTATTCATATCTCAATCTCTTAATCTCCAAAGCTATGGTGAATAATGTTTACATCTCATTTTTGATGGTATTATTGGTTTTTAGGTGATTGCCGAATATTTTGCATTGATTTGCTATGATTTTGAATGATGGAGTGATAATATATACATGTTGATGATTTATGTATATTCATATTGATTTTATGATATGTTTTAAGGTGAAAACCCTATAAAGTGACATCCAAATGCCTTGAGAATTTTTATGAAGATCAAAAATAATATTTTAGAGATGAGTTTCGATTTTTGGAATTTTTTGAAATTATGTGGAATTTATATGAATTTTCTAGTAAAGAAAATGCTAATTTGGTTTAATAATTATTTTCAGTTAAATAATAAAAGATTGGGGTCTAAAATTTTTATATGTTGGAAAACATATTAAAACAGATTTTCTGGAATTTTTGTAGATTTTTCCTAAGCGTTTTATGGGTTATATGAAATTATTTAAGGTATGAGACTTAAATGTTTTATATAATTAAAAGAGGAGTAGGGGGATTTTTGCAAAATGATTTAAATTATAAAATTTGGAAAGTCGGCAGCACTTTTGAAAAGTGCAGTACTTTTTATTGGTAAAGAAAGAGACAACCAATCACAATTAGACATGTATGGCAGGTTAGGTGAAAAGAACTATTTGCTACATGTTTTTCACTGTTTTGACACCGTCGGCACTAGGTTCCGCCTCCTTATCTTCGCTTCTGACACAGTCGAAACCAATGCGCATAATATAAGTTTACTGGTACATAGTGAATTGGATGTAGGCGGAAGGTGGGGAGTCGAAACCAAGGGTTCCAAAGGGGTTGAGGCAGTCCTTTGTTTTAAATTAAAGAAATACGCCTGCTTGCTTCGACTAAATGGCTTTCGAAAAAGTAGCTTTCGACCAGGTCAAATGATTTAAAGGAAATGGTTTTGATTGGGTTGTGCCTCTGTTTTTAAATAATTGCTTTCGACTAAGTCAAAATATTTTTTTTGCCACCTTTTTACCTTTCGACCCAGATGGTTTCGAAAGGGTTGTTTTGTTTTCTAAAAATTTGGCCACCTCTCCAATGCTTTCGAAGGGATGGTTTCGACACCATCACTTCATTACTTAGGAAATGGTTTCGAAGTAGATGCTTTCGACTTAAATGTTTTAAGACCCTTTTTCTATAAGTAAAGTAAAACCCAAATTGGTTTCGAAAGAGATAGTTTTAAATGGTTTCAAAATAGATGCATTCGACTTTAATGGGTTTCTGATCCTTTTGCTCTACTTAAAGGCAAAATCCAAATGGTTTCGACCGAGATGTTTCCAAAGGTTTCAAAGGGGTAAATTTTTGAATGGTTTCAAAAGGTTTCCACATGTTTTAAATTGAACCCAAAGTGCTTTCGAAAGGATTGAGTTTTGACTGTTTCGAAAGGTTTTAATGAACGGTTTCGAAAGGGGTGGTTCCCCAAGCTTTCGAAAGGATTGATAGGAAGGTTTTTTCTATGTTTTCGAAAGGCAATATTTAAAAGGTTTTAAAGGGGGATGTCTGATCTTTTGAAGCTTTCAGAGAAAAGAAAGGAAAGGCTTTTCCAATATTTTCGAAAGGCAATATTTAATGGTTTCGAAAGGGTTTTCCAATGGTTTCCAAGGGGTTACCTTCACTGGTTTTGAAAGGGTTGTTTAACGTTTTTAAACAAAGGTTTCGAATGTAATTGATAGGCAATGTGGCCTAAGTATTTTCAAGTTAAAAAGGGTTTTGACTTGTTTTGGGAGGATAGTTAATCCTTACTAAATCTCATCAACATCATTTTGAGTAAAGTGTATATAACATGGTAAAAATGGCTTAGGGTAAAGCTAAAGATATATTTTCTTTGTATATAAATATGATTTGAAGGACTAAATCATTTTGAAAAGGTTTTCAAGGAAAATTTAAAGTGTAGTTAACCCTAAGAAAATAATCCGGACAATTAGTCCATTTTGCAGGCAGTTAGCCTAGATTTCAAATAGGTGGTCCAATTTATGGGCAGTCAGCCCAGTTGTATGAACAGATAGTCCATTTGTAGCATAACAGACCTTGCTATTATATTGTGGGCAGATAGTTCACATATTACTTGTTTTAAGGACAAATAGTCCATTTATTTGCATAAAGGATATTGCTATTTTGATATAATCAGTTTGATTAACCAGTTTGGTTGCAGGAAAGGATTTGCAAAATATATGTTTTAAAGTGGGTATTAGTGAGGGGAAACCCGTTCCGCTAAGCGGCATGGTCTTACTTAATATCGGTAAACCGAGATGTAACAGTATTATTCATACCGGGCTTTATGTCTGACTCGAAGTTTTTGTTCCCCTTAAACTCTCGGGTGCTCAAAATTGATTTGAGTAGGCTGAGGGTTAGGGTTTTCAGGTTTTTGTCTTTTGGCAAATAAAGCTTCCAGAGACGAGCATGTGGCTGATGGATAGCTAACTAGGATTTGCAGTTTCATTTTGTTTTTATTCCGCTGTGTATATTAAGTCAGATATGACTATATCACTTTGATCAACCAAGGGGGCATCGTCAAATGTCGCACTTGGCGTATTTTTGTAATGATTATAATTAATCTTTACCTGGGAAACGATATGAGATTATGTAACTTGGATATGAATATGTTTGGAATGTAATCAGCAAAATGTTGTTTTTTTAAAATCTGTGATTTTTTTCATATTCAAGTGCTTCTGATATTATGGATACCATTATCATTACCATATTTTATCACCAGAAGTTAATACTATGGATGACTGCAGCATCTGTAGCGCTTAGCTTTTGGCCTCCAAATACGGGATGTTACAACTTGGTATCAGAGCATGGTTTATGAAAAACTTTAAACTAAAAATGATTTTTAAAACATAATCCTAAGGAATTAGAGTAAGATTGACATATGGGATAACGCTATAGTAACATACTTGCATTTGCTATAAATAAGTATACGCTTTATCTTTAATCTCCTATCCTTTTTAGGTTATTTTTCCGTATCCCATAAGGTTTGAATACAGATATGGAAGGTAGAAGAGGAAGAAACCCAGGAGGGTAGGGCACCAAAGGAAATGCCAGACCTAGTACAAGGAGATCCCAAGGTCAGGCACAAGCAGAGAATATAGGTGCTAGAGTCCCACAAGTGGACATGGGGGCTATGTATCAGTTTTTTGTGAATATGATGCAAGCTGGAGTTGTAACTGAAATGGTAGGAGGAGATGTTGTAGAGGTAGGAGTTTCGGAAGTTCCGGTAGTTAACCATTATGCTAAGCGAGCGAAGATTAGGCTAAGCGTGGAGGGAAGCCTTTTCTGGAGACAAAGGATGCTATAGAAGTGGAAAATGGTTGTTGCACTGCAAAATGATTTTTTTAGACTTGGGGCTCAATGACGAGCAGAAGAGAAGGTTGGCATCTAGATAGCTTTAGGGAGCCGCATTGTTTTGGTGGAACAGTGTGACGGTTGGTGTGGATGAGGAAACTTTGTCATGGGAAGATTTCAAGGGAAGATTCCAAGAGAGGTTTATGTCTGCAATGGCACAGTCTGCTCTGATCAGGAAGTTTACTGAGTTAAAGCAGGGAGATATGTTAGTTCTAGAATATGTTAGAAAGTTCGAGGAGTTGGCCCGGTATGGGTATGCTTTAGTGGATACAGTCATGAAGAGGAACGAGAAGTTTATCAGGGGATTGAAGCCTGAGTTAGCTAGGGCCACATTATCTCATATTAGAGATCCTTCTGACTTTGTTGTGGAAATGGCATTAAGGCATGAGGAGATCCTTGATTATCTAGAGAAGAGTAAGGATAAAGAAGTCCAGGTTGGGCAGAATCAAAAGAGGAAGTTGTTTCCTAAGAAAGGTGCTCAGAAGGGTGGAGCAGTTAAGAAGGGGAAGTCTGAGATTGTCCATTTCAAGTGCGATAAGAAGGGGCACTTTGCTAATGAGTGTCATGCTGGGAAGGCTAAGGAGGTGGCTGGAAAGAAGGGTGTTCGGTGCTTTAACTATGACCAAATTGACCATTATAAGAGCCAGTGCAAGGAGCCCGCAAAGGATGGAAATGGCAAGGTGTATGCATTGGAACCTGCTACTTCTAGGCAAATAGCTCTGGAAAAAGGAAAGGCGGTCTTAGGAGGTATGCTTCAGATTCATGGTATGCCTGTTAGCGTTCTATTTGATACTGGTGCATCACATTATTTTATATCTAGATGTTTGATAGATAAGCTTAATCTAGAATCAGCATATTTAGTTACTTCCTTACGGGTTGCGAATCCAATAGGAGGGTATGCAACTCTAGGGTTGAGGTGTGACTAGTTAGAGTTTGACCTGTTAGGTCATATTTTGTTTGCACTTTGCATGTGTTTGATTTTGTGGGGTTCAAGATTATTCTTGGGATGGAATGGTTAAGTGAGTACGATTCTAGGATAGGAAAATATCGCTTAGACACCAATATTGTAGTGATCAGATAGTTTATACCATAGAAGGTTCTTGCGGTGAGATGTATTCTTTGTTGGGTGCTATGGAATTGGATGATGAGTTGAGTTTTTGTGGCTAGAGAATGCGCAGATGTGTTTAAGCCTATAGTTGGATTACTGCCGGAACGAGCCATTGAGTTTCGAATAGATTTGGTTTCGGGAGAAGAACCAGTGAGTAGATCGCCAAGCAGGATGACCCCTACAGAGATAAGGGAATTAAAGGTGCAGTTGGTGGATTTAGAAAGCAAGAGTTTTATCAGGTCTAGTAGTTCTCCTTGGGGAGCAGCTGCGGTGTTTGCTAAGAAGCCGGATGGATCGTTATGGCTTTGTATTGATTATCGTAGGTTGAATGAAAGAGCGATAAAGAATCGATATCCATTGCAAGGATTAACGATTTGTTCGACCAGTTGAGTGGAGCCAAGGTATTTTCGCAGTTCTATTTAGCGACAGGTTTCCATCAGCTCAGAGTAGCAGAGGATAGTATATCTTTGGTGACGTTTAGGACCAGATATTGGTCGTACGAATGGTTAGTTATGTCATTCGGACTGACTAATGAGCAGGCTTTCTTTGTGGATTTGATGAACCGGGTTTTCCGAGAGCACTTGGATAGGTTCGTATTGGTTTTCATAGATGATATCTTAATATACTCTAAGGATGAAAGAGAGCATGAAGTTCATCTTAGAGTGGTGCTTGAGATGCTAAGGCTACATCAGCTGAAAGCGAAGTTCTCAAAGTGTCGTTTCTAGAAGAAAGAAGTGAAGTTTCTAGGTCATGTAGTCTCAAATGAAGGGTTGTCAATAGATCCGACTAAGATTGAAGCAGTGAATAGTTGGAAGATACCCGAGACAGTGATGGAGATAAAGAGTTTCCTTGGGTTGGCTAGTTATTATCGGAGGTTCATTAAGGATTTTTCGCAGATAAAGGCACCGATGACCAAGCTGACAAGAAAGGATGTGAAGTTTGTGTGGACCGATAAGTGTGTGGAAGCATTCTGGAGTTTGAAACACTTATTGACCCATGCGCATGTGCTGGTTGTTCCAGAAGGGAATCATGATTTGGTGGTTTATACCGATGGTTGTGGAACATGATTAGGAGCTGTGCTGATGTAGAGGGGTAAAGTGATTTCCTACGCTTCTAGACAGCTTAGACCGCATGAGGTCAGATATCCAATGCATGATTTAGAATTGGCTTCAGTGATTTTTGCTTTGAAGGTGTGGAGACATCACCTTTTGGGAGAAAGGTTTGAGTTATATACAGATCATAAGTCGCTGAAGTATTTGTTCTCTCAGAAAGAGTTTAACATGAGATAGCAAAGGTGGTTAGAGTTTATTGTCACTTATGATTTTGAGATTGAGTACACACCGGGAAAAGGCAACAATGTTGCAGATGCACTAAGTAGGAAACATCAGAATGCAGTATTAGCGATGATTGCTGAGTGGAAAGATTTGGAAGCATTAGCATATTGCAGAGTGTAGTGGAGATCCAAGGCTGGGTCTAGTGGAGATATAGTTGTATTATCTTGTTTGGAAGTTCGACCAGTGTTGATCAAAATGATTGCTTATAAATAGGAAGAGGATCTGGTATTAGCCGAACGGATCAGAAAGTTAAGAGATGGAACCAAGAGCGACGACTTGAAAGATTTCAGTCTTGGCCAGAATGGGAGGTTGAGAAAGAAAATGAGATTATGTGTTTCGAGTGTAGGAAACATAAGGAAAGAAGTATTAGAGGAATGCCATCATTCAAAGTTCTCTGTTCACTCATGAGGTACTAAGATGTATCAAGATATGAAAAGGAGTTTCTTCTGGGAAGGTATGAAGCGGGATATTGGGTTGTGTCTAAAGTAGTGCATGATTTGCCAACATGCAAAGGCCGAACACCAGAAACCAAGTGGGTTGCTTCAGCCGTTAGATATTCCACTGTGGAAGAGGGATTCTATCTCCATGGATTTTATTGACGAGTTGCCAAGGTCGAATAGGGGAAATGATAGTATATGGGTCATAGTGGACAGATTGACAAGAGTGCCCATTTCATTCCAGTTAAGTCAACCAGAACGCACCTGTTTTGGCGAGGTTATTCCTAAAGAATGTGGTTAGACTGCATGGAATTCCTAGTAGCATAGTTAGTAATAAAGATCCTTTGTTCACTAGCGAGTTCTGGAAGAGTCTGTAGGAAGTTTTGGGAACCAAGCTCAAGATGAGTACCGCTTACCATCCGTAGACTGATGGGCAAACGGAAAGAGTTAACAAAATCTTGGAAGATTTGTTAAGAGTTTGTGTATTTGATTTCGGGGGATCATGGGAAGACCATCTCCATTTAGTCGAGTTTTCTTATAATAACAGTTATCAGACTAGTATTGGGATGGCACCATTTGAAGCTTTGTACGGAAGGCCATGCAAATCTCCCGTATGTTGGCTAGAGACTGGGGATAGGTTGGTTCTTGGTATAGATTTAGTCAAAGAAGCTGCAGAAAAGATTGAGATCATTCGGGCTAGAATGAAGGAGGCTCAGTCTAGGCAGAAGAGTTATGTAGACAAGAGACAGAAAGATCTAGAGTTCTCGGTTAGAGACTAGGTTTTCTTCAAAGTGTCACTGATGAAGGGTGTGATTAGATTTGGAAAATCGGGGAAGTTAGCACCAAGATTTGTTGACCTTTTCCTATTGTTGTGAGGATCGGGAAACTCGCATATAGAGTTGAGTTACCGAGCAGTTTAGCAGGAGTCCATGATGTTTTTCATGTTTCTCATCTCAAGAAGAGTGTTAGAGACCTGGAGACTACTATTGCACCAACTGTGCTAGATGATTTATTGGTAGAACCAGATTTGACCATAGTGAGAAAGCCAGTTCGCATAGTTGCGAGAGATGAGAAGAGGCTTAGAACCAAGATGGTCAGATTAGTCAAAGTCCAGCGGAGCGACGATGATAGGGACCATACTTGGGAGATTGAGAGCAAGATTAGAGAACTTATCCTGACTTATTTGATGGTATGTTTTACCTTCTTGTTTGATTTTTGTGTACCTTATCACAATTTCGAGGACGAAATTCTTTAAGGAGGGAAATCTGTAGCACCCCAGATTTTTGGTAACATTATTTAGGATATTTAATTAGCTAAATAAAATAAAATAATGTGTTGATTAGGGGACTGAGATTTGATTTAATCAAGGGTAGCCATGCCATTTAACAATGAATTAAAAGACGAAGTTTAAATTGAAATAGAGGAGGGAAAAAATAGGAAAGAAGCCAATCCTACTTCCTCCAAACCTTGGCCATGTATTAGAATACACGTTCATTTCATTTTGAAATTTTTTATAACCCAAGGCCGACCACCATTAACAAGGAAAAAGGGTAAGAAAAACTAGGAAGAAGCTAATTCAAATCAAATCTATTCATATCTCAATCTCTTTAATCTCCAAAGCTAAGGTGAATAATGTTTACATCCCATTTTTGATGGTATTTTCGGTTTTTAGATGATTGCCAAATATTTTGCGTTGATTTTCCATGATTTTGAATGATGGAATGGTTATATATACATGTTGATGATTTATGTATATTCATATTGATTTTATCATCTTTTTTAAGGTGAAAACCCTATAAAATGGTATCCAAATGCCTTGAGAATTTTTATGAAGATAATAAATAATATTTTAGAGATGGGTTTCAATTTTCAATTTTTTTTGAAATTATGTAGAATTTATATGAATTTTCTAGTAAAGAAAATGCTATTTTGGGTTAATAATTATTTTTGGTTAAATAATAAAAGATTGAGGTCTGAAATTTTTATATGTTGGAAAACATATTAAAATAGATTTTTTGTAATTTTTGTAGATTTTTCCAAGTGTTTTAAGGGTTATATAAAATTATTTAAGGTATGAGGCTTAAATGTTTTATATAATTAAAATAGGAGAAGGGGGCTTTTTGCAAAATGATTTAAATAATAAAATCTGGAAAGTTGACAGCACTTTTGAAAAGTGCAGTACTTTTTATTGGTAAAGAAAGAGGCAACCAATCACAATTAGACACGTAAGGCAGGTTAGGTGAAAAGAACTATTTGCTACATGTTTTTCACTATTTCGACACCGTCGGTACCAGGTTCCGCCTCCTCATGTTCGCTTCCGACACAGTCCAAACCAATGCGTATGGTATCAGTTTACTGCTACGTAGTGAATTGGATGTAGGCGGAAGGTAGGGAGTCGAAACCAGGGGTTCCGAAGGGGTTGGGGTAGTCCTCTGTTTATTTAAAGAAATAAGCCTTCTTGCTTCGACTAAATGGCTTTCGACAAAGTAGCTTTCGACCAGGTCAAATGATTTAAAGGAAATGGTTTCGATTGGGTTGTGCCTCTGTTATTAAATAATTGCTTTCAACTAATTCGAAACCTTTTTGCTGCCGCCTTTTTACATTTCGACCCAGATGGTTTTGGAAGGGCTGTTTTGTTTTCTAAAAACTTGGTCACCTCTCCAATGCTTTCAAAGGGATGGTTTCGACACCATCACTTCATTACTTAGGAAATGGTTTTGAAGCAAATGCTTTCGACTTAAATGTTTTAAGACCCTTTTTCTATGAGTAAAGTAAAACCCAAATTGGTTTCAAAAGAGATAGTTTTAAATGGTTTCGAAACAGATGCTTTCGACTTTAATGGGTTTCTGATCCTTTTGCTCTACTTGACGGCAGAATCCAAATGGTTTCGACCGAGACGTTTTCAAAGGGGTAAATTTTTGAATGGTTTGGAAAGGTTTCCACATGTTTTAACTTGAACCCAAAGTGCTTTCGAAAGGATTGAGTTTTGACTGTTTCAGAAGGTTTTAATGAATGGTTTCGAAAGGGGCGTTTCCCTAGGGTTTCGAAAGGATTGAAAGGAAGGTTTTTCTTATGTTTTCGAAAGGGAATATTTAAAAGGTTTTAAAGGGGGATGTCTGATATTTTGAAGCTTTCGGAGAAAAGAAAGGAAAGGCTTTTCCAATATTTTCGAAAGGAAATATTTAATGGTTTCGAAAGGGTTTTCCAATGATTTCGAAGGGGTTACCTTCAATGGTTTCGAAAGAGTGTTTTAACGGTTTTAAACAAAGGTTTCGAATGTAATAGATAGGCAATGTGGCCTAAGTATTTTCAAGTTAAAAAGGGTTTTGACTTATTTTGGAAGGATAGTTAATCCTTATTAAATCTCATCAACATCATTTTGAGTAAAGTGTATATAACATGGAAAAAATGGCTTAAAGTGAAACTAAAGATATATTTTCCTTGTATATATATATGATTTGAAGGACTAAATCATTTTGAAAAAGATTTCAAGGAAAATTTAAAGGGTAGTTAATCCTAAGAAAATAATTCGGACATTTAGTCCATTTTGCTGGTAGTCAGCCTAGACTTCGAACAGTTAGTCCAGTTTGCGGGCAGTCAGCCCAGTTGTGTGGACAGGTAGTCCATTTGTAGCACAACGGACCTTGCTATTATAATATGGGCAGATAGTTGACATATTACTTGTTTTACGGATATATAGTCCATTTATTTGCATAAAGGATATTGCTATTTTGATATAATCGGTTTGATTAACCAGTTTAGTTGTAGGAAAAGATTTGCAAAATATATATTTTAAAGAGGGTACTAGTGAGGGGAAACCCATTCCGCTAAGCGGCATGGTCCCACTTAATATCAATAAACCAAGATGTAACAAAATTATTCATACTAGGCTTTATGTCTGACTCGAAGTTTTTGTTTCCCCTTAAACTCTCGGGTACTCAAAATTGATTTGAGTAGGCTGAGGGTTAGGGTTTTCAGATTTTTGTCTTTTGGCGAATAATGCTTCCAGAGACGAGCAGGTGGCTTACAGATAGCTAATTAGGTTTTGATTCCGCTGTGTATATTAAGTCAGATATGACTATATTACTTTGATCAACCAAAAGGGCATCGTCATATGTCGCTCTTGGCGTATTTTTGTAATGATTATAATTAATCTTTACCTTGGAAATGATATGGGATTATGTAACTTAGATATGAATTTATTTAAAATGTAATCAACAAAATGTTGTTTTTTTGAAATCTGTGATTTTTTTCATATTCAAGTACTTCTGATATTATGGATACCATTATCATTACCATATTTTATCACCAGAAGTTAATACTATGGATGATTGCAACATCTGTAGTGGTTAGCTTTTGGCCTCCAGATATGGGATGTTACACATTCGTAATTGTTTGTCCACTTAATGGTACCGACGTTTGAATCCTTTATTTTCGAAATTAGCTTTGGAAAAGAAGTACCTTTAAAACAATTTGATTCTTGGAAAACAAAGATTAAAACTTAAAACTTAAAACTTTCTTTTAGAATAATTAATTACAAGTTAAACCCTTTATTAAACCATAAATAAACTTAAATAAATCTTAACTTCATTTAATTAATAACTAAGAAATAATATACCTTAAATAATTAATTAATTATAAACCTAAACCCTTAATTAATTTATAATTAAAAATAAATCAAACACTTTATTAATAATAAAAAATAATTAACCCAATAATTAATTAACAATTAATTAAAAATAAATCATATACTTAGCTCTTAATTGATTAAAAGCTAGACTTGCTTAATTAATAATTAATTAAAATTAATCTTAACTTTTAAAGATAATTAATTAATAATTAATCTTCACTTAGTTATAATTAATAATCTTGTTTAACACTTAATTAATTATTAGTTATCATAATTAATTAATTAATTATTAATTATTAAGTTCTTAATCAACTTTTCTTAATCATTATTATTAAGCTATTAAAACATTTCAAAACTCTTTAAAATATAAAAAATTAAAATTTCAAAAATCGGACATTTTATCGAACTGCATCCATAGCGACTATCGCTATGGATACCATAACTTTCAAACTGTTTTGCTTGCTAACTTGACAACTCAAGTTCACCACTAACTTCACTTACTAGTTTAGTTCACTAACTTTTAGCTTGCTAACCTTTTTCTTATTATTTGCTTACTAACTTAACTTCTAAAGTTTAGTTTCTAACTTACTAATTAGTTTACTTCTCACTTACTAATTAGTTTCTATTTGCTAACCAATTTGCTAACTAACTTACCATATCACTTCCAAACACAAAACAAAGATCATAACATTATACCAAAAACATCACTTTAATATTTGATTCATAAATCTACGCTAAACCATAAACTAGCAACATATGTACATCCAAACCATATGATAATTCAACCATCCAAACAATATATGCTACAACCAAATAGGCAACATAATAACGGTTGAATCTTTCCACAAAAAGCTAGAAGTTTACTCATTAGAACTTACTAACTCGAAGCAAACTCTTTTGAAAACTTGAAATACTTAAGAACTTGCAAAGCTTGGAAAACCACAAAAATCAACTCGAAAATGAGTCAGAAAAAATATATTTTTGACCCATAAATGTTCGAAATTTGAGAAAGTGTTGTAAATGAAAATTATAGCCATCTCAATTCTCTTACATCTAGAAAAAGGAATTTCTTGATTTTATATATTTTAGAGGAAGTTATGGTCGGATGAAGTGTGAGTAAAAATTGAGGAAGTGGAGTATTGAAATGGAAGGAGATATTCAAAACAAGTTTGAAACATATTAAACAACATAAACTTTAAAATTTCAAAGAGAATCCATTAAGGAGTTTTACAAAGCTTTGGAAAAGAAAGAGCAAAGTTAGGGAGTGAGAAAATGAATGGTAAATGGAAAAAGAAAATGTTTTATATAAAATGTAATTTGGAAATTACAAAAAAGTCCTTCCCTTACATACCCTCCACTATATAGTTGCCACATCACCCTCTCTCCTCTACCTCACCCATATCCGCCTATACCTAGTCACCCTCCCATCACATCAAGCCACCATGCCATCATGTCAAAGCAAGCATCCATTTAAAGCCTTAGTCCTTTATGTGGCACTTTATATTATAATATATATTACTTTATAAAAGAAATCTTATCTTACATAAATATATCATACTTAAGTATTTGTATATATGTACTTATGCATATGCCTTACTTATTTGTATGTGTATATGTGTGTACAATAGTGTTACGATGATTCTGACAACTTTTAGTCGACAAAAAGTAGAAAATTCGGAAAATGAATTCCGGTCACATTTTTAATCTTTCTTCGAACTAATTATTTTTGTAGACAAAATTTGAAAATGATTTCACCATCATTAATTATTATTTAAATGATTTTTATTTTCATTATAATATCTATTATTTGAGTATTTAAAATTAATTAAATATTCGCAAATCAAAGCAGCGAAATTCCAGGTCGTTACATAGATCGTCATGAAATAGCTATAGTACCATTACTAAACACATACCCAGTTTATGATCTTGCTTTATGTTAGTCGAAAAGGAAACCTGCATTAGCATAGCCAACTAGATTCGAATTATTGCTTATGTTAGAATAAAAAAAGCCTAAATTTGTCATTCCACGAAGATATCTCCAAATATGTTTTATACCTTCCCAGTGTCTTTTCGTTGGTGCAGAACTATACCTTGCTAGAAGATTTACCGAGAATGCAACATCTAGTCACGTACATTATGCTAAATATAATAATGGACTAATGGCACTGAGATATGATACTTCTAGACCATGTATATTTTCATCGTCTTCTTTTGGGCCGTAAGGGTCCTTTTAATATCTAAAGATGTGACAACCATAGGCATAGTAAGTGGATATGATTTGTCCATCTGAAAATGCTTAAGGATTTTCTCAATGTATTTTGACTGATGGATCAGTATACCATTAGTATTATGCTTGATCTGTAGACCAAAGTAGTATTTAGTTTTTCCAAGATCTTTCATTTTAAATTCTTTCTTTAAATAATTTATTGTTTCATCAATCTCTTCTAAAGTCTCAATCAAATTTATATCATTAACATAAACTGCTAAAATAGCAAATCCCTCTATAGATTTGTTTATAAAGATACACAGAAAAATGAGATAGTTTTTATATCCAGCTTTTATCAAATATTCAGGTTATACCATATTCCTCTAGATTTTTTCAAACCATATAGTGATCATCTCAGTTTTAATGAGTATATCAACTTTAAAAAGCTGTCACAACATCAGTTAATCTTATATAAAGTTTTTCAGAAACTACAAAGCTTATCAAGTAACGAAATGTTATGACATCCATAACAGGAGAGTACGTTTCTTTAGAGTCAAAACCCAGTCTCTGTAGGAAACCTTGTGCGACAAGTTGTGCCTTGTATCTTGCGATTTCAGTTATCATTTCGTTTTCTAACGAATATCCATTTATAGCATATTGGTTTAACATTTTCTGGTATTTTCCCTATCAGCCCAAACACGCCATGTTATTCGCGTGAATCTAGTTCAACATGGTGTTGACGCCAAAAATGGGTATCAACACCCAATAAAATTTATTAGAGATTAAATGAAGAATGAAATTAAAATAGAGCAAATATCATAAATGAAGACATAGATTTTTATAGTGGTTCGACAATCTTGGCCTATGTCCATTTTATTTTTTTATTAATCTTCCACTCGATTACCATTACAAGAATGTTTGGATCAGCTGGGATCCAATAGTAGAAAACTGAAAAATAAAAATGGCATAGCCTTGGTAGAGAAAGCCAGATCCATTTTCTTACGCTATGCCTACTGTATTTATAGGGGAAGACATGCGCGGATTAGCCCGAAATTTTGGCAGAAGGTTCAGGAGACCCAAACGAGGCGACCAAAAAGTTTGCAGGCCTATCGGGAACCACAATAAGGATCGGTACCGATCCCTATAAATGCATTAGAATGGGCTGAAATCCCTATTAGGGTAGGCCCATGATGTTAGCTACTTGTACTCCAAATTTCGTGAAAATTTGACCTACGGTTTGTGAGATATCGCATTTTCCGCGAAGTAGTGTTGTTTGAATTCTGATTTCTGCCGATCCCTCTAGAGGGATAGGTACCCATCCCTCCAACTTGCTCCAAATGCCATGCACTCCCTATGGAGTGTTCCACATGTCCTAATTAGCTTATACTCCAGGTTTCATGTTGATAACATCTGTAGATTTTGATTTATTGACCGATCATTGTTGCAATATGTAGTGAAAGCTGAATATGAACGACCCCTTTTATACCAATCCCTTTTGATAGGTGAAGTAATTTGCCAATAACTTGAGCATACGAACTTCAAATGACTTGAAACTTGGAATGTAGCCTCATGGGGCCTTCCTTGTCACTTTGTATCGATCTTACCAAGTTTGGGACATTAATTGAGGATATGTACTAATCCCTTAAGGAAAGGGATAGGCACTGAACCCCCACTTAGAGGAGGCATTATTCCATACTTAGAATATTCTTGAGAGTCTATTTGTTAGCCTCGGTTGATCGTCGCTTCCTATCATTGCATGCGCTTGATCTCTAAGCCTGATAATCATCTCTCCGGGCTGTCTTCCTCAATGATCGCTCAATCTAACTTGTCTAGTCGGTCTGAATATAGCCGGGCCAAAATGCCTGATAACTCTTGCCCTCTAAAATACGTCTTGTTGCATACATGACGTGCTTTGAATCGAAGAAAGTTAGAGTCGCCCGAAAGAAATCCATCCAGTTTCCAAAATAGTTGTTATCCTTCCGTTTTATCTTCCCAAAGTGTTGTATCCCTCTTTTATTGTCATGACGCTTGGTCGATTTCCAATAGTATCAATTCTGGATTGTATTCCATCAGTGACTATCTGTGTCCGGTTCTATAGGACTAGTAAGCTTTGGCTATCTGATCCAGTCTTTTCTTTAATAACTCCAAGGCAAAATTCAATTTCTGTCAATTTTAAGAAATCGAATTTTCATGATGTACACGTGAAAGTACACGTTCTTGTCATTGGTTCCCAGATGCGTTTGTACGCTCACAAGTCGTCACCAATTCCTTCTAGTTTAATTGCAATTGGATTGCAATTCCTTGTTTATGTATTATTTTATAATGTAATAGGGGTTTTATAAAGTCACTCGATAAGAGGGGACTTCAAGTTCTATAAGGATGACGGCCTTGGAGCCGTAAGCAAGGGCGAATGGAGTATGGCTAGTCGTGGACTTATGGGTAGTTTTGTATGCCCAAAATGCTATTGAGAGTTCATCGATCCACTTGCCTCTAACCTTTTCCTAACGTTTCTTCAGAATTTACGATTTTGTTCGTAGCTTCAACCTGTCCATTTGCTTGAGGGTGAGCAAGTACCACAAATCTCTTTTCAATATGATGCCGACGGCAGAAGTCTTTAAATTTAGCGATGTTGAATACGACTTCATTATCAGTTATAATGGTTCATAGAAGGTCAAAATGACAGATGATGTCCCGGACAATGAAGTTGAATATTTTCTTCGTCGTGATCGTGGTTAAAAGTTCTGCTTCAGCCCATTTGGTGAAGCAATCAACTTCTACGATAGTGTATTTCCCTCCATCTTTAGAATCAGAAAGAAGCTGATGATGTCAATACCCAAAGTGGCAAATGGCTATGGACTGGCGTTTGAGTAATTTCAGTCAGCGAGGCTCTCGGAATTTTTGCAAACATTTGCACTCATCACATTGTCTAGCGTGATCAGCTGCATCTCGATTGATAGTTGGCCGGTAATACCCATAGCGGAGTATTTTCTTTGTCAAGGTTTGCCCCTTGGTGTGATCGCCACATTCTTCTTCATGGACTTCTCTCAAGACTCGTTTGATTTCATCATGGGTGGTACACCAAAGCAGGGGAATGGAGAAAGCTCTTTCTATACATGACTCCTTCTTGGATGATGCAACGTAAGCTTTGAGAAGGATTTGTCATTTTTTATTCCTCCGTTCAAGAAGAATTCCTCATTGTAGATAGTCTTTGATAGGAGTCATCCATGACTCCTTTTCTAACTTTGTCTCCAAGATCTTGTCAATCCCTATCTATCAATGCTTGGAATGTTATGTACTTCAACCGGGACAAGTCTATTTGTTGTGCATCCCCAAAACTGGGCAGCTTGGCCAATGACTCGACTTTTCCATTTTGCTCCCTGAGGATGTGTGTAATAGTGTAATACTCGGAGTCAGTTAGTAGCTCTTGGACCCAGTTGATATAAGGAGCAAGACGTTTCCCTCTAGCAAGATAATCTTCCCTGACTTGGCATAGTACTAACCAGGAATCACAAAAGATATGTAAAGTTTCCACTCCCAGTTCTCTAGCAAGTTTGAGCCTGGCAATCAGGGCTTCATACTTAGCTCCGTTATTTGTTGCAGGGAAGTCGAGTTTCAAGGCATAGCTGATCGATCGTTCCTTATGAGTCATTAATGCAACTCCGACGCTAGAACACCGATCATTGGAAGTTCCATCTATGTACATTTTCCATCGGTTAGTCGGTTCTCCACTACTCTTTGGATAGTGGTCTGATGCAGTGAATTTGGATATGAAGTATGCCAATGTCTGTCCCTGGATAGCTCTTCGAGGGAGATAAGTGATATCTAATTGGCTTAGCTCGATATTCCATTTAAGTAGCCTTCTAGACATCTAAAGTTGCTGTAGGACCTGTCGTAACTGTTGGTCGGTGTAGACGTTGATGGGGTGAGCCTGGAAATAATGGCGATCCTTTTGTGATGCAATCAACAGGCAGTACATGAGATTTTTCGGCTTTGAGTAGTTGCTCTCTACACCGATCAATCGCTTGCTAATATAATCTACTGGCCTCTGGATTTGGTTCTCTTTGCATAGCATTGCAACGCTTATGGCGTGTACCGACATAGCTAAATAGATGTATAAATCTTTGTGATCCGTCGGCTTGGATAAGGTGAGAGATCTCTTTATGTGATCTACCAGAGCTTGAAATGCGTCAATATAGCCTTGCGTCCATTCAAAGTTTCTTTTCTATCTCCTGATTAGGTCAAAGAAGAGAGTACACTTGTCGGTGGACCTGGAGATGAACCGGCTTAGGGCGATGACATCCCATTTAGACTCTATACCTGCTTGAGCGTCTTCGGTACCTAGATGTCTTTGATTGCCTGAATCTTCTTAGGGTTGGCTTCAATTTTGTGAGAGTTGAATATTAAACCCATGAACTTCCCTGACACAACACCGAAAGAGCTTTTCAAGGGATTGAGCTTCATTCCATATCTTTGGATAAAACTGAACATCTCCACTAAGTCATCGATGTAGTTGTTTGATCATCGTTACTTCACAAGCGTATCATCCATATATAATTCCGTCGATCGCCCGATTTGATCTTTGAACATCCTGTTGACCAGTCTCTAGCAAGGAGCTTCAGCATTATTTGGTGTAAACGGCATCACAACATAAAAATATAGATCTAGATCGGTAATGAAGTTAATGTGCTTCTGTTCGAGGATGTGCACCAGGACCTGGTTGTACCCGAAGTACATATCTATAAATGAAAGCAGTTCATATCCAGCGGTTGAGCCTACCAGCTGGTCGATCCTCGAAAGTGGAAAGCTATATTTCGGGCATGCCTTGTTCAGGTTTGAGTAGTCAACACATGACCGCTACTTTCCATTAGATTTTCTCACAAGAACTGGATTTGATACCCATTTCGGGCAGAAGGTGTCGCGAGTAAACCTGTTCGTTTTGAGTTTGTCCACTTCCACTTTAAGTCCAGCAGACCTCTCCGGATCCATGACGCGTTGCTTTTTTCTCACCGGGACATGCCTCGGTTCGATATTTAATGAATGGCTAGCGATAGTCGGTGAGATCACATGCATGTCATAATGGGTCCAAGCGAACACATATGATTCATTCAGAGAAAGCTAGCTAATTCCTTCATCATCATTGCACTGAGCTGTGATCCGATCTTTAGTACCCATGATGGGTCGCCATGGCTGACTGTAATGTTGACCGTCGGCTCTACAGCCTTCGATTCCTCGAGTTCAAACGTAATTGTTTCGTATAACAATCAATGTGAAATCTGGTTGGGATGTTCAATGATGATGGTTACTCCGGTCAAATCCCAAAGTCTTGTCATGAGATATTGAGTCTGATAGTGAAGGGCTCTTAGTGCTTTGGATGATTGTCTGCAACTGGCCAAAGATCAGGCTTAGAAGCACATTGAATCAAGTGTCGAGTAGGTTCAGCCCTGTGTTGCGCGCAACCGCATACCTGGCTCTTGCTTTGAGTTTGAATCTGCTTGTATATTCGAGTAACATGCTTTCCATTCAACGTATTCATTATCCATTTCCCGTTGTTCGGGTTGGAGTGATAGTCAGTTGTCCATGAGCTTAGGCATCGATTCGATGATTCTATTTCTAGGCATCCTTTCGGTCGTAGCCTCTAGTCGTTGTAAACACAATATATAAGTTTCAATATTGAGCTATCGCAACCAGTCTTTGGGTGATCACACTTCTGCTCCCAGTCTCGGGTTGATAAATGTACTGCATGGACAATCACGTCTCGTCCTAGCTATGTTTATACTCCCACCTAAGCTCCAAAGACATAGAGTTGATCGATGAATGGTCGGTTCACATTCATCTTGTTTCTCGCTCGTGCCCCCAAGTCTGGGGCATACATCGATAAGTAGGAAGGCAAGCCATGTCCACTTTAACTTTACACTCTTTACCGTTGAATCGTGGGATCGGGTTAATTGATGGAAGGTTGAGTCTCACCTATCTTGGATTGTATTCTGGTTTTTCCTTCCAATGGAATACTTAGATGCTCTGTCAGATTTCGGGCATGAGTTGGGTACTAGACGGTCAACCACGTCCACTTTGATTCATATTCTCTAATCAGATCTAGGGGTAGAGTTGGCTCAAGTGAAGTCGGGTCATGCTCATCCGATTTGATATTCCTCCTGACGGACTGAAGGATGGTGCTGGAGAATTAATGATTAAGTCTACGTGGTTTATTCTCCTTTCCACACTCTGGGGATCATAGTTTTTCGAGGGACATCCGGGTCACATCTGTTTGTGTTTGGTGCGGATCGATATTGAACCTCGATCTGATGGTAAGATATAGTCGGTCACACATAACTTCGGATGTCGTTTCGATTGGTTTTGAATTGAGGCCTCCTTGCAGTCGTTGCCTTAAGTTGTAAGGAACACCAAGCTAGAGCTATAATGAGCTATCATATTCAGTTTTTAGTGATTTATACTCCTGCCACCAGCATTGATTTGGCGAGGCCCTAAGTCGGACGGTCGAATTCCATCCTTAGCGAGTTTATATTCCTCCTGTCGATTTTAGGCCGAAGTTTGTGGAATAGAGAACGGTCGAAATCCACTCATCTATTCATCCATGTTTATACACCAGTCCGCACTCTGGGGACTTAGAGTTATTTTGCAAGCGGTCGGTTCATGTTCGATTTATGTTTTTGCCTTAGTCTGCACTCCAGGGACTTAGATTTGTTTCGTGGGCGGTCGAATTTCTAACTAGGGCAGTCGTACTTCCATCCGAATTGTTTATACTCCACTCCGCACTCCGGGGACTTAGAGTTTTCTCATAGACAATCGTGTATCCAGCCGAGGCAGTCGTATTTTCGCCCGAATTATTTATACTCTAGTACGCAGTTGGGAACCTAGAGTTTTTCTCATGGACAGTCGTGTTTCCGCCCGTGGCACTCGTTTTTCCGCCAAATGGTTTATACTCTAGCCTGTAGTCTGGGACTTAGAGTTTTTCTCGCGGACAGTCGTGTTTCCGCCCGTGGTAGTCGTTTTTCCGCCAAATGGTTTATACTCTAGCTCGCAGTCGGGGACTTAGAGTTTTTCTCGCGTGTAGTCGTTTTTCCGCCCGTGGTAGTTGTTTTTCTCCAAATGGTTTATACTCTAGCCCATAGTCGGGGTCTTAAAGAGTTTTTCTCGTGAGCAGTTGTGTTTCCACCCGTGATAGTCATTTTTCTGCCAAATGGTTTATACTCTAGCCTGTAGTAGGGGACTTAGAGTTTTTCTCGCGGGCAGTCGTATTTCCACTCGTGGTAGTCGTTTTTCTGCCAAATGGTTTATACTCTAGCCCGCGGTGGGGGACTTAGAGTTTTTCTCATGGGGATTTAGTCATACCCATTTTTTATTTATACTTCAATTTCTAAGTTGAGGTCAGAGCCGTCGAGCGAACGGTTGAACCATGTTCATCCATGGAATGAAATTCTGCCCCTAGCATCAAGGATGAAACTTGACAAATGGATGGTCGATTCTCGTCCACTTGGTGATTGTAGCTCTTCCAATCAAGTCAAGGAAGGAGGTACATGATGGATGGTTGGATCACATCCATCCTGGGGTTGGATAATAAAGTCTTGTACAATTTGCTTCGTATTCTTTCTAGCAAATGGAGGTAGAGAGTTATTGAGTGGACAGTTAGGTCGCATTCGTTTCAGGGTGTAGTTGTGTCTATGTGTTGAGAGCGGTAGTTGATGAGTAGGCAGTCCATCATGGCTGCTTCAAGTCGGGCTTTCGAACCGCCTCTTATGTTTACAACAGGAGTTGATGTGTAGATGATCAAATCACGTCCACTCTAGTTAGATCCCGGCATCACTGAGCTTCAGGAGAGGCATATGTATTTTATCGAACTTTATTTTATGACCCGAGGAGTGGATGATCGGGCCACATTCGTTCCAAGCCTTGCTTAGGTCTCCAAGTCAAATATGGAGGTTGATGAATGGACGGTCAGTCATGTCCGCTTTGTATTGGGTTTTGACCGTGACGAGCTTTTCCATCTTTAGTCCTTGGCCCCAAATCAGAGGCACATGGTTGCTGATGAGCGGTCGAATCATGCTCGTCTTGATGAAACTCCACAGGTTCGACCACGGACTGCGGGGATTGGCTGGCGGCCAACTCTGAGTACTTGGTCACCTGCATCGTTTTGGAAGTAGTTTAGTTCAGGTTGGTCGTAGTTCACAACACAATTGAAATTGAAATAATTCAAAGAAGATCAGAATAAATCTCATTGATAAGTGAAGCAGCATCATGTGCTCGGTATTCAACTTTGCCCCTAGCTCCTTTCAGCGGGATGTCGGCCGTCAGCGGTCCAATTGATAATCATAGTTCTTTATTGATAGGCATCGGATGTTCCATGCCCATCATTCTGCAGGGCTTGCACGTACTATTGAAGCCTTCCTTTCCGAATCAGCTTTGCGATCACATCTCGGAGGTGTTTGTAATCGCTAGTGTTAGGACCGTGTGCATCTTGGAATATACAACATTCCCTGGATTTTCTCTGGGCTTCGGTGGACTCTCTCGAGGCTGGTTTTCAGTACTACTCTGAGTCATGAGTCTCTAAACAGATGTAATCGATTGAATCATTCAAAGGAGTATATGAGTCGAATTTTGAGATCCTAGGTCGTCTTCTGGAATCTGATTCCTTAGCCAACGGGCCTGTATTGTTCTTTCTCCTAGTCTACTCTACCTCTTCCTTGCTTATTTTCCGATTCACTTTGTAACAGAAACGATCCAAGGTCGCAGGAGGCTCTCTAGCTAACTAGCTGCTAAAATCTATTTGGAGGTCGATTCCCCTCATCAACGCCATCAGTATGATATCCTCGCTAGCATTTGGAATAACCTGGATAACAACATCATATCCTCGGTGTGAGTCGCATGCATTCTAAACTACTCAACAAATTTCTGATCCGGTTGATTGAATGATGAGATAGATTTGGGCGATAATCGCATAAACCGCATGATCGATACACCTTCGAGGAATATATGAAAGCATCTGCATTCGATGGCACATATTGCTTTGGCGGAATTCACATGCCACTTGAATTTCATGAGATGTGTCTAGGGATGGTTTTCCTTGAGTAAACCGATATGATTGGTACATTGAATCTCCTAGGATATTCTGCATACTGAACGGCTTCAATGAATAGGCTTCGAATGGGGGAGATGCTTCAATCATCGGCAATCCGGTTCGTTTTTAAGTTACAACTACTTGTTATGCTTGTGAATTATGTATGCATGCCCGAGATATGAGCAAAGCAAGATGGACCGGTATTGACGGATCAATGGTAAGTTACTTAGAGTTGGACCCAAGAAAATATGCTAGTTGCTTGGAGTCAATTGTTGGTTTGCTTGGAGTCACTAAATTCAAAGGCCTAGTGGTCGGCGCTTGGAATCACTTTGGTGTTTGCTTGGGGAAAACCATGGTTTTACCCGAGTCTGGCTTTGGGTCAAAGTTTCATGGGTTCACTTAGAGTCACATCACCTATGTTCAACCTTTGCGAGTATCGTTTGAGTAGCGGTTGCTTGTTCGTTCCCTGGTTGCAATTCAAAAGCCGCCGCTTGATTATCTATGCTTCGGCCAGTCACAGGACATAAGGGAAGTGGATATAATGCACTGTGTTTAAGTTGACTTCCAAATTCGAAATGCGGGGACACTGTGATGTGGCAAAAAAACTTTTTAAACCTAATTTTTTTATAAAAATGGATCGTACCCAATCCATATATATTTTTTGGTATAGGGATCGGTCACATGGGCTTTTGACAGGGGGATCGACAGTATAGGGTTTGACTGAAATGCCTTGTGATGGATCGGTAGTTTGCTATATAAGAAGGATCGACAATGGGGACGTGAATGAGGGATCGACTAGAGGGATCTGTTATATGGAGATAGATGTTTCCTAGGGGGATCAGTGTATGCTCCTTGTAGAGGGATCGATATATACCTCTTGGAGAGGGATCGGTATATTTACTGGAGGGATCGATATTGATGTATTTGGAGCGATCGGTACATATGCTTTTCAGAGTGATCGGTACATATAGAGGGATCGGTAGTGCATGTAGTACTTTAACGGAGGAGTCAACATTTACTTAGTATATATTCTAGAGGGATCGGTGTATATATTTTTTCCTTGGTAAGGATTCGGTCATTTAGGCTAAGGGATCGATTGCAGTTGAGATTGGAGGGGGATCGACCATTATGGCCTTATGAAAGGGATCGGCCATCATGGCCTTGTGAGAGGGATCAACCCTTCGCTAACTTGATTGTAAACTTTAACATCTAATCCCAAGGACTTTCATACATGAGTGAATCCGATCCCTTCCAAATGGACATGAACACATGAACGATTCCAAACAAGAACACTAGCATAATTAGATCCTCCAAAAACACGGGAAGTAGACTTAGTCCCTTTAACCATGGCTATTAGCTTCCTTTAGATCTTCTTCAAATCTGAGTAGAATAGGAAGTTTATCATTCGAAAGCTGGATCTATCTCGCGAATATGGAAATCCACCCATAGATGATGTGATCCAATCAAGTCGAGAATTCATTTCTCAGTGAAAGCACCAAAATGTTGACGCCAAAAATGGGCATCAACACCCAATAAAATCTAGTAGAGATTAAATGAAGAATGAAATTAAAATAGAGCAGATATCATAAATGAACACATAGATTTTTATAGTGGTTTGGAAATCTTGGCATACGTCCACTTTATATTTTTATTGATCTTCCACTTGACTATCATTACAAGAATGTTTGGATCAGCTGGGATCCACTAGTACAAAAGTGAAGAATAAAAATGGCAGAGCCTCGGTAGAGAAAGCCGAATCCCTTTTCTGATGCCATGCCTACTGTATTTATAGAAGAAGACGTGCACAAATTGGACCGAAATTTTGGCAGAAGGTTCAGGAGACCAAGATGAGGCAACCCAAAAATTTGCAGGCCCATTGAGGCCCACAATAGGGATCATTATAGATCCCTATAAATGCATCCAAATGGGCTGCGATCCCTATGAGGGATGCCCCATGATGTTAGCTACTTGTTCTCCAAATTTCGTGCAATTCCGACGTATGATTTGTGAGATATCGCATTTTCCGTGAAGTAGTGTTGCTTGAATTTCGATTTCTGCCGATCCCTCTAGAGGGATATGTACCGATCCCTCCAACTTGCTCCAAATACCATGTGATCCCTATGGGGTGTTCCATATGTCCTAATTAGTGTATACACTAAGTTTCATGTTGATAGCATATGTAAATATTGAGTAATTGACCGATCATTGTTGTAATATGTAGTGAAAGCTGAATATGGACGATCCCTTTTATACCGATTCCTTTTGATAGGTGAAGTAATTTGCCCATAACTTGAGCATGCGAACTCCAAATGACTTGAAACTTGGAATGTATCCTCATGGGGCCTTCCTTGTCACTCTGTATCAATCTCACCAAGTTTGGGACATTAATTGAGGATATGTACCGATCCCCTATGGAAAGGGATAGGTACTGAACCCCGGCCTAGGGGAGGCATTATTCCATACTTAGAATATTCTGGAGAGTCTATCCGTTGGCCTCGATTGATTGTCACTTCCTATCATTGCCTACGCTTAACCTCCGAGCCTAATAATCATCTCTTCGGGCTGTCTTCCTCAATGATCGCTCAGTCTAACTTGTCTAGTCGATCTGAATATAGCCGGGCCAAAGGCCGGATAACACCTGGATATCATCTTTCCATTTGGGCCAATCTTGTTTTTTTTCGACATTCATTTATGCTAGTTGATTTAGTATTATTATTCTCATTATCGTCATGACTTTTAGTTATTTCAGTAGCTACTGCGAATGAGAATACATCATCAATTATTATTTTACTTCGATTTCATATTTCTCCATAGTTTGTATAAAATATTGAGATCTCATTATTATTAGGTACCATTTTACTTTTGGAAGCTTCTATAATTTCTTTTGGGATAATAGTTATATAGCAACCCTAATTTCTACGCCGTGTAAATAAATAAATTTAACTAAAATAAAATTATTTTAATTCAAAATTTAATAATTAATATTTTAAAAGTAAATTTTTTAGTTAATTAAATTCTGTTTAATAAAAGATTTTGACTTTAATAAATTAAATTAAATTAATTAATTCTTTTCAAATAATATATATTGAAATTGAATAAATTGTTTAATTGAATATAAATGAAAAATATAAATTAGAATGAACTGGAATATAAGTTGAATTAAAATAGGTCCAAAGTAATTAAGGCCCATTCTCGTTCCTTTCTCCTCTTATTTCTAGAACACTCCTCATTTACCTCTCTCTTCATGTCCAACCCGAACCTACATTTTATTTTCCAGTTTTTGCCCTATGCCCTAATTTATATAAAAACTGTGACCTGATTTATTTTAAAAAAAGTGACAGGCTTCGATGTCGAAGGAGCCACCTCAACTAGGGAAGTCCAACCTGATTTGTGCCATCGAAAAGGGAGGGAGGCGATCAACTAATAGTGTGGTGTTGCAATGAATGGCTGAAGGAGCATGAATGTGTAGCGACGCAAATAAGATGAAGCCTGGGGATGGACATGATTTATGGCGGCGTTATGGGTGCTGGTCAATTTAGCATGGTGGAGGCTTGTTGTGATAATAGCCAACACTAAAGGCTCAAAGATGGTGTTTGGGTAGGACGGTTGTAGGGTGATGGGTATGCAACATTGAAGCATTACCTAGGACTTTTACTTGGAAATTAAAGTGAGTAAATCTCTTTTTTTACTCATAATTATCGTCTAATTTATGCAAATTGATGTTGATTGATATTGTGGAATTGTGCACCATCATTAGATGTTCGATTGATTTGGTTGCTTTGTTTGTGTGAGTTATTTTATTTAACTCACCACTATGGTTTATATTTTATTATCTTGGAATTAGTGATTGTTGGATGATGAATTTTTGGTTGATATAAATTAGATTAGATGAAATTGAATTGCATATTTTCGATTGATTATTATTGTGATAAGATCATAGTATAAATTGATCGGAAGGGGAATAAATTGAAATAGAAGATTTTGATAGAAATGGAATATTTTTTAGAATAAATAATGGATTTTTGGAATGATTTTATTTAAAAATTGGAAATATTATTTGTGATAGAAAATTATTTAGATAAATTCATTTTCGAGCAGTCAGTGAATATAAATAATTTGGAAATGACAAATTTTGGGATTTATTAACTATAAGGATTTTCGAATGTTTATATTTTAATTATTTATCGTTGAGTATAAACATATTCAAAGGATATTTTTGAAAAGATATTTGATATATATATATATATATTTAATGTGATAAGTTAATTTTATTTTGGATTTAATAGATGGAAAGTTTATAAAAATAATATGTTGAGGTTATAGAAATAGTAATGCAGTCTATTTATTGAATTGAAAATTTTCATTTATGGAATTATATTTTATGGCTTTTGGAGATTATTCTTAATTTAAAATCTTTATTGGAAAAGTTGAATAAATTAAATTCATTATTTAAAGGAAATTTCGAATTATAAAAAACTAATTTATTATTATTATTATTATTAGTACTTTTAATTATTAGAGAGGAACTTAAAAAATGTGTGAATTACTTTTAGGCAGAGTTTTTCAAGTGATTTGGAATTGAATTGTAATTTATATATTTCCCTGTAGTTGATAATGGATTTGCAACTATTTATTTTGAGATAGAAAATGGAGTTTGAGGAAAGGATGGAAATTTGATAAACTGATTCCCTTTCGATTGAAATTTTATATTTGAAATTAATTTAAAGGTTTTGGGAGCAAATGTATTTTAAACGCCTTTCGAATCAATAAATTATAGAATTGTGTGTTTTGATTGTCTTATATTTTCGTTTAACGAAGAATAAGAATAAACGGAGTTATATTACCGTTTGGGATAGGGCATTCGGTAGTATTTTTCTAGTTATTCTTTGGGCCGATATACAGAATTATTGGGCGATGTGGAGTGCAATTTACGAGTATTGAGTAAACGGGCGAGTAACACCAGACGGGACGCCTGAGTTGATAATTGTTGGATTACTTTATGAAAAAAGATGTCACTCTAACAGGGAGAATACAAGGGGTATTATATTTATGGTGATACACGCCGAGAGTGTGTAGGCTGAGAGCCATAAGTGTGTCTATCATATGTGTATGCTCCCATTATATGGCGGAAAGTAAACTAGGTTAGCTAGTATCCATCCTAACAGCCAGATTGCCGAGTTACTCTCCAAATCCATGACACATCTTTTTATGTATATGGCTGAGGGCTATGGATGAGCGCCACCGCCCCCATGTTACTTAGACCAGTAGTCTGTTACCATTAGGGCACTTGCACTATCATGACCATTGCATGGCATTGTCTTGTACTAGGTGGATATTGGATCATAATGGCTGTCCAGGTAACTGATGGATGTAGGATATCCAGCCTCTTAGAGCAGGCTGAGAGCTATCAGTCTCTCGTCTAGTTATTGTTGATATAGACAATACTTATTCACCTTTATAAGATCATTATAGATATGGCTGAGAGCCATCTAGATCATTTATCGAGACCGATGTCGATATAGCAATATATGGTGCTGAGAGCCTATTTGGATTGAGAATCCAAGGTGATTATCTACGATACTCAGAGTTGAGTAGATCATTAGAGGTCTGAGAGACCGCGTGATTATTTTTTGGCTGAGAGCCAAGACGATTACTTTAAGGCTAATGTCTAGATAATTATAATGCGATCATCTATCTCCTTGATTATTTTCTGGACTAAGAGTCCTTGAAGTTGAGTAATCCCATACACATTATTTATATTGCTATTGAGGATAGCTAGAGATGCCGAGAGCATCGAGTTAAACCCTTTCCTATCTTTTATGGTTATCTGAGAGATGACACAGGCTACCAAGAGCACGTCATATTTGTATTTCTTGCATGTATGTTTTATATGTGATAATTATGACTGATCCTGGGCATGTCAACTTTACGATTATCTAAGAGATAATCAGGGGCATTGTTGAGAGCATGCCTTATGTTGTTGTAATTATTTATATTAATGATATTTGGATGCATGGATTATTTCACCCATTTGACATTATTCACTAGTACATGGTTTGACTTGACTTTTTATATGGGTGATGCTACTTATAAATGTTTTGTGATGTGTTTCTGTATTAAGTACCCTTACATTACTTCATGTTACCTTTGATATATCTTACTATTATTGAGATACATAACTGGCATTCTAGACAAAGTCTGACCCAAGTGTTATATATATAATACTCGGGTCAGTCCGAGACATTTTAGGTTCAGGGACATGTCAACTAGTTTGTTGATGTTGAGCATAGATGAAGGATGGATTATTTGTATATAAATTATATATTTGTCTTTATATGTGTTTGTTTGTTGATGAGATGTATAGTTTGGACATGTTATGTATATATTTGGTGATAGTTGGCATTTGACTATTTTGTAGACCCACTTGGACTCATGTATGTTTTATATTATATGTTATTGCTGTGTTGATGACTCTATGATCTTTGTGATTTATTTTATATTTTGTGTTGTTCTATCCTAGAGGCACATGTATTTATTGCTTTATGCCGATACTGTGTATGTATATGTGAGTTGTTCATGATTTTTGGGCTACGTACTAGTGTTAGCCTAACATAATATTCACATGTGTACCCCATATAGGCTCATTCTCCATATTATCTGACAGTATTACCCAGTATTCTCTCGGATAGTATGTGTATAGAGGTGGGTGTTACAATTGGTATCGGAGTAGGTTTAAAGAAATATAGAGTATAAGAGACATGATTCTTGGCCTTAGATGAGACTTAGAGTTGCTGTCCCCGTGGGTGTATGGAAGATCATTATTTATACTCAAGTGATAGTAAAAGTATACGATGATTACTGGGGTAATCATCTAGGGATGCATTTTTATTTTTCTTTTCTTCTACCATTTTATGAGCATAAGTCTCTGTATGAGATATGGAGTAGCTGATGTAGGTAATGAAGGTAAAAGTAGTTAGTCTGACGAGTAGTGTCGGTATTACTGATGATGAATAAATCGCTATGCGGCTTGAATATGAATAAAGTGATCCAGTAGCGATCAGAGTTGCGCAGCGGAAACCAATTAATAGTTTTCCGCCGGAGGTGATTGTTTTTTGAAATATATGTATTGTTGTAAATGCTTGTTTGATACTATGGATAAATAATGTGTGATTGGTTGTATTTTTGTTAATGGTTGCTAAATTGAATGTATATACGAATTTTGAAAATATATTTTCCTTCAAACAAGCATATAATTTAATAAAATAGGGATATCATTTTATAACATGATTGAAAATCATATTTTTAAATGATATTAGAGATTTTTGAAAAAGGAATAGTTTGAGATAAGTTGACTGTTAATTTGAAAGAAATGGAAATTTCAGATGATAAATATTAGTATTGATTTTCGAAAAGAT
Source organism: Allium fistulosum (assembly GCA_030737815.1). Taxonomy (NCBI): domain Eukaryota; kingdom Viridiplantae; phylum Streptophyta; class Magnoliopsida; order Asparagales; family Amaryllidaceae; genus Allium; species Allium fistulosum. Next base: position 487,244,897 of record CM060901.1, read on the forward strand.
GGTTTGAAGGTAAAATAATATTTTTAATCAAGCATAATTTTGCGATTGGAACATTTTCGACTATATGTACTTATTTTATATGATACTAGAAAATGTTTTGGTTTTTGGCAGACAATTGTTTTCCCATATGAAAATATTAAATATAGTTATTTGAAGAAATTTTTTGAAGTTGATTTAGTGTTAATCTGTCCGTTAAATGATTTAAGAATTCTGGTCGATGCACTTGATTAACGTTATCGATAGGGATTTCTAAATATTAGGACGAGACATATGGACACAAAGTTTTGGGAAGAAGTAAAATATTTGAGCTATCTTTAAAAATTATTATTTTCGAGGAGTTATATTTGAAGTTTTGAAAAGATAGCAATATTTTGAAAAATGAAGATTTATTGTTTCAAAAAAACATATTTTTCTATATTCAAATATTTGATGTGATGATTGCAGCCATCAAGCATTAATGGATAGCCGAAGTAGATGGTAAGGCAATATTGATCACACGATCAACACTGCAGCTAACTGGCAAAATGAGCAGTTAAAATTTCATGACAAGGCATCGTCGATATATTTATATATGTACATATTATACTATAATTTGAAATTATTTGGGATGTGGTGTTATGATTGTAGGCCTGCCATGTAGTAATTTCGATTGTGGCTTGAATGATGTGAATATATTTGTGATATGATGCATTGTGATATAAAAAGCGGATATATATAAGGTTTCGACTAGAAATAAAGTTTTTGAGACTAGTATGGTGTTAAAAGCTTAAGTAAAGAATTGACTGTTATAGAAAAATAAATTTTGCGACTAACAAGTGTTTGAGAAAGTTTTCAATAAATAATTAGAGAAATTTTTGAAAAAGCAATGTAATAAATATTTTATGAATTTGGAATTTGAGTAGTGAGTGAATTACTTAAAGAAATGTTTAGTAATTTGAAAAAAAATATTATGTTGAATATATTCGGCGAAGGTTTGGAAAGTTGGTTTCACATTATTGAAAATTTTGAAATGAAGGTAATATATTTTGAAGTGATTTAAATTTTAATCAAAAGAAATTTGAAAATCTAATGAATGTTTGATAAATAGATTGGAAATCTTGGGAAAACAATTTGTAAGCCTATTTGGAAAAAAAAATTATTACCAAATTTGGAATTTGATATTGAAAGTGTGCTTAGAGTATTTAAAAGATGTTAGATAATATATAGAAGTTTTCTAAGTTAAGCAATGATATAATCATAATTCTCAAACTATCGATCTATTTTCGATGATTTTTTGTTAGAAAGGCGATGCAAAAATTTGAGTTTAACCATGATTTAAACATGAATTGATAAGGATGTATCTTGCTATCCCATAAATGCAAACTACATAAAATAGCGTTGAACTGTTTTGAATGTAACTTTCGAATGGTTTATCCGATTTTGACGATCTTGCCCATTCCTGAAAGATTAAAACATATGCTACAACTTTTTCTTTAAGAATTATACAATTTTTTTATATTTTCATGGTTAAAAATGCGAATTTAGAAGGTGGACCTGTTATGTAAACCATATTGCTGAAATGATTAATTTTACTAAAATGACTATAACCTTTGAAAGGTTTGTCCGAATTCGACGATTTTACACTTTCTAGAAAGCTTATAACTTAAGAAACAACTTTTATTTAAGTGTGTGCAAAATTTTGTCATTTACTATGCTAAAAACACACATTCATTCAGTAGGCCTATATACTTTTCGTAAAAAACTTAGCTACTTATCTTTAGAAATTCCCCCATAACTTGTGTTGTAATCCATATTTTTGCAATGTGAAAGTAGTTTTGGAAAGTTAACTTACCATGTAACAATTCATTCTTTGAAACCGTGTGTTAGGTTGAGAGCTGTCAGTCTGCCATCTGGTTATTGTTGATATAAACACTATTTATTCACCTTTGTGAGATCGTTAGGTTTTTGAAGAAGTTTTCCTTGATTATTAGGTTAAAGGGATTAACCAATTTTTATATAAAATGATTTCAAGGATATTAAACCACAGGTGTTGGTATTATTATGTTGTTATGTTTGCTTCTTCATATATATATATATTCACATTGAAATGGACCCATAACTGTATTTTGGGGAGAAAGGGGCAGAATAACCAGCTATGTTGACCCAGTAGTGAATATAAATTGAATTAACTCCTAAATGAGTAGAATTGCATCCAGGAGATTAGGTAGACCAGAATATAGGATGCCTAAATACTAGTTAAAGAAGTTGTCAGATAGAAAGGTTCATAGTAAGCCCACGAAAACTATGTATAGGAAAAGTTATTGGCAGGGGCCAATAGGTTCGTAGTAAACCCATGAAAACTATGATTAGAAAGAGTTATTGGTAGGGGCTAATAGGTTTGTAGTGAACCCATGAAAACTATATCCGGATATAGTTATAGACAAATGTCAATAGGTTCCTAGTCAACCCATGAAAACTAGGATAAGAGAGAAGTTATTGGAGATACCAATAGGTTTAAAGAGAACCCATAAATAAGGAAGATATTGGCAAGGGCCAATAGGTTCTTAGCGATCCCATGAAAATTATGAAACTGGACAGGGAATCATAAGTATTAAATAGGTTATTAGTCAGCCCATGAAAATTAATAGTTTAATAGTGACCCTAGAAACTATAACTGAGATAGATAGTCAAAATGAATGAGGATGGGTAATCCAGAATTGACTTACTTGTTTTGCATATCATCATAATATTTTGAATTGTTATGTTTTAACAATTGTAGATGCAGGAGCATAGTATATGTTTTTTTATAAAGTTTTGGATAAGATACCAGGGAGGGGAAAACCCGTTCCGCTAAGCGGCGTGGTCTCACTAGATAAGTAAATGGTATGAGATGGTAGATTATTATTCATACTAGGCTTTCTATCTGACTCGAAGTTTATGTTTTCCCCTTAAACTCTCGGGTGCTCAGTTGATTTTCAGTATTTTGAGAGTTGAGGTTTTTAGGTACCTCTTTAGACGAATAAGTTTCAAGTGACATGCATGCGGCATGATAGCTATTTATAGTTCTTTTCTATTTTAGATTTCGTTGGGTTTGTGTAAAGGAAAAGATGTTTAATTGCCTAGTTATATACTCTTATCATCCAATGGGGCATCTTCATATGTCGCTCTTGGCGTATGTTGTAATAATTATATTTTCTCTGAATGTGGTTCTCGTATTGGGATTATTTAATGCTTTAAAATGGAATGAGAAAGTTGTTTGTTGATTTTAAAAATTTTCATATCCATAAGTTTCTGTTATATCAATGTATCTAACACTACCGTATTTGGTCATCGAGGTTTAATATCTATGGATGACTGCAGCATCCATAGCCGTTAGTTTTGGGCCTCCAAGTGGGGTATGTTACAAGTTGGTATAAGAGCATAGGTTTATGAAACTTAAAAGAAACTTAAACGTAAAAGATTTTTCATAACATAATCCAATGAATCAGAAAATAAGATCGGGGTTTGGAATAATGCTATAATAGCGTACTTGTATTTGACATATATAGGTATATATATAAGTACATACTTCCCTCTCTCTTAGACCATTCTTCTGTATCTTACTAAGGCTCGTATGAAAATTTACAAGAAAGAAGATATGGAGGCAGGAAACGAAAGAGGAAATCTCGATGGAGGAAGCACCACAACCAACGGAAACGTTTGACCCACCAGGAGGAACCCGGGTCGACAGGCTAATGCTAACCAAAATGCAGATGCCAATGTGGGTGCTAGAAATCCACCAGTGGATATGAGGGCAATGTATCAGTTTTTCGTCAACCTGATGCAAGCATGAGCTGCTGCTGGTGTTGCTGGAAATGTTGGAGGAGCTAGTCCTGTGGCTTCAGTTGAGAATAATTATGCTAAGATGAGCAGAGATTACACCAATTTTGGTGGGAAGCCGTTTATAGGAACAGAGGATGCTATAGAAGTTGAGAATTGGCTGTTGCACTGTGACAGAATCTTCACTGATTTGGGTTTGGATGATGAGCAGAAGAGGAGACTGGCCTCTAGGCAGTTGCAAGGGGCAGCACTTCATTAGTGGAATAGTGTTACTACCGGAGTTCCGAAGGAAGAGTTGAATTGGGCAGATATTAGAAGGAGATTTGAACAGAGGTTTTTATCTGAAGTAGCTAAGTCAGCGTTGATGAGAAAGTTTATGGATTTGGAGCAGGGAGAGATGTCGATAATCAAGTATGCTACCTAGTTTGATGAGTTGTCCCGATATGGGTATGCTACTATAGACACCGTCATCAGGAGGAATAAGATGTTCATTCGGGGATGGGGGCCTGAGATTTCCAGGGCGACTTGATGCATCTCTGTTATCCTTGTAATGTAGTTGTGGAGATGGCAATCGACATGAGGAAATGCTTGCTATTTGTGTGAGATAAAAGCAGGTTGAAACCCAGAGTTCTCAGGGAAATAAGATAAAGATGTTTAAGAAGAAGGGAGCCCAAAAGGGAGAGGCTGCCAAGAAGGCAAAGGCTGATTTAATTTGCTTTAAGTATGACAAGAAATTTCATTATGCTCATGAGTGCCGGTCAGGCAAAGGGAATAAGGCTGCTGAAAAGAAGAATGTGAAGTGCTTTAACTATGACCAAGTTGGGCATTATAAGAATCACTGTCCAGAACCAGTCAAGGCGGATAAGGGAAAGGTTTTTGCTGTTGGACCATCATCTACTAGGCCAACTGCAGCTGAAAAAGGGAAGACTGTGATGGAAGGTACGCTTTTGATTCAGAGTATACCAGTTAGGATACTATTTGATACCAGTGCATTACTTTCATTTATATCTCAGAATTTTGTTGATAGGTTATGCTTATAACCCACATACCTTGTTAGTTCCTTAAGGGCTGTGAATCCAATAGGAGGGTATGAAACTCTAGGGACGAGATGTGACCAGTTAGAACTAGACTTGATAGGTCATAAGTTTGCATGAAGTCTGTATGTTTTCAATTTCGTAGATTTCAGAATCATTTTGGGTATGGATTGGTTGGGTAAGTATGAGGCTAGGATATTTTGCCAGGATGGGGAGATATCACTAAGACACCCTGATAGTCATAACCGAATTATATTCTCAGTGGAGAATTCTGACCGGAGTTGTTGTGCTTTGTTAAATGCTATGGAAGTAGGAGAAGAATTAAGTCAGGTTCGAGTAGCAAGAGAATTTGCAGATATCTTTGAGCTGGTTACAGGACTACCACCGAAACGAGCTGTTGATTTTCGGATAGATCTTGTGCCAGGAGCTGTACCTGTTAATAGACCACCTAGCAGGATGACACCGACTAAGATAAAGGAATTGAAGGTGCAGCTAGTGGATCTTGAAGGAAGGAATTTTACTAGACAAAGCAGTTCGCCTTGGGGAGCGGCCATTGTGTTCGTGAAGAAACCAGATGGATCGTTAGGGTGTGTATCGACTATCGTAAGTTAAACGAGAGGACGATTAAGAATATGTATCCTTTTCCGAGAATTTACGATCTATTTGATTAGTTGTGTGGAGCCAGAGTGTTTTCCCAGTTGGATTTGGTGATAGGTTTCCATCAGTTGAGAGTGGTAGAGGATAGTATTCCTTTGACAGCATTTCGGACTAGGTATGGTTCATATGAGTGGTTAGTAATGCCATTCAGGTTAACAAATGCTCCTGCTTTCTTTGTGGATTTGATGAACCGAGATTTTCGAGAGTACTTGGATAGGTTTGTGTTGGTGTTTATAGATGACATTTTAGTGTACTCTAAGGATGAAAGAGAACATGAGGATCATCTTAGAGTAGTGCTTGAGACGCTGAGGCAGTATCAGCTAAAAGAAAAAATTTCCAAGTGTTATTTTTGGAAGAAGGAGGCTAAGTTTCTTTGTCACGTGGTTTCAGAGAAGGGTTTGTCAGTCGATCCAGAGAAGATCGAAGCTACTAATAATTAGAAGACACTAGGGACGGTGACTGAGATTAGAAGTTATCTTGGACTGGCTAGCTACTACCGGAGATTCATCAAGGATTTCTCGCGGATAGCAGCACCTTTGACTAAGTTAACCAGGAAGGATCTGAAGTTTGCCTAGTCCGACAAATATGAGGAAGCATTCCTTAAGTTAAAGCATTTGTTGACGAACGCACCTCTGTTAGTAGTTCCAGACGGAAACCAAGGGTTGGTGGTGTATACCGATGCATGTGGGACTGGATTAGGAGCTGTGTTGATGTAGAAGGGTAAAGTAATTGCCTACGCTTCACGGAAGCTTAGACCACGTGAAGTAAGATATCCTACTCATGATTTGGAGTTGGCTGCGGTGATCTTTGCATTGAAGATTTGGAGACATTATCTCTTAGGGGAGAGATTTGAGCTATACACAGATCATAAGTCATTAAGATATTTATTCTCTCAGAAGAAATTGAATATGAGACAGCCGGTTGGAGTTTTTGGCTGCTTATGATTTTGGTATAGAGTATACACATAGGAAAGCAAATAAAGTAGCGGATGCTCTCAGTAGAAGACATCAGAATGTGGTGTTAGCTATGTTGGTAGAATGGAAGGATTTAGAAGCTTTGACTACTTGTAGTGTGCAATTAGGATCGACTGCTAGTTCTAGTCAGAGTACCGCCATGTTGTCCTGTTTAGAAGTGCGACTAGTATTGATCGAAAAGATTGCTTCTAAGCAGAAAGAGGATCCAGTATTAACCGAGAGGATTAGAAAGCTTGAGGCGGGATCAGAGATCGATGACCTAAAGGATTTTAGTCTTGACAGGAGAGGGTGGTTGAGAAAGAAGGGACGATTAGGTGTTCCGAATGTTGTGGACTTAAGGAGAGAAGTTCTTGAGGAATGTCATCGGTCTAAGTTTAAAATTCATCCTGGAGGGCCAAGATGTATCAAGATATGAAGAGGAGCTTCTATTGGGAAGGTATGAAGAGTGATGTTGGATTGTGAGTTTGGTAGTGTGCAAACTGTCAGCAAGTGAAGGCCGAACATTAGAAGCCGAGTGGGTTGCTTCAACCTTTGGAGATTCCAATTTGGAAATGTGATTCTATATCATTGGATTTTATAGACGGGTTACCAAGGTCAAGTAGGGGAAATGAAAGTATATGGGTCATAGTGGAAGGGTTAACCAAGAGTGCCCATTTCATTCCAGTAAAGTCAACCAGGACGACACTTGTTTTAGCTAAGTTGTACATGAAGAACATAGTTAGACTACATGGAATTCCTAGTAGAATAGTCAGTGACAGAGATGCTTTGTTTACTAGCGAATTCTGGAAGAGTCTACAGGAAGTATTAGGTACCAAGCTTAAGATGAGTATAGCATATCACCCTTAGATGGATGGGCAGACAGAGAGAGAGTTAATAAGGTACTCGAAGATTTATTGAGAGCTTGTTTACTGGACTTTGGTGGATCTTGGGTAGATCACCTACATTTGGTTGAGTTTTCCTATAATAATAGTTATCGGACTAGTATAGGAATGACGCTTTTGAAGCTTTGTATGGAAGGCCATGCAAATCACTAGCATGTTGGTTGGAGTATAAAAAACCATTCCTTGAGTTTGTCTTGCCTTTGTGCAACTATCAGCGACTTGCATTTACGTGGTCATTTGGGTTGGTGGTATTGAAGAAACCACCTACCTCTTGTTGAGTTTTCTTACCTCAATTATTGTCAATTAAATATCGGTGTGGTACCTTTGTAGTGTCATACAGGAGGTCATGTCGATAATTATCTTATTGATTGGAGTCTGGGATAAAGTTGTGCTATGTCCCGACCCTATTCTTGAAGCTTTTGGAAGAATCGATTTCACTTGATTTGTCTATTGTATAGCATCCTACCCGTGTTTTTCTTCAAAGGAGAATTTTAAACTCAAGCTATCTAATTTCTTTTGCTTGATGAAATAATTGTGTTGAATACATCTCTTCTCTAGAAATTGTGGGGATGCAATTTTTATAAAGGGGGGGGTCTGTAACAACCCTGATTTTGGGGATTACCTGTAATATTAAATCATAACGATGGTTATAATTTAATGTTGTGAAATAAAATAAATTAGAGATTTTAAATTGTTTATTTCAAATAAACAATGGATTTTAAATATAAAATGTGAAAATAAAGTTTAGAAACTTTATTTTTGGTTGTTGTGATAAAAATGAGTGAAATATGGTTTCAATTTAAAGAAATGTAATAATTTTAATAATCATTGCCAAATGTTTCTTTTATTAATTTTTTAAAAGAAGTATTTTTTTAATATGTGGTATATTATAAATAAAAGGAGAAAATTTCTTTAAAAATAATTTTTGGATGTAATAATGATGTTAAAATGATTTGTTATATTTAATTACACAAGAAAATAATTTTTGTGTAATTTTTAGAGTTAAAAATAGAGTTTTATGTTATTTTTGTGTAAATTGTGCATTTAATTAAAAAATAAGAGTTTTTAGTAATGAAAATAATTTTTAGAGCAAAATTATCTTTTATTTTGGTGTAAAATAATTTTTAGAACATAAAAATATGTTGTGTGATTTTTATAGAGTTGAATTATGTGTATATATATTATAACTTGTATATATGTTAGTGTATAATAGTGATTTAGTGTGTTAATGTGATTTTGGGGCTAATTAATTTGGTTATTGGGTTTTAGCCCATTTGTTAACTTAATCAAAAAATAAAGAAAGTTCTTTCCCATCTCTTGTACGTATAGCAAGTCTTCTTCTTCCTGTAAACAAACAAAAGAAAGAAAATCCACTTCCCTCTTCAAAGCAGAATCAAAATCTCCAAACCAATCCAAATCTTTTGTTGTAATAATCAAATTAAAGCCAATTTATTCAGGTAATCTATCCCAAAACCAAAACTTCTTCCATCTATTTCTGATTTGATGAGCTTGTTGTCTGTAATTGAAATTTTGTGCTTACATGTCTGTATAAACTCCTTTTTAAGATTCTAGAAGCTAAAATCAAGTGCAAGCTCCCATCTTTCTTCGAATTTCCTAGGGTTTGTTCTACTATTTTACAAGGTGAGTGCTAAAATCACATTCTCTAGCTGAAGCAAAGCAATACAAGCTGAGAAAATGCTAAGAAATTGATTACTGTAACCATGTGTTCTTGCTTTTTAGTTTACAGTAAAAACAGTTTTGAGTTGCTTCTTTGTATGACCATATCTTCTTATTCCTACGTCGAAATTCGTCGATTCTTTTTTTATTTGAATGCTAAAGTTTTCTACTATGTGCATACCAATTTTCAGTTCAATCTAAGGTCGTTTGGTCATCTATTTCAGGCCTGTAAGTTGAACTCGAGATGGTTTTCAGGCCTGTACACATTTCCGTTTTTTGAGTGGCTACAAACATGGCCTGGATCCATGTTTGAGACTGCGTATCTCTTTCATTTCTTATCGGAATTTATCGATTCTTTTTTTATTTGAAAGATGAAATGTTCTAATATGTCCACACCAATTTTTAGTTCAATCTGAGGACGTTTGGTCATCTGTTTCATGCCTGTAAGTTGAACCCGAGATGGTTTTCAAGCCTGGGCACATTTCCGTTTTCTAAGCTACTACAAACATGGCCTGAGTTCATGTTTGAGACAGCGTATCTTTTTCATTTTCTATCGGAATTCATCGATTCTTTTTTTTATTTAAAATATAAAGTTTTCTACTATATGCATACCAATTTTTAGTTCAATCTGAGATAGTTGGTCATCTGTTACATGCCTGTAAGTTGAACCCGAGAGGGTTTTCAGACCTGGGCAGAATTCAACATGGCCTGAGTCCATGTTTGAAATTTCATATCTTTATCATTTCATGTCGGAATTTAATGAATCTTTTTCCTGTTCATAGATAAATTGTTCTACATTGTGTGTATCAAATTTCAGACCATTCCGAGGTATGTAAGCCATTCGAATTATGTCTAAAAGTTGAACCCGGAGAAGATTTCAGACTTGGGTATTATTTTTGCTTGTGCACTTTTTTTTGTTCTGCCTTGTTTTCCCGTTCGATTTCCGACTTCTACATCTTGTATTTGTGACATTTCTGAACTTTTTTGAAGGCCATGAAGCCTATCAATAGGTGAGCTGGAATTTTGGTGAATTTGTGATTCAAAATGAATCGATTTTGAGATGTTTTCGAATGTCATTTTTGGTGCTTTTCGATGATTTTTCTTTGATTTCGAGCACGGGTTTTTCTAAATAATTTTGAAATGAATTTTAAAATAAATTAGGTTTTGAGATAATTATTATATAATATTTATAAATTAGTTTCAAGCTATAAAAACTATATATTCTCTATAATAAGGGAATTTCAAAATTTGTTTTCCAAAAACGATTTTGAAAATTGTTTTAAAAGCTTGGTTTCTCAAACAAATTATTTTCTATATAGAATACACGTATTTGCACTATTCGAGCATATGAGAAGGAGAATTAAATGGTTTAGTAAACGCACGTGTCTCATACCACGTGTTTTACTAAACCATACTCCTAAATAGGAGAAATCTCAAAACTTAAAACTCGCCGTAAATGGCAATCACGAATATATTTTCAAAATAGGGAAGTCCCAAAACTCAAGATACGCCAAAAATGGAAAACACGTATATCTTCAAAAAGGAGATTAGAAATCTCAAAATAAATGCCAAGTGTTGGCAAACCCAAATCCCAAAGTATAGAACTCGATAAGGAGGTCAATTTCCCAAAGATGTAATCGCCATATATAATGTCACGAACGGCTCACATGGCCTATAATGTAAAAAGGCGATACACTTGGAAAATCACAAATAAATCAATGAAATCATCTCAAAAGATAGCACGTGCTTATAAAATGGCCGAAGCCCGCCAAGTACTGTTCTCTCAAAATAAGGCGCTACATCTCAAATGGACAAACATCCGAAGGACAACATCCTGAAGGACAAATACGTCTCAATGGACAAACATCCCGAAGGACAACATCCCAAAGGACAAATGACTCGAAGGTCCAGTACTGGAAATACTCGAGAATGTTTCGCAATCTCTCAGATAGGAACCCAAAAAGTGGTAACAGTGCATCCCATACCACACGTTCTCACTTATCGGTTTACTAACTGCTAGCCAATGCCACACTAGAAAATCAGTAAAAATATTTGCCTCATTTCATCGACAAATACGACCTGAAGGTCAAAACGTTAAAATAGACAAGTCTGATAACTAGATCTAGTTTGAGAGGTGATGTAGAAGATTTAGTTATTCTGAGAAAGGATGAAGGAAGCTCAGTCTAGACAGAAGAGGTACGCAGTTAAGAGGTGTAAAGACCTAGAATTCTCAGTTGGAGATAAGGTGTTCATTAAAGTATCACCGATGAAGGGTGTGGTACGATTTGGAAAGTCAGGGAAACTGGTACCAAGATATGTTGGTCCATTCCAGATTATAGAGAGGATTGGAAAGCTCGCATACAGAGTTGAGTTGCCGAGCAATATGGCAGGTGTCCATAATGTGTTTCATGTGTCTCATCTTCGCAAGTATGTGCATGATCCAGAGACTACTATTCCTCCAACAAGGTTGGAAGATTTGATAGTAGAGCCTAATTTGACTTTTGTTAGACAACTAGTTCGGGTTGTAGCGAGAGATGAGAAAAGGTTGAGGAATAAGACAGTCGGGTTGGTGAAAGTTCAGTGGAGCGACAACGAGAAGGACTGTATTTGGGAGACAGAAGACAGGATTAGAAATACTTATCCTGATCTGCTTTGAGGGTATGTCTATATTAGAAATATATATAGATAGTTGCTAGTTAGGTAGGCTAGTATGGATGTTAGGAGTGGTTATAAATGATTGCCATGTTTAGTATTTAGTCCTTACTGAATTTGAGGATGAAATTCTTTAAGGAGGGGAGCCTGTAACACCCATAATTTTTAATAACATTATTCAGAAGATTTAATTAGATAAATTAAATAGAATAATGATAAGGGGATTGAGATTTGAATAAATAATTAAAGGCCGTACTTAATTATCTAAATGGGCTTATAAATGCTTATAAATCAATTATTTAACGCAGCGGCATATTGGGAAAATTGCCACACCTCTTATACACGACTATACCATCTACTCACGTTTTATTTTTCCAATTTACGTTCATTTTGCAAAAGTTCTAAAACCTAAAAACCTAAAGCAAAGCCGGCCATTACTTTGAAGGAAAATAAGAGAAATTAAATCTAAAGCTAAGGAATTAAAGCATGGGGATTAATCTCAATCCAATCTCAATGTCCTTATCCTAATCAAGGTGAATGATAATCTAAATCATCTGTATTTTGTTTAACGATCATTTGATTTTCGAGTTTAAGATTAAATCCATTATAATGATGATTTTGATGATGATATGCTTGGATTTTATGTGATTTTAACTCAAATAAGATTATTTGATAAATGATTTACACGGTTTTGAGGCTAAAATCAATTATAATGATTTTCATATGCGATGAGAAAATTTTATGTTATGTTAAACATGATTTTAGAGATGGGTTTTAATTTTTATAATCTTCCAAGCTATGTAAATTTGATTATGAATTATTGGGTTTAGAAATTAATTTCGGCTATTTTTTGAAGAATTTGGGTCTGAAATTTTTATATGTTAGATAACATATTAAAAGTGAATTTCTGTAATTTTAGGGATTTTTCCTAAGCAATTTACTATGGAAAATAAATTATTTTAGGTGACGGATTTGATTGTTTTAATTGTTTTGTTTAATGGAAGGGCTTAATTGTGAAAATTAATCTTTGTTTAAAACTGAAATTATGCGATAGTTATTTATTGAAGAATTTGAAAATATTAAGGCTGCCAATTAAATGTTTACAAATAGGTAGGTTAGTTTTAAAGTTGTTACTTTAAATATCATTAATTCAGCCTTTACCCAGAAAAAGTTGGCTCCGCCTCTTTCAGAAGCACCTTTCGACTCTGTGCTTCCGCTTTGACTCAGCCAAAACTAACCATGTTGAAACAAACATAGCCGAAATCAATGCACAAGGTATCACAAGTATGGTACGCAGTGGATTGGAAAAAGGCAGAAGGCATGGTGTCGAAACCTTTGTTTTACTTTCAAATGATAAGCGTCTGCCTTATTTTAATAAAAACTTTCAAAGGAGCTGAAACATATGCTTTCGAAAGGGTCTTCTAAATAGCTCTCGAATGAGTTCCTTTATTTATAAAATAATGCTTTCGAAAAGGCTGGTTTTGACCTAGTCAAAAACTTGCTGCCAATCTTATGCCTTTCGAAGTATTGAAGTCATCAATGCTTCCGAAAGGTAGCTTTTGTTTTAAAATTGTACTAAGCCACTTCCTAAAAGCTTTCGAATGAGTTCAAGAGTTTCGAAGACAATGGCTTCAAAACGGGTTTCGATGCTATCCTTCGATGTTTTACTTAAATGATTTGAGCTTTCAAATGGATGGTTCCGTATTTCCCCAAACAATTTTATATAAAGATTAATGGTTTCGAAAGGGGTACTTTCATATGTATTCCCTTTGACCCAAAAGATATTTTTAAGGAAAAACCCAATGGTTTCGAAAGAGATACTTGCAAAAAGTTTCGAAAGCCTTATTTTTCAAAGCAAATAACCCAACCTCATTTTAAAGGAAGACCATGGCATAATAAAAGAGTTTTGAAATGATTTAAAGTATGGAGTTTTTGAAGAAGTTTTCCTTGATTATTAGGTTAAAGGTATTAACCAATTTGTATATAAAATGATTTCAAGCATACTAAACCATGGGTGTTGGTATTATTATGTTATTATGTTTACTTCTTCATATATATATATATTCACATTGAAATGGACCCATAACTGTATTTTGGGGAGAAAGGGGCAGAATAACCAGCTAGGTTGATCCAATAGTGAATATAAATTAAATTAACTCATGAATGAGTAGAATTGCATCCAGGAGGTCAGGTAGACCGGAATATAGGATGCCTAAATACTAGTTAAAGTAGTTATCAAATAGACAGGTTCATAGTAAACCCACAAAATCTATGTATTGGAAAAGTTATTGGCAGGGGCCAATAGGTTCATAGTAAACCCATGAAAACTATGATTAGAAAGAGTTATTGGTAGGGGCCAATAGGTTTGTAGTGAACCCATGAAAACTATATCCATATTAAGTTATTGACATATGTCAATAGGTTCCTAGTCAACCCACGAAAACTAGGATAAGTGAGAAGTTATTGGAGATACCAATAGGTTTAGGGAGAGCCCATAAATAAGGAAGTTATTGGCAGGGGCCAATAGGTTCTTACTGATCCCATGAAAACTATGAAACTGGATAGGGAGTACATAAGTATTAAGCAGGTTATTAGTCAACCCGAGAAAAGTAATAGGTTAATAGTGACCCTAGAAACTATAACTGAGGCAGATAGTCAATATGAGTGGGGATGGGTAATCCAAAATTGATTTACTTGTTTTGCATATCATCATAATATTTTGAATTGTTATGTTTTAACTATTATGGATGCAGAAGCACAATTTATGGTTTTTATAAAGTTTTGGATAAGATACTAGTGAGGGAAAAATCCGTTCTACTAAGCGGCATGGTCTCACTAGATATCAAAATGGTTTGAGATGGTAGATTATTATTAATACCAGGCTTTATGTCTGACTCGATGTTTATGGTTTCCTCTTAAACTCTCGGCTGCTCAATTGATTTTGAGTATTTTAAGATTTGAGGTTTTCAGATACCTCTTTAGACGAATAAGCTTCTAGACGTGCATGAGGCATGATAGCTATTTAGAGTTCTTTTCTATTTTAGATTCCGCTGTGGTTTGTGTAAAGGCAAAGATGTTTAATTTCCTAGTTATACACTCTGATCATCTAAGGGGGTATCTTCATATGTCGCTCTTGGTGTATGTTGTAATAATTATATTTTCTCTGAACGTGGTTCTCGTATTGGGATTATGTAATGAATTTGAAATGCTTTAAAATGGAATGAGAAAGTTGTTTGTTGATTTTAAAAATTTTCATATCCATGTGTTTCTATTATATTAATGTATCAAACATTACCGTATTTGGTCGCCGAGGATTAATATTTATGGATGACTGCAGCATCCGTAGCCGTTAATTTTAGGCCTCCAAGTGGAGGATGTTACAAGCGGGCAACTGTAATCTTTTCTGTTCAAAACTCAAAATCAACTCATACTCACATACACATAGAAGAGCGACCTTTGTTTCCTCTTTGCCCTACCAGTTGCCATTTCCCACCCCTGTCTCCCTGACCTTTGTCCTCTTCAACCTACCTGCCTTGTCCCCTTGCCTCTTGCTGTGATACACACACATGTATACCCACACCCACAGAGACATTCTTCTTTGATTTAACCTTCTATTTTTCATTTATTTAATTCCAAACATTAGAAAATATAGACCATTCTCCCTTTAAAAATCACTACAACCCAAACAATCCACATTTAGCTATAAAGACCAACAAGAAAATTGTTCGTAATGTTCCCTAGTATTTTTAGAAATTGACCGCTTGAGTTTTCATCGAGACATGAGTAAGTAATCTTGAAATTATAGTAAGCGGGAAAGTTTGTTCTTGAATTTCAACAACCAAATTCGATCGATCTGGGAAGAATTGCTCGAGGTTGTATGCATCATTGGAATCATAGGAAGATGTAGTATTTTTGGTGTAAGTTTGGCGAAGTGTCGTGATGGTCATTGGCTATAGGGGCTAGGGTTTCGCCTAGTTAGAATTGTTAGGAAATTCAATCTACGGTTTCGATGATAAAAACTATACAATGGAAATCGAATATACATATATATTTATATATACAGGTACTTGCTAGAACAACATCACTAGAAAGACAAGAACGAGGCTCAAAGGACACTACAAGAGACTACAAGTCGATATGTACAAAGAAGCAAAAGAAAGAATGCACAAAAACTGACATGCACCATATCAGACGTCTGGGTGCACAAGCCAAACATCAGAAATAGTTCTCTAGAATAACTATCAGGCTAAACCAGACATTTGGTAATAACACTCAGACGTCTGATCTTCTACTATATTCTAAAAATATATAGTATCCGACGTCTAATACAAATACCAGACGTCTGAATTCAAACTCGAACTTCAGAAATGAACTTCAACTGCCACATACAAATGGACATCTCCGCTTCTCTTCGCCACAACTCCTCATCATCAACAGAATCAACTATAGAGCATTCATTAATGGATGTAACTACTCAAGATACCTATCTACAACTATATATAGCATCAAGAATCAAGAGAAACTTACTTCACTTACTTACGCTTTCTAACTCTATATTCTATATTCTTGATCTCTGCACTCTAGCAATCTTTACCTGTATTCACTCTTCCATATACTCAGTTCTTCATAGATAATATTCTTTAGAAATATATTGGAAGCAATTGTACTAATTAGTCAACATCCGTGTTATATTAGAAGTTAGAACACACATTTGACAAGAACAACTCATTGTAACCAAGCCTATTCCTCTGGGCAAAGCGAGGGTTTTTGATAGTCGAATTCCGAAGGGGAGCTTTGGGACTGGACGTAGGATGGGAGGTCCGAACCAGTATAAAATCCTGGTGTGCTTATTCTATATTTACTTAGATTAATATTATTTTAGTTGCATCATATATTTTGTCACATATACTTGCATATACACTACACGATCCACCCCGTAGACTTTTAATTGGTATCAGAGCAAGGTTTGATCAAAGTACAGTAACACGTATTTGAATCACTTTAATATGGCAAGTATTTTTCAAGAAGGTCAATTCACAGCACGTCCCCCACTTTTTAATGGTTCTAATTATGCATATTGGTCAACACGTATGAGAATTTTTATGGAAGCTAATGGATTAGAAATTTGGTCAGCCACTCAAAATAAATATGAAGCACCTAACACTACTATGAACACATGGAATGATGCACAAAAAACCGCAGCTTCTAATAATGCCAAAGATATGAATGTTTTATTTTGTTCATTAGATAAGAATAAATTTACACGTGTCATGTTATGTAACACTGCATATGATATTTGGCATACCTTACAAGTTACACACGAAGGCACGAACAAAGTTAAACAAACTAAGATCTCAATTTTGCAAAATAAATTCTCTTCATTTAAAATGAAACAAAATGAATCTATAGTGGACATTTACTCTAGATTCCAAACTATTCAACACGATTTAATGGCACTAGGAGTTAAATTCACAAATTTTGACATAGTATCTTGAATACTCAATTCTTTAACTCCAGAGTGGGAAAGAAAAGTATTAGCTATCGAAGAAGCTAATGACCTCTCAACACTCTTAGTTGAAGAATTGATAGAAAATTTAATGTCCTATGAAGCTAATTTGCAGGCAAGAAAAGAACAAAATTCGGAGAAGAAAAACATAGCATTCCCAACAACAAATGAAGGCTCCGACTTAGACGAAGAGGAAATCGTATTTATTGCCAAAAATTACAACAAATTCAAGAGTTTAGGAAAATGACCAAATTTCAGAAAGGAGGAAAATCAAGCTCAACAAATCAAACGTCAATCAAATGCTATGAATGTGATCAATTTGGACATATGAAGAAAGATTGTCCCAAGCTCAACAATGATAAAAAGAAGAACAAATTTGAAAAATTCAAAAAGAAGAAAGCTTTCAAAGTAACATGGGATGACTCAGATTCTTCATCATCATCAGATAGTGACAGCAACAGTGACGGAGAACAAGCTAATGTATGTTTTATGGCACAAACTGATGAGGTATGTACTGAACTTAGTTATGATGAATTATTAGAGCTTAGCATGGAATTAGATGATAAATTTAGACAAATTAAATTATTGAATAAAGAACACATAGGCAAAATAAATCGATTAGAACTTGAAATAGGAATGTTAAAAGATGAAAAAATTATTTTAGAGGAGAAACTAGAATTATCTTAAGAAAAAATTAAAAGTAGTTTGGTTGAATATGTGACTATATTTATCGATTTTGGAAAAGTTAAACTAGAAAAGGATATCTTGTTAAAAGAAAATATCAACTTGAAAAGTAATATAGAAACACTGAAAATTGAAAATTTTGAATTAAAAGAAAAATTAGATAAAATTACAAATAATGTTTCAAAATTTAATAAAGGAAAACAAGATTTACAAAATCTTATCCAAACTTCAAAACCTTCAAGAAATAGAAATGGAATAGGATTTAAAAATATTCCTAAACAAAAAGGGAATAATATTAAGAAATATAGTTTTATTTATCAAAAGACTAAAAGATCACCTATGTCTAATACGAATACAAAAAATATAAAAATTTGGATTCCTAAGACAAATAATAAATTGATTACACAAAAACATATTAATAATTTCCTAGATAACGTAGTCTATAATAAAAATTATATTCATAAAGGTAAAAACCTTCTTGGGTATGGCTACCTACTCCTCCAAACATCTAGGACCCTAACAAAGTATATGGGTACCAATTAAATCATTTTTGTCTTGCAGGTACCCAAAATAAAAAATAAGGAGAAATGGATACTTGATAGTGGATGCTCCAAGCATATGACCGGAAATGCAAAAATGTTATCAAATATAACATATATCGATGGTGGAACAGTAACTTTTGGAGATAACTCAAAAGGATATGTTGTTGGCATCGGAGAAGTCATCAACTCTGGTATTTCTAACTCTCCTATTATTACAAATGTTTTGTTAGTAGAAATTTTAAACTCAACCTACATAGCATTAGTAAATTATGCGATAAAGGTTTTCAAATCAATTTCAAAAAAGATAGATGTAACATTTTCGATAATAACAAACAACTTATCTTTGAGGGTTTTAGAAACAAAAATATTTATGTCTTAAATATGAATATAAATCAAAATTCAAACTTATGTTTAACCGCCAAACACGATGATCCATGGTTATGGCATAAACGATTCTGTCATATTAATTTTAAATATATTAATAAGTTAGCAAAATATGAGCTAGTTAGAGGTTTACCTAAAATAAATTATAAAGTAGAAAATTTATGTAACGCTTGTCAAATCGGTAAACTAAACAAAAACTCTTTTAAATCTAAAAATTGAGAGATGGATGAATCGAGTACCTCATTCAATCAAAAGATATGAAGACATTCAGAAGAAGAAGCTACATACAGGTCCTTTCTATAATTTGCTCAAATTTCCTATGTATGATTTGGATGAGATATGTGAAAATGCAGGGTTACATTAGTTGATTTCCTTCAATTCAAATAATATCCAAATCGATCAGCTTGTGATATTCCTTTTCTATGCTAATCTAGATAGCACTGCCGTTTGGAATACCGAAAATGATGATAATTAGCTTTGGTCAAGTGTTTACGGCAACACTATTCGACTTACTCCGGGAATTATAGGCCGTACTCTAGGTTGTTTGGACTCTGGAGAAGATTTGTATAACATTCCGGATATGCGCCTCAAACCAATGGATAATATTACTCATCAAATTTGGGAAGATGAAATGCCAAAATTTGCTTCCAATTTCTTACGACCTAAGGCGAGACTTCTCACTAGGATGATTATCAACACAATCATTCCTCGCCTTGGTAGCCATGAGCAAATTATAGAGTTAGAGCATAAAGCTCTGTATGCTACCTTTAGTGGTACAAGGGTTAATTGGGCGAAATTCATATTTGACGAGCTCAAACATTACTGGACTCGATCACGCCCATCCATCATCTACCCTACCTACATCATGCGTCTTCTGCGAGCTCACAACATTCCTTCATACTTATCAACTTTTGAAGAGATATCTCCCAAGTACGCATCCATAAAATTTTTCTCTCTTATGCACTTACCAGAAAATCCTCCGGATTTTATGTCATTTGAAGAATGGACGCAACATCGTCAACAAGATAGCCAAGCTATCCCTCTACCCCTACAACAACCTGAACCATCGCAAGAGGTAGAGCAGCATGGCGAGCATACTCCTCCTCCTGCACCTTTTGATTATTCTTGCCAAGACGACATTTTGGAGACTCGCACTGAGACTAATCCAAATGAAAGTGTTCGAGACTTAACTCTCAAAAATCAAATCATTTTATCAAGGAATCAAAAATTATTGGCTAAACGTATTGATAGCTTTGAAACAACATTTGCTTCTTGCCTAGCCATAGTTGAAACGTCGCTTTCAACTACATTATCTGTTCTAAAAGAGGTTCTTGAACGAGTTCGTGGTCCTACACCACCTTCGGAAGATTGGCCAACTCCAGTGCCTTCTCCTCCTCCTTCAAAACACTCTAAACTTTTTGAAGAGGAAAAAGAACATCTCGAACATACTCAACATCTCCTAGAAAACAAGCTAGTCCTTCCAAGGATGAAGATGGAGATTCTCAAGCTAAAGCTTCCCCAAAAGATTCTTAGATATTTTTTAGGATATATCTTTTGTATTGTAATTAAAAATCTACTCATGTAATTACTATGTTTAATGATTATAAAAAAGTGCTTTTTGGTTTGATACTTCTACGTAATTACAATTGATATAATCTTCCGGTGATTGGTAAAAATTAGAGATTAATAATGTATACATGTTATCTAAATTATAGATTTTCATACTTTTTGATAATGCTAAAGGGAGAGAAATAATGGTAAGCACATATTCAGGGGAGAGTTATAAAAATTATATCTAAGTACATTGTATAGTTGTCATCATCAAAATGGGGGAGAATGTTAGGAAATTCAATCTACGGTTTCGATGATAAAAACTATACAATGGAAATCGAATATACATATATATTTATATATACAGGTACTTGCTAGAACAACATCACTAGAAAGACAAGAACGAGGCTCAAAGAACATTATAAGAGACTACAAGTCGATAGGTACAAAGAAGCAAAAGAAAGAATGCACAAAAACTGACATGCACCATATCAGACGTTTGGGTGCACATGCCAGACGTCTGAAATAGTTCTCTAGAACAACTGTCAGGCTAAACCAGACGTCTGGTAATAGCACTCAGATGTCTGATCTTCTACTATATTCAAAAAATATATAGTATCAGACGTCTGATACAAATACCAGATGTCTGAATTCAAACTTGAACTTCAGAAATGAACTTCAACTGCCACATACGAATGGACATCTCCGCTTCTCTTCGCCGTAACTCTTCATCATCAACAGAAGCAACTATAGAGCATTCATTAATGGATGTAACTACTCAAGATACCTATCTACAACTATATATATCGCATCAAGAATCAAGAGAAACTTACTTCACTTAATTACGCTTTCTAACTCTATATTCTATATTTTTGATCTCTGCACTCTAGCAATCTTTACTTGTATTCACTCTTTCATATACTCAGTTCTTCATAGACAATATTCTTTAGAAGTATATTGGAAGCAATTGTACTAATTAGTCAACATCCGTGTTATATTAGAACACACATTTGACAAGAACAACTCATTGTAACCAAGCCTATTCCTCCGGGCAAAGCGAGGGTTTTTGATAGTCGAATTCCGAAGGGGAGCTTCGGGACTGGACGTAGGACGGGAGGTCCGAACCAGTATAAAATCCTGGTGTGCTTATTCTATATTTACTTAGATTAATATTATTTTAGTTGCATCATATATTTTTTCACATATACTTGCATATACACTACACGATCCACCCCGTAGACTTTTAGGAATTTTACATGGAGATATGCAAAACAAAGGGTGGCGTCAGGTCCATCTTGGAGAGCAGTGGCTTATGGTCGTGTTTGGTAGGGTCTGGTGATCGTTTGGGGTTCCTGGATGTGTTTTTTGGCTCGGCATTGATAACCAGAGTTGGCTGTAGGTGGCCATAGGCTAGGCGAGGGTGGCAATGTGTTGAGAGAGTGAAGTGGGGTATGTTGGTGATCCGCGTTCACCGATTCGTGGAAGGAATCGC
The DNA here is from genome assembly GCA_030737815.1 of Allium fistulosum. NCBI lineage: Eukaryota > Viridiplantae > Streptophyta > Magnoliopsida > Asparagales > Amaryllidaceae > Allium > Allium fistulosum. The sequence continues at coordinate 487,266,729 of CM060901.1, forward strand.
TTGTGCACGTTCACATGCGTGCACGATTATTTTTTTTCTTGGAGCTTTCGATCTTGGAATTGAAGATTGGGGAAGGAGATGCTACAGTGCAAAGCAGGTTTGGGTCGAGATGTATTGGGCTTTGGGTGAGGAACTTATTTATTTAATTGTTTTGATTTATATTAGTTAAGTATGCTAACTCATAAAATGGATATCTCACTAGTTTTAAAACCTTTTGACCCATGGATTTTTGCGTTGGTTTGTATTAACAAGCACAACACGTTGACATAATTTATTACCCGTTTTGGTATAGCAAATTTAATGATAAATTAATGCTGACTGATAATAGTTATGTTGATTTTGATAATAATAGTTTAATTTTATTTACTTAAATGGTATTATCTATTGGGCCAAATAAAAGCCGTACTGTTAAAGTAAATTGAGCACCTGTTTTGCGGAATAAAACACCATTCCGCTAATTAAATTAATTGGTCATTTAATTGGCAGAATAAATTCCCGTTCTGCTATTTTATAAATTTCGACATCTAATTATATGTCCTTAATTGATATGCCACTTTGAATAAGTGATGTGTTAACAAGTGGTGGTTAATTATTGGATTTATTTCATAGTGTTGATTATGTAAATGCCAGTTATTAACTTGGAAGGTTAAATTGAATGATATGGTAGCTTGTTTAAGTACCATTGTGATTGCTAAGCCTCTTTCCGAATTTATTAAGTTAGGAATTTAAATCAACTTCAATTTTTTAACAATTGTAAATGTTATTATAATTATTATTTTAGAAAAGTGTTTTATGTAATTATTATTTTATTAACAATGTTTTAAAAGTTAATTTATTTATATTTTAAATATTTTTTAAGTTATTAAATTATATTCTAAATATGGTTTAAAGCTATTTTATACTTTAATGATATTTAAAGTTATTTTATAACTATTTGTATTATTATTTTAAAGTTAATTATTATTTAAAAGTTAATTGTTATTTAAAGTTAACTTTTTAAAGCCAATTATTTTATCTTAAAGTTATATGTTATATTATTAATATTTCAAAAGTTTATTTATTATTATAATAATATTGTTTAATTTATTTATTATAATAATAATATTGTTTTTGAGATAGTTTATATTATAAAAATACTGTTAAAGTTAATTTATTATTATAATGATATCTTATTATAAGTTTTATTTTTAAAACGTTAAAGTCTTATTATTATGAGTATTAATAATTTTTAAAGTGTTGTATTATTATTATATTCTTTTAACGTGTTGAAGGTTTATTATTAAATTATTATAATTGGTTTTAAAGTTTATTATTTTATTAGTGATTGTTTAAAATATTATTTTACTAATGTTGTTTAAAGATAATTAATTGTTTGGTTAAATGTGTTTTCAAATAATGAATTCTTTAAGAAAAGATGTTTGGAAATAATAAACTGTTCATTTTAAAAGAAATTATTTTTTAAAAAGAAAAGGATTATATAAAGGTTTTTATTTAATAAAAGAATTTATTAAAGGAATTTATAAATGTGGGAAGGGATATTGGAAGTAGGAAAGAAGTAAGGTTTTAACTTTTTAGACATTATAAAAGGAGTTTTATAATTAGTTTAAAGATTTATAAAAGAGTTTATAAATAAACTTGGAAATTTATGAAAGAAGTTTTTATAAATAGATTTGGGATTTAAGTAAAGGACATTTCATAATGAAGTAGATTTGTCAAAAGGATGTATATAAGAAATTTGTAAAAGAAAGTGAGATTGGATTTCCCTTAACTGACTTTCTTAATTATGGTGGTTTGGGACATTCGTTCCACACTTAACACCGAAGGAATAGTGTTATAGGTTATCCTCATCTCCGTTTTAAATAACAACTGTTTTGATCCTTTAAATACGATTTTGAAATAAGGAATTTCCAAAAGGTTTTGTGAACATGCTTATAAAATTATATATATATATATATATATGGAAAGATTTCAAAGTTTGATAGTGAAATGGTTTGTGAATATACTTATACCGATGAGATAAGTATATAAATATTTTAATAAATAATTGAAGAGTGATTTTAAATTAATGAGATTAATTTAAGAGGCTTAGTGATTTCCATGGAAAAATGTAATCTCTATTTTGAATGTTTGTTTATTTGATAGTTAAATAACCGATTATCAAATCTTGGCCTAAATATGTCATCATTTTTAATTTCGGTGGTACAGAAATATTCCCTACTTAATACCGAAGAATTTTAACTCTGGAAATATCTAGGAGAAGTATGGGGATTATATGGTATAGGTAGCGTCATTGGTGTTATACTTTACGTATAAACTCGTTTGTTCTTCTAGAACAAATGATGAGGAGATTCGTCCACTTAACCGGTTAAGGGTGATCTCCGCTCTTATGTATTGTCTGATTATTTCCTAAAGAACCAATAATTAGGATTTCGGAAAATCGATGATTGGATTTTGGAAAGCCCGGTAAGAGGGGAGTGTACCCGTAAGAGATGACTCGTACCGTAACCACTCCAAAAACCATAAACGGTTCTATGGAGGAGTTTCATGACCTATTGAGATGTTGAAATTCATGTGTGGTGTCGTGACCCATTGCGGTGTAATGGACGGGATTTTCGACCCTAAAAAATCGACACTAATATGCCTACTATATTGCATGCCGAGCATTCAAGTGCCCGAAAAACCGATTGTTAAGGGTTAAAGAAAATAAAGACAAAATAGAATCTCACACGAATGGAATAATTTATAATATCAATAATATTTTTCCGTAGAAAATTTGAAATACATATACCAAAGCTAACCTAAGCTCAGCCTGGATAGCTATAAACACCTGTGCTTACAAAAACCAAAAACCAACAAACACAGTGGAAAAGTAAACTACGTCCATACATTGATGAAGATCTCCATCTCTCCTCTGGAAACTCCAAGCGTCTTCAGCTAAATCTGGAAACTACTCGGATCTGACCCGAGTAGTAAGAATACTTGGATCAAGCTTGGCAAACCAGCATGAGAAACATGAATTATAAATATATATGATGGTGTCATAGATTAGATTGATGCCAAAACAAACCTTTTTGAAAGAAAGGGTTTCTCATAAGACCACGTCGCATATAAACACAGTCAGGTTTTTACTTTATGATAAAAAATATACTTTATATCGAAACATTTTGATATTACCTTTAAGGATATTGGTTTGAAAAAACTTTTCAAATAAATGTATGTACAAAGAAAGTACCAATACCTGGATAAGTCGATAGAGTGTATGGTACCAAGGGGTAGCTGAAATGTCTGCAAGGCATTATAGCTATTTTGGGAATATAATCAAAACCGTAAAGCTCATATTGGAATTGGATTCCCAACATGATAGGGAACTACTGGCCTTTTCCTTCTTTGCGGAATCCACGTATAGCAATCTTAGTACCCGATGGTTCTTCGTACAAGGACTCATACACCACTATACCATATTGCTACACTACTATGAATCAGCGTATCCGGTGGCTTCTCGTACAGGGACTCATGCACCACTATACCTGTTCATTTAAACTCTAAGGCTGCAACACCTTTTTATCCATGATTATCCGATAGTCTATAATATTGTAATATTTCCTTCGGACCATATTGTATCCCGTACCATCTTCGGGATCTGAGGTTCCTGAGGCCACGCTTTACTTTCCACAAATCAAATTTGTAACGAACCGGGCTTTTCGACCGTCAGAAATCGACACTAATACGTCCATTGTATCACATGCCGAGCAATGTAATGCCGGAAGACCTGATTGTTAGGGAAAAGAAAGAAGGAAGAACATAAGAAGAAAACTAAACAACAGAGAATCTCATAGAGGAATGAATAATCTATAATATACCATAAATATTTACACAAAAACAAAACTGTAATATATGTATATAAAAACATCAGTCAGAGTATACTAACCTATTTCAGCCTGGACAGTTATAACAGCTCATCCTCACAATTTTTGATAAACACAACAATGAATATAGTGGAAAATAACCATCTACGTGAATACGTCTTTGGGCCTCCAACTCATCTCCTGAAGCTCCAAGCATCCAAACTAATCTGTAATATGCTCGGTCGGACCCTAGCATTATAATAAAATAACACTCGAATCAGTCTGGAAAACCAGTGTGAGAAAAACACAACCAACTGGATTTTAAAGTTATATAAAAATTTTCAAATCAAAAGGTATCTCGTAAGACCACGCCGCACATAGACACGGACGGGTTTTTACCTTACGATAACCAAAACGTTTTCTATATAAAATCCATTTATATTATAATAATGTCTAGGGGTTAAAGTAAAATATGAATATAGCTGAAATGCTTGCATCTCACATTCCAACATATTAGTTATACAATTTAAACCATAAAGCTCGCATTGGATAATGGATTCCAACCAATGACTGAGCTACTGGGGTATCGCTTGTCACAGTACACCTCTAGAATAATGTACCGAGATCGTACCTAATGACCCCTGCCAACACAGGACCAGCCTACCACTTGTTGGATAGTATCGAATATGTCATCACCCCAGTTGTTCCCAACCATTTTATTGAGCTCATATACACAACTGAATCTGGAAATATGAATGGTCATCTAAAAAGGCGATGACATACCCTAATGGGTGCGACCTACATAGCCCTACTGCATCTCCCATGTTTTAGTCATTCTCGGTTGATGAGGCTTGAGGCTATGATTACCTTTCAAGAAATTTACACTTAGAATGCTCATTGTCCTCCAATGACAATGTGCTGATAGCATTCATCCATACAAGTCCGTTCTAGGTCTGAACGAAACCAAAGGTACTAGTGCTACTATATCCATTTTGGAATCACCCTCAGGATTAGTAGCGATTAGCCTTGTACTTCACATCTCTATCTTCGATTCCATGCTCTTCACGATGCCTTCACTTTGAATCACATTCGTTGGATCAAAGTGGTTTTCGGATAACATATCCGATCCCGGTCTCTTCGAAACAACGTTCGATAATTTTCTGTAAACTCAACCCCCGTTCTCTAGGAAATAAACAGTCAGAGATAAGATTGGAGATCACATCCTAACCGTTAGTGGACGCATTTCCTTATCATTGTCCTAGGAGAACGAAACGAGATTTATATGCACAGTACAGCATCATCGGAGATGACTGTGCCATATAACCCACGTGATTCTCCTAGATATTTCCAAAGTTACGTTTGGGTCCAATCTCGATAGTCGGTTATTTAACTATCGAATAACAAACATTCAATCAGGAATTTATTTCATAAGGAAAACAAACATTGGTTAAGCATACAAGCGACCACTAACCTTATTTTATAAACCTTTTATGAATAAAAACCACCTGTACATTTCTGGTATAGGAATACTTTTACAAGATATATCCACCGATTCCTATATTTTCAATACTTAGAAAATATCTATATACTAATCTTAATAGTAAAAGTATATTTACAAAACTAAGAAAGATACTCTTTCCATTCGACTCTCAAATCATTTATAAATTTCCTTACAATTCTCCAAACCATTTATAAATCATTTTATAAACCTTCCAAAAACCATTTATAATTCCTTTATACAAATTCAATCCCTTATATGCTTCTTATACATTTCAAAATCACTTATAAACCCTTTTTGAATCCATAGACCATTTATAAAAACTTCTTTTATAAATCTATAATCCTGTTTCTAAAATTCGTTTATAAATATCTTACTATTTATAAACTCTTTCTCCTTTCAAATAACCTTTCCTTACGTCTTCAATCCATTTTATAAATTTCTTTATAAAATGCAAGTCTTTCAACTCTATTTATAGTCTCGGAAACATTTATAAATAATTAAAATCATTTACTTCAAACATTATTATATAATAATAATTATTAAAAATGAACATTATGAATAAATGGAAATCATTAATTTTAAATATCTTTAAATACTAATTAATCAATCCAAAATATTGTTTAAGAAATAATAAAAATCAATATTCACCGTTTTATAAATAATAATAATTTATTTTAAAACCTTATTAATAATCCTTATTATTAATTTCAAACCATAATTATTCTTAAGTAATTAATCTTTCAATTTATTAACCTTTTTACAAATTCTTAAAACATATTAACTATAAAAAAATAACTTTTAAACAATATTAAAATAATTAAATAACTTTAAAATAATATTAATATTGATTATCTAACTTTAAAACAATTTTAATATAATTAAATAACTTCAAAAGAATATTATTAAAATTAGATAACCTTAAATTAATATTTATAACTTAATAACTTAAAACAATATTAATATATTTAGTTAACTTTAAAACAATATTAATATATTTAATTAACTTAAATAATCCATAAACAACATGTTTTCGAAACCCAATTTTGGATTTAAAAATCGTTTCTTATCTCAAAACCCAATTCCGACTTAAATGGCAATTTATAGTATTTTAAAAATACTAATTTGAGGTTAATAGCGAGGAATCCCTTTGGATCCCTCCTACCTGTTTCTCCCTACATCACAGCTTATATATATTAGCATATATATATGTGAATAAAATCAACAGTTGTGAGGAATCCTGTTAGATCCCTCCGACCCGTTTTCCCTGCATCACAAACGTTACATAATCATAAAATATAAATCAACCGCTTTGAGGTGAGATTCGTATACAAAGGGTCGTCCGCTCTTATACGGGAACGTAATTGGATCTCATCCGCTCCAATAGGCGGGAATATATATACAAACCAACTAATATATAAAATAATTCATCAAACAGTCATCCAAAATTTTTTATCAACTATAAATCATACTAGTTATCCAAAAAGGTGAGTTGAATTCACCGAAATTTTTTATTGTTGCCGAGGCGTTCCGGTTTAGAACTAAAATCGAAGGACGTTCGATTTTAGCCCAAAATTCAACAGTCTCCAAATCCGTCCAAACCAGTACCATTGTGAAGCTTTCGTCGATACGAGTGCAACACAAAATGTTTTGTCTCGATCGAACCTCATATGAGAGAGTTATTAATTTTATAAGTTATCGATAAAATTATATAATTTAATAATGTAAACTCAAGCTCATAAGAATTACGAAACTGCCCCCCACCTCTTCTTCCCCAAAAGATATGTCATGTGCACGACAAAAGTGCATGCCCTTTCCGTTCATGCTCGAGTAGTGATACGGGGCTACGGTTGTCGAATTTCGAGTTGATTCCAACGACCTTCTCTTCCCAAACTCGATCTACCTTCGCCTCAATCAAAACGCGACAACGCCAGCCCTCCCCTTCGAATGCGCAAGTTGCTCGACAAAAAATGTCACCGAGTATGCCCAAACTTCGGCCGAGACATCTACTTCCATTGCTAAACCCAAATCCACTCTCTGCTCGCCTCATCGTCGACCCAATCCTCCGAAATATACAACCCTAGCGCTGCTACCCCAAATGGCCTGTTCCTCAAACGACGACATACCTAAAATCGAACCTATCCCCTTGAAGCTCTCGATGAAAGAAGAATTTTAAAGCTAGTTTCCTATTTTTTTATTGAGTAGATTTTGAGATATAATTTTTTTGAATTCAAAACTTTCTTTTTTCTCCTTTGTTAGCTGCAGTGTTCAAAATAAAGGGAGGGAAGTTGGGAAAGACCAAGGGGCGTGGCTTGTATGGGAATGAGAAGAGATAAGGCATGCCTGATGTGAATGAACAAGGCAGTGTATGGTCAAATCCAAGAAAATATATTATTTAAATTCAAAATATATAGCTATAAAATTTCGGACCCCAATTGAGATGTGCCTCTGGGCGTTCTATATGTTATACCCCTATTCCGAACGTAATGGAACTTGCTTCAGGACCTAATTTGATCATATGTAGAAAATAGCTTTTTGAACCCAATTATTATATTAATTTTCAATATTAAGTCCTACACGTTTCGATCTCGCACGACCAAACGGTACATCTAATCGCCATGAAATTTGAAGACGTATTATAATTCACTATTGCGGATCCAATGAAACTCATTTCATCGAAATCTGAGACTGTGCCCCGGAAGGCTATTTTTATATTTTAATTAAAACAAGTTATTTTCAAAATCGAGTAAATCATTTTAAAATCCAATTTAAAAGTCTTATTATCTTCATTCTTATTAAATATAAATTTAATAAGCCTTTAAATTATTTTTATCTTACTTAATACCCAAGATTCAATTATTTAAACGATTTTCAATTATTAAATTCAACAATTAAATTATCCAAAAAAACTATATATGAAATTTAAGTTATTTAACCTATAAAATTAATTTTTTCCAATATTTAAAATCAATTAAATATTCTAATTTCAAATAACAAAAATTCTGGGTCGTTACATTCTTCCCCCCTTAAAAGAATTTCGTCCTCGAAATTGCCAAGGTAAGAAAAATGCCCAAACCCATTACCTTTTAAAACAAATTAGTTGAAATAACTTACCAAATCCCTTTAAGTCTTTAACATTCCAAAATCAATTGTTGAAACCTTGTTATTACTTTTACTAAGTTTCCAAATTCATTCATAGATTCCAACTAATATTACCGTATTCAATCATTTCAGTTTGTAACTCAAAAAAAATCTCAATTATTAAAAAAAAATTCAAAATTTCGAACTCTTTAAATTTCAGAAAATTTCGCCAGCGTCTCCTTTGCGCGGCTAGATCAGAACAACTACAAATCGCCACTACGGGTTCAAACCAACAAAAGAAAACAAAAGCTAAGTGGCTTAATCATAAAACCATCAAATCAAACAACGATTTAAACATGTACCTTTTTGTCGAGCAATCCAATTTTAGTATGAAACCAAAGACATCAAACTAGCACTTGCTTCTATATATCTGTATCTAATTTACCAATGATATCCAATCATATAGTTCATAATCATATTATTCTGCAATTTCAATTTCCAACATTTTCTTTACAAAAACCGTACGATGTACATATATCATCCATATGCAAAACCAATCGAATTGCTCACTCGATCACATGATCTTACTTCCAAACTAGTAGTATTCATACGACCACTCTAGTGCGGACTCAGATCTGGTATCTTGATTAGAAACCGTCATTCTCCTTAAATAGTCATATACTATGATAGAGAATTCCATAATCAATCAAAAATCCAAATTCAGCGTTCATCATCGAGAATCGAGTGAAAAATCCTAACTCAGATCAATGTAAATCATCTCGAAATCATGTACTCGAATCAGGATCAAACCGTTATGGGAATAAAATAATATACATACAACCCACGTATTTATTTCGATTGATTCTTAGCTACACCAAATTCCATTTATTTACCTTCATCCCATTCTTATTCATTTTATCCACATTCAATTGATCTACATTTAATTATTCACATTCATTTATGAATCATTTCATAAAATTTTACTTAAGTTTATAACATTTTATACAACTCTTCTCATGTTTATTTCCATTTCACAACTTAAATCCTTATCCATTTCTAACCAAATTCAATTTCATTTTCCAATTTGAACATTCAATTTTATCAATCAACATTCCAAACCATATCCAATTCACTAACTAATTTAATTAGCTCATTTTATTAATTTATTTCAAATTTCAATCAATTCCATTTCCAAAATTATTTCATTTAGCCTAACTTAGGCTAAATTTTCAAAATGCACTTTATTTAACTTAACTTAAGTTAAATTTCATTCCATAGTTCAATTTCAAATTTACTTTTCTTGCATTCACATTCAAAAATTTAAACAATGTTTTAACATACAAGTCCTCGAAGTTGATAAGTTATAAAACTTATTTCCTCATATTTTCATAAAACACTCAATTGAAAGTTACTATGTTCTTGTTTATTTCAAATCATTTTGAAATCATATGTGTTCATAATTCCCTTTGGCATATCAATTATTCTTTTGAATTTTAAATTCAAAACTAGTTTTACCAAAACAAAACTACAATGGTAGCAATTTCTCTCTCGGAAACTTGAAAATGAACGTCGATGATGCTGCAGTCATCACCGAAATTATTTTCCAGCGACCGAAGTGAGTCCAGTGCTTTCTTTCACTTTAAAAATATTTCTATTAAAAAATATATTTCCCAAATAATATTATTATTATTTTCCAAACTTTGAAATACCATTTCCAAAATCAACGAGATTTAAGTTTCCAAATTTCCAACTTCTAAACTCTTTTTATGTATAAACCACTTTTATACATCATATTTATATAATTCCATTAGGTTATATAAAATCAATTCTCAATTGTTTATCTTGTTCGCATTACAATAATAACAACTTTTATTTGATTACAACCATAGCAACTAATGATAATAATCAAATATTATCATTTTCTAACAACCAAGCACACCATATATATACTATAATAATTTTTTGAAAATTATACTTTTATATATAAAAATAACCAAGATAAAATTATTTCATTTACCCAATTTCAAAACAATACCATGTCGAACTGCTCTGTTTATGTGTTTAGAGATCCCTATCAATGACGTTAATTACTCATATTGACCAGAATCCATAAGCCACTTAGTAGATCAATCAACACAATATAAAACATTTTTATATCACTAATAAATACGCGCTCATATATATATATATACTTACATACTCCACCAGAAAGGAGAATTAGGCAGTGCTTAGGGCCGTATCTAATGCCATTAGGCACTGCCGTAAGCCGTATCAATTGAAAGCGTGTTTATTAATTAGATACGGCCATGGGCCGTATCTAATTTGCTAGTTAGATACGGCTCATGGCCATACATAATTCGTATACTAAGCACATGAATTAGATACGGCTTTTGACCGTATCTAATTGATGTAATATATACAACAATAAGCCGTATCTAATTCACAAAGCTCATGACCATAAATTACAATACCATAGATGCAGTATAATACAATAAAAGCAATATCTAATTCACACAGCTTATAGCCGTGAATTACAACAGCATAGATGCAGTATTATACAATAGAAGCAGTATTTAAAGCAGTAATAGATACGACAATAGTTGGATTACAATAGAAGCAGTATTATACAAAATATGGTCAATATTATACAAAAGCAGTATTATACAAAATATGGTCAATATTATACAAAAGCAGTATTATACAAATACAGTCAATATTATACAAAAGCAGTATTATACAAATACAGTCACTCTGTCCAAACAACTATTGTTAAATATGGTCAATATTATACAAATGCAGCAGTTCTGGAACCCAACATTAACACAGAAGAAAAAAATCCCTTGTAATAGTGATGCAGCAGTTCTGGAACAGAGAAATGCTGGAACACAAACAACAAATAGGCAAAGGTTAACAAGGAAAGCCAGCCCAGTAGAAGCAATCTTTGAATTTAAAACTACAGGTAATGGTGATGTAATAGACAAATATTGGAATATTAAAATTACTTGTTAATAATTTCAATAGACAACTACAAATAATATCAACCATAACAATGGCTAGTGTAAGTAGAGCACATCAGCTGAGGGAATATAAATTTCTCAAACATAGAATGTATTCTTCATTTGTACTTTATGCTTAAATCCAAATTGTTCCAAAAGGAGAAGAAAATAATTAAATAAGACAAGTTAATTCCAAAATGTCTCTCTTGTAATATACTCTGCTGCATATCAGCTACAACTTGACTAATAAATTAATGTTGAAATAAATTAAATCTATTAGTACGTCGCTGGGTTGGTCGATTGTGCATTAAAATACGTATCAGCAGCTGCAATGTAGCTTTGAGTTGATGTGCTTCAGTGCATGCATGGGATGTTAGCCCATAAAAAATGCAAGTTAATTCACCAAATCTCGGTTCTTTTACTAAATTGCAACTTAATATAATTTTTGCTTTTACTGTTTTCTTGTCTATGAATGGGCAAACAATTTTACAGTGGTTCAATAAAAGATAGGTATAATAGGTGAGACAAAGTAAACTTCATTATAGTAAGGACTACAAAGAACAATGCAATAAAGAACAAGAAGAATAAGAAAACACTTTCTATGCACAATGAGATGAAAATTTTGAACGTACATCTCTCAAAAGGGTAAAAACCAATAGAGACACACAATTGTGAGAGCAAAGAGGTATAACAGGAAAGGAAATGGTCAAGATTTTGCAAAGGATACCACATGATTACAAATAAAAAGGTAAACATGAAAAAAGTCAAACCTGTACTAATAATACACTTCAGAGTTCTCTTAGAAGCATTTCCAACCAGAGATAAAGAGAGGGTTCTTGCTGCTATCCAAAAATATACAGCACCGGAATTATAAATGCAAAACCAGATAAATAATTCTTGGATGAGCTCACATACCTGCTAAAGATATCGAATCATAATCTTTGGATGGCACACATACCCACCCACTCCAACATCAACAAAGGTCTCTGCAAATTGATGATTTATTTTGTTGGTTCTCTCATCTGGTAGCAGTATATTGTCCAAAACCAATTTTTCATGTGTGGATGGTACAGATTTCCCATGGATTTTGGACGATGTAGAATCTCGACATACAGTACCTATTGCAATAAAATTTATTGTCTAGATCTATCCAACAAAATAACTGCATCGAAAACAAGTAAGAATAAAAAGCAACTAATAAATACTTGTTGCTATTATGTCTAGATCAGAGTTGAGGATTTCACATTTTTGATTGTTCGCCACATTGGTCGTATCCTGGGATTGAGAAACAACGAATTTAGAAGCATTGAGTTGTGTGTTGCGTTCTCCTTGTTCTATGTTTCCCACCATGTTGATCAGAAGCTCCATTTGCCCAGACAAATTTCCCACTTTACTCTCAAAACTTCCCACCGTACCCTCCAAACTTCCTATCCTCATTTTCAACTCAGCATTGTCTCCACAAACATGTTTCAATTGTTTATGTGCAATAGCAGAAGCCTTAATATTAGTCTTTGGTATGACGGTCCCAACACCGCGGCTCCTACCCCTTGTATCCTTTCCCATCACTTGTGATATGATATCTTCATCCACTGTCAATTTTTCTTCATCACCATCGGTGATCTTTTCCTTCAATTTCGCATTGATCCTGAGATTGCATAATACTTATATGAATAATGAAAATATATGTATGTATACATGTTTTGAAAACTTAAGTTCCAAAACTGTTGCGGGCCATCTGAGGTGAAATGACTCAGTTATAAATGACCCTAGCGTGAATGTGTCTATATGCATATATACATAAGTTGGTGGTGAGATGACTCAGTTATAAATGACATGGCACCAGTAAGAGAATTTTAACTTGTAGCTGACATGAAATAACATTTTAAGCTTTTGTGTAAAGATGGTTGAGCCCACAAAACTGAATCAGATTATGTATATTTAAAAGCTTAAGCTTTTCAAAGATTGTGAATTTTTTCTGCAGAATTGATGCTTCAAGAATACACTCACCCCCATGCGGCCATGCATATGATGTTATTGCTGTGTGTATTAATATAAGGTTATACTTATGTTAATGCTTATGTTAATGAATACAAGACTGTTAATTCATGTACACACAGAACTGAAATTGTACTTGTATGAATATATACCAGACTGTAGATATTCCTATGCTTATTCCTATATATACCTGAAATTGTACTTGTGTAAAGATGGTACACACAGAATTGAAATTTTAACTTACAAAGTACGATGAATTGGCATCTGATATGCTACCATCTTTTTTCGTGTGTGTCTTCTCCCATACATGACGACGGTTGATATTTGCAGATGGATTTGCAACGATCTGCAATATATAAAATATGTTAGTTGTGCTTTTTACCATTTTTGAAAAAAAATGAATATAACTTACCATTTCGTGTTCTATTCTAGCGTGACTTTTACGGCCTGCATGGTGAGCATAACTGAGCAATGATCTTTTTTTTTGCCAAACTCCCTTCTTCCGCTCGCTTCAAGCGTTGCTTCATTTTTTTATGAACTTGTTCCAATCTTCTTGAGCAATTGTAGGTGGACAATTTTTCATCCGTTCTTTGTCATTGTCGAAAGTGTCATAAAAACTTGCTCTCAAGATTTTTTTGTGTCTCCTAAAAGCCTCGGACATTCTTTTAAAAAAAATTTCCTTTGAAAGCGGTTCGAGCGCATACATTTTCTACAAAAAGTAAAATACATAAACAAAACAGTATGGAACTGTCTGTATGTAATACATGTTAAGACTTAAGATCGTCACCGTTCATTTGTAAACTGGATTCAATCAGACTTAATAAAAAGAAAACTAAAGAAGCAGTTCTATCAAATAATAGAGCCAACTGCCGACCTAAGCAAGTTAATCAATATATTAATCCCCTGTAACTTATCATGGATGCATTCTTGAATAAGTGTCGGTTACAAGTCACAACAACCATGCATCATAAACCAAGACAACTTGAATATTATCAAAACTGAATCCTCTATGAAATAAAATCATTTTTTTAAAGATTAATGATAAATCGTTGCAGCAGTAGTTGTAATTAATCTTTATGTAACGAGTCACAGACTAGGCCACCTTCTTTATCATGTTTCATGGCTCTGCCTATTGTTGTACACATATGTATATATATGTATAAGTTTGTACCTACCAGAACCAACCAAGAAAAATACTCTAATGAATGGTTGGGAAACCTATGTATCAATTTTGTATTATTTGTATGAAAGCGGCCAAAATTTGATGTTATACACTTGTACAAAATGAATTAATGGCCCTTGCCAGGTCTAATGGTTTCTCCCGAAGTTTGAAAGATTATTACCAAAGAGTAAACTATATCCTTCAAGAAATTAGCACTTTGGTTATCAAGTGAGACTCCAGACTTGATAAGGATTGGAGTTCCATAGTTTGAATGTAATTAATAATACAAGTCCCAGCAAGGTAACCTTAGCAAGCAAGAATCGTATATTGTTAAAAAGAAACAATGCTTATTTTTATAAAATAGTTAAGCTAAATAATAGGGCAAAATGTTAGACTTTGGTGTTTTGATGTGCAAATTGATTGTTTCATATCCTTGCAAACCGCGTACTTATAACTTGCTCTTGGCACTACTTTCATATCCTTTATCTCTCTAATATTTTAGTGCCATCTTTATGATTGAAAGCATTATTGTATAAATAATACAATGCATATTTTTATTCTTAATCTATTTATTTCGCGGATTGCATCAAGAGCAGTATTGCCTTCCTTCATTTTCATAGAAATTCAACGGATGTAACTTATAATTGCAGAAATTAGAGTTATACTTCAGACTTAATTGATAAATGCTTTTAAAGATACGTCGTCGGTTAAATTTTTCATTGTTACTTTTAATAAGAATGGAATAATTTTCAAAAATCACAAAATATAATGCATAATATTTTGCAAAGAAACTTTCTAACCAGCACTCATTCTGAGGTATAAGGTACATGCGACATACAAAATCTATGTTTTTGAACTTTCCAATCAAACCCTAAATGATTTTTACCCAATAATGAAAATCCAAGTAAGACTTTTCACAATCATACCCTAAATAAACCAATCTCATCATCGGCAATTGGGATAAATCGAACATGAACAAAAATCCAAATATAATCAGATAATAATATTTTTACCCAATAATCCACAGCAAAAGTGTTCGACAGTGGGAGCAAGCGCAACCTTCAATCGCCAGCAATCGATCCGAACCGAGGTACAACAAAGTGATTTAGAGTGTGGTCGTGAGTTAGGGGAAGAGCAAAGTGATTTAGAGATTTGGGATGCAAGGGACGTGAATTTGGGGGAAAGAGAACGACATTTATGTTTTGGAGGGAGAACGAAAAAAAATGAGGGAAGGAATGAATTTGGGGGAGACCGTGCTTTCCAGGGTGTATGATTTTCTAGCCAAAATAGGCACGAATTTGATACGGCTCAAAGCCGTATCAAATTTGATACGGCTAAAAACCGTATGTAAACGTTTAGATACGGCTTTTAGCCGTATCAAATTTGATACGGCTTTGAGCCGTATCAAATAAGGCAGATAGGGGTGTGGCTAAAACAGCTTTGTGGTGTAGTATATACATATATACACTCAAACTCATTCTAGGGTGCTACTGACCCTATCTCTAATGAGTACCCCACCAAAGCCAAGGTTCTCGCTTAACCTTCAGCTCTGATACTAAATGTAACGAACCGGGCTTTTCGACCCTCGAAAATTGACACTAATACGTCCATTGTATCACATGTCGAGCAATCGAATGCCGGAAGACCCGATTGTTTGGGAAAAGAAAGAAGGAAGAAGATAAGAAGAAAACTAAACAACATAGAATCTCACAGTGGAATGAATAATCTATAATATACCATAAATCTTTACACAAAAACAAAACCGTAATATATGTATATACAGACATCAACCGGAGTATACTAACCTATTTTAACCTGGACAGTTATAACAGCATGTCCTCACAATTGCTGATAAACACAACAATGAATACAGCGGAAAATAACCATCTACATGAATATGTCTCTGGGCCTCCAAATCGTCTCCTAAAGCTCCAAGCATCCAAACTAATATGTAATATGCTTAGTTTGACCCGAGCATTATATTAAAATATCACCCGAGTCAGTCTGGAAAACCAGTGTGAGAAAAACACACCCAACTGGGTTTTAAAGATATATAAAAATCTTTCAAATCAAAAGGTATCTCGTAAGACCACGCCTCACATAAACACGGACGGGTTTTAACCTTACGATAACCAAAACGTTTTCTATCTAAAATCCATTTTTATTATAATAATGTCTAAGGGTCAAAGTAAAATATGAATATAGCTGAAATGCTTGCATCTCATATTCCAACATATTAGCTATACAACAAAAACCGTAAAGCTTGTGTAACATACCACCTTTTTGTACGTTTTAAGCAGACCCATATGCCGGCTCAAACCATACAGAAGGGCGGATTGTTGTTGGGGTGAATAAGAAAAAAAAAGAATCTCATAGCGGAATGACAAAATATAATAATCAAATAACAGTTCATGAAGCTGTATACAAAACATTTGATTATACTTATACAATACAAAATAAAAGTTACACAAATCAGAGATAAACAAATAATAATGCAGCGGAACGGTATGAATGCAGTGGAATAAATACAGTAAATAATAGTAGTACAAATCTTCGTCTTCGTCCTCCAAAAATAAGGTCTTCAAATCCTGAAATGCTCAGGCTGACCCAAGCGAATTAAAAAGAAAAAACACTCGAGTCAGAACTAAAAGATCTTATGTGAGTTAACTCAAGGATAAATAACTATGAGTGGAACGGCGTCAGAGATGTTTACGGGGTTTAGCATCTCCTATCCAGTGTCTAACGTAAGTGTAGTAACTTAAGAGATGTTCAGGATTCACATCTACTAAGGATCCGTTAAACTATCTACTATGCAGTACAATATGCTATTATAATATGTCTACAGTAAGATAAACTATTAAAATAGCGTTAAGGCGTTACCTATTTCCCCTATAACACATTTTATAATGCCAATAGTCTATACAGTACCATAACTCCCCGTAAACTGGAGCCGCCAGAGGATACCCCATAGGTACGACATAAAGCAAAGTCGTAGAAGGCGCGCTATGGTAGGTGACACGAAACAACTAGGCAATGCCAGGGTAGATATAGCAATTACACTTCCGAACTGGTGGTAACGCATAGCAGTTACTACCGCCCACCTCGGAACACACTCCTAAATCAAAAATCGAGGGTGGCCAACAAATCAATCGCAAAGTCAGAATATAGCATCGAAAGAATGTGCCCGATCGGAGGAATGACCTCACTTGGCTCGTCGATTGCTCCTGTTTTAGGCACCTTAAGCTAACTTATGGGAGTCAGGTCCACGTATATACCTCATATAGGATCGTCGCCAACCATCCTACTTCATTATGGAATCTCCACCGCGTACACAGTTGTCAAAGTGGTTTTCGGTATTGGCAGAGAGTATGACAATATCTGATCCCGGTCTCTTTAACAACCAATCGCTTATTACACACCGGATGGTTCTTTTACATTTCCAAAATCATTTCATAATTGATATCAAAATATCATATTCAAGTCAAATCATATCATTTTCGAAATCATATTCACCTTTGAAATAATATCACATTTGAAATCATAGTTCGAAATTATATTTCCTTTCAAAAGTCATATTTCCAAAATAGGCTAAACTCTCATTTAAAAATATCATATTAAACCAAATATGTTATTTAAATCCCAATTTAGGTTATAACATCATTAACCATATTCACTTAAAAATCGAGAATTTGAATATAAACCCATCCATTTTACTTAGTTTGGAATTTAGAAGAAAATAGTTTTAAATAGTTATAAATAGTTAATATATATTTGAAAATAGATTAAATATAATTAAAATAGATTAAATAGCTTTAAACTAGACTAATTAGATTTAAAATAAGTTAAAACATATTAATTAGTTTAAATAAATTAAATGGTTTAAAATAGGTTAAAATGATTTAATATAATTAATAAGGTTAAAATAGTTTAATACTTTGAAATCTTAATAATTAGAAATTTTGAAATAATATATTTTTAAAACAGTTTATATTAAAACAGGAATTTGGAATTAATATCAAATTAAACTATTCATTTCATTTCAACACATTTGGACAATTTTCAATTTCCAAGTCAACAAACCAAATTCCAAACCTTTCAATTTCAAAATATTTCAAAGTTATTTTCAAACAACTTCAATAACTTATTTACGATAGGATTTCATTTATACTTAAAAGTTTAACTTTAAACTTCCAATTTAATTTCTTAAAGCAATTCCTTTTAAACCAATTCACATTTCATCATAAGCTTGATTTTCCAATAATACTTCAATTTACATAAATCAAATTTATTTCAAAATATAATTTAATTAATTCAAAAATTAAGAAGTTCAAAATCATTAATTTAACAAATCGGGTGTCCGTATATAATTTTCTACCGTAGGGTCAAGTGATACGGATATTTATCATTTCAATCCGCAATTTAAAATTTTACAGTTATATATCATTTCAAACCGCAATCCCGAATTTAATAACAAAATCCATAAAATCGCTCGAGTCTATCATTTCAACGCATAACGGTTTTTCCATAATCTATTGATCTTCCGGGTATGTATCATTTCAACCCATAGTGAACTTGCAGTTTATAACGATATAAAATACAACATCCATTCATCTAATATCACCAATCAATATCCATTACAAACATCATCCAAATCAATCAATAAATATCAATATAGAACTGATAATCAACAAAAGGTATTTAACTGGCAATTTACATTCAATAATAAAATAAATAACGATTTAATTCAAATAAATTCAAATTAATTGAGATGATGATTAAAAAAGATCAAACAGCCATAAATAAATTTATAATTCACATCAAAAATTAATTTAACTAACATAAGAAAGTTTAGAAGTTGTGAGTGGGTTAAAACACTCACCTTTGAATTTAAATCCAATTTAAGCCAAAAATTTGAACGGGCTCAGAATTCGACCAAACCAGCGTTAAAATATCCGAAATTCGATACGATCCCAACGCAAGAAACCGTGCATGAAACGAACCTCGTTTGTGAAAGATATTGATGTTAGAACAATTGAATTTGAAAAATAAATAAATAAATAAATAGATAAAATAGATAAAATAAATAAAAGATCCACCACACTTTATAAACACGTGACCGAACGACTACAGTAGCAGCTCGAACCCGATACCCACGCTTGCAAGCCCTAACCTATCCCTGCCGCCGCCACTCAGAGCACGACGCCTCGCCTAGGCCGGCCATCGCGGCCCCTCCCCACGTCGCCGACCACCCCCGCGCAACCCACGTCACACCAAAACGCGGAACAAAGCACAGCCCACCGCCGCTATTTACAACCCTAACCGAATTTATGCCGTCTGTGACGACCCGAAATTCCATGCTCGGAAAATCGCATCATCGAAAAGAAAGAAAGGGGTGAGAAAGTAGAAAAGATAGAGAAGAAGAAGAAACAACCACAGAATCTCAACAGCGGAACGAATAAAATATAATATATCACATAATAGATTACATAATATCATATACATCAGAGTTATCCAGATAATACAACACATACTAGACAGTTATAAACACCTGTCTAGTTAATACAACTCACACATCACAGAGATACAACACAGCGGAAATACAGATAAACACTAACACAGCGGAACCAATATATATATCTATACGCTGAAGCCTCCTGCTCCATTGCTCCTCCACAGTTCGTCAAAGCTAACCTGAATCCCTTGGCTACCCGTAAAAATTTGGGTACCCGAGAGTTTATGAAAAACAGAAATAAACTTCGGGTCAGACATGGGTCTGGTATGAGTAAACGGTTAAAGTTGGTTAACTTTTAAAAACCTTTGAAAACAAAAGGTATCACGTAAGACATCCCACACATAAACATGGAAATGTTTTTACCTTACGCTAACCAAAACTTTGATAGGAAATTCAGTGATATTATAATAGTGTCTAGGGTTTTCAAGTAAAATACAGAAATAGCTGAAATGCTTACATCTCACATTTCAACATAGTTGGGCACAATCAAAACGTACGGCGCTTATTGGAGATTGGATTCCATACAATGGCTGGGCTACTGGGATACCGCCCGTCACAGTACGTGGCCTAGATCACCGTACCGAGAACCCACCCTAAGTTCCCTGCAACACAAGGCCGGAACCATCCCTTACTGGACAGTCCCAAACGAAACAACCCCACGGTTGTTCATGACCAACCGCACACTAAGCCGAAAATAATAAGGGACATCTAGACAGGGGTATATCTCGCTCTCAAGTGGGTGCTACCCACGAAGCCTTGCTGCACCTCCCCTGTTTTAGCCATTCCCGGTTGATGAGGCTTGAGGCTACGATTACCTTTAGAGTACACATCTCTTAGAATGCTCATCGTCCACCTGACGATGTTCTGAAAGCATTCGATCCATACAAGTTCGTTCCGGGTTCGAACGAAACCGAAGGCATTATCTCGTTACACTCGTATTGGAATCACCCTCAGAGTTAACGACAATAACCCTTGCATTCTGAATCACCATCTCGAATCTATAAGTACTATCTTCGTCAAACTCATTACGGAATCACCCACAGAGTTATACTGACGTATAGTTCTTATACCTCGAGTCTTCACTTGCTCCATTTGAATTTCACGACCTAACGTTATTTTGGATCGATGTGGTATTCGGGTCTCCAGACCTAGAATCCCGGTATACGGAAACCCGATCCCGGTCTCATCGAAATCCAAACCGTGTCTTTTAAGGCCAAGTTGTTTTAAAGTTAAAACAATTAAATTCAATTATCTATATACTCACAGATAGATAAATCACAATATCACAATGGATAATAACATCATCATCATAAACAGCTAATCCATATTATCTACTCAAACAGATAATCAATATCATCATACTTAACCAATCATCCATAACACAATAGATCTATATCTGAGATCACAATCAATCATGGAAATCAATATCATCCATCATATATAAACAAAGATTAATAATCACCTCATTTATAATTAATTTAAAATGAATTAAATTAATTACACATCTCTAATTAATTTAAAGTAAATTAAATTAATTACTCCATCAATATAATCTTGCTTACATAACCATTAATTAATTACAAGTTAATTAATTAATCATTTCCTACTTTTCCATCTTAATTAACCATTTTAGATTAATTATCTCAAATTATATTTAAGTAATTATCCTCTAATTATTTTACAAATTAATTACTTCATACCAATTATAGAAAGTAACCTTTTAAATTACTAAAATTAATTCCATTTCTTCTTAATTAATCACTCTAATGAATTGCCTCATTTATTAATTATTCCCAAATAAATCCATTTTAACTTGCATCATTAACTACAATAATTAATGATCTCTAATTACATTTATTTCATTTAGTAATTTATCTCCAATTAAACAAAATGTTAATCACCTTGATTAACTCCATTCAGTAATTAACTACCCTTAATTACTTCAATTAATAATTTAATTACTCCATAATTAATTATTCTCTAATTAATCCCTTGATTAATTTATACCAAGTAATTATAATCAAATTACTTTCATTTTTAAATCATTCACAGTTAATTACTTCCTTAAGTAATTATACTTACCATATCATCAAAGGTTTATTTAAATTAATTAAACTTAATTAATTAACTTAAACAATTCATATTAAACTTAATTTATTAAAATGAGAAATTAATTTCTTAATTACTTCCCTAAATAAATTATACTTATATAATTCACCATTTATTATCTTAAATTAATAAACCTAATTAATTATCAAATGATCATATTAATCCATTATTTTATAATACTAGTTAGTAATCTTTATTAATCATTAACACTTCTTTAATTACTTTTTCCAAAGTAATTAAATTAAGATTTATTATTAATCACAAATAAATTTCATCTTTAATAACTCATTAATAACTCTTCAATTACTAAATTAATCAATCACTAATCATTAATTAAAGTTCAAATCTCATTTAATTAACGATTCTTAACTATTCCTTTATTAATTCTAAATCAATTATCTTACCTTAACTAACTAATTTAATCTTAATAATTACAAAATAAATTAATTCAATCATTAATAAATTAAATTAGTTAATTATTTATTTTAACTATCTTAGTAATTACAAATCCTTAAATCTACCTTTATTTAAGAATAAAGCATTTCTTATTCATAAACAAATTCTCGTTTCAAACACTAGATTCAAATAATTATAAGTTTCCAATTTGAACACACTTAAAAATATACTTTAACATTTTTAAAGTTATTAAACATTTATTTTATAAACTTATATTTGTTGTTAAACTATGGAAACAAATTTAATTTTGAATTCACGTTTCAATTTTGTTTCAACTTCATTAAATCCTACTTTTAAAAATCATCACTTAAAAACTTTACTGGCTTTAAAACTGGTATTCAATAAAAACCCAATACTTCTCAGCTTGCCCGAGAAAACATGCCCGTTACTTCGAGAAAAACCTCAAAATCCCCGAGCTTTCCCCGTGAAAATCCTACAGCTAAACGAAGTGATACACCCACCACCTACTTCGAGTCGAACAGGTAAAAACTTCGATCTCTTCCTCCTTTCTACTCGAGGCACTCGCGTAACTGCTCCAAAACCAAATACCATCTGATACCCCCTGCACTGTGCATATGCACGGTGTCTCCAGCTGCCGGCGATCACCAACGACGATCGCGACGAGTCAGAAATCGACTCTACGTCCCTCTCCGCTCGCCACATCTCGACCATCACCCAAAACTTGAAATCGAGCTCCCCTTTCCACAGCCTGGAACGAACAGATCATCCCAACCCTACTGGAATCACCTCGTCATCGCCACACAAGACACCAGAGCCGCCTGAACTTCATCCATACCACGTCAACACCCCAGGCAACAACCCACCAGAGTTTCGCCCAACTCGATCACTCGGGGATGACGCTCTCGTCATGTTACAGACGCATTCAAAACGTGATAGAACAATCCCTAAAACGATCTCGAATCCAAGATTCACACAATAGAAAATTCTTCTATTAATTTTCACGAAATCCCTGATGCCTATGCTCGCTTTATTTCAAATTACAGCTTTTATTATGGATTAATTCTTTGGGAATTGAGGAAAATACACATTTTATCCACCTTCAAACTGCTCTCAAATTTCTTAACTAAAAATCCATCTTTTTGTTTTAAAAATCATGATCTGATGTATAGATTAAATATACAATCTTGAATCAGTATTTTGCAACCATCGAATATTACAAATTTTCACTTGGTTTACTTGTACATACATATTACAAGGAAGTGCTTAATGAAAATGATTGTAATCAACCTTTAAAAATCATAGCTTAAGGTTAGCATCTTGTTTGGTTGAGAATCAAAGCTTAGAGATGATTTAAGTAAGGATATATTGTGTTTAAATCAAAATATAAAGCCTGAACAAATGTTCAAAATCACAGAGCATTTCACCCTAAGTTGATGGACACAGAACCTCTGGTTTATATTTTGAAAAACTTGAACTGTGAAACTTTTGAAGGATAGAACTTACAAATTAAAAATATTATGATGCTGAGAGGATCAAGCTTGGAAACAGGTAGACATTGCTTTGTCTCAGGTTCTCAATTTTAAGGCAGTGGCTATGATATGTTTCAAACCATAAACATGCACACTTACACAAACATTGCACAAACATGCGTATAAACAAAACTTCAACACTAAACTCATGTACAACAGGAGATTGACTATTAAGTAAAATTTAAAAATGTTTACTCACCTGACTATAGAACAGAGAGCTTTATTCTTTAGTTTGAAAAGAGGCAGTTTGAAACTTGCATGTGAAAACTTGCATACATTTCAGTTTTGATTCCAGAAACTTGTTGTAGTTGAGAGGCTTCCATTTTAAATTGAAACTGGAGTGCTTTTGTTTTTCTAATTTGATTTTCCAGGTTACATTTGTATTTCCTCCATTCCTTCTTTTACTTAGGTTGTATTTGTATAAACTTTTAGAAACTGGGGTTGCAAAGCTTTTGTATACGAAATATAATGAGGCAAGTTGGTAAATATACAAATTGTTTACTGTTTTGGTACACGAATAAATTCAGAGATTTTTATCTCTTTGGGGCTGAAGGGAAATGTTTCATGTACTTGGTGATGTAGCATTAAATGCTTGCTCCTTATCAACTTTACACCAGCCCATTCTTTTTCCTTTTAGGTACAACTTGCATATATTTATTTATACTTGTTTGACTTAGATGCTAAGCATACATACTCTATTCTATTCGTATGCATTGAGATGTTTCTACTGCCTGTTCATGTACAATGCTAAAATGTAAAAATATTTACTTGCCTTATCTTATTGTCTTGTACTTAGGTGGATTTTCAAGCCTACAACATAAGTCTTTGCTATAGGGTATAACATATTTAACTTAAGTTTTAGTTTTAAAGTTGTTATGGTCATTGTATTATGTTAGTTTGCATATTTGTTTCTATCTCTACATAAGTGTATTTATTTCTAATTTCTAACATGAAGGTATGTACATTTTAAAAGATAAACAATCAATATATAATTACCCATTATCATTCTATTTTATAATTACTTTAAATATTTACAATGTATATTTTATTATCTATAATTATTATGTTTCTTTTAGAGATTTATATATATTTAAAAACCATAACTTCTTTTCAAAATATATATAACAATTTTCATTTATAATAAAAATCTACTTATATGGACATTATATTATAAATAAAGCTCATTATTACATTAGAATAATTCATAAAAGAATTTATCACTTAATCACTTATATTTATCAAGCTATACTTTTAAAAAGAACAAAATCATTTAAACAACTTTAACTTTAATCTTGAGTATATTCTAAGCCAAATAGTTATTTATTAAATATTGAATTTAATCAAATTTTCCAAATTACTAAAAGATTAGAGCTTGAAGGCATATCCTTATTTATTAAAGTTGAAACAGATTTTAACTATTTACCATATATACAAATATATATAAATAAATAGAAAACAATTTATTAGCCTTAAAAGATAATTTATCAGTTAAATATCCATTTAAAAGAAAATTACTAAATCAATTCATATCTTATTAACAATTATATATCAAATCAATTTAATATTTAATATAGATTATTAAATTGATATTGCTCAAAATTCCGGGATGTCACATTCCTCCCCTCTCAAAAGAATTTCGTCCCCGAAATTTAAAACAAAGGTAATTTAATAATCTCATTAATGATTTAATTTTAAAAAAAAATACAAGCATATATCATCAATATATACTAACAACCATAGCAATCAACCATCCAATCAAACAAATCTAACTATCCAGACAAAATACTGGATAGAATTTCCTCGAGTCTCCCTGAGTATAAATACCGGGTTACTCGCTCTATAGAATCCAAACAATCAATACTACTAAGCTACACACAACTAGATCTACAAAACAAGATAGGATATCAAACTATAGACAAGTCTGACTCAACATCCAAAACTCCCTGAACTGTTGGTTCTACAACCAGAGATAACTCATACACGTACTCCCTCAGAGACACGTGAAACCAACGAATCTCAGTTATCCAAACTGACAATTCACTCCTGAAGATCAAACACTCTATCCAAAATCAAATCTTCGATTCTTATCCACAAAATCCTTCGGACGATCCTGGGTCTCCTATATCCTTACTGATCAGCTTATCCTTCGTTGATGCCCTCCCGAAACATCCTGAACCAAAACAATCAACAAAATGATCTTTCCAAGATCAACCACAACTCAGAACTCCACTCTACTCCAAAATCAAAAGACAGATCTCACTGCACACATCCGGAAGAGATAAAACAGATGCTCTCCAAACTGCTTCCGCTGCACAACTCTGATCCGAGCAGATGAAAATGCTGATGACGAACACAAGCACAAACTTCCACTGATACCAACTGTGACAGACCTAGGCTTTGCAACCGTCGGTCATTAGCCACAACTGGTAAGCTTCTCAACCATTCCGAAAATATGGTTCAATAGATCCATAAAGAGAAAACTCAAAAGTTCCTCCAAAACCCGAGCTGCTTCACCAACTCAAAACCATCCTACTATTAAGCTGAACTATCGGTACCATTCTTGAAATCCAGTCGATACCAAACTCAAACTCCCTGATGCTAACAAAATTCTGACTTCCTGAAGTCATCCAGAAAAAAAAATCTCTGACAAACCAAAAGAACACTCAGACTATCGCAAGTCACTTTTGCGATCAACCCAATCTAATATCCAAAGAAAAACTGTTCTCTCTTTACCAAACAGAACAGCTCACATTTAACTAGCCAACCTAACGAAGAAACGGAACCACTCTGCTGCTTCTGAACTCCACTGCTAGGCTAGAAAGCTTCCTTGCCAGCATACAGGACCTTCCGAACTACACTGCTGACACCAATGCCAAGGAATTCCAAATCCAAAGCTCTTCGAGAAACTCGAACCTCAAACTAAACAGAAACACTCTGCCGCATCACCGAAGCAGACACACTTCTTTAAAACTTGTTCCAAAGAAAACATCTTCGGAAACATCCATAGTCACCGTGTCTCATCACACAGCTACTAATCCCTGAGATATCAAGATATCATCACTAGCTTCTGTCCAACTGACAGATCCAAACTCTACTCAAAGATGGACTCCGAACCTTTATAGGTTTCCTTCAGAGATCGATGAAATCCTTACATCAACAAAGCTCACTCGAGAAAGACTGTAGACCCAATACCGTCTCGGTAGATACACTTCCAATCTCAACAAACTCCAACCATCGGTAGTCGTGTGACACACCACTACCATATCTACCTTTATAACTTATATTGGGAAACCCGAACAGGTAACCCAACAAATAGGTAGAAATAGATATATATATATATATATATAGATAAAAATTACAAGTACGCTCTCTCAGAAAGACACCACTCCAGAGCCTAGGTATTCGCTCAACCTGATGCTCTGATACCACCTGTGACGACCCGAAATTCCATGCTCGGAAAATCGCATCATCGAAAAGAAAGAAAGGGGTGAGAAAGTAGAAAAGATAGAGAAGAAGAAGAAACAACCACAGAATCTCAACAGCGGAACGAATAAAATATAATATATCACATAATAGATTACATAATATCATATACATCAGAGTTATCCAGATAATACAACACATACTAGACAGTTATAAACACCTGTCTAGTTAATACAACTCACACATCACAGAGATACAACACAGCGGAAATACAGATAAACACTAACACAGCGGAACCAATATATATATCTATACGCTGAAGCCTCCTGCTCCATTGCTCCTCCACAGTTCGTCAAAGCTAACCTGAATCCCTTGGCTACCCGTAAAAATTTGGGTACCCGAGAGTTTATGAAAAACAGAAATAAACTTCGGGTCAGACATGGGTCTGGTATGAGTAAACGGTTAAAGTTGGTTAACTTTTAAAAACCTTTGAAAACAAAAGGTATCACGTAAGACATCCCACACATAAACATGGAAATGTTTTTACCTTACGCTAACCAAAACTTTGATAGGAAATTCAGTGATATTATAATAGTGTCTAGGATTTTCAAGTAAAATACAGAAATAGCTGAAATGCTTACATCTCACATTTCAACATAGTTGGGCACAATCAAAACGTACGGCGCTTATTGGAGATTGGATTCCATACAATGGCTGGGCTACTGGGATACCGCCCGTCACAGTACGTGGCCTAGATCACCGTACCGAGAACCCACCCTAAGTTCCCTGCAACACAAGGCCGGAACCATCCCTTACTGGACAGTCCCAAACGAAACAACCCCACGGTTGTTCATGACCAACCGCACACTAAGCCGAAAATAATAAGGGACATCTAGACAGGGGTATATCTCGCTCTCAAGTGGGTGCTACCCACGAAGCCTTGCTGCACCTCCCCTGTTTTAGCCATTCCCGGTTGATGAGGCTTGAGGCTACGATTACCTTTAGAGTACACATCTCTTAGAATGCTCATCGTCCACCTGACGATGTTCTGAAAGCATTCGATCCATACAAGTTCGTTCCGGGTTCGAACGAAACCGAAGGCATTATCTCGTTACACTCGTATTGGAATCACCCTCAGAGTTAACGACAATAACCCTTGCATTCTGAATCACCATCTCGAATCTATAAGTACTATCTTCGTCAAACTCATTACGGAATCACCCACAGAGTTATACTGACGTATAGTTCTTATACCTCGAGTCTTCACTTGCTCCATTTGAATTTCACGACCTAACGTTATTTTGGATCGATGTGGTATTCGGGTCTCCAGACCTAGAATCCCGGTATACGGAAACCCGATCCCGGTCTCATCGAAATCCAAACCGTGTCTTTTAAGGCCAAGTTGTTTTAAAGTTAAAACAATTAAATTCAATTATCTATATACTCACAGATAGATAAATCACAATATCACAATGGATAATAACATCATCATCATAAACAGCTAATCCATATTATCTACTCAAACAGATAATCAATATCATCATACTTAACCAATCATCCATAACACAATAGATCTATATCTGAGATCACAATCAATCATGGAAATCAATATCATCCATCATATATAAACAAAGATTAATAATCACCTCATTTATAATTAATTTAAAATGAATTAAATTAATTACACATCTCTAATTAATTTAAAGCAAATTAAATTAATTACTCCATCAATATAATCTTGCTTACATAACCATTAATTAATTACAAGTTAATTAATTAATCATTTCCTACTTTTCCATCTTAATTAACCATTTTAGATTAATTATCTCAAATTATATTTAAGTAATTATCCTCTAATTATTTTACAAATTAATTACTTCATACCAATTATAGAAAGTAACCTTTTAAATTACTAAAATTAATTCCATTTCTTCTTAATTAATCACTCTAATGAATTGCCTCATTTATTAATTATTCCCAAATAAATCCATTTTAACTTGCATCATTAACTACAATAATTAATGATCTCTAATTACATTTATTTCATTTAGTAATTTATCTCCAATTAAACAAAATGTTAATCACCTTGATTAACTCCATTCAGTAATTAACTACCCTTAATTACTTCAATTAATAATTTAATTACTCCATAATTAATTATTCTCTAATTAATCCCTTGATTAATTTATACCAAGTAATTATAATCAAATTACTTTCATTTTTAAATCATTCACAGTTAATTACTTCCTTAAGTAATTATACTTACCATATCATCAAAGGTTTATTTAAATTAATTAAACTTAATTAATTAACTTAAACAATTCATATTAAACTTAATTTATTAAAATGAGAAATTAATTTCTTAATTACTTCCCTAAATAAATTATACTTATATAATTCACCATTTATTATCTTAAATTAATAAACCTAATTAATTATCAAATGATCATATTAATCCATTATTTTATAATACTAGTTAGTAATCTTTATTAATCATTAACACTTCTTTAATTACTTTTTCCAAAGTAATTAAATTAAGATTTATTATTAATCACAAATAAATTTCATCTTTAATAACTCATTAATAACTCTTCAATTACTAAATTAATCAATCACTAATCATTAATTAAAGTTCAAATCTCATTTAATTAACGATTCTTAACTATTCCTTTATTAATTCTAAATCAATTATCTTACCTTAACTAACTAATTTAATCTTAATAATTACAAAATAAATTAATTCAATCATTAATAAATTAAATTAGTTAATTATTTATTTTAACTATCTTAGTAATTACAAATCCTTAAATCTACCTTTATTTAAGAATAAAGCATTTCTTATTCATAAACAAATTCTCGTTTCAAACACTAGATTCAAATAATTATAAGTTTCCAATTTGAACACACTTAAAAATATACTTTAACATTTTTAAAGTTATTAAACATTTATTTTATAAACTTATATTTGTTGTTAAACTATGGAAACAAATTTAATTTTGAATTCACGTTTCAATTTTGTTTCAACTTCATTAAATCCTACTTTTAAAAATCATCACTTAAAAACTTTACTGGCTTTAAAACTGGTATTCAATAAAAACCCAATACTTCTCAGCTTGCCCGAGAAAACATGCCCGTTACTTCGAGAAAAACCTCAAAATCCCCGAGCTTTCCCCGTGAAAATCCTACAGCTAAACGAAGTGATACACCCACCACCTACTTCGAGTCGAACAGGTAAAAACTTCGATCTCTTCCTCCTTTCTACTCGAGGCACTCGCGTAACTGCTCCAAAACCAAATACCATCTGATACCCCCTGCACTGTGCATATGCACGGTGTCTCCAGCTGCCGGCGATCACCAACGACGATCGCGACGAGTCAGAAATCGACTCTACGTCCCTCTCCGCTCGCCACATCTCGACCATCACCCAAAACTTGAAATCGAGCTCCCCTTTCCACAGCCTGGAACGAACAGATCATCCCAACCCTACTGGAATCACCTCGTCATCGCCACACAAGACACCAGAGCCGCCTGAACTTCATCCATACCACGTCAACACTGTCAAGACCCAAAAGTCGACCTTCGAAAATCGGCACCCGTACTTCCCTTGTACTCAAAATGCCGTAGATTCAAATGCCGAATCTGGTTCTCGGGAGCTTATAACAACATTAAGTAAATAACACAGCGGAATAAAAGAATAATACATTGATATACAATATCTGATACAACAGAATGATACAATGAATATCAATATACATCAGAGATATGATACAACAAATAGCAGCGGAAAAGAAAAAAAATAGATAACTAATATCAGCAGCGGAACAAATAACTCTAAGATAGTCTTCAAGAGAGAACTCCAGCAGTAGCTCGAACTCCCAATAACGATACACCAAGAATAAGCAAGTGCAGTCTGATCCAAAGACTGAACTAGCTCCAGAAAATCTACTGAACCTGACTATCTGAAAAACCAAACTCTAGACTGCTCGTGTAGAAAATTATGAGCACCCAGAGTTTAGGAAATGAACAATAAACTCCGGATCAGTCATGGGACTGGTGTGAGCAACAAAAACAGTTTATCTTTAAAAACAAATAGCAGAGAATTTTAAAGTCAATTCGCAATGCTTTTTGAAAATGAAACTACCATAAGACCTCCCACCACACACACAATGCAAACGCAGACTTGGAGGAGATTTCTTCTTATGATAGTCAAAGATGCTTACTACGCAAAATCAAATCATTTTTGATATTATTATTAGTGCATAGTGTAGAAAACATTTCGAAAGTATAATATTAATCTTAGCCAGCATAGGCATTCCGCACTTATGCCTACTATAGCTACTATGTTCAATAGCAGGTTACCGCCACATTCCATAGCAGGTAATACAACTAATACCGTACAAGTCACGTATTGTTTCTTTGGATTTCCAACAAATGGTCAGGCAAAGGAACTTCCTATCCACGATGGGTACGTCCCTGGAATAGACGACCCGAGAACCTAACCGGATCTCTGCCAACACAAGGCCGGGTTACCTCTGCAAAAATAGGTAACTACTGACACGCGTATGCCATCCCCCGATCGTCACCGATCTTCCCGAGGATCCCCGATTTCCAACAAACCACATAGATAATAATAATGCAGTAACCACAGAGGTTAAGTATCTGGGCTCCATACCATGATACCACCTTTATCCAGAAGGAATGACATACACTAAGGGGCGCTACTCCCTAGAACCTTGCTGCATCCTTCCTGTTTCGACCATTTCCGGGGTGTGAGGCTCGACGAAGTCTCGTCCACAAAGCTACGCTTTGTTCACAAATCCATGCTTCGGGTCAAACAAATGATCAACCTATGATCACAAAGATATAAGATCAAACAAATGATCATATCGCAAATGATCAAACACTGATCATTACACAGCAACACTCAGCATGTCACATTACCAAATTGGGATATATCGCTGATAAATTTCAATTACATAACCTCTGAGCTCGTACGTCTCAGAGAAGGGTGTTAAGCTAAGAGAATAAATTCTCCGCCACCAACAGATATGTATTTGAAAGAAATCGGCTTTATATCTCAAAGTGTAATGTCAGACATGTATCCATACAAGTCTGTTCCGGGTTCGAACAGAACCGAAGGCACTTCTCACGAAGCCCTTGCAAATCCGGATAATTTTCAAATCACGTCCAGACTTCCCATCACAAAAGAGTGATATAAATCTCTATACCGGGAGCTACCCAGTGCAGAGACATTCGACAGGTTGTCCTTTCATTTTCGAAAATATCCGGTCTTCAACACCGATCTTCAAATGCTATCCATATACGACGTATCACTATTCGAAATGGGTTATATGACACAGATGTCTTTTCCCGGCTAACCCGAATAGTGAGCGCAATATTCAAAAACAAATGGATAATGGGATTTCAATTAAGTCACAATTTAAACCCAACTTTCTTTTCAAATGGTTTAACAAATTTCCATTTTAATCTTTTTAAATAAAAAGATTCAATTCACCAAGTTCACTCAGTTTTCACAAGGATTCATTCACAGATTTTCCAAATCGATTTCCATTTTAATTTAATTAATTCGTTGAATCTTTAAATCAAAGATTTAACAAATAGTTTTCAAAACAATTTCATTTCGAATGGGTTAAACAAAACATCATTTTAAATCTGTTAAAAATAGACATATTTAATTCATAGCTTTCGAAAAGAATTCATTTATAACTTGGAAAACAATTTTTCAATTACATCTTGAAATTCCTTTACCTAAATTGGAATTTCATTTCTTATCTAAAAGCTTTTATCATTCGAAAACAACAGTTTTCAATTTGGAAATCTGATTCATTTATAAGAGTTAAAGTTCTAGGGTTAACTCAAATTCTCTAATCAATACTTTTTAAAATGGTTTAACCCATATATAACTTGTACAGCATTTTTAATCCCTAGTTTCGAATCATAGAATTCAATTTCAAACTTGAATTCAAATTTAAATCAAATTATTTAAATTTTCAAAACTCGATTAAGTTATTCAAAATAACTTTTATCTTTGAAATTCTATTTCAAAAGCTTTTCCATATAAACCCAAATTTCCAATTTTAAAATCAATTGAAATTAAAATTTCGATTTCAAAAATATTAAATTTACATCATCTGTGACTTAACCAATTTCCTCGTGGAATCCATATTAGTGTGTGTAAAAGTGTAGTCCAGGGGTTTTACACACAATAGTGCAACATCATACAATCATCACAGAACAGAATACGACAGTATATCTGATAAGCGATATAAATTATAACGCTTATCTTCATTCACAGATCACAGATATATATCACAGATAAGTAAATTACAAATCACACATAAATCAGGACGTATCACAAAGCATCACTAATCAGGGATATCAAACAATCAAGTCATCCAATAGAATCCAAATATCCCTAGGTAAGGTCAGTTAATTATCTGATTAATTTAAATCAGATTTATTTCTTATGAATTATTACTAATCCTGGTTAATTAATTATTAATAAATTACAAATATTTTGATTTAATTATTCTATAATCATTTATTAATTAACCATTTAAAATAAATTAATTAACCTTTAATTATTATTCATCAACCTTTAATTATTCAATTCACCATTTCATTAATTATCTTTAGTTAATTTATCAACCCTTAATTTATTACTAATTAATTATCCTAAATTTTAGAATTTATTATCTTAATCAATTTTCATAAATCAATTAACTCTCAATTAATTTTCTTTTATTTAATCACCCAAAATTGATTAAACTTTAATTAATCACTTTAATTTCATTCAATGTTTATCCATAAATAAATCACCTTGATTTATCAATTTTAATCATTAATTAATATTTAATTAATAATTCTTCATTAATGATTTTAACCCTTAAATTACTTATTTAATTTGTCCAATTCATAAATTAATTAAATAAATAAATTATCCATCTCGATTAACATAATTTAATGAATTTCAAATCGTTAAATCTTCTTTGATTTTAAGATAAACCTCATTCTTATTAACGGTTAAATTATCATTATCAAAAAGGGTTTTAAAGCAATTTCCATTTCAAGTTTACTTTTAAAATTTCACTTTATCGAAGTTTAAGAATTCCAACCATTAAAACATTTTAAAGTTGTTTAAACATTTTAATTTAAAAAAAAAAAAAATTAAATTAAATTTAAAACTAGGATTCAAACTCAGTTTGAATCCATACTTTAAGTTTAAGTTTAAGTTCTGTTTAAACTTGCTTCAGATTTTAAAACCAAGAATTTGAATTGGAAATAAACAGATTTCCAGAGGGACCTGTAACCATTTAAAATACCCGAGCCTCCCCTATTATTACTTCGAATAAAACCCTATGCAACTTCGAGCAACACTCGACATTTACTCGAGAAAACTCGAGTCTCACTTCACTGCTCCCAGACTTCATCAGATCACCAGAATTCGTGCACGTGCACACCACCATGGCGACGCTCCGGCGAACCTCGCTCCCCTCCGCAAGTTACTCATCTACCCTACACTCGCTAGCAATGATCAACTCGAGGCTAACGATTCCCTAACGAAATCGAGCTTTTAATTCGAAACTCGAACTCATCGTCACCACCAGAAATCGAATCCGTGCCACCTCCTCTGGCCATCAGAGGCCATGAAACCTTGAATCGAGCTCCACCTATCGTCACTACATCGATCGCCACTGGTGCGATCAGCTCCGGTGCAATGACGACGTTGCCGCGATCTGGTTTATCAACCACGTTCCAGTATGGGTTTAAACCCTACTTTGATCTCGAACTCTCAATCCACGCAATGGAAAATCTTTCTGATAATTTTCGTGACATCCCTGATGTTTACACTAACTTCAATTCAAGTTTAAGCATTTGTTATTATTTCAATCATGAGAAATTGGAAAAAAATCCATTTTTATTCAAGTGCGAACTGTTCTTGAGTTACTGGACTAAAAATCTTCATTCAAGTTTTAAGAATCCTATTTGGCATTGAAGATTCAAGTTATGAACTTGAATTAGCATTTTTCAACAATTGAATTTAACAAATTATTAGGTGTTTACCTGTAGATTAAGATGCCAGTGTTATATCTTATTAACATATTCGAAAAAAACAGGTAAAAGAATTCTTAATTTAAGATTGAACTTCCTATCTGATTGAAACTTTAAACTTTACAAAGATTTTTATGAAAATAATTTGAATTTGAATAAATGTTTAACCCTGTAACATAGAACAGAACATATTTTTTTCCTGTGCACACATCATATTTAGGCATGCAAACTCAATTTCACTTTTATGCAAGCCATATCCAAATTATCATCATCACATACTTAAGATAATATGGAAGATCAAGTTTAAAGGAAGGAGTTTGCTCACCTTATTAAAAAGAAAGAACAGAGAACAAAGTTTCCCAGATTTTTGAAAACTGGCTTTTGAAAGTAGCTAGCCGAAATCTTCTCTTGTATTGATTTGGATTGTATTGTTGTTTAAATCTGGGTTGTTGTTGTTTAAGGTTGAGATGATATTTGCTTCCATTTTTCTTAGTTTAAAAATGAACGAATGGATATAAGAAGTTTACAGGGTATATTACTTTGTACAGGTGATGTTGTTTTTCTTTATACAAGGTGATAAAATATTGTTTGTATATACAATGGGTATGGCAAGAGATACTTGCATTAAATGCTAGAAGTATGTTGCATTTATCACCATGGTCCTTTGCTTTCGGCTGAAATGATTTTGGTATCTTATTTTATATATGTGATAAAGTTTGCTTTGTACAATCTACACTTTGTTTATTCCTTTATCTTGCTTTGCATAATCAGTTACATACAAGCTTCCTTTACTTAGCTTGTTTATGTACTTGCCTACATTTTCTTTTCTGGTTGGTGCATTGTTTTGTTTACTTATTTAAGTGTTGTTTCTTCCTTTTACAAGTGTACAAAGATACTTTTATACTTATACTTTCCTTTGTTTATTAGTTTGCACTATCATATTTTGTCTACTTGTTTGAATATACTTTGTCTTGTAGTTCATTTTACATACATATTTATTGTCTCATATTTAATTTATAAACTCAAACCATCTTTAACCATCACTTCAAATATATATATTAAATTTGCTCGTATATACCTAAATATATACATACATTCAATATACACACATATACTCACATATACACTATTTATAATATTTTAATCTCAAATGATTTATACAGAATATACTTGGCTATCGGGGAAACTCGCTCCATTTAATCAATTTAATTTACAAATTTTTATCTAAAATTTATTTAATCATAAATTTAACTCAATATTTCATTAAATTATAAATTTAAATAAATTTAAATTTCGGGGTCGTGACAAACACCCCAGGCAACAACCCACCAGAGTTTCGCCCAACTCGATCACTCGGGGATGACGCTCTCGTCATGTTACAGACGCATTCAAAACGTGATAGAACAATCCCTAAAACGATCTCGAATCCAAGATTCACACAATAGAAAATTCTTCTATTAATTTTCACGAAATCCCTGATGCCTATGCTCGCTTTATTTCAAATTACAGCTTTTATTATGGATTAATTCTTTGGGAATTGAGGAAAATACACATTTTATCCACCTTCAAACTGCTCTCAAATTTCTTAACTAAAAATCCATCTTTTTGTTTTAAAAATCATGATCTGATGTATAGATTAAATATACAATCTTGAATCAGTATTTTGCAACCATCGAATATTACAAATTTTCACTTGGTTTACCTGTACATACATATTACAAGGAAGTGCTTAATGAAAATGATTGTAATCAACCTTTAAAAATCATAGCTTAAGGTTAGCATCTTGTTTGGTTGAGAATCAAAGCTTAGAGATGATTTAAGTAAGGATATATTGTGTTTAAATCAAAATATAAAGCCTGAACAAATGTTCAAAATCACAGAGCATTTCACCCTAAGTTGATGGACACAGAACCTCTGGTTTATATTTTGAAAAACTTGAACTGTGAAACTTTTGAAGGATAGAACTTACAAATTAAAAATATTATGATGCTGAGAGGATCAAGCTTGGAAACAGGTAGACATTGCTTTGTCTCAGGTTCTCAATTTTAAGGCAGTGGCTATGATATGTTTCAAACCATAAACATGCACACTTACACAAACATTGCACAAACATGCGTATAAACAAAACTTCAACACTAAACTCATGTACAACAGGAGATTGACTATTAAGTAAAATTTAAAAATGTTTACTCACCTGACTATAGAACAGAGAGCTTTATTCTTTAGTTTGAAAAGAGGCAGTTTGAAACTTGCATGTGAAAACTTGCATACATTTCAGTTTTGATTCCAGAAACTTGTTGTAGTTGAGAGGCTTCCATTTTAAATTGAAACTGGAGTGCTTTTGTTTTTCTAATTTGATTTTCCAGGTTACATTTGTATTTCCTCCATTCCTTCTTTTACTTAGGTTGTATTTGTATAAACTTTTAGAAACTGGGGTTGCAAAGCTTTTGTATACGAAATATAATGAGGCAAGTTGGTAAATATACAAATTGTTTACTGTTTTGGTACACGAATAAATTCAGAGATTTTTATCTCTTTGGGGCTGAAGGGAAATGTTTCATGTACTTGGTGATGTAGCATTAAATGCTTGCTCCTTATCAACTTTACACCAGCCCATTCTTTTTCCTTTTAGGTACAACTTGCATATATTTATTTATACTTGTTTGACTTAGATGCTAAGCATACATACTCTATTCTATTCGTATGCATTGAGATGTTTCTACTGCCTGTTCATGTACAATGCTAAAATGTAAAAATATTTACTTGCCTTATCTTATTGTCTTGTACTTAGGTGGATTTTCAAGCCTACAACATAAGTCTTTGCTATAGGGTATAACATATTTAACTTAAGTTTTAGTTTTAAAGTTGTTATGGTCATTGTATTATGTTAGTTTGCATATTTGTTTCTATCTCTACATAAGTGTATTTATTTCTAATTTCTAACATGAAGGTATGTACATTTTAAAAGATAAACAATCAATATATAATTACCCATTATCATTCTATTTTATAATTACTTTAAATATTTACAATGTATATTTTATTATCTATAATTATTATGTTTCTTTTAGAGATTTATATATATTTAAAAACCATAACTTCTTTTCAAAATATATATAACAATTTTCATTTATAATAAAAATCTACTTATATGGACATTATATTATAAATAAAGCTCATTATTACATTAGAATAATTCATAAAAGAATTTATCACTTAATCACTTATATTTATCAAGCTATACTTTTAAAAAGAACAAAATCATTTAAACAACTTTAACTTTAATCTTGAGTATATTCTAAGCCAAATAGTTATTTATTAAATATTGAATTTAATCAAATTTTCCAAATTACTAAAAGATTAGAGCTTGAAGGCATATCCTTATTTATTAAAGTTGAAACAGATTTTAACTATTTACCATATATACAAATATATATAAATAAATAGAAAACAATTTATTAGCCTTAAAAGATAATTTATCAGTTAAATATCCATTTAAAAGAAAATTACTAAATCAATTCATATCTTATTAACAATTATATATCAAATCAATTTAATATTTAATATAGATTATTAAATTGATATTGCTCAAAATTCCGGGATGTCACACCGTCGATTTGGCCGTTGATTCGGTGAACGACCTACGCAGATACGCCCCACTCGTCACTCTCCACCACACCATAACTTCCAATCGACGATCCGTCAACGTTCATCACAACTCGATGAACGACCGAGGTTATTTCGCCCAATTCCGGCTACACCGAAACCCAGATCGAAAACGAATCACATATTTGACTTACGCTCATTAAGAGCTTCAAATCGATATATAATTCAATATATTTTGTGAAGTTTGAAATTTTGATTTGAATTTGATTTTGAAATTGAATTTAGAAGTTTGTTTGGTTTGTTTGCCATTAAGAAGGAGGAGAAGACTGAAATGTACGTACAGACAAACAAAAATGAGGAGTGGCTAGGGTTTATAACGGGCTATTTATAGACAAAGCTGAAAATAGAATGGATGGACATGATTTGATTTACACGTTGAACGATAAATGCCCGAAAAGCCCGTTCTGTCTCCGGAACGAAAATGGGTAATCCCATATATCAAAATAGATGTTTTCAAATAATTTAAATTCAATGGAACAAGTTTCAGTTCCTAATTCAATCGTATGAAGAAGTTATGATAAAATCGGCTTATTTCAAATTGATTTCAATTAATTTGATTTCTAGGCGTTTCGAGTCCGTACGATCAAACGACAAGTCTAATCGTTACGAAACTTGAAATCCTACAATAATTCACCTTTACGGATCCGATGAAACTGGTTTCGTCGAAATCCGAGTCAGTGGCCAAAATGGCTATATTTCACATTAATTAAATAAATAAATTATTAAATTAAATAAATCACTTTTTAATTCAAATTTAACTATTTACACTTTCTATCATTTTGGATTACTTAGTAATTCATAATCCTTTAAACAAATTTCCATATCAATTTATTATTGAATATTTCACCAATTTCAATGTTTAAATTTCAATTTCAATAAATTCAATAATTATAAATTTAATTTCCAATAATTCCATTTAATTGAACTTTCATCCTACCATTCAATCCATTATTATCAAATATATGAAATTAACATTGGTTCATGATTAATTACCCTAATATTCTCAAATTTCATCTTAATTTCCATTAACGTAATATTTAAATATTTAATCCTATTTAATTGTAATTAAATATAATTATTATAATTTAAATTCCAATAAATTGATAAATCTTGATTTCAATTCTTCTTATTCACTCAATTATCGTATTATGAATAGAATTTACATTGGTTACATCTTATTGAATTAATATTCTTCACTTACCAATCTAATCTACCATAGCTGCAGTAATTAAACGAATTGATTGCGATTGATTCCTAATTAATTTTAATATATTAAATAATGGGTAACCTATAATAATACTAGTCACCATTTACCTTAAATCACATTTAACACCTTTAAGATTATTATTGTAAACAAATGTTACAACTTACCTATATAACACAAATTTTATTAAATTACCACAAATTATGTACTAGTTCATAAGTTTACACACACTTACATTTATTTACTTACATTCAATTTATAACCAAGTTCTAACATTTACATTATTTCAATTAATTGGAATTTCATAGGAATTGTTAATAGTTAACTTACATTAATATTGTTACAATTCATTCTAGTCATTATTTTCATTAATAAGTCACAAATTTTTATTTCTTCAAATATTAAATAACAAAATTTATTAAATTAACCATTTTAATTATAAAAAATTTACGGGTCGTTACACTCTCCCCCACTCAAAACTTTTCGTCCTCGAAAAGGAAAAAGAAGGGGAAAAGAAGGAATTAAGTAGTCAATATATCTTATTCAAAATACTAAATTTATAACAAGTAAATTTACAAAATTAATTAATCTAAATAAAATATATCAATTTATAACCGTTAAATCGTTTTATACTCAAATTAATAAAGTTTGGAAAACATTTCTCAAAATATTCTAAGTCCAAAATTCACGAAAATTTTCGACAGAGTCTCCTTTGTACGGAGAGGCTCGGGAGAAAATACTAATATCAATAATAATAATATATCAAAATTTTCAAAATAATATATCCCAACAGCGAGAAAAATAATATAATATTGCTAGAAAACCGTAATCCGAGAACGTACCTATTTGTCGGGCAAATAACGCTTAATTATGAAACCAAAAGCAGTAGCAATTGCTTCCATAACCTGTATTTCACTTATATAATCCAAAGAAGTTAATAATTATATAAGAGAAATATTTATTTTGCTTCAAATTTATAACAAACAAATCATAACAATATTCACTTGTAACCCAAAAGCATACAATCATCATATGAAACCAATGTAATCAATCATACATCCATAGCAAACAAACAAATGGTTTGTTCGGGTTCAGAAATTTTTAACCGCCTAGAATGACAAATAAACTACAGAGTGTACCATTTACTCAACAGTCTTAGATGAACTCAATAGATTATTCACACATCTTAAACAATAAGAAGTATCCTATCCCAAACAACCCATAAACCAAAACAAACAATAATTTCAAGCATTAATCAAGTTCATTCATATTAATTTCATTTCACAACATTTATTGTTTATTTTCCTTTTCATTTACACAACGATTTGTCTTTTTAATTTACACTTATTTCTTACAAATTTCTATTTCCATTCATTCATTCAGTGCTTATTTCATTTATTTTCATTCATTACTTACAAATTCATTTTTCATTTATTCATATAATGCAAATTTCTTTTATTGCATTACATTCATTCATTTATTTATTTTAATTATAAATAGTTTCAATATTAACTTAAGTTCAAAATCCTTTACTTACAGTACTCATTTTCTATTTCATTTAATTAGTAGTATTACAATTTTAACTCAAGTTTATAACTATTTTCATATCAAATTTCTTATTTATAAAAGTAAATTTCATTGAACACTTCCATTACATAAGTTTTACTTGTAAAAATTTCCATTACATATTCTTTTAACATTTCCACTTTTTATAATTGGTAAGTTATATATATATGTATGTATGTATGTATGTCTTTAAGAATGTAATTGAAAGTTACACAAGTTTGACTTACTTATTTTAGTTAACTTAAGGTTCAATAATTATCATTTCTTATTTTCATATTCTTTTATTTCCTAGTTACAAATTTCAATTTCTATATATTTCAATTATCATTTAGCATTTAATTCCTTACTTTTATTTTAGAAGTTCCAATTATTAAGGTTTTACTTCATTACAATAATTGAGATCTCTAGTTTATGGAAATTTTAGAACTAAATGCCGGGTTCCATTTTTAAATCATTTAAAATAACATCTACATATATGTACTCATAACTTTTATCCAATCATATTTAAACTTAAAATTTTTATTTGTTTATCAAAATAGATCTGTAGTAAAACTACTACAATGGCCTTCCCACTTTAAAACTCGAAAATGAACGTCGATGATGCATGCACTCATCATCGAAATTATTTTCCAGCGATAGAGAGGGGAGTACAGAACTTATTTCTTTCCAAAATTTCATTAAAACAATTCTTTCAAATTATATTGAAATATTTATATCAGAAAATACTTCCAAATAATATTATTATTATATTCCAAAATCATTCGAAAGGAAATTTGAAAAACCTCAGAACTTAAGTTCTAAATTTCCAAATTTCATTTATCTTATTTTCAAATCTTATTTCCAACCTATATTTATAAATTTCACTACCTAACAACCAATATATTACAACCAAATATATCATTTATAAAATCTATTATTTTATATATATAAAATATATAGTAGGCTAAATTATTTCATTCACCGCCATTTCAAAACAATATTATGTCCGTGAGTCCTATTAACCATTTAGAAATCCCAATCGATGTCATAGCGTCCTATGTACTGACCAGAATTTATAAATACAAAATGGAACAAATTAACACAATACAAAAACCTTTTATAACACTAACAAATACGTTCTCTCATATACACACACACACACACACACTCAGCGACTCATCCTAGGGTATTACTACCCTATTAATAAAGAGTCAGACCCCACAAAGCTAAGGTTTTTGCTAAACCAAAGCTCTGATACCAACTATAACATCCCGCCTTTTTGTACGTTTTAAGCATACACACATGCCGACTCAAACCATACAGAAGGGCGGATTGTTATTGGGGTGAATAAGAAAAAGCAGAGAAAGAAAAAAAACAAAACAGAATCTCGTAGCGGAATGACAAAATATAATAATCAAATAATAGTTCATGAAGCTGTGTACAAAACATTTGATTATACTTATACAATACAAAATCAGAGTTACACATATCAGAGTTAAACAAATAATAATGCAGCGGAACATTATGAATGCAGTGGAATAAATATAGTAAATAATAGTAGTACAAATCTTCGTCTTTGTCCTCCAGAAATAAGGTCTTCAAATCCTGAAATGCTAAGGCTGACCCGAGCGAATTGAAAAGAAAAAACACTCGAGTCAGAACTAAAAGATCTTATGAGAGTTAAATCAACGATAAATAACTATGAGTGGAACGGTGTCAGAGATGTTTACGGGGTTTGACATCTCCTATCCAGTGTCTAACGTGAGTGCAGTAACTTAAGAGATGTTCGATATTCACATCTCCTAAGGATTCGTTAAACTATCTACTATGTAGTACAATACGCTATTATAACATGTCTATAGTAAGATAAACAGTTAAAATAGTGTTAAGGCGTTACCCATTCCCCACTTAACACATTTTATAATGCCAATAGTCTATACAGTACCGTAACTCCCCGTAAACTGGGGTCGCCAGAGGATACCCCATAGGTACGACATAAAACAAACTTGTAGAAGGCACGCTAGGGTAGGTGACACGACACAACTAGGCAATGCTAGGGTAGATATACCAATTACACTTCCGGACAGGTGGTAACGCATAGCAGCTACTACCGCCCACCTCGGAACACACTCCCAAATCAAAAATTGAGGGTGGCCACCAAATCAATCACAAAGTCAGAATATAGTATCGAAGGAGAGTGCCCGATCGGAGGAATGACCTCACTTGGCCCGTCGATTGCTCCTATTTTAGGCGCCTTAAGCTAACTCATGGGAGTCAGGTCCACGTATATACCTCATATAGGATCGTCGCCAACCATCCTACTTCATTCTGGAATCTCCACCGCGTACACAGTTGTCAAAGTGGTTTTCGGTATTGGTAGAGAGTATGACAATATCCAATCTCAGTCTCTTTAACAACCAATCGCTTATTACATACCGGATGGTTCTGTTACATTTCCAAAATCATTTCATAATTGATATCAAAATATCATATTCAATTCAAATTATATCATTTTCGAAATCATTACATACTTTCGAAATCATATTCACCTTTGAAATCATATCACATTTGAAATCATAGTTCGAAATTATATTTCCTTTCAAAAGTCATATTTCAAAAATAGGCTAAACTCTCATTTCAATATATCATATTAAACCAAATATGTTATTTAAATCCAAACTTAGGTTATAACATCATTAACCATATTCACTTAAAAATCGAGAATTTGAATATAAACCCATCCATTTTACCTAGTTTGGAATTTAGAAGAAAATAGTTTAAAATAGTTAATAAAGATTTTAAAATAGATTAAATATAATTAAAATAGATTAAATAGCTTTAAAATAGATTAATTAGATTTAAAATAAGTTAAAACAGATTGATTAGTTTAAATAAATTAAATGGTTTAAAATAGGTTAAAATGATTTAAT
The DNA here is from genome assembly GCA_030737815.1 of Allium fistulosum. Lineage (NCBI taxonomy): Eukaryota > Viridiplantae > Streptophyta > Magnoliopsida > Asparagales > Amaryllidaceae > Allium > Allium fistulosum. The sequence goes on from CM060901.1 coordinate 487,311,714, forward strand.
ATAATTAATACAGGTTAAAATAGTTTAATACTTTGAAATCTTAATAATTAGAAATTTTGAAATAATATATTTTTAAAACAGTTTATATTAAAACATGAATTTAGAATTAATATCAAATTAAACTATTCATTTCATTTCAACACATTTGGACCATTTTCAATTTCCAAGTCAACAAACCAAATTCCAAACCTTTCAATTTCAAAATATTTCAAAGTTATTTTCAAACAACTTTAATAACTTAATTTTGATAGAATTTCATTTATACTTAAAAGTTTGACCTTAAACTTCCAATTTAATTTCTTAAAGCAATTCCTTTTAAACCAATTTACATTTCATCATAAGCTTGATTTTCCTATAATACTTCAATTTACATAAATCCAATTTTATTTCAAAATATCATTTAATTAATTCAAAAATTAAGAAGTTCAAAATCATTAATGTAACCAATCCGGTGTCCGTATATAATTTTCTACCTTAGGGTCAAGTGATACGGATATTTATCATTTCAATCCGCAATTTAAAATTTTATAGTTATATATCATTTCAAACCGCAATCCCGAATTTAATAAAAAAATCCATAAAATCGCTCGAGTCTATCATTTCAACCCATAACGATTTTTCCTTAATCTATTGATCTTTCGGGTATGTATCATTTCAACCCATAGTGAACTTGCAGTTTATAACGATATAAAATACAACATTCTTTCATCCAATATCAACAATCAATATCCAATACAAACATCATCCAAATCAATCAATCAATATCAATATAGAACTGATAATCAATAATAGGTATTTAACTGGCAATTTATATTCAATAATAAAATAAATAACGATTTAATTCAAATAAATCCAAATTAACTGAGATGATGATTTAAATAGATCAAACAGCCATAAATAAATTTCTAATTCACATTAAAAGTTAATTTATCTAACATACGAAATTTTAGAAGTTGTGAATGGGTTAAAACACTCACCTTTGAATTTAAATTGAATTTAAATCCAATTTAAGCCCAAAATTTGAGCGGTCTCAGAATTTGACCAAACTTGCGTCAAAATGTCTGAAATTCCGATACGATCCCAATGCAAGAAACCATGCGTGAAACGGACCTCGTATGTGAAAGATATTGATGTTAGAATGATTGAATTTAAAAAGAATATAAATAAATAAATAAAATAGATAAAATAAATAAAATAGCAACCTCACTTTACAAACACGTGACCAAACGACTACAGTAGCAGATCAAACCCGATACCTACGCTCGCAAGCCCTAACCTATCCTTGCCTCCGCCACTCAGAGCACGACGCCTCGCCTAGGCCGGCCATTGCGGCCCCTCCCCACGTCACCGACCACCCCTGCGCGACCCACGTCACCCGAAAACGCGGAACAAAGCACAAGCCGCCACCGCTATTTACAACCCTAACCGAATTTATGTCGTCGATATGGCCGTTGATTCGGCGAACGACCTATGCAGATACGCCTAACTCGTAACTCTCCACGACACCATAACTTCCAATCGACGATCCATCGACGTTCATCACAACGCGATGAACGACCGAGGTTATTTCGCCCAATTCCGGCTACACTGAAACCCAGATCGAAAAACGAATCACATATTTGACTTGCGCTCGTTAAGAGCTTCAAATCGATATATAATTCGATATATTTATTGGAGTTTGAAATTTTGATTTGAATTTGATTTTGAAATTGAATTGAGAAGTTTGTTTGGTTTGTCTGCCATTGAGAAGGAGGAGAAGACTAAAATGTACATACAGACAAATGAAAATGAGGAGTGGCTAGGGTTTATAACGGGCTATTTATAGACAAAGCTGAAAATAGAATGGATGGACAGAATTTGATTTACACGTTGAACAATAAATGCCCGAAATTTTTTTGTCTCCGGAACGAAAATGTGTAATCCCATATATCAAAATTGATGTTTTCAAATAATTTAAATTCAATGGAACAGGTTTCAGGTCCTAATTCCATCGTATGAAGAAGTTATGATAAAATCAGCTTATTTCAAATTGATTTCAATTAATTTGATTTCTAGGCGTTTCGAGTCCGTACGATCAAACGACAAGTTTAATCGTTACGAAACTTGAAATCCTACAATAATTCACCGTTACGGATCCGATGAAACTGGTTTCGTCGAAATACGAGTCAGTGGCCAAAATGGCTATATTTCACATTAATTAAATAAATAAATTATTAAATTAAATAAATCACTTTTTAATTCAAATTTAACTATTTACAATTTCTATCATTTTGAATTACTTAGTAATTCATAATCCTTTAAACAAATTTCCATATCAATTTATTATTGAATATTTCACCAATTTCAATGTTCAAATTTCAATTTCAATAAATTCAGTAATTATAAATTTAATTTCCAATAATTCCATTTATTTGAACTTTCATCCTACCATTCAATCCATTATTATCAAATATATGAAATTAACATTGGTTCATGATTAATTACCCTAATATTCTCAAATTTCATCTTAATTTCCATTAACGTAATATTTAAATATTTAATCCCATTTAATTGTAATTAAATACAATTATTATAATTTAAATTCCAATAAATTGATAAATCTTGATTTCAATTCTTCTTATTCACTCAATTATCGTATTATGAATATAATTTACATTGGTTACATCTTATTGAATTAATATTCTTCACTTACCAATCTAATCTACCATAGCTGCAGTAATTAAACGAATTGATTGCGATTGATTCCTAATTAATTTTAATATATTAAATAATGGGTAACCTATAATAATACTAGTCACCATTTACCTTAAATCACATTTAACACCTTTAAGTTTATTATTGTAAACAAATGTTACAACTTACCTATATAACACAAATTTTATTAAATTACCACAAATTATGTACTAGTTCATAAGTTTACACACACTTACATTTATTTACTTACATTCAATTTATAACCAAGTTTTAACATTTACATTATATCAATCAATTTGAATTTCATAGGAATTGTTAATAGTTAACTTACATTAATATTGTTACAATTCATTCTAGTCATAATTTTCATTAATAAGTCACAAAATTTCATTTCTTCAAATATTAAATAACAAAACTTATTAAATTAACCATTTTAATTATCAAAAATTTACGGGTCGTTACAGCTCGTATTGGAGAATGGATTCCAACTAATGACTGGGCTACTGGGGTTCCGCCCATCACAGTACAACTCTAGAACAATGTACCGAGATCGTACCTAACGACCCCTACCAATACAGGACCGGCCTACCCCTTGCTGGATAGTACCGAATATGTCATCACCCCGGTTGTTCCCAACCATTTTACTGAGCTCATATACACTACTGAATCTGGAAATAGGAATGGTCATCGAGAAAGGCGATGACACACCCTAATGGGTGCGACCCACATGGCCCTGCTGCATCTCCCCTGTTTTAGTCATTCCCGATTGATAAGGCTTGAGGCTACGATTACCTTTCAAAAAATTTACACTTAGAATGCTCATTGTCCTCCAATAACAATGTGCTGATAGCATTCATCCATACAATTCCATTCTGGGTCTGAATGAAACCGAAGGCACTATTCCTACTACATCCATTTTGGAATCAACCTCAGGATTAGTAGCGATTAGCCCTTGTACTTCACATCTCTATCTCTGATTCCATGCTCTTCACGATGCCTTCACTTCGAAACGCATTCATTGGATCAAAGTGGTTTTTGGATAACATATCCTATCCCGGTCTCTTCGAAACAACGTCCGATAATTTCCAGTAAACTCAACCCCGGTTCTCTAGGAAATAAACAGTCAAAGATAAGATCGGAGATCACCTCCTAACCGTTAGTGGACGAATTTACTTATCATTGTCCTAGGAGAACAAAACGAGATTTATACGCATAGTACAGCATCATCAGAGATGATTATGCCATATAACCTACGTGTTTCTCCTAGATATATCTAAAGTTACGTTTGGGTCCAATCTCAATAGTCGGTTATTCAACTATCGAATAACAAACATTCAATCAGGAATTTATTTCATAAGGAAAACCAACATTGGTTAAGCATATAAGCGACCACTAGCCTCTTTTTATAAACCTTTTACGAATAAAAACACCTATACATTTCTTGTATAGGAATACTTTTACAAGATATATCGACCGATTCCTATATTTTCAATACTTATAAAATATCTATATACTTATCTCAATAGTATAAGTATATTTACAAAACTGAGAAAGATTCTCTTTTCATTTGACTCTCAAATCATTTATAAATTTCCTTACAATTCTCTAAACCATTTTTAAATCATTTTATAAACCTTCCAAAAAACCATTTATAATTCCTTTATAAAAATTCAATCCCTTATAAGCTTCTTATACATTTCAAAATCACTTATAAACCTTTTTTGAATCCATAGACCATTTATAAAAACTTCTTTTATAAATCTATAACCCTGTTTCTAAAATCCGTTTATAAATATCTAACTATTTATAAACTCTTTCTCCTTGCAAATAACCTTTCCTTACGTCTTCCACCCATTTCATAAATTTCTTTATAAAATGCAAGTCTTCCAACTCTATTTACAGTCTCGGAAACATTTATAAATAATTAAAATCATTTACTTCAAACGTTATTATATGATAATAATTATTAACAATGAACATTATGAATAAATGGAAATCATTAACTTTAAATATCTTAAAATAATAATTAATCAATCCAAAATATTGTTTAAGAAATAATAAAAGTCAACCTTTACCGTTTTATAATAATAATTTATTTTAAAACCTTATTAATAATACTTATTATTAATTTCAAACCATAATTATTCTTAAATAATCAATATTTCAATTTATTAACCTTTTTATAAATTCTTAAAACATATTAACTATAAAAAAAACTTTTTAAAAATATTAAAATAATTAAATAACTTTAAAATAATATTAATATTGATTATCTAACTTTAAAACAATTTTAATATAATTAAATAACTTCAAAATAATATTATTAAAATTAGATAACCTTAAATTAATATTTATAATTTGATAACTTAAAACAATATTAATATATTTAATTAACTTAAATAATCCTTAAACAACATGTTTCCGAAACCCAATTTTAGATTTAAAAATCTTTTCATGTCTCAAAAACCAATTCCAACTTAAACGGTAATCTATAGTATTTTTAAATACTAATTTGAGGCCAATAGCTACTCAACACTTAACCAATATCAATATTGATTCTATCACTACTGGGTTTTAGTTTTCAACATATAACAATGTTATAACCACTGTCCACAATCATATTTATTATTCAATAATCCATATAAAGAAATATCGTTGAAAAATTTAGTAATAGCAAGGAATCATGTTGGATTCCTCCAACCTGTTCCCCCCTGCATCACAACTTATATATATTAGCACATATATATGTAAATTAAATCAACAGTTGTGAGGAATCCTATTGGAACCCTCCGACCTGTTTTCCCTGCATCACAAACGTTATATAATCATAAAATATAAATCAACCACTTCGAGGCGGGATTCGTATACAAAGGGTCATCCACTCTTACCTGGGAACGTAATAGGTTCTCATCCGCTCCAATAGGCGGGAATATACCCAAACCAATTAATATATAAAATAATGCATCCAAACAGTCATCCAACAATTTTTATCAACTATAAATCATACTAGTTATCCAAAAAGATGAGTTGAACTCACCGAAATTTACTGTTGTCACCGAGGCGTTCCGGTTTGGAACTAAAATCGAAGGACGTCAGATTTTAGCCCAAAATTCAACAGTCTCCAAATTCATCAAAATCAATTCCGTTGCGAATCTTTCGTCGATACGAGCGCAACGCAAAAAGTTTCGTCTCGATTGGACCTCGTATGAGAGAGTTATTAATTTTATAAGTTATCGATAAAATTATATAATTTAATAATATAAACTCAAGCTCGTAAGAATTACAAAACTGCCCCCACCTCTTCTTCCCCAAAAGATATCAAATATGCATGACAAAAGTGCATGCCATCTCCGCTCATGCTCGGGCAGTGATACGGGGCAACGGTTGTCAAATTTTGAATCCGTCGATTCCAACGACCTTCTCTTCCCGAACTCGATCTACCTGGCACCAAGAATCAACTCCCCCTCGCCTCAATCAAAACGCAATAACGCCAGCCCACCCCTTCGAACGCGATAGTCAATCGACCAAAAATGTCACTGAGCATGCCCAAACTTCGGCCGAGACATCTACTTCCATTCCTAAACCCAAATCCACTCTCTGCTCGCATCATCGTCGACACAATCCTCCGAAATATCCAACCCTAGCACTGGTGCCCCAAACGACCTCCCCCTCAAATGACGACGTATCCAAAATCGAACCTATCCCCTTCAAGCTCTCGATGAAAGAATAATTTTAAAGCTAGTGTCCTATTTTTTTATTGACTATATTTTGGGATATAAGTTTTTTGAATTTGAAACTTTTTTTTCCTCCGTTAGCTGTAGTGTTTAGATAAAGGGAGGGAAGATGGGAAAGAACAAGGGGCATGGCTTGTACAGGAATGAGGATGGCTGATGTGAATGAACAAGGCAGTGTATGGTCAAATCCAAGAAAATATATTATTTAAATTCAAAATATCTAGCTATAAAATTTCGTACCCCAATTGAGACATGTCGCCTGGCGTTCTATATGTTATACCCCTATTTTGAACGCAATGGAACTTGTTTCGGGACCTAATTTGATCATATGCAGAAGATAGCTTTTTGAACCCATTTATTATGTTAAATTTTCAATATTAAATCCTATACATTTCGATCTCGCACGGCCAAACGGTACATCTGATCACCATGAAATTTGAAGCCGTATTATAATTCACTATTACAGATCTAATGAAACTGGTTTCGTTGAAATCCGAGACTGTGCCCCGGAAGGCTATTTTTATATGTTAATTAAAACGAGTTATTTTCAAAATCGAGTAAATCATTTTTAAATCCAATTTAAAAGTCTTATTATCTTCATTCTTATTAAATAGAAATTTAATAATCCTTTAAATCATTTTTATCCAACTTAATACCCAAGATTCAATTATTTAAATGATTTTCAATTATTAAATTCAATAATTAAATTATCCAATAAATCGCTATATTTGAAATTTAAGTTATTTAACCTATAAAATTAGTTTTTTCCAATATTTTAAATCAATTAAATATTCTAATTTCAAATAACTAAAATTCTGGATCGTTACAAAATTCCACTTAGAATGTCACATTGCCATTTCTAACAACACACTATTGTTTTCCATAAAAGTACAACACCTGAGTTCATATACCTCAAGGAAGGGTGTTATGTATAAGAGGGGTTACCTCCTACACCACCAAACAAATTTACGATTGTAAAGACCAATCTACGTGGTCTTAGAATTGCAATGTCAAACATTCGTCCATACAAGTTGTCCAGGTGAAGGACAAATCGAAGGCTCCTCCTACTACATCCTATTTGGGAATCAAACCTAGGATTAGTAGCGAGTAGTCATTGCCAATTAAAGATTTTCAGAATGAAGGCACTATTGCCACTGTGTATATAATATGGGAATCACCCTAGAGGTTAGTGGCAAGCAACCCTACATTATGAAGATCTCCGTCTTCAAAATCATTGTCTTCAACATGTCTTCACTTTTGAACGCGTATATTGGTTTATAGTGATTTTGTGATAGGAATCACCTAAACCCGATCTCGGTCTCTTCGAACCAATCATCGATAAAAAGATGTCAGGTATGTAGGTAATTATTAAACATCATCCAATTTATAAATCTTTTCATCCGAATAATTATCCCTTTAGAGATATAAGCTTTAAAATCATTTCCGTTTCTTTTAGTATATATGGGATTATCAAACCTCTTTTATCAAATCTTCTGGCTAATTAAAACCCCCTTTTAACTTTGGAAATACAAAATCATTTCATCTCACTACAACAAAACTACCCTTTTACAACGTTTGTTTTACAACGGGCCATAAACAACCGTTGTAATAGAAACTTTTTACAACGGTTTTCTTAAGCCCGTTGTAATAGGTGCAACTTTTCATTACAACATTGTCAGCATGCCCATTGTAATATGGTCTTATTACAACTTTTTTCGGCCCGTTGTAATAGATATCAGTTTTCAGCTCTATTACAACGGTTTTGGCCCGTTGTAATACAGTTCTATTACAACGGTCTTCAGCCAGTTGTAACATATTCATATTACAATGATTTTCGGTCCATTGTACTAGATACCAGTTTTCATCTCTATTTGCCCGTTGTAATAGATGCCTATTACAACTATTTTCTTCTTCAGTTGTAATAGATGTCAATTTTCAACAACTCTTATATGCTGATCGTTGTTACCTTCGATTAGTTTAGACGTCGTAGTAGGATTTAATCAATATTTCAATAGACTAAAGTTTTGACAGAAATATTTTCTTAAATTATTAGTATTTTTATTAGATTATTTAGAAAATACATCCTAATATACTTTTCAACACGAGTTTATTGCCAAAAATATATTTTACGAACAATTTTGTAGTCAATGCATCCAAGTATACTTTTCAACATGCATCATAATATACTTTTCAACAGAAGTATATTTCTAGCTAGCGTTTTTAATTTTCGAAGACAGTATTATTTGTTTGGTGTTTTATTGATATTTCTACTACTAGTAACTAGTACTTTACAATAAGGTCGATATAGTTACCAAAGGTCGGTTTTATTAACTATTATAGTTAATCATCATCATTATTTATAATTTATAATAACTAATGATTTATTATTGAATGTTTAATAATTAGTGTTTAATATTTAATCATAAGTACATTACTTAGCGAAAACTCGAAGTTTACAAAAATTTCAAAAACTAATATTAATATACATTACAAGAAATATTGTTACTTATTACATTAATAATAAATTTTTAATTGATGAGTTGTATATCATAGATAATTTAAAGTTATGTCCAAATCAGCCCCTTAATTTTACTTATGTGGGTCCAAAAATTTACTTATCCCGCTTCCCCTTTTCATTTCTCGCTTCACAATAGAAACCCTAAATCCCTAAATCTGGCCGTACTTCATTCCCATCCAAACTCAACAAACTTTAACTTAAATAATCTCAACCAAATCAAGATAATTCAACGATGATGGTGAAAGGCAGCTCTCAATCACAAACCACCTCCTCAGCAGTTGTGGCCGCCCGTTTGACCATTGTGGGACCTCGTGGATCCGCCGCAGCAACGGCTGGCATGCGTAGTGGGAGAACCACCTCCTCCACCGAAGGAGGAGGGAACTTCACAGGAGGAGGCGGTGGTGGAAGCAACATGCTTAGGTTCTACACTGACAACGCTCCAGGCTTGAAAATGTCGCCCACCATGGTTCTAGTACTGAGTCTTTGTTTTATTGGGTTTTTTACTGCCTTGCATGTCTTTGTTCAGGCTTGAAAATGCCATCCAATTTCTGTCTTACGCTTGATTTAAAATTACCAAGGGCACACGAAAAAAGTTCAGCCAGCCCAAAAAAATGATTCTACAGTTCTCTTTTCCAATGGCGAAGGCAATATTCTTATTGAGCGGTAATCATAATCACCCTCCTTATTTTATTTATCTTCCTTTATTTTCCTTTTCTAGATCTAGTTTCACTGTAATTTGGATTAGTTTTTGTGATATTAGAATTCAATTCAATCAATTTGGGGATTTTGACTGCTTAATCTGTGTTAATTTCTGGTAATAAATATATCCGTTTCAAGTTAACTTATAGAAAGATTAAATTAATTGAGCTTACCACCTATTACTACATCGTAAAACTTATAATGTTTCTCATACTATAAGCATCAAATTATTGAGTAATTACATTATTTATGTCATTTAAGTACCCAAATGAATATGAGCACTATTGTACTATAAGCAATGTTTTAATTGCTCTTTCTTGATGAGAATATTAAGAAACATTCTTTAGATGCTTGTGTTTGCTTTGTTGGTCATTCGAACTATTGTTTTTCTAAGTAATTGTGTGACGCCCCACCTCTATACCCACGCTAGCCAAGATCACTACGGTGTAGTGCTGTCAATTAGCACAGAGAATAAGGCTGTGGAGGAGCGACCATCCATGTAACTTCTTTGTGCGAGCACCGATATGTTAGATAGAATAGAATGCATATCATTTAAGGAGGAAATCCGACATACCGATACAAACTCAAAGCTATCACACAGTGGCTATATATATAACCTTCGAAAACAAACATAGAAATAAACATAACATAAACCAGTCACACACATCCATATCACAAAGGCGGAAGAAGATATGAATATATATATAACACATGAAAGTGTACATCAGAGTAGTGGTTAGAAAGATCCACGATAATACGAAAGAATAGCAACACGTGCTATACAAAAGAATAAATACACAACATAGAGTCTATATCTCAAATGTGTACAACCAAAAACTACTAATCTAAGTAGTTAGCCAAAAGTCAGAATAATCCAGAAGAGAAGTCAAGAAGAAGCACCTGTAACATCTCGGTCTGACCCGAGTATTATTTATAAGAAAATAATAAATGGATCAGTCTAACTATAAATATCAGATGACATGATATAGAATAAGGGGTATGGCATAAACATATAATAACCATAATGGCATACTACTATAAGTATGTAAATGATAATCAACAAAAGATTAATCAATATCACAAGAATCTTCTCAAAAGATAAAATAGGGCATCATACCCTAAACTTGTATTCATAACAAGTCAATGACACACGAATTCACCAATACACAAAAATTGATAAAGCATATCAATGAAAACCATGAAAATTGGTGAAGCGCTAAATCCAGAAATCAAAACACGAAATCCAGAACAAATCCCAGAAATCAACACACGAAATCCAAAAATCACAAAAAGGGGGAAGTTCGAGCACACGGATGAGAAGCTTTCTCATGGAAGCTATCCATTTAATTTTTTCGAACACACGAATGACCCGAAGGCCTTTGACACACGAATGGCCTGAAGACCATGGGGTGCTACCTCATATATGTGATGGTGAAACATCACAAAAGCGGGGTCTAGTCTCCCTCGCAGACAAAGAGACATCGCTCAATCGCTAGTCTAAATCACAAAAAATGATCGTCATGATCATAAAGAAGTGTCAATTACACTAAGCCAATAAATATATGAGTTTAGCTTCATGTCCCATAACCACTAGCTTAACTTAAATATTTACGAGCAAACTGTAGATCTTCACTAGAAAATTGTCACAAGAGGTTCAATCGAACAAGTCCAAGAATTAACCGACGAAGTAAACGCAAGCGTTTCATACCACTTGTTTTGCTAAGCCGTTTAATTAGATTTCTCATCCGAGTGAGGTAAAGGCTTGTATATACTAATAGATTGGAAAACGGTTTTATAAACGAGTTTGGTATTAAAAATAGAGTCGAAAATGTTTTGATAAAAGAGTTTTGATATTTACTACTAGTATTGAAACCTTCATATTTTTAAAGTGACAAAACACAAAAATGATTGTAGAACAATCAATCACAGAATTTCACATATGAAGACGTGAATAAAATTCAATTAAACCGATAAAGAATCCATCAAAATGGATATTCAAAAATCCCGAAAGAGGAGTCATCAAAGTCATAATAAATGATAACAACAAATAGGATCATCACGAATCGATTTAACTTAAAATTTCAATCCAAAAAGGGAAAGTGGGCTGAAACAGCAAATTCAGTTGACTAAACAGAGATTTCAGTTGACTGAACAGAGATTTCAGTTGACTGAATTCTGCCTGGAAACTTTCTGTTTCCAGGTTCAGTCGAGTGAACAGAGATTTCAGTCGACTGAACAGAGATTTCAGTCGACTGAACAGAGATTTCAGTCGACTGAACAGAGAATTTCAGTTGACTAAATTCTACCTGGAAACTTTCGGGTTCCAGACTGAATCATGCCTGGGCTGTTTTTCAGCCTATACAAATGAAGAGCAAACTCTTCCAAAATGCAACCGGACGAACATTGGCTCTAAAGGTTTATGTCAATCAGCAACCCGGCCCTATATGCTCCTCAGTGCATCACCAAAAGCATGATCAAAACTTCAAAGTTAGGAGTTTCAAAGAATTGAACTCAAAACACTAAAAATTGGAATATTCACCAAATCAATCCAAACCAAAAGCATGATCAAACATCCATAAAAGGATTTTCACTCAAATTTGACTTAAAACCCCAAAAATAGGAATATTCACAAAACCAATCAAAATCAAGGGCAAATGCACATGAAGAAGTGTTAGGAATTCATACCAAACAACCAAAGATAATTATAGTCATAGATGTGAGATAAAAATCTCACCTTTTTACACGAAAACACAAGAGAGAAGCTTTGAAACAAAGGATAGACCAATTCCTCTTCAATCTCAACTCAAGAAGCTTGAATTTAAGCTTAAAAGAGAAACATTTCCTAAGTTAGGTTTAGGAATTTCTGAAATTGATAAGAGAAGGAGTTGGAGAAGGAGAAGAGGATGCTTACCAATAGCTTCTTCTTGAATTTGGAGCAAGAGCATGAATTTGCAAATGAAATTAGGGCTTAGGAATTTCCATTTCCCATCTCTCCCACCATTATTGCTAAAGCTTGAGTATTAGGAATTAGAAATGAAGTAATGAAGAGTTGGAGTGGAGTTGGGTTGATAAAAACCAGAATTGGGCAAATGGGCTGAACCCAAACCCAAAGCCCTAAGTGAAAAAGTAGCAAAATTCCACTAACTCCGAACATATCGAAGTTTATACTCAAAAAGGTCGCTAACGGCATTTTGAACTCAATGGAAGTGGTCTCGAGTCCTAATTCGACTGTTTGCAAAAAGTAGCTTTTCGGACTTCAAACCGATTAACGATTCTATATTTAAATAAAATATTTAAATATTCAATCGTAAAATATGCGGGTTGTTACAGACTCCCCTCCTTAAAGAAATTGCATTCTCGCAATACTTAAGAAGAAAATAAAGAGTAACAACCATAATAGCATATCAACACAAAAGAAAATTTGAAATAAGAAGTTCACCATAAAGAGCATGAAAGAGTAAGCCCGAACGTGTTCGCTCGATGAATTCTCTGGATTCCCAAGAGAAATCCCTATGATTCGAGAACCATTGAACTCTCACAAGAAGATCATCTTTATTTCGAAGGCGCTCAACCTCCGAAGAAATGATGCGAATAGGATGTTGCTCACAAGTCAAATTTGGTGAAACTTCAATTTCCTCAATAACACCGGGCTCAAGAATAAAATCGGAATCCCTAAGGTATTTCCGTAGTAGAGAGACGTGGAAAATGTCATAAATAGCAAAAGATTGAGCCGGTAATAAAAAGGCGACAAGCCACGGAACAAATACGTTCGGTGATGGGAAATGCACCAAAATATCGTGGTGCTAACTTTTCCGATCAACTGAAACTCACAACACCCATCATAGGTGAAACATGAATGAACACCAACAAGATCTGGACCTGAAACCAGCTTCTCACCGGCTTCAAGCCACACAAAGAGAATCGGCATGGCCTTCCGTAGAGTGCCTCGAAAGATGCCATACCAATACAAGATTGGAAGCTATTATAGGAAGAAAACTCAACAAGAATACGATCTTCCCAACTTCTATCAAAATCAAGATCAAATGCACGAAAGAGATCTTCAAAAGTTTGATTCACACGCTCAGTTTGTCCATCGGACAAAGGATGATAAGCGGTGCCAAAATTAAGCTTTGTTCCTAAAGCTTTCGAAGACCTTACAAAAATCCACTAGCAAAAGAATGGATCACGATTGCAAACAATAGAAGTAGGAACTTCATGCAATTTAACTAGACATAGAGTTTAGTAAAAAGAGATACGGTCCGATTAGGCTGAACGGGAAGAAAATGGGTAGATTTTGTAAGTCTATCTACAATTACACATAAACTGTCATGACCCGAACGAGAGCGGAGAAGACCGTCAACGAAGACCATGGAAATTTGATCCCACTTCCAAATTGGAATGTCCAAGGTTGCAATAACCCACCGGGCCTTTAATAAGTTGGTAAGTCATGCAACGCTTAATGAAGTTAGCAATATCAGATTTCATTCCATCCTAATAATAAAGTAATTTCTACTACCAGGATGAATGGAAAATTTAGAACGACGAGAATCTTCTAAAATGTCTTTACGAAGATCACAAATGTTTGGCACAATAATTCTACCAAACACTCGAACGCCACCACGAGCATTGATTTCAAAATCTTTCAAACCATCAACCTTATTATGATCCCTACAACTTTGGCTAGAAAGCCAATTCGGGATTTTACTTTTGAGCTTCAAGGATACGGTCTAAAAGAGAAGGATGAGCCTCAAGGCTACCCAAAACAAGAGATGAACATGAATTGGAATTCACGATCTCGAATCTCGCAAGTAGACAAAGTCTCGAGATTGTTCCATTCATATATCATCATAGAAACAACCGCTTGTTGCTTTCGGCTAAGGGCATCGGCAACACGATTGCCCTTTTCGGAAGTATATAAAAATATCAAGATCATAGATGCAAGGAACCCGAGCCAACATTGTTGACGCAAATTGAGTTCCTTTTGAGAAAACAAATACTTCAAAGATTTTATGATCGGTTTAGAGAACAAATTTCTCTCTCAAAAGATAATGCACCAAAAATCTAAAAGCGAAATCAATAGCCGCGAGCACTAGATCATAAGTGGGATATCGAGTCTCGATAGGCTTCAATGATTTAGAAACAAAAGTGATAGCAAGTTCTCTTTTGCAAGAGGACGACACCCAAACCAATACGACTAGCATTGGTATAAACAATAAAGTCTTGGTTCCCTTCGGGAATCACAAGAATAAGAGTATCGGAAAAGAGTTCTTTTAAATAATCTTCTTTCCCGAAAAGCTAAAACTTTCTAAATTGCAATTATCTTTATGTAATAATCTTTTCAAAAAAACTTTTATTTTAAAAGTCAATTTACTGTGTCTAATTGTCTCATCATAGCGTTTAGGAGATTCCTATCGATAACGTTTATCAAGCGCACCGACCAGAATTCTTTAAGCACTCAATGGGCAATACAATCACAAAATCATCTTCTATATGATAAACATGTTTCTTAAAAAGTTTTAAGAATATTCTTTGCTCGTTTCAAGAACAAAATCTAATATACTTATAAATAAATCTTATGAAAAAGATTTGCAAAAATTTTTAAATTGCTATTTTAATCCAAAATCAATAAATACATGAATGGTCTCATCGAGATATTCGTAGATTACTTGATTCATAAAATGGACGAAATAAGCTGGACAAACTGAATGACATAATAAGTCATTCATAAGAATCATAACGAGTGCAGCATGTGGTAAGTGGAAACTTCCGCATCATGTAGCTAACGAAAACCGGTGGCAAGGTCGAGCTAAAAAGACCTTAATAGCGCATCAAAAGATTGCTTAGGTGATAATCCTAAGACAAACTCAAAAATACCGGAAAATTCTCAAACTACATGAATGAGAGAAATAACACTTTCCTCATCATGTGAGCTTAAAGAATAAAATGATGCCATCAAATTGGAATCAAAATCACAAAGGAAAAACAGAAATCTGCTTAACAGATTGAAAATGTCGAAGATGAATAGTCCACTTCGGAAAAATAGGATACGGGCCTCATAGTGATTAAGCCAATCCTTTCATGCAAATCAATTCCGAAACCTAAACAGCGCATAATATGCAATTCGGTTCGGAAAGAAAAATCACATGAAATAATTTCGACATCGATGAAAAGCAAATTGAGTGTTGCGGATCCACCAAGCGGATTCGCAATTCTCAAAGAAGTCATCAATCCCAAAATGTTTTAAAGAAAAAGAATCAACAAGTTCTTTTGATATAAAAAGGATGAGATTAACCCATATCAAAAAGAACTCGAATAGGATAATCACAAAACAAGTGTAATCAAGGATTGAGTAAGAAATACCTTGACCAAGAGAAGAGTTGCTAGGGACTGGCAGCTTTCCCTCTCTCCTACTCTGAAGTTTGAGACAGGTAGATAAGTAATGACCCGAGCCTTTGCAATAGCGGCAATAAAGGGGTTTCGGGCACTTAATTACATAATGGTCCGTGGAACCACAATTGTAACATTGTTTACGACTAGCGGTAGGAGTCTCAACTACCGGAGTTTCTTATTCCTCTTTTTTCTTTCTTTGAAGTTTGGAACAGGAAGACATAAAATGGTCCGCACTTTTACAATAGCGGCAAGAGATAGATCTAGGACACTTATTTATATAGTGGTCCCTAGAAGCACAATTGTAGCATTCTCCATGTTTAGGGATTGGAGTCTTTGCTACCAAGGTTTCTTGCTTTACCTTCTTATCGGGATAAAAGCTTTTGAACTTAATATGCCTCTTCTTGGAAATCCCAATATTACTATCAATTCCTTTACCAGCCTCTTCATGTCGAAGAGTAATATCCACAAGTTGATTGAAAGGAACTTCAAGTTTCAGAGGTAAAACCATTTCGGGGTTCCTACCCAAAGCACAGATAAACCTTTGATTCTTAGCAAGATCCAAAAGTTGTTGGGCAGACATGAATACGCCATCCAGAGAAGGACTACTGGATTGACTAGCACTAGGACTGCCAGAACTAACCATCTCTTCTTCTTTAAGAAAGAAAGGAAGAAGAAGGAAGGGGTTATTCTTAGAATAAAATATCAAGCAATCTTGATAGATACAACAAGGAATCATAAAAGAAAATAGGATGAATCGGTTCGAAGACTCGAATTAATCCTAAGGTACAACTCCTAAGAAGGACTTAGGACGATGATCCTTGTTAAGTTATTCTACATTGTTCCGAAGTTTGGCTCTGATACCAAGCTGTGACGCCCCACCTCTATACCCACGCTAGCCAAGATCACTACGGTGTAGTGCTGTCAATTAGCAAGGAGAATAAGGCTGTGGAGGAGCGACCATCCATGTAACTTCTTTGTGCGAGCACCGATATGTTAGATAGAATAGAATGCATATCATTTAAGGAGGAAATCCGACATACCGATACAAACTCAAAGCTATCACACAGTGGCTATATATATAATCTTTGGAAACAAACATAGAAATAAACATAACATAAACCAGTCACAGACATCCATATCACAAAGGCGGAAGAAGATATGAATATATATATATAACACATGAAAGTGTACATCAGAGTAGTGGTCAGAAAGATCCACGATAATATGAAAGAATAGCAACACGTGCTATACAAAAGAATAAATACACAACATAGAGTCTATATCTCAAATGTGTACAACCAAAAACTACTAATCTAAGTAGTTAGCCAAAAGTCAGAATAATCCAGAAGAGAAGTCAAGCAGAAGCACCTGTAACATCTCGGTCTGACCTGAGTATTATTTATAAGAAAATAATAAACGGATCAGTCTAACTATAAATATCATATGACATGATATAGAATAAGGGGTATGGCATAAACATATAATAACCATAATGGCATACTACTATAAGTATGTAAATGATAATCAACAAGAGATTAATCAATATCACAAGAATCATCTCAAAGATAAAATAGGGCATCATACCCTAAACTTGTATTCATAACAAATCAATGACACACGAATTCACCAATACACAAAAATTGATAAAGCATATCAATGAAAACCACGAAAATTGGTGAAGCGCTAAATCCAGAAATCAACACACGAAATCCAGAACAAATCCCAGAAATCAACACATGAAATCCAGAAATCACAAAAAGGGGGAAGTCCGAGCACACGGACGAGAAGCTATCTCATGGAAGCTATCCATTTAATTTTTTCGAACACACGAATGACCCGAAGGCCTTTGACACACGAATGGCCCGAAGACCATGGGGTGCTATCCCATATATGTGATGGTGAAACATCAAAAAAGCGGGGTCTAGTCTCCCTCGCAGACAAAGAGACATCGCTCAATCACTAGTCTAAATCACAAAAAATGATCGTCATGATCATAAAGAAGTGTCAATTACACTAAGCCAGTAAATATATGAGTTTAGCTTCATGTCCCATAACCACTAGCTTAACTTAAATATTTACGAGCAAACTGTAGATCTTCACTAGAAAATTGTCACAAGAGGTTCAATCGAACAAGTCCAAGAATTAACCGACGAAGTAAACGCAAGCGTTTCATACCACTTGTTTTGCTAAGCCGTTTAATTAGATTTCTCATCCGAGTGAGGTAAAGGCTTGTATATACTAATAGATTGGAAAACGGTTTTATAAACGAGTTTGGTATTAAAAATAGAGTCGAAAATGTTTTGATAAAAGAGTTTTGATATTTACTACTAGTATTGATGTAATATCCCGGAAATTTGGGGCAATATCAATTTAATAATCAATTTAAATAATTAAATTGATTTGTTAATCTTTGATAAAAATATTTGAATTGGTTTAAAAATCTAATTAAATGAATATTTAATTAGTGAATTTTATCCTTTAAAAAAACTAATAAAATGATTTCTATTTATAATGTATATATATATGTATATATTGTAAATAGATAAGCTTGGATTTGAAATTTAAATAATAAATGAAATCTTGTTTTAAATTTCTAATGTATATTCTTATAGTTTGGAAATTATGATTTATTTAATATTAGCTTTACAAAGCTATTTAAACAAAATAATTATATGGTTTTAAATAAGATTAATAATAAGATTTATTTTATTTTTGAATATTGCTTAATAAATATGATTTAGGAGTATATATATATATTTAAAGTACAAATTACATATGATATGTTAATTCATTTAGTAATAGTAGTAATCTATAATCTCTTTTATGAATTATTTTAAAATAGATAAATTATTATGTTAAACAATATTTTTGATATATTGTTATATATAAAAATAAATAGATTTTAATAGAATGGTTATTTCAAATTGAATGTGTAGTTATATATGTATGTATATAACTTGACTTTAAATTAGATTTTAAATATAATTTGAATTTGAATTTAGATTTAATTTTGAATTCAAAAGAGGTAATATTCAAATAGTTTGGATTTCAAAATATATGTAAACTTTTATTTATAATAATTAGTTTTGTTTCTTTATAATTAATATATATATATAGATAAGTATTTAATAAATAAAGAAAAAGGTTTTTACATTTAAAATAAATATTAATTAATTAAAAGGACATGTGTAAATTCCTAAGGCATCATTATAACATGTGTTCTAAGGTTAAGATATGAGAATGACAAATGTCAAAGTTTTGTATTTTTGTTTTTCTTTTTGAATAAATCATTTTCACTTATATAAACATATGTTCTCATCTACACTTTCCTTTTCTATTCTTTTAAAAACTTAAGAAAACATCAGCCTGAGACAAAATTCTCAAAATCAAAATCTGAAGTATACTCAAACAAAATTCTCAAAACAATCCGTAGATCAACATTCCTCAAAACCATAATCTCAAAAACAAATCAGTAATCAACCCTCCTCAAACCAAAAATAAGATCTGTAACTCATTTTCCAAAATCTGAAATGCATGTAAACATCTTCTTCAAAAGCCTGCATTTCTTTAGCCTGTAAATATTTCTTCAATCAAAGCAAAGGCCTGTTTTCTCTTCAAATCTGAATGCAAGCAATCCGGGAATCTAAGCAACCTGATCTACAACAACATCTCAATTAAGCAAGATTTTAGCATGCATGCAAGTTTCCAAAGCCAGCATTCAAGTTTAAAAAGTTTTAAAGATCAAAAAGACATCTCAGTTTAAAAGTTTTCAAAGCAAACTCAAGTTTTAAATCAAAAACCAGAAGCTAAGGCTATTTCAAAGAATAAGCTCTGTTCACTTTTAAAAAGGTGAGTAACATTTATTTTAAAAACTTAAGTATATGATATCTGTTGCATGCTATGAATTCTTGAATCTATGATGTGATATGCTTGCATGTTGTTTAATATGTTTGGTATGTATGTATATTTTTGTATATATGGATGTAAATTGGTGTGCATGTCTGTTACTTATGTGTATCTCTGTTTCTAGTTTTTAAATTTAAGTTTTGGTTGAAAATTCTGTATCTCTTAACTTAGTTAATATTATGATTTAAGTTATAAACAAATATTGTTTGTTTTATCATAGATTAGAGTTTAGGATTTAATTTAAGTTAAAACAAAACTTGAATGGCCAGGAAAAATCAAAAGAACAGAACAAGTTTAATATAAGTGGAAATTCAAATATGTTAATTTAACAATTCAGGATTATAAACTGAAGCTCTAGACTAAATTATGATTTTTAGAAGAGAAATCACAATTTTAAAGTTTATAAATAGTGAGATATTCTAGTATGAACGAAAATTGGGTTTCTGTTGATTTCTGGCGATCAAATGGATTATGGATCTCGGGGTTGAAGCTAGAGCACGCTGGTAGGTCGGTGATCATCGGAAAAATGGTCAGGAGATTTTTAATTCACTGTGGCGATGGTAGGAGTTTGATTTCGTTTTTAGCCCTAGTTTTCGAATGGTCGGAATTTCAATCATCACGGCGCCTCTGGTGGTTCGAGCTCCATCAGATTTTGGGAAATTAAAGCGGAGACGTTGACGAAGCTTCGGCAGGAAGATCAGACGATCTGATGATCGGAGAAGTTGGATTCGAGGAAGTTTCCAGGTTGGGACTGTTTCCAGGTAATGATCTATTTGCTCGATTTCGATTGATGAGGCAGTTCGTGGTTCTGATGATTGGGATCGCGAGTGGGTGTCGTAGACGACATGCCGGAGTTGGGAGTGATGGTCGGAGGCGATCGTTACGCCTGTGCACGTGCACATGTACGTTTCGTACATCTGGAAGAAATTGAAGTTGGGAAAGAAGAGACGGGTACGTGTTTGGCTCGAAGTTTCTTCGTGTTCGACTCGGAGTATCGTACTGGCAATGTTGGTTTTGGCAGAGGAAAGCACTCGAGTTAAACGCGTGAGTGACTCGAAGCCTATTAGGGTTTGTCTCGGGGTAAATTTAGTTGGTCTCGAGTAGATTTTGGTGATTGCAGTTTTAAGCCTGGCAGTGTTTTAAATTTTTAATGAGTTTTTAAAAGGTTTGAAACAGAATTTAAACTATGTTTAAATCAAGTTTTCATACAGGTTCAAGACTAAAACTGGTTTTCTATATTTAAGATAATAAGTTTATAAAAAAATTAAAATATTTAAACCTCTTTAAAATGTTTTAAAGTGTATTTTAAAAGGGTGGAATGAATAAATTGATTTAAAACCTTATAAAATTCTTTTATAAATGTTAGTGTTTCTTAACATTTGAATTTAAGAAGATTTTATAAATTTGATTTTAATTGGTTAAAGTTAAATTGTAATCTATTTTAAATCTTTTAATTTAAAATGAATTAAAAGAAAGATTTTAAAGTAAAATGTTTTAAAGACTTTTGTTAATAATAACTAAAGTAGTTAAAGGTTAATACTTTAGTTCAGAAAGAAATTAAGATTTAATTATATAGGAGTAATTAAATTAATAAGGTAATTAAAGAATAATTGATAATTTAATTAATTAATTGGTAATTAAGAGTTATCAAGTTGTTTTAATAAATAATTGATTAAAGATTAATTACCTAAAGAAATAATTAAAGAATTGATAAAAATTAATGAGGGATCATTAATTAAGGATTATTAAATAATTAATGAATGGGATTAATTTTGATAATCAAATAGATTAATTAATTAATAATAATCATTTTATGAAATTGGTTAAGTATAATTGCTTAATGGAAGTAATTAAAGAAATTAATTACTTAAGGTAATTAATTAAATAAATTTGATAAGTTTAAATTAATTTGTTTAATTAATTTAAGATAATCACTTGGTGATTTGATAATTACTTAAAGGTAATTAGTGAAAGTATAAATTACTTAGAAAAGTAATTAAAGTAAATCAGTGGATGTAATTAAGTAAAGATGGTTTAATAAAAGTAAATTGAGTTAATTACTTTAAATAATTAATCAAGGAATTAATTAAAGGATAATTAATTAAGGAGTAATTAATTTATGAAGTGTAGTAATTAAGGGAAGTTAATTACTAAATGAGATTTATCAAAGGTGATTAATAAATGTGACTAATTAATTATTAATTTAAATAAGATAATTAATTAAGAATAATTAAGGATCATTAATTAATATAATTAATGATGTAATTAAGAATTGATTAATTAAGATTAATTAATAAATAATAAGTGATTAAAGTAATTAATTAATTGTAATTAATTAAGGATTAATGTAATTAAATATAGTTAATTAATTAATGAAGTAATTAAAGATTAATTACTGAATGGTTTAAGATAATTAATTTGTGAAATTAATTAAGTATTAATTACTTAAAGTAATTAAAGGGTAATTAATCAGGAATGATTAATTAAGATGGATACTTAGAGTAATGATTAATTAATTGGTTTAATTAATAATTAAGCAAGCAGGATTTATAGGATGAAGTAATTAATTTAATTCACTTTAAATTAATTAGAGATGATAAATCATTACTTAAGAATGGATGAATGATATTGAATGCTTTACATCGTTGATATCTCTGATAAGAGATGTGCTGATCTATGATATAGATGTTTGGTTGGATTGAAATGATAATATGAATTATCTGTTTGGATGATAATATGGATTATCTATTGTAAATTATCTATCTGTGTGTAGTATAGATAAGAATTGAATTGTTTTAACCTTAAAACAACTTGGCCCTTAAAAGATACGTTTTGGATTTCGATGAGACCGGGATCGGGTTTCCGTATACCGGAATTCCAGGTCTGGAGACCCGAATACCACATCGATCCAAATTTACGATAGGTCGTGAATCTCAAGTGAAGATGAAGATTCAGAGTGCAAGGGTTATTGTCGTTAACTCTGAGGGTGATTCCAAAACGAGTGTAACGAGATAATGCCTTCGGTTTCGTTCGAACCCGGAACGAACTTGTATGGATTGAATGCTTTCAGCACATCGTCAGGCGGACGATGAGCATTCTAAGTGATATGTTCTGATTAAAGGTAATCGTAACCTCAAGCCTCATCAACCGGGAATGGCTAAAACAGGGGAGGTGCAGCAAGGCTTCGTGGGTAGCACCCACTGAGAGCAAGATAGATCCCTGTCTAGAGGTCCCTTTTCTTTTTATTCGGCTTAGTGTGTGGTTGGTCGCGCCAACTACGGGGTTATCTTGTTCGGAATTATCCAGTAAGGGATGGTTCCGGCTTTGTGTTGCAGGGGAGCGGGCGTACTCCTCGGTACGGTGATCTAGGCCACGTACTGTGACGGGCGGTACCCCAGTAGCCCTGCCATTGTATGGAATCCAAACACCAATAAGTGCCGTACGTATTAGTTGTTCCCAACTATGTTGGAATGTGAGATGTAAGCATTTCAGCTATTTCTATATTTTACTTGAAAACCCTAGACCCTATTATAATAAAATCAGATTTCCTATCAAATGTTTTGGTTAGCGTAAGGTAAAAACTTACCCATGTTTATTTGTGGGGAGTCTTACGTGATACTTTTTCTTTTAAAAGGTTTTGAAGTTAAACAAGTTTAACCTGTTACTCACACCAGACCCATGTCTGACCCAAGTGTTTATTTTGTTTTATAAACTCTTGGGTACTCAAATTTTTACGAGTAGCCAAGGGATTCAGGTTTAGCTTTGACGAATTGTGGAGGAGCAATGGAGCAGGAGGCTTCAGCGTTGTAGATATATATAGTAGTTCCGCTGTGTCTGTATCTCTGTAGTGTATTGAGTTGTAATGACTAGACAGATGTTTATAACTGTCTAGTAAGTGATGTATATGTTGTGTAACTCTGTAAATTGTTGTATACTATGTAATAGTTTATGTTATTAATATAATTTATTCGTTCCGCTGTGAGATCGTTGTTGTTATTTCTTTCTTTCTTCTCTTCTTTTCTCTTTCTATCCCTTTCTTTCTTCAAAACGATGCGACTTTCTGGGCTATGGAAGTCGGGTTGTTTCATTTGGTATCAGAGCATAGGTTGAGCGAATACCTAAGCTATTGGTTAAGTGAATATCAGAGCACTAGGTTGAGTGAATACCTAGGTTCGGAAGGATTGTTCATTAGAGACAGGATCTGTAGCAACCTGTTTGAGTCTGAGTATATATATATATACGAGAGCGCGTATTTGTTAGTTATATAAAATGGTTTTATATTGTGTTAATTGATCGGTTGAGTGGTATATGGATTCTGGTCAATACGAGTAGCTAACGTTATTGATAGGGATCTCTAAACACTTGGACCAGGCCAACGGACACAATATTGTTTTAAAAAGGTAGATGAAATAATTTTACCCAGATATAATTTCTATATAAAAAAAATATCATTTTAAATGTATATGGTATTTGTAATGATTGGTTGAGATGATAATAATTTATCATCTAGGATTAGGAGTCTGAGTGTTGAGGTTGGAAGTGTATTTGTCGAGACTGTAAACCTAATACCATCTCAAGTGAACTTTGCAATTGTAAGGATTTCACAATCTCTGAAGAAAACCTGTTAAGGTTCGGAGTTCATCTTTGAAGTTGGATCTGTCGGAGAGCAGAAGCGAGTGATGGTATCCTGATATCTCAAATAATAGCTGTGTGATGAGACGCAGTGAATATGGATGTTCCCGAAGATGTTTTCTTTGGAACAAGTTAATGAAGTGTGTCTGTTTCGGTGTTGTGGCTGAGTTCAGCATGGTGATTCTGTTTGGTTGAGGTCCGAGTTTCTCGAAGAGCTTTGGTTAGGAAATCTTTGGCATCTGTGGCAGCAGTGCAGCTCGGAGTATTCTGTGCATTGGCAGGAAGTTTCTGGCTGAGCAGTTTTTCTTATGTGGAGTTCAGAAGTAGCAAAGTGGATCCATTTCTTCGATGGATTTGACAGATAAGTGTGGACTGTTCTGATTGGTAAAGATAGAACAGTTTTATTTGGATTTGGCTGGGTTGATCGCAAAAGTGACTTGCGATAGTTTGAGTATTCTCTTGGGTTATCCGAGATTTTCTGGGATGTGTTGTCCAGTTTGTGCTTGTGTTCTTCATCAGCATTTTCATTCTACTCCAGATCAGAGTTGTGCAGCGGAAGCAGTTTGGCGAGTGCTCCTGTTTGTCTTTTCCAGATAGGAGAAGTTAGTTCGGTCTTCTGATGAGTGTGAGTAGAGTTGGTGTTCCTGGTCTTGGTTGATCTTGAGGAGATCATTGTGTTGGGTTGTTTTGGTCTAGTTTGTTTCCAGAAGCATCAGCGAAGGTTGAGTTGATCAGGAAGGATCTGTAGTCAGCCCAGGATCGTCTGAGGGATTTTGTGGATAAGAGGCGGAGGAATTTGGAATTCGAAGTTGGAGACTTCGTTGTTGTTGAAGTTTTCTCTGGTAAAAGGGAGCTATAAGATTGGGTAAGTCTGGGAAGTCAGCTCCGAGTTGTTTTGGATCTTTTCTGTGTTCTGATTTGGATAAGTGCTTTGATCTACTGGATTGAATTGTCAGTTTATTCAATGTATTTTACGTATCTCTGAGGGAATACGTGTTTGATATATCTCTGGTTTTGGAACCAGCAGTTTTGGAGGTTTGGTTGTTGAGTCAGACTCGTCTGTAGTCTGATATTCTATTTAGTTTTGTAGATCTAGACGAGTAGGAGCTCTATAGCTTAGTAGTATTGGTTGTTTGGATTGTTTGTAGAGCGAGTATCCCGGTATATATATACTTGGGGAAACTCGAGGAAATTCTATTCAGAATTTTTCGCTGGATAGTTAGAATTGTTTGTTTGGATGATTGGTTGCTATGATTGTTAGCATATGGATGATAATACATCCTTGTGATTTAAAAAGATTATTAAATTACCTTTGTTTTAAATTTCGGGGACGAAATTATTTTAAGGGGGAGGAATGTAATATCCTGGAAATTTGGGGCAATATCAATTTAATAATCAATTTAAATAATTAAATTGATTTGTTAATCTTTGATAAAAATATTTGAATTGGTTTAAAAATCTAATTAAATGAATATTTAATTAGTGAATTTTATCCTTTAAAAAAACTAATAAAATGATTTCTATTTATAATGTATATATATATATATGTATATATTGTAAATAGATAAGCTTGGATTTGAAATTTAAATAATAAATGAAATCTTGTTTTAAATTTCTAATGTATATTCTTATAGTTTGGAAATTATGATTTATTTAATATTAGCTTTACAAAGCTATTTAAACAAAATAATTATATGGTTTTAAATAAAATTAATAATAAGATTTATTTTATTTTTGAATATTGCTTAATAAATATGATTTAGGAGTATATATATATATTTAAAGTACAAATTACATATGATATGTTAATTCATTTAGTAATAGTAGTAATCTATAATCTCTTTTATGAATTATTTTAAAATAGATAAATTATTATGTTAAACAATATTTTTGATATATTGTTATATATAAAAATAAATAGATTTTAATAGAATGGTTATTTCAAATTGAATGTGTAGTTATATATGTATGTATATAACTTGACTTTAAATTAGATTTTAAATATAATTTGAATTTGAATTTAGATTTAATTTTGAATTCAAAAGAGGTAATATTCAAATAGTTTGGATTTCAAAATATATGTAAACTTTTATTTATAATAATTAGTTTTGTTTCTTTATAATTAATATATATATATAGATAAGTATTTAATAAATAAAGAAAAAGGTTTTTACATTTAAAATAAATATTAATTAATTAAAAGGACATGTGTAAATTCCTAAGGCATCATTATAACATGTGTTCTAAGGTTAAGATATGAGAATGACAAATGTCAAAGTTTTGTATTTTTGTTTTTCTTTTTGAATAAATCATTTTCACTTATATAAACATATGTTCTCATCTACACTTTCCTTTTCTATTCTTTTAAAAACTTAAGAAAACATCAGCCTGAGACAAAATTCTCAAAATCAAAATCTGAAGTATACTCAAACAAAATTCTCAAAACAATCCGTAGATCAACATTCCTCAAAACCATAATCTCAAAAACAAATCAGTAATCAACCCTCCTCAAACCAAAAATAAGATCTGTAACTCATTTTCCAAAATCTGAAATGCATGTAAACATCTTCTTCAAAAGCCTGCATTTCTTTAGCCTGTAAATATTTCTTCAATCAAAGCAAAGGCCTGTTTTCTCTTCAAATCTGAATGCAAGCAATCCGGGAATCTAAGCAACCTGATCTACAGCAACATCTCAATTAAGCAAGATTTTAGCATGCATGCAAGTTTCCAAAGCCAGCATTCAAGTTTAAAAAGTTTTAAAGATCAAAAAGACATCTCAGTTTAAAAGTTTTCAAAGCAAACTCAAGTTTTAAATCAAAAACCAGAAGCTAAGGCTATTTCAAAGAATAAGCTCTGTTCACTTTTAAAAAGGTGAGTAACATTTATTTTAAAAACTTAAGTATATGATATCTGTTGCATGCTATGAATTCTTGAATCTATGATGTGATATGCTTGCATGTTGTTTAATATGTTTGGTATGTATGTATATTTTTGTATATATGGATGTAAATTGGTGTGCATGTCTGTTACTTATGTGTATCTCTGTTTCTAGTTTTTAAATTTAAGTTTTGGTTGAAAATTCTGTATCTCTTAACTTAGTTAATATTATGATTTAAGTTATAAACAAATATTGTTTGTTTTATCATAGATTAGAGTTTAGGATTTAATTTAAGTTAAAACAAAACTTGAATGGCCAGGAAAAATCAAAAGAACAGAACAAGTTTAATATAAGTGGAAATTCAAATATGTTAATTTAACAATTCAGGATTATAAACTGAAGCTCTAGACTAAATTATGATTTTTAGAAGAGAAATCACAATTTTAAAGTTTATAAATAGTGAGATATTCTAGTATGAACGAAAATTGGGTTTCTGTTGATTTCTGGCGATCAAATGGATTATGGATCTCGGGGTTGAAGCTAGAGCACGCTGGTAGGTCGGTGATCATCGGAAAAATGGTCAGGAGATTTTTAATTCACTGTGGCGATGGTAGGAGTTTGATTTCGTTTTTAGCCCTAGTTTTCGAATGGTCGGAATTTCAATCATCACGGCGCCTCTGGTGGTTCGAGCTCCATCAGATTTTGGGAAATTAAAGCGGAGACGTTGACGAAGCTTCGGCAGGAAGATCAGACGATCTGATGATCGGAGAAGTTGGATTCGAGGAAGTTTCCAGGTTGGGACTGTTTCCAGGTAATGATCTATTTGCTCGATTTCGATTGATGAGGCAGTTCGTGGTTCTGATGATTGGGATCGCGAGTGGGTGTCGTAGACGACATGCCGGAGTTGGGAGTGATGGTCGGAGGCGATCGTTACGCCTGTGCACGTGCACATGTACGTTTCGTACATCTGGAAGAAATTGAAGTTGGGAAAGAAGAGACGGGTACGTGTTTGGCTCGAAGTTTCTTCGTGTTCGACTCGGAGTATCGTACTGGCAATGTTGGTTTTGGCAGAGGAAAGCACTCGAGTTAAACGCGTGAGTGACTCGAAGCCTATTAGGGTTTGTCTCGGGGTAAATTTAGTTGGTCTCGAGTAGATTTTGGTGATTGCAGTTTTAAGCCTGGCAGTGTTTTAAATTTTTAATGAGTTTTTAAAAGGTTTGAAACAGAATTTAAACTATGTTTAAATCAAGTTTTCATACAGGTTCAAGACTAAAACTGGTTTTCTATATTTAAGATAATAAGTTTATAAAAAAAATTAAAATATTTAAACCTCTTTAAAATGTTTTAAAGTGTATTTTAAAAGGGTGGAATGAATAAATTGATTTAAAACCTTATAAAATTCTTTTATAAATGTTAGTGTTTCTTAACATTTGAATTTAAGAAGATTTTATAAATTTGATTTTAATTGGTTAAAGTTAAATTGTAATCTATTTTAAATCTTTTAATTTAAAATGAATTAAAAGAAAGATTTTAAAGTAAAATGTTTTAAAGACTTTTGTTAATAATAACTAAAGTAGTTAAAGGTTAATACTTTAGTTCAGAAAGAAATTAAGATTTAATTATATAGGAGTAATTAAATTAATAAGGTAATTAAAGAATAATTGATAATTTAATTAATTAATTGGTAATTAAGAGTTATCAAGTTGTTTTAATAAATAATTGATTAAAGATTAATTACCTAAAGAAATAATTAAAGAATTGATAAAAATTAATGAGGGATCATTAATTAAGGATTATTAAATAATTAATGAATGGGATTAATTTTGATAATCAAATAGATTAATTAATTAATAATAATCATTTTATGAAATTGGTTAAGTATAATTGCTTAATGGAAGTAATTAAAGAAATTAATTACTTAAGGTAATTAATTAAATAAATTTGATAAGTTTAAATTAATTTGTTTAATTAATTTAAGATAATCACTTGGTGATTTGATAATTACTTAAAGGTAATTAGTGAAAGTATAAATTACTTAGAAAAGTAATTAAAGTAAATCAGTGGATGTAATTAAGTAAAGATGGTTTAATAAAAGTAAATTGAGTTAATTACTTTAAATAATTAATCAAGGAATTAATTAAAGGATAATTAATTAAGGAGTAATTAATTTATGAAGTGTAGTAATTAAGGGAAGTTAATTACTAAATGAGATTTATCAAAGGTGATTAATAAATGTGACTAATTAATTATTAATTTAAATAAGATAATTAATTAAGAATAATTAAGGATCATTAATTAATATAATTAATGATGTAATTAAGAATTGATTAATTAAGATTAATTAATAAATAATAAGTGATTAAAGTAATTAATTAATTGTAATTAATTAAGGATTAATGTAATTAAATATAGTTAATTAATTAATGAAGTAATTAAAGATTAATTACTGAATGGTTTAAGATAATTAATTTGTGAAATTAATTAAGTATTAATTACTTAAAGTAATTAAAGGGTAATTAATCAGGAATGATTAATTAAGATGGATACTTAGAGTAATGATTAATTAATTGGTTTAATTAATAATTAAGCAAGCAGGATTTATAGGATGAAGTAATTAATTTAATTCACTTTAAATTAATTAGAGATGATAAATCATTACTTAAGAATGGATGAATGATATTGAATGCTTTACATCGTTGATATCTCTGATAAGAGATGTGCTGATCTATGATATAGATGTTTGGTTGGATTGAAATGATAATATGAATTATCTGTTTGGATGATAATATGGATTATCTATTGTAAATTATCTATCTGTGTGTAGTATAGATAAGAATTGAATTGTTTTAACCTTAAAACAACTTGGCCCTTAAAAGATACGTTTTGGATTTCGATGAGACCGGGATCGGGTTTCCGTATACCGGAATTCCAGGTCTGGAGACCCGAATACCACATCGATCCAAATTTACGATAGGTCGTGAATCTCAAGTGAAGATGAAGATTCAGAGTGCAAGGGTTATTGTCGTTAACTCTGAGGGTGATTCCAAAACGAGTGTAACGAGATAATGCCTTCGGTTTCGTTCGAACCCGGAACGAACTTGTATGGATTGAATGCTTTCAGCACATCGTCAGGCGGACGATGAGCATTCTAAGTGATATGTTCTGATTAAAGGTAATCGTAACCTCAAGCCTCATCAACCGGGAATGGCTAAAACAGGGGAGGTGCAGCAAGGCTTCGTAGGTAGCACCCACTGAGAGCAAGATAGATCCCTGTCTAGAGGTCCCTTTTCTTTTTATTCGGCTTAGTGTGTGGTTGGTCGCGCCAACTACGGGGTTATCTTGTTCGGAATTATCCAGTAAGGGATGGTTCCGGCTTTGTGTTGCAGGGGAGCGGGCGTACTCCTCGGTACGGTGATCTAGGCCACGTACTGTGACGGGCGGTACCCTAGTAGCCCTGCCATTGTATGGAATCCAAACTCCAATAAGTGCCGTACGTATTAGTTGTGCCCAACTATGTTGGAATGTGAGATGTAAGCATTTCAGCTATTTCTATATTTTACTTGAAAACCCTAGACCCTATTATAATAAAATCAGATTTCCTATCAAATGTTTTGGTTAGCGTAAGGTAAAAACTTACCCATGTTTATTTGTGGGGAGTCTTACGTGATACTTTTTCTTTTAAAAGGTTTTGAAGTTAAACAAGTTTAACCTGTTACTCACACCAGACCCATGTCTGACCCAAGTGTTTATTTTGTTTTATAAACTCTTGGGTACTCAAATTTTTACGAGTAGCCAAGGGATTCAAGTTTAGCTTTGACGAATTGTGGAGGAGCAATGGAGCAGGAGGCTTCAGCGTTGTAGATATATATAGTAGTTCCGCTGTGTCTGTATCTCTGTAGTGTATTGAGTTGTAATGACTAGACAGATGTTTATAACTGTCTAGTAAGTGATGTATATGTTGTGTAACTCTGTAAATTGTTGTATACTATGTAATAGTTTATGTTATTAATATAATTTATTCGTTCCGCTGTGAGATCGTTGTTGTTATTTCTTTCTTTCTTCTCTTCTTTTCTCTTTCTATCCCTTTCTTTCTTCAAAACGATGCGACTTTCTGGGCTATGGAAGTCGGGTTGTTTCAATTGAAACCTTCATATGTTTAAAGTGACAAAACACAAAAATGATTGTAGAACAATCAATCATAGAAATTCACATACGAAGACGTGAATAAAATTCAATTAAACTGATAAAGAATCCATCAAAATGGATATTCAAAAATCCCGAAAGAGGAGTCATCAAAGTCTTAATAAATGATAACAACAAATAGGATCATCACGAATCGATTTAACTTAAAATTTGAATCCAAAAAGGCAAAGTGGGCTGAAATAGCAAATTTAGTTGACTACACAGAGATTTCAGTTGACTGAATAGAGATTTCAGTTGACAGAATTCTGCCTGGAAACTTTTTGTTTCCAGGTTCAGTCGACTGAACAGAGATTTCAGTCGACTGAACAGAGATTTCAGTCGACTGAACAGAGATTTCAGTCGACTGAACATAGAATTTCAGTTGACTGAATTCTGCCTGGAAACTTTCGGGTTCCAGATTCAGTCGACTGAACAGAGAATTCAGTCGACTGAATCATGCCTGGGCTGTTTTTCAGCCTATACAAATGAAGAGCAAACTCTTCCAAAATGCAACCGGACGAACATTGGATCTAAGGGTTTATGCCAATCAGCAACCCGGCCCTATATGCTCCTCGGTGCATCACCAAAAGCATGATCAAAACATCAAAGTTAGGATTTTCAAAGAATTGAACTCAAAACACTAAAAATTGGAATATTCACCAAATCAATCCAAACCAAAAGCATAATCAAACATCCATAAAAGGATTTTCACTCAAATTTGACTTAAAACCCCAAAAATTGGAATATTCACAAAACCAATCAAAATCAAGGGCAAATGCACATGAAGAAGTGTTAGGAATTCATACCAAACAACCAAAGATAATTATAGTCATAGATGTGAGATAAAAATCTCACCTTTTTACATGAAAACACAAGAGAGAAGCTTTGAAACAAAGGGTAGACCAATTCCTCTTCAATCTCAACTCAAGAAGCTTGAATTTAAGCTTAAAGGAGAAACATTTCCTAAGTTAGGTTTAGGAATTTCTGAAATTGATAAAATAAGGAGTTGGAGAAGGAGAAGAGGATGCTTACCAATAGCTTCTTCTTGAATTTGGAGCAAGAGCATGAATTTGCAAATGAAATTAGGGCTTAGGAATTTCCATTTCCCATCTCTCCCACCATTGTTGCTAAAGCTTGAGTATTAGGAATTAGAAATGAAGTAATGAAGAGTTGGAATATAGTTGGGTAGATAAAAACCAGAATTGGTCAAATGGGCTGAACCCAAACCCAAAGCCCTAAGTGAAAAAGTAGCAAAATTCCACTAACTCCAAACATATCGAAGTTTATACTCAAAAAGGTCGCAAACGGCATTTTGAACTCAATGGAAGTGGTCTCGAGTCCTAATTCGACTGTTTGTAAAAAGTAGCTTTTCGGACTTCAAACCGATTAACGATTCTATATTTAAATAAAATATTTAAATATTCAATCGTAAAATATGTGGGTTGTTACAGACTCCCCTCCTTAAATAAATTGCGTCCTCGCAATACCTAAGAAGAAAATAAAGAGTAACAACCATAATAGCATATCAACACAAAAGAAAATTTGAAATAAGAAGTTCACCATAAAGAGCATGAAAGAGTAAGCCCGAACGTGTTCGCTCGATGAATTCTCTGGATTTCCAAGAGAAATCCCTATGATTCGAGAACCATTGAACTCTCACAAGAAGATCATCTTTATTTCGAAGGCGCTCAACCTCCGAAGCAATGATGCGAATAGGATGTTGCTCACAAGTCAAATTTGGTGAAACTTCAATTTCCTCAATAACACCGAGCTCAAGAATAAAATCAGAATCCCTAAGGTATTTCCGTAGTAGAGAGACGTGGAAAACGTCATAAATAGCAAAAGATTGAGCCGGTAATAAAAAGGCGACAAGCCACGGAACAAATACGTTCGATGATGGGAAATGCACCAAAATATCGTGGTGCTAACTTTTCCGATCAACTGAAACGCACAACACCCATCATCGGTGAAACATGAATGAACACCAACAAGATCTAGACCTGAAACCAGCTTCTCACCGGCTTCAAGCCACACAAAGAGAATCGGCATGGCCTTCCGTAGAGTGCCTCGAAAGATGCCATACCAATACAAGATTGGAAGCTATTATAGGAAGAAAACTCAATAAGAATACGATCTTCCCAACTTCTACCAAAATCAAGATCAAATGCACGAAAGAGATCTTCAAAAGTTTGATTCACACGCTCAGTTTGTCTATCGGACAAAGGATGATAAGCGGTGCCAAAATTAAGCTTTGTTCCTAAAGCTTTCGAAGACCTTACAAAAATCCACTAGCAAAAGAATGGATCAATTTTGCTAACAATAGAAGTAGGAACTTCATGCAATTTAAGAAAATGGGTAGATTTTGTAAGTCTATCTACAATTACACATAAACTGTCATGACCCGAACGAGAGCGGAGAAGACCGTCAACGAAGACCATGGAAATTTGATCCCACTTCCAAATTGGAATGTCCAAGGTTGCAATAACCCACCGGGCCTTTAATAAGTTGGTAAGTCATGCAACGCTTAATGAAGTTAGCAATATCAGATTTCATTCCATCCTAATAATAAAGTAATTTCTACTACCAGGATGAATGGAAAATTTAGAACGACGAGAATCTTCTAAAATGTCTTTACGAAGATCACAAATGTTTGGCACAATAATTCTACCAAACACTCGAACGCCACCACGAGCATTGATTTCAAAATCTTTCAAACCATCAACCTTATTATGATCCCTACAACTTTGGCTAGAAAGCCAATTCGGGATTTTACTTTTGAGCTTCAAGGATACGGTCTAAAAGAGAAGGATGAGCCTCAAGGCTACCCAAAACAAGAGATGAACATGAATTGGAATTCACGATCTCGAATCTCGCAAGTAGACAAAGTCTCGAGATCGTTCCATTCGGATATCATCATAGAAACAACCGCTTGTTGCTTTCGGCTAAGGGCATCGGCAACACGATTGCCCTTTCCGGAAGTATATAAAAATATCAAGATCATAGATGCAAGGAACCCAAGCCAACATTGTTGACGCAAATTGAGTTCCTTTTGAGAAAACAAATACTTCAAAGATTTTATGATCGGTTTAGAGAACAAATTTCTCTCTCAAAAGATAATGCACCAAAAATCTAAGAGCGAAATCAATAGCCGCGAGCACTAGATCATAAGTGGGATATCGAGTCTCGATAGGCTTCAATGATTTAGAAACAAAAGTGATAGCAAGTTCTCTTTTGCAAGAGGACGACACCCAAACCAATACGACTAGCATTGGTATAAACAATAAAGTCTTGGTTCCCTTTGGGAATCACAAGAATAAGAGTATCGGGAAAGAGTTCTTTTAAATAATCTTCTTTCCCGAAAAGCTAAAACTTTCTAAATTGCAATTATCTTTATGTAATAATCTTTTCAGAAAAACTTTTATTTTAAAAGTCAATTTACTGTGTCTGATTGTCTCATCATAGCATTTAGGAGATTCCTATCGATAACGTTGATCAAGCGCACCGACCAGAATTCTTAAAGCACTCAATGGGCAATACAATCACAAAATCATCTTCTATATGATAAATATGTTTCTTAAAAAGTTTTAAGAATATTCTTTGCTCGTTTCAAGAACAAAATCTAATATACTTATAAATAAATCTTATGAAAAAGATTTGCAAAAATTTTTAAATTGCTATTTTCATCCAAAATCAATAAATACAAGAATGGTCTCATCGAGATATTCGTAGATTACTTGATTCATAAAATGGATGAAATAAGCTAGACAAACTGAATGACATAATAAGTCATTCATAAGAATCATAACGAGTGCGGCATGTGGTAAGTGGAAACTTCCGCATCACGTAGCTAACGAAAACCGGTGGCAAGGTCGAGCTAAAAAGACCTTAATACCGCATCAAAAGATTGCTTAGGTGATAATCCTAAGACAAACTCAAAAATACCGAAAAATTCTCAAACTACATGAATGAGAGAAATAACACTTTCCTCATCATGTGAGCTTAAAGAATAAAATGATGCCATCAAATTGGAATCAAAATCACAAAGGAAAAACAGAAATCTTCTTAACAGATTGAAAATGTCGCAGATGAATAGTCCACTTCGGAAAAATAGGATACGGGCCTCATAGTGATTAAGCCAATCCTTTCACGCAAATCAATTCCGAAACCTAAACAACGCATAATATGCAATTCGGTTCGGAAAGAAAAATCAAATGAAATAATTTCGACATCGATGAAAAGAAAATTGAGTGTTGCGGATCCACCAACCGGATTCGCAATTCTCAAAGAAGTCATCAATCCCAAAATGTTTTAAAGAAAAAGAATCAACAAGTTCTTTTGATATAAAAAGGATGAGATTAACCCATATCAAAAAGAACTCGAATAGGATAATCACAAAACAAGTGTAATCAAGGATTGAGTAAGAAATACCTTGACCAAGAGAAGAGTTGCTAGGGACTGGCAGCTTTCCCTCTCTCCTACTCTGAAGTTTGAGACAGGTAGATAAGTAATGACCCGAGCTTTTGCAATAGCGGCAATAAAGGGGTTTTGGGCACTTAATTACATAATGGTCCGTGGAACCACAATTGTAACATTGTTTACGACTAGCGGTAGGAGTCTCAACTACCGGAGTTTCTTGTTCCTCTTTCTTCTTTCTTTGAAGTTTGGAACAGGAAGACATAAAATGGTCCGCACTTTTACAATAGCGGCAAGAGATAGATCTAGGACACTTATTTATATAGTGGTCCCTAGAAGCACAATTGTAGCATTCTCAATGTTTAGGGATTGGAGTCTTTGCTACCAAGTTTTCTTGCTTTACCTTCTTATCGGGATAAAGGCTTTTGAACTTAATATGCCTCTTCTTGGAAATCCCAATATTACTATCAATTTCTTTACCAGCCTCTTCATGTCGAAGAGTAATATCCACAAGTTGATTGAAAGAAACTTCAAGTTTCAGAGGTAAAACCATTTCGGGGTTCCTACCCAAAGCACAGATAAACCTTTGATTTTTAGCAAGATCCAAAAGTTGTTGGGCAGACATGAATACGCCATCCAGAGAAGGACTACTGGATTGACTAGCGCTAGGACTGCCAGAACTAACCATCTCTTCTTCTTTAAGAAAGAAAGGAAGAAGAAGGAAGGGGTTATTCTTAGAATAAAATATCAAGCAATCTTGATAGATACAACAAGGAATCATAAAAGAAAATAGGATGAATCGGTTCGAAGACTCGAATTAATCCTAAGGTACAACTCCTAAGAAGGACTTAGGACGATGATCCTTGTTAAGTTATTCTACATTGTTCCGAAGTTTGGCTCTGATACCAAGCTGTGACGCCCCACCTCTATACCCACGCTAGCCAAGATCACTACGGTGTAGTGCTGTCAATTAGCACGGAGAATAAGGCTGTGGAGAAGCGAACATCCATGTAACTTATTTGTGCGATCACCGATA
Organism: Allium fistulosum; assembly: GCA_030737815.1. Lineage (NCBI taxonomy): Eukaryota > Viridiplantae > Streptophyta > Magnoliopsida > Asparagales > Amaryllidaceae > Allium > Allium fistulosum. The sequence goes on from CM060901.1 coordinate 487,348,796, forward strand.
TGTCAGATAGAATAGAATGCATATCATTTAAGGAGGAAATCCGACATACCGATACAAACTCAAAGCTATCACACAGTGGCTATATATATAATCTCCGGAAACAAACATAGAAATAAATATAACATAAACCAGTCACAGACATCCATATCACAAAGGCGGAAGAAGATATGAATATATATATAACACATGCAAGTGTACATCAGAGTAGTGGTCAGAAAGATCCACGATAATACGAAAGAATAGCAACACGTGCTATACAAAAGAATAAATACACAACATAGAGTCTATATCTCAAATGTGTACAACCAAAAACTACTAATCTAAGTAGTTAGCCAAAAGTCAGAATAATCCAGAAGAGAAGTCAAGCAGAAGCACCTGTAACATCTCGGTCTGACCCGAGTATTATTTATAAGAAAATAATAAACGGATCAGTCTAACTATAAATATCAGATGACATGATATAGAATAAGGGGTATGTCATAAACATATAATAACCATAATGGCATACTACTATAAGTATGTAAATGATAATCAACAAGAGATTAATCAATATCACAAGAATCTTCTCTAAGATAAAATAGGGCATCATACCCTAAACATGTATTCATAACAAGTCAATGACACACGAATTCACCAATACACAAAAATTGATAAAGCATATCAATGAAAACCACGAAAATTGGTGAAGCGCTAAATCTAGAAATCAACACACGAAATCCAGAACAAATCCCAGAAATCAACACACGAAATCCAAAAATCACAAAAAGGGGGAAGTCCGAGCACACGGACGAGAAGCTATCTCATGGAAGCTATCCATTTAATTTTTTCAAACACATGAATGACCCGAAGGCCTTTGACACACGAATGGCCCGAAGACCATGGGGTGCTACCCCATATATGTGATGGTGAAACATCAAAAAAGCGGGGTCTAGTCTCCCTCGCAGACAAAGAGACATCGCTCAATCACTAGTCTAAATCACAAAAAATGATCGTCATGATCATAAAGAAGTGTCAATTACACTAAGCCAGTAAATATATGAGTTTAGCTTCATGTCCCATAACCACTAGCTTAACTTAAATATTTACGAGCAAACTGTAGATCTTCACTAGAAAATTGTCACAAGAGGTTCAATCGAACAAGTCCAAGAATTAAACGACGAAGTAAACACAAGCGTTTCATACCACTTGTTTTGCTAAGCCGTTTAATTAGATTTCTCATCCGAGTGAGGTAAAGGCTTGTATATACTAATAGATTGGAAAACGGTTTTATAAACGAGTTTGGTATTAAAAATAGAGTCGAAAATGTTTTGATAAAAGAGTTTTGATAAAAGAGTTTTGATATTTACTACTAGTATTGAAACCTTCATATTTTTAAAGTGACAAAACACAAAAATGATTGTAGAACAATCAATCACAGAAATTCACATACGAAGACGTGAATAAAATTCAATTAAACCGATAAAGAATCCATCAAAATGGATATTCAAAAATCCCAAAAGAGGAGTCATCAAAGTCTTAATAAATGATAACAACAAATAGGATCATCACGAATCGATTTAACTTAAAATTTCAATCCAAAAAGGCAAAGTGGGCTGAAATAGCAAATTCAGTTGACTAAACAGAGATTTCAGTTGACTGAACAGAGATTTCAGTTGACTGAATTCTGCCTGGAAACTTTATGTTTCCAGGTTCAGTCGACTGAACAGAGATTTCAGTCGACTGAACAGAGATTTCAGTCGACTGAACAGAGATTTCAGTCGACTGAACAGAGATTTCAGTCGACTGAACAGAGAATTTCAGTTGACTGAATTCTGCCTGGAAACTTTCGGGTTCCAGATTCAGTCGACTGAACAGAGAATTCAATCGACTGAATCATGCCTGGACTGTTTTTCTGCCTATACAAATGAAGAGCAAACTCTTCCAAATGCAACCGGACGAACATTGGCTCTAAGGGTTTATGCCAATCAGCAACCCGGCCCTATATGCTCCTCGGTGCATCACCAAAAGCATGATCAAAACATCAAAGTTAGGATTTTCAAAGAATTGAACTCAAAACACAAAAAAATGGAATATTCACTAAATCAATCCAAACCAAAAGCATGATCAAACATCCATAAAAGGATTTTCACTCAAATTTGACTTAAAAATCCAAAAATTGGAATATTCACAAAACAATCAAAATCAAGGGCAAATGCAAATGAAGAAGTGTTAGGAATTCATACCAAACAACCAAAGATAATTATAGTCATAGATGTGAGATAAAAATCTCACCTTTTTACACGAAAACACAAGAGAGAAGCTTTGAAACAAAGAATAAACCAATTCCTCTTCAATCTCAACTCAAGAAGCTTGAATTTAAGCTTAAAAGAGAAACATTTCCTAAGTTAGGTTTAGGAATTTCTGAAATTGATAAGAGAAGGAGTTGGAGAAGGAGAAGAGGATGCTTACCAATAGCTTCTTCTTGAATTTGGAGCAAAGCATGAATTTGCAAATGAAATTAGGGCTTAGGAATTTCCATTTCCCATCTCTCCCACCATTGTTGCTAAAGCTTGAGTATTAGGAATTAGAAATGAAGTAATGAAGAGTTGGAGTGGAGTTGGGTTGATAAAAACCAGAATTGGGCAAATGGGCTGAACCCAAACCCAAAGCCCTAAGTGAAAAGTAGCAAAATTCCACTAAATCCAAACATATCGAAATTTATACTAAAAAAGGTCGCAAACGGCATTTTGAATTCAATGGAAGTGGTCTCGAGTCCTAATTCGACTGTTTGCAAAAAGTAGCTTTTCGGACTTCAAACCGATTAACAATTCTATATTTAAATAAAATATTTAAATATTCAATCGTAAAATATGCGGGTTGTTACAAATTGGGATTATGCAAAATAATTATAATTGTTGTGAGGAATTGAAAATGATGATTGCATGCACTGTGCTATTCTTGCTTCTTTCTTCCCAAAAACATAGATGATTTTAATTATAACAAGCTAAGGTACATATAACAGCACATGAAGGGTCCCTTTTCATGGAGGACCACAAAATAGAATTTATACTAGCTGTGTACATGTAAGCAGTAAAGCCCTTATTAATTTATACTAGTTGTGTACATGTTAAATCTAGCTAACTAACTCCACATCAAACTAGTTATATTCAACAACCCTTGTTTCTTCTTCTTCTTCTTTTCAGGTTCTTATTTTATTTTATTTCTTATTAGTTTACATATGAATTGACATAGATGTGTTTTTAATGGAGTATGTACACGTCATATAACAAACAATTCACCTAGCTTGCAAGATAGATAGCCTCAGTTGCAGTAAGTTTTAATATCTGACTTGCATGAGATTATATAACATGTATATTAACGTATCCATTGCATGAGAACATATAACCGGTAATTTTTAGCCTCTGACACTGGAATTTGCTATTTAATTTAGCTAGTTTGGTGTGGTGGTCAAATTAGTAAAACTAAACACATACATAGCTAGCAAAAATTTTTTATGTCACATAATTTAGTTCGTGATATTTTACTAGTCTATTATAGATGAAATAAGTAAATTATTGGCCTGTAAAAACATCCACAATAACGGATATGAAATTCATGATTACCATCTGAGGTAGGGAGACAGTACGAGGCTAAAAAAGGACCCATACATTCATAATCGTAGACTAATTGATTGCAACACATGAATTTATCAAATAAGCTCCCATACCTTTTCACAGACAATAGTCTTTATCAAACACATGAATTTTGGATGGCAACAAATCATGAGAACATAAATTGATTGCAAACTGGCATAATAGGAATCACTAGGCTATCTTACCTATAAAAATATATGCATGCATGTGATGAACTTGCTAGGTTTGTTTCATGCTTTGTATGGTTTGGTTTTGCTAAGGTAAACTTAGTCAGGATAAGCTGCTAATCATGACTGAACTTTAAACGGTTGAGAACAAAGCATTACATTTGTTGAACAATAAAATTATGATGTATATAGGTCAGTGTATATTGTCTATGCCATGCTTGGGGATGTCTGCATATACACTGTTGGGAAGGACCAGTATGATGAACTTGCTTGTAAGTGCTTAAAATTGTTTGATAAATTTTTTCTCTAATAGTTCAAGTGATGCTTAGCCTATAAAGTATATACTTGTCTTTTATTGAACTAGTGTCATAGGTCATATTTGCTATTATAGCATCAGTGAAGGATGTATGTGGAATACCTCCAACTGAATGTTTATTCCTGGATAAGTATGGAAGGATCTGCTTATGCCTCGATGAAATCGTTTGGCAGACATATGTTTAGCTTGATTTTCTTTAAATGCTTGTTTATAATTTTTCACTTGCACTAAAAAGAAGAGAATTTCCTTTGTAAAACAGAGCAATACTGCAGTATAAGCTCAGTACATGATGTATAGGATTCCATATCACTTCCCTTTGACAGAATGTATAATATAATCTTTTGTCATATGCTTAAAGTAAGATCAACTAAATTATTTTTAGTAGTAACGTAATGCATGTACAGTTGCTCGCTTGATATACAAGATTGGAATTGAAATTTTATGTACAGCAGCATGGGATCTTGCTCTAATTAAATTGTATAGCAGCATATTTTCTTGTTTGGATTATGAAGCAACATGTTTTAGGCTTTAAATTATATAGCAACTTCACATAGTGAGCATGACAATATATTCTTTTTTAATTGTTTGTGTATTCCAATGGATTGAAAATTCGTGATTTGTATGAAAAGGTTGTTTTCTGAAAGAGCTGATGCGGGGTTTAAGATGCTAAAGTTCAAGGGTCAAGGCATACACAGTTAGATGAATCATATATTCATTATATTTCCATTGTTTTGGTAGATATATATATATATATATATATATATATATATATATATATATATATATATATATTTTCTGTATTATAAAAGACTAAGAATACATGAATCTTTTTGGCATTTAGAAATATAAATCTTTTTTGTTATTTTTAAAATATATAAATGAATATGTTTGTTATTGGTACAATATTTTGGTTTCAATGGCAAATTAATATTAAATTTATGAGTGTAATGTAATAGTATTTACATATTTTTTCTTATTTGAATTTCTTAACAACGGGCAAAAATATTAAAAAACCCTATTGCAACGGGCAAAAATAGTTGTAAATGATGTTATTGCAACGACTACGGGCCGTCGTAAAAAAGTTTTGTAACACCCTGATATTTTATGGGAAATATAATTAAAAGAAATTAAAATCGCATTTGGTACAGTGGTAAAGGTGCATGTTGACTTTCTTAGTGGCCAAGGATCAAGTCCCGTTGCCACCCAAAATCTAGAGCGATGTTTTTTAGGTGATGAGATGGATAAATTTTATTGGTTGAGTGATGTGTATGGGCTAGAATGGATAACCATTAAGTGTATGAAATAACCATATTTAATCTAAAATAATCTAATTGATTATATTCACTCAAACAATCTATAAATAAATCATCTAACCTAAACCTAATTCTTATTCAGCCGTCACCATAATTCTACAATAAAATAAGTGTGTATTATTCTTCTTCCTTTTCTCTACTAAATACACAAATCTCTAACAAACTAAATTATATATATATATATATATATATATATTTTTAAGCAATTTAGGGAATTTAGAAGAATCAAAGAGAGAAAAATTAAAGCAAAGCTTTTTTCAAATTTATGCAAGCTCAAGTGCCAGGTGATTGAGAATTATTATGAAATAGAAAACTAAAGTAGTTCAATTTCATTTCTTTTCTAGCACGTTAATATGAATTAATTTCTGCTATTAATTGGGCATAGATGTAAATTATTACAACTTCTTCTTCTTCCACTTCTCAAATCTAATTCATGTTTGGTTTAAAATATGGGACATATAAATTGTCTATTCATATTTTATGGCATAAATAAGATTGCAATTTATGTAAATTATTGTATCTTCTTCTTCTTCCACTTCTCAATTCTAATTCATGTTTGGATTGAAATTTGGAACAAACAAATTGTTATTCACGTTTCATGGCGTAAATAAGATTGGTTTAATTAAATTGAATTAGAATTGTTATTCAATTTCTAATGGTAGAACATGTTAGTTGAATAAATTCAGAATATGTTACTTGAATAAAATTATTATTTTGATTGATATATTTACATAATTTTGAATATGGATTTGGAACAAAATTGGGAAGTCTAATTAGCATAATTGTTTGTTTCATATGTGGTCTAAAAATGTAAAAGTGGAATTTTGTGTAATTAAATGATTTGTGGCTATTGGATAAAAAATTTGTACAGAATAAATCTCTAAAAGGAGAACGTAAATTAGGGTGGAAAAAATGTAAATTAAATGGACCCTAAAGGCTAGTGTAAATCTGTAACAAAATGGCATAAAAATTACAGACAGACCATACAGACTGAACGGACGTGAAATTGAAATACCATTTATGTAAGAAAAAGGAAAATTGTGAAATAACCAAATCGGATGTAAAAATGGCCTAAAATAAATTAATGGAAATAAACAGTATGTAAACTGCAACGGTAAAATTAATTAATCTGGAAGCGATTTGGTAGGCAGACCTTGTAAAGGTCTGGATAGGTGTTTCATGCAGTTAAGACCAAAATATAACTTTGGCTGTACGTACTAGGAGCGGGCAAGTAGGTTGGCAAGGATGTTTGTTACCTTTCATAGGTTGCTAATATGTAGGATAGATAACATCTACAATCGTAGGCTTCTTTAGGCAGATCGACGCGGAGGGAACATGACAACTGTGCTCCGACGTAGGCTTCTTTAGGCAGATCGTTGGAGGATTTTGCGCAGCCGACCCAGCTGCGGGCGCTCTTTCAAAGGACCGACACTTTGGATACGGGAAAGTCCATCGTTGGTAACCGAGGAGACATGAGGATAGGAGTCCAGTTTGGCGGAGCCTGAGCACAACTTCAGGGTCCTATGAGGTTGTTTGAGTCGGTGCCGGTCAGACATAAGAGGCATTTAGTCACAGTGCACGGGTGAAGAGCTAGACTTTCACGCTGTAGCACGTGGATAGGTAAGGACAATAGGTCCGACAGGCCAATTAACGTTTAGTATTATTGCATGGTTGACTTCCCTAGAGTGACCATGGACTTTGGCTTCTTAGGAACTATATCTAAGAAGGGTTCACTACATTATATTTTCACCCTTTGCGATATTCGAGGAATACTTGGAATTAAACTGTTTTATTCTTTCTACTTCATTTTATTTCTTATTCACCAGACTTTATGTTTGACCCATTCCTATTTTTACTATTTTCCCCAAATCATAGGAGGGCGGTCTAGGTTGTAGTTCTTTGCAGCTTAGAGTGTCATTGAAGCAGTTGTTATCTTCAACTTTTGCTTCTTTTGTTTCATGTACTTCATTTCTCTTTTCCGTACTTTACTCTATATATGGGGACCTATATTGTGAAATTTGTTATGTTTTGGTGGAGACTACTTGGTACTTTTGGTTTCAGAAATAAATTTGGGATAATGTTGGTTTTAATGAAGCTGTTTTGCTATTAATTTATAATTAGTGAAAATTTTCTTCCACTGTAATATTTTAATCATTTTATGTTGTTGCCATAGTCTCTGTGCTATGTTATGGATTTTTATTTCACCCGATCACCCGTGCTTCTAGTCATGTCCGATTTTCGGGGTGCGTAGAGGTTCGGGGTGTCACAGTTGGTATTAGAGCTAAGGTTTCGGTAATCCTAAAAATATTTTAAAATCATAAAGGTTTTCGAATAATTTTTAAAGGATATTCCAAATAATACTTTTAAAAGTATATGTGTATATTTTGGAAAAAAAAGGACTGTCCGTCGAATCCCAAGGACAGTTCACAGACACCTTCACAACCTGCTCAGGATTATGCTTTACTGGCAGCTCCTTCCTCTAGTACTCATCCGGTTGTGGACAAGGGAAAGAAGGTGATCATCAAAGGTTTGTTATCTATCCCTGATTATCCTGTTCGTGTTAGGAAATCCAATATACGGTTTCGATGACAACAACTATACAATGGAAATCAAATATACATATATACAGGTACTTGCTAGAACAACATCACTAGAAAGACAAGAACAAGGCTCAAAGGACACTACAAGAGACCACAAGTCGATAGGTACAAGGAAGTAAAAGAAAGCATGCACAAAAACTGACATGCACCATATCAGACGTCTGGGTGCACAAGCCAGACGTTTGAAATAGTCCTCTGGAACAACAAACAGGCTAAACTAGATGTTTGGTAATAGCACTCAGACGTCTGATCCTCTACTATATTAAAAAAATATATAGTATCAGACGTCTGAAACAAATACCAGACGTCTAAATTCAAACTCGAACTTCAAAAATGAACTGCAACTGCCACATGTGAATGGACATCTTTGCTTCTCTTTGCCACAACTCTTCACCATCAACAGAAGCAACCTTAGAGGATTCATTAATGGATGTAACTACTCAAGATACCTATCTACAACTATATATAGCATCAAGAATCAAGAGAAAGAACTGACTTCACTTACTTACGCTTTCTAATTCTATATTCTATTCTATATTCTTGATCTCTGCATTCTAGCAATCTTTACTTGTATTCACTCTTCCATATACTCAGTTCTTCATAGACAATATTCCTTAGAAATATATTGGAAGAAATTGTACTAATTAGTCAACATCCGTGTTAAATTAGAACACACATTTGACAAGAATAACTCATTGTAACCAAGTCTATTCCTCCGGGCAAAGCGAGGGTTTTTGATAGTCGAATTCCGAAGGGGAGCTTCGGGACTGGACGTAAGATGGGAGGTCCGAACTAGTATAAAATTTTGGTGTGCTTATTCTATATTTACTTAGATTAATATTATTTTAGTTGCATCATATATTTTGTCACATATACTTGCATATACACTACACGATCCACCCGGTAGACTTTCAGTTCATACTCTATTTGATTCTGGAGCTTCGCACTCTTTTATATCTAGTACTCTGGTAGAGGGTCTTGGTCTTGATGCTTGCTTAGTGACCGACCCGGTAGTAGTATCAAATCCCGTAGGAGGATTTACCTATTTGTCGATGTTATGTCGGGATTTGAAATTGTTTATTTTAGGGGTTGAGTTTGACTGTAGTGCCTTTGTATTGGGCTTTTCCGGGTTCGGGTTGATTCTTGGTATGGATTGGCTATCCATGTATGGTGCCGTTCTTGATTGCGATAAGAGGGTAGTGAGGTTAGGCACTTGTAGTGGACGTACCTTGGAGGTATCTTGTGATCCTAGAGGATCAGTCATGTTGAGCTACCTTTATTCTCTTGACTTATCACCCGATAGTTTGAGTTCGGTACCCATTGTTAGAGACTTTCCAGATGTGTTCGAGGAGGTTGCCGGCCTTCCACCTCGAAGAGAGATCGAGTTCAAGATTTATCTTGTCGATAATGCCAAACCGGTTGCTTTACCAGTAAGGCATATGGCTCCTAAGGAACGTCGTGAGTTGAGCAAGCAGATTGGAGAGCTTTTGGGGAAGGGCTTCATTCGTAGGAACAATTCTGAGTGGGGCGCACCTATCGTCTTTGCCACTAAGGTGGATGGCTCTCTCAGGATTTGCATGGATTATAGGGAGCTTAATAAGCTAATGAAGAATCGTTATCCTCTTCCCCGTATAGACGATCTCTTCGACCAACTAGTAGGAGCCAAGGTATTTTCGCAACTCGTTTTGGCCACGGGATTTCATCAGTTTCGTGTGGCGGAGGATAACATCGAGAAGACTGAGTTTAGGACTCTGAATGGGTTATTTGAGTGGTTAGTCATGCCATTTGGGCTAACCAATGCTCCGTCATATTTTGTGGACCTGATGAGTCGAGTATTTCGCGAATCGTTGAACAAGTTTGTGGTGGTGTTCGTCGACGACATTTTGGTTTATTTGCGAAGCAAGGAGGAGCATACTATTCACTTAGAAGAAGTTCTTAGGACCCTGCGAGCACATAAGTTGAAGGCGAATTTCTCCAAGTGCCACTTTTGGAGGGATGAGGTTCGCTTTTTGGGACACATCGTTTCAGAGGATGGACTTGTAGTAGATCCGGTGAAAGTGGCAGCAGTACAAGATTGGTAGACCCCTAAGAATGTCACGGACATAAGGAGTTTCCTTGGTCTTGCGGGCTACTATAGGAAGTTCATTAAGGACTTCACTTGGATATCATCTCCACTTACCCTCCTTACCAAGAAGAACTCAGCTTTTGTTTAGGATGCCAAGTGTGAGGATGCCTTTGGTCAATTGAAGGAAGCTTTGACTACTGCGCCCGTATTGGTATTATCGGATGGAACCAAGCCTTTCTCAGTTTATACAAATGCTTGTGGTACGAGGCTTGGGGTGGTACTAATGCAAGAGGGTAGGGTAGTGTGCTATGTGAGTAGACAATTGAAAATGCATGAGAAGAACTACCCGATACATGATCTTGAGTTGGCAGCTTAAGTTTTGCTCTCAAGTCTTGGAGGCACTATCTCTTAGGAGAAATATTTGAGCTTTTCACGGATCATAAGTCTTTACAGTATCAATTCTCCCAGAAAGACTTGAATTTGAGACATCAAAGATGGATGGAGTTTTTAGCTTCTTATGACTTTGAGATTTCCTATACCCCTGCCAAGGGTAATGTAGTGGCAGATGCATTAAATAGACGCAAAGTGGTTTTAAGCCCTCTTTTTTTAGAATGGAAGTATTTGGAGTACATTGCTACCTTTGATTTTAGACCTCCATAGGATTTAGCTCCGGGATTGTTAGCAGCCCTCGACGTCTCTCCTACTTTGATGGAGCAGATTGAAGCAAGGCAAGGTGAGGACGAAGAGTTAAAGGACATTTTAGATAAGCTTGGTAGAGGAGAGTCATCACCACATCTTAGGCGCTATACCATGGATACTAGGGGATTGCTTAGAAGGGATGGTAGACTTTGCGTTCCCCGTTGTGAGGATTTATTAGTGCGGTGTTGGCCGAGTCACATCATTCTAGGATGATAGTGCACACTGGTGGTGATAAGATGTATCGGGATATGAAGAGGGTATTCTATTGGCCCGGAATGAAGAAGAGGGTGGAAGAGTATGTATCGAAGTGCATCACTTGCCAAAGGGTAAAGGCGGAACAGAAGAAGCCCGAAGGACTATTGTAGCCATTGGATATTCCATTATGGAAATGAGAGAGCTTCTCTATGGACTTCATGGATGGATTACCAAGGTCACGGAGAGGGAATAGGAGCATTTGGGTAATTGTGGATAGACCGACGAAGAGCGCTCATTTTATACCCATTAAGAGTAATAGGACGGCAGCTTCTTTGGCGTCTCTTTATGTAAGGGAGATAGTTAGGCTTCATGGAGTTCCCGCCAGCATTGTGAGCGACAGAGATCCATTATTCAAAAACGAGTTTTGGAGCAGTCTTCAGCAAGCCTTGGGAATGGAATTGAATCTAAGCACGGCATATCACGCTCAGATAGATGAACAGACTGAGAGGATAAATATGGTTTTGGAAGATTTACTTAGATTATGCATCATTGACTTCAGAGGCTCTTAGAAAGACCACCTACCTTTGGTGGAGTTCCCGTATAATAATAGTTATCAAGCAAGCATTGGGATGGCACCGTTCGAGGCCCTCTATGGCAGACCATGTAGATCACCAGCCTGTTGGTAGGATACCACCGATAGGATCTTGCTTGGACCAGACTTGGTGAGAGAAACTTCTGAGAAGGTGGATTTGATTCGCAAGAGGATGTAGACTGCACAAGATAGACAAAAGTCATATGCCGACAGAAGATGTTCAGATTTGGAGTTTAAGGTTGAAGATATGGTTTTTGTCAAGGTTTCTCCTCTGAGGAACGTTATGAGATTTGGCTCAGTAGGTAAGTTGGCACTGAGATTTGTAGGACCCTTCCCTATTACCGCACGGATTGGAAAAGTGGCATACAGAGTTGATCTTCCAGATAAGTTGGCAGGAGTTCACAATGTTTTTCATATTTCGCATCCGAGGAAGTGTCTACATGATTTCACAGTAGTAGTAGAACCCGATCAGCTAAGGGAAGTGGAGGTAGAGCGCGAACCACTTGTGTGTCGTACACCCACCCGTATATTGGAACATGGCGTCAAGAGATTACGCAACAAGGAAGTTCGTCTAGTGAAGGTTCAGTGGGGAGATGACCCCAAGCAGTGCACATGGGAATTTGAGGAAACTTCTTATCCATTTCTATTTGAAGGTACACTTTAAATATCCTTTCTTTGATCCTTGATCTTTCTTTAGTTAGGGTCTTTTCGATAACCTTTAGGTGAAACCTATGGAAGGTAGCTTGGTTGTAAACATGTCATTAGGGCATGTTATGTTTGATGGATGAAAATGATTGTAAGTGGATGCCAATGTTTGCAAATAGATGCATTGCATGCACTAGATATATATTTAGTAGGATAATCGGCCAACTAGGTACACACACCTGCATATGCGTGCCTGTTGTCTATTGCATTTGCACATGGTTGTGTAAATATATATATGTGTATATATAAATGGATGTTGCATATGCATGATGCATTTGGGTGAATGATTGAAACATACATATAGAATTATCAATTATACTAGGGTAATTGCATACATTTTGTTGCATGGCATAAACATACTTGCATTACAGAAGGTCAACTGAATCAGTAGACCGACTACCTTTTCGCATTAGGTAAGTTCATATGCATTTCACTTTGCATAAATCATAAATTGCATTTGTTAAAAAGAAGGACAATGGTAGAAATGGATAATGGTTGAGTAGATGGATATAGTTCTTAGATGATGGTCGTCAATTACGTTCTTCCGTCTTTGGAAATTTCAGGTACGAAATCCTTTAAGGAGGGGAGAATGTAATACTCCGATATTTTACGGGAAATATAAGTAAAAAGAAATTAAAAGTGCATTTGGTACAGTGGTAAAGGCGCATGTTGACTTCCTTAGTGACCAAGGATCAAGTCCCGTTGCCACCAAAAATCTGGAGCGATGTTTTTTAGCTGGTTCGTTTCCAGCTATTTTCCTACGTATTTCAGCGTTGTTTCTGACATGTGGCGGCTTCCCATTTACTCTAGTGATGTAATAGGATGAGATGGCTAAATTTTATTGGTGGAGTGATGTGCATGGGCTAGCATGGATAACCATTAAGTGTATGAAAGAACCAGATTTAATTTAAAATAATCTAATGGATTATATTCACTCAAATAATCTATAAATAAACCATCTAACCTAAACTTAATCTCTTATTCAGCCGTCACCATAATTCTATAGTAAATTAGTGTGTATTATTCTTCCTCCTTTTCTCTACTAAATAAACAAATCTCTACCAAATTAAATTATCTATATATATTCAAGCAATTTGGGGAATTTAGAAGAATCAAAGGGAGAAAGATTAAAGCAAACCTTTTTTTCAAATTTATGCAAGCTCAAGTGCCAGGTGAGTGGGAATTACTATGAAATAGAAAACTAAAGTAGTTCAATTTTAGTTCTTTTCTAGCACGTTAATATGAATTAATTTATGTTATTAATTGAGAATAGATGTAAATTATTGCAACTTCTTCTTCTTCTTCCACTTCTCAAATCGAATTCATGTTTGGTTTAAAATATGGGACGTATAAATTGTCTATTCACGTTTTATGGCATAAATAAGATTGAAATTTATGTAAATTATTGTATCTTCTTCTTCTTCCACTTCTCAATTCTAATTCATGTTTGGGTTAAAATTTGGAATAAACAAATTGTTATTCACGTTACATGGCATAAATAAGGTTGGTTTAAATAAATTGAATTAAAATTGTTAGTCAATTTCTAATGGTAGAACATGTTAGTTGAATAAATTCAGAATATGTTACTTGAATAAAATTATTGTTTTGATTGATACAATCACATAGTTTTGAATATGGTTATGGAACAAAACTGGGAAGTCTAATTGGCATAATTGTTTATTTCATATGTGCCCTAAAACTGTAAAAGTGGAATATTGTGTAATTAAATGATTTGTGGCTATTGGATAAAAAATTTGTACAGACTAAATCTCTAAAAGGAGAACGTAAATTAGGGTGGAAAAAAATGTAAATTGAATGGACCCTAAAGGCTAGTGTAAATCTGTAACAAAATGGCATAAAAATTACAAACAAACCATACGGACTGAACGGACGTGAAATTGAAATACCATTTATGTAAGAAAAAGGAAAATTGTGAAATAACTAATTTGGATGTAAAAATGGCCTAAAACAGATTAATGGAAATAAACAGTATGTAAACTGTAATGGTAAAATTAATTAATCTGGAAGCGATTTGGTAGGCAGACCTTGTAAAGGTCTGGATAGGTGTTTCATGCAGTTAAGACCAAAATATAGTTTTGGTTGTACATACTAGGAGTGGGCAAGTAGGTTCGCAAGGATGTTTGTTATCTTTCATAGGTTGCTAGTACGTAGGATAGATAGCATCCGCAATCGTAGGCTTCTTTGGGTAGATCGACGAGGACGGAACAGGACAAGTGTGCTCCGACGTAGGCTTCTATAGGTAGATCGTTAGAGGATTTTGCGCAGGCGACCCAGTTGCAGGCGCTCTATCGGAGGACCGACACTTTGGATAGGGGAAAGTCCACTTTGGTGACCGAGGAGACAAAACGATAGGAGTCCAGTTTGGCGGAGCCTGAGCGCAAATTCGGGGTCTTACAAGGTTGTTTGTGTAACAACCCGTAAATTTTAACTGTTTTAAATATTTAATTAATTGGATTTTTGAAAAATTTTAGATAATAAAATTTTGAAATATAAATTATATATTTGGGATGCGTCTATTTTAATATAGCAACTGGTAAATTTTCATCAGGTAATTTGAAAGTTTATTTCTAGTGTAAATTTATTTCAGTTTATATCAGTTAAAATTTGATGATAATAAAAGTGTTCCAAAACCTAATTATGTCAACATGAGAAAATTTATTTAGAACACTCTGAATAAGACTGCGTAATTCCTTTCGCAAATTTCGGAAGTTTCTAGCTCCGTTTGGATTTTTCCGTACGGTAGAGCAGCGTTTATCGGTACCGATTATCGACTTTTGACCAGATGATCGTACCACTGATTTTTGTATACCGTTCTGTTCGCCTTGTTGTGCTGATCGACACGGTATATTTATTTCTTTGTTTTGCGGTCCGATACGCGGCGGAAACGATAAAACGGTCCCTTGTAACCGTATGAAATTTATAACTTTTATTTCATTTACTATTTCAAACCCCTACCGTGGAATCCAAGCAACCATCACCATGCTTTAATTATCTGCGTGAATCAAGGGTCCTTCGGTTACTTTCATTTATTCGATATTTTATTCGTAGCAGGCATTTCACCTTTTCTTTTAAACTTCTCTACCTGTGACCTTATTCGTTCTCTTCCCCCCTGTTATTTCTAATTCCACTTTATGTTTCTGGAAAATTTTCAATTCTATTTTGTTTCCACCCGCCTCTCCCTCTACTTAATCACCTCGCCCTCTCCATGATTTGCTGCTACCCACATCTTCCTCCCCTACGGCCGAGATCTACAACCAAACTGAGCCTACCCATTTCCTACCCAAATCCACTTGCGCAACCACCATCACTTGAGGCCGAGCCTCCATCCTGCAGCCTCACACAACAACACCTTTTGCCTCCCAAAATTCGTTGCCTTCCTTGTGCATAACCATAGCTGACGACAAGCATCACCCAGTCGGCCTCATCTCCACCAAAGCTTGTAGCCCATCGCTTCCTCCTCTGTTTAGCCGAGCTAGCAGCTCTTCCCTGCATGTATTCGAGTCGTGCCTGTTGTAATGACCCATAAATTTTAGTGATTTTATTTATTTAATTAATTGAAATTTTGTGAAATTTTAAACAATAAAAATTTAAAAATAAAAATTTATTATTTGAATACGTCTATTTAAACATAGCAATTGGTAAATTTTCATCTGATAATATTGAAGTTTATTTTATTGTGTAATTCTATTTAAATTCAAATCAGTAGATAATTGATGATAATAAATAATTTCCAAACCTGAATATTTTTCTATAGAAAAATTCGAAATCCTCTTCCGAGTGAGACGTCATTTTTCGTTTTTCCAAATTTTGACATCTATTGCTCCGTTTATCTTAATTTTGACAAAATAGCAGCATTTCTGGTATCGATTATTAACTTTTGATCGGATGATCATACCACCAATATCTGTATACCGTTTTGAGCGTCTCGTCGTGTAGACCTCTACGGTATATTCAATTTTGCATTTTGAAGTCCGGTTCACAGCGGAATCCGTGAAAAACCGGTAACCGTATCGGCACGGATCCGTGATCTTTTATTTCTTTTGCGTTTCAAGTTTTGAAATGTGCTGTCCAAACAACTAAATAAATTGCTTTAATAATTTTCCAAAATCAATGCTTCTAGACCATTACAATTTCTTTTAATTGTACATATTCGTTCAAAATTCTCATTTGATGCTTCCCGGTACACTAGCGGTCACATTTATTTTGGCTGTTCATTTTCTGCACTCTCTATTATAATTTCTTTGGCCTCGATTTCATTTGGGAAAATAATTGTAAAGGTATGATACAATAACTTGTATTTATTTATTTTGAAAAAACTGGTATGTTTCTCTCTGCTAATAATATTACTGGGACCTCTACCTTTATAATTTCTTTTTTTTCATCTAGCTCTTGAAACCGGGTATCCCCTTGATCTCGTCCCTCTCCACTCACCGAAAGAAACTCCTCCAGCCACCTTCCTCTTGGCCAGCAACTGATAGCTGCTCCTCCACCTAGCACCCTAGAAGCCCTACCCTCCATCGCTCACCACCGAGATTCACCTGCAGTCCCACTCTTCGCCTCGTCCGCCTCAACATCTCAGCCGCCTTGCCTTCCATCGGCCACAACAGTCCCGAGCCCCTCTCCGATCTCATCCAACCCGCCTAGGCTCACCCGATTTCCACTTTCCTCCCAGAGTTTTCGGCCGAGGCTTCCCTGTAAGTTATATATATATATATATATATATATATATATTTATAAAGCTGTTTATGATATGTAGATTTTATATATATAAAACTTTTATTTTCTGTTACATGCTCTTATTGTATACATATAAAACATCAGCCCATTTATATGTTGATTTACAGTTTGGTTTTGAGAAAATTTTGATTTGTATATAAATTACATATAATAGTTATTTTTAGAAATTGTATACCTGTTTATATACATATGGAAGTTATTATATGTGTTTATATACTAGTTAATTATATTAGTTATATGTATATCTGACTATATATATACACACACGCATTATATGCAGATTTGTTAAGAATGATTAGTCGTATATGTTAGTTTATATAGTTTATAGATGAATGGTTGTTACAGCCTTATAACTGGAAAAAGTATATTATGGTATAAGTATATATATATATATATATTGAATGCAGTTATATTACTGAGTATACAATGTATATAATGATATATATGTTGTTTTATTAGATAATATGTATAGCTAGCATGATAGCTTTTATATATGTTAAAGTATGTAAACAATATACAGTATATTATAAAGCTTATAAGTCTCGACAGTTATATATACATATTTTGTTCATAATTGTACTTGAGCTCTGTTTATATAATAGTGATGTTTAAAAGTGTATGTATTATGTATATATATATATATAATATGCCGGTTATGTATGTTGTGTTCGAAAGTTTTATGTAGACACCAGTTTACATATATATGATAGGTAAGGTATATCATATGTTATGTTTGTATTTTTAAAACAAAGTTATGGTATGCATTTAAATTCTATTAGTATATAAAATTTGTTTTGTAACAATTTTAGCAAGTCGTATAGACTTTGGTTTAAATATTGATTTCTAAAGAGATAACTTGTATATAGGTTACACATATGCTTATATATTTGCCTATATATCTATTTGTTTATATAAGTATTGATTTTTAACCTATTATGTATATATTTTGATTTTAATATATCTGTTAATTCGAAGCAATGGATTTTTGAAACACATATATATTTAAATATTAAACATGTTTGAGTTTAAAATATAATTCTGTATATATATATAGTTATCTATAGTATATATATATAAGATTCACTTATACCATTTATCTGCATCAATCCAATTCTGATTTGACTTCATCAATTCCTATTTATCAGCTTGTTCGACGAACTCGTGTCCATCGTGTTTTTCTTCGAAATTCGTGCCTGGATTCGTAGCTCATTTCTTTGTCAAATCTATCTAGCCTCGAAAGGTGAGCAATCAGTCACGATTAACGTTCTTATATTTATTAAATTTGATTTCAATTGAAACGACAATTGAAATATGCTGTTGTTAGTTATTTACATTGTTATATATGCTATTATCTGTATCTGTTCACCTATGACATCTGACACCATTATCTATTATTTATATATGCCTGCTATGTTATTATCATATCTGTTATCGCTCTGCAAGTTCCCTGTTAATATAGAATTCACTATGGGTTGAAATGATACATACCCGAACTGACTTTAGAATAGGAGAAAATCGTTATGGGTTGAAATGATAGACCCAAGCGATTTTCATTTGACTGAATTTGGGATTACGGGTCAAAATGATATCTACCCGTATATATTTAAATTACGGATTGAAATGATAAATATCCATATCACTTGACCATAGGATAGGAAATTATATACAGACACCGTTGGTCTATATATAAATATTTTGAAAATAAATTCCATGGTTTTGGAAAGAAATATATGGTTTTAATAAATGTTGATTCTTAAATTATTATATATAAAATGGTAATGATATATATAGATTTAATAACAATATTTAATTTAATTAAGATTGATTTAATACATATAATATGGTTAAGCATTTAAATATATATTTCAAAATAGATTTTGGTAATAATTTGAATAAGTTAAGGTTGGGAAGATAATTTGAATTTAGTTGAAATTGTATTCAATAAAGAATTTTATTTAATTAAACCGATTTGAAACTTATTGAAATTGAGATGTAAGATATGATTTATAACTTGGGTTTGATTTAAGTAATTTAATGAATATTTCTTGTTTAAATAAATTTAAGGAAATATTTAGTAAAAATGTAATTTAAGGCTAGTAAATGATATTGAATCTATTAAGTGAATACTCCCTAATTAAATAATAATGAAGTTAAATCAAGTGCTATATGAAACTGTTAAATTTAACTTTGATAATATTGAATATTAAAGCTTTGAAATATATTGAAATTTAAATGGTCTATTGAGAACTGAATTGAATTGATGAATTTTGCTTTGAATAAATTTGAATTTGGAATTTGAGTTGATTTGAATCCATTTGTGAGACTTGAGGAAATTATAAATACTTTACTTTATAAATTATTTAACATATATATATATATATTATTTTGGAAAATAGATATATTTGAAATGAAATGATATCTTGGTTTTAAAGTATAAATTTATTTGAAATGGCCACGGTGTTAGAGTGTATATTTCTACATTGTAGATAGTTCCACGGATCCTTAGAGGATGGTTATCCCAAACATCCTTTAAGTTACTTGTATTTCAATTGATATTTCACTTGAGTTGGATTTATTGATATAAGAATGTTAATCCTGACTCGAGTGTTTGTTTTTGCTTTATGCTCGGGTCAGACCGAGTGATACAGCAATTGAGACTCACCTTTGGGGTTTGGAGCTTCGTTTGGAGATCCAACCATCGATTCAGCTTTCAGCTTTCCAATTGATTTGTTCAGGAAGGTCATCTGTTTGTATTGGAGACTTCACTGATTTGAGATATTCTGTTGTATTTTTATTTCTAACTCTGATGTTTATATAGTAGCTTCATGAACTACTATTTATCTATTCCGCTGCATTATTGTTATATTACTCTGTATTTGTGATTCAGTGATTTGTTTTATTTACTGTATATGCTAGGTTTTGCCAAATTTAAAATTAACAATCCACTGTTTTGAAGTATTCGAGTCCAACATGTGTGGATTATTGTCGATTTGAATGGTCCAAAATAGCGGTCCGTTACACCTGTTTTCTTTTGAGGTATATATATATATATAAATAATAATATGTGTAAGATTTATTTTGGTCTGTTAAATTGTGTCAGTACATCTTAATCTATATGCATGCGTGCTGTTGTATATATAGGAGCATATATAGTTGTTTAATATACTTGGTACTGGTTAGATATATAAGAGTTTCATAGTTAAGTTATATATATTATAAGTTAGTCTCTTAGCTTATTTATATAGCCTAGTTTTTGTATAAGTCTGGGTATATACAAGTATTTGGATTTTGTAATATATCCCAATTTCAAACAAAATGTATATACAGAGTTTTAAAATACAATATATATATATATATATATATATATATATAAGGATACAAGTGTTTATGCAGAGTTTTCATGTTTGCAGTTCTAGATTTGTTTGTGTATATTACATATTAAATTTTGAAAGAGAAATAGTAATATATGTTGATATTTTGATATATCTTTATACACAGTTATAAGGTCAGTTTATACTTTAGTTATATATATAGGTTGTTTAAAAACATAACTTGTATGTAAGTATGTGTTAGTACTTTGTTTTAAAAATATTAGTTATATTAGTTCTCATTTTGCTTATAGCATATATAGTAAAGTATATATATGTTAGTTATAAATATACAGTGTATATGTGCACTGGTTATACCTATTTTCTCATTTATATTATTGATATATATTGTGATTTCAAAGTATAAATGTTATTTTATATTAAAATTAAGTTTTGATTCGAAATAAATAGGTATGCTTTAATTTAATTAGGGATATGGTTTTATAAATATAGTTATATATAGTTGTATATAAATTCACTTATATCATTTATCTTCATCGATCCAATTCTGATTTGATTTCGTCTATTCCTATCTATCAGCCTTGTCCGTCGAATTCGAGTAAATCGTGCTTTGCTTCGAAATTCGTGCTTGGATCCGTAACTCAATTCATTGTCTATTCTGTCTAGCCTCGAAAGGTGAGTTTATCGCTCTCGACATTCGTACTTATATAACTGTGAAATGATGACAAGTGATTTATAGAATTTATTATGCTATGTTCATATATGACTGTGATATGATTTTGATGTTATAACCTGATTATATATCTGTTACATCATCTGTTATGATATATTTTATTTTACTGTTTATTCTATTCTGTTTATCACACTACAAGTTCCCTGTAGAATAGAATCACTATGGGTTGAAATGATACATACCCGAACGGACTTTAGAATAGGGAAAGATCGTTATGGGCTGAAATAATAAGCCTGAGCGATTTTTATTTATTTTAATTAATTGGGATTGCGGGTTTGAAATGATAAAACCCGGATTTTCTTTGTAAACTACAGATTGAAATGATATATTATCCGTATCACTTGACTTAGGCTAGAAAATATTATACAGACCCGTGGTTATTTTATATATTTTCTGGAAGTTTTAAGTATTTTGAAAATGTAAATTTTGATATTTTGATTTAAATTTGGTTTTTAAAATGATTTAATAAAGTGAAAAATGATTTTCTATGTATTAAAATTTTTAAATAAATGAATGGAAATTTGTGATTTGAATTATAACCTAATTTGGAAATTTGTGATTTGGTTTAAAATGGAATTTTAAGTAAAGAAAATAAAAATGGAAACTAAGTCTTATTTATGAAATAGAAATTTAAATATAAGTGTTAAGTAAATGTAGAAATGGGAAAATTGTACACTTGAATTTAATAAGTGAATTATTGAAAAGAAATTGATAATTATTGAAAAATTTACTTGATAAAAATCATAAGATTAAAGGGTATTTAAAATGACCATTTTAAAGTGGGAAAATATGATTTTTATATGTTAAAAATGATTTAAATTGAAGTTTATTTGTTGCTGAAATTTTTTGAAAATCTGGAAATTCTTTTAGTAGCACTTCAGAAATGCTATCGTTTCTGAGAACTAAATGAATCTACAGCACTTTGTAAATGTTGTATTTGCAGAAGTGAACTAAAAGGCTAAAATTGACTATGGGATATTACTGCAGTTTTGTGAATGCTATAGTTGCTGAATTAAACTATTTTTCAACTAAACTGAACTATTACAGTAGTCTTTAAATGCTGTCTTTGCTGAAATGAATTGTTTTCAAATGTAACTTACTGTAGCATTTTCTAAGTGCTGCGAAAGCTGAAATTTAAATTGCTTGGAGTATTTAAGTGAATAAATGAGCTCAGAAAAGGCTATATTTCTGGGAATTGAATATTTGATTTGTAAGTATAATGACTTCATAGTTAAATGGTGTAAATGAATTATTTTGATTTGAATATAAACCACTTTGAAATTTATGAGTTAATACAATGTTTGAAATTGGTATAATTGAATGAATGAACTTAAAATGTTATAACTTTGGTAATGAATATAAATTTAGAAGTATTATGTTTTTTCTAAGTATTATGAGGTCCTAATGACAATATTTCTAGTGTTATGATTTCCAAGTATTTGGTTTCAAAAAGTTTGGTTTCAGAATTGTTATGAATTTGAAAGTACTATGGTTTGGAAATGAAATTGATTGGAAATGTATTTAATTAAGAATTGTCTTTAAATATATATTAATTTGAAACTTGTTGAAATTGAAGATTCAAGGATATGACTTTATAAGGTGGTTTGGTTTAATATGATTTAAAAGAATAATTCAAGTTAAATAAATTGAAAGAAATATATTGATTTAGTTTGGAATTTAAATGATATATTATTGTTTTGATTTTTGAAATGGAAATGATATATTATTGAATTGGTTTTGAAATGGAAATGATATATTGTTGAATTGGTCTTGAAATGGATATGTTTTGGGTTTGAAAGTATGTATTATTTTGAAATAAATGATATGGTTTTGAAATGGTTTAAAGGATGTATTTTGATTTGAAACCTAAACTATTTTGAAATTTATAACCACGGGTTATAATAACGATTGGTTGTTAAAGAGACCGAGATCGGATATGGACATACTCTCTGTCGATACCGAAAACCACTTTAACAACTGTGTACGCGGTGGAGTTCCAGAATGAAGTAGGATGGTGGCATCGATCCTAAGGTATGTGCGTGGACCCAACTCCCATGAGTTGGCATAAGGTGGCTAAAACAGGAGCGATCTCGGGCTAATGAGGTAGCACCTCTGATCAGACACACTTCTTCGATACCATTCTATTACTTTGTGATTGATTGGGTGCACCCCTTGATTTGGGAGTGTTGTTCGAGGTGGAGCGGTAGTGGCTTCTATGCGTTTCCACCAGTCTGTGTGCGTAATTGGTATATCTACCCTGGCATTGCCTTGTGTGCCGTGTCACCTACCATATCGAGCTTTACTATGAGTTGTAATTTCTCCCGTAGCCTGTGGAGTATCGAGGGTAGCCCCCATTTTGGGAGTATGCTAATACTGGATAGACTACTGGGACTATTAAGTGTTAAGGGCTATATGGGTAACCCCTTGACGCTATTAAAAAGTATGTTTATTTTATATTAGACATTATTATAATAGCGAATATTACTACATAGTTGATAGTTTAACGGATCCCTAAAGAATAGGCGATCCCAAGCATTCTTTAAGTTACTTGTACCTTTATTACAGTTCACTTGAGTTGGTTTACATTGTATAAGTATGTATGTCCTGACTCGAGTGTTTTGTGTTTTGCTTTACGCTCGGGTCAGACTGAGTGATACAGCTTTTGAGACTCACTTTTGGAGCTGGAGTTTTGCTTTGAAGATCCAGATATCTATTCATTTTGTTATCCAGTTGATTCCAGTTGTATTCTGAGTTGTACCTGATTATCATACTGTTACTCCTGTTGTATCTTGGTATTCCTATTGTATATACTTAACTCTGATGTATTTATACAATAGCTTCATGAACTACTATTTCTTTGTTTCCGTTGCATTATATTACTCTGTGTCTGTGATTTGTGATTATTTATTTACTGTATATTCTGAGTTTTTCCAAATATAAATTAACAATTTGGTATTTTGAATTATTCAAGTCAGACATGTGTGGTTTTATTGTCGATTTGAATGGTCCAAAATAGCGGGTCGTTACAGTTGGTATCAAAGCTCTGGTTTTAGGAAAACTCAGCATATAAAGTAGATTCAATTACAGAATCACCTTCGTTCGAACTTGAATTCCTTCTTCTTCGATTCGGTTTCCTTGGAATTTTGGAACGTTCCCTTCGGTTCCAAAGTCCATTCTTGTCCTCCCCTATTCGTGTCTTCTTGATTTTGGAGTGTCCCATAAATCCACTCCGAATAATCTTTCTAATGAATTGGCAGTCCCGCCAATATTCTAATAACTTGTAAAGGGGTGAAACTTCTTTACAAAAAGCATTGATTCACCGAAGACTTCTGTATCCTTGGTTTACGATGCTACTATCTCTTGATATGCCTGAATTCTATCTCTTGAGATCGAATGTAGATTTACCTTAGAAAATCCACATCGATCTTATTCATTAAGTCACGGTTGACCTGGTTAAGGTTGCCCGCGATATATAGGCTTACCCATCTTCCTATTCTGTTATTTAATCGTATTATCTTTGTCTCCAATTTATCTTCAAATCAGAATTCTCTGTAATTTGAGTCCATCAATTTAAATCCCTATCCTTATTTTGAAACATTAATCTTGTATTTGAAAATCTTATATTTAAAGATGTTTTATATATTATGTTGTTTGAGTTGTTGATGTTGATTTTGGTTTCCGATCGATCCGTCTGATCAACGCTATCGATAGGATCACCAAAACACTCGAACAGAGCAAACTGACACAATATGGTTTTCAAATTTAGTAGATAGATAAATTTTGTATAATTATAATATGTATAAGGATAATTTTCTGAATTTTGATAATTAATGGAATTGTATGTTAAGAAATAATAATTGACTTTGTATGTATTTTATAACCATTGTCTTTTGTTTCATATATAAATAATTGAACTATAAAACTTGGTTATAAATTTATTTGGAAATTTAAATGAAAATTTTAAAACAAGAATTTGAGAATTTAATTTCCGATGATTTCGAACTTTAGTTTTAAAGTTTTAAAAGGATATATTATCTAAAGTATTTTCGAATAGAAATAGTTTTCAAAGAATTTTAAACTTAAATCAGTGCTCTTCTCTGTGTCGTTGGAAAATAATTTCGGTGATGACTGCAGCATCATCAACATTCATTTTCGGGTTTCAAAGTGAAGAGACTATTATGTAGCTTTGCTACAGTTTTGATTTGAAAATTAAATTGATTTAAATTTCTATATATGACTTGACTTATAATATATTGATATATAATTTAAAATTGATTTGATATATATTGTGTATGTATATATATATATATTTATTTCTAAATAGTTTGAAGTTAATCGGAAATTTAATTCTTAATTTTATGTTTAAGGATGATTTCAATATTTTTAAATGAAGCCAAATTTTGAATAAATATGTAAACTTGAATAATTGAAATTAGAAAGATTATTTGTATAATACTCAATTACATTCCAATATAACTTACCTAAATTATTCAGAAGTTTACTATGTAATTGGATAATATACAATATAAATTGTTTTATAAATAAAATTTGAATGTTTATAACAAATGTTATACACTTAAATTTTAACTATAAAAATGTTATTAGAGATAAATAGAATAATAAGTTAATTGAATAATAGATGAGACAAATAAATTTGTTTTTGAAGGAATTAATAAATTGAAATTAGATTAATTTAGGGAAATACCTTAAATTTAAAATCAATTATTGAATATAACTTAATTTAAATTGAAATTTATATGGTTTAAATTAATTTATATGGTTTAAATATATGTGATAAGATATATTAAGTGGAATAAAGTTAATAACAATTTGTAATAAAAGAATTAAATTTGTTGAATAAAATAGGAGTATAATAAATGATTATACAAATTGATGATTTAGAAATTGTTAATTGAGGATGACTAGACCATAAGATAATGAATTTAGAAATACATAGATTGATTTAACTTAAGTGAACTCAAATGGATTAAACCAAAATGTTGAATATTAATTAGTTTAATTTGAAATTTATATGGTTTTAAATTTATTGTTTATTTTGAACTTCAAATCTATTCTTTCTTTCTGGTTGTTTCTATTTTCCTACCTCGTTCCTTTTCGGGGACGAAAAGTTTTGAGTGGGGGAGAGTGTAATGACCCGTAAATTTTAACTGTTTTAAATATTTAATTAATTGGATTTTTGAAAAATTTTAAATTATAAAATTTTGAAATATAAATTTTATCTTTGGAATGCGTCTATTTTAATATAGCAACTGGTAAATTTTCATATGATAATTTGAAAGTTTATTTCTAGTGTAAATTTATTTCAATTTATATCAGTTAAAATTTGATGATAATAAAAGTGTTCCAAAACCTAAATATGTCAATATGATAAAATTTATTTAGAACACTCTGAATAAGACTTCGTAATTCGTTTCGCAAATTTCGGATGTTTCTAGCTCCGTTTGGATTTTTCCATACGATAGAGCAGCGTTTATCGGTACCGATTATCGACTTTTGACCAGATGATCATACCACTGATATCTGTGTACCATTCTGTTCGCCTTGTTGTGCTGATCGACACAGTATATTTATTTTTGTGTTTTGCGATTCGATACACGACGGAAACAATAAAACGGTCCCTTGTAACAGTATGAAATTTGTAACTTTTATTTCATTTACTCTTTCAAACCCCTACCGTGGAATCCAAGCAACCATCACCATGCTTTAATTATCTGCGTGAATCAAGGGTCCTTCGGTTACTTTCATTTATTCGATATTTTATTCGTAGCAGGCATTTCACTTTTTCTTTTAAACTTCTCTACCTATGACCTTATTCGTTCTCTTCCCCCCTGTTATTTCTAATTCCACTTTATGTTTCTGGAAAATTTTCAATTCTATTTTGTTTCCACCCGCCTCTCCCTCTACTTAATCACCTCGCCCTCTCCCTCTACCCATTTCCTACCCAGATCCACTTGCGCAACCACCATCACTTGAGGCCGAGCCTCCATCCTGCAGCCTCACACGGCAACACCTTTTGCCTCCCAAAATTCGTTGCCTTCCTTGTGCCTAACCATAGCCAGCGACAAGCATCACCCAGTCGGCCTCATCTCCACCAAAGCTTGTAGCCCATCGCGTCCTCCTCTATTTAGCCGAGCTAGCAGCTCTTCCCTGCATGTATTCGAGCCGTGCCTGTTTTCTTTTGAGTTATATATATTAATAATAATATGTGTAAGTTTTATTTTGGTCTGTTAAATTGTGTTAGTACATCTTAATCTATATGCGTGCATGCTGTTGTATATATAGGAGCATATATAGTTGTTTAATATACTTGGTACTGGTTAGATATATAAGAGTTTCATAGTTAAGTTATATATATTATAAGTTAGTCTGTTAGCTTATTTATATAGCCTGGTTTTTGTATAAGTCTGGGTATATACAAGTATTTGGATTTTGAAATATATCCTGATTTCAAATAAAATGTATATACAGAGTTTTAAAATATAATATATATATATATATAAGGATACAAGTGTTTATGCAGAGTTTTCAGGTTTGCAGTTCTAGATTTGTTTGTGTATATTACATATTAAATTTTGAAAGAGCAATAGTAATATATGTTGATATTTTGATATATCTATATACACAGTTATAAGGTCAGTTTATACTTTAGTTATATATATGTTGTTTAAAAACATAACTTGTATGTAAGTATGTGTTAGTACTTTGTTTTAAAAATATTTGTTATATTAGTTCTCATTTTGCTTATAGCATATATAGTAAAGTATATTTATGTTAGTTATAAATATACAGTGTATATGTGCACTGGTTATACCTATTTGCTCATTTATATTATTGATATATTGTGATTTCAAAGTATAAATGTTATTTTATATTAAAATTAAGTTTTGATTTGAAATAAATAGGCATGTTTTAATTTAATTTGGGATATGGTTTTATAAATACAGTTATATATAGTTGTATACAAATTCACTTATATCATTTATCTTCATCGATCCAATTCTGATTTGATTTCGTCTATTCCTATCTATCAGCCTTGTCCATTGAATTCAAGTAAATCGTGCTTTGCTTCGAAATTCGTGCTTGGATCCATAACTCAATTCGTTGTCTATTCTCTCTAGCCTCGAAAGGTGAGTTTATCGCTCTCGACATTCGTACTTATATAACTGTGAAATTATGACAAGTGAATTGTAGAATTTATTATGCTATGTTCATATATGCCTGTGATATGATTTTGATGTTATAACCTGATTATATATCTGTTACATCATCTATTATGATATATTTTATTTTACTGTTTATTCTATTCTGTTTATCACACTACAAGTTCCCTGTAGAATAAAATCACTATGGGTTGAAATGATAAATACCCGAACGGACTTTAGAATAGGGAAATATCGTTATGGGCTGAAATGATAAGCCTGAGTGATTTTTATTTATTTTAATTACTTGGGATTGCGGGTTTGAAATGATAAAAGCCGGATTTTCTTTGTAAACTACGGATTGAAATGATATATTATCCATATCACTTGACTTAGGCTAGAAAATATTATACAGACCCGTTGTGACGACCCAACTTTCTCACCACAGAAAGTCACATCATCTTTAAGAAAGAAAGGGATAGAAAAGATAAAGAAGAAAGAAGAAACTACATCAGAATCTCAACAGCGGAACGAATAAATTATATTAATCACATAAATATTACATAATATACAACATCAATCAGAGTTACATAGATAATACATCACATACTAGACAGTTATAAACACATGTCTAGTTAATACAACTCGATACAACTCAAATACAACACAGAGATACCAACACAGCGGAAAACTATATATCTACAACCCTGAAGCCTCCTGCTCCATTACTCCTCCACAATTCGTCAAAGCTAACCTGAATCCCTTGGCTACTCGTAAAAATTTGAGTACCCAAGAGTTTAAGAAAACAGAAGATAAACTCTGGGTCAGACATGGGTCTGGTGTGAGTAACAGGTTAAAGTTGCTTAATTTTGAAAAGCCTTTGAAAACCAAAAGGTATCACGTAAGACTTCCCATACATAAACATGGAAAAGTTTTTACCTTACGCAAACCAAAACTTTGATAGGAAATTCTATGATATTATAATAGGTCTAGGGTTTTCAAATAAATAAGAAATAGCTGAAATTGTTACATGATTAAATTCCAGCATACTAGCCAACAAGTGGGTAATACAATCAAATCCGATGGTACATATTGGAGATTGGATTCCATACAATGGCAGGGCTACTGGGGTACCGCCCATCACAGTACGTGACCTAGATCACCGTACCGAGAATCCACCCTAAATCCCCTGCAACACAAAGCCGGAACCATCCCTTACTGGACAGTCCCGAACAAGACAACCCAAGCAGTTGTCGTGAATCAACTGGCCACTAAGCCGAATAAAAAGGGACCTCTAAACAGGGGTATATCTCGCTCTCAAGTGGGTGCTACCCATGAAGCCTTGCTGCACCTCCCCTGATTTAGCCATTCCCGGTTGATGAGGCTTGAGGCTACGATTACCTTATCAGAACACTTCACTTAGAATGCTCATCGTCCACCTGACGATGTTCTGAAAGCATTCAATCCATACAAGTTTGTTCCGGGTTCGAACGAAATCGAAGGCATTATCTCATTACACTCATTTTGGAATCACCCTCAGAGTTAACGACAATAACCCTTGCACTCTAAATCTTCATCTTCACTTGAGATTCATGACCTATCGTTAATTTGGATCGATGTGGTTTTCGAATATCCAAATCTAGAAACCCGATCCCGGTCTCATCGAAATCCAAAACGTATCTTTTAAGGCCAAGTTGTTTTAAAGTTAAAACAATTCATTTCATTATCCATATACACACAGATAGATAATTCATAATATCACAGATAGATAATTCACATTATCATCATAAATAGATAATTCATATTATCATCACACTTCAACCATAACATCCATATCACACAGCATTACTTATCTCATATCTGAGATTTCAAACCATTCAAGGAAATCAATATCATCCATCCATATATAAGCAAGGATTAATAATCACACCATTTATAATTAACTTAAAATGAATTAAATTAATTACTTCATCATTATAAATCTTGCTTACATAACCATTAATTAATTACAAATCAATTAATTAATCATTTCCTAATTTCTATCATTAATTAATCACCCTTGATAAATTATCCTTTAATTACATTCAAGTAATTATCCTTTAATTAATTTCACAAATTAATTATACTTAACCAAATACAGTAATTAACCTTTAATTACTCTATTAATTAATTAACTATAATTAATTACATTAATCCTTAATTAATTACATTAATCCTTAATTACTCAAAATCACTTATTATTGATTAATTAGTCTTAATGAATCAATCCTTAATTACATCATTAATTATATAAATTAATGATCCCTAATTACATTTTAATTAATTATCCTATTTAAATTAATTACATTAAGAAATTAATCTTTACTTAAACCATAATTATTAATCACTCTTGATTAATCTCATTCAGTAATTAACTACCCTTAATTACTTCATTAAATAAATAAATTATTCCATAATTAATTATCTATAATAAATCCCTTGATTAATTATACAAAGTAATTAAATCCAAATTACTTCCATATTTAAATCATCTTCAATTAATTACATATAGTAATTACCATTAATTACTTCACTACGTAATTACACTTCATTAATTACATTTAAGTAATTATACTTATCAAATCATCCAATGATTAATTAAACTTAATTAATTAACTTAAACTAAGCACATATAACTCAATTAATTACATTAAGTAATTAATTCCTTAATTACTTTCATTAAGTAATTACACTTAAACAATTTCACAAATGATTATCTTTAATTAATCAATCTAATTATTTATTAAAAACTAATCACATTAATTAATAATTCAATAATCCTAGTTAATGACCTTCATTAACTATTAAAAATTCTTAATTTCTTTTCTTAAGAAATTTAACTTAGATTAATCAATATTGATTTCAAATTAATTAATCTTAATTACAATTAATTAATCTCTAAATATTTAATTAATTTAAGTTTTAGCTGTAACTTAATTAATATTTAATTACTTGATTAATTAATATTTAATCATTAATTAAAAATCAAATCTTATCAAATTAATGATCTTTAATTCCAAATTAACTACTCCTTAAATAATTAGTCTTAAACTTTATTTAATTAAATTAAAATCCTTAATTACTAAATTAATCATCCATATCATTAACTAATTAAATTAATTAATTGTCCATTTAATTACCTTAATAATTTAATGAATCCAAATCATTAAATCCTAAATAACCTTAAGATAAAACCTTACTCTTATTAATGATTAAATTATCATTAACAAAACATTTAAAACAATTTACTTTCAAATTTATTTCAAATTTCATTTTAAATTTAAGATTTAAAATGAATACAAATTTAACCTTAACAAGGTTTAAAACCATTTGAAAACCCTTAAAATCTCATGTTAAAGAATACTTATATCTTATAAAAGAAATGTTAAAAGTGTTTAAACCAAATTCTTTTAAATTCAAATCATTACAATTTTACTTTAACATTCAAAGTAGTTAAAACATTTTAAATTTTAAAAACTTTATTTATTTTAAAACTGACATTTAAACTGACTTAAATCCAGATTTAACTTAGATTTACACTTAGTTTAAACTCTACTTTATATTTAAAAATCATTTTTAAGATTTAAAAACTGAACAGGTTTGAAAGTTGAAACCTGTAACAAAACAGTTGACCCGAGCCAACCAAAAACTACTTCGAGTAAAACCACCCAATACTTCGAGCAAAAACTCTCAATGACTCGAGAGTTAATTCCTGCACACCCAGACTTCACTAGACATGAAGAAAGTGCACCGTGCATATGCACGGTGCCGTTGATCATCTCAGATCATCAATGATGATCTTCCCCTACCAATCATCATCCAAACACCCTAATATGATCATCAGATCGTACCTCAAATCTTGAAGTCGAAATCGAGATGACACATTCAAACCTGGAACAGCCTGGCACTTCCCATCCCAAACCTGAAAACGCCTCGACCACGAAGCTCCGACCATTAGAAGATCTGCTACTCCGACTACACCATCGCCTACCTCCATGCTTCCATCCCCTCGAGTTTGGTTGAACTCGATCAACCAGAGCAGGCGAACGATCCAAAACATCTGACATAACTAAAACTAGGGTTCCAGACAAACAAGGACAACCACCACCTTCACCGTGCCTGGATAACCTTCCTGGCATTTTTCCCCAAACCTCCGATCTCTCTACTACCACCAGAGGGAACCCTGACCTCCCAGTCCATCGAGATCACCAGAAAATCCCAATTCCCCCTATTTTATTCAACCTAGAACTGCACTCTCATTCCCAAACTAAAAATTATGATTTTAGTGGTAAAAATCATGTTTTCGTTTGTGTATTCAATTTATAATCCTGAATTTACAAATTACACAGTTTAAATTTTCACTTATATTGACTTGCACAGTTGTTTTCAATTTTATAGAGATACTCAGGCTCTATTTTGACTTGATTAAATTTTTAAACCTTAATCTATGTTAAATCAAACAACATTTGTTTATAAATCAAATCCTATCAGAAACTAGATTAAGTGGTAAGGGATTTAAATGAAATCTTGAGCCTGGAAAACAAACAAGAACAGTATACACATATATACAACAGCATGTACACTATATAACCATATATATTCATGGCAGATTTTCACTTATACATACTTATCACAGAGATTAACATGCAACTAAATTTACTTAAGTTTTAAAAGTTACTCACCAGAAAACAAGAAGCAAAGGAACAGAGAAGCAGTTGTTTTTGATTTGAACCATGGCTTGCTGTTTTGTTTAATTGAATTGATCAGATCTTTTACATTGCTTACTTGGTTAAGTTGAAGATTTGATAAAACTGTTGTTTTGATTACTGAAACTTTGTCTTGTTTAAAACTGGAATGCTTTAAGACTTGATTTCAGGCTTGAGAAAAAGGATAACAGGGTTTTGAAAATGTTTTGAGGAGATGTTCTCAGTTTTGATAATTCTCTAGTATGCTATGTTTTATGAACGAAAAGAAGAAGAGATTGATAAATAGAACAATGTATATAGGTTATTATTTTGCAGGTACAAGATTCTTTTAATTTGGTCAGAGATTTTTCTACTTGGGGCTGAATTGATCTTACTTGGTGTACTAGAGATGATAACATTAAATGCTTGTCCTTCATGTCTACAAACTTATCCTTTATCTTATCTTGTATGTACTTAGATATCATTGTATATAATTATTTTTCTTTCCTTTCAAGTGTACATACTCATCCTATACAAATCTCTATGTTCATAAATATTTATATCTGTACAAACATGAGATATTTTTCCCTTATGTCTTTTAGCCTTGTATCTAAATGCATTTTCCAGATTTATCAAATGTGTTCACTTATGTGCTTACATAAACATATATTTTACCTTATATATATTTCTATACTTATTTTTATTTCTTTATATATATTTATTTATTGTTTATTTCTTTTTAAAGTTTAAGTATCAAACATTTACTTTATATTCATATTTTATTTTTAAGTTAAAACCTTATTATTATGAATTACTTTTTAGAGAAAATAAAACAAAACTATTTATATATATACAAATAAAAGCTTATACAAATATCTTTAAAATCTACAACATTTTAAATATTTACTCTTTTTAATTTTAAGACTTTTAAATTCAAAAAAAATCCTAGAATCCAATTTTAATTATAATAATTTATCAAATTTAAATAATTTATAATAGAGATTATACATTCCTATTATTATTAAATGAATTAATATATCATACTTATTAAACAATATTTTAAAACCAACCTTTTAATTAATCTTAAACTTAAGCTAAGATATTATTTAATCAATTAACATTTATCTTAAATATTTTAAAACCATATATTTTAAATTAAATCATAATTTCCAAATTACCAAAATATATTAGAATTTGAAAACAAGATTTATTTATTTATTGAATTCAAACCAAGATTCTATTTACAATATATACAAATATATACACATTATAAATAGAAAGCAATTTATTAGCATTTTAAAAAGATAAAATCACCAATTGAATATTTATTAAAAGAAGATTATTAAATCAATTCAAATTTATCAACAAAAATTATCAAATCAATTTAAATTTCAATATAGATTATTAAATTGATATTGCCAAAAATTCCGGGATATCACATTCCTCCCCCATTAAAAGAATTTCATCCCCGAAATTTAAAACAAAGGTAATTTAATAATCTCATTAATGATTTAATTTTAAAAACACCAGCATATATTAATCATATGCTAACAACCATAGCAACCAACTAATCCAATCAAACAAATCTAACTATCTAAACAAATTTGTGGATAGAATTTTCCTAGAGTTTCCCAAGTAAAAATAACGGGATACTCGCCCTACAGATCCCAAACAAAACTATACTACTAAGCTACAGAGCTCCTACTCATCTAGATCTACCAAACTAGACAGGATATTAGATTATAGACAAGTCTGACTCAACAACCAAACCTCAAGAACTGCTGGTTCCAAAACCAGAGATAGATTATACACGTACTCCCTCAAAGATACATGAAACACAACGAATCCCAGTTATCCAAACTGACAATTCACTCTAGAAGACCAAACACTTATCCTTACCAGAACATAGAGAAAATCCAAAATACCTCGGAGCTAGCTTCCCAATCTTACCAAACTTAAAGCCCCTTCGATCTGAGAAAACTTACCCAAAATCAAATCTCCGACTTCGAAATCCAAATTTCTCCGTCTCTTATCCACAAAACTCTTCTGACGATCCTGGGCTGCCTTCATCCCTACCGATCAATATGATTTAATATGATTTAAAAGAATATTTCAAGTTAAATAAATTGAAAGAAATATATTGATTTAGTTTGGAATTTAAATGATATATTATTGCTTTGATTTTTGAAATGGAAATGATATATTATTGAATTTGTTTTGAAATGGAAATGATATATTGTTGAATTGGTCTTGAAATGGATATGTTTTGGGTTTGAAATTATGTATTATTTTGAAATATATGATATGATTTTGAAATGGTTTAAAGGATGTATTTTGATTTGAAACCTAAACTATTTTGAAATTTATAACCATGGGTTATAATAACGATTGGGTGTTAAAGAGACTGGGATCAGATATGGACATACTCTCTGTCGATACCGAAAACCACTTTAACAACTGTGTATGCGGTGGAGTACTAGAATGAAGTAGGATGGTGGCGTCAGTCCTAAGGTATATGCATGGACCCAACTCCCGTGAGTTGGCATAAGGTGGCTAAAATAGGAGCGATCTCGGGCCAATGAGGTAGCACCTCTGATCGGACACACTTCTTCGATACTATTCAATTACTTTGTGATTGATTGGGTGCAACCCTTGATTTGGGAGTGTTGTTCGAGGTGGAGCGGTAGTTGCTGCTATGCGTTTCCACCAGTCCGTGTGTGTAATTGGTATATCTACCCTGGCATTGCCTTGTGTGCCGTGTCACCTACCATATCGAGCTTTACTACGAGTTGTGATTTCTCCCTTAGCCTGTGGAGTATCGAGGGTAGCCCCCATTTTGGGAGTATGCTAATACTGGATAGACTACTGGGACTATTACATGT
The DNA here is from genome assembly GCA_030737815.1 of Allium fistulosum. Classification (NCBI taxonomy): domain Eukaryota; kingdom Viridiplantae; phylum Streptophyta; class Magnoliopsida; order Asparagales; family Amaryllidaceae; genus Allium; species Allium fistulosum. The sequence goes on from CM060901.1 coordinate 487,384,666, forward strand.
TAAGGGCTATATGGGTAACCCCTTGACGCTATTAAAAAGTATGTTTATTTTATATTAGACATTATTATAATAGCGAATATTACTACATAGTAGATAGTTTAACGGATCCTTAAAGAATGGGCGATCCCAAGCATTCTTTAAGTTACTTGTACCTTTATTACAGTTCACTTGAGTTGGTTTACATTGTATAAGTATGTATGTCCTGACTCGAGTGTTTTGTGTTTTTCTTTACGCTCGGGTCAGACTAAGTGATACAGCATTCGAGACTCACCTTTGGAGCTGGAGTTTTGCTTTGAAGATCCAGATATCTATTCATTTTGTTATCCAGTTGATTCCAATTGTATTCTGAGTTGTACCTGATTATCATACTGTTACTCCTGTTGTATCTTGGTATTCCTATTGTATCTTACTTAACTCTTATGTATTTATACAATAGCTTCATGAACTACTATTTCTTTGTTTCCGCTACATTATATTACTCTACGTTTGTGAATCTGTGATTATTTATTTACTGTATATTCTGAGTTTTGCCAAATATAAATTAACAGTTTGTTATTTTGAATTATTCAAGTCAGACATGTGTGGTTTTATTGTCGATTTGAATGGTCCAAAATAGCGGGTCGTTACAGTTTAAGTCGGCGCCGGTCAGATGTAAGAGGCATTTAGTCATAGTGCACGGGTGAAGAGCATGACTTTCACGTTGTAGCACGTGGATAGGTAAGGACAGTAGGTCCGACAGGCCGATTGACGTTTAGTATTACTGCAAGATTGACTTCCCTAGAGTGACCACGGACTTTGGCTTCTTAGGAACTATATCTAAGAAGGGTTCACTGCATTATATTATTCACCCTCTGCAATATCCGGGGAAGACCTGGAATTAAACTGTTTTATTCTTTCTACTTCATTTTATTTCTCATTCACCAGACTTTATGTCTGACCCATTCCTATTTTTCCTATTTTCCCCAAGTCACAGGAGGGTAGGTCTAGGTTGCGGTTCTTTGCAGCTTGGAGGGTCATTGGAGCAGTTGTTATCTTTAGCTTTTGTTTCTTTTGTTTCATGTACTTCGTTTCTCATTTCCAAACTTTACTCTATATATGGGTACCTATATTGTGAACTATGTTATGTTTTATGTTTTGGTGGAGACTACTTGGTACTTTTGGTTTCACAAATAAATTTGGGATAATGTTGTTTTTAATGAAGCTGTTTTGCTATTAATTTATAATTAGTGAAAGTTTCCTTCCGCTGTAATATTTTAATCATTTTATGTTGTTTCCTTAGTCTCTGTGCTATGTTATGGATTTTTGTTTCACCCGACCACCCGTGCTTCTAGTCATGTCGAAATTTCGGGGTGCCTAGAGGTTCGAGGTGTCACAAGTTTCCTACAATGGGCCTTTACAACGATTTCGAACCGTTATAAAATCTTGTGGATCTATTACAACATCGCCTAATAAGATTGGCGCTGGCCTATTGCAAAATCTCTATTACAATGGGTATTACCCATTGTAAAATTGTATTTTTGTTGTAGTGTCTTTTACATCGGAAAACATTTCCAAAATCTCATTTTTAGATCTTGTTTATCTTTGGGAGAAAACTCAAATCTCTTCTCTTTTCCAAACCTTCGGGCCAGTCTGGATAGTTAGGGAGAGCAGGAAACTGGTTTTCCAAACCCAAGCATAGAGACTATCTCTCTATCATATATAAGGCGGTCAAGTTATTTGATCAACTCTAACCTTTTTAAGAATATTTGATTAACTTTCCACTTTGTGAATGTTTTTCAGAGCATCTGGGCTTTCTTTATGAAATTATTTTTAGAATACTTAAATTTTTTTATAATAATTTAATATTAACTTTAAATTAACTTATCTTTAAAAGAATTCAACTTTAAAATACTTTAATACCACTTTAAAATAATTCATCCTTAAAACAATTTAATATCATTTTAAAATAATTCATCGCTAAAACAATTTAATATTGCTTTAAAAACAATTTTTAAAATCCAAATTTTTGAACAATTTAATATTTTAAAGTACATTCTATAAGATTGCGGAATAGAGATCTTAAGGCTAAATTAACACTAGAGGGAGGTGAATAGTGTTTTCTAATTTATATGAATCTTTTTGAAATCTTTTGAAATTATACTTAGAATAATGAGACTAACAATCACATAATCAAATCAAAGATAAACAGTAAATGCAGTAAATGTAAAAGGAAAGAACACACAAGTATTTTATATTGGTTCAGAGTTACCCTACAACCAATCCCGTACAATTACATGTATGTATTTCTTTTCAACTAGTAAATGAAAATACAATCTCGATTTCAAGGCTAAGAGACACACCCTCTAGAATTCTGGCCTCGGGTTAGAGCCACTTGATTTCCGGGCTACAAGCACACCCACTAGATTTACAAGCTACTAGGCACACCCAATCGATTTCACGAGCTACAATCACACCCACAAGTATATCGGTTTGATTTTATAGAAATTTACAAACTCAAAACATCAATCTTGATTACAAATGATCCTATAATCCTTGAATAGCACTTAGATCTTGATTGGAATGAGAGAGGTGATAGAAATTAGATAGCAAATGATAGAGAATCAAACTAATGGTGGTTGAGTTTGATTCTGGTTGAAATGCGGTAGAGTATGGTTATATTTTTGTTTAGAAAATGAAAGAGAAGAAGGAGGAGAGAAGAACAATGAAAAGTGATTTAAAAATTTGATGGGAAGACATATATTTATGGAGGAATAACGGTCATGTCCATTCGTGAAGAGATAAGACAAATGAACATAATTTTGAAACTCACGGCTAGTATGTTGACATATAGGGTTAGAGTATGTCGACATACTCTTTGTAATTTTGAAAAACATTTTAAAATATTATTTTGAAAATGTATTGCTTTGTGAAATGATTTTGTACTTTGTAAATATGTTTAAATATAATATATATACATTATAATCATAATAAAACTTAAGTAGAACTATATGATAGGAATTTTTAAAAATAAACTAATATAAATCAAAATTTAATAAAAACAATAACCTGGTAAAATATTAAAAACTAAAATGATAAGTACAAGAAATTGAAAACTATTTGAAAGTTGTTTTTTAAAAGAGTATTTAAAAACTTATTTAAAAATAGAGAGACAGAGAGAAGAGAGAAAGATCAACTGCTATCAGAATTTTAACAAATATTATAGACTCGATAACTTATTTGAAATATTTTGGAATCTTGAACTCTTGAATTCTCATGAGTCTTCATTTCTTAAGTCTTTGTATCAACATCTTTAACTCTTCAATCTTTACTTGATAATGTATAGTTTTCTTATATCAACACATGTTTAATACCCTGCACTTTATACTGTATATATCTTGATAAAACATTAGTATTTTTATTTTATATGATTTCTTAAAGTTGTTGTCATCTAAACCAAATCCTTAGGTACAAACAATATGTTCCTTTTTGATGATGACAACTTCGTATATAAAATATAATATAACTCCCCCTTAATCTATGCCTAATATACAAAACTCCCCATTAATCTATGCCTAGTATTTTATATATTTCTCCCTCTTTGTCATCAATAAAAAATAACTAACTATAACTATAATTCTAACTTTAACTCTTAATATTAATTATAACTCCCCCTAACTAAAACATTATATGATATAAACACATATAAATGTAATAAGTAATATAATCATGAAATGCAAAGTGACAGAAATGATATATAAGAAACATTATTCAATATTTTAATCAATTCAAGCATACATAAGTCACATACCAAGCAATATTTCAAATTCAACCAAATTCAAAACCAATCAAATCAAACCAAACAAAATTAATTCAAGTATTATATACAATCAAACCTATTAAAATTAGACATTTCTTGGGACTTCAAGCCATCCATCGGTGCCAAAGATTGGATCCGCTTTAATAGCCTCCCAATCTTCATCATCTTTGTTAATGGTGCATTCTGGATTAGCGGTTGGTTCTTCTTTGTTCAGAGCTATAATCATTCATCGAATTGCATTGAAATGTCTTTCTTGCTCCTTGATCATCTGCATTTGGCTTAATTCTAAGTGTCTTTGGTTCCGTAGGATAAAAAAGGGAATGTTTTTGAAGGATTCAAGCATTTGTTCGAGGTTTTCAATTAATTTTTGAATAGGAGAAGCCATTATTTATGATTTGGAGTTTAGGAAAGTAAAGGAAGAAGAAAGAGAATGAGTAGTGATGATTTTTTAGATTTAAATGTGTATTTATAAGGGTAGAAATTCGTTGGAATTGAATAAACACTTGTCGTCTATTCATTTTTCAAATTAGAAAATTTTAAAAACGAGCCGTTGTATGTCGACATACATATTCATGGTATGTCGACATATATGCAAAAGGTTGTGAAGTTGCTTTGTTTTGATATATTTAGCTTATACTATTATACTAGTTACGCTTTCCAGAGATGGTAATAAGTGTATAACAGTAAGGAAACAAGGGTTTCATTAATATTTAGACAAGGATTACATGTTCACAAAGAAAAGAAAGATACATAAAACCACATCAAACTCAAACTTAAAAAACCAAGTACAATCATACTTAAATATAACTAAAACGAACTAGAAAGATGTGGATGAAAAGAGTGATGAAGAGATTCCAAGATTGCGTTTCACCTTTCCAAAGAACTTATCCATTTTGTTAGAAATGGTGTTTAACTTCTTACTCATGGAACGTTTGAGAATCCTTCGATTCTCAATAATCTTCTTTTGATTGTTGAGAATGTCTTGATTGGTTGGTCGAGGTGGAAAGTCAATGCTTTCTAAAGAGGTTTCCTCCTCCACCTCTTCTTCTTCGATATCCATTTCTTCCCCGTCTTTCTCTTCCTCCTCTTCTTGTACTTCCTCCTCCTCTTCATGTGCTAACCTTTCTTCTTTCTCCGCAAGTGTTTCATATAGCTCTAAAATTGGTGGAATTTTCATAAGAGCTACATTTGCTTAATTAAACACTTTATGAGAGACAAATTCCTCTCCTTTAAAATCAACACCAAGGTAGTTAAAGATTCGGGTAAGGTAAATACCATGAAATATTATGTTTTCATGGGTGGAAAGATTTTTGAGATAAAATTCATCCAAAATAGCTTAAGCCCATTTTATGTCATATTGACCATAAATGGCAAAGGGTGCTTTACAAACTTTTAAGGTAGGATTATTGAAAATTCCTAAATGTGGAGTGATAGTACGTTGTAAAAGAAGATTAAGTTTGGATGAAAATTTTGATTTTTAAACTCAAAATTATCATCTTCTTCGAAAATATTATTAAAAAGTTCACAATTATGCTCATCAATTTTGAAATCAGAAAGGTCTATTCCGGTGGATTTGCATCCAAGAACAGTACCCAAAAGATCACAATTCAAAACAATTAAAGTTCCTTTAACACTACTCTATACTTCTCCTTCTCCACCTTCATAAATTTTCCTTTCAAATTTGCATAAAACATTTTGACCAAGCACAGATAGCAAACAAAATCATTTTGAGAAGCATCAATTAAACTGAGAACTCCATTTTGAGAACAAAGTGTATCAATTTCATAAGTGGAAAAATCATTAAAAATTGCAAACTTTCCTGTAAAAACTTTACCATAATTCATATAGCTAATATAAGCTTTCATAGCTTCTTGATCTTGAAAAAGAAAGTTTTTGATGGTTTTGGAAATTCTTATGGATGTTGGAGTGCTTGAGGATGCCATTGACGAATGATTTAGGGAGATAAGAGAGTCAATAAAAGTTTGAATTTTGAAGTGAAAGGTGAATTAAATGGTTAGAGATAGAGGTAATTAGTAGAAAATCAAATGACATGTTCTCTGGTCAAGAGACACCTTTTCAAAACATTTGGGTAGGTGAAAAGGTGAAGGAAAATTCAAATTTTGAAATTGAAATTAACATGTATGTCGACATATACTATTGGGGTATATCGATATATCTATTGAAATTTTCAAAATCTTATTTTTTTAACTAGATCCTACTTTATTTATATGCAACTTTCTATAACTATATTATTATTATTTACATAAAAAATAATTTTAAATATATTTTATGTTATTATTATATTATTTTAATATACAAAAATATAATAATATTAAAATATTAAAATCACGCATTATTCAACCAATATTATTAATCTATAGGATATTCCTAACAATCAAATAATCAAAAATTCAAATGGTATAAAGCTTTTAATATATTAAATGCGTACCTTTTTCTAATCCTATTTTACCAATTATATCTGCATTCTGTATTGCTGTGAAGCACATGTTGTTATTTCCATATCTGATTCATTTAGTGTTGTAGTATAGGCTCTTCTCCGTTTTCTAGATTAATCAGTGTTTGGTGTGGTTTTAAGTTTCTCAGGATGCGGGCAGTCTCGTTTTAAGTGAAGAATTTCAATGCAGTTATAACATCTGATGTTTTGCTTTCATTTCCATTTCCAAGATTTTTGTTGTCATTTCTTTTAAAATTATTCATCTTCCTATATTTAAGGAATTTTCTGAAGTTCATTGTCATGAAAGCAATTTCTTTATCATTATCACTATCTGAATCCAGATTATCCGTCATTGCATTGAATGCTATGGATTTCTTCTCTATACTCTTCTTCCCTGCATTTGTGCCTCAAATGACATTAAACTGCCAATTAACACTTCAATCTTTAGTGTGCTAATATCATTAGCCTCTTCAATTACAAGAGTCATTTGGTCCCATACAGGAGTAAGTGAATTGAGGATTTTTCGAACTTGGTCCTCTTTAGAGAAATTTTTACCCAATGCAATAAGTGAGTGTACAATATCTTAAAATCTATTATACATATCAGATATGGACTCATTTGGACTCATTTTAAATAGTTGAAACAGGTTTGTTAACATGAAAACCTTAGTTTGTTTGACTTTACTTGTGCCTTCATGTGTTACTTGCAAAGTTATCCCGATTTCAAATGCAGACTTGCATATAGATACTCTATTAAATTCATTTCTATCTAGTGAACAAAACAGTATATTCATGGCGTTAGAGTTACTTTATGCAACTGACTTTTGTTCAGCAGTCTATTGTGCAAAATTTATCTCGGGTTTAGTGTACACAGTTTGTGTGATATTCCAAGTATCTAATCAAATTGATTGTAAATAAATTTACATTCTACATGACCAGTATGTGTAGTTACTACCACTAAAAGTGGTTATCTGGCAGTAGGCTGACCTTCGACAAATGAATTACTAACAAGTGTATGAATGGTGTTACTAACAGTGCTATTACCAGTGTTGGTAGCCATTTAAACATTTCAAAAATCAAATTATGAAAACTTTGAAAACCAAAGCTCCGATACCAAATGTAAGATTGCGGAATAGGGATCTTAAGGCTAAATTAACATTAGAGGAGGGGCGAATAGTGTTTTCTAATTCATATGAATCCTTTTGAAATTATACTTAGAATAATGAGTTTAACAATCATAGAAACAATCACAGAATCAAAACACCGATAAATGGTAAATGCAGTAAAGGTAAAAGGAAAGAACACATCAGGATTTTATACTGGTTCGGAATTACTCTACATCCAATCCCGTATAATTCCTCGTAAGGATTTCTTTTCAACTAGTAAATGCAAATACAATCTCGATTTTAAGGCTATGAGACACACCCTCCAGAATCCTAGTCTCTGGGTAGAGCCGCTTGATTTTTGGGCTACAAGCACACCAAATTGATTTCATGGGCTACAATCACACCCACAAGTATATCGGTTTGATTTTATAGAGATTTACAAACTCAAAAATTCAATCTTGATTACAAATGATCCTATAATCCTTGAATAAAACTTAGATCTTGATTGGAGTAAGAGAGGTGATAGAAATCAGAGGGCAAATGATAGAGAATAAAACTAATGGTGATTGAGCTTGATTCTGGTTGAAATTTGGCAGAGTATGGTTATATTTTTGTTTAGAAAATGAAAGAGAAGAAGGAGGAGAGAAGAACAATGAAAAATGATTTAAAAATTCACTAGGAAGACATGTATTTATTGAGGAATAATGGTCATGTCCATTCGTAAAGAGATACAATGAATAACACTTCTTTTGAAACTCGATTTTTGAAACTCATGGCTAGTATGTCAACATATAGGGTTAGATAATGTCGACATACTCTTTGTAATTTTGAAAAACATTTTAAAATATTATTTTGAAAATGTATTGCTATGTGAACTAATTTTGTACTTTGTCAATATGTTTAAATATACTATATATATACATTATAATCATAATAAAACTTAAGTAAAACTATATGATAAGAATTTTAAAAGTAAACTAATATAAATCAAAATTTTATAAAAACAATAACTTGGTAAAATATTAAAAACTAAAATGATAAGTATAAGAAATTGAAAACTATTTGAAAGTTTTTTTGATAAGAATATTTAAAAACTTAGTTAAAAATAGAGAGACGGATAGATGAGAGAGAGATCAAGTGCTATCATGATTTTAACAAATATTCTAGACTATATAACTTACTTGGAATATCTTGAGGTCTTGAAGTCTTGAATAGTCATGAGTCTTCATTCTTGAGTCTCTATACCAACATCTTTAACTCTTCAACCTTTACTTGATACTGTATGGTCTTCTTATATCAACACATGTTTAATATCTTGCACTATGTACTATATATATATATATATATATTGATAAAACATTAGTATTTATATTTTATATGATTTCTTAAAGTTGTTGTCATCAAAATCAAATCCTTTGGTACTAACACATGCTTAAATTATTCACCTTAAAATCCAACCTTCAAATATTTGCTTTCAAAACTATTTAAAATCCCACTTTTAATTTTTCCAAACAAGTCCATGCCTTTTCGAGGTGGTTCATTCCTAAACTTTAGGAAAAGAGGCATAATAATCCTTTATATACACTTGTCAATTTTCATCAAGGTTGTTTATAAGGTTTAATGTTCACAACACAAGGATTCACGATGAAAAAGTAGTCGCAATATTTTATAATAATCATATGGCCATTTACACAACATTTACACATGTATATGTCGCAAGCATATATCCAAGAAACATCCAATCAAAACATCATATCACAAAAATGATCATACAAGCATGATTTAATAAAATCATATTTTAATCATTTAAAAAATCAAACTTTTAAACTTTAAACCTTAAAAAGTCTGACCTTTAAATTATTTCAAGTTAAACTACTTAAGGTTCAACTTTAACATTAACCACTTTAAACCATTTAAAGACTTAGATTTCAAAACATAAACTTTTAATGATTTGAACTTCAAAATATGAACCTCAAACCATTTAAAGTTTCTACCTTTAATAATTTCCCATAACAAGAAGTAATTATTCACGATATAAAACATTCAAACATGTATATGTCAAAATAACATAACCAAGCAAGAACTGTCATAGCCACAATGTCAATATCATTACATGATAATAATATAAGCATGATTAAATAAAATTATATTGTCATAAATAAAAAGTGAAGTCCAGCTCTCACAATTATTGCTATAACTTCTCCGAACCAAACTAAAAATGCTCCCGATTAAGACAAGCACCAAAGCACCAACCACCACCTTAACTTTTCTCTATGTAGGCTTGGCCTAGGAGGAAGGCTCACAGCCAAAGGGTCTAGGGTCAAAAAGCTCAACTATTGGAAAAGAAGAGGCCTAGAGTTCACAAAAATTGGACCCAAAAATGGGTCATCTTTACTCGAATTTTTAACCGCCTTGCACTCTAAATATGCAGAAATTGTCTAAGAGAAAGTTATTGGAAATTTTCTCCTCTATAATTTCAGAAAATCAAACACTTGATTCCAATTTTTTTAGGAATATATGGTCAAAAGAAGGAGAGGTATTCTTGGATTTAAAAATTTGGGTCCGAAGACACTCTGCAAAGAATTAAGATTTGGACACACCTAAGCTCAAAATTTGAAGAAGCGGTACACATAAAAGCTGTAGCCACTGGAATTTTCTACAGTTAAAAAAAATAAATTCTCCATTTGGATTGGTTTTGAGGAAGTTATGGTTTGTTAAAGAGAGGCAAAATTTGGAGCAAAAGATGGAAATGAGGATGATGAAGTTTCAATTTATAACATCATGAAAAAGTGGTTAATTCCACTTATACCCTTGGACATTTTTAGCACTCTCATCCCATTAAAGCCAACATATCCATGTGCATGATAAGGTCTCTTAGTACACAACATTGAATGAAGAGAAGATGTTGGGATCTGAATTTGTACCTAAGGTACATAAGATAATCATTATGTTTCAAAATATCTTATATTTAAAAATTATTAAACAAAAGTAGACTACATTTGTCCTTATATGCTAAATGAATTATAGTTTGAAAATATGTACGTGTATATGTTAGAAAATGTAAATAAGGTTGCAACGACGTTGCACACACCTTCGTTTGATAAAAACTCGAAAATTCGAAAATTGAATTTCGGTCATATTTTCACTTTTTCGTCAAACTAATTATTTGGGTAAACAAAACTTAAAAATAGATTTTCTTGTTTCCCGGTAACAGGGTCGCAGGTTCGATCCCCGTCTGCCCTACTCTTATTCAAGGCGCGGAGATGGGCCTCCAGCTTACCCAAAACTGGGTGGGGGGCAAAAATCTCTGTGCTGGGCTGGCTAACCTCCTACCTGTATGTGGTCGGACCATGCAGGTGGGGCTCCCTTCGATTTCATCAGGGAGTTATAAAAAAAAATAGATTTTCTATCATTATTTAATAATTAAATAAAGTTTATTAAGGCTATAAAATTATATTTATAACATTTTATAAATTTCCAGCAACTTATATTTTGAAGCTGCAAAACCCTACGTTGAACAGCAAAAGCGCGACGGAGCTAATTTCTTTCTAAAACAAGTTCATATATTCATAAAACCTTTTGAAATGAATTATTATCACTAGATACTTAATCAAAATGTATTATTTAACAATTAAAATAATTATTTGAATATTTAAAATTAATTAAATATTTTAGATTTAAGTGATAAAATTACGGGTCGTTACATGGGGTGTGGGAATCCATGTGTGATTCCGAGACCCGTTGGGGGTACGAGAATCCATGTGGGATTCCATGATCTACTTGGATGGCGGTGCGTGAGATGGAACACCGGACGTAGCCTCATCAGCGGTAATGACTAAAATCAGAGATAGGAAGCATAACCAGCAGGGTTGGAAAATCCATAGGGTGCAGTTGTCTCCTCCAAGAGGTACCTATAGTTGTTATGCATGCATGGAGCGATGCACTCGGACTTAGCGAGATCAGCTATGTTTTTCCTATGGTACATCACTAGGGATGTATGCTGCTTTGAAAGGATATCTCTGATCCTTGTGCAGAAGGATCATTCTCGAAGTACTAGGGAACCTCTGTGGAACCCTACACAATTAGCAAGCGCGCCTTATCAGTTTTTAGATTATATATCTAGTATTGTTGTGATGTACACTTACAAGCATCATAACTACTTGATTATTATTATTTTCACCCTTAGACATTATTATAATATTACTGAATTTTCTGATATAAATGTTTTGGTTATCGTAAGGTAATAACCCATCCGTGTTTATGTGTAGTGTGGTCTTACGAGATATCTTTAATTTCAAAGGATTTTACATGTTACAACAAATATAATTTCTTATGATTTGAGTTTCTCAAGCCAGTTTTACCAGACTGACCCAGGCATTATTTTCCTATAATGCTTGGGTCAGCTCGAGCATAATTTCTAGATTTAGCTGCATACTTTGGAGCTTTTAGGAGACGAGATGGATTCTCCAAGACGTATTCATGTATCTTCCATCTTCCGATGTTTTTACTTGTTTTGTTTTTGTTAGTATTTATCAACAATTATAAGGACAGGCTGTTAGAACTGTCTAGGCTGATAATAGGTTAGTGTACTGTATTATTTTGTATATAATAAAGATTATTTATTTTTGTAAAGAATTGTTCATATTAAATATTACTTGTCATGTTTTGTGAGATTATGTTCCGTCTTTTATTTCTTTCACCCCAAATGACATGTCTTTCGGACACTTAAATGATCGGCACACAAATACCGAGGATGTAAAGTGTCATCTTTATGTGTATTGTTACACGTGGTATCAGAGCTTAGGTTAAGCGAACACCTAGGCCTTGGTGGGGTAAACTCATTAGAGATGGAATTAATAATATCTTAGAATGAGTTTAAGTGTATTATATATAAGTGCACGTATTTTTTATTTTCATGAAAATGTTTTATATTGTGTTGTTTGATCGGTTGAGTGGTTTATGAATCCAAGTCGATGCGTTTGGCCAGCGTTATCGATAGGGATTCCTAAACACTTGAAAAGGCCAAGCCAACACAATATTGTTTTAAAATTAGTGAATGAAATAATTTTACCTGGGAATATATTTTATATATATTAAAGAATAATTATTCTTAGTTGTGCTTGTTTGTTAGGAAATGATCATGTTTCATCATTATCATCTTGGATTTGTTTAGTCATGCTCGTCCAGTTCCGAGCATTGACTATTAGTTGTTGATATATCTAAATTCTTCCTTTTAAAACCTAGGTTGGGTAGATAGTAATTTTGGGAACACTAAGATGAACACCTTGTGGATTAAGTTTCACAATTTGACTATAAGGCGTTTGTTGATAATGTTGGGTTAAAATTTGGTTTTGATAAAAGTTGTTTATTAAAAGAAATTTAGACTATTTTGAAATAAATATTTTAGAAATTATCTTATAAAAAAGTTGATTTCACAAAATTGGGTATTTATAGAAGAGGTTTATTAAAAGAAAAATAGAATATTTCTGAGATAAATACTTGAAAAATGATTTATATAAGGAGCTGATTTTATAGAAATTTATTTATAAAAATGTTTTTTATAAATAAAAGAAATTTGAGAATTTAACATGATTTTGGAAAAATAGTTTTCAAGGTTCAAAAAATAATAATAGTATTTGAAAGTATTTTATGGATAAAAATATTTCCAAGGATTTTGAAGGAGATATAAGCACCGAACTCACTTCTCTCGGTAGAAAATAAGTTTGACGATGACTACACCATCATCGACGTTCATTTTCGAGATTTTGAGTGGGGAATTGTTGCCATAAGAATCTTGCGGTAGAATTGTTTTGATAAAACAGAGTTTGATTTGGTTTACAAAAAGAAATAATGTATATTATTATTTCAAATGATTTTAGAAATAATAGTAATGGATTACTTAAAAGCATTTTTAAGTATAAATACTTTTGAACGGAAAATTTTAAAGAAAGTGTGTTTTCTTTGTTTTGGTTTGGGAAATGAGTCCCGATTTGTTTTGTGATGATCGAAATAATCTTCTAAGTGACGATTGGATGTTTGCCTAAGCGAATTATGTAGTGCACTTAGTAAATTATTCTCTTTATCATTGTACAGTCGGGAGGAGTTTGAATCCGAACGAATCCAAAGAAAATTGGAGTTAGATATTTCATTAAAATTATTTAGCTGGAATTATATATACGGTATTGTTTCAAAAAGGGATTTGAAAAGAAAAAGTGTTTCTAAATTAATTAGTTTGAGTGGCTCGAAAATAAATAAAAATGGGTAGGAGATGTGTCCGGATGGTAGACACTTTTCTTAAGCATTACCCTTCTTGGTAAGGGAATATATAATACTATTTGGTAGTACCTAGTTCCTTGATTTCATTTTGGGGTTACTCGAGCTATATATATATATATATATATATTTGTTACGGATTAAAATATATACATTAACATTTCAAAAGATTTTTGAAATAAAAATTCAGGTATTTGGCTCTTAAACTTTCAAAATAATAAGGTATTTTAATTAAAGAGTGGGTTAATAAATGAAGTTTTAATTAGGTCAAATTTATTAAGAAGGTTTAATATTTTTTTTTATTAAATTGTGTCTTTTGATTTTAACGTCTAGGAAGTTAAAAATTATTTAATGTTATCTGGGCGACTAATAAACATTTTTACCTCTGAGTGTCTAAAGAAAAGTAGATTCTAGGATGGAGTTTGGATACCAGCATCCTACTCTTCTTAGCTACTTACCAGACAGAATGGGTAAAAAGGTTGTATTGTTCGACTCATTTTTAACACCCAAATTATTTTGGGCCTCCATCTGAATAGTTAAAAGTGAACAGAATTAAAAATTAGATGTTTTGCACATACTCTTAGGATGTAGGAGAACATTATACAAGTTAATAAAGTACAGTGATTTTATGAAAGGGTTTCATAAATAAACTTGTATCATCTAAAATGTTTAAACCTACGTTGGAATATTTATGAATTGTTTTTATAAATAATTTTAGCAGAAATAGAATTGGTATTGGTGAGGACCAATATACATAGGTTGTACATTGATCATTTCCCCTTCTTATATAATTTTCGATCCAAGATTTGAGTACATGATTTGAGGTGTTTCACAACATTCCGAATAAGGATTTATCATTCGATTTTTGAAGACGAACACTTGGTGAGGGTTCTTAACGCGGAACCAAAAGTTTTCTATCATAGTATATGGCTATGTAAGGAGAACAGAGGTTTCTAATTAAAATGCCTGATCAGGGTCCGCACTAGTAAATCGGGTGAGCGATACTAATTTGGAAGAAAAAGCTATGTATTCGATTAAGGGATCGAATAAGATTTCATGCATGGACGATCTATGTGCATCACACGAACTGATGAGTAGTGCTAAGTGTTTCTAGGTTAGGGTTATGGTAAATTTCGGGGATGAAATTCTTTTTTTTAAGGAGGGAGAAAGTAATGACCCGGAATTCTATCACTCTGAATTAGGAATATTTAATTAATTTTAAATATTCGATTGAGGTTTTTAAATATAATAAAAATCTATGATTCTAATAATTGTTCGATTTTTGATGGCATATTTTTAATTTAGTTCATAGAAATTTTTTCCATAATTTTTAATTTGAAAAATATTTAAATTATCAATTGCTGTATTTTACATCGAACGTTGGTATTTTTGGAATTTAATAGAACTTGATAACCAACATGTTTTATTTCTGTTTTGTGATCGCGTCACATTTATGTATGCGACCGTATTTTAGTTTCTGTCATTCTCGTCTCATATGCAGACATGATATTGTGTGGTGGGGTACCGCAATCTTTTCTATCCAAAACTTAAAATCAACTCATACTCACGTACACATAGAGTAGCCACCTTTGTTTCCTCTTAACCCTACCTGCTGCCATTGTGCACCCTTGTCTCTCTGACCTTTGTTCTCTTTAACCTGCCTGCCTTGCCCCCTTGCCTCTTGATCTGATACTCACGCACACACATGTAAACCCATAGAGACATTATTCTTTGCTTCTACCTCCCATTCTTCATTTATTCAATTCCAAACATTTGAAAATATAGACCATCCTCACATCAAAAATCACTACAGCCCAAACCATCCACATTTAGACAGAATGACCAACACGAAAATTGTTTGTAATGTTCTTTAGTATTTTTAAAAATTGACCGCTCAATTTTTCATCGAGAAACGAGCGAGTAATCTTGAAATTACAATAAGCGGGAAAGTTTGTTCTAAAATTTCAAAAATCAAATTTGATCGATCCGGGAAGAATTGCTCGATGCCGTATGAGTCGTTGGAATTGTATAGAGGTGTAGCACTTTTAGTGTGAGTTTGGTGGAGTTTCGCGATGGTCGTTAACGATGGTCTTGGGCTAGGGTTTAACCTAGTTGGAATTTTAGGTGGAGATAGGCGAAACGGAGGGTGGCATCGGGTCCGCCTTGGAGAGCACTAGCTTATGGTCGAGTTTGGTGGGGTCTGGTGGTCGTTTGGGGGTCGCGATCATATCATGTTTGGGTTCTTGGATGCTTTTTTTGGCTAGGCATTGATGGCTAGAATTGGCAGCAATGGGCTGGAGGCAAGGGCAAGGGTGGAGCGTAGATAAGAGAGCGAAGTGGGGTATGCTGGTGGTCGACTTTCATCGATTCGTGAAAGGAATCGCTTGTGCATGTGAACATGCATGCATGTTTTTTCCTGGAGCTTTGAATCATGAAGTGAAGATTGGGGAAGGAGATGCGATAGTGCAAAGTGGGGTTGGGCCGAGATTTGCTGGGCTTTGGGTAAGGAACTTATTTTTTTAATTGTTTTGATTTATATTAGTTAAGTATGTTAACATAGAAAATGTATATCTCACCCATTTTAAAACCATTTGACTCGTGAATTTTTGCGTTTGGTTCGTATTGATGAGCACAAAGCATTGCCATAAATTATTGTCCATTTTGGTGTAGCATAATTTAATGATAAATTAACACTGCCTGATAATAATGACCTTAATTTGGATAATAAAGTAGTTTAATTAATTTTACTTAAATGGTGTTATCTATTTGACCAAATAAAAGCCGTACTATTAACTAAATTGAATAAGTAAATTTGGACACCTATTTAGCGGAATAAAACACCGTTCCGCTAATTAAATTAATTAGTCATTTAATTAGCAGAATAAATTCATGTTCTACTATTTTAAAATTTTGGATATATAATTATGTAACGACCCCACCACGATGCCCAGATTAGCAAAGAACATTACAAGTAATGTCGTCTGCTAATCCGGATAATACGACTTGTTAAGGGCGATCAAATGTGAATATATCTTTATACTAATACTGACACATCATTTATTCTTTTTCACTTAATATCTGAACTGAATTTGACGTGTACAATATTAATACAAAGTAACAGACACACCGATTTCTCAGAATCAGAACAATATATCATATAAATAACAGTCACAGATCACAGTGGAATAAATCACAACATTTACATATACAAATTATTTAGTTTACAAAATGAAATACTAAACTCAATTGTTATACAAATTTAACAATTATCTAATCTCAATTATACATTTTATATACAAGGTCCAAATTCCTAAATGGGATAAACTAAAAGTCCAAATGTTTAACTCCTTGCTAGCACAACCATTCAAAGGTCAACTAGTCATGTAACCTGAAAAGTCTCGGTCTGACCCGAGCAAAATAACACCCGTGTCAGACTATCTCTAAATATCCAATAGGGTGAGAACAAGGTATAGCACAAGAAAAAACAACATACAAGTAAATATAGATGTTCAGGATTGAATTCACAGAACAAAACACAATATCTCTAAGCATGCAAATATCAATGATTAACTCAGTACAGGTTTATAAGTTTACGTCACAAACACGAACTAGTCACTAAACACAAAATAACATAATTAACTTAACATTCAACACAAGACTCAAGAACATATATTTATTTCACGAACACACGACACAAGAATACATGTTTATTTCATAAACACAAGACACAAGAATATATATACTTCTTTCACGAACACAGAACAGTCACAGAATCCAAATATCCAGAATCTAAGAGATCTTAATCCAAACCGATCGTAATGATCGTCCAAAACAATCGTAATGATTGTACTCAAAACCCATGGAAAACAAACAAACAAATTGTTATCACTCGAACTGATCCGATACCAAGGATCGTACTCAGACCGGGAACACAAAATCATAGAATGATCTCAAGGATAGTCCATACCGATCAAGGTGATCGTAGAAATCATGACTCGATAAATCCACATTTATTTAATATTATTAAATTATTATGTTCGAAAAGAAATCCAGGAATAAACTACTTAAGGATCTAGCAGCCACTTGCCGCACACCAAAAGAGAGTAAACTCTAAAGTGCCAAATATTATCACCTTCAGTAATCACTAGAATTTAACAATACGTCTCATACCATATGGTGAAATTCAAGTATTTACTAAAAGCTAGTAATTATCACTTATTATGGATACCACTGGAAAACCTGAACTATATTCTCTTAAGGATCTAGCAACCACTTGTCGCACACCAGAAAAGAATACAACTCTAAAGTGTTAAGTACTTTCTCAATTCGATCACAAGAACTTAACCCAAGCATCCCATACTACCCGGTGAAATTCATGTTTTCGCTAATGAGTTAGTAAATTCCACTCAAACATTCTATTCAATGTGTTATACCATAATCAATAAAGTGTTATTCGAAAGCATTTAAACCAATCGATAACACTATATCGATTATTAGTATTTCCCAAATTATAGAATTAAGGTTCTTAAAACCTTTATTTAATTTTCCACTTATCAAAATATTCCATAATCCCAAATTGTTCCAAGAGTATTATTTTTACAAAATAAGATTATCCATGTTCCAAAATCACATTGATTATTTAAATTCCATAAGGTTACACACCATATTTCAAAAGCCACTTATAAAAGTATTCATTTATTTGTGAATCCATAAATCCATTTTCAAAACCAATTTAGTATTCTAATAATTAGTTAAAACCTCGTACAATTATATTTCCAAAATTTGAAATTCCAAATCCATAAAATCATTTATAAAAGTAATTAGACTACTTTAGAAAACATGTTTGATGTTTAGAACTTAAATAAACTCTCTTTGCGAAATTATTTGCATACAAAACAAAGCACTTATATATACGTTTGCAAAATAGGTAGATTTAAATTTATAAATTTCCAAAACTTTGAATAAAAAATGATTCAAAGTTCATAAAGCATAAGAAATCCACTATTACATATCACAAGATTGTAATGACCAATAGTTCCATAAAGTTTGATTTTCATATTGTTATCCCACCTTTTGGCAAGGCCGTGACACCAAGAACTTGACTAGAAACCAATGACAGTTCGTCTTGGAGATCGGTTATACGCAGGCTCACTATGGATATTGATGAAATTTTTCCGAGTCCGAATCGGGCTACAATTGATATGACATGACAAGCAAAGCTATGAGAGCCAACATTCGGAATTTCAAGTCAATCGAAGTTCATATGCTCCAGATATTGATGGATCACGGTTGAGAAATCCAAACTTGCATCGATCATATCTCGAGATCTACAAGTCCAAATGCCACCAAATTTGGATAGTAGCTAACTGGCAACCTAAGGAATGTCCATGCCAAATTTCAGCTCAATCAGAGCAAATCTTGATCGATTCGAAGTTGAGTTCGAATCGATATGGACCAACTTGCATCGATCATAACTGGAGATCTACAAGTCCAAATGCCACCAAATTTGGACAGGAGCTAACTGGCAACCAAAGGAATGTCCATGCCAAATTTCAGCTCAATCGGAGCAAATCTTGATCGATTCGAAGTTGAGTTCGAATCGATATGGACCAACTTGCATCGATCATATCTCGAGATTTACAAGTCCAAATGCTATGAAATTTTCACAGTAGCTTACTGGCAACCTAAGGAATGTCCATGCCAAATTTCAGCTCCATCGGAGCAAATCTTGATCGATTCGAAGTTGAGTTCGAATCGATCACGGGCCAACTTGCATCGATCATATCTCGAGATCTATAAGTCCAAATGCTATGAAATTTTCAGAGGAGCTTACATATGACCTGAGGAATGTTCATGCCAAATTTCAGCTCAATCGGAGCAAATCTTGATCGATTTGAAGTTGAGTTCGAATCGATCCCAAAGTGGGCCCAGATTTCCTGAAAGCGGGCATATGGGCCCCCTCACGTGCCAGAACTGGTCTCCCCGAATTTTAGGCGAAATATCAGCCTCCTACACCTATAAATAAAGTCCCTGGTCATTCAGAAAAGGGGTCGGATAATTCTAAGAGCTAAAGAGCGCCCAGACTCTGCCAGATTTACTCCAGATCACCACCGCTGCATTAGATTGAGACTTAGCATATAAATTCAGTTGTACGACATTATAAGAAATTGTAATCTTCAAGCATCGAGCAATAAAATCATCAAACTTCATAGTGGACGTAGGCGAAACGCCGAACCACTCTAAATTATTGTCTTCTATGCAATTTACTTTCTGTTATTTGGAGTTTTTGTTAGATAATCTTCATTTTTGATCTTCATTCTTCACTTTTATCTCTTCAAAAACTTCCGAAGAGTGTTGTGCCCATTTTTGGTACAAACACATATCATCTCTAAATACAATTTGGGTTTATAGTTAAAAAGTTATGGCGATTTTAGTAGATTTTCAAATAACTTTATTGAAAATAATTTATCAAATTGGTGTACTTAAATGTTGTAATTGATAAAGTAACATAGATTCTTTTATTTATGTAAACTAGAGTCTCCAAAATAAGATTTGAACTTCGGGAAATTAAACAAACCTTTCACCACAACTACACTTTAAAGATAGTGTAAATAAGCCAAGCCAACATCAAGCAAAATTATAATGCATAAGGCAACAAATCAAGATAACCAAAGCAACAAGACATGGCATTGTTAGAGCACAAAATGAAAAGGCTAACAACAAGGTAACAAAACAAAATAACACAAGGCATCATAGGGCAAGACTTAAGAACGGAGAAGGAAATGCAAGCACCTCAAATTTCTAAATTTAAGATTTTCAGTACTCAAGTCATCTTCACAAATCGGTGATTTGCAATTAACTACTCTCATAATTTGACAAAACTTATAATAAAATATTATTTCCTTACCGTTATAGATTTCCAGAAAGCACAAGTTTAATGAAATTGGATTAACGGATCAATAGTTATGATAAAAATAAGTTTATGCTTCATCGCAGAACTTTACCCGACAGGACAGAGCTTATAGTTCTGTTTAAAACATGAATTCGACCATGTAAACTTCAAAATCAGGAAAAATGATCAAAATAAAAGTTCTTCTTTATGAAATTATCTTTCTACTTAAAAAAGATTCATCAAAGACGGATTTACCAATCAAAAGATATGATCAAATAAATTTCAGATTTTTGTTGCTTAAGCCTATTTTTCATTCTCAGGACAGCGAAGGAAAAATGTATTTTCGACCATTTAAACATCAAAATTTGGCAAAACTCAAAACAATAAAGTAGTGGAATAAAGAATAAGATTTTCAAAACTTCAAGAATTATCAAATTCAGATCAAAAATGAAGAAGATATGCCTAAATTACTAACAGGGTCTAGCTAAGAAGTGTAAATTAACAGCCATGTATTTCAAATCAACAAACTTCAAGCAATCAAACAACAATCAAAAATCACTCAACCATCCAACATGAAATCACACAACAAAACCAACATAAGACCAATAATTAGAGATAGTTATGAGTTTCTACTTACCTCAATTCCATATTTCTTCTTGCTAATACTTTGATTCAGCCTCGTACTTGAATTTCCAGCAACTCTAAGCTTTTCCAGATTTTAGAAACTCTTTTTTTTATTTAATAATGGAGATTTGGTTGTATTATGAAGAAGGAGCTAAACCTAGCTTTTGGTTTCTAGTTTCTGCCCTTTTGAAATGAACGTACTGAGGAACTAAGATGAGAAGAAGCTTCTCAATTACACTTAAATGAGCTGAATTTGTGTTTAGTCCAAACCCACAATTTATTTAAATGAATTATCTCAATTTTTATCTCTTTTCTCATTTCTAAACATCATTTATTAGTTGAGTTTTATTTCTAAAAATTTACACAAAATTCTACACTATAACTCAATCTCCTAACCTTGTATATATTAAAAAAAATATAATTTAACAGTTATTTTAACTCTCCTTTTAAGATCTAAAAAGATAAATTATCATTCCTCAAAAATGGAAAATTTTCAAAGTTTACAATTTATAAATCGAATAAATCCATTTTACATAATTTTCCAAATTGACACTTCAATCTCCAATTACTTATTCTCAAAAACTCGATTTAAGTTCACAATTAAATCTCACAAATTACAAATTAGAATTGATTAACCACAATTAAACTTAATTAATAACAAGGTTGTTACAAATTATATGTTGTTAATTGATAAGATAATTTGAATAAGTGATGTGTTAACCAATAGTGGTTAATTTTTGAATTTAGCTACATAATGCTGATTATGTAAATGCCACTTATTAACTTGGAAGGTTAAATTGAATGATATGGTAGCTTGTTTAAGTACCATTGTAATTGCTAAGCCTCTTTCGGAATTTAGTAAGTTATGGATTTAAATCCACTTCAATTTTTAAACAGTTATAAATGTTATTATAGTTATTATTTTAGCAAAGTGTTTTACATAATTACTATTTTATTAACAATGTTTTAAAAGTTAACTTATTTATATTTTAAATATTGTTGAAGCTATTAAATTATATTCCAAATATTATTTAAATTTTTTTTATACTTTAATGATATTTAAAGTTATTTTATAACTATTTGTATTATTATTGTAAAGTTAATTATTATTTTAAATTTAATTATCATTTAAAGTTAATTATTTAAAGTCAATTATTTTGTCTCAAAGTTATTATTTATATTTTAAAAATTCATTTATTGTTATAATAATATTGTTTATAAATTTATTTTTTATTATAATAATTTTTTAGAGATTATTTATTATTATAATAATATATGTTAAAATTAATTTACTGTTATAATGATATTTTGTTCAAAGTTTTATTTTTAAAACGTTAAAGTCTTATTATCATGAATAATGTTTAAAGTGTTTTATTATTATTATATCCTTTTAACTTGTATAAAGTTTATTATTATATTATTATAATTGATTTTAAAGTTTATTATTTTATTAATGATTGTTTAAAATATTATTTTACTAATGTTGTTTAAAGATAATTAATTGTTTGGTTAAATGTGTTTTTAAATAATGAGTTGTTTTACAAAAGGTGTTTGGAAATAATAAACTGTTCATTTAAAGAGAAATTATTTTTTTAAAAGAAAAGGTTTATATAAATATTTTTATTTAATAAGAGAATTTATTAAAGGAATTTATAAATGTGGCAAGCGATTTTGGAAGTAGGAAAGAAGTAAGGTTTTAATGGTTTAGAGATTATACAAGGAGTTTTATATTTGGTTTAGAGATTTATAAAAGAGTTTATAAATAAACTTGGAAATTTATGAAAAAAAATTATAAATAGATTTGGGATTTAAGTAAGGGAGATTTCATAAATAAGAAGATTTGTTAAAAGGATGTATAGAAGAAATTTGTAAAAGAAAGCAAGATTGAATTTCCCTTACCCGACTTTCTTAATTAAGGTGGTTTAGGACATTCGTTCCACACTTAACGCCGAAGGGATGGTGTCTGGGGTTATCCTCATCTCCGTTTTAAATAAAAATTATTTTGATCCTTTTAATATGATTTTTAAATAAGGAATTTCCAAAAGGTTTTGTGAACATGCTTATGGCATTGTATAAGCATATAGAAAGATTTCAAAGTTTGAAAGTGAAATGGTTTGTGAATATACTTATACCGATGAGATAAGTATATAAATACTTTAATAAATATTTGAAGAGTGATTTTAAATTAATGAAAGATTAATTTAAGAGGCTTAGTGATTTCCTTGGAAAATGTAGTCTTTGTTTTGAATGTTTATTTATTTGATAGTTAAGTAACCGGCTATCAAATCTTGGCCTAAATATGCAATCCTTCTTAATTTTGGTGATATGGAAATATTCCATACTTAACACCAAAGGATTTTAACTCTAGAAATATCTAGGAGAAAATGTGGATTATATGGTACAATTATCTTCAGTGGTGATATACTGTACGTATAAACTCATTTTTTTTCTTCTAGGACAAATGATGAGGAGATCCATCCACTTAAACGGTTAGGGAGTGATCCTAGCTCTTATGTATTGTCTGATTATTTCCTAAAGAACCGGTATTGAGCATTCTGGAGAATCAGTGATTTGTTTTTGGAGTGCCCAATAAGTGTTGGAGTGTACTCGTAAGAGATGACTCGTACCATAACCACACCAAAAACCATATATGGGTCTATGGAGGAGTTTCGTGATCTATTGAGATGTTGGAATCCATGTGTGGTTCCGTGACCCGTTAGGGTGTGGGAATCTGTGTGTGATTTCGAGATCTATTTGAGATGTAGGAATCCATGTGTGTTTCAGAGACCCATTGGGGGTATGAGAATCCATGTAGGATTCCATGATCTATGTGGATGGCGGTGCATGAGCTGGAACTCCAGACTTACGCACCACCGAACGTAGCCTCATTAGTGGTAATGAATAAAACAAAAGACAGGAGGCATAGCCATTAGGGTTGGCAAACTCATAGGGTGCAATCGTCTCCTCCTAGAGTTGCATACAGTTGTTATGCGTGCATGGAGCGATGCACTCGGTCTTAGTGAGATCAGCTATGTTTTTTCTACGGTACATCATTAGGGATGTATGCTGCTTTAGAAGGATATCTCTGATACTTTTGCAGGAGGACCGTTCTCGAAGTGCTGAGGTCACCTCCGTGGAATCCTACATAATTAGCGAACTCGCCTTATTGGTTTTTGGATTATATACCTAGTATTGTTATGTTGTACACTCACAAGCATCACAGCGACTTGATTATTATTATTATTTTCACCCTTAGACATTAGTATAATATCATTGGATTTTCTGATATAAATGATTTGGTTATCGTAGGGTACCTATCCGTATTTATGTGTGGTATGGTCTTACGAGATACCTTTGATTTTAAAGGATTTTTACAAGTTATAAATAAAATACCTTGCGATTTGGGTTTCTCACGCTGGTTTTACCAGACTGACCCGGGTATTGTTTTCCTATAATACTCGGGTCAGCCTGAGCATATTTTCCAGATTTAGTTGGATACTTTGGAGCTTTTAGGAGATGAGCTGAATTCTCCAAGACGTATTCACATATCTTATATCTTCCACTGTTTTTTCTTGTTTTGTTTTTGTCTGTACTTATCGGCAATTGTAAGGACCGGTTGTTATAACTGTCCAGGTTGATAATAGGTTAGTGTAATCTGATGTTGTGTATATAATAAAGACGATTTCTTTTTGTAAGGACTTGTTCATATTATATAATACTCATCAAGTTTTGTGAGATTCTGTTTCATCTTTTATTTCTTTCACCCCAAACGACCTGTCCTTCGGACACTTACGTGATCGACACACGAATACCGAGGATGTATCAAGTGTCGTCATTAGGTGTAAGAAAGTCAAATCGTTACAGGTGTCCTGATCCGTTAGTGATCAAAGTTGCACAGCGGAAGCTGATAGACTATTTCCGCTGAGCATTGTAATTTTTTTATTATTTATGGTTGATTGAATATTGTATGCATGAATGAATGGTTGGATATTTAAACTGTTATTGATAGATTTTTCATTTATATGACAATTTAATTATTTATAAACTTTGGAATTATTTCTGTGTTAAATTTTCCATTGAGTGTTCTACAAATTCTAGTCGAGACGTGGAACGCCACGGTGGCGAAAGGGATTCCTAAACGCTTTGACGAGACAGTTAGATACAATAATTTTCAGTTATAATATTTAAAGTATTATAAATAATTGTGAATAGGTTACAAATTATATTTAAGAAGGAAATAAAGTTTCAAATGAGTTAAATATTTTTTAAAATGAGATATATATTTTGGGAATTATATTTACATGCCTATGCAATAACTTTTGGAAGGAAAAGGATATTTGTGAAAAGTATGTATACATGTTTATACAAATTTATACAAATGTGATGATACTAAAAACAAGTATCTTGAAGAATGATAATGTTTTAAAAGAAAATATTATTAACTATATGGTTACTTGGAAAGGAAGTATTATTGAAGTTTTCATAATAATATTTAGTAAATAATTTGAAATTTTATATTATTATTCGTGAAAAATAAAATATTTTATGGCAAGAAATTTTGAAAAGTAAATTTAGAAGAAATTTTATCTATGTGTATATAAGTGTTCAAAATTTTTTGGTGGTTTGGAAAATTATAATGGAATTTATAAAAATAAATTATATGTATTAATTTTAGACGACGGTTGCAGCCACCATGCCTTAGCAATAGCAGAGATCAATGGGGAGGCTTTGTTGATTTAATGATCAACATTACAGCCATGTGACTAAGCAATTCGCTATAAATAGATGGCGAGTCCACATCATTAAATTGGTTGATATTTGTAAATTGTGAATGTTTATTTTTTTAGATATATGTTAAGAAGAAAAGTATCTGATATTTTGATTTGTTGTGTATATCGCTTTAAATGGATGTTTACTTTTATATTTGAGTCTCTACTATAAGAAGTTGAATTAAAGGATGTAAGTAATTGTGTTGATAAATTTTGAAAGTTCAAAATAAGAAATTAATTAAACTCTAAGAGATGGATTATATAAATAAGATTTGGTATAAATAAATACCATAAGATGCTATTTTATTCTTTTGAAAATGAAACTTTTGAAGAATTATTTGGAAGTAATAATTGGGATTTTGAAATTGGAGTTAAAATATTTGGAGTAAAGAGAAAATTTTAAATTATTTCCCATTCTTATTTCAAGAGGGTTAATTGAGTAGATGTTTTTTATATGGATAAGCAAAGAGCTTACCTTAGTTAGAATTGCGAAGAGCGGTCATTTGTGCAGACAAGCGAAGTGCTTGCCTCTAGTGTTAGATATGCAAAGTGTTGTTCATAAATCTCTTGTATGCTTGATGATTGCTATGATTTTGAATTGATTGTCATTTTGATTGTGATGATTGTTGAATTTGACATAACAAATTAATGAAATATTCCAAATTGAAATAGCTTTACAAAATAATAATGAGATTATAGAAGTTCTTTTGTAATGCAAGAGAAGAGATTTTATATATATGAGTTTGAATTTTAGTATAAGGATGCGATTTATACTGAATTATATTTTCTTTTAATCATAGGAAGCCTATGAAGATTTAATAAATTAAATATTTTAGTGAAGGAAGAAAATTACATTGGTTTGAGAATATATGTAACTTTTTTAACTAGGAATTAGTTTTCCTATTTTATGAATTTCAAATATTAGAATTTGAATTAAAAAGAAATTAAAGTTGAGTTATGTTGAAATTTGTAATTTTTCATATTATGGAAAATTAACTCTAGGAGAAATGATTTCTTTTCAATAAAAATGAAATTAAATAGTGGGATTCTAATAAGAAAATAAAGGAAGTCATATATTATTGTCACATTCTTATTCTAAGAGATTCAAACAAGATGAATACCTTTTTAACACCTTAATTATTTAGTAATTTAAATTATAAAAAGGTGTAATATTGAAAAAAATGTGAAATATTGGTGTGAACTTATTTTCAATCTAGAAAATAAGAATGGATATGTTGAATCTTTGGTAAATTTTAGTTGTTGAGTTAAATTATTTATTTAGATTATGTAGTTTATTTAAAATAATGTTCGTATTCTAGAGATGGTTGGTTAAAATTTAAATATTAAGAAGAATTATAAAAATAAAATTTTGAGAATATATAGACTTTTCTCTGAATTGGAAATTGCGAGGATGCAATTTATTTAAGGGAGGAAGTCTGTAACAACCCGAATTTTTTGGGTTGATTAAATAAAGTAAATCATGATTTAAATTGGAGAATTTAAATCATTAATCTGGAATTTATATTCTTTTATAAAAGATGATTTTTTATGATGGTTAATTCTAAATAATTATGAAATCAAAAAATGATGGAATTTTCTAAAGTGTTAGAAATTGCTTTAAAATCATTATTTGGATTTTATTTCTATTATGATAACTAAATTTAATTAGTGTTTAAATTGGTTTTTAAAAAAGTGTAATATTCTCTTTTTAGATCATTATTGAAATTATCTTAATCAAGATAAATTAAGAAGTCATTTTATTGAATTGGGCTTTGGCTTAAATACTTAGGCCATTTGATTCATGAAGCTATGAGTAAGTAAATAAAATACGAAGCTAGGTTTATAAGATAACTAAAAGAGAATAGTTATTTTTACATAAATAGGATTTTATTTTTTTATTGGGTTTAATTTAAAACCCAAGCCTAATAACATTTCCAGCTAAGAAATTTTCTCCTTTTCCTTTTATTGTACATTCATTATAGTAAGAGGAAACACAATCAAAAAATAAAAAGAAAGCTAAGTTCTTCCCAAACCTAGAAACAAATCAACAAATAAAAAGAGAAATCTTTTGCTAATAAATCCAGAAAAAAATCAAGGTAATAATTTTGTAACTTATTCTAGCTTTTAGACTATTTAATTCCAGTTTTTACACTGTTTAATTCTTGTTGTTATTTGCTTGGGTTGAGTTAATAGCTATGGTTTTTGCTGAAATATGATTTGCAAAGATGAAATAAAAGTGTTTTGGAAAGTTTAATTAGTGAATAAGGTGCGTTAAAACCTCACAGCATCTATTTCTAAGCTTCATGTTGCATGGAGTTAATTTTCATATTGAATGATTAAGAATCTAAGTGACAATTTTGGGATTTCTATGGTTGCAAATTTGAATTGCTTTCCCTGTCAAATTCTTTTACATTAATTCAGTTTTCCCCTCTTTCCTTTGCTTATATTGTTTTGATCACATAACCTATGATTGCACGTGCATTTCAAACATTATATAATGAGAAAAGAATACCATAATGCGAAGGAGTCATGCCGGAGTTTTTGTTGGTGGACGATGGGAGGTAGGAGGCTTGGAACTTGCGTCCAGGCCATCCCACCGGTTGATTGATCATGATATACTGGTTGATCGGTCAGCACCTTGAATGCAAATTCTAGATGCCTGCCACTCCCATCAGTTGTATTGCTTTCTCCTGAGTTTTGTGTTGTCTTGTTTGATGATTTCTCCAATGATTTCTTATTAATTTTCTAAGTTTTGTTTCTCCTATTTGGTGGTTTCTTTGATTCAATGATTTTGAAGTTGTTTATATATATATTTATTTAATAAATATGGTTTGCATAAAGCAAAATGGTAAAAGATAGTTTATTATAATATACTGATTTCAAAACCAATTTTCATATAAATTCAATTCGTTTTGTAAATGATTTTAATAAGTAAGTAAATTAATTATATATATTAAGCATTATTAGTAGAAATAGTTTTATGGGTTTAAAAGAATGGTTTTGAAATATAAACCTATATTATTCTAAATAAATAGATGTATATCTATATATGGCTTTTGAAAATTTTTTGTTGAACTATATTGTGTTATGGAAATTTTGGAACAACTAGAGAGATATAAATATGTTTTGTTATTTATTCGGATTTATATGTATATATTTATAAAGTGATACACACACACACACATACACACACACAGAGACATACATACATACATATACATACATATATATAGTTGAATAATAAATGAGTTTATGGTTTAAGATAAAAAGTTTGAAAGTAATAGATAAATAAAGTGTTTCAAAAATCATTTTCTATATGATTAAAAGTTTATTATTTACTTTCAAGATGTTAAACTCTATCGATTCTTATTGTGCTTAGACTTTGGCTATTAGATGCTATTTTGGGCATTCTTGTGTGATTTTTGGGTTTATTTCTTCTTGCGATTTCTGCCTTCATTTGAATGAGAAATTTAGTTAAACAATTTAGCAATACAAGTGGTATGGAACATTCGTATTAATTTATCAGTTAATTATTAGACTTGTTTGATTGAATATTTTCATCGAGTGGGATACTCGTCCTTGGGTGATCCGTTTTATGCGAACTATATGTGTTTTTCTGGCCCATCTTGGATACTCGTTTACAAACGAATTTAGACTTGCGAAGTGCTTGTCTCCTCGATTGGCGCATGTAGTGTGTGTCTGTTGTGTTGACTTACGAAGTGCTTGTCTATATTGCTAGCATATGAATTTGATTTGCGATGTGCTTATCCTATTCGACGTGTGATGTAACATTTTCTTTTTACTTTGTTAACTTATGTCTCCTTATGCTATGTGTACATGAATTAATTGCTAAGTGTACTTATGTCTCCTTATCACTTGAGCCAACATGAGCTAACATGAATTAATTGCTAAGTGTACTTATGTCTCCTTATGTTTTATGTGATGTGACATTTTCTTTTTCATTTAATTTTATTTTATACTTACATAATAAGTCATATCTAATTATATGTACTTAAGTAAGTATATACATATACATATACATATCCTAATCGATTTGTATTTGTATGTGTAATATTATACAATAGTGAACACAACGTTTCCAACAACTTTTAGCTAACGAAAAGTCGAAAATTGAAAAAACGAATTTCGGTCACATTTTCAATTTTTCTTCGAAATAAATATTTTTGTAAACAAATTTTAAAAACTATTTCACCATCGTTATTTATTATTTAAAAGGGTTTTTATTTTAATTATAAAATATATTATTTGAATATTTAAAATAAAGTAAATATTCGCAAATCAAAGCAGTGAAATTACGAGTCGTTACACTCTCCTCCTTTAAAAGAATTTCGACCTCGAAATTTCACCACAGCCCTAACCTAGAAATACTTAACACTACTCATCAGTTCGTATGATGTACGCAGATTATTCCTATGCAAATCTAATTTGATCACTCACTCGAATACATAACCTTACTTTCGAACTAGTATCACTTACCTGACTTCCTAGTGCAGACTCTGATCAGGCTTCTTAATTAGAAACCTCTGTTCTCCTTACATAGCCATATGCTATGATATAAAAATTTTGGTTCCACGTTAAGAATCCTCACCAAGTGTTCATCGTCAAAAATTGATTGATAAATCCTTATTCTAAACGGTGTGAAACACCTCAAGTCTTGTACTCAAATCTTGGATCGAGAATTATGTGAAAAAGAGGTATGTATAACTTACTTAATTATCTTATTGGTTCTTCATACCGAACCACTTTCTCCCCCCCCCCCAAATATTTATGAAAACATTTCGTAACAATTTCTACTTAGGTTCAAGCATTTTTAAATGACACAACTTTATTTATGAAACCTTTCATAAAATCATTTTACTTTATAAACTTGTATAATACTCTCCTCCATCCTAAGAGTATATAATAAACATCTGATTTAAATTTTGCTTACCTTTATCTATTCATATGTAGGCCCAAAATAATTTAGGTCTTAAAAACTGAGTCGACCAATACTTCCTCTTTACCCATTCGGTCTGGTAAGTAGCTAAGAAGAGTAGGATGTTGGTATCCAAACTCCATCCTAGAGTCTACTTTTTCTGGACACCTCTAAGGTAAAAACATTTATTAGTCGGCCCAATAACATCATATTGGGGTCAAAATTGGCCACCAACACCCAATTATGCAAAAGTTCCAATATCTAATCCAATCATAGAAATATGAAGAGAAATAAATGAAGAACAAAATTAAGAAAATCAAAAAGCAAGTGAAAGGAGACAAGATTTATAGTGGTTCGGCTAACTCTGGCCTACGTCCACTCCCAAATAATCCTTTTTATTATACTAAAGCTTGTTTACAGCTACGATATGAAATCCAAGAATAAAATTGATAAAGTGTAGCTTTGGTTGAAGAAAAAGAGAAGCTGAAAGAAGAACACTTTTCAGATGCCATGCTTGCTGTATTTTTAGGAGAAGACTTGAACGGATCGGGCTGAAATTTTGGAAGAAGGTTTGGGAGATCAAGATGAGGCTACCAAAAATTTTCCAGACTCATTGGGGCCCACAATAGGGATCGGTACAGACCATTATTTTAGTGTCCAAATGGGGTGTTATCCCTCTGGGTGGTTTCCTATGATGTTAGCTACTCGCCCTCCAAAATTTCGTGCCTTTCGACTTACAATTTGTGAGATATCGCATTTTTCGTGAAGTAGTATTGATTGAATTCTGATTTCCACTTATCCCTCTAGAGGGATAGGTACCGATCCCTCCAACTTTCACCAAATACTATGAGATCCCTAGGTGAGCTTCTCCATGTTGTATTATGATTAGCCTCTAAGTTTCAAGCCAATTGGACTAGTAGAACTCAAGATTTGGGTTGTTTCCTACATGAACGCTCTTGGATTCTGGTATATGCCAATCCCTCCTCAATGAAGCCTGCCGATCCATCTTCTTCAATAAAGCATGCTGATCCCTCTTAATCAACTATGCCAGTCCCTTCTTCATAAGCTGAAGCACGCCGATCCCTCCTAATTAATCATGTTGATCCCTCCTTCATAAGATGAAGCACGCCGATCCATCCTAATTAATCATGACGATCCCTTATTTATGAATTGAAGTATACCGATCCCTCTAGATCAAGCATGGTGATCCTTTCTCTAACAACCCTCATATTTCACGATTGTATATTTAAATGTTTTATTTAAATATAACATCGTTAATCGAATAAAGGTCCAAAATGTTACTTTTTGTAAACAGTCGAATTGGGACTCAAGACCATTTCCATTGAGTCCAAAATGGCGTTTACAACTTTTTTGAGTATAAACATCGATATGTTTGGAGTTGAGTGAATTTTGCTATTTTTCTATTGGGCTTTGGGTTTGGGTCTCAGCCCATGAACTCATCTAATACCCTAACTCCACTCAACTTCCTTCATTCATTTTCATTTCCTAACACTCTCAAGCTCAAGAAAAAAATGGAGGAAAAGAATGGGAAATAGAAATTCCTAAACCCTAGTTTTGATTAGGAAACTCAAATTCAAGTCCAAAATCAAGGAGAAGCTTAGGTAAGCATCCTCTTCATCTTCTCATTCTCTATCTCTCTTCAATTTCAGAAATTCCTAAACCCTAACTTAGGAAATATTTGTTTATTAGCTTAGATCGGAGCTTCTTGAGTTGAAGTTAAGGAGGAATTGGCCTTTCCTTTGTTTTAGAGCTTCTCATTCGTGTCTTTGAATTTTAAAGGTGAGTTCTTTAACTCACATCTACGTCTATAACTTTCTTTGTTGTTAGATATGAATTCCTAACATTTGTGCATGATCATTTGCTTTTGATTTGAATTGATTTGGTGAATTTCCAAATTTTGGTGTTTTGGTCCAATTTTATGAAAATCCTACTATGGATGTTTGGACATGTTGTTTGGGGTGTATCGAAGAGCCTTTAAGGCTGGGTTGTCGCTTGGCGTAAATCCTTAGTCGTCGTTGCTTGTCCGATCGCTCCCGATACGTTTTGGCCCCTTTTGCCTAGGCAAATTATTGCCCAGACCGGGTGACCAGACGTCTGGTTACCAAGTCCAGACGTCTGGTTTGGACCTAGAGCAAAAATATATGCACGTAGAATTTTAAAAAAAGACAGAGACTAATTCCAAACATCTGATTTTTTTGTTCAAACGTCTGGATGGTTTCAGACGTCTGGATTGCCGAACCAAACGTCTGGGAGGTTTTTCTGGAATTTCCAGAACCTAAATCCAAACGTATGGATTGACCCTCAGACGTTTGAAACTGTTCATTTTTGCCTGTTTAGGCTGTTTTGGAGGGAATTTCCAATGTTAATCGATTTTAGTTGCTCTGATTAGTTGTTACCACTTTTATCGACTTTGATGACTTCTTTTTCGGGATTTTTGGGAATATCCAATTTTGATAGATTCGGTATCGATTTCTATGGATTTGATTCACGTCTCTGTATATGGATTTTTGGTGATTGATTGTTTCTACAATCATTTATGTGATTTGTCACTTTAAAATACAAAGGTTTCTATACTAGTAGTAAATACTCAAACTCTTTCACAACCACGATTTCAACACTACTTTTAAATACAAAGCTCGTTTTAAAACCGTTTTCCAATCTATTAGTATATACAAACCTTTACCTCATTTGTATAAGAAATCTAATTAAACAGCTTAGCAAAACAAGTGGTATGAAACGCTTGCGTTTATTTTGTCGGTTAATTCTTAGACTTGTTCGATTGAAATCTTGTGATAATTTTTGAGTGGAAATCTACAATTTGTTCGTAAATAATTAAGTTAAGCCAGTGGTTATGGGACATGAAGCTAAACTCATTTATTTACTAGCTTAGTGTAATCGACACTTTTCATTGATCAATGGTGATCCTTTTATGGTTTAGACTAGCGATGTGCGATGTCTCTTTGTCCGCGTGTGGGACTGTACCCAGTTCTATTGAGCTTCGTCTCATTCTTTTTATAGGCTAGCGACCTACGGGCTTTATGGAGTTCGGTTCATCGGGCGTACCATTATTGCACTACGTCGTCGTTCCGAATTATTTGAGTTTTGGGATCGTCGGGCGTACCGTTATTGCACTACGTCGTTGTTCCGAATTATTTGAGTTTCGGGATCGTTGGGCCTATCGTTATTGCACTACGTCATTGTTCTGAATTATTAGAGTTTCGGGATCATCGGGTGTACCGTTATTGCACTACGTCGTTGTTCCAAATTATTTGAGTTTCGGGTTCATCGGGCGTACCTTTATTGCACTACGTCGTTGTTCCGAAATATTTGAGTTTTAGGTTCGTCGGGCATACCGGTATTGCACTACGTCGTTGCTCCAATTCATTTGAGTTTCAGGTTCATTGCGCGTATCGTTATTGTACTACGTCATTGTTCCGAATTACTTGAGTATCCGGTTCATCGGGCATACTGTTATTGTACTACGTCGTTGCACCGGCTCTATGGTTAGCGACCATGGGTTAGTGACCTATTTGTGATGCACGTGTTGGTGAGTTTTCATGCTCCCGTTTGTGATAGGCCTTCCCTCTTGTGATTTCTGGATTTCTAGTTGATGGTTTCTAGAATTGGTATTTCACCAATTTTGATGATAGGCATTGATGAGCTCTATCAATTATTTATGGTTTTGGTGAATAATTTAAAGAATGTGATTCTTTTTGGATGTTTGAGATGATTTGAGATATTGTATGATTTTTGTTGTTAATTGATGTATACTTGTCACAATATGGCATTATTGTTATCATACATTTTAGTTATATCTCTTATCCTATCTCATTTTATCTGATATTTATAGCTAGACTGATACGTTTATTATTTTCTTCTTAAATAATACTCGGGTCAGACCGAGGTATTTCAGGTGCTTCTGCTTGACTTCTTATCAGGGTTTGTCACTTGACTTTTGGCTAACTACTTTAGCTTAGTAGTTTTTGTTTGTATACATTCGAGATATAGACTCCTTGATGTATACTTATTCTTTTGTCTTGCACTTGTATCTATTCTTTTGTGATGTAGTGGATCTTGTATGACCACTATTTTGATGTACACTTTTATGTGTTAAATTCATATCTGTTTCCGCCTTTGTGATATGAATGTCTGTGACTGATTTGTGTTATGTTTATTTCTATATTTGTTTCCAAAATCCACATAGCCACTGTGTGGTAGCTTTGAGTTTGTATTTGATATGTTGGATTTCCTCTTAAAATGAAATATAACTTATATTATCTGACATATCGGTGCTCGCACAAAGCAATTACACAGATGGTCGCTCCTCAACAGCCTTATTCCTCGTGCTAGTCGACGGCATTACCCCGTAGTGTCCTTGGCTAGTGTGAGTATAGAGGTGGGGCGTCACACTTTCCGTTTGCTAAGCTATATTCCATACTTTGAACATTTTGCCTTGCATATCTATTAATTTCATTCAATCTCGGCTTGATACTACTATCTGTACTTGATTTATGGGTCCTATAATTATCGCTCTGGACTCATCGGCCTTGATAATCATGATGTCCGTTGGGTTAAATCCACCTATTTACTGCCTTGGCAAAAGTGGGTTAACACTTTGCCCCCCAAAATCTGAAGTCCATAATCCATCGATAGCCATATTATCCAATCCATTGCTAGTCCAAATCCATGATCACTCTGGATCGGTAGTCGGTAGTGAAATTCGTGACCATTCCATGTCAATATCCCATTCTGAATCCACGATCTTTCGGACCGTTTTATTCAAATCCTCGACGTCACCGAGTCATTAGCCAAATCCTAAACTGCTCTAGGCCCATATCCAAATCCATAGCTGTTTGAAGCTGATCAACAAATCCGTAACCTCTCTAGGTTGTTATCCTAATCCAAATCCACGATCTCACCGAATCCTTGCCGAGCACAATCCATACTCAATGACCTGAGTAGGCCGATCCATCGCGTTT
Source organism: Allium fistulosum (assembly GCA_030737815.1). NCBI lineage: Eukaryota > Viridiplantae > Streptophyta > Magnoliopsida > Asparagales > Amaryllidaceae > Allium > Allium fistulosum. Next base: position 487,420,516 of record CM060901.1, read on the forward strand.
AAGCGAAGCAACCTACCCCTTGCCAGGCATAGTCCATACCTGACGAGCTTGATTTCTTTGGATCCTTGCCGAGCACAATCCATACTTGACGACCTGAGTAGGTCGATCCATCGCATTCGGGCGAAGCGACCTACACCTTGCCAGGCATAGCCCATACCTGATGACCCTGATCTCTCCAGATCCTTGCCGAGCACAATCCATACTCGACGACCTGAGTAGGTCAATCCATTGCGTTCAGGTGATGTGGCCTACCTCTTGCCAAGCATAGTCCATACCTGACGACCTTGATCTCTTCGGATCCTTGTCGAGCACAATCCTTACTCGACAACCTGAGTAGGTCAATCCATCGCGTTCGGGCGATGCGACCTAGTCCATACTTGACGACCTATATTATCCATTACATTGATCCAAATTTAAGCATTCCCAAGTCCATAAAATAAGAGTCCGTACAACTAATAAACCAGAGTTCAAATAAAACCGGAAAAACAAGAGTTCGAGGCAAACAAGAAGAAGGGAGAAAAAACAAATTTCATAAACCCTAGTATTACGGTTTATCATCATCTCAGAGCATGCCTAGGGACCGTCCTCGATCTCGTACATGTGTAAGTGACTTAGCAATCTTACTATGGAGTTTGCTACTTTTACTATGCCATCCCGATCAATTGATAACAAGTTGATGATAATGCCTTGATCATATGCCATTTTCATTCAAGGTAGACGATGGCTGCTCCTGTTCCACCATCGTAGCCCGAATCCTTACGTATTGTTGTAACTGACCATTCCTCATGTGTTCCTCAATGATATCCTTCAAATGCCCGTTGTCATTTGTATTGTTCCCATCTAGCTCATGGAATAGGCAGTGCTTTCCTGATGTCCGTTCGCGTTTGGAGGGTTTCCTCCTTACCGGCCTCCGATATGGAAGGCGCCCTCGAGTATCCAGATATATCTATTCAAGGGTTTCATTCAATTCCAAGTAAGAAGAGAATCAGGGTTCCCACCTCTGTCGCTTCAATCCATCGAAGCTATTATCCATGTTCTGTTTATCCTTTTCCTTTCCTGATCTTTCACTGAGCAGTTCTCCGCCTCGTATCGTATTAACTTCCATTGCGTTTTTATCAGCTTTCGCATCTTCTTGTCGTAGAAACCTCTCTGCTTCATAGTAGAATTCCCCGATATCCAACGGTGGATCCCGTATAAGTGATATCTTAAAATTTGAATTATCTGCAACTTCTGGCACTGCCACCATCAAAACCAACGATGGATCTAGTCGATCCACCGAAACAACTACCGCATTGAACCTGGTTAAGAAATTATTGAGTGATTCTCCTGCACATTGCTTTACTGATGTCAATTTCATCACATTCTTGGGTCTTGTAATGTGAACCCGAAACTGCTTTATAAATCTTTCGACCAATTCCGTCCATATGCTAATAGAACTGCTCTTCAATTGTAAGAACAATAGTGCAGCTACTCTGTTAAGTACAAGGGGAAGCACAGTGCCAAGACGTCTTTCGATGCCCCCAGTACTTCCATGTGCTGTATATACCTCATCATATGCATAGTTGGATCCGACTTTCCGTCATAAACTTCCAGTGTTGGTAGTTTGAATTCTTGTGGATTCCTAGCATTCCTGAAATAGGAGGACTTCTATTTACATCCTCCAGATCCCTGTTCACTAATCCTCCACGCATAGCTCACCTTATCATCTCTGCAAAACTGTCATTGCCTTCCAGTGGTAGTCTCCTACCATCATGTCCAAGCTACCCCCCCCCCCCGAGTCTACGAGGGAATTTTGAAGCATATTCCTCCGGACGAGCATCCAAATTCCAATTTGCACTAAGCTCCATGGGATCGATCGTAGGTCCTCCAACATCACGATCAACCAGAACCGGGGGCATGCCCCCTAGCCTTTGGGGATCGGTACCAATCCCTTTGGAGGGATCAGTGCCGATCCCTCTAGGATGGCAGGGGACAGCCCCCGGCTGCTCTGTTCTATTCCTTTGTCTATTAGCCCCATTTCCATGCTCCTAGTTCTGATTTCCAGCATTTCCTACTACTTCAACTCCTTGATTCCATACTCCAACTTCTCTAAACTATTGGACTAAATTCTGCATCATCTCCTCCTGTCTTTTCAGCATCCTATCCTGCATAGCATCCTTCATCGTTTTCATTTTATCTCTGGTGATGTAGACAGATGCTAGATTAGCTCCAGTTCCCAAGGAAGCCTCCTGACTCCCTTCATGGTGGCTCCTTTCAGGTATCACTCTCCTTGTTGATTGCCTAGTCATTTCTATCTAGATCCAAGTATCCAAGCTTCCAAATCTAAGATCCTAGCCTCCAAATCCTCAAGTGCAAGTCCTTCTCAGTGAAAACACCAAAATGTTGGGTTCAAAATTGGCCACCAACACCCAATTATGCAAAAGCTCCAATATCCAATCCAATCATAGAAATATGAAGAGAAATAAATGAAGAACAAAATTAAAACAATCAAAAAGCAAGTGAAAGGAGAGAAAATTTATAGTGATTCGACTAACTCTAGCCTACGTCCACTCCCAAATAATCCTTTTTATTATACTGAAGCTTGTTTACCGTTACAATTTGAAATCCAAGAATAAAATTGACAGAGTGTAGCCTTGGTTAAAGATAAAGAGAAGCGGAAAGAACATCCATTTTCTAACGCCATGCCTGCTGTAATTATAGGGGATGATGTGCAAGGATCGGGCTGAAATTTTGACAGAAGGTTCGAGAGACCAAGACGAGGCCACCCAAAAATTTCTCGACCCATTGGGGCCCACAATAGGGATCGATACCGATACTGATCCATATTTTAGTGTCCAATTGGGGTGTGATCCCTCTGTGGGATTCTCCATGATGTTAACTACTTGCCTTCCAAATTTCGTGCCATTTTGACTTACGGTTTGTGAGACATCGCATTTTCCGTGAAGTAGTATTGATTGAATTCTGATTTCCGCCGATCTCTCTAGAGGGATTGGTACCAATTCCTCCAACTTGCTCCAAATACTATGCGATCCCTGGTGGAGCTTCTCCATGTTGAATTATGCTTAGCCTCCAAGTTTCACGTCAATTGGACTAGTAGAACTCAAATATGGGTTGTTTCCTGCATGAACGCTCTTGCATTTTGGTATATGCCGATCCCTCCTCAATGAAGCTTGCCGATCCATCTTCTTCAATAAAGCACGCCGATACCTCTTAATCAACTACGTTGATCCCTCCTTCATAAGCTAAAGCACGCCGATCCATCCTAATTTGTAACGACCCGGATTTTTTCTCCAAAAATCCCGAATTGTTAAGGAAAAAGAAAAAGAAAGAGATAGAAGAAGAAGAAAACAGAAACATCAACACACAGAAACCTCACATTCGCAGCGGATCAAAATATAATATCACATAAATAACAGTTTTACAAATAAGAACTGTATCCATACACTTATACATTTTATACATCAGAGTTATACTATTACACAACACAGGACAATTTGAAAACATGTCTTAGATAATCAATAATAATATACACAACGAATTTCACTCCATACGTTCCTGCCATCCAGCTTGCCTCCTGAGCTCCAGAACGTCCTTACCTGAAAATCTGTAATACTCGGTCTGACCCGAGCATTACATCAAAGTAACACCCGAGTCAGGCTGGAAACCAGCGTGAGTAAACTCATCTAACATGAAATTTCAATCCATAGATCTTATATAAAATCAGGGTAACTCGTATCTTCTACGAGTTCTTACTTATTTTATTCAAACAATTTATTTCATAAAATAATATCTAAGTATCGTTACTTAGTTCCAATGATCCAGATTACTCGATTTATTTCATTCCAGCCTATTCGATTTACAAAACAAATCTATAAAGAATTATAGATTACAAATCGAAGTGGTTTCGGGTATATTTCTGATACCCGACCCCGGTCTCTTCGAATCAAAAGTCATCCTTTAAACCAAGATTTTTCAGTTAAACAAGTTAATTTAAATTCAGGATATCATATTCATATAACAAATCTATCACAGACAGATAACTTACGTTATCACAATTCATCCAAAACATCTCATCTCACAATCACATATCAGATATATCAACTAATCCAAGGCATCTAATATCGTTCAACTAATCCATAACAAGTCAATTCATTCTTAATTAATTTAATTAATCTCTAATTAAATTAATTACTAACCTTTAATTACTTGGATTACCTTAATCCATCTTTCTTAATATTAATTAATTATAAATTAATTAATCATTTCTTAATTATTTATCTTAATTAATCTTCCTTGATTAATTATTCCTTAATTACAAAAAGTAATTATTCTTTACTTACCCCTTTTTATTAATCATTCTTGATTAATTTCTTTTTAATTACATTAAGTAATTAGCCTTTAATTAATTTTAATAAACGAATTAACCTTAACCATTTATAATAATTAAACTTTAATCAATCCCATTAAGTAATTAATTAATAAATAGATGATCCTTTAATTACTTCCATTAATTAATTATTCTTTAATTAATTTCCTCAATTAATCCATATTTAAATCATTTAAAATAAGTTAATTATTATCTATTCTTAAATCATTTAAAATAAATGAATTATCCTTCTTAATTTCACAATTTAATTTTCTTTAACTAATCAACCCTTAATTAAGATAAATTCTATATTTTATAATTGATTTATTAAGTCCTTATCATTTAAACTTTATTTAAAACAAACATTTAAGTAATCAATTAAAATTTACACATCTAATTTAACTTCTAAAATCATTTGAACTTTAAAAGTTTATTTAATAAATTTTAATACAAAAATCATATTGAAAATCTATGTTTTTATCTTTTAAAAACTTATTTATTAATTATATAAAACTTGTTAAAACAAATTTTCTAGAAAAAAAATTAGTTTAATAGTTAAAATCTTGTTTATCTTTGTTTTTAAAACTCAGAACATTATAAATATAAAACTTCTTTTGCTTTAAAACTTAGAACAATTGCTGTTTAATTTTCTCTCGACCAACTCACCACTAACCCGAGTAAAACACTCAAAAACTCGAAGCAACTCTCGAGTATCCCCACTACGTTATCTGATCCGAGTAAAACACTAAAATCCCCGAAGTAACACTCGCGTCCAAAACCCACTTCCCTGCTTCGAGTAAAACTCGAATTCCCCTGGATAAAAACCCGAGCCTCCAACCTTCTTCTCCAAAACCAACTTCCAGATGCACTCAAACGTACACGTGCACGTGCACCATCACGCTGGACGTCGATGATCTCCATTCTGGTCTCCGGCAAGTCATCTTCCATCTCGACATCACGTTCGACCATCAAATCTACTCGATTCGTACTAGACTCGAATCCAACCAAAGAACCCATCAGCTCGAACGCCATTGCCAGTAACTTCCATCACCACGGCAACCCCCAGCCTCGAGAAAACCCACCACCTTCACCGTAGCTCCGCCTCACTTCACTCTACCTCCAGGGCCCTACGCGATCGCCTCTGGTTGCCTATCGATGCCGCGAAATCCATATGAACGTCACGAGAAAAACAGGGTCTTAAACCCTAACTTGATCAATTCCGATCAATCCCCTCATTAATAAATTCCAAATTGATTTTTCCTATGATCTCCAGAATTTCTACCACCTACAGCTTCAACCCCGAAACCTATCACCTCTCCGATCGCCAGGATTTGCCTAAAATAGCATTTCCGTTCATCTCACCATTTCTCACGAATTTAAATCTTAAAATTTATGTTTTACATACTAAAATTCGTGATTTCCCATCACGAATCCATCCATGCAATACAAACTTAAAATTGATTCAATTAATTTTTGACCATAATAAGATTTTTACTGTAAATTTTGAAATTTGAACTAAACATCCATTATAAAAACCTATAATTATTTTTAGAAGGAAGATTACATGATTTCAAACAGCCTTTGTTTACAAATCAAAAGCTAGTTTATATTAAAAATAGAATTATTGAATTTATTAAGAAGATGAATCCTGTTTATATGCATACAGAGACCATCACAGGCATTTCAAACATTCCTATACAAACATGCATACATTAATTTCCAAGCATTTCAGATATATAAACATGCATTCATATCATATTACTAAGTAACACAATTTACATAAACATCCATCACATGCATCCATCACAACAGATTTTCTTAAAACTGTTTTTAAGAGAAAATGTTTACTCACCTTACTAAAAGAACAGAGAAGCCTGGAAATGCTTGAATTTGCAACTGAAAACTTGGTTTTGATCTTTTAACTTTGAAAACTGAAAATGCTTTGAATTGATCTGGAAACAACACTTGATTTTGAAACTGGAACTTGATCTACTAGCTTTCAAGTTTGATTATGAACTTTGCTTTGAGCTTTGAACTTGAACTTCTAGTTGAATTTTTGAACAGAAATTTATTCCTTCTTGTTTGATTTGCTTCAGATCTGATTTTCTTTATTTTGATTTAGAAAAAGAACTGGTAAAAGAAATGAAAGAGAGGGATAGAGAGGATTATATAACCTATTTTATCTTTTTATTAATTATTTTAAAACTCAAAGACACTTGTAAATTTTATGATAAGGTTTGTTTACACTTGTGACTACATGCATTCTTAAGCTTACATTTGTTAAATTGTATTTATATTTACTTGTAATTAATATGTATTTATAAAATAATCATAACTTAGTTTTATATTTAAACTTTTTCTTTTGTTTATCTATACATAACTTAAAATAAAATGTTAAAAAAATCCAATTATACATTTATAAATAAATTTATACAAATATAACAGTATATGTATCCCTTATTTATAGTTATAATTTTTTTTAAAGATAATGATATAAAACTAATTACATACTAACAAAAATCATGTATACATATTATTTTTGATCCAATTTATTTCTAAGATGTTTATCTTTTGAATTTCAAATTCAAATTCAATTTAAAAATCCAATCTAAAATCAACCCAAATATATATTTAAACAAACACAAATTCAATTTTGTTTAAAAATAATAATTTTTCAAATTAAATTATTATACCAATAGATTATCAAATAAATATTTATCCAGATATAAATATTTATTTCCTGATTTATCAGTATTTCTACCAATTGACCTAGTTAATTATCAATTAACAGATATGCCAAAATCTGGGTTATCACATTCCTCCCCCCTTTAAAACTTTTCGTCCTCGAAAAGGAATGAAGCTAAAATTTATTATTTACTTATTATCAGATAAATTTTTTTGTGGAACAATTTAAACTATAAACTCCCTTTATAAAAAGAATTTTTTTTTAAAAAAAAATATTTTAAAATCTATATAATATTACAAAAATAGTTTTAAAAAAAATACTTTTATAACTCGATGTTTCAACCAGTCCATCCTTGTTCTCACAGAAATTCAGTCATACGTTGATCAGGCGTAAGACTGAAAATCTATAAGTACTTAGTAGACCCGTTTTCAACACCCAGTGAAAATACTAGAAAGTATTTTGATGAAAATATAGAAAACACTTTTGGTGAGAATGCTCTGGAAATCATCACTCCTCCATGGTCGCAGTTAACCCGATGGTTACGTTGCCGTCCCGGCAAAATCCACAGATAACTGTAGGTCTCCGCGCTCCTCGATTACGCCATGGAACCCGCTACAGATCGCAGTTATACCCGGGCCTTATGTTGCTATCACAGCACAAACCCATATAACTGTAGGCATCAGCGCCACCGAATTTCGCTGCCAAAAGAATGAAACTCCTCCACTCGACCATAGACCGCAGTCTACCGATGTTGCGCTGCAATCCCGGCAAAATCAAGTGTAGACTATTGGCACTCATCCTCCACACGATTTTCTCTATGGTCCCCATAGTAGATCGCAGCGACATCGAATTACATTGTCGTCACAGCGTAACCCAAATTCCCCTGTAGGCAACAGCGCCATCGACTTTCGCTACCAAATAATCCTCAGGAACTAGTTTGTCCGGACTCCTCACAGGATCAACTTTAGAATCCCCCCTTGGGGTTCAAGGCAGTACCACCCTGTGGTACTCCTAAGAAGTTCATTTCAAGGGAGCGCCTTTTTCCCCAGAGCTATACTCAAAACATTTTATACTATACATTTATAGTATCTTCAAATCATACCCTTTATGATTTATCAAAATCTCCTTTACACAAAATCGATTACCAAAATCGATAATTCTCAAATTAGGCTTTCCAAATTCCCAAAATTAATTTTTCCAAAAATCAAAAGCCTTTTTAGAAATCCATAGGTTCCCAAAATCTTTTTCAAAATTATTCTCATAAGATCCTTTATATATATATAGATATATATAACTTTGAAAATCTTTGGATCACTTCAAACTTGTATAAAACCTCTTTTATACTTTAAACATTTCAGAATCCTCTTTATTCTGGCTAGATTCAATAAGGGAAGAGTTATCTTATATAACAAAGATATATAACTTTATTTTATTCCAAATCAAATATTCAAATTTGATTACTCTTTTATAAAGTTATTAACCATATCATCTTTCTATAAAATGAGTTCTAATCACAGAAATATTCAACTCCCATTCTATTTCATAATATATTTCACAAAATATACTTTTCGTTTCAAAAACCATTTTACAGTTTTTTTTTTCTACAAAATTTCAATATCAATTTCATTCAAACCCGTACGATGTACACATATCATCTGTACGCTATATCAATCTAATCGCTCAATCGATCACACAATTTCACTTCCGAACTAGTATCGTCCACCCGACTTCCTAGTGCGGACTCAGATCTGGTTTCTAGATCATAAACCGTCATTCTCCTTGCATAGTCACAACTATGATAGAGAATATCCAGAACCAATCAAAAATCCATATCCAGGTTCGCCGTCGAAAATCGAGCGAAAAATCCCAACTCGGATCGATAATACTATCTCAAAATTCTGTGTTCGAATCTGGATCAAATCACTATGCGAATAGAATAATATACGTACATCCAACGTATTTAACTTCATTGATTATTAGCCAAATCAATTCTCTTTTCTATTCACATTTCCTTTACTTTCATTCTCTTACTCTCAATTGCTTCCATTTCCAATTGAGTTATTACTTCAATTACAAACAGTTTGAACTTTGACTTATTTAAATTTAAAAATAGCTTGAAAAAGTTTAAAATAGATAAGTAGTTGGAAAATAGTTATTAGTTTGTAAAATAGCTGTAAAATAGTTAAGTAGGTATAAAATAGTTAGATAATTGCAAAATAGTTTTTAAAATAGTGATTAGATATAAGTAACTGAAAAATAGTAATTAGTTTATAAGACAGTTTCAAAATAGTTAAATAGTTCCAAAATAATTGTAAAATAAGTATAAGATAGTTTGGGTTTAAGAAGAAAGATTGTATAGTAAATAGTTTGGAAAAATATACTTGTATTAAAACAATTTGAAAATAATCCAGAGCCAAACTATTTAATTTCCCAATCTCCATTTCCAATTAATTTCCCATTAATTCAATTTAAATTTCCACTTCCATTTAAATTGACTCAATACTTCAATTTCCATTGAAATTGATTTAATCCCAATTCAAGTTATTTATTCAAACTTATTTAACTTCCTCCAAGTTAAATTTACTTAATCCGGTCAACTTTCACAATTTGAATTCCCATTCAAATTTTAAACTTCAGATTAATAGTCTTTCCCCTTTTAAGTTTAAAAACTTACTTTACTTTGGGTTTCACATCACATTCCAATTTAAAACTCAACACTAAGTGTTTATTTCAAATCATCATTGGTATTATGTATGTTCCTCATATATACATTTTCTTTACACACCCAGTTATACTTTAATTTTTTTTTAAACCACCTTTGGTTTTAATTCAAAACAAACTTCTTTTAAACAATTTCAAGTTTTCTGGATTTAGATTTAAAATTTCACAATTTTTAATTATCTTCAATTTCAATTTATAAGTTATACTCACTTAAATGTTTACTTCCCTAAACATTTCATTTTGCTAAATCATTAACAACATTCATTATTAAACACAATTACCATTTATGATAATAACCAAGATTATCATATTTGGAAACCAATTCATTATTATCTTTATTCTTGATAACATTTCTACAAATTCAAGATTTTAATTTCAGTTTGAATTCATTTCAAACTTATCTTTATTCAATTGGCTTTATTTCTATTACCACTTAATTTAATTCCAATATTTTAACAACCAATTACCTTAATATTTATTAGAAAGAAATATCATTTTATATATCAAAATATATTCTTATATAAAATCATTTAAAATCCTTATATAAGAAAATAACAATTACGCTCTCATATATATATACACTCAACTCGTTCTAGGGTACCATTGACCCTATTCTTAACGAGTAATCCCAACAGAGCCAAGGTTCTCGCTTAAACTTCAACTCTGATACCAAATGTAACGACCCGGATTTTTTCTCCAAAAATCCCGAATTGTTAAGGAAAAAGAAAAAGAAAGAGACAGAAGAAGAAGAAAACAGAAACATCAACACACAGAAACCTCACATTCGCAGCGGATCAAAATATAATATCACATAAATAACAGTTTTACAAATAAGAACTGTATCCATACACTTATACATTTTATACATCAGAGTTATACTATTACACAACACAGGACAATTTGAAAACATGTCTTAGATAATCAATAATAATATACACAACGGATTTCACTCCATACGTTCCTGCCATCCAGCTTGCCTCCTGAGCTCCAGAACGTCCTTACCTGAAAATCTGTAATACTCGGTCTGACCCGAGCATTACATCAAAGTAACACCCGAGTCAGGCTGGAAACCAGCGTGAGTAAACTCATCTAACATGAAATTTCAATCCATAGATCTTATATAAAATCAAGGTAACTCGTATCTTCTATGAGTTCTTACTTATTTTATTCAAACAATTTATTTCATAAAATAATATCTAAGTATCGTTACTTAGTTCCAATGATCCAGATTACTCGATTTATTTCATTCCAGCCTATTCGATTTACAAAACAAATCTATAAAGAATTATAGATTACAAATCGAAGTGGTTTCGGGTATATTTCTGATACCCGACCCCGGTCTCTTCGAATCAAAAGTCATCCTTTAAACCAAGATTTTTCAGTTAAACAAGTTAATTTAAATTCAGGATATCATATTCATATAACAAATCTATCACAGATAGATAACTTACGTTATCACAATTCATCCAAAACATCTCATCTCACAATCACATATCAGATATATCAACTAATCCTAGGCATCTAATATCATTCAACTAATCCATAACAAGTCAATTCATTCTTAATTAATTTAATTAATCTCTAATTAAATTAATTACTAACCTTTAATTACTTGGATTACCTTAATCCGTCTTTCTTAATATTAATTAATTATAAATTAATTAATCATTTCTTAATTATTTATCTTAATTAATCTTCCTTGATTAATTATTCCTTAATTACAAAAAGTAATTATTCTTTACTTACCCCTTTTTATTAATCATTCCTGATTAATTTCTTTTTAATTACATTAAGTAATTAGCCTTTGTTTGCACAAAAAATGGACAAACACCTCAAAGTTGTATGATTTAGTAGATCTTATGTTGTTCTTAGTGATTTGGGTGATTTATGCAAATATATGAAAAGCAGGGGGCTAAACTGTAAAAAGACACGCAGATTTATAGTGGTTCAGCCAGAATGTGCCTACGTCCACTTTATATGTTATTTCTCTTCTCTTGTTTTGATTACAAGTACAAAGCTTTGAAACAAGTAAAAGAAAGTTGTTTGAAAGTTCTCTCCGTGCTTGAGCTCTCAAACTTGTCCCCCATTGTTGTACCCTTGCCCCTCTATTTATAGAGTGAGGCTGGAGGTAGGGGTCTTGGATGTATACAGCTGCTGATGGGCCCGGGCTGATACAATCTGGCCTGGCAAATCTGGTTCTGCATCGTCTCGGTCCGGTGGTAAGTATGGTCCGGTAGGAAGCTTGGTCCGGTGGGAAGGCTTGGTCTGATGGAAGGCTTGGTCCGGTGGAAGGCTTGGTCCGGTGGGAGACTTGGTCCGGTGGAAGGCTTGGTCCGGTGGGAGACTTGGTCCGGTGGAAGGCTTGGTCCGGTGGGAGACTTGGTCCGGTGGAAGGCTTGGTCCGGTGGGAGACTTGGTCCGGTGGAAGGCTTGGTCCGGTGGGAGACTTGGTCCGGTGGAAGGCTTGTCTTGGTCCGGTGGTGAGGCTAGTTTGGTGTGGGCTTGGCTTGGTGGTGAGAAAATAGCCCAACATTTGCCCCCCAAAGCGGGGCATATGCCAGCGTATGCCTCGCTTTGTTTTAGCTCGGTCATTCTTATCCGGTCCGTATGCCGAGTTTGTTGGTCTGGTCGCCTTTGTTTGCTTATAAGTAGGGGCATCATGCTTTCGTTACTTCCTACCAAACACGACAGCCGAGCCAACTCTTCTTGCCGATTCAGGAGTATCGCCGAATCAAAGTGTTTAGCCGAACCAAAGGACATCTTCTCACCGAATCAGGTATCGTTCTTCTCCTTTCCTGCCGAATGTTTTTTTTTACCGAATGGACACGGGGACTCCAAGTGCCGAATGAAGTCACATACTTGTTTATATTCGAATGAAACTGATACCGGATGGGACTTCTACCGAATGAAGTCATATACAGGTCTATATCCGAATGAAACGAATACCGGATGGGACTTCTACCAAATGAAGTCATATACAGGTCTATATCCGAATGAAACGAATACCGAATGGGACTTTTTTACCGAATGAACTCCCATATGTGAATGCCGAATGAACCTTTAACCTTCACCTTGCCGAATGACAATGGGAATTTGAGTATTTATGAGTGAAACTCTAGATTGCACACACTCGCTTCTTTACTTCCTTTAGTCTAACGACATTCTTCTTTTTGTTTGCAGATAATGTCTCGTAAGGCGGAAACTCGATCAGACAAAAAGAAATCCGGGGGCGAAGGAAGCTCCTCTGCCGTGCCCCCAGCTCAGCCGAATCCCGAACGTCACGGACCAATCCCGAGATCACTAGTGGACGGGTACGGCCCTCAGGAAATTCTGAACTCCCCGCCCGATTGTTTTCCTAGTTCCCTCAAGGAGGAGCAGCTTGATGTCATCTCTTGTTCTTTCGGAATCGATAGGGCACGAATGCTGTTGCCTGGGAGAGATGTTATGCCATACGACCCCCCTGAAGGGTACTTTGCTTACAGCAGATACCACTGCATGTGTGGTGCCATTCCGCCTCTTAATGCTTGGGTAATCAGCTTCCTCACATATCCCAAGGTGGCCCCATTCCAGCTTCAACCCAACTCCTATGCTATACTGGTGAGCCTCTTCGTCATTTTCCAGAGGAAGTATGGTCGTGCTCCTTCCAACCGGGAGATCCGGTACTTGTATAATTTGAGGGGCTATAAGAAGGGGTCCCCATACATTAGCTTGGAGTCAGCCGTGACCTTCAAACCGGTCTTGGATTTGTATTCTAAATTCAGCATGTTCAAGAAAGAGTGGTTCTTTGTCAGGGACGACTCTGTTTCAATTGGGCGCTTTACTTCTGGATGTAAGTTGATGCTTTTACTTATAATTTCCATTCCGATTGCGATGCATCTTCTCATACTCTCTCATTTTTGCTAGCGACAGGTGGCTTTGCGATTGTGGAGACTGACCGCCTGGTTCAGACGGCGGTTGAGATAGAAGCTATTCTTGGGAAATACAGATCATCTGCCTTCCTGATCAGAAATGCGATCCTTCTGGAGTACAACTTAATCCTCCCACAGCAGTCAGTAGTTAAGCTGAGGGAGACGGCGGAGGAGAGGGCGGCTGCTCAGACCAAAGAAGGTGTTTCTGTGGAGAGTAGTAAGAGGAAACCTTTCACAAAACCTCCAGCTGTCGGAGGTAAGAAACTCAAGAAGTCGGACGGTCCCTCCCCCAGCAATTGTCCACTTACCCGGGAGGAGGAAGACATAGAGGAGGAAAGAGGCGAGGGTGGAGATGGTCGGGAAGGTGATAAAGGTGGCGATGGCATCGGGGCCTTACTCCCTGGGCAAGCGGGCGAGATTCAGGAGTGGACGGATGATGCGTTCCATCAGGCTTTCGAGGGGCTGGATGAAGATCCGGCTTTGGTAGAGAAAACCGGGAAAGTGGACAAGGCCGGTACTGGTGCAAGTGAGTCTTCTCAGACCATTCCAGCCAAGGTGGTTCCGACGACTCAAGGTGAATTCTTGACTCCTGCATGCTTCATTAATGATAGGGACTTAGGAATATTTTATGACCCGCTCCCGTCCTGGAATGAAATCCAGGACTCATTGCAGTATCCTACTCCTCCCCAGGGTTTGTACAACCACAGCTGTGTTTCTTTTCCTTTTTTTTTAACTTGTAATTTACCGTGTTTCTCGAATCATATAGTGATGTAAGTTGGTGACACTTGTTCTTTATATCAGGAGCAGGCAAGACGTCCAAGGCCTCAGACCTTCGACACAGGCTTGAGCAGTATAAGCTTTCCAAAACTTCTGCTAAGCCGAAGCCCTCGACCCAACGCTCCGGGGATGTAGTCGGCTACCGTCCTCTTCTTGGGGTCATCGAGGAGGGTATTCAGCAGAGGAAGAGGAGTCATCCTTTATCCGAACCTTCGCCCGGTCCTCAGTTTCCGGCTCAGCCTCTTCATGATATCACTGAGGAGGGTAGCGAGTTTGCACCCTCTCCACACCCGTCCAGAAACCCTTCCGTTACTCATATTGACCGTCCTGACTTGGCTCGTAATCCATTTGCGGGTCATCCTGATCTGGATCCAAGTTCTCACGACATTACCTTTGACGAGGTTACTGGTGAGCACCTTCTTCCCCGCAATCCCATGGTACGGGTGCTTGATGAAGCTAAGTCCTTAGATCTTGATCTACTTACCACTCGGATAGTTACCATGGGAGATGAGGCCAAGGCTAATATTGATCGGGTAGCGGAGGAGACTAAGAAGCTGATGGGTCATCATGCCCGGCTGGTTAAGGCTGGAGAGGAGATCGGGAGTGCCAACATCCGACTACGATTGGTGGTTTCGGATCAGGCCAAACAGCTTGCGGATCAGGCTATTCAGATTTCTCAGCATGAGGCTACTTTTGGACGACTGAAGAAAACCATGGAAGAGGCTAGTCGGGCCGAACTGCGGAAAATGGAAGTTATTTGCAAGGAACGGATCGACATGTCCATTGCCACAGTGGACGAGGTTCGGAAGGCGGATCTTGAGCAGGTAGAGGAGTTGTCCGGGAAACTTGGGGCTGCAGAGCTTGCTCAAGTTAGGCTGAAGGAAGAGATGGAGGTGATGCGGAGGGCCCTTCAGGCTGATTGCTCGAGATACCGATTG
The DNA here is from genome assembly GCA_030737815.1 of Allium fistulosum. NCBI lineage: Eukaryota > Viridiplantae > Streptophyta > Magnoliopsida > Asparagales > Amaryllidaceae > Allium > Allium fistulosum. Next base: position 487,435,912 of record CM060901.1, read on the forward strand.
GAGAGAGATGCCGCCGTCGAAAGGTTGTCGGCTTCCGAAGCCCAGATGAGGGAGTTTGAGGAGAATGAGGGAATGATGGACGAAATGCTCCAGGACATGTATTTCCGAACTTGGAAGCAGGGCAACCTCTCCTGGATGGATGATTTTCCCAGGGTCATGGCTAAGATCTATCTTCGGGCTTTGGAGGAGGCTAAAGCCGATGCGGATAAAGATGGTGGCGTGGTCTTTAGCATGGATGCGGTCACTGCTCAGTTTACCAAGGAGGAAAAGGTGGCGGTGAAAGAAGGTATGCGGTTGCTTGCCGCTGAGGAGGTAGGCGTGCAAGTAGAGGATGACGACCAGGATAGTCATGAAACAGGCGCTGGTAAGTCTCCCTTTTCTAGTTTCTCCATCAATTTGGTTGCTTACTGCTAATGAATCCTTTCTATGACTGAACAGGAGGTCTACAGAACAAGGATAAAGCTCCACTGCAGCCGGCCCCTTGATTATACCTGGAAAACTCTTGTTGTGGATTCGACAGGGTTGTACATGTTAGTCGAAAAACAGTAAAGTAGCCTTTAGGTTGCAATATTTTGTCGATTGTAGTAAATAGTCTTATTTTTGACGTGTAATTCTTTAGCTGATTTTGTCGTTTCTTGAATGTTTGCTGTTATTTTGGCATATCGTATGAGAAATATAGCTATGTATATTCTTGTAATTAAATTGTGTTCGATGTTAGATTCTGGTTCTAAATCATAATTTCATGACTTGCAATATTAGCGCGTGGTGTGAACAAATTATAGTCATGTATTTGTACATAAAAGAAGAAAATACCGCCCTTCATGTTTTAATCGTAGATGGCAGTCTTGAATATCTTGTATGACCAAGCATGGAATGTAGTCGAATGTCCTGCCACTGCGAATCCCTACACCCATTGGCGAGTATCTCCTACTCTGTATCATGTACTTTAGGGATTGTTATAGAGGATAGGGAAAAAGCTTTTTAATTAAAATTGAAATACGTGAAAAGGTAAAACTTCCAATCACGGAAGGCCTTCGATGTGCTTAAGTTCGTGGCAAACGGGTTTTGTAGTCACTTTCCCTAGCTGTGGGTCTTGGAGACATTCGTCACCCATCTTACGCCTCCGCGGGGAGTTAATTCTTTTTTACCACAGCCGTACTTAAGACACATCGGAGTCGAGATCGCGCACAGTAACTACCCGGGCCATTATGGCCCGCAATCGTGGGTATTATTCGATTTACTGTGGCCGGCTAGCGTGGGTGCCGATCATCAACTGTGAACTGCCCCTGGCTGGCCACACCTTATGTTGGGGCTTATAGTCGGTTCACAGTTGCCGGCGAGCCTAACGCCGTAATGAGCTGCCTCGGCTATAGTCGGCCTTCTCGGTGGCTTATAATCGGCTCATTACAGTTGGCTTTAAGGGCCGTCGCGAGCAATGAGTTAACCCGCAGCAAAGGGATGCTGGAGCAAAAGTGTCTCATTGGCGAGGGCATAGATTCGCATAGTACCTGTTGGGTCTTGTCCAGGTGAAGTTGCGTTGTGGAGTGCTTTGAATAGAAATGCTGTATACTCAGGATTTTGTTCAACAGAAAAGGATAAAGTTAACAAGCAGCCAAGATACAAAGGAATAAGTTAAAAAAGAGACAAGGTTTTTTAAAGTGGTTCGGCACAAAAAGGCCTACGTCCACTGATTCTCTTTGTTAATTCACTTCATATGGGCAATACAAGTTAAGAAAAGTATCGACGGAGGTGTTGGATGTTCCATGCCCTCTGGAACACCTCTCCGTCCACTGTTGACAAAATATAGGCTCCGTTGTAGAGATCTTTATGAATTACATATGGTCCATCCCAGATTGGGTCTAGTGCTCCAGGGCGAGGGAAGATTCGTTTGAGGACAAGATCCCCTTCCTGCAAGGTACGATGCTTGACTTTGGAGTTGTATTGTGCTGCCACTTTTTGCTTGTGGGCTGCTGTTTTAAGGACTGCATCGTTTCTTCTCTCCTCGATTAGATCCAAAGACATGTGAAGGAGTTCTTCGTTCTCTTCTGGGTTATAGTGGATCCGACGGTGGGAAGGCACAATAGTTTCTACTGGGAGCATAGCCTCCGATCCGTATGCCAAAGAGAAAGGAGTGTGCCCTGTCGATGTTCTGAAAGATGTGTGGTAGGCCCATAGTGCCGTAGGGAGTTCATCCACCCAAGCGCCCTTTGACTTTTCGAGCTTCTTTTTGATCAGAGCTTTCAGAATTTTGTTGACTGCTTCGACTTGTCCGTTTGCCTGGGGATATGCTACGGATGTGAAGCTTTTATGAATTCTGTGTTCTTGGCACCAGTTGGCGAATTCCTCGCTGTCAAACTGAAGTCCATTGTCTGATATGATTTTGAGTGGGACTTCGTACCTGCATAGAACATTTTTGATCAAGAAGTTAATAACTTTTGCTGAAGATACTTTATTTAGAGGTTCCGCTTCCACCCATTTGGTGAAATAATCAACTGCCACTATAGCATATTTGGCCCCGCCTCGGCCCATTGGTAGCTCGCCGATTAAGTCAATTCCCCATATTGCGAAGGGCCAAGGGCTAGTCATCTGAGTAATCTCGGTTGTTGGTAGCCGAGGGATCTTGGCAAATTTTTGGCATCTGTCACACTTCTTGACGAAATCTAAGGCGTCTTTGCTTAAGGTGGGCCAGAAATATCCGTATCGGAGTATCTTTTTTGCTAACGTTTGCCCTCCGGTGTGATCTCCACAGCTCCCCTGATGGATGTTGGATAAGATCTCCTTGGCTTCTCTCCCAGCGACACACCTTAATAACGGGTTAGAGAATCCACGCCGATAGAGGATGTCTTCTTGTATTGTGTAGCGGGATGCTCTCCTCAAGATTTTCTTGACTTCGTTACGCCCGTTGGGTAGAGTGCCACTTTGTAGGTAGTTTCGGATGGGAGTCATCCAAGTTGCTTCTTCGATTGCAGCTATCAGATTCACTTGCTCAAAACTCGAGGCCAGTTGCTTTGAGATGGTTACTGCCCCGAAGATGGTGATGTCTCTCACACTCGCTTGCTTTGCTAATTCGTCGGCCTCTCGGTTCTCCTCCCGAGGGATGTGTTTGACTAAGTAGTGGTCCAATCGGCTGAGAAGTAACTTGGTCTTCTTTAGATATGCTATGAGTCGTTCTTCTCGAGCTTGGAATTCTCCTAGTATTTGATTAACAATAAGCTGAGAATCGCTGTGAAGACACAAAGAATTGGCTCTGATTTCTATGGCAATTTCTAGTCCAGCTATCACTGCTTCATATTCCGCATCGTTATTGGTGGCAGCGAATTCCAGTCTTATAGCATAGTGCAGTTTATTTCCCCTGGGAGTGATTATTACCACACCTGCCCCCGAGCCTTGTTCGTTAGATGCACCGTCCACAAAGAGATTCCACTTGATATCTTCTGTTATTTCCAATTGCTCCCTATCCTCGTTGGTAGTGAACTCTGCAATGAAATCAGCCATGGCTTGTCCCTTGATGGCGGTGCGAGGGTGATAGGTGATATCATACTGACTTAGCTCAATGCACCATTTAAGTAGTCGCCCAGAAGTGTCAGGACGATGGAGTACCTGCCTCAATGGTTGATCGTTCAGAACTTTGATGGAATGGGATTGGAAGTAGTGACGCAGTTTTCGTGATGTGATTAGTAAACAGTATGCTAACTTCTCAAGCTTAGGATATCTAACTTCTGCCACAGTAAACCTTTTGCTGACGAAGTAAACTGGTCGTTGCGTGCGGTTGTCTTCCCTTACCAAGGCAGCGCTCAGGGCGTGGGATGACACAGCGAGGTATAGGTATAATTCTTCTCCTTCGCTTGGAGTTGAGAGCACCGGTGGTTTCTGGAGGTGTTCGATTAAGTGAAGGAAAGCGGTCAGGCATTCGTCAGTCCACTCGAACTTTCCTTTATCTTTCTTTAGGGCTTCGAAAAAGGGGACGCACTTGTCCGTTGCCTTGGAGATGAATCGGCTTAGGGCGGCCACTTTTCCATTTAGGCTTTGCATTTCCTTTCGGGTGGAAGGTATCTTGATATCCCTTAGCGCTCGGACTTGTTCAGGGTTTGCTTCTATCCCTCTGGCATGAACGATGAATCCTAAGAACTTCCCTAACGACACACCGAAGGAGCATTTTAGTGGATTCAACTTCATTCCATATTGCCGAAGTACTTGAAACATCTCGCCTAGGTGGCTTACGTGATCTTTGGCCTTCCTTGACTTTACCAGCATGTCATCCACATATACTTCCATAGTTTGTCCTATTAGCCCTGCAAACATCTTGTTGACGAGGCGCTGGTAGGTGGCTCCTGCATTTTTAAGTCCGAAAGGCATCACTTTGTAGCAGTATAAACCCCGGTCGGTGATGAAACTAGTGTGGTCTTGGTCGGGAGCATGCATAGGAATTTGGTTATATCCTGAGTATGCATCCATAAAAGATAGGAGTTCGTGCCCGGCCGTGCTGTCTACAAGTTGGTCGATTCTGGGAAGCGGGAAGCAATCCTTTGGGCAGGCGTCGTTCAGGTTGGAGAAGTCAATGCAGGTCCGCCACTTCCCATTAGCCTTCTTTACTAGTACCGGGTTGGCGATCCATTCTGGGTAAACAGCTTCTCGTATGAAGTCATTGGCGAGTAGATTCTTTACTTCTTCATCGAGGGCTGCTGATCGCTCTGCCCCCATACTTCTCTTTTTTTGTTTTACAGGCGCCTTGGTAGGATCAATGTTTAATACGTGGCATGCTATGTCGGGGGAGATTCCGGTCATGTCAGCGTGTGACCAAGCGAATACGTCCAAGTTGTGGCGGAGAAAATCAATGAGTTGTTCCTTCAATTCAGCTTTCAGCTGGGACCCAATTTTCAGTAGCCTACTTGAGTCGTGCTTGTCTACAGATATAAACTCCATAGCCTCTGCAGGCTCGGCGGTGGCCTCCTCCTCTTTATCCCTAGGGTCTAATTCATTGAAAGGGTCGCTGGTGTATCGAAGAGGAGGGGCTTTCTTTAGTTGCTATGCTTCAAGGCTTTTTGTGTAGAGGGCAATCTCTACACCTTTCCCTTTATCTTTCATGTGGTTGTTGCGAAGTTCGGTTACATAGCAGTCCCGTGCAATATCCTGGTCTCCTTCCACTTCCCCTACCCCATTGTCTGTTGGAAATTTCATTTTCAGGCACCATGGGGCTAGGACAATCTGGAAGTCAGACAACGCTGGTCTTCCTAAGAAGGCGTTGTAGGCCGAATGGTTTTCTATCAGCACAAACGTCTGTTTCCTTACAACGGAGCGGGGATGGCTTCCAATCTCAACAAAGAGGTCCAGCTGCCCGAGGGGCATCTTCGCATCTCCAGTGAAACCGTGTAGTGGTTTATCGCAGGGAGATACATCCTTCATTGATAGCTTCATTTTGTCGAATGCGTGTTTGAACAGGATATTTACAGAGCTTCCAGTGTCTACCAGGATTCGGTAAACTTCGGCGGGACCGAGTCGGGCAGAGATAACCATGGGATCCATGTGAGGGTACTGTCTTCCTTCTAGGTCACGCTTGCTGAATGTGATGTCATCACTTTCTTTCCGCTTTGGGTGGCGCTCTTCTATAACCGTATTGACACAGTCTTTATTGTCCCTAAGCGACTTTCCATATCTTTCCATCTCTCTCCAACTTCTGTCTGCGATGTGCGGACCTCCTGAGATGGTATGGACCACTATCTTCTCTTGACTAGAGCTGCTAGCGTTGCGGTTTCCTCTGTCAGTCCCTGGTGAGGGTAGCCTTGGGTTTTCATTGGCAGGAGCTGGAGTCCTGTCTTGACTTTTTACATAACGTTCCAGTTTCTTCCTTCTGATGTGTTCCTCAATCAGATCTCGGAGATGATGGCATTCGTTGGTATCATGTCCGTGAGATTCGTGGAAGCGGCAGAATTTTCCAGACTTCTGTGCGTTATCTGATTCTTTCTTGTATGGTGGGCGTTTGTATCTAACTTCGCCTTGGGTGGCAAGGAAGATATTTTCGACGGTCTCGTTCAAAGGGGTGTAAGTGTCGAATCTTGGTCCTGGCCGATATAGGCGCTTTTCTACCTTCTTGCCCCCAGCATTGTCTCTGGAATCATTTCTTCGAACGTCCCTTGCCACAGCAGGGGCATTGCCATGGGTCATCTTATTTTGCTGTCCGGACTGCCCCTCAACGGCAGCATCCTCAAGCCTCATGTATTTTCCGGCTTCATGGAAGAAATCGGGTAAAGTAGCTGGTTTTTCTTTTGTCAATCTTCTAGCAAATTTAGTGTCCGGATGCACACCACTGCAGAGGGCCATTAGGATAAGCTTCTCATCGGCATCTTGAACTGCGGCTGCTGCGGCGTTGAATCTGGTTAGGTATTGCTGCAGCTTTTCTCTAGGTTTCTGTTTGACGCTGGATAAGGAATAAGCATCCTTAGGTTGCTCCACATGAATGCGGAATTGACTGATAAATTTTTCTTTCAACATTTCCCACGAGCTGATGGATCCTTGGGGTAGATGATAGAACCAGGAGGTAGCAAGATCAGCCAAGAAGAGCGGGAAGCATTTGCATAGTACTCCCTCTGTTGCTCCACTCATGAGCATATGCTGCGTGTACCTTTGTAAGTGTACAACGGGATCAGAGGTTCCTTTGTAGGGTTCCATTGTTGGCATTTTCCATTCTCGGGGGGTGATAGCAATTTCGATATTGCGGGCGAAAGGGCTGGTTACCCTAGCGCCTATCCCTCGATCTCTTTGCTCCCGTTGGACACACTCTTTGAATAAGCGTGCCATCCTTTCATCAGAACTTGGAGCAGATAGAAATGAGTTTGGTTCTGTTCTGTGGGATTGATTCCGTCCAGATGACCTATAGGGATGGTATCGTCTATCATTCCTCATATTTTCCAGTGGCTGCCTTTGATCTTCTGGGAGCATGCTTGGGTCAGCTACAGTTGGCCCTTGCCTTGATCTCCCCCTGTTGGGTTCTGATCTAAGCACTTCCTCGGGTCCAACTTCGGGCTGGACTCTAGCTCGGCCCCGTTCACTGGCGTTTCTGTGGTTAGGCAGCATGACAGGCTCAGCTACAGTTGACCTTCGCCCGGTACCTTCCCCGTTGGGTTCGGTACCAAACGCTTCCTCAGGCCTAACTTCGGGTTGTGCTCGGTCTCGGCTCCTACCACGGCTACTTCTGCCGTTAGCTCCTTCGAAGAAGGAAGATCTTTGTTGTCTCTGAGATCCTCCAGACTGGGACTCGCCCCATGATTCAGTGTTGCGGTTGGATTCTTCAGCGTCCCTTAAGCGTGACATGAGATGGTCCACCAAGGCTTCTTGTTGGGACGTGAAGCGGTTAGTTACTTCAACCACAACTCTGTCCAGATCTGCTCTAGTAATTGCTGCAGGCTGTTCTGTGGCAGGAGTGGTTGGGTTAGCCTGTCCTTCATTTGTTACTGCTGCTGGAGGAGGACGATTTACTTGATCCGTGACAGCTGGATCTGGAAGACTGCTGGATGCGATGTTTTTTCCTTTGTTAACATCTTTTCTCTATTTGGGAGGCATGTTTTCCAAGTGGCGAACGATGCTGTTAGGAAAACTGTTAAGTGGGTGAAGCTGAAGCTTCAAGCTTCTAGTTCTCAGTGGAAGCACCAAAAATGTTTGCACAAAAAATGGACAAACACCTCAAAGTTGTATGATTTAGTAGATCTTATGTTGTTCTTAGTGATTTGGGTGATTTATGTAAATATATGAAAAGCAGGGGGCTAAACTGTAAAAAGACACGCAGATTTATAGTGGTTCAGCCAGAATGTGCCTACGTCCACTTTATATGTTATTTCTCTTCTCTTGTTTTGATTACAAGTATAAAGCTTTGAAACAAGTAAAAGAAAGTTGTTTGAAAGTTCTCTCCGTGCTTGAGCTCTCAAACTTGTCCCCCATTGTTGTACCCCTGCCGCTCTATTTATAGAGTGAGGCTGGAGGTAGGGGTCTTGGATGTATACAGCTGCTGATGGGCCCGGGCTGATACAATCTGGCCTGGCAAATCTGGTTCTGCATCGTCTCGGTCCGGTGGTAAGTATGGTCTGGTAGGAAGCTTGGTCCGGTGGGAAGGCTTGGTCCGGTGGAAGGCTTGGTCCGGTGGGAGACTTGGTCCGGTGGAAGGCTTGGTCCGGTGGGAGACTTGGTCCGGTGGAAGGCTTGGTCCGGTGGGAGACTTGGTCCGGTGGAAGGCTTGGTCCGGTGGGAGACTTGGTCCAGTGGAAGGCTTGTCTTGGTCCGGTGGTGAGGCTAGTTTGGTGTGGGCTTGGCTTGGTGGTGAGAAAATAGCCCAACAGCCTTTAATTAATTTTAATAAACGAATTAACCTTAACCATTTATAATAATTAAACTTTAATCAATCCCATTAAGTAATTAATTAATAAATAGATGATCCTTTAATTACTTCCATTAATTAATTATTCTTTAATTAATTTCCTCAATTAATCCATATTTAAATCATTTAAAATAAATTAATTATTATCTATTCTTAAATCATTTAAAATAAATGAATTATCCTTCTTAATTTCACAATTTAATTTTCTTTAACTAATCAACCCTTAATTAAGATAAATTCTCTATTTTATAATTGATTTATTAAGTCCTTATCATTTAAAATTTATTTAAAACAAACATTTAAGTAATCAATTAAAATTTACACATCTAATTTAACTTCTAAAGTCATTTGAACTTTAAAAGTTTATTTAATAAATTTTAATACAAAAATCATATTGAAAATCTATGTTTTTATCTTTTAAAAACTTATTTATTAATTATATAAAACTTGTTAAAACAAATTTTCTAGAAAACAAATTAGTTTAATAGTTAAAATCTTGTTTATCTTTGTTTTTAAAACTCAGAACATTATAAATATAAAACTTCTTTTGCTTTAAAACTTAGAACAATTGCTGTTTAATTTTCTCTCGACCAACTCACCACTAACCCGAGTAAAACACTCAAAAACTCGAAGCAACTCTCGAGTATCCCCACTACGTTATCTGCTCCGAGTAAAACACTAAAATCCCCGAAGTAACACTCGCGTCCAAAACCCACTTCCCTGCTTCGAGTAAAACTCGAATTCCCCTGGATAAAAACCCGAGCCTCCAACCTTCTTCTCCAAAACCAACTTCCAGATGCACTCAAACGTACACGTGCACGTGCACCGTCACGCTGGACGTCGATGATCTCCATTCTGGTCTCCGGCAAGTCATCTTCCATCTCGACATCACGTTCGACCATCAAAATCTACTCGATTCGTACTAGACTCGAATCCAACCAAAGAACCCATCAGCTCGAACGCCATTGCCAGTAACTTCCATCACCACGGCAACCCCCAGCCTCGAGAAAACCCACCACCTTCACCGTAGCTCCGCCTCACTTCACTCTACCTCCAGCGCCCTACGCGATCGCCTCCGGTTGCCTATCGACGCCGCGAAATCCATATGAACGTCACGAGAAAAACAGGGTCTTAAACCCTAACTTGATCAATTTCGATCAATCCCCTCATTAATAAATTCCAAATTGATTTTTCCTATGATCTCCAGACTTTCTACCACCTACAGCTTCAACCCCGAAACCTATCACCTCTCTGATCGCCAGGATTTGCCTAAAATAGCATTTCCGTTCATCTCACCATTTCTCACGAATTTAAATCTTAAAATTTATGTTTTACATACTAAAATTCGTGATTTCCCATCACGAATCCATCCATGCAATACAAACTTAAAATTGATTCAATTAATTTTTGACCATAATAAGATTTTTACTGTAAATTTTGAAATTTGAACTAAACATCCATTATAAAAACCTATAATTATTTTTAGAAGGAAGATTACATGATTTCAAACAGCCTTTGTTTACAAATCAAAAGCTAGTTTATATTAAAAATAGAATTATTGAATTTATTAAGAAGATGAATCCTGTTTATAAGCATACAGAGACCATCACAGGCATTTCAAACATTCCTATACAAACATGCATACATTAATTTCCAAGCATTTCAGATATATAAACATGCATTCATATCATATTACTAAGTAACACAATTTACATAAACATCCATCACATGCATCCATCACAATAGATTTTCTTAAAACTGTTTTTAAGAGAAAATGTTTACTCACCTTACTAAAAGAACAGAGAAGCTTGGAAATGCTTGAATTTGCAACTGAAAACTTGGTTTTGATCTTTTAACTTTGAAAACTGAAAATGCTTTGAATTGATCTGGAAACAACACTTGATTTTGAAACTGTAACTTGATCTACTAGCTTTCAAGTATGATTATGAACTTTGCTTTGAGCTTTGAACTTAAACTTCTAGTTGAATTTTTGAACAGAAATTTATTCCTTCTTGTTTGATTTGCTTCAGATCTGATTTTCTTTATTTTGATTTAGAAAAAGAACTGGTAAAAGAAATGAAAGAGAGGGATAGAGAGGATTATATAACCTATTTTATCTTTTTATTAATTATTTTAAAAATCAAAGACACTTGTAAATTTTATGATAAGGTTTGTTTACACTTGTGACTACATGCATTCTTAAGCTTACATTTGTTAAATTGTATTTATATTTACTTGTAATTAATATGTATTTATAAAATAATCATAACTTAGTTTTATATTTAAACTTTTTCTTTTGTTTATCTATACATAACTTAAAAGAAAATGTTATAAAAATCCAATTATACATTTATAAATAAATTTATACAAATATAACAGTATATGTATCCCTTATTTATAGTTATAATTTTTTTTAAAGATAATGATATAAAACTAATTACATACTAACAAAAATCATGTATACATATTATTTTTGATCCAATTTATTTCTAAGATGTTTATCTTTTGAATTTCAAATTCAAATTTAAAAATCCAATCTAAAATCAACCCAAATATATATTTAAACAAACACAAATTCAATTTTGTTTAAAAATAATAATTTTTCAAATTAAATTATTATACCAATAGATTATCAAATAAATATTTATCCAGATATAAATATTTATTTCCTGATTTATCAGTATTTCTACCAATTGACCTAGTTAATTATCAATTAACAGATATGCCAAAATCTGGGTTATCACATAATTAATCATGCTGATCCCTCCTTTATGAATTAAAGTATACTGATCCATCTAGATCGAGCATGTTGATCCCTTCCGTTTGCTAAGCTATATTCCATACTTTGAACATTCTGCCTTGCATATCTATCTATTTCATTCAATCTTGGCTTGACAGTACTATCTGTACTTGATTTTGGGTCCTATAATCATCGCTCTGGACTCATCGTCCTTGATAATGTGAAGTCCGTTGGGTTAAATCCGCCCATTTACTGCCTTGGCAAAAGGTGGGTTAACACATCAAATAATTTTTCACTTCCTAGATGTTAAAATCAAAAGACATGGTTTAAACAAAAAAAGTTTAATAAACCTCACTATTAAATTTAACCCAATTAAAACTTCATTTATTAACCCATTCTTTAATCAAAATACCTTATTATTTGAAAACTTAGAGCCAAATACCCGGATTTTATCCCAAAAAGCTTTTGAAATCATACTATATTTTCAACCCTTAGAAAATATAAATATAGCATGAGTAACTCCAAAATGATACCAAGGAACTGGGTGTTATCAAATAGTATCATACGTTCCTTTACCAAGAAAGGAAATACTCCAAAGAAGTGATTACCATCTGAACACATCTCCTATCCATTTTTGGTCACTTTCGAGTCACTCGAGCTAGTTAATCATAAAAATACTTCTTCTTTCCAAATATCTGTTTGAAACAATAATATATATATATATATTCAACTAAATAGTTTTTAACAAAATAATTATCATCCACTTGCTTTGGATTCATTCGGATTCAAACTTGTTCTGATCGTACAATGACAAAGAGAATAATTTACTAAGTGCACTACCATATTCGCCTAAGCAAACATCCAATTATCAGTTAAAAGATTATTCTAATTATCATAAAATAGATCGAGACTCATTCCCTAAACTGTCCAAAGGAAAATCTTATTCTCATATTCCCTTTCGAATATTTATACTTTAAATTGATTTCTAGTAATACTATTATTAGTTTTTCTCTAAAAACAGTTGAAATCCTTTTTAAAGACATCGGGATTTTAAATTCTCCAAAACTCCTTTCAATTAAAACATATTTTATAACTCCAATTTATAAAATCAACTTTTTATAAAATAATCTAAAATATTTCTTATTAATAAACACCTTATATTAAAATCCATTTTTAACCCAAGATATCATCGAATGCCTTATAATTAAACTATGAAACTTAATCCACAAGGTGTTCATTTCAACGTTTTTCCAAATTTTCTAACTACCCAATCCAAGGTGGAAAAAGGAAAATCAACAAACAATAGTCAACGCTCAAAACTGGCCGAGCATGAGTAGTCAAATCCTAAATGATAAAATTAAATATTATCAACTGTAAATAACAACACATCAAAGTAACTATATTAAGGAAAATTCCTTTTGAACTATTCAACATTTTACTATAAATATATTAATTTGGAAATCATTTTTTTATATATAAAATATATTCCTAGGTAAAATTATTTCATCTACCACTTTGAAAACAATATTGTGTTGGTTTGCATAGTTCAAGTGTTCGCAAACCCCTATCAATACAACTATACCTTCTATATCGGCCAGAATTCATAAGCCACTCAACCAATAAATCAACACAATATGAAACTTTTTTATAGCACTAACAAATACGTGCGCATTTATATAATACACTTAGACTCATTCTAGGGTCTACCTTATCTTAAATGAGTTTACCCCACCAAAGCTTAGGTGTTCCCTCAACTTAAACTTTGATACCACATTGTAATGATCCGCCTTTCTTACACCTAAAGACGACACTTAATACATCCTCAGTATTCGTGTGCTGATCATTTAAGTGTCCGAAAGATAGGTCGTTTGGGGTGAAAGAAAGAAAAGACAGAACAGAATCTCACAAAACGTGATGAGTAATATATAATATGAACAAGTCTTTACAAAAATAAATCATCTTTACTACACACAACATCATAGTACATTAACCTATTATTGTGGGACAGTTATAACAGCCTACCTTGCAATTGTTGATTAATGCAGACAGAAATTAAAGCAATAAGAACAGCGGAAGAATATAAGATATGAGAATACATCTTGGAGAATCCAGCTTGTCTCTTGAAAGCTCCAAAGCATCCGACTAAATCTGGAAAAAATGCTCGGGCTGACCTGAGCATTATGGGAAAATAACGCTTAGGTTAGTCTGGTAAAACTAGCATGAGAAACTCAAATAACAAGGAATTATATTTATTTAACTTGTAAACCCTTTAAATCAAAGGTATCTTGTAAGACCAAGCCGCACATAATCACGAACGGATTTTACCTTACAATAACCAAAAAAATTTCTAAAAAAATCCAGTGATATTATAATAATGTACAGGGTTAAAGTAAATATTAAATCATAGCAAAAATTGTTACATTAATTAAATTCTAGCATAATAAATATACAATCAAGTCCGAAGGCTCGTATTGGAAAATGGATTCCAACTACGACTAGGTAAGGGACCACCTTCCGATGGTACACCTTTAGAAAATGTACATATGGGCTATAGATTCATCTGCCCCTCTGCCATACAGAGCTGGCTGCCCCTTTAATATGATAGGCCGGATTACCTCATCCCTTGACACCAAGGCTGTAAACATTTCCACTCGACGCCTGCATGCAAAACAACTCTAAGGGGACAATCTTGAATGGGATGACGGCTCCTAATGGTAGCTAACTACATAGCTTTGCTGCATACCTCGTTTTAGCCATTTTCTGGGTTGTGAGGCTTGAGGTTATGCTTTTACCTTTTCTACTTGCTGACCATCTTGGAATGCTAACACTTTCTTCCAGGCAGAGATGCAATGCCAGCATTCATCCATACAAGTTGTTCCGGGATCGAACAAACATTCAAAATTTACCATCTTTCATTTTGGAATCACCCCCTTAAAGAATAGTATAGCTCCTTAGCATACTTCATAACGAATGTTATTAGTTTGGAGTGGTTTGGATAAATCGGGAAACCAGTGTCTCCAAACTAAGCGATAATTTCCGGCTAACTCAATTCTGGTTCTTCGGAAGTATGCAACAAGTATTCGAGTCCTCACCAGAGAACTCAAAGATACACAACATACTTCATGAGCTAAAACAGGTCAAGGTTTGATAGTCGATTATTTATCTATCAAATAAAAAAACAACAACAATTCAAGGATTTAATTACCCATAGCAACCACTAAGCCTCTCTATTATTAAATCTCTTTTAAGAATATTTATTGAAATAATCATATACTTATCCAACCGGCATAAGTATATTCACAAAACATTGTGAAAGATTTCTTATTTCAAAATCATATTAAAAGGTTAAAAACAAATGTTATTTAAATTGGGGATAAAGATAACCTCGAACACTACTCCTTCGGTATTAAGTGTGGAACGAATGTCCATACCACCAAAATTAAGAATGTCAGTTAAAGGAAATCCAAATCTCAAATTCTTTTATCATTCACTTCTATAAATCCTTTTAATAAATATCTTTTATTTATGAAATCTCCTTTACTTAAATTTCAAATCCGTTTATAAAACCCTTTTATAAATCTCCAAGTTTGTTTGTAAACTCTTTTATAAATATCCAAAAACATTTATAGAACCCTTTTCTAAATATTCAAAATCGGTTATAAACTATTTTATAAACATCCAAAACTATTTTTAAAACTTCTTTTATAAATTATACAAAATCATTTATAAAACTTCTTTTATAAACTTTAATCAATAAAGTTCCTTCGATAAATAAGCAATAATTTAAAACACCTTTAAATAAACAAATTATTATTTAAAAACATCCTTCATTTAATTATCTTTAAACCACGTTAACAAAACAATAATTTTGAAAAATCATTTAAGAAGTATTAAATTAACTTCATACACCTTTTATGAAATCAGTACTTAATTTGAAACCATTATTAAAAGTATGGTTGAATTTACTAAAAATAAAAAAGATGCTTAGTGACCGCAACGATTCTAATTTAATTGAGTTTAACTTTCCATGTTATAACATGGGTATTTACATAGCAATCATATATGTAAAAGGGATCAACAAATCATAACCAATCAACATATAGAAAGATGTCCAAGTTGCCATAATAATAACAGATGGGAATTTGTTCTGCTAAACACATGTCCAAGTTAATATAATAGCAGAATGATGTTTTGTTTTGCTTAAATAGATGTGAACATAATCTAGTTGGTGAACTATGGTATAATTGTATTATATTCTACCAAACAGATGTCAATTATAATTTAATTAGCAGAATAGTGATTTATTCTGCTAAAAAGACGTCAAAAAAATTTAATTAGTAGAATGGTGTTTATTTCTGCTAAAGAGATGTTATTGGGTTTCATATTCAATTGGGGTTACTAAAGGGTAGTCGACAAAGAAATCCACTGAATTTATTAATTATTGTTTTCAAAGAGATTTGCTTTAAAAACACAACCGATCTTTAGAAATAAAGTAGTTAAAACTTTTAAACCTTTATTTGAAAATTAAATAACATTTTAAACTCTTTATTTTAATAATAATTAAAAAATAATCAATGATTAACTATAAAATAAATAACTAAGTAATAATTATCCTTAAAATAAATAATAGTTAACCTTTGAATAAATAATTAAAACATAATTAATTTTTAATTAAATTATTAAATAATAATTTAAACCTTTAAAAAATAATTAAATGTTAATTAATCTTAATTAATTAATTAATTAATCCTTAATTAAAATTTAAATAATAAGTTAAACCTTTATTTAAAATAATTAAATCATAATTAATTTTAATTAAATCTTAACTTACATTTAACTTACTTAGTAATTAATTAATAATAAACCCCATTATGTATAAATAATCAACAATTAACCTTTAATAATTAATTAAAATAATAAAGAATCCTTAAATAATTAATTAAATATGAAACGTACTCCCCAGACCTTGGCTTCTATCATCATATCCAAACCACCCTATAGTCCACGAGGGAATTCCAGAACATACTCCTTTGGACGAGCATCCAAATTTCGATTCGCACCAAGCTCTATGGAATCGACTGCAGGTCCTCCAGCATCACGATCGACTAGACCCGAGGGCATGCCCCTAAGCCTTTGGTGATCGGGGCCGATTCCTCTAGAGGGATCGGGGTCGATTCCTCTAGAGGGATCGGGGTCGATCCCTCTAAGATGGTTGGGGATTGCCCCCTCCCCCCCACTGCTCTGTTCCATTCCTTTGTCCAATGACTCCATGTTCCTGGTTCTGGTTTCCAGCGATTCTTGCTGCTTTAACTCCTTGATCTAAGTTGTCATTAACTCCTGCTTCTCCATTCCCTTAGTTATATGCTCCAGCTTGTCCAATCTGTCAGAGTAGATTCTACACTATCTCCTCTTGTCTCGTCAGCATCCTTTCCTACATAGCATCCATTGTCATTTCCATTTCATCCCTGGTGATATAGATAGATGCTTGATTAGCTTCAGCTCTAGAGGAAGCCTCCTGTCTCCCTCCATGATGGCTCCTTTTCGGTAGCGCTCTCCTTGTTGATTGTCTAACCATTGCTCCAAAACTAAGTTATCTACTTGATTCCAAATCTAAACTCCAAATCCATGGGGGCTAGCTTTCTAAGTGAAAGTACCAAAATATTGGCGTCAAAAATGGCTATCGACACCCAGTTGTATGTGAAAGCACCAATGTCCAATCCAATCATAGAAATATAAAGAGAAATAAATGAAGAACAAAATTAAAATAATAAGAATGCAAGTAAAGAAAGATAAAGATTTATAGGAGTTCGACTAACTCCGGCCTACGTCCACTTCAAAGTAATATTTTTATTTGTTTATATTTCTGTTCCATTTACAATGATATGAATTTCAGTAATCAAAGTGATGGAGTGTAGCCTCGATAAAAGATGAAGTGAAGTAGAAAGAAAATCCCTTTGTTGATTCCATGCTTGCTATATTTATAGGGAAACCGTGTACGGATTGAACTGAAATTTCGCTAAAAGAACCTCCAAGCCCAAGAAAATTTGGACTGACCGCTCTCCAGAATAGGGATCAAGGCCAATCCCTATTTTGATGGAGTTAGGGGTTACGATCCCTATGGGTTGTTCCGCATGTTGTAATATGCATGTACTCCAAGTTTCATGTTGACGGCATCTATAAATTTTGAGTTATTGATCTATCATTGCTGCAAATTCAACTAAACCGATCCCTGACTAGGGATGAGGGCTGATCCCTTTAGAGGAATGAGGGACAATCCCTCCAAATTCCACTTCTTGGGGTGTGATCCCTATGGTGGACTCCTTAGGATCCCTTCTTTTTGTTCCCAAATTTTCACTTCAATCCGTCTTATGGTTGTTGAGTATGGAGTGATCATCGTTGAGTTATGTTATGTGCATCCTATTCAATCTGATACCTCTACTCTGATCCCTCTATTCGATCCCTTTTTGTAGAGTGAATATTCTAATCCGATCCCTCTTATAGAGAGAGTTCTAGTTTCATACCTAACCATTTTTTGAGTGATGTCCATCCAAATCCAGTCAATTATAGTCCATAGTTTCGAATATAATGGATCTTCCATCCTAGTAACCATCTCTCTGGGCTTTCTATCTTGATGATCATGAAGTACGTTAGGTTAAATCCTCCTATCTACTACCTTGTAAAAAGGCGGGTTAACAGCAGCTAAGAAGAGTAGGATGTTGATATCCATACTCCCTCTTAGAGTCTAATTTTTCTTAGACACCTTTAAGGTAAAAACGTTTATTACTCAGCCCAATAATATCAAATAATTTTTCACTTCCTAGATGTTAAAATCAAAAGACATGGTTCAAATAAACAAAGTGTAACGACCCGTAAATTTTAACTGTTTTAATAACGTAATTAGTTGAAATTTTGTGAAATTTTAAATGATAAAATTTTGAAATAAAAATTTGATATTTGGAATGCGTCTAATTAATCATAGCAACTGGTAAATTTTCATCAGATAATTTGGAAGTTTATTTTCTAGTATAATTTTATTCCAATTTATATCTGTTAAAATTTATGATAATAAAATGTTTTCCAAACCTGAATATTTTTACATAGAAAAATTCTAATTCATCTTCTGACTAAGATGTCATTTTTCGTTTTTCCAAATTCGGACTTCTTTAGCTCCGTCGATCTTATTTTTTTGCGTTTTGTTGCATTTTCCGCTAGTGGAAAATTCGAATTTTTATAATTCAATCGTAACACTGATATCTGTATACTGTTTTGATTGTCTCGTCGTGCTGATCTCAGCGGTATATTTATTTCTGTATTTTGAGGTCCGGTACGTGACGAAAGCAATAAAGTGTTCGTTGTAACTGTACCTTTAAATTGTGACTTTTAACTTCCCAATCCTTTTCAAATCTTTACCGTGCAACTCAAGCAAATAATCAATTGCATTAAATAGCTTCTCAGCTGAAATCATGGGAATAGACCGTTACCATTCCTTTTATTTTATATATATTTTACTCTATCTTTTCAAATTTGAACCGCTGGCCACATCAATAAATTGCTTTAAAAATATTTCAGTTGAATCAACTATTGTGATTTCCTTCCTTTCCCAATGCTTTTTATTTCTTTCTTTACGTTTTACTCTACCCAATATATTTTCAGAAGCTTACTTTTAGATCTGCATTTCACTCTTCCTAAAATCTCTTCTCCTTCTTCTAGTTGGCTCTGTGACTTCATTTCAAAATAATTATATTAAAGCCTTCTCTTCCTGTAGCTTAAATACTTCAAGCCCCTGCGCATTCACGTGACCATCCTTCTTTTGCATATGGCCTCGTCATCCCACCTACAGCCTCCAACGCCGTGCCACGATCGCCTATCACCGACGACCAACCTCGCCCGCCTCCACTCCTGTCCATGCATGCAACCTCAACAAACGAGCCACGTCCGACAATGCCTATCAGCCTTTCCTCCAAACTCCGCTACCCCACCTCCGCTCGACCACTTCCCTGGCCCGCACTTGGCTACCTCGGCACACGTAGCAGCCTAGTCGAGCCCTGAACCACTACCGAACATCCGCCAGTCGCCTTCCTCCTCGCGCGCTCAAATAACAGCCCTGCTGACCATTTTCCTCATGTGTTGCATTTATTGGTATGTATATATATATATTTATATATAATAGTTTATATATATAAAAGTTTATATATATGTATTTTCGTATGCTGTTTGGGTTGCGGGTTTTGCCTGTAATGATATATAAGATCTGTTTATATATATAAAGAGTCATATGGTTTGTATATAATATGTTGCATATATATATCATATGAAGTTACACAAGTTTGTAAAGTAATTGTTACGATTCATAATTGATTTGAGAGTTGATATGTATATATGGATTTTTCTTATATAAGCAGTTTATATGTACTCGTGTTTTACTTGCTTACCCATATACAAAGTCAGTTTGTATCTACATATATATCTACCTATACTTGGGTTTTGGATAATTGTTGTTTAATGATTTTACATGTCAGTAACATCAGTATACTTAGTTCTATTTACTGTATATATATATTAGTAAGGTTAGCTATGTATTTTAGATTCATGTTTACAAGTATATGATGCTTTGAAATACACACGTATATATGTTAAATTGCATAGATATTTATAGTGTTGTTGGCATTGTCACATATATATATATATATATATATATATATATATATATATATTAACAAATGAAAGTTTCATATAAGGTGTCTCATGTTCTATGTATGGAGGTTTGCGGGTTATCCTGCTACATTTATATTATTTGTAAGTATGAAGTATTAAAGTTCGCATTATATCTGCTATAGTCTTCGTTTTGTTTTTTTATATGTTATTGTATTAAACCTTTTAAACAAGGTGTTTGTATATATAGTATAAGTATTTAAATTTGTGGTCCATGTGTATATATGTTTTAAGTATGTTGATTTTTAAATAAGTATATATAAGTATTTATTTCAAATTATATGATGTATATATGTTGATTTATGTGTTTAATTAAACCAATGATTTTAATCATATATATATTATTTTAATATTTGTTTTAAATTAAATATTGATTTCATGGAAATAACGATAATAATAATAATAATATATATATTTCTATTCTATTAAGCTGATTTGGTTTGTTTCATCGATTCTTGTTATCAGCTTTGTTCGTCAAATTCATGCCCATCTCATACTTCGTTATCAAATTTCTCTAGCCTCGAAAGGTGAGAATCACTCACACTTAATGTTCTTATATTTATTAAATTTGATTTCAATTGAAACGACAATTGAAATATGTTGTTGTTAGTTATTTATATTGCTATATATATGCCATCATCTATATCTGTTCACCTGTGACACTGACACTATTATCTGTTATTTATATTGGTATATATATGTCATCATCTGTATCCGTTCACTTGTGACATCTGACACCATTATCTGTTATTTATATTGCTATATATATGCCATCATCTGTATCCGTTCACCTGTGACATCTGACACCATTATCTGTTATTTATATTGCTATATATATATGCCATTATCTGTATTTGTTCACCTAAGACACCTGACACCATTATCTGTTATTTATATTGATGATATATGCCTGTTACTGTTGTTATATTATTATCATATCTGTTATCACTCCGTAAGTTCCTTGTTAATATAGAATTCACTATGGGTTGAAATGATACATACTCGAACGATCTGTAGAATAGGAGAAAATCATTATGGGTTGAAATGATAAACCCAAGCGATTTTCATTGACATTGAATTTGGGATTACGGGTTGAAAAGATATATACCCGTATATACTTAAATTGCGGATTGAAATGATAAATATCCGTATCACTTGACCATAGGATAGAAAATTATATACAGACACCGTGGTCTATATATATATATATATATATATTTTGAAATAATTTCTATGGTTTTGGAAAGATATATATATGGTTTTATTAGATATTGAAATTATTTTATGAATAAGTTTTAAATTAAAGTGGATTTAAAATTTATTTGAAATGGTATTTAATTAAGAATTGGCTTTAATAAAATTGATTTAAAACTTATTTAATTTGACGATTTAAGGATACGATTTTATAACTTGATTTTGTTTTAAGATGATTAAAATGAATATTTCAAGTTTAAAATATAATTGAAGGAAATATTTAGTGATTTGAAATTTGAAGTTTTATTTAAATGATATTGGATTTATTAAGTAAATATTTCAAAACTAAATAATATAAAATTGAATTTGATATATATATGAAATTTTCAAATTTAGTTTTGGGAATTGTGGAATACTTAAAGCTTTGAAATATATTGAAATTAAAATGGTTTATTTTGTGGTTCAAATCCGTTTGAAATCGACATAATTTGAAAGGGGTTATTGAGAAACTAAATTGAATTGAAATTAATGATTTGAGATTTGATTAAATTTGAATTTTGGGATTGGTGTTGATTTGCAATTGATTTGTGAAATTTGTGGAAGCTATTTTATTTTATAAAGTATTTTTAAACTATATCTACAACTATTTATATTTTACTTTATAAATTATTTTAATATAAACTATTTTATATAAATCATTTTCAATACATATTATTTTATTATAAACTATTTTAACTTATAACTATTTTATATAAACTATTTTTATTTTATAAACTATTTTATTATATACACTAATTTTAATATCTAAACTGTTTAAGAGGAAAGTGTTATGAATCCCAAAATGTTATGATTTCAAACTATAGTTTCAAAGTGTTATGAATTTCAAGGTTTTGATTTCCAAAGTGTTTTGATTTTAAAAGACTTACTATTTCGAAAGCGATATAACTTTGGAAAGTGATATGATTTTGGAAATGGATTTATTTGAAGTGAAATTGATATCGTATGGATATGGTTTTGAAATGGCAATGATATTTCGGTTTTGAAATATAAACTATTTTGAAAGTTTATTAAATGACCAATCGATGTAATAATTACGTAGTTATTGAAGAGTACGGGATCGGTTAGGGACATACTCTCTGTCCAAACCGAAAACCACTTTAATAACTATTATATGCGGAGTGTGATCTGGAATGATGTGGTTGGAATGATGACGTTGCTGGATTTGAAGAAAGAGAATGATAATGGATAGCCTTGACACTTGTGTCAAATTTGAAATTACTTAAATAGGAGCCGTGCCGGGCCAGGGAGGTTAGCTACCTCTAGCGGACACACTTCTTCGTAAACTACTCATTACTTGTTTTTGATTGGTGCGCACCCTTGATTTGGGAGTGTTGTTTCACGGTGTTGCGATCATTGCGGCGATGCATTCTAACCAGTCCGGATTAGGCAAACGGTAGTTTCACTACCTTGGGTATTGCCTTATGTGCCTTGTCATACTCGTATCCTTATGCGCGACCACTACGATTTGTTTTGTGTTATACCTATGGAGTACTCCCTGATAGCCTACTAGTTTACGGTGGAGTTTACAGTGCTATATAGACTATGACGCTTATATAAAATGTGTTAAGGGGGATAATGGTAACGCCTTAACGCTATTTTGATACTTTATATTACTGATAGGCATTATCTATTTAGCATACACTACTACATAGTAGATAGTTTAACGGATCCTTAGAGGATGGTTATCCCAAACGTCCTTTGAGTTACTTGTATTTCAGTCGCTATTTCACTTGAGTTGGATTTATTGATATAAGAATGTTAATCCTGACTCGAGTGTTTTGTATTTTCTTTACGCTAGGGTCAGACTGAGTGTACCAGTATTCGAGGCTCACCTTTGGAGTTGGAGCTTCGCTTGGAGATCCAGTGAAATGACCCTCTCTTTTATACCTTAATTTGTAAGGATTTTTTTTTCTTTACATAGAGATATATATATATATATGAGATATACATATACATATTTCTGAAGCCTAGAGTCATTTTTTTCCTCTATCAAACAATATATATCCAGGATCAAAATAATTAACCAATATAAATATATCAGTACATTCACAAAGACTTGCACATACATGTGAGGATGTATGTGTCTCTCTTGTTTGAATCAGAGTTCTGGAAAACAAGAGGATATTTGATTGATTGAGTTTAATCAATCCACACATAGTTCAGTTCAAATATATGCAATAAAATTTCCAGTGGTACATGAATACCTATATATATATATATTTTTAAACTCCTGGTTCTTTGCTAAATTCTCTAGGGAGTATAAATCCTAAGAAACCAGATAATTGTAATATGATTGTCTATACATTTTGTGATTGATGCTTGTGCTCTGGGAAATGATAGAAGTGTTTATCATTATCCATGTTTGATTTTTCTTATAAAATCTGTCTAGAGTGCAGTCTCTTTTCTGAAATATTTTTAAGTGATCTATCACATTCAAAAACTTGATTCTTTGATGTCAGTATGCTTTAAATTAAATAAAGTGCAAACTTGAGTGGGTTTCCTGTAACCATGGGTATCAATCACATGGTTCAACCAGACTCTTTGTTCTGGTGTAACCCATAGGGTCTTAAAAATGCATTTTGATCATAACCTGAGTGAAATGGAATTCAGACTCCTATTAAAAATACAAGGGAATATGTGTGTTAATATCTGTACAAAACATATTTATGTGTGTATATATAACTGCAACTATTTTGAATCTGGCTTTCAACTCCCATATTACAGATTCTTCCTTTATTTTTAAAAATTAAGGCATGAAACATTTGTATAAAACAAGTTGAATTATGGAAACATTACAGTTATATAAAAACATTTTTCCCTATGCTTATTATCTGTTGTATACACATGCCATGGTAGAAAAATAAAACCATTTAATTTTTCTGAGATTCAACTATCCAGATTTCCCAAAACTTAAATCCTTTTAAAGACTCAAGATTGACTAATACATTTATAAAATGTAACCACCCTATTCATCATGGTGTTCTTGCTCAATTCACTTACAAGATTTAGATTAACTACTTTAACATATCAGATAATATATAGATTTATAGATCCAGTTACAAGTCAATTTCTTAGAAAAATACTTAGCACAATATCCATACAGTATTCAATACTCAATACATGTAACAATTTAAATTTATCAATACATGCAGATTTCATCATTTAGGCTCTTATCTAACTAAGGTTAGCATGCTATAATCTTCTTCTCAAAGCCTTGCTCCTACTTCTACTTAGTTGCTGCAATCCCTGAAAATGCATTTGAAGTTGCACCATATTAAATGGGACACCCCATATGCCATTAGCATACTAGGGTCAAACACATGTCTGGTATGAGAAAATCCACTAAAACAATTTATAAATAAAGTTAAAGTTAAAACATGAATGTATGTATATAACACTGTCTTTAGAAAACAAGTAATTCATGTGTGCATGTTCTGTGTCAGTATGCAGGTGCACACTTAAATCTGCATTTCCAGAAACCTCAAGAAGATATGGTACATTCATACATTCGTATAATTCAAACATGAATCAGATAAACATCCATACAAACAAAGAAATCACCCAAAATGAATTAAATCATTTATTCACTATCCAGATTTCATTCCAGGAAAACTCTAGTTCCTCTTTATATCAAATTCTCTTACCTTGATATATTTATCTATCTTGGTCTCATCTGCAATTAATTGAATCAATGGACACACTGTAGTGAACTAATTCACTCCATTACACAAAGATCTCAGGACTTAAACAAGCCATGTGTCAACTTGCATTACTCAAGAAAACAAGTCATTCCTTCAGTGTTCTTGACCCCCATTTCCTAATCAGGTTTTTAGTTAATAATAACTCTTTTGATTTTCCATGGCTAAACCATTCAGTGATTCATTTCACTAATATAAACTTTCTTGTCATGGCATCTCATATTATTCATAACCAAACAGAGACAAACAGACAAGCAAACATTGTTGTCTATTCAAATGAGATTCTACATGTATATACATATTTTCTGGTACTTTTAAAAGGAGTATAGGCAACTAACATTGGCTTATGGCTTTTGAGAGGGTTTTTACCTTTTGCAAACATTTGTGCTTGAGTTAGACTTAGAATGACCAAGTTTCACTGAATCACAAAATTCATTTGCTATATGTATGAATATTTATACATTTTCATTGAATCAGGAGCATCAGCACATAGGCAACCCTATTGCACCCCTAATTACTTTCAGTCTCAAGCCTCAGCACTTATACATAGGTATATTGCAGCTCTACATGTTTACATTTTTCTGGGTTGAGCCAAAACCAATACTACTTGCCTATATTTAACATTTTATTTTCTGGGTATTTACCTATGTCTCTAAACATTAACATATCAGAGATCTAGATTTATAAACATATATATTAATGATACTTGAAACTTTCATATAATAAAGCAAGAAAAACAGAACAACCAAATAAGAATCAAACTATTTTCATCTCTGAAATCACAAATAGATAAACACATCTGAAAATACAATTTTAAGAAAATCAACTTATAACTGGCTGCCTTTATTAGGACTTATTGCCTTAGATTTTGAGTGAGTTTTCTCACCTAGCTCTCTTCCACTTCCCAGTTGATTTGTAAGCTTCTGCCTCCAATCCTTTTCATTACTTGTATTATATTTATATAATATCTATATATATTTTTTTCAAGAGCTATCCGAGAAGAAGAAGGTTTCTTATCTCACTGCCTATTTATACAGGGTTTTTCTTAGGGTTTAAGGCACTAGCTAAAGACATTTTTGCCCATCAGAATTTATGCCATTTGTATTTAGTTTTTAAACCCAAAATCTTACCCTCCCCGGCTTGGGTTTGTGAAGAGAAAAGTGGTTATATCTTTTTGGTTAATTTCAGAAATTTGCTTTTCCAGAAAATACTTTTTCCTTTGTCTACCATCATGCTAAAAGTGTGACTTGATTTTATTATTTATCAAATACTCTTCCTAATTCTGCCTATACCAAGTATTTCTCTATTTTATCTTATTATTATTATTATTATCTATTTTTAGCTTTCATGTAAATGGTATGTACTTCCTACATTTATTTTTAAAGAGGATTACTCCTTTTTATATCTTCATTCTTTTTCTTTCTGCCTATAATTAAAATATGTTTGTATATTTTATTTTGCTGATTTGAACTCTAGTACCTTATTAACATATATATATATATAAGTCTTTCTGAAATAATTAGTACACACACATATGTATATATATATATATATATTTGTACATTATTCTGTACTGACACACACATGCACATGTACACTCAAAAATATTCAGTAGCATCCATATATGTATATTTACTTATGCATATAGCTTTTAAGGATTTAATCTATATATATATATACATATTTCCATACACATCAGCATGTATTTATTCTTAGAGTTCTGGAATTTAGCTTTTGTTCATGTGCATTTCCTGTGCACACATGTACACATATACAGATACACTATATCAAGCTATATCAATTCCCCTTAAAATTTGTTTAAAAATTATTTTAAACTTATTTATATTTTTCAAAATAAATTCCTAAAATCTTGGGTCATTACATACACCCCACCTTTTAGAAATTGTGTCCCACAATTTTCCCAAGCTTAAGTCAATTCTCAAACTTAATCCTGAGAACAAGTACATTCTCAACCAATAGATTTTTAGTTCTATCATGATAACTAAAAACATATATTCCTAAAAAAATGAAAACAAATTAAAAATCAGAATTACCTTTAATCTGAAAATAACTTAGGATAATTCATTCTAACTTTGTCTTCTAATTCCCATGTGCAATCACTAGGATCAAGACTCCACTGTACCTTCACAAGTTTCAGAGATTTATTCCTCAACTTCTTCACATCTTTTGCCAAAATTCCCACGGGATCCTTTTCATAAATCAAATTAGGATTTATCTGCACTTGGGTTGGGGTCTCAAGATTTCTGCCTTGTCATGAACCCATCTTCTCAATTGTGATACATGAAAAACATCATGCATCCCTTGCATGTTTTCTGGTAATTCCAGCTTGTATGCCAAGGAACCAATTCTTTCCAGAATTTTGTATGGCCCAATATATCTTGGGGTTAATTTGCCTTGTTTCCCAAACCTTATTACATTTTTCATAGGTGATATTTTGATGAAAACAAAATTTCCTACCTCATATTCCACTTGCTTCCTTTTCATGTCTGCAAATTTCTTTTACCTATCTTGAGCTGCTGCCATTCTTCTCCTTACCAACTCAATTTTCTCTTTAGTTTCTTGTATGTACTCGGGCCCTAAAATAGCTCTTTCCCCTGCTTCTACCCAACATACAGGTGACAAGCATGGCTTGCCATATAAGGCTTCAAATGGAGCCATTCCTATGGTGCTTTGATAGTTGTTATTGTATGTAAATTCAGCTAAATGGAGATAGTCTTCCCAGTTACCTCCAAAATCCAGTGCACATGCCCTTAACAAGTCCTCTAAAACCTTGTTCACCACCTCAGTCTGCCCATCTGATTGTGGATGGTAGGCAGTGCTCAAGCATAACTCACTTCCCATGGCTTCTTGAAAACTTCTCCAGAATCTTGAGGTGAAGATGGTATCCCTATCACTCACAATGGTTTTGGGAATGCCATGCAATCTTACCACTTCTTTCACAAATACTTATGCTAACTTTGGTGCATTCCTTTCTGCTTTGACTGGGATGAAATGTGCCACTTTAGTTAGCCTATCAACTATTACCCATATGCTTGTGTTTCCTCTTTTAGATCTAGGCAGTCCATCTATGAAATCCATAGATATATCTTCCCACTTCCACTGTGGTATGCTAAGAGGTTGCAATAACCCTGATGGTTTTTGTGTTTCAGCCTTGACTTGTTGGCAAGTCATACATTTTGCAATGTATTTGGCTACATCTGATTTCATTCCCTTCCACCAGAAATCTCTTTTTAAATTTTGATACATCTTTGTACTACCTGGGTGTATGGAGTATTTACTTCTATGATATTCATTTAATATTTCCTCCTTCAACTCCATGTTTTCTGGCACACATATTCTATTCTGGTTTCTCAAATAACCATTTTTATCAATATAGTAATTTATCACTTCCTCCCCCTTTGATATGAGAATTTTCTTCTCCAATAAGTTTGTGTCTTGTTCTTGCATTTTACTCACCTTAAAGATTAGTTCAGGTTGAAATGTTATCAAGCTCAACTTCCCTCTATTTTCATGTGCACCATGCACATGTACATCCATGTGCACACAGTCTTTCTCCCCAATTTCTAATTCAGCAAGCAAAGAAAAATCCTTAAATTCTTCTATCATCATCATAGCTGATTTAGCATGTTGTCTACTTAGAGCATCAGCAACTTTGTTTGCTTTTCCTGGTGTATAGAGTATATCTAAGTCATAAGCAGCTAAGAACTCCACCCATCTATGTTGCCTCATGTTTAAATCTTTTTGTGAAAATAAATACTTTAAAGACTTGTGGTCAGTGTAAAGTTCAAACTTAGTGCCTAACAAATAATGTCTCCAAAGTTTCAAAGCATAGATCACAGCTGCTAATTCAAGATCATGTGTGGCATACCTTACTTCATGGGGTTTAAGTTGTCTGGATGCATATGCAATGACTTGGCCTTGTTGCATCAACACTGCACCCAAGCCAAATCCACTAGCATCAGTATATACCACTAATTCTTCATTTCCCTGGGGTACTTTCAGAATTGGAGCATTCACCAATGCCTCCTTCAACTGTTCAAAAGATTTCTCACACTTCTCTGACCAAACAAAAGCTTGGTTCTTCCTGGTTAAATTAGTAAGTTGTGTAGAAATTTTTGAAAAGTCTTTTATAAATCTCCTATAATATCCTGCCATCCCCATAAATGATCTTACGTCACTCACTGTACTAGGCCTCTTCCATGCTTGAATAGCCACTACTTTATTGGGGTTTACAGAAATCCCTTTGGCAAAAATGACATGGCCAAGGAAATGTACTTCCTCTTTCCAAAATACACATTTTGAAAATTTTGCCTTTAAATCTTTTCCCTTAATCTAGACAAAACCAGGTGCAAATGATTTTTATGTTCTTCCACTGTTTTGGAATAAATTAAAATGTCATCTATAAAAATAAGCACAAATTTGTCTAAATAATCTCTAAAGGTTCTGTTCATTAAATCCATAAAGTATGATGGTGCATTAGTCAAACCAAATGGCATAACCAGAAATTCATACAACCCATACCTAGTGTTAAAGGCAGTGTACTTAACACTTGACTCCTCCACCTTCATTTGATGAAAACCATATGCTAAATCTAGTCTAGAGAATATTCTTGCCCCAGCTAATTGATCAAAAAGATCATCTATTCTTGGCAATGGTTATTTATTTTTAATAGTTACCTTGTTCAATTCTCTGTAATCTATACAAAGTCTTAAGGAACCATCTTGTTTCTTAACAAATACCACCGGTGCTCCCCAGCAAGAATTACTTGGTCTTATAAAACCCTTTTCTTCCAATTCCTCTAACTGTTTCTTTAATTCTTTTAGTTCATTTGGCCCCATTCTAGTTGGCTTTTTAATCACTGGGCTTTCTCCTGGAACTAGATTGATTTGAAACTCTACTGGTCTATGGTGTGGAACACCCTTAACCTCCCCAAACACATCCAAATATTCATTGACTATGGGAATTTCTTCAATGGTTAGTTCACTGAAATATTTTTCTGAGTCAACTAAATGATATAGTTTTCTTTCCTTGGCTACTTCACATAAAACTGTGATTCTCTGGCCTCTAGAATTTTGCAATGATATGGTGGATGAGTCTAAATTAATTATGGCTTTAAATTGCCTTAACCAGTCTACCCCCAATATAACACCTATATTTAGGTAATTCAAAACATATAAATTGGAAATGAAAATGTTTCCACCTATGTTTAATTCCACATCCACACAAATCATATTTAAAATACTAGAACTCCCCAGTGGACTTTGTATATGCAATGGAGTTTCAGCCAGTATGCAACTTAATTTTAGCATTTTAACTAATTCATAAGAAATTAAAGAGTGAGTTGCCCCAGTATCATACACTACTGCTATGGGTATGGTACAAATAAGTAATGTACCTTCCACTTGGCTATGGTTTTCAGCATTACTCTCCACTATGGCTTTGCCTTTTCCTTCCAGATTTGCCAATTTTCCTTGCTGTTTATACTAAGGACAATTCCTCTTCATATGCCCCTCTTTCCCACATAAATAGCACTTGAAAGCTCCTCCTTTCAATTCTGGACACCTAGGCTTGATATGTCCTTCCTTTCCACATTGATGGCACACAATTTTCTTCTTGGTTTCCTTAGCCTTGACATCTCCAGTGCCTTTGTTACTGACCTCTTCCTTCTTTTTATCATAAGGGTGATATCTCCCCTTACCCTTCTTGGTGTTATTGTTCTTAAAATTTCTGAACTTCTCCCTCTCCTTGTCATGCTGCTCTAACCTCAAAGCCAAGTCTATTACTTGATCAAATGTCCTGTAAGCATAAGGTAACATGGCTTTGCTAAGCCCTAGGTTCAAACCTTTAATGTACCTATCATTCTTCGATGCTTCATCTGCCACAAGCATTGCTCCATATGTGGAAAGCCCCTCAAACTTTTGAGTGTATTCAGTGACACTCAAAGTTCCTTGCCTAAGTCTTATAAATTCTTCTAGTAAGGTGGTCTTAGCTGATGCTGGTACGAATCTTGCTTCCAACATCTCCTTGAATTGATTCCAAGTGATTTCATTCTTACCTCTCCCTGCAATGATTACTTCCCACCAGCTTAAAGCTGCTCCTTTCAGCTGTCTTGAAGCCACTTGCCTCTTCCTTTGATCATCAAGCTACATGTCATTGAAAATCCTATCCAATGTTCTCAACCATGCTTGAATTTCCATAATACTTTCTGTTCCTTCAAAGCTTTTGCCTCCTAAATGAGTATAAGTCTTGAGTAATTTGGAGAGCTTTTCATGGGGATTTTCTTGCCTTTGTCCTACCCCATCCCTAAATGCTCTCACCAAATCTTGCAGATTGACCATTGGTGGTGCATTGGAGGATCCAGCTCCCTGATTTGGTGGTCTTCCTACCATAGTTTGCTAATGATAATTTACATAGCTGGTTAGTTTTTTTTAACTCAAACTGGATCATCCAGTGATCAATCCCTACAAAATATTTTACTTATACTTTTGTTTCTTAAGTTTTTAATTTCATAGAAAGATTTGATTTTTAATTTTCAACTATGTTTTAGTAACATAGCTCTGATACCAAATGAAATGACCCTCTCTTTTATACCTTAATTTGTAAGGATTTTTTTTTCTTTACATAGATATATATATATATATATATGAGATATACATATACATATTTCTAAAGCATAGAGTCATTTTTTTCCTCTATCAAACAATATATATCCAGGATTAAAATAATTAACCAATATAAATATATTAGTATATTCACAAAGACTTGCACATACATGTGAGGATGTATGTGTCTCTCTTGTTTGAATCAGAGTTCTGGAAAACAAGAGGATATTTGATTGATTGAGTTTAATCAATCCACACATAGTTCAGTTCAAATATATGTAATAAAATTTCCAGTGGTACATGAATACCTATATATATATATTTTGAAACTCCTGGTTCTTTGCTAAATTCTCTAGGGAGTATAAATCCTAAGAAACCAGATAATTGTAATATGATTGTCTATACATTTTGTGATTGATGCTTGTGCTCTGGGAAATGATAGAAGTGTTTATCATTATCCATGTTTGATTTTTCTTATAAAATCTGTCTAGAGTGCAATCTCTTTTCTGAAATATTTTTAAGTGATCTATCACATTCAAAAACTTGATTCTTTGATGTCAGTATGCTTTAAATTAAATGAAGTGCAAACTTGAGAGGGTTTCCTATAACCATGGGTATCAATCACATGGTTCAACCAGACTCTTTGTTCTGGTGTAACCCATAGGGTCTTAAAAATGCATTTTGATCATAACCTAAGTGAAATGGAATTCAGACTCCTATTAAAAATACAAGGGAATATGTGTGTTAATATCTGTACAAAACATATTTATGTGTGTATATATAACTGCAACTATTTTGGATCTGGCTTTCAACTCCCATATTACAGATTCTTCCTTTATTTTTAAAAATTAAGGCATGAAACATTTGTATAAAACAAGTTGAATTATGGAAACATTACAGTTATATAAAAACATATTTCCCTATGCTTATTATCTGTTGTATACACATGCCATGGTAGAAAAATAAAACCATTTAATTTTTCTGAGATTCAACTATCCAGATTTCCCCAAACTTAAATCCTTTTAAAGACTCAAGATTGACTAATACATTTA
Organism: Allium fistulosum; assembly: GCA_030737815.1. Classification (NCBI taxonomy): domain Eukaryota; kingdom Viridiplantae; phylum Streptophyta; class Magnoliopsida; order Asparagales; family Amaryllidaceae; genus Allium; species Allium fistulosum. The sequence continues at coordinate 487,468,356 of CM060901.1, forward strand.
TAAAATGTAACCACCCTATTCATCATGGTGTTCTTGCTCAATTCACTTACAAGATTTAGATTAACTACTTTAACATATCAGATAATATATAGATTTATAGATCCAGTTACAAGTCAATTTCTTAGCAAAATACTTAGCATAATATCCATACAGTATTCAATACTCAATACATGTAACAATGTAAATTTATCAATACATGCAGATTTCATCATTTAGGCTCTTATCTAACTAAGGTTAGCATGCTATAATCTTCTTCTCAAAGCCTTGCTCCTACTTCTACTTAGTTGCTGCAATCCCTGAAAATGCATTTGAAGCTGCCCCATATTAAATGGGACACCCCATATGCCATTAGCATACTAGGGTCAGACACATGTCTGGTATGAGAAAATCCACTAAAACAATTTATAAATAAAGTTAAAGTTAAAACATGAATGTATATATATAACACTGTCTTTAGAAAACAAGTAATTCATGTGTGCATGTTCTGTGTTAGTATGCAGGTGCACACTTAAATCTGCATTTCCAGAAACCTCAAGAAGATATGGTACATTCATACATTCGTATAATTCAAACATGAATCAGATAAACATCCATACAAACAAAGAAATCACCCAAAATGAATTAAATCATTTATTCACTATCCAGATTTCATTCCAGGAAAACTCTAGTTCCTCTTTATATCAAATTCTCTTACCTTGATATATTTATCTATCTTGGTCTCATCTGCAATTAATTGAATCAATGGACACACTGTAATGAACTAATTCACTCCATTACACAAAGATCTCAGGACTTAAACAAGCCATGTGTCAACTTGCATTACTCAAGAAAACAAGTCATTCCTTCAGTGTTCTTGACCCCAATTTCCTAATCAGGTTTTTAGTTAATAATAACTCTTTTGATTTTTCATGGTTAAACCATTCAGTGATTCATTTCACTAATATAAACTTTCTTGTCATGGCATCTCATATTATTCATAACCAAACAGAGACAAATAGACAAGCAAACATTGTTGTCTATTCAAATGAGATTCTACATGTATATACATATTTTCTGGTACTTTTAAAAGGAGTATAAGCAACTAACATTGGCTTATGGCTTTTGAGAGGGTTTTTACCTTTTGCAAACATTTGTGCTTGAGTTAGACTCAGAATGACCAAGTTTCACTGAATCACAAAATTCATTTGCTATGTGTATGAATATTTATACATTTTCATTGAATCAGGAGCATCAGCACATAGGCAACCCTATTGCACCCCTAATTCCTTTCAGTCTCAAGCCTCAGCACTTATACATAGGTATATTGCAGCTCTACATGTTTACATTTTTCTGGGTTGAGCCAAAACCAATACTACTTGCTTATATTTAACATTTTATTTTCTAGGTATTTACCTATGTCTCTAAACATTAACATATCATAGATCTAGATTTATAAACATATATATTAATGATACTTGAAACTTTCATATAATAAAGCAAGCAAAACAGAACAACCAAATAAGAATCAAACCATTTTCATCTCTGAAATCACAAATAGATAAACACATCTGAAAATACAATTTTAAGAAAATCAACTTATAATTGGCTGCCTATATTAGGACTTATTGCCTTAGATTTTGAGTGAGTTTTCTCACCTAGCTCTCTTCCACTTCCCAGTTGATTTACAAGCTTCTGCCTCCAACCCTTTTCTTTACTTGTATTATATTTATATAATATCTATTTTTTTTTCAAGAGCTATCCAGGAAGAAGAAGGTTTCTTATCTCACTGCCTATTTATGTAGGGTTTTTCTTAGGGTTTAAGGCACTAGCTAAAGACATTTTTGCCCATCAGAAATTATGCCATTTGTATTTAGTTTTTAAACCCAATATCTTACCCTCCCCGGCTTGGGTTTGTGAAGATAAAAGTGGTTATATCTTTTTGGTTAATTTCAGAAATTTGCTTTTCCAGAAAATACTTTTTCCTTTGTCTACCATCATGCTAAAAGTGTGACTTGATTTTATTATTTATCAAATACTCTTCCTAATTCTGCCTATACCAAGTATTTCTCTGTTTTATCTTTTTTTTTTTCTATTTTTAGCTTTCATGTAAATGGTATGTACTTCCTACATTTATTTTTAAAGAGGATTACTCCTTTTTATATCTTCATTCTTTTTCTTTCTGCCTATAATTAAAATATGTTTGTATATTTTATTTTGCTGATTTGAACTCTAGTACCTTATTAACATATATATATATATAAGTCTTTCTGAAATAATTAGTACACACACATATGTATATATATATTTGTACATTATTCTGTACTAACACACACATGCACATGTACACTCAAAAATATTCAGTAGCATCCATATATGTATATTTACTTATGCATATAGCTTTTAAGGATTTAATCTATATATATATATATATACATATTTCCATACACATCAGCATGTATTTATTCTTAGAGTTCGGGAATTTAGCTTTTGTTCATGTGCATTTCTTGTGCACACATGTACACATATACAGATACACTATATCAAGCTATATCAATTCCCCTTAAAATTTGTTTAAAAATTATTTTAAACTTATTTATATTTTTCAAAATAAATTCCTAAAATCTTGGGTCATTACATCCAGCTATCTATCCAGCTTTCAGATATTCAGTTGATTCTAGTGATGTATTCTGATCTTGTATTTGACTATTGTATTCAAGACTTCTGTTGTATCTTGTTTAACTCTGTTATATATATATAGTAGATTCATGAACTACTATTCTTTTGTTTCCGCTACATTAATTTATATTACTCTGTGTTTTTGATTTTGTGATTATTTATTTACAGTATATGCTGAGTTTTGCCAAATTTAAATTAACAATCTGATATTTTGAGCAATTCATATCCGACATGTATGGATGCGAATGGTTGAAAATATCGGGTCGTTACAGTTGGTATCAAAGCTTTGGCTCTAGGCAAAACTTAGCATATATAGTAAATTTAGTTATTGAATCACTTTCATTCGAGCTTGAATTTCTTCTTTTGACTCGGTTTGCTTTGAATTTTGGAACGTTCCCCTAGGTTCCAAAATCCACAAATCCGTTCTTGTCTCTTCCAATTCGTATTCTTTTGATTCTGGAGTACCCCATAACTCCACTATGAATGATCTCTATAATAACTCGGCGGTCTCGCCAATCTCCAAATGATTTGTAAAGGGGTGAAACTCCTTTACAATTGGAATTGATTCACCGGAGATTCTTGTATCCTCGGTTTAGATGACGTAACCTCTTGCTATGCCCAAATTCTATCTTTTGTGATCGGATGTCGATTTACCTCGGAATCCTACATCGATCTTATTCTTAAAGTCCCGGTCGACCCGGTTAAGGTCGCCCGCGATTTATATAAACTTATCCATCTTCCTATTACGTTATTTAATCGTCTTATCTTTGTTTCGAACCTATCTTTGAATCAAAAATTCTCTGTGATTTGAGTCCATCAAATTTGAATCTCTATCCTTGCGTTGAAATCCATGCTTGTATCGTCGAACAAGGAAGTGTATTTGTAAATTAATATTTAAAATATTTTATATATTGTGTTGTTTGAGTTGTTGATGATGATTTGGGATTCCGATCGATTCGTCTGATCAACGCTATCGATAGGATTTCCAAAACACTTGAACAGTGCAAACTGACACAATATTGATTTCAAATTTGGTAAATGAAATAATTTTGTATGATTATATTATAAATATATAAGTAAAATTTTCTGGAATGAAAAAAAGAGGTAAATTTATTGGTTGTTTGAAATGATAATATTTGATTATTATTTATTGTTCAAAATGAATTTATAAACATGGTTTATAAATTGGTTTGGAATTTAAATAAATTTAAATCAGGAAGTTGAGAATTTAATTTTGATGATTCCAAACTCTGGTTTTAAAATTTTAAATGTATATTATATAAAGTATTTTCGAATATAAATGATTTTTTCAAAGAATTTTAATGTTTAAATCAGTACTCTTCTCTTTTGTCGCTAGAAAATAATTTCGGTGATGGTGGCCGCATCATCGACATTCATTTTCGAGTTTCGAAGTGAAGAGACCATTCAGTAGCTTTGATACACTTTGTTTGAAAATTTAATTTGATTTGGATTTCTGTGGTATGACCTGATTTATTATATATATAAAGATTTAATTTTGATCTGATATATACTATATATATTTATCTCAAAATTGTTTGAAGTAAATCAGAGATTTAAATTCTTAAGTTTATGATTTAAAGATGATTTAAATTATAAACTGAAGTAAAAAAAATTAGATAAATATTTAAACTTGAAATAATTGAATTTTAAATTTTATTTGTATAGTACTAAATTGCATTTCAATATAACTTACCTAAATTATTCAGAAGTTAAAATGTAATTGGATAATATACAATATAAAATGATTTTATAAATAAAATTTGAGTGTTTATAATAAATGTTACACTTAGATTTTAATTATAAAAAAATTGCTAATAAAAATGATAGAATAATAAGTTAATTGAATGAGATGAATATAATAAATTTTGTTCTGAAAGAATTAACAAATTGAAATTAGATCAACTTATGGAAATACTTAAATTTAAACCAATTATGGAATATAAATTAATATAAATTGAAATTTATATGGTTTAAATTAATTTATATGGTTTAAATATATGTAATAAGATATATTAAATGGAATAAACTTAATAATAATTTGGAATAAAAGAATTAAATGTGTTGAAGTAAATAAGAGTACAATAAATGATTATACAAATTGATGATTTAGAAATTATTAATTGAGGATGACTAAATAATAAGGTAATTAATTTAGAAATAGATAGATTGATTTAACTTAAGTGAACTGAAAGGGATTTAACCAAATTATTAAATATTAATGTTATCCCGCCTTTTCGCAAGACCGTGACACCGAGGAATGAACAGATGAAAAAAGGATCACACATTCCCAGTGTCGGGTAACGACAGGTTCAGCATGGATATCGACGGATTTTGTCCGAGCCCAGACTGAGCCATGATTGATGAGACATGACAAGCGAAGCCAGGGAAGCCAGCATTTCAAATTTCAAGTCAATCCGAGCTCGAATGCTCGAGTTATGATCGATTCGGTCTGGAAGAAACGGCTTCATATTCGTACCCATCATTGAACCACGATTCGACTCGATCCAGTCTGTGTCCATCACCCACTTCCCATCGATCAATTCCCCTTGGCTCGTATCGATCAAGTTGACAATGATCGAATCCATCTGGACAAAGCTATTCGTATCCATCGCGTGACCTTAGTTCGAATCCATCAGGCAGCATCTCTTCGTCTCCATCATGGAACCATGTTCGAATCCATGTGCGAAGACTTATTCGTATCCATCGAGTCAACGAGCCTGGATGATGTGTTATTCATCGACGCGAGCAAGGCGAAATTCATGGAGTCAACCCGGTCAACTTGGAGAAAAGAACGGATCGATGCGAGGTATACGCGCCACATCAGCACGAGAGCACGCGTAGGCGATCGATTCAAAGGGATCGATTCGAATTGGTCGATTCGAACCACACAGCCACCGAGAAACTCCATTTCATATCGACGATATCTAGAGATCTACCAATCCAAATGCTATGAAATTTTCACAGAAGCTTACGTACGTGGAGAAGAATGTCCACACCAAATTTCAACTCGATTGGATGATTCTTTGATCGATTTGAACGGATTTCGAATCGATCCCGAAGTGGGCCCAACTTTCCTAAGGCCGGGCATGTGGGCCCCCTCACGTGCCAGAAGTGGTCTCCCGAAATTTAGGCAAAATATCAGCCTCCTACACCTATAAATAGAGCCCCTGGTCATTCAAAAAAGGGGTCGGACAATTTTAAGAGCTAAAGAGCGCCCACACTCTGCCAGATTTACTCCAAATCACCATTACTGCCTTAGATTTAGATTTAGATCATAAAATCTGTTGTACTACATTATAAGAAATTGTGATCTTCAAGTATCGAACAATAAAATCATCAAACTTCATAGTGGACGTAGGCGAAACGCCGAACCACTCTAAATTGTTGTCTTCTATGCAATTTACTTTCTGTTATTTGGAGTTTTTGTTAGATAATCCTCAGTTTTAATTTTCTTTCTTCACTTTTATCTCTTCAAAAACTTCCGAAGAGTGTTGTGCCCATTTTTGGTACAAACACTTTGGTGCTTTCATTGAGAAGGCCAACCAGTTGTTTCTCCTGCTCCTTGGATCTACCGTCGACACCGGATTGCATAAATCCAAGAGGAAGATCCAAATCTCTAATCCAGAATCCTTCCATTCTATTCAGATTTGCATAAAGTCTAGGAAAGGACTCCACCACTCAAGATGGTTAGCACAAGAACTGCCTCTACAACTGCTGATCAAGAAGGTCGGGATAGACAGAATCCTACATAGCAGCAGCCATCCAATCAAGACAACACTGCTCACTCAGATCCGTCGGGGCCAGTCACCAGACAAGAGTTCCAAGTGTTGCTCCAAGAACTGACTCAAAGTCGGCAACAGTTGGCTGAATAGTTGCGCGCTAATGTTGAATTAACCAACCAACTAAACCGCCAAAGCCGCAGAAGGTCCAGGAGGGATGATATTTCCCGCTCGCCTACTGAAAGTTCCGCCTCGTCTAACTATCACCACAGATCTACCCATTCCCGATTAGACGGGAGTCACGCACAAACTACCGGATATTAACCTGCCTTGACCGTTGGACAGCTGAGGACAGGGCCGTCGACCAGCTTCCAAACCGAGCCCTCAACACGAGGAGGCCCTACTCCGCAGTATACCACGGACAATCGCGCTACAACTGCCGCGGTAGAAACAAGGGTTGATACCCGAAATTTGTCAGATCCGAATAATCAACAGCGTGGGCGTGCTCCTGAACCATACGTCCCGGAAGACGCTGAGCCAAGGAGGCGAAATGTGGACCATCGACAGCGCCCGGTCCAAACTCGCGCTGTGGAACCCGACCACACCTTATCTCAGCATGCACAAAATGTAATGATGCCCGATATTTCAACCATGGTACGTCAGATGATTCGCGAAATCCAGGGCCTTACCAACGACGATTGGGGAATCTCTCGTAGTCATACCCCTTTCACAGACGAGATATTGTACGCTGATCCCCCCTTGGTGATTCAGAATGCCAACTCTCCCTATGTACGAAGGAAGTTCCGATCCCAATCAACATATTTTGAAATATGAGTGGTCAATGAGCGCCGCAAGGGCTGATGATGCAGTGAAGTGCCAAAGTTTCCCAATCTCTCTGGGAGGAATCGCAACAATGTGGTTTACAAGGTTGCCACCTAGATCTATCTCTTCGTTCGATCAACTAGCTAAGAAATTTGTCAAACAGTTTCGTATGCATGTCGCTAGACCTAAAGACGTTAACACCATGTCTAGTGTCACCTAAGCTCATGGAGAAACACTCAGGCGTTATTTGGAGAGATTCCATGCAGCATGTGTGGAGATTAGTAATCCGAACGATAACTCGATCTTGATGGCATTAACCAAAGGGATCGATCTCGATTCCGAGTTTGGAAATTGGTTAGCTGGGAAACCACTCGCATCATTGGACCATTTCTACTCCAAAGCTGCCCAATTCTTACGGCAATAGGATGCGAAACAGTCTAGGAAGCAGGACGATGTGAGGCCAAGGAGTGAAGCGATACAAAGTAACGTAGCAGTTAAGCAGTCCAGCGAGAATTCCGAAAAAGTTCAGTTAAATATACAGAACAAACAAACTCAGCCGAGAGGCAACAATGGTCAGGATAAGAAAAGAGATCAGAATAGAGGCCCACGGCGTAGGGCTCCAATGTTTGATAATTACACGCCGTTGAATACATCATTGGAAAACGTGTATCTGCAAACTTGCAACAATGTGCAATATAAGAAGCCTGCTCCGAAGCCCTCGTCGGAGAGGCAGGTTCATACATGGAAGTTTTGCAAATTCCATGAAAGTTACGGCCACAATACCAATGAGTGTCGACATTTGCAGGACCTCATCGAGAAGTTGATTAGGGAAAGAAAGTAAGATCAGTTTGTGCGAACGCCGTAGTCTGGTGGTGCGGGCCCTTCAAACCAAAATCGTGTGCAAAATCAGAAAATACAAGAAGAACCCACTCGTACGGGCGGAAGGCTAGTTATAAATACAATAAGTGGTGGTCCCCATCCAACAGACAGAAGCTGGAAGGAAATGGAGTCGTATGCTAGCTCTATCAGGCATGCGGACTTCGAATGCTGCAGTAATTGTGAAGATGGGGCTCCGGCTAAACAACAGAAGACAATGTCTGATGATATCATATTTAGAAGCCGAGACGTTGATAAGGTCGAAGCCCCCACAATCGACCCACTGGTCATATCTGCCCAGGTAGGTCCTGCTTGGATGAAGAGGATCCTGGTTGACAGTGGGAGCTCTGTAAACATCTTACTTAAACGGGCCTATGATTTAATGAAAATGGAAGCGAAAGACTTAAAACCTTGCCAATCTTGAGTCCACGGCTTCAATGGAAGTGCTACAATACCCACTGGAGTGACGGAACTACCAGTGGAGTTGGGGGTTGGAGAACGCCGGAGAGTCCGGATGTTGTAGTTTGTCGTTTTGGACATTGATTCACCTTATAATGCATTTTTGGGCCGACCGGCCCTTGCTGAGTTCAGGGCAGCCATTGCCCCATGGTGCTTGACTCTAAAGTTCCCCACTGATCACGGGGTCGGAGTCATTCAAGGAGATCAGGCAGTGGGGAGGGCCTGCTATGTGGCTGAACTACGAGGAGTACAATGAAAGGAGAAAGGAAAGGGCGTAGAAGAATCTCTCTGCGTCCGTTTTGCTGATAATTGACAATTAATACCTGGGCCCCGGCTCGGGTACCACGACCAATTCCATAAAGATCTTGACCTTAGAGACAACGAAGATAAAGACGAATCTAAAGAGAATCAAGCTTCCCCAGCCGAACTGACTGTGGACGTCCCAATCAGTGAGGGTGATGATTCGAGGATGTTAAAAGTTGGATCTCAACTGGGCAAACAGACACAACAGGAATTGGTTGAATTTATCCGGGCGAATCTCAACGTTTTCGCCTGGACACACTCTGATATGTGCGGGATCTCACCGGACATCGCAAGTCACTCCCTGAATATTGATCCGCGGTATGTCCCGATCAAGCAGAAAAGGCGTGGTATGGATCTAGAGAGATCGGCCGCCCTTAAAGAGGAGGTTGATAAGTTACAATCAAATGGGTTCATCCGAGATGCTTTGTATCCAGAATGGGTGTCAAATCCCGTATTGGTTCGAAAACCGAATGGAAAATGGAGAACTTGCATCGACTACTCTGACTTAAACAAGGCTTGTCCAAAAGACAGTTTTCCACTTCCTCGAATTGACCAGCTCGTGGATTCAACAGCTGGGCATGAATTATTATCTTTCATGGATGCTTATTCTGGCTATAATCAAATACCTATGCATTTGCCTGATTAAGAACATACCAGTTTCGTGACCGATCTAGGACTCTACTGCTACAGAGTCATGCCTTTTGGTCTAAAAAATGCCGGAGCAACATACCAACGCTTGGTCAACCGGATGTTCGCCGACTAGATCGGGAAGACCATGGAGGTTTATGTGGATAACATGCTAGTAAAGTCTCGATTCTCCACAGATCACATTAGAGATTTAGATTTGATGTTCCGCATCCTTCGAGAATATGGAATGAAGCTCAATCCATTAAAGTGTCATTTCGGTGTCGCCTCTGGAAAGTTCCTTGGGTTTATCGTTAACGCTCGAGGGAAAGAAGCAAATCCTGAAAAGATCTGGGCAATAAGGAACTTACAAACTCCAAGAACCATAAAACAAGTCCAGAGTCTCAACGGGAAGGTAGCAGCACTGAGCAGGTTCATTTCAAAATACACCGATAAATGCATTTCTTTCTTCGATCTGATCCAGAAAGGAAAGCGAAACTTTGAATGGACCATGGAGTGTGAAGACGCATTCTGATCGCTGGTTCAACATCTCTCCACATCACCGATCCTGTCAAAGCCGGTTGACCACGAACAATTGTACCTTTATCTAGCAGTATCGGAGCATGCAATCAGCGCTGCTTTGGTTCGGGAAGAAGACTTAGTGCAGAAACCAGTCTACTATGTTAGTAAACGGCTAATAGGAGCCGAAAGAAATTACCCAAGACTAGAGAAACTGGCTTATTGCCTGGTCATTGCCTCAAGAAAGCTTTGCCCTTATTTCCAAGCTCATTCCCTTACTGTTTACACCGATCAACCGTTACAACAGGTCCTCACGAGGCCTGAGATGTCTGGTAGGCTACTCAAGTGGAACATTGAACTGAGTCAATTTGATATCACTTATGCTCCGCGAAGAGCCATTCAAGGACAAGTCCTAGTGGATTTCACAGCCGAATTTACTGTTTCAGAGGATCTGCCCGAAACCACTATACCTCCTAAATGCATTTGGAAGCTACACACTGATGGTGCATCGAACGGTCAGTGTTCGGGTGCCGGAATAGTACTTGAAACTCCCGAAGGCCGATCCATATGCTACGCTCTGAGGTTTGAATTTCGCGCAACCAACAATGAAGCCGAATACGAAGCTTTGCATGCTGGGTTAAAACTTGCTTGTGATCTGAAGATTGTTGCTGTGGAAATCTACTGCGATTCCCAGTTAGTTGTATCAAGTTCGGGGCGATTATCAGGCCAAGGATCGACGACTAGCTGCCTATCTAGCCCGAGTTCAAGAAGCACTAAGTCAATTCGATTACTATGCTATTTACCATGTACCCCGAGAACATAATCAGAAGGCTGACTCATTAGCAAAGCTGGCAAGTACAGGTGAAGCACAGCAAATGGGACTTGTCCCCGTCGAAACTTTGTCCTCCCCAAGCATTGATCAAATAGAGACGAATTTTGTGTTTGAAACCGCTTCCAGTAGAGAATCATGGATGACTCCGTACCGAAATTACATCGAGAATGGGACGTTGCCTGAATATAGAAATGAGAAAAGACAGATTCTGCGAAAAGCTTCACGTTTCGTCATTCAGGACGGAGTCATGTATAGAAGAGGCTATTCTGTTCCTCTCCTCCGATGTATCGTGCACGATGAAATCAAACGAGTGTTACATGACGTACACGAAGGAGAATGTGGCGATCACATCGGTGGGCAAGCTCTCGCTAAAAAGATACTCCGATACGGATACTACTGGCCGACTGTGAACCGAGATGCAGCGAGCTATGCCAGGAAATGCGATAGGTGCCAGAAACACGCCCGAATTTCGAGAGCCCTACCTACCGAGATAACCCAAATGGTCAGTCCCTGGCCATTTGCAATGTGGGGTATCGATATCATCGGCACACTACCTCTGGCCAAAGGTGGGGCAAGATATGCCATCGTTGCAGTTGATTATTTCACCAAATGGGCTGAAGCTGAACCCCTCGCAACCATTATGACTAAGAAAGTAATCAATTTTGTGGTTCGCAACATTATCTGTCGATTTGGACTCCCGCATACCATCATCACCGATAACAGAACCCAATTCAGTAGTGCGGAATTCAAGAATTTCTGTCAACGGTTTCATATCCATAAGAAATTCTCGGCAGTAGCACATCCTCAGGCAAACGGTTAGGTCAAAGCTGTCAATAAAGTCATAAAATCCATTCTAAAGAAACGACTGGAAAGGGCCGGGGGCAAATGGGTTGACGAACTGCCTATGGCTTTATGGGCCTATCGAACGACTCACAAGACTACGATCGGACACACCCCGTTTTCCCTATCTTATGGCTCTGAAGCCGTTATTCCAGTCGAAATGGAAGTGTTTTCCCATCGCGTGACTTATTATGATCCAAAAACAAACGCTATATTGCTTGTTGAATCTTTGGATCTACTGGATGAAAAGCGGGAAGAGGCTAATTTGAGAATGGCCGCACATCGAAGTCGAGTCGCCCGATTATACAATGCCAAAGTTCGACCTCGAACCTTTGAACTCGGCGATCTCATCCTCAAAAGAATCTATCAGGTCCCTTCACACATGAAACCAAACTGGGAAGGACCATACGTGATTACACAAAGACTCGGAGATGGCACATTCAAACTATCGACAGTTGACGGTCTTGACTTGCCAAGGGCCTGGAACAGCGAGAGTCTCCGTCGCTATTACACATGATAGGCTTTATTTATTTCATTATATCTTTCCATTTTGCAATTTGTTTCTGCATTTCGAAGTTAGAATTTGTAATAAGGCAACTGACTGTGCCATATTTTCTTATTTCAGCAATAAAATGCCATATCTTCGAGCCAGAGCTGTGATTCATTGAATACAATGTACGACATAACGATGCACGGAGAGCTAAATTCCATCACGCAGTGGAATTTATTCAAGTAGGGAGTGGCTGTGATATGACCGGCCACTCGCTAAATGAAACCCGAGCTCGTAGGCAAGCCATCACGTCAGGCTAAAAATGAGTTGATACACGATAATCCCTCATTCAACTCCGTACTCCCAGAGTGCGAGACGGAGTATAAACATACATTAACTCCGTACTCCCAGAGTGCGAGACGGAGTATAAACATTAATCAACTCCGTACTCCCAGAGTGCGAGATGGAGTATAAACATACATCAACTCCGTACTCCCAGAGTGCGAGATGGAGTATAAACATACATTAACTCCGTACTCCCAGAGTGCGAGATGGAGTATAAACATTAATCAACTCCGTACTCCCAGAGTGCGAGACGGAGTATAAACATACATCAACTCCGTACTCCCAGAGTGCGAGACGGAGTATAAACATTAATCAACTCCGTACTCCCAGAGTGCGAGACGGAGTATAACCATACATCAACTCCGTAATCCCAGAGTGCGAGACGGAGTATAAACATACATCAACTCCGCATTCCCAAAGTGCGAGATGGGGCACAAACATAAAACAAACCCCAGAGTACTCCGAGAGCACGAGCTGGGTATAAGCGTTAACGAACTCCGGGGTCAAAAAGCAAAGTCCCTGAAGTATGGATGTTAACACTAAACCGTGGATAATTTCGCACAACACCTATTACGGCTTATCCCCGAGGCTGGGGGCAGAACCAAAACAAATATTGAATTGAAGACAAAAGAGAATATGTTTTCATTTTAATTATCAACAAAAGGAATCCAATTACAAGCTAATTCAAAAAATTCCTACTAGCGGGGGCCGAGCTCGCATCTATACACGGCTATAGAAAACCAAAAAAGAACAAAACACTACCCCCGAATATGACAGAACAAACTAAAGAAGCGCTCAGTCTTTCTTCTTCCTCGGTTTCTTTTTCAGAGTAATCCCACTGGATCCGCTACCCGACTTCCTCCGCAATCTTTTGCTCTTCTCTGGTTTGTTCTCCGATTGCGACATAATGTCAACATCCTCCTCGGAGCTTGAGGCGACAGAAATTCTCTTGGAGGATGGAATTGAAGGCATGGGAGCTGTAACAAGAAGTGGAGCAGGAGCACTTGCGATAACCACAGTGCCACCCGGCGATATCATCATTAATGGAGCAGGGCCAAACGGATTCATACCACCCCCAGAAATACTACCTGCTGTCACTGCCGTCATCTCAGCATTGATCTCGGCGAAAATTTCATCCTCACGAGATGCTTGGGCCGCGCTGGACGTACTAGCGACTGGCATGAAGGAGCTAACAGCTGGAGTGGCCCCGCTCATAGCAAAAGATGGATCTGCGAAGGGGTCTTTGGGTTGACTAAGGAGTTCCTCAATCATCTGAGCATCGAAAGATAACATGCTCGTTTCTCCCCCTTTACCAACCACGGTAGCTATCATAATTGCCTCGGTGACAATAGCCTCTTGCGCTTGATAAGGGACTTGAGATGAAGGAGGCGCAGAGATAACGGCTTCAGTCACTGAATGTGAAAAAGCAAAGATTGTTAGCAAAATGTATTGCTTCAGATTCACCACACTAAGTATATACGGGAGGCATTCAAATACCTTCCTTAGCCTGACCCGAAGTATGGGCAGGTGCAGAGGCAGGGGCTCCGACGGGAGACAATTGCGGCTGATCGGGATTATAAGCAGGGACAGACTGGGGATTGACCGCGACAGTGGCTTCGAGCAATGTCGGAATTAAAACTCCAGCACTTGCTTTATGATGCTCGATCCTCGAGCCCTCACCGGTCTCCGTCTACCGAACACCAAGCCTCTCCTTTTCCACGGAAATCATTGCCTCGTGGAGAACCTTTCTCTCCTCCTCAGTGAGCAAGCGCGTCTCAAGTTCAAAATCGTCCAGTGCTTCGTCCGGACGCGCTGCTTTCTTTTCCTCCACCAGCCTAGTCCAGGCATTATGAAAAAGCATAGAATAGTCTCCGAGCCAAGACAAATTTCTGTGTTCCAGCACGTTGGCGTTATATTTGACCAGGAGATCATCAAAATCAGCTTCCATCCTGGACTGCTCTGCCATGATTTTTTCCTCGGCTTCTGCCTCCACAGACTTAGCCTTTGCCACCGCCGCATCAAGTTTAGCCCATAGTAATACAGCTTAATCGCATGCATCCTGAGCAGCGGTGTTTGCATCATCTTTTTCTTTCACCATTTCAGCGAATTTGGCTTTAAGCTCGTTCAGCTCTTTAACGGCGGTGTCCCGTTCAACTAAGACGGTGGTATAGCGATGGCCCATCCCTTCTACTAAGGCACAATGTGCCTGCTGCATCCTTGCCATCTTTGCCATGGCCTCGTCATGCTTTTTGAGCACTTGAATTTCTGAACTTCGAGACGACTCGGTTTCTGATTGAAGAACCTGGATGATGCGATCTTCTGGGCAAGGTCAGCATCACGTTTCTCAATAATTTTTGCCCGGTCAAAAGCTACTTTTGAAGCTTTCACAATTGCTTTGTACCACTCTTTGTATTAAGCATAAAAATCATGGATTTAGTCATGCGCGATATTCTCGGCATCCGGAGGAATCCTCTTGAGATGGGGAGGGAAGACATATGCATCCAGAAAAATTTCTGGAAAGTCTTTTTTCATCTGAGCGAGCTTGATGGCTCCTTTACCCGTCAGTTCTGCCGGAGCCTGTTCAACAATGGCAGCTGTCTGTGGTTCAACTCTTTGCCGCTGAGTTTCGGGCCTTGAAGATTGAGAAGGCTGTTGTTGCTGCGAAGACTCGGGGAGATCTATAGGGGCCCTAGGAGGTGGAGAAGAACGAGATCGCGATCGGTACTGATGGCCTCTATCTCTATCAGTACGCTCTTGACCAGAATGGCCACGCCAATAATCTCGATCTTTGTCATAATGCTCCTGGCTGGTATAGCCTCGCCCGTGATCCCTATCTGATTCCCTCCAACGGGACTCATAATATGAAGAAGCTCGACAAACATTGTGAAGCCTATCTAGTGTGGATCCATGACCTGACATCTCACCTGCGATAAGAAGAAAATGTAGTTAAGCATCCTATAAAAATAATGTCCAATATGCGGAAATCGTGTAGTGCTATGGAAGTGTGTGTAAATGTGTAAACCCCCTGACCAACCGAAAGTGTTGACCGCACTAAAAGGAAAGGGCTCGCTCATATTTAAAACATCTCGGAATTCTTCCAACCCAGGATTGTGATGAATTGATATATAATCCGGGATGGGAATATCACCAAGCCCTTTGAAAATATCTCTCGATTGAGAAGGGGCGGCCTCGGAAATTATGACTCCGGAAGTGGGAGGAGACACATCTACAGACTTCCACCCCTTAGATTTGAGGTTTTTGGAAATGATGGCCTTGCTTTTCCGTCTCTCTCTCAATTCTTCAAAATTGCCCGAAAAATCAGCCATCGGCTCGACGTCTGTGTGAGTCCGTTCTTCGTCGCTCACTTCGGGTATCACGACTCCGAGCGTTTTCTTCGCCATTTTCTTCTTCTTCTTTGGAACATGCCTTAACATCCCTTCAGTGACTATGCTTTGATTTATTTCAATCAAGCCAAGAGCTCTTAAGTTATAGTCAGTCAACACCAAGTCGATGTGTCTCAAATCGCTCGGGATCTCTTGAAGACTCCGAACCATGCCCTTGTAATACCCGCCATCGGGTCTGGAGATAATGGCTGTAAGAAAAGTAGGATGTCAATACTAGTGCCAAAAAACCATTAGTCAAGGAAATCATCGACGGGGTTACGACACTTACGCCTAGACAGCCACTGCCTAGCAAAACCTAGAGGACAACGGATATAAAACCATTCGTTCTTGAAGTAGCTGAGTCTGGTCCAGGCTCTGGTAATAACCTGGAAGTTCTTGACTGTCTCCAAAAACGTAAAGGATGGACTATCGCCTCTACTCTTGAAATTAAATAAATATCTTATTTCTGTTGGCCTTGGTGGGCGGAAGAGATGGTCCATAAATACAATGAACGCACTGTTCAGTTGCGCGTGCCCGTTGGGGTGTAATTGAAAGGGAGGAATTCCAAGAAATGATAACATCTCCCTAATGTATTGATTGAATGGAGGGAGTGTTCCAGCTGCATAAGCATGACGATAAAAGGCGGTATATCCTTCCGGCGGACAGTGAGGTCTGTCACTAGATCACGGCAATAGCACATCGTCCGAAGAAATGTTGTGTCTTGTGCATATCCTGCCCAACAAGTTTTCGGAAATATTGGATTGAACAGAGTCTATAGGGTCCTCAATAAATATAGCATCTTGCAGCTCGTCAGGAGCTGGATCTACTATTTCCGCTGGGATGTTTGGAATTTCAAGGACCGGAGGGCGAGAACTCTGAATCTTCTGCTGTTGAGAGCTCGAAGATTCCATCACTGACTAACTCATCAGAAAGTAACGTTAAGCAAATGGAAAAACCCGTTCATTTCCCCATGTAAAGTGTGTGTTGTGCAGTGTAGTGCAACCAATACTTAGGAAATTCAGCATAGTTGAAGAAAGTATGAGAACAGCAAGAAATTCGAAAACCCAGTCGGAGTGACCGTCATCGCTGACCATCACAACCATACCATCCAAACCCATAAAATTCAAGTCAAGATTGGAGTTTGTTTTGTCAAGATACAGTTCCATCGACGAGCTTCACAGGGCAGTCAAGTATGCAGTTTAACAAGATCAGTCTAAATATGCAAGGATGGAGCTCGTCGGAATCATGCCGTTAAATGTGTGAAAGTTTTGTATCCATGGAAGCTTGTTCGTATCGACCAAGGCCGAAGAAGAGAAATTCGAATCGATCGAACAAACGTCATTTCGAATCGATCTCGTTCGAATCGACACGGTTCGTATCGATTATAACCGGGCCTTTCGCATCGATCGGCGACTCATGCTTCGCATCCATCGCCAACTGAACTCTCGAATCGATCCCCAGAAACAAAAATTTGCAAACAGTTGAGTGACCCAAGATTCGTATCGATCATATGGGCAGAACTTTCGAATCGATCGCAAGGGGACAACTCCATCGTATCGATCGTAATGGATCGATACGATAACCCAACACCCCCGACCAATTCAACCCATGAACCTCCACTTCATACATGTTGATCGATACGAACATCAAAAGTAAACACACATCTCCCAGATCGATTTGATCACCGTTACTCCAGATCGACACGAAGGACTCACTCATACTTCTTCTCCAACCAACCGTTCTTGGTTTCGACCTCGATCTCGACTCCATCAAGATCGAGACGAACAGGAATGGGCGAGGGTTTCAAATCTTGGAACCTCAAATACTTAGTCAAATTACCTACCTAAATGTGAAGTTGGTTTATAAAAACTTGGGTGCTAGTTCGATTCGAAGAAGGGAGTAGTTCGTTCATCTTTGTTCTTGAAATCTGGAATCGATTCGAAGAAGTAAGAAGACGAAGGCAGAAGTAAAAAGTGAAAAGTGAATGACGTCTCAGTATTTATAGGGACTTTGTGGCGATTCATATCCCAGTAGACAAAACCGGTAGTAGCCGGTGAAACCATTGGACGATTCGAAGCGTAAAATTCGAATCCATAGACTAAAGCACCGTAATCGATTCGAATGGAAGCAAACATCTACATAGGGCCGCATTTCGAATCCATCTCTTCGACTCGATCAAAACGATACGAAGTACAATGTTAAAGAGATCCAGAGATCGTTCGACTGCATCGATTCAAAGTGCCCTATTCGAATCCATCAACCTGAGCATTTGATCGAAACAAAACCAACACTTGCGCCCACCAGGTTGAAACCACCCATCAATTCGAGTCCATCAGTGCTTGACCAACAGCGACAAGAACTCATTGATATGAACCGGAATTTTGTATCCATCAAAGCAGTGCACCCTAATTCGAGAACAATCTATCGAACTTCTACATCGGTCCAAGAGACGATCGATACAGTATTCGATTCCATAAACTAACGACAATTTGTAAGCGTGCAATGTGGACATAGTGAACAACAAGTCGATTATCACTCGGCACTCGGCTACAACAATGCACTACGTAATCATTGGCAGTCAGCAAATCAACATTCATATTACTAGAAATCAATCGAAGGTTACATATTTTGACGAAAAGATAGCAACTACTCAACGAATTAGATAGAGCTTTTTCAGGATAAAGGATGCAGCATTTCAAAGAACGCCATATTTCCACAAGACGTACTTTGGGGGGCAAATGTTATCCTGCCTTTTGGCAAGACCGTGACACCAAGGAATCAACAGATGAAAAAAGGATCACACATTCCCAGTGTCGGGTAACGACAGGTTCAGCATGGATATCGACGGATTTTGTCCGAGCCCAGACTGAGCCATGATTGATGAGACATGACAAGCGAAGTCAGGGAAGCCAGCATTTCAAATTTCAAGTCAATCCGAGCTCGAATGCTCGAGTTATGATCGATTCGGTCTGGAAGAAACGGCTTCATATTCGTATCCATCATTGAACCACGATTCGACTCGATCCAGTCTGTGTTCATCACCCACTTCGCATCGATCAATTCCCCTTGGCTCGTATCGATCAAGTTGACAGTGATCGAATCCATCTGGACAAAGCTATTTGTATCCATCGGGTGACCTTAGTTCGAATCCATCAGGCAGTTGCTCTTCGTCTCCATCATGGAACCATGTTCGAATCCATGTGCGAAGACTTATTCGTATCCATTGAGTCAACGAGCCTGGATGACGTGTTATTCATCGATGCGAGCAAGGCAAAATTCATGGAGTTGACCCAGTCAACTCGGAGAAAAGAACGGATCGATGTGAGGTATACGCACCACATCACCACGAGAGCACGCTCAGGCGATCGATTCGAATCGGTTGATTCAAACCACACAGCCACCGAGAAACTCCATTTCGTATCGACGATATCTAGAGATCTACCAATCCAAATGCTATGAAATTTTCACAGAAGCTTACGTACGTGTAGAAGAATGTCCACACCAAATTTCAACTCGATTGGATGATTCTTTGATCGATTCAAATGGAGTTCGAATCGATCCCGAAGTGGGCCCAACTTTCCTGAGGCTGGGCATGTGGGCCCCCTCACGTGCCAGAAGTGGTCTCCCGAAATTTAGGCAAAATATTAGCCTCCTACAACTATAAATAGAGCCCCTGGTCATTCAGAAAAGGGGTCGGACAATTTAAAGAGCTAAAGAGCGCCCGGACTCTGCCAGATTTACTCCAAATCACCATTGCTGCCTCAGATTCAGATTTAGATCATAAAATCTGTTGTACTACATTATAAGAAATTTTGATCTTCAAGTATCGAGAAATAAAATCATCAAACTTCATAGTGGACGTAGGTGAAACGCCGAACCACTCTAAATTGTTGTCTTCTGTGCAATTTACTTTCTGTTATTTGGAGTTTTTGTTAGATAATCCTCAATTTTAATTTTCTTTCTTCACTTTTATCTCTTCAAAAACTTCTGAAGAGTGTTGTGCCCATTTTTGGTATAAACAATTAATTAATTTAAATTGAAATTTATATGGTTTAAATTAATTGTTTTATTTGTATTCCAATCTATTTCCTTTCTGGTTGTTTCTATTCTCCTACCTCCTTCCTTTTCGGGGATGAAAAGTTTTGAGTGGGGGAGAGTGTAACGACCCGTAAATTTTAACTGTTTTAATAACGTAATTAGTTGAAATTTTGTGAAATTTTAAATGATAAAATTTTGAAATAAAAATTTGATATTTGGAATGCGTCTAATTAATCATAGCAACTGGTAAATTTTCATCAGATAATTTGGAAGTTTATTTTCTAGTGTAATTTTATTCCAATTTATATAAGTTAAAATTGATGATAATAAAATGTTTTCCAAACCTGAATATTACATAGAAAAATTCTAATTCATCTTCTAACTAAGACGCCATTTTTCATTTTTCCAAATTCGGACATCTTTAGCTCCATCGATCTTATTTTTCTGCGTTTTTGCTACATTTTCCGCTAGTAGAAAATTTGAATTTTTATAATTCAATCGTAACACTGATATCTGTATACCGTTTTGATTGTCTCGTCGTTCTGATCTCAGCGGTATATTTATTTCTGTATTTTGAGGTCCGGTACGTGACGAAAGCAATAAAGTGTTCGTTGTAACGGTACCTTTAAATTATGACTTTTAACTTCCCAATCCTTTTCAAATCTTTACCGTGCAGCTCAAGCAAATAATCAATTGCATTAAATAGCTTCTCAACTGAAATCATGGGAATAGACCGTTACCATTCCTTTTATTATATATATATTTTACTCTTGCTTTTCAAATTTGAACCGCTGGCCACATCAATAAATTGCTTTAAAAATATTTCAGCTGAATCAACTGTTGTGATTTCCTTCCTTTCCCAATGCTTTTTATTTATTTCTTTACGTTTTACTCTGCCCAATATATTTTCAGAAGCTTACTTTTAGATCTGCATTTCACTCTTCCTAAAATCTCTTCTCCTTCTTCTAGTTGGCTTTGTGACTTCATTTCAAAATAATTATTAAAGCCTTCTCTTCCTGTAGCTTAAATTCTTCAAGCCCCTGCGCATTCACGTGACCATCCTTCTTTTGCATATGGCCTCGTCATCCCACCTACAGCCTCCAACGCCTTGCCACGATCGCCTATCACCGACCACCAACCTCGCCCGCCTCCACTCCTGTCCATGCACGCAACCACAACAAACGAGCCACGTCCGCCAATGCCTATCAGCCTTTCCTCCAAACTCCGCTACCCCACCTCCGCTCAACCACTTCCCTGGCCCGCACTTGGCTACCTCGGCACACGTAGCAGCCTAGTCGAGCCCTGAACCACTACCGAACATCCGCCAGTCGCCTTCCTCCTCGCGCGCTCAAATAACAGCCCTGCCGATCGTTTTCCTCCTGTGTTGCATTTATTGGTATGTATATATATATTTATATATAATAGTTTATATATATAAAAGTTTATATATATGTATTTTTGTATGCTGTTTGGGTTGCGGTTTTTGCTTGTAACGATATATAAGATCTGTTTATATATAAAGAGTCATATGGTTTGTATATAATATGTTGCATATATATATATATATCATACGAAGTTACACAAGTTTGTACAGTAATTGTTACGATTCATAACTTATTTGAGAGTTGATATGTATATATGGATTTTTCTTATATAAGCAGTTTATATGTACTCGTGTTTTACTTGCTTACCCATATACAAAGTCAATTTGTATCTACATATATATCTACCTATACTTGGGTTTTGGATAATTGTTGTTTAATGATTTTACATGTCAGTAACATCAGTATACTTAGTTCTATTTACTGTATATATATATTAGTAAGGTTAGCTATGTATTTTAGATTCATGTTTACAAGTATATGATGCTTTGAAATACACACGTATATATGTTAAATTGCATAGATATTTATAGTGTTGTTGGCATTGTCACATATATATATATATATTAACAAATGAAAGTTTCATATAAGGTGTCTCGTGTTCTGTGTATTGAGGTTTGCGGGTTATCCTGCTACATTTATATTATTTGTAAGTATGAAGTATTAAAGTTCGCATTATATCTGCTATAGTCTTCGTTTTGTTTTTTTATATGTTATTGTATTAAACCTTTTAAACAAGGTGTTTGTATATATAGTATAAGTATTTAAATTTGTGGTCTATGTGTATATATGTTTTAAGTATGTTGATTTTAAAATAGTATATATAAGTATTTATTTCAAATTATATGATGTATATATGTTGATTTTATGTGTTTAATTAAACCAATGATTTTAATCATATATATATTATTTTAATATTTGTTTTAAATTAAATATTGATTTCATGGAAATGACGATAATAATAATAATATATATATTTCTATTCTATTAAGCTGATTTGGTTTGTTTCATCGATTCTTGTTATCAGCTTTGTTCGTCAAATTCGTGCCCATCTCACTTTGCTTTGGAATTCGCGCCTGGATTTATAAATCACTTTGTTATCAAATTTCTCTAGCCTCGAAAGGTGAGAATCACTCACGATTAATGTTCTTATATTTATTAAATTTGATTTTAATTGAAACGATAATTGAAATATGTTGTTGTTAGTTATTTATATTGCTATATATATGCCATCATCTGTATCTGTTCACCTGTGACACTGACACCATTATCTGTTATTTATATTGCTATATATATATGCCATCATCTGTATCCGTTCACCTATGACATCTGACACCATTATCTGTTATTTATATTGCTATATATATGCCATCATCTGTATCCGTTCACCTGTGACATCTGACACCATTATCTGTTATCTAAATTGCTATATATATGCCATTATCTGTTCACCTAGGACACCTGACACCATTATCTGTTATTTATATTGATGATATATGCCTGTTACTATTGTTATATTATTATCATATCTGTTATCACTATGCAAGTCCCTATTAATATAGAATTCATTATGGGTTGAAATGATACATACCCGAACGATCTGTAGAATAGGAGAAAATCATTATGGGTTGAAATGATAAACCCAAGCGATTTTCATTGACATTGAATTTGGGATTGCGGGTTGAAAAGATATATACCCGTATATACTTAAATTGTGGATTGAAATGATAAATATCCGTATCACTTGACCATAGGATAGAAAATTATATACAGACACTGTGGTCTATATATATATATATATATATATATATATTGAAATAATTTCTATGGTTTTGGAAAGATATATATATGGTTTTATTTGATATTGAAATTATTTTATGAATAAGTTTTAAATTAAAGTGGATTTAAAATTTATTTGAAATGGTATTTAATTAAGAATTGGCTTTAATTAAATTGATTTGAAACTTATTTAATTTGACGATTTAAGGATACGATTTTATAACTTGATTTTGTTTTAAGATGATTAAAATGAATATTTCAAGTTTAAAATATAATTGAAGGAAATATTTAGTGATTTGAAATTTGAAGTTTTATTTAAATGATATTGGATTTATTAAGTAAATATTTCAAAACTAAATAATATAAAATTGAATTTGATATATATATGAAATTTTCAAATTTAGTTTTGGGAATTGTGGAATACTTAAAGCTTTGAAATATATTGAAATTAAAATGGTTTATTTTGTGGTTCAAATCCGTTTGAAATCGACATAATTTGAAAGGGGTTATTGAGAAACTAAATTGAATTGAAATTAATGATTTGAGATTTGATTAAATTTGAATTTTGGGATTGGTGTTGATTTGCAATTGATTTGTGAAATTTGTGGAAGCTATTTTATTTTATAAAGTAATTTTTAAACTATATCTACAACTATTTACATTTTACTTTATAAGTTATTTTACTATAAACTATTTTATATAAATCATTTTCAATATATATTATTTTATTATAAACTATTTTAACTTATAACTATTTTATATAAACTATTTTTATTTTATAAACTATTTTATTATATACACTAATTTTAATATCTAAACTGTTTAAGAGGAAAGTGTTATGAATCCCAAAATGTTATGATTTCAAACTATAGTTTCAAAGTGTTATGAATTTCAAGGTTTTGATTTTCAAAGTGTTTTGATTTTAAAAGACTTACTATTTCAAAAGCGATATAACTTTGGAAAGTGATATGATTTTGGACATGGATTTATTTGAAGTGAAATTGATATCGTATGGATATGGTTTTGAAATGGCAATGATATTTTGGTTTTGAAATATAAACTATTTTGAAAGTTTATTAAATGACCAATCGGTGTAATAATTACGTAGTTATTGAAGAGTCCGGGATCGGTTAGGGACATACTCTCTGTCCAAACCGAAAGCCACTTTAATAACTATTATACGCGGAGTGTGATCCAGAATGAAGTGGTTGGAATGATGACATTGCTGGATTTGAAGAAAGAGAACGATAATGGATAGCCTTGACACTTGTGTCAAATTTGAAATGACTTAAACAAGAGCCGTGCCGGGCCAGTGAGGTTAGCTACCTCTAGCGGACACACTTCTTCGTAAACTACTCATTACTTGTTTTTGATTGGTGCGCACCCTTGATTTGGGAGTGTTGTTTCGCGGTGTTGCGATCGTTGCGGCGATGCATTCTCACCAGTCCGGATCAGACAAACGGTAGTTTCACTACCTTGGGTATTGCCTCATGTGCCTTGTCATACTCGTATCCCTATGCGTGACCACTACGATTTGTTTTGTGTTATACCTATGGAGTACTCCCTGATAGCCCACTAGTTTACGGTGGAGTTTACAGTGCTGTATAGACTATGACGCTTATATAAAATGTGTTAAGGGGGATAATGGTAACGCCTTAACGCTATTTTGATACTTTATATTACTGATAGGCATTATCTACTTAGTGTACACTACTACATAGTAGATAGTTTAACGGATCCTTAGAGGATGGTTATCCCAAACATCCTTTGGGTTACTTGTATTTCAGTCGCTATTTCACTTGAGTTGGATTTATTGATATCAGAATGTTAATCCTGACTCAAGTGTTTTGTGTTTTCTTTACGCTCGGGTCAGACTGAGTGTACCAGTATTCGAGGCTCACCTTTGGAGTTGGAGCTTCGCTTGGAGATCCAGCTATCTATCCAGCTTTCAAATATTCAGTTGATTCCAATGATGTATTCTGATCTTGTATTTGACTATTGTATTCGATACTTCTGTTGTATCTTGTTTAACTCTGTTATATATATATATATAGTAGCTTCATAAACTACTATTCTTTTGTTTCCGCTGCATTAATTTATATTAATCTGTGTCTGTGGTTATTTATTTACTGTATATGCTGAGTTTTGCCAAATTTAAATTAACAATCTGATATTTTGAGCAATTCAAATCCGACATGTATGGATGCGAATGGTTGAAAATATTAGGTCGTTACACAAAGTTTATTAAACCTCACTATTAAATTTAACCAAATTAAAAATTCATTTATTAACCCATTCTTTAATCAAAATACCTTTTTATTTGAAAACTTAGGAGTCAAATACCCGGATTTTATTTCAAAAAGCTTTTGAAATCATACTATATTTTCAACCCTTAGAAAATATACATATAGCCCGAGTAACTCCAAAATGATATCAAAGAACTGGGTACTAGCAAACAGTATCATATATTCCTTTACCAAGAAAGGAAATACTCCATAGAAGTGTTTACCATCCAAACACATTTCCTACCTATTTTTAGTCACTTTCGAGTCACTCGAACTAGTTAATCATAAAAATACTCCTTTTCAACTCTCTTTTTGAAACAATACTATATATATTTCCAACTAAATAGTATTTTAAATAAAATATTTATCATCCACTTGCTTTGGATTCATTCGTATTCGAACTTGTTCCAATCGTACAATAAAAAAGAGAATAATTTTTTAAGTGCACTACCACAATCGCCTAATCAAACATCTGGTTGTCACTTAGAAGATTATTCTGATTATCATAAAACAGATCGAGACTCATTCACTGAACTATCTAATTGAAAATATTATTCTCATATTCCTTTTAAAATATTTATACTTTAAAGTAATTTCTAGTAGTACTATTATTACCTTTTCTCCAAAAACATTTGAAATCCTTTTTAAAGACACCGGGATTTTAAATTCTCCAAAACTCCTTTCAATTAAAACATATTTTATAACTCTGATTTATAAAATCAACATTTTATAAAACCATCTGAAATATTTCTTTTTAATAAACACCTTATATTATAATCCAATTTTAACCCAACATATTATCGAACGCCTCATAGTCAAATTGTGAAACTTAATTCATAAGGCGTTCGTTTCAATATTTTTCCAGATTTTGTAACTACCGAACATAAGATGGAAAAAGGAAAATCAACAAACAATAGTCAATGCTCAAAACTTGTCGAGCATGACTAGTCAAACCCTAAATGATAATAATTAGATATCATCAACTCTAAACTACAACACATCAAAGTAACTATACTAAGGAAAATTTCTTATGAACTATTCAACATATTAATATAACTATATTAATTTTGGAAATCATTATATATATATATATATATAATATTCCTAGTTGAGTATCGAGACTCAGCGCCTTTGGATATGGGCTAGCTAGAGTAGCTATATGAAGTAGTAGCTTTGTGATAGAGTTCCCTTTTTAGATGTTGTTTTTATATGTATACTTGCGTATATTTGATTCTAGTGTAGACTTGGAATGACTTGTATATTCTTTTAGACCTGTCATAGTTTATACAAGTATATATATTTGTATATGTAAGTCTAGTATTTCATTTTGTAGACTTACACTTTAAGAAAGTATTTGATGTATTTTATTTCCTTTGTGACGTTTGATTCTGTGTTGTATATTATGTTGTGTCTTGTTATGAATTAAATTTAACCATTGTATTATTGTCTTGCGCCTGGATTAGATATGTCGAATTACCTCTTGTGAGAAAAGAAAAAAATACAGTCACATTATTCGATACAACAAAACTCGCCCAAAGCAATTATATGGATGGTCGCTCCTAACAAGCCATATTCTCCGTATTACTCGGTAATATTTCTTATAACATTCTTGGGTAATATAGGCATAAAGGTGGGGTGTTACAAAATATAAACTTAAGTTGTTTTTAAAAAAATATTAGAAAACAAAATTGGGTTTGGAAAATGATTTTATGGTTTCATAAATCGACGGGTACATATATAAGTGGCTTTTGGAATATGGATTTTTGAAATATGAAACTAATTTATTTCTAAATAACATGGTTATTTATATCAAAATGGGTAATGAAGAGTATAATATGGCTTTATAAAATAAAGGACACACACACACATACACACACACACACACATTTGGGTTTTTAAAACATGGTTTGTTAACTAAGTATCTTGTATAGAATTCTAAGACAACTATGTATATATATAAGTACAATTTTGGAACAATTCGTTTTCATGGAAGATTTTATCACATAGTGAATATTTATATAAAGTTAAATAATAAAGGAATTTATGGAAAATTATATTATTGGCTTTCTAAACTATAAACTCAATAAAGAAAATGTTTTGAGAACCTTAGTTCTATATTATGGGAAGTACTAATAATCGATTTAGTGTTACCGATTGCTTTAAATGGTCTCAAGTAACGCTTCATTGAACATTGTACACCAAATTGAATAGAATATTTGAGTGAAACTTACTAACCCAGTAGTGAATACTCAAAATTCACCAGTTAATATGGAATGCCTCGGTTAAATTCTTGTGATTGCTATTAGGAAGTATTTAATACTTTAGAGTTGTATTCTTTTTTGGTGTTTGGTGAGATAGATAGATCCTTAAGAGAATATAGTTTAGGTTTTCCAGTGGTATCCATAAAGAGTGAAATTTACTAGCTTCTAGCAAATACTTAAATTTCACAAGGCGTTATGGGACGTTTTGGTTAAGTTCTAGTGATTGCTAAAAGCGATAGTATTTGGTACTTTAGAATATTTCCTTTAAGGGTTTGGCCAGGGCCCGATAAATACATAAGAGGTATACTCCCGAATTTCTTTCCAAACATAAATATAAATAATATTGAATAATCTAGAGTTTTTGAGTCATGGTTGTCACGATCGTCTTGATCGGTCAAGATTTGGTTTTCTCCGATCCTTGTGACTGTGTCGAGATTTTGTGTTCCCGGATCCTTGTGATCTTGTTGAGATTCTATGTTCCTTGATCCTTGTGATCTTGTTGAGATTCTATGTTCTCGATTTTTGGTATCAGATTGGTACGAGTGATACCGTAATGTTTGTTTGTCATGGTATAGAATTGGTTTCTTTGAGTTAGGAATATTGTAATTTATTCAGTGATTTTTTGTTTAATGACTAATCTATGTTTGTGACCTAAATATATAACTCTGTGCCTTGAGATAACTCCTGAGTTAAATTAATTCCATGACTTGTTATATATTGGACATTTGGATTTACTTATGTCATATATCTTTATGTTATATCTTGTTCTCACCCATTTTATATTTAGAGATAGCCCGAACCATTTATTTTATAAACTCGGGTCAGGCCGAGACTTTTCAGGTTATAAGCAGGTAGACCTTTGAATAGTTGGGCTAGTAAAGTGATAAACCATTTGGACCTTTAGTTTGTCCCATGTAGGATTTTGTGTCTATATATGAGAGTATATTTGAGTTAGAGATTTGTACCGGATGTACATTATGTGAGTCCAGTGTTATATTTGATAGACTCTTAGTTTTGTATATGTATATGATGTTTATTATTTCGCTATGATCTGTGACTATTGTTCATATGATATACTATTCTGATTCTGAGAAACTGACGTGTTTAATATTTTGAACTAAGACTAAACACGTCAAATTTTGTTTCAGAGATTTAGTAAAATGGTAAGTGTTGCGTGTCAGTGTTAGTTTAAAGTAATATTCACATTTAGTCGTGCTTAACAAGCCGTATTCTTCGTATTATTAAACGACATTATTTTTAATGTTCTTTAATAATATGGGTATAGTGGTGGGGTCGTTACAACTTTTTAGAATGGAGATCTCAACTTTAAGGCCCTTTCTCATCCATATACGCCTATAAATCCCGAGGAACATTAAGTATTACCGTGCAATACTCTTGGAAAGTATGAGTATATAGGCGGGGTGTCACAAAGTGGTATCAGAGCAGGTTCAGAAAAATATACCATATTTAAAAGACACGAGTTGAGAACTTAGATCAGACTTAGAATCTCTGATCCTTAAGTGTGTGTTTCTGGGTGCTACACTGTAACGACCCAGCATTTTAGTCATTTGAACATGAAATTTTTAATTGATTTTAGATATTGAAAAAATTAATTTTAACTACTATCACAAAATATACCATTTATGGATTTTTCTATTAAATATACTTTTAATTAAGTTAATTAATTAATATAATCACATTATATCAAGTATATAATAGGAAGAAAATACCTTTTATTTCGAACAAGATTGGTCAACGAGTTAGATATATGTAACAAATTACGTAATTGCCCCTAGGGTATACCCCTAACTCTATCAATCTCCCACTTGCACTTGGTGTCAATTATGGAATCTAATTCCAACTTCTCTAATCAGTTTTCTCAAAACCAATTAGGTCAGTCCCTTAGTGCATGGGTATGCTATTATGTTTTAATTATCTACTTTGTCGATTAACTCTCTTTGACACCAATAAACTGGCTTAATCATGTGAAACGATTCGAGGTATAGCTTTCGACTTCTAGTGAGCTTTAAGTTCTATCGTGACCAATTTCATGACATTGTTATCTTATAACAATATTATTCTCAACATTTGGAATCACCTTTGGCTCAATTATAAATTTGTGCATTTATATCTATATACATTGGTCTATTGTAGCGCTATTCAAGTTAATGTTCTCAACATTTCGTTGAATCGAGCACAATCACCTTTATTTTGAAGCATTTTCAAATTAATGATTTTAACATGAATTTTATCATTGACATGTTATACTCGATATCACTTATAAAAGTTTGTTTCCAAACGTTCCATAATAACGAGTTCGTTGTTTTTGTAAACAATTCTCTGGTATTTAATAAATATGCGAGAACATCTAAAACAACCATTTAGTGATATCAATTTGGATTTTATTTTTGCTCCATGTATCAAATACATAAACAAAACATAATACATACACAACATAACCTGTATGATAATTCCTATTGCTAATGCATAAGGAATCCAACTTACATGTTCTCTTTTTAATAGGGTGCTTGTGTATATCGTTTTGAGACAATCCCTATATCTTTTATACTCACCATAAAAGACATCATTTACAAGCCAAAATTGAGTATTAAAACAACTAAAGTTGATTTTAATACAAGCATATTGTTAAAATCAACAACGTGTTGTTTACTTATAGTTTAGAAATATCAATGTACCTTTTAACGTTCTATCTTATGAACACACGCTTCCTCTGCACTTTGATTGAAAATCAAACTATTTGATATTTCTATCAAAATACTTATTCAATCTTGATGCTTATAAAATGATACATTCGTATCATTTCTTGGATCATATGCAAAGACTCACAAACCCAATATCACTCCCACTGACTTCGAGGAATTTTTTGTTAATATATGTAAACGGCTTACTCTAAATCCTTATTTATAATTTTCTGTTTCAATACATAAGTACCAAACACTAAGTCTTATCGAGCGATAATTTTATGAGTAAATCTGAATTAACTTGATCATGTTGAATACCAAATCTGTTATGCTAATTTCAATAATTGAAATTTGCGATATTATTCTTATCAACATTGCTCATTTAATTCCAACAACATTATTCTTTCCAATAAAGACACAATCTCGGCCGATGGATCACATCTCTTTGGTTACGACCACCAAAATCATATTTTGATAGCGTACTTGGAATTCTTTCAGATTTGCGCATCATACCATATAGAGTCAACAAACTTAATGGTTTAATTGAACAACCGAGGGTAATGTATATTTTCGACATTAATAAGAAACTCATTGTTTCTCTTTGATGTACGTGAATACTTATTAGACATTCTAATGCTATGTGTTCATTTAGGTTAGTTAATTTCACTTCATCTTATATAATCAGTTATATATATGGATCGAATACAATTCCATTTAACTACCAAAAATTTCTCAAAGAAATTCCTTCACAATGAAGTTGATATATCTTGAAAAAACAATTGTTTCTAAGTGCAAATAGAATAGGGATTCAAAAACACTTTATGAACCTTTTTATTTATAAAACTGATTTTAGTTTACAAAAATTATGTTCAAAACATTAATATGTCATTTGATGACAGACCTTTCCAAAAACCTTTTGGAGATTCATACAAGATCCATCATGAACAATTATTACGTGCAATCTTTCGACTCGCACAACCTGCCAACTCCTTGGCCTAGGATATGTTGGGATTTCTTACAAACCCTTATCTTGTATGATTTTGTAAACTGTTGTTTAGATGAAATAATATAAACCTTGTGTACTAATCTTAAGTACATGACCTTATAGAAAGAAACTAACTCAACTTCACTCACAATTAATCGTAAAGTGTCAAACAATGTAGGATTACTCCTTATCGATGGATTATTATGTATCACATGGAGGAGTGACTTTTGAGATTGAATCTATATTTATTTTTAGGTACATTTGGACCTATTTCCAATATACTCACTTATTCGACCAAATCAAATCATTTTATTCTATTGCATGTTATTTTATTTACTTTTCTTTTATATTCTATGATTTTATCATAAACTTACTACATGTGTATCTAATACGCCTGTTCATGTTGGTAATTAAATCATCGATGAATATAACAAAGTATGTGGAACCCTTTTGGTATTAATACACTTGTGATTGCATACATCAATATGTATTAATTCAAAGAGTTCATCAACTCTTATGATGCTCCCACTGAATGGGTGCATAACCATTAATTGTTTGAGATATAATTAACATGTATCATATGATTCATAATCATATAGTAAAATTATTTCTCAAAACTACGGCTTAGTCTATAATTCCAAAACAAATGTAAATAATATTAGATACATATGTATTTTTATTGCATCACTTTTACTATGAAAACAAATTCCATAATATAGTTCTATTTCATAATGAATATTCATAATACTCATATTGAAATATAGTTATATCAATTTTTCAGTTATTACCAAAAATAAACATTATTACACAAATAATGTTCGGTACATTTTACGAAAACAATTTCGTAATTTGATGCAATCATTAGGTGCTATATGGCATGCTCCCACTATTTCCGCCATTACTATAATAGCGTACAAAATTTAGAGGTCCACCATTCACTTAATATTTTTAATATTGTTTACTTATTTCATATGCTGCAACTAGTTTACAGTGGAGAGTTCTTTGATCAAATATCTTGAACTCAAAGAAATAAATGTTATAGAAAATAATTTTCTATATGAAAATACATTTTGGAATAAAAATCATATTCCAATATTAAGTATCAATTAGTATTACAATTCTTGTTTCCAATGTTTCTCTATGAAGCAGAAGGGACTATTCATTCTCTTCATTCCAACTTTACCTTAAATTGCATCTATTCTTATACATTCGTTTTTCTTTCAAATAGTCAAACTATTCAAAAGAAAACCTTACTACAATATCATAACAAACCCTTTACAAAAGCGCATTCGATTATTCTTAACATTTAAGACATCAAATATGTTGCACTTTATATCAACCGATCAAGATGACATTTCAACGACCGAGTTCTTAAATGTATCTCGTAGTTTATGGTCTTGTGTTACATTAATACAATATGATCCTTTTGAAATCATTCAATTTGAATACATGATCTTAAAATACTATTTATTGGCTTACTTCGAATGAACTAACTTCATCAAAATATTGTACCCCACAAACTATGACTGTTCACCATATAGCATTTATATGTGAAAGTACATGGATTAAATATCCATAGTCTTGATTGCATTTAGAGTTTAAAAACTCATGAAATGAAATACACGGTATAAACCAAATAAACATATAAGTGACCAACTTACGAATTTATTAAGCAGTTGAAATTAGGCACTTGCATGGGTATAGACACATTATATAACATGCAATTAGAATTATTAGTAAGTATATATTATATTTCTATTTGTCAACTTTCAATTCAGTTTGTATATATATGTTAATTGACAAATGTTTTATCAATCATATTAAATGCACAAATTTATCATTGTAGATAATTATAACATTATATACATATGTTCTTACAATATTAGAAAGGTTAAATGTTACCATTTCATTTTTCTAATAAGGCTCCCACTAGTCTTTTATGTTTCTCATAGAAGTCTTACAACTTCACTAGTCAGTGTTAGGACTCGTTTGTTTTGGTATTATGACCTTGAGTTTGCTCAACAAATCATAGCCTCACAAACGATGGATAACTCCTTATCGGTTGTATCACATACAACTCCTAACCCATTTTTCTTCTTCTAATCTCATTTCGACGTTGAGTTTGCTCAACAAATCGAAAGAGATTATTCACTTATACCTACCATATCGTAATGGCCTAAGTATAGTATATGTACCTTGAGTTTTCTCAATAAACACATATAGTTATCTTACCTCATTTGTTCAATATATTAATAATACTACGCATAACATCCCTAGCTTGAGTTTGCTCAACAACTAAGGAGTATGTGAGTAATTTATTAATATATATATGGTAGAGGACAACATTATATTAAAGATTCATAATCTTCAATATATATATTGAGTGATATCGACTTATAGAATAATATATTTCTTATGAAATACCCCAACGATTCAAGTGTCAAACACATCATAAATCACGGTATATGTACATTTACATATGTATTTATTTCTCAGGTCTAATTTGGTTTCTTTAATGACCACATTTAATTTATACACATATCATATAGGTTTTATTGTTATATAATTTTTATATTTCATATCACTTATATGATAGTCTTACGTATAATATACCATTAATTAAATCTTATCTAATTAATTTTAATTAATTAACTCTTTAATTAATTTTAAATTAGTATTCCAATATAACTTGTATATTGGACATATCTACTATAACATTTATAGTGTATACTATAACCTTTATAGTGTAACACATATATATCATATATATATATATGTATGTATGTATGTATGTATTTTATTTAATTAATTAACCTTTAATTAATTTATTCAATTAAACAATTTTTATTAAAATTTATTAATTTCAAAATTTATCTTGTATACATACATGTATACTTATGTTATCTTAAACATTTTAAAATAACATAACATATATCAACATATATAATGCATGCATATATGCATTAATTAACTAACATATTTAATTAATTTATTTTATTGATCTTATTAATAAATTTAAAATTTGAAATTATTATATAACTATTTTCAAACATTTTGAAAATATCATTATCCTTTCAGACATTTTGAAAACTTATGTAGTATTATAATTTTTTATAATAAACATGTTTTATTTTAAATTTAACTATTAAATTTGAAATCTTTAACATTAATTTTCAAAACAATTTTGAAAATTAGCCCAAGGCCTAAATTAAGTTGGGCCTTTTCTATTAGGAGTAACCTTTGGGCTCACTTCACCTTTCGGGTCAGGCCGGTAACCAGGTAGGACAAGGTACCTGATTACCCAATTCCAATCCTAGACATTACCTTTCTAGACACCGTACTAAGTGGGCAAGCTTGGTAAGTTAGCCCTAATATTACTAATTTTGACCGCATAGGCTACTGGGCTTTGATACCATTGTTGGAACTGGGCCAGCCTTAATATTACTAATTTAAGCAAGGTATATTTATATAAATACATATACATATATTTAAAATATATTTTATAACTAAAAGTCCCAAAATTAAATATTTATATACATAATTTAAAACATTGGTATAAATATATACACATAACTAAACATATAAAATTATACATACATATATATATAATAATTAAAATTATATATATAAGGTTAAATAAAATGTATATATATGAATAATTAATTACATCCTGTAACGACCTGGATTTTTCTGTCGTTTAATTTGGAATATTTAAATGGTTTTAAATATTTGATTTGGAATTATAGTTGAGTTAGTAATTTTTTAAAACTGAAATTTCAAACGATTTCGTAAATTTTGGAAATCATCGATTTAATCGACACATTAAAATAGCGATCCGGGGCACAGTCTCGAAATTCGACGAAACTTGTTCCATTGGATCCTTAATAGTGTATTATTATCGGATTTTAAATTTCATAGCATTTGGAGTTATCATTTGATCGTATGGGATAGAAACGCGTTGAAATTAATATTGAAATTCAATATAATAATTGGGTCCAAAAAGCTATCTTCTCCATACGATCGAATTAGGACTCGAAACCTTTTCCATTGCGTTCGGAATAGGGTTATAACATTATAAACGCCTAGCGACATGTCTCGATAGGGGTTCAGGATTTTTTTTTTAAGTTAGGCAAACGAGGTATTTTGGTTTATACTATTATTATTATTATTATATATATATATATAATCAAAATCTAATCAAAGTCGTCTTACTTTCTCATCTACACCACCATCGCATACAAGGCACCTTTCACGTTTAAATCAAGTCCTTTCCTTTTCTCTTCAGTGAATTCGAAATCATCTTTATATGAAAAAAAACGTCGAACGAGAGGAATTATAAACAAAGCCTCCTTTATTTCAAATTCGTAAGTAAATCGACCTAAATTTACAAGCCTTCATCCTTGAGGCTTGAAGGGAAAGGGACGGCTAGCGCCTAGGGAGGCGGCGCCGTGCGTGAGGGAGAGGAAAGGGTCATGGCTCATCGAATACGGAGGCAGATGCGTCCTTGGCAATCGAGAGGCGCATATGCGCTTGGGAGCGAGGTCGACGATGTGATGGTTTTAGGGTTGTGGCGCGCATGAGTACATTAGTCTGAGGAGACGAAAGCTTGATCGATGATGGAGTAATGGTTGCGAACGCGTGGGTTGGTGGTGAACGAGGCGGAGCTGTAGAGTGCGATCATGGAAATGGAGATCGCATTGGAGATGGGTGTGTCACAACGTTCGAGGGTTATGGTAGAGGGAAGTGGGTTGCGGCTATGGCAAGGAGGCTATGGGCTGAGCGTATTGATGGGGGCAGCATAGTGGTGGCAAGGCAATCAATGTGTAGGTGATCAGGAGCGGGCAGGAGCAGTGATTGCCTGAAATCGCAAGCCGTGGTGGGTTGTGCACGTTCCTGAGATCGAAGTTTAGGAAGGTAATTAACCTTTTTAATTACCGTAAATTTATAAGAAATTGAATTTATAGAAATGGAATTTTATAAATAAGATTATTTTAGTGAAACTCAAGGGAGTTATAGAAAATTATAAACGATGTTTATAAATAAAAGGAATCGATAATAGATGATAAATTGGAAATATAAATTTGCAGGAAGAATTTATATTTGAATACGGAGATAGGGTGAGAGAAAAATAGTATATACTATTTTGAAGTGAAAATGGTTGAGGAGACCGGGATGGGAGTTATGTGATGAAAATCGAGAGGGGTTATAAATTGAAAATTTGGTTACCGAGATTTAAAAATTTATTTTTATCAATAATTAAAGTTTTAAATTTTAAAAAGGAAATTTTTATTTATTAAACTATGTAATTTTAAAGTTAGTTAGTATTGAGATATTTCAGAAGTGAATTTTTAAATACTCAATATTTATTTTAATAAACTCCTAAATTTTTAAACCTGCTTTGAAAAGTGATGTTATAAAAAAAGTGTTTTCAATATTTTAAATAATTATTTGAATATGTCCTAAAAATAAATTATTATTTTTTTCGTTTAAATACTTATTTTTATTTACATATGTATATATATAGAGTTTGAAATGGTTTAAAATTTATTCATAAATCTTCTCGAGAGTTGGAATGGGTATCTAATAGATGGGACTTATAAGAGAATTCTCAAAGCGAAATTTGGAAAAAAAGTTAGGAAATTCCGTAGTAGAAAAATAAAAGTAGGCTTCGAAAAATGAAATAGAATTCATAAAAGAAGCAAAAGAGAAATTGGGATTATATGTAAGCATAATTGGCTTTGGAAATATTAAAGGTAATTAATTAAGGAATTCCGAATTTGTAGAACTCGTTGAAAACTAGTAAAGGAATGTACAAATAAAATTGTGAATGATTTTGAGAATTTGGAAGTGGGAAGTAGATGAAATACTTCCTAAGTGTGAATATAAAAATGAAATGGGGAAAAATATTCTAAGTGTTGGAAAAGGAGTGGAAATATTCAGTTGAAGATGTAAGGATTTGAAAACTGTTTTCAAATGTTGAAGAACTGGAAGTAATATCTTATAAACATATTTTAAAATAAATTTTGGGAAATTTATAATAAGGCCTAATGGTTGCTTATGGATGTGTATTGATAGTTAAATAACCGACTATCAATTTTGGCCAATTTTCATTAATCGTTTCAAAGAGACTGGGATTGGATTTGCTTGCTGCATGATAGGGGGTTCTCGCTTCTTGTTAGGTAGCGAATGGATGACTCTTACCCCTACATGTCCCTGAGTGATTGGTTGCAGTCGAGGCTGGCCGTAAAAGCAAATTCAAGGTACTAGTGTAAGCTACGGCTGAAAGTGGCCGCTACCGATGGTTGAAAATCCTAGACCTTTACAGTGTAATGACCCGTAAATTTTATTTTTTTTATTAATATATTTAACTGGAAATTTTGTGAAATTGTAAACAATAAAATTTTGAAATAAAAATTTGATATTTGAGATGTGTCTATTTAAACATAGTAAATGGTAAATTTCCAACAGAAAATATGGAAGTTTATTTTATTGTGTAGTTTTAATTAAATTTAAATCAGTTAATATTTGATGATAATAAAATAATTTCTGAACCTGGATATTTTTATATAATAAATTTTTAAATCATCTTCTGAGTGAGACGTTATATTTCGTTTCTCCAAAATTTGGACTGTTATTGCTCCGTTTATCTTATTTTTGGCAAATTAGCAGCATTTTCGGTACCGAATATCGACTTTTGATTGGATGGTCGTACCACTGATATCTGTATACCATTTTGATCATCTCGTCATTCTGATCTCTACGGTATATTCAATTATGTGTTTTGAAGTCCGGTACGCAGCGGAACCAGTGAAACAATTACCCGTATCGGTACTCCATTTTGAAACGATTTAACTCCTTATGTCCATTCGTTCCCTAAAGTGAAAATAAATAGTCATAATTCTTTATATTTTCTTGAATTCTACTGATGTGACTATTTTCTTTCCTCTGGTTCCAATATTTTGTATCGGGTTCGTTTTTCCTCTGACCCTTCATTTCATGAACTATTTCATTTACAAACTTATACTAAAACATATATATCTCGTCTCTTTCTTTTTGCAAAGTATCATCTCCTCTTCCCTGTTGCATTCGCCTCATATTTTTCCCCAGCATCTCCACAAATCCACGTGTTCCATTACACCACCTACCCAGGCTGAGACCCATCACCATGCGCATGAACCGAACTCATCTCATCCATCAGCTCCTCTCCGCCTTGCGCCCACTCATCAGATGATAGCCATGCCGACCACAACCGGTGCTCCTCCAGCCGCTTCGAACCCCAGCCCGCCTTTCCTCTCTCTACTCCGAGCACCAACAACCTAGCTAACATCACCTCCTCCCCTAGCTCCGGCCTTCCTCCACGCCTTCCCCTCTCTTCCTCAGCCTCACCTCTCCAGTCGAGCTTGCATCTTTTCCAGCCTCCTCTTTCTCTTCTTTATGTATATAAAAAAAGAAGACATATATTACTATGGTAAGTATATTAAGGTATGTAAGTGTATGTTAGTATATTTGTATGCCTATATTCTCGATTTTAGCATTGATTTATATATATGTATTTAAAAGT
The DNA here is from genome assembly GCA_030737815.1 of Allium fistulosum. Classification (NCBI taxonomy): domain Eukaryota; kingdom Viridiplantae; phylum Streptophyta; class Magnoliopsida; order Asparagales; family Amaryllidaceae; genus Allium; species Allium fistulosum. The sequence continues at coordinate 487,507,237 of CM060901.1, forward strand.
CTATGTTCTCGGTTCTAAAGCTTTTACAGACCATATGTGTATATATAGGTAATATATATTGTTGATATATATATGGTTTAGGCTATTTTGAGTATGTTAGTTATATTTATTTAATATACATAGGTTTATAATATGTATAGGATTGGTCTGTTGCACTTTTAAAGAAGATTATATATATATAATTGTTTACGTAATATGTTATATGAGTTGTTTATATATATATAAAGTTGTTTATAACATAACTGAGCGGTTAGTATATATTGTATAAGAAATATTGGACCTGTGTTTTATGTATAAATTATATTAGTTATATATATGTATCAAAGTTCATGTTTTATAAAAATAGGTTACAGTATGTTTTATGAAAGGATATTATATGTTACATATGTAGAAAATTTATACAATATGTTTATATATATATATATATATCTGTGTGTGTGTCTAAATAATTTGGTGTAGTCTGCATAATCTAGTTTTACCTGTTACTTTATATATCTTTATAAGGATTCTGGCCATACATATAGGTTTGGTTTCAATTATATATATTGTGTTTGCCTGTATTTATACATTGGCTTGAAAATTTTAAAGTATATAATAATATAATAGGTTTCAGGTTGCATAAAATTTTTGACTTTTATGACACATATATAGTTTATATGAGAAGTTTGGTAGTTTTATATTAATTTATATATATATATATCAGTTTATATAAAATTGTTAAGTTTTAATGTATTGATTCAAAATTTATTATATATATATATATGCTTGACTTTAATACATGAGTTTTAGTTTAAAGCAATGATTTTGAAACACATATATATATTTAATTTAGTATATGCTTAAATTTGGAATATGATTTTATATATATATATATATAGTTATATATAGTTATATATATAAGTTCACTTATACCATTTATCATCATCGATCCAGTTCTGATTTGATCTCGTCAATTCCTATTTATCAGCCCCGTTCGTCGAATTCGTGCCAGTCTTGCTTTGCTTTGGAATTCGTGCTTGGATTCGTAACTCATCTCATTCTCGTTCATCTCTAGCCTCGAAAGGTGAGCAATCACTCATGGTTAACGTTCTTATATCCATTAAATTTAATTTCGATTGAAACGACAATTGAAATATGCTGCTGTTAGTTATTTAAATTCCTATATATATGCTATTATCTGTATATGTTCGCCTGTGACATCTGACACCATGATCTATTATTTATTTTATCACTGATGATATATGCATGTTGTTGATTATTATGTTATTATCATCACTGTTCTCACTTTGTAAGTTCCTTATTAGTATAGAATTCCCTATGGGTTTAAATGATACATACTCGAACGATCTTGTAGAATAGGAGAAAATCGTTATGGGTTGAAATGATAAACCCAAGTGGTTTTCATTAAATTGAATTTGGGATTGCGGGTTGAAAAGATATATACCCGTATATATTTAAATTGCGGATTGAAGTGATAAATATCTATATCGCTTGACCATAGGTGTAACAGTCCGATAAATTTTAAACGAAATTTCTAATTAAAAATAAAACAATTCGAAATATTGATTTAAATATAAATTGTAGTAATTTGTATAAAACGAAAATTTAAAGCGTTACATTTCGTTACGTTTTGTCCGTTCTTAACTTTACATTAGAATCAAATTTTATTAACGATGATAATAACTATTTTTAAATTTGGTTTAAAAAGATACGTTATATTTTAAGAAACCGTTAGCATTTTTAAAATTTATTAAATAAAAGAAACAAGTAACGGTTGTACGTTACTTTGGGCGTTACACTGTACGTGCATTGTTCCATTGTCCATCTATTTCTGCGGTATATTTCAGATTGAAATTGTCAAATCTTGCATTGAATTGCACGTGAGAAATGGTCCACTTACCCCTTTATCTCCCTTACGTTTCGTTCAGCATTTATTATTGCCTACAGTTCTAAAACTTTTCGTTGCCTTCTTTCTACAAAAAGCAAAACAGCTGTTCATTTTTTTGTTTCGTTCAAAAATTTTCATTCCTCAAAAGGCTTTCTCTGTAGCTTTTGTTCAGAATCTCGTGAACATCTCTCTGGGAGGTACATGCCACATCTTTTTCCACTTTCTTTGTTCACTTATACTTTTAGTTTGCTGTCTCCTGTTTGTTGCAGCTGTACCATGCTTCCTCTTTTCATTTTTTTATTGTGATTTTCGTTGTCACTGCCCACGCTATACCTACCCACGCCTTCGCAACCTAGACCACCGCCGCCTCCATGCCAACCATCACCGCCTCCTACCCCAACCTGCCACCACACCCACGTCCAGGACAGCCGCGTCTACACCTTACGAGACCCAACCCAGTCGTGTCCCAACCCCGTTCGCCACCTACCCCATTCACCATATTTCCAGACCTTTACCACTGCCCACCGCCTCCACCCCTTGCCAGACCACCCCACGCCCTGTCATCACCACCGTACCCAGTCGCACTGACCCGCACTAGCACCCACCACGTGACAACCCTTCGCCAGAACCACCTCCACAACCCCATGCCGAAACCACCTGCTCGTCACCACCCATCGCCGACCCAAACCCAGTCGCAACCTTCCCTTACTCCAGACCGAAACCATCCTATCCACCGCCTCCGTGCGAGACCAACCACCACACAACCAGACCCAAGCCAGTCCGTCCCCAGGCCACAATGTCGAGCCCACCACCGGAACTCCACCATCACCCTGCGAAACCCCAGACCGAACCGTCTTCATTGGCCTCCATGTCGAGAAGTGATATGATGTTACTTTGTTCCTTTTGTTTGGTTTAGCCGAGAGAAATTTTTGTTTACTGATTTGTATTTGATGAGGTGTCAACTTTTGTATTGAGTTGCATGGTTCCAGAAATTTTGTTTGAAGTAAATATGTACAGCTTCTAACTTTTGTTTGAAAACGAATATGCCCTTTTGTTTTGTTTTAGTTGGTAACCGAGCCTATTCTTTTTCTACTAGCATTTGTTTAGATTTAAAAGTTTTGGTCACGGTTGGTATCTTAGGCTATTTACTGACCATGGTTTTGAAAAAAAAATTGTTTTGTCACTTTGAAATTTTTTAAAGTTATAATCGATTTTCAAAAGTAGGCGTGCTATTGTTTTTGATTTTTAACCTGTTATTTTTTTTCGTTGTTCGCTTCATTGAAAAATTCGTTATTCGTGCAATCTTAGATTTGATTATTTACTGTGTTTTGGTTTGAATCTAGTTGGCGCATCCGCTAACGACTGATCGTGCTATCCGCGTGCTTTCGATTGACATCGTACTTCTTTCTTTCCGAATCTCCAGCTCCGTAGAGGTGAGTAAATCTCACACGAATATTCATGCTTATAAAATTGTGAAACGACCGCAACTGAATGTGTAGAAATAAATAAATGAATAAATGATGTTATAATTACCTGTGATTTATTTATAGTTGATGTTAATTGTTAAAACTGCATATCGTATCATCTATTATATCTGTTCTTATTTTACTGTTATTCTATTCTGTTAAATCACACTGCAAGTTCCCTGTAGAATAGAATCACTATGGGTTGAAATGATACATACCCGAACGGACTTTAGAATAAGGGAAGGTCGTTATGGGCTGAAATGATAGGCCCGAGCGATTTTCAATTTAATTTTATTTACTTGGGATTGCGGGTTTGAAATGATAAAACCCGGATTTTTCTTTGTAAATTACGGATTGAAATGATATAGTATCCGTATCACTTGAATTAGGCTAGAAAATATTATACAGACCCGTGGTTATTTTTATGTATTTTCTGAATATTTTTAGATAATTTAAAAATTGTAATAATATTTAATTTGATTTAAACCGAATTTTTAAATGATTTATTTAAAATAGAAATGATTTTTCTATGTGATAAATATAAATAAATGGAGGAATATGGATTTTTAAAACGAAACTTAAATTTTTAAATTTTGGAAAAAGAAAAAAAAGAAAGATGGAAACTTAAGTTAATTTGATTGAAATTGAAATTTAGTTTTAAATTTGTGGAAAAAAAAATGAAGTTTAAGTTTAAGTGTCGAAATGAATGTAATAAGCAAATTGGTAAGTTTGGTTTTAACTTGTAAAATTTCGTTGAAATAAAATTTGTTAAAGAATTGAAATGAACATTTTTAATGTATGATTTTATAAGTTTTAACTAGGTAGAATCTGTAGCACTTGTTAAGTGTTGTGGTTTTTTTTAAATGAACCAAAAGACTAAAATGAACTAAAGCTATGATAGTACTTGGTAAGTGCTGTCGTAGCAGAAACTAAAATTGAACTTGAACTAATAAAAAGCTACTGTAGCACTTGTTAAGGACTGCAGTAGACTGAAATATGATTTTGGTTTAAAACTGAACTGATATAATAATTATAAATATTGTTTTGTTGAATAAAAATTGTTTTCGAATATAACTTACCGCCACACTTTTAAATGCCGTGGAAGCTGAAATTTTTAATGCTTTTGTTTAAGTGAATAAGTGAACTCCAAAGGGTTAGATTTTTGAAAATAATATTGATTTAAAGGAATGATGACTCTGTTTTTAAATGGTTTAATTCGAAGTATATTTTGATAAATTGTTTTAAATCTATAACCACGGGTTATAATAACGATTGGTTGGCAAAGAGACCGGGATCGGATATGGACATACTCTCTGTCGATACCGAAAACCACTTTGACAACCGTGTACGCGGTGGAGATTCCAGAATGAAGTAGGATGGTGGCGACGTCCTTAAGGTATTACGTGGACCCAACTCCCGTGAGTTGGCATAAGGTGGCTAAAACAGGAGCGATCTCGGACCAGTGAGGTAGCACCTCTTCTCGGACACATTCCTTCGATATTATACTCTTACTGATTTGACTAGATGGCCATCCTCCGATTTGGGAATGTTGTTCGAGGTGGAACGGTAGTGGCTGCTATGCGTATCCATCAGTCCGTGTGCGTAATTGGTATATCTACCCTGGCATTGCCTAGTTGTGCCGTGTCACCTACCATACCGAGCTTTACTACGATTATGATTTTAAGATCCGACCGCGTTAAGGTTCTCCATCCCCTTAACGCTATTTTCCGATATGATTATACTTTACTTATGTAGACACTATTATAATAGCGAATATTACTACATAGTAGATAGTTTAACGGATCCTTAGAGGATGGGCGGTCCCAAGCATCTTCTAAGTTACTTGTACCTTTACTACAGTTCATTTGAGTTGGTTTACATTGTATAAGTATGTATATCCTGACTCGAGTGTTATGTTTTATTTTACGCTCGGGTCAGCCTGAGTATTCACAGCTTTGGATTCACCATTCTGGAGCTCGGAATCACTGGAGATTCCGCCTATCTAGTTATCTTCCTATTTCAGTTTCAGTTGTCTTATTTCAGCTTTTGTTTTAGAGACTTGTGTATTTGGGACTTCTACTGTACTTGTTTCAGAACTATATTGGGTTTCAGACTATGTATTTTGTATTTGATTTTAGACTATGTATTTAGTGGCTTCATGAACCACTATGGTATTTTAAATTCCGCTGCGAGTTATTCTGATATTTCTGTGTCTGTGATTCTGTGAATGATTTTATTTGCTCCAAATTTTATTACAATCTGTTATTTTGTATTATTCAAGTCAGACATGTGAGGATTATTGTCGATTTGAATGGTCCAAAATAGTGGGTCGTTACATTTGGTATCAGAGCGAGGTTTTAGGCAAACCTTAGCCTATGGAGCAAAACTCATTAGAGATAGGGTAGAAATACCCTAGAATGAGTGAAATCAAACTCAGAATCATTTCCTTGTGAGTGAACGTATTTTTCAAAGTATAAAATGATTTTAAAATGGTTTTTCAAATAATTTTTCAAAGATTATTTTGATATAAAGTTTTCTTGTTTTATGAAGAAATTTTTCTAAACTTCCTTCTTTCCGTATCTACCTTGTTAGGAATTTTGTTAGTAGGATATTCATCCAAGTGATCTTATCGTGTTTTATCTTAACTTATCTTAGTCTTCTTTGTACTTTGTCCTAAATTTATTCTTGATATTTCCAGGATGAATCGTGGAAATGCTAGAGGTAGGGGTCATGGTATTGCCCCAGTTCCTCCACCTGTTGCACCCGTTAAGTTTACAGTTCTCTGCAAAGAATTCTCTCAGCTCGGTGGCACTAAGTTCACCGGTTCAGAAAGTATCATCGAAGCCCAGCAATGGCTAAGAAGTTTGGAAAGAATCTTTACTGGTTTGGAGATCACTGATGCCCAGAAGCGTCAGTTAGCAGCATGGCAGCTGCAAGAGTCAGCCCTAGATTGGTGGGAGTCTGTTACGACTCACACTAACGAAGGTGATCTTTCGTGGGAACAGTTCAGGTATCCTTTGAGTTAACTTGAATTTTTCCTCATTTCCTTTCTTTTCGAATCTATCTTAAGTTCGATTTGTATCTTCTTTCAGGGAGGCTTTTGTGGCAAAATGGATGCCCGAAGCCGGGAAATCTCAGCTTTACCGTGAATTCATGGACCTCAAGCAGGGTACCATGTCCTTCTCAGAGTATGAACGGAAGTTCAATGAACTCTCAAAATTCGGTCCTGGTCTTATCGACACTCAGCTAAAGAAGAACGAGAAGTTCATTTCTGGAGCTCGCCCAGAGTTCTACGATCGCCTTATTTCACATGTTCATGGCACATTTACTGAGCTCATGGATATGGCTATCCGCTATGAGAACCCTACTTCCAAGGGTCCTGCTACTTCTGGTACTCATGTCTCACAATCTTCCTCTGCAAATTCCAAGAAGAGAAAGCCCAACTTCCACCAGCAGAAGAAGAATTGGATCAAACATGCGGGCTTGGGATCTTCAGCATCTGCTCCTTCCCAAAGACATCCTATTGATCTTTCCTCCATTACTTGCTTCAAATGTGACCAAAAGGGACACTATGCAAATAGTTGCCCTAATCCGTCCAGTGCTGTTGTTCCTCCACCCCAGGTTACCAGGAACGATCTTTGTCATGTTTGTCTTCAGCCGGGTCATTTTAGGAAGGATTGTCCTTTATATCAGAAGGGAAAGCCATCTGGCGTATTTGCTGTCACATCTGCTTCATCACCTGCTCCTGCACCTACTCCTGCTCCTAGCGATAGTCAAGGTACTCTTCAAGGCACCTTTACTTTATTTCATCATCCAGTTCGTGTTTTATTTGATACTGGTGCTTCACATAGTTTTATTTCTGATGACCTGTGTAATAAGTTTGAACATCTCCTTTCACCTGAGTATGCTTCTGTTCCCCTATGTGTTTCTAATCCTATTGGTGGTCCTGCAAATCTTAATAAGATTTGTAAACATGTGAAACTCCTCCATTCCGATCATAGTTTTAGTGGCGATTTCTATATCCTTGGTTTCGATGCTTTTGATTTGTTGCTTGGAAGTGATTGGCTTGATAGACACGATGCCTGTATCTCGTGTAAATCCCGAATTGTTTCTCTTAAGGATGATCGAGGAAATTCTTTACTTATTCAGGGCCGTATGCCTCATGATTATGCTGGTAGCTTTATCTTTTCTCTAGATGCTTCTATTGATGATCTTCAGTCGACCCGTGTAGTTAATCACTACCCGGATGTATTCGGTGAAGTTACTGCTTTACCTCCCAAGCGGGAAATTGATTTCCGCATTAACCTCATTCCTGGAGCTCGACCTATAGTTCTTCCTCCTAGAAGAATGGCACCTCGCGAGAAGGTTGAGTTAAGGAAACAAATTGAAGACCTATCTTCCAAGGGTCTGATCAGACCTAGTTTTTCTGAATGGGGAGCCGCGGTGGTTTTCGTCACCAAGTCCGATGGTTCTCTTCGGATGTGTGTTGATTATAGGGAGTTGAACAAACTCACTATGAAAAATAGATATCCAATGCCTCGCATCAATGACATGTTTGATCAGCTTTATGGTGCTACTGTTTTCTCTCAGCTTGATCTTGCCACGGGTTTTCACCAACTCAGAGTTGCCGAGGAAAGTATTCCTAAGACTGCTTTCCGTACTGAGAATGGATTCTTCGAATGGTTAGTCATGCCTTTTGGTTTGACTAATGCTCCCACTTTCTTTGTTGACTTGATGAATCGTGTATTCCGTGATGTGCTTAATAAATTTGTTCTAGTCTTTGTGGATGATATCCTCATATTCTCTAAGTCTGAAGAAGAACATGAGTCACATTTGAAGTCTGTTCTTGAGACTCTTCGAAAGCATCAGTTAAAAGCTAAATTTTCCAAATGCCATTTCTGGAAGGATGAAGTCCGATTTCTTGGACATATTGTTTCTAGTAATGGAGTTTCAGTTGATCCAGTCAAGATCGCTGCGATCAATGTAAGTTCTCCTTTCTTTTTCTTTCATTGTTTCATTTCAATTTACTCTATCTTTTCTATTATCCTTCTTTTCCCTATTCTGTACAGGATTGGGAAACTCCTAAGACTCCTACTGATATCCGTAGTTTTCTGGGCCTCGCCGGTTATTACCGGAGATTCATTGAGAATTTCGCTCGGATTGTTGCGCCTCTCACTGCTTTAACTCGGAAGAATACTAAGTTTATTTGGAGTAGTAAGTGTGAAGCCGCATTCAATGAGTTAAAAGACAAGCTTACTTCCGCACCTGTTCTTACCGTTCCAAATGGAGATGAGGGATTAACGGTATACACTGATGCTGTCGAGAAGGTTTGGGAGCTGTTCTGATGCAGGATGGTAGAGTGATTGCTTATGCTAGTAGACAGTTGAAGACTCATGAAGTAAATTATGCTGCCCATGATCTAGAGTTGCTTGCAGTTGTTTTCGCTTTGAAGCTTTGGAGACATCATCTGTTGGGTACCAAGTTCGAGCTTTTCACAGATCATCAGTCTTTGAGGTATATTTTCTCTCAAAAGGATTTGAATCAGAGACAAGTTAGGTGGTTGGAGTTCCTTGCTTCTTATGACCTCGACATCAACTATACACCGGGAAAGGCTAATGTAGTGGCGGATGCTTTGAGTAGGAAGAAAGCTTTGTTGTGTCAGATTGTTGTTTCTTCGCCTCTTGTGGATCGTATTATGGCTAGGCAGGATGAAGATCAGATGCTTAAGTTGATTAAGGAGAATGTTCGAAGTAGAGTTGGAGGTAGTAGTCTTGATGGTAATGGGGCTCAGATTGACGATAAGGGTGTATTGAGGATTAATAATAGGATTTGTGTCCCGAATGTTGATGGATTGAGACAGGAGTTACTTCGGGAGAATCATCAGTCCAGACTTTCTATTCATCCAGGCGTAACCAAGATGTATCAGGATATGAAGAAGTTATATTGGTGGAAAGGTATGAAGTGGGATATTTCCATTTTCGTCAATAGGTGTGCGACTTGTCAGCAAGTCAAGACAGATCATCAGAAGACTCCTGGTTTATTGCAGCCTCTTGAGATTCCCAATTGGAAGTGGGAACAAGTTTCTATGGATTTCATTGATGGTTTACCGAGGACTAGGAAGGGTAACGAGAGTATCTGGGTTATTGTGGATAGATTGACCAAATCAGCTCATTTCATTCCGGTCAAGTCTACCCGTTCAGCTTCTAGTTTGTCTGAGATTTACATGAGGGAGATTGTTCGTCTCCACGGAGTTCCTCTCAGTATCGTTTGTGATCGTGATCCTATCTTTACTAGTAGATTTTGGAAAGCCTTTCAGGATTCTTTGGGTACTCATCTAAATCTGAGCACTGCTTACCATCCACAGACCGACGGTCAAACGGAAAGGGTGAATCAGATTTTAGAAGATCTTCTTCGTGCTTGTGTGCTTGATTATGGAGGATCTTGGGAAGATCATCTCCATCTCGTCGAATTCACTTATAACAATAGTTATCAGGCCAGTATTGAGACATCTCCATTTTCTGCTCTTTACGGACGACCTTATAGATCTCCTTCTTGTTGGATTGAATCTGGTAATCGATTGGTTCTTGGTCCTGAGATGGTTTTGGAAGCTTCAGAGAGAGTCGAAGAGATTAAGAGGAAGATGAGGATTGCTCAGGATAGACAGAAGAAGTACGCCGATCGTCGAAGACGGAGTTTAGAGTTTGTTGTTGGTGATTTGGTTTTCCTTAAGGTCTCTCCCTTAAGGAATGTTATTCGTTTTGGTCGTAGAGGAAAGCTATCTCCTAGATTCGTTGGTCCTTTCCGCATTTTGGAAAGAATTGGTTCTCTTGCTTATCGTCTGGATTTACCCGAGAAATTTTCTGGAATTCACAACGTCTTTCATGTATCTCATCTTCGCCGCTATCTGCATGATCCATCTCTTATTATTCAGCCTTCTGCCCTTGATAGTTTGGATATCGAGCCAAATCTGACTGTTGAGAGGAAGCCACTTCGTATCGTCGATCGAGGTACGAAGCAGCTAAGAAGAAAATCTGTCAACCTGGTCAAAGTGCAGTGGAGCACTGATGAACGGGATTGCACCTGGGAGACGGAGGAGAGCATTCGTGCTTCAAATCCGGAATTGTTTATTTCAGGTACTTTTGCTATTCTATCTTATCTTTCTTTGTTTTCCTTCTTCGTTCCTTTTCGAGGACGAAAAGCTTTGGAGTGGGGGAGAGTGTAACAGTCCGATAAATTTTAAACGAAATTTCTAATTAAAAATAAAACAATTCGAAATATTGATTTAAATATAAATTGTAGTAATTTGTATAAAACGAAAATTTAAAGCGTTACATTTCGTTACGTTTTGTCCGTTCTTAACTTTACATTAGAATCAAATTTTATTAACGATGATAATAACTATTTTTAAATTTGGTTTAAAAAGATACGTTATATTTTAAGAAACCGTTAGCATTTTTAAAATTTATTAAATAAAAGAAACAAGTAACGGTTGTACGTTACTTTGGGCGTTACACTGTACGTGCATTGTTCCATTGTCCATCTATTTCTGCGGTATATTTCAGTTTGAAATTGTCAAATCTTGCATTGAATTGCACGTGAGAAATGGTCCACTTACCCCTTTATCTCCCTTACGTTTCGTTCAGCATTTATTATTGCCTACAGTTCTAAAACTTTTCGTTGCCTTCTTTCTACAAAAAGCAAAACAGCTGTTCATTTTTTTGTTTCGTTCAAAAATTTTCATTCCTCAAAAGGCTTTCTCTGTAGCTTTTGTTCAGAATCTCGTGAACATCTCTCTGGGAGGTACATGCCACATCTTTTTCCACTTTCTTTGTTCACTTATACTTTTAGTTTGCTGTCTCCTGTTTGTTGCAGCTGTACCATGCTTCCTCTTTTCATTTTTTTATTGTGATTTTCGTTGTCACTGCCCACGCTATACCTACCCACGCCTTCGCAACCTAGACCACCGCCGCCTCCATGCCAACCATCACCGCCTCCTACCCCAACCTGCCACCACACCCACGTCCAGGACAGCCGCGTCTACACCTTACGAGACCCAACCCAGTCGTGTCCCAACCCCGTTCGCCACCTACCCCATTCACCATATTTCCAGACCTTTACCACTGCCCAATGCCTCCACCCCTTGCCAGACCACCCCACGCCCTGTCATCACCACCGTACCCAGTCGCACTGACCCGCACTAGCACCCACCACGTGACAACCCTTCGCCAGAACCACCTCCACAACCCCATGCCGAAACCACCTGCTCGTCACCACCCATCGCCGACCCAAACCCAGTCGCAACCTTCCCTTACTCCAGACCGAAACCATCCTATCCACCGCCTCCGTGCGAGACCAACCACCACACAACCAGACCCAAGCCAGTCCGTCCCCAGGCCACAATGTCGAGCCCACCACCGGAACTCCACCATCACCCTGCGAAACCCCAGACCGAACCGTCTTCATTGGCCTCCATGCCGAGAAGTGATATGATGTTACTTTGTTCCTTTTGTTTGGTTTAGCCGAGAGAAATTTTTGTTTACTGATTTGTATTTGATGAGGTGTCAACTTTTGTATTGAGTTGCATGGTTCCAGAAATTTTGTTTGAAGTAAATATGTACAGCTTCTAACTTTTGTTTGAAAACGAATATGCCCTTTTGTTTTGTTTTAGTTGGTAACCGAGCCTATTCTTTTTCTACTAGCATTTGTTTAGATTTAAAAGTTTTGGTCACGGTTGGTATCTTAGGCTATTTACTGACCATGGTTTTGAAAAAAATTTTGTTTTGTCACTTTGAAATTTTTTAAAGTTATAATCGATTTTCAAAAGTAGGCGTGCTATTGTTTTTGATTTTTAACCTGTTATTTTTTTTCGTTGTTCGCTTCATTGAAAAATTCGTTATTCGTGCAATCTTAGATTTGATTATTTACTGTGTTTTGGTTTGAATCTAGTTGGCGCATCCGCTAATGTAACGACTTGCAAAATTTAATGGTTTTAAAAGTATATTTAACTGGAAATTTGTGAATTTTTAAACAATAAAATTTGAAATTAAAAATTTATTATTTGGAATACGTCTATTTTAATATAGCAACTGGTAAATTTTCATCTGGTAATATTGAAGTTTATTTTCCTGTGAAATTTCATTTCAAATCAAACCGGTTAATAACAGTGAATGTAAAAGTTTTCCGAAACCAAAATATGTCAACAGGAGAAGATTTAGTCAGATCATTCTGAATCAGACTGCGAAATTCGTTTTTCCAAATTTGGACTTCTACTGCTCCGTTTATCTTAATTCTGACAAAATAGCAGCATTTTCGGTACCGATTATCGACTTTTGATCGGATGGCCGTACCACTGATATCTTTATACCGTTTTGATCCTCTCGTCGTGCTGATCTCAATGGTATATTTATTTCTGTATTTTGAAATCCGGTACACTACGGAAACAATAAAATGTTCGTTGTATCGGTACCATATATTTGCAACCGTTAGCTTTCTTGTTTTCCAGACTTTGAAACGTGAAGCCCACGCAATATAATAAATTGCTTTAATAGCTTCTCAATAAATGTACAGCTGTCCCATCGTTTCAAAATTTTATTTACAGCGGTACGTTTCAGTGCCTCTCTCTCTTCCTTCCGTTCACACCTTTTGTTTTCTAGAAACTATATTATCAACATATATAAACGGTCTCCTTCTATTTTTCAAGCTTTTTCTTATTTCCAAACCCCCTCAACAATGAAACCCATCTGCCTGGAACCCGTCACCAAGCCCATCGCCACCACCCTCCACCAAACTCGAACCGCCCTTGCTCCTCCCCAGCCTTCCTCCTTCCCCCTTGCAACCGCTCGGCCATGCTTTCACTCGCCTAGAAGCCACCAAAGCCCTCCACTCCAGCCCTCTCTTCTCCACCGAGACAGTGCCCTCCTGCTCGCCACTATCCCGTGCCTCCTTTCAACCTGACAATCGCCATCAAAACCCCATGGCCACGAGCTTCCATCGCCGAACAACACTCAGGAAACCCATCGCCTCCTCTTCCCCTCCATAGCCTAAATGCCGAGAGCCACCTCAACCCCACCGACCTTGCCAAGCTCGAACCCAAACCCCGCTTGACTCGCTCCACGTACACCCATGCTCTGCCTCCTTTCTCAGGCTCGCCACCTAGCCCTTCCTTATTTTGTAGGTAAACCATTCGTTATATATGTATAAGTCGTAACTGTAGATATATTGGATGCACTATCTGTTAGTATGTAAGTGTTGTTATGTTTAAGTATTTATATCCATATAAAAAGTTTTGTATATGCTCTGTACATTTAGTAATAAGATATCAATGTTTGTATTTTGTCTCATTTACTGTTATAAGTTATATTAGTATATATATACGCTATGTCACTTTTATACAATCGGGGTTCTAATGTAAAGTCTTGTAAAGATGTATATGTGCTTTGTGTTTGGAGATATATGCAAGTTAGTTACTGGGTATTTATATATAGGTATGTTTGTATATAATTTTATAAAGACAGTGTTCTGCCTTGGTTATATTGTACAGGGTTAAGTTATGTATATCTTAAAAACTATATAAAACTATTTAAATATATATATTGTTATATTCACGTTTATATTAACATTTTGGAAAGTGTATATACAGTTTATATAAGATATGTTATACAAAAAGTTATATAGTTGTATATATAGGCTATGTTCATACAGTAACTTTTCATACAGTAAAAGATATAAACTATATATTACAGTACATAGGATTTCAGTAGACTAACTATATATATTTTTCCAGGTTGTTTAAATACTTACTTTAATTATATTCATCTGGGTCCGTTTATTCTTCTTTTGAACGTAAGTATATGTCATTACAATTTTTACATTATAAAGTATATAAGTTATATTGATTTAAAAAAAAAAAAAAAAAAAATTGTTTTAAGTATAACAGGTATTGTATATTAGTCTTATATCTATCTGTTATGTATATAATGTCTGTACGTAGGTACAAGCTATTCGTATAAATTATCTGCTGATATGATTGCATTTCAATAAGTGAGTGGGTAGGTCTGCATATAAAAATATTCTCGAACAACTGTTACGGGTATGAGCATGTCAGAATATATTAGACCTTAGATATGTTGTAGCTATTATATTTTTGGCTGATACTATTAACTGTTTACAGATGTATATATATGTTATACAGTTGCATACAACATGTTCGACTATATGTATATAACCATATATGAAGGTTATAGACTTGTTTATGTATATCATAAGTATGTATTCAAAGATATATGGTATGAAGCTAATTAATAAAATTGATATGTATAGATCTCTATTTTTATAGAAGTTTAAATTAAATATTGACTCTATATAGTTATATACATATACCCTTTTACCTTCATCAATCCTGTTCTGACTCGATTTCGTCGATTCTTATCTCTCAGCTTTTCCTTCGAATTTGTGCCAATCTAGTTTTGCTTTGGAATTCGTAGCTTGTCGTGTTATCTACTCTCTCTAGCCTCGAAAGGTGAGCAATCACTCACGATTAACGTTCTTTTATTTATTAAATTTGATTTCAATTGAAACGACAATTGAAATATGCTGTTGTAGTTATTTAAATTGTTATATATGCTATTATCTGTAACAGTTCACCAGTGGGATATGACACCATATCCTGCTGTTTATATTATTTTGTTATTGATGATATATCTATGCCTGTTATATTATTTCTATACCTGTTATCACTCTGCAAGTTCCCTGTTAGTATAGAATTCACTATGGGTTGAAATGATACATACCCGAACGGACTTTAGAATAGGAGAATTTCGTTATGGGTTGAAATGATAAACCCAAGCGATTTTCATTTGAACTGAAATTGGGATTACGGGTCGAAATGATATCTACCCGTATATATTTAAATTTCGGATTGAAATGATAAATATCCGTATCACTTAACCATATGATAAATATATATACAGACACCGTTGGTCCATATATATAAATATTTTGAAATTGAATTCTATGGTTTTGGAAAGAAATATATGGTTTTTTAACAAATGTTGATTCTTAGAATTTTATATATAAATGGTAATGATATATATAGATTTAATAATGATATTTAATTTAATTAAGATGGATTTAATACATATAATATGTTAAGTATAAAATTTATATTTCAAAATAGATTTTGGTAAAAATTTGAATAAGTTAAGGTTGGGAAGATAATTTGAATTTAGAAAAGAATTTTATTTAATTAAACCAATTTAAAGCTTATTGAAATTTGAAATGTAAGATATGATTTCTAACTTGGGTCTGATTTATAAGTAAGTTAATGAATATTCTTGTTTAAATAAATTTAAGGAAATATTTAGTAAAAATGAAATTTAAGGCTAGTTAAATGATATTGAAATTATTTAGTGAATATTCCCTGATCAAATAATAATAAAGTTAAAACAAGTGTTATATGAAACTGTTAAATTTAACTTTGAAATGTTGAATATTAAAGCTTTGAAATATATTGAAAATTTAAATGGTATATTCAGAACTGAATTGAATTGATGAATTTGAGCTTTGAATAAATTTGAATTTGGAACTTGAAGTTGATTTGAATCGATTTGCAAGACTTGAGAAAATTAAATGCTTTACTTTATAAATTATTAAATGTATATACACTATTGTGGGAAAATAATTATATTTGAAATGAAATGATATTTGGGTTTTGAAGTATAAATTAAATTGAAATGACCACGGTGTATACTATATATTTCCATCTTGTAGATAGTTCTGAAGACCCTTAGAGGATGGTTATCCCAAACATCCTTTAAGTTACTTGTATTTCAGTTGATATTTCACTTGAGTTGGATTTATTAGTATAAGAATGTTAATCCTGACTCGAGTGTTTTGTGTTTTGCTTTACGCTCGGGTCAGACCGAGTGATACAGCATTTGAGACTCACCTTTGGAGTTTGGAGTTTCCCTTGGAGATCCAATTATCGCCTCAGCTTTCAGCTCTTCTAGTTGACTTGTTCAGAGAAGTCATCTATTCGTACTGAAGACTTCATTGTATTTGAGATATTCTGTTGTATTTTATTTTCAACTCTGATGTTTATATAGTAGCTTCATGAACTACTATTTTATCTATTCCGCTGCGTATTATTGTATTACTCTGTGTCTGTGATTCTGTGATTGATTTATTTACTGCATATGCTGAGTTTTGCCAAATTTAAATTAACAACGCGGTATTTTGAGCAATTCAACTCTGGCATGAGTGTCTACCTATACACTTATAATGGATGCGAATGGTCCAAAATAACGGGTCGTTACAGTTGGTATCAGAGCTCTGGCTCTAGGCGAAACTTAGCATATATTGTAAATTTATTTACAGAATCACGTTCGTTCGAGTTTAATCTCTTCCTTTTGACTCGATTTCCTTTGAACTTTGGAACGTTTCCTACGGTTCCAAAATTCATTCTTGTCTCTCTCTATTGGTATTCTTTTGATACTGGAGTATCCCATAACTCCACTTCGAATAATCTCTATAAGAATAGGCGATCCCGCCGATCTTTGAATGTTTTGTAAAGGGGTGAAACTCCTTTACAATTGGCATTGATTCACCGGAGATTTATATATCCCTCGGTTTCGATGTTGCCATCTCTTGTTATACCGAATTCTATCTCTGGCGATCGAATGTCGATTTGCCTTAGATTTTCGCATCGATTATATTCTTGAAGTCACGGTTGATCCGGTTAAGGTCGCCCGCGATTTATATAAGTATATTCATCTTCTATTTTGAAATTTAATTATCTCATTTTCGTTCGAACTTATTTTCGAATCAGAATCATATTTGATTAGAGTCCCTCTAAGTTGAATTTCTATCTTTGTTTTGAAATCCATTCTTGAACCATCCTTTGAAAATCAGGCTTGTTTATATTTTAGAAATTGTTTTATATATCGAAATTATTATATTCTATATATAAAAGTTAAATGTTTTCGATAAAGGTTATAAACCCTTTTAAAATAAGAATTTGAGGTTTTGAAAGGATTTGTAATTTTGAAAAATTATATAAGAAATTGATTTATATAAAAATGATTTATAACCGAAGGATTTTAAATTTGAAATTCGAGAATTGAACTCCGGTATTTTGAAATTGGTTTTAAGATTTTGAAATATATAATAATAATATGATTTAAAAGTATTTTCCAAATAAGAAATGTTTCAAATGATTTTAATGAGTTTCGAATGATTTCGAAGAAATTTCAAAAAGAAGTTTGAGAAAATAGAAGTCCAGAACTCACTTATGTCACTGGAAAATAATTTCGGTGATGAGTGCACGCATCATCGACATTGATTTTCGAGTTTCAGAGTGAGGGATAGGCCACTCTAGTAACATTGTTATGCGAGTGATTTTGCGAAGCCAATTTTGATTTCAAATTCCGAAGTAAGATTTGATATTCAAAGTATATATGTATATATATTTGAAATGATTTGAAGTAAGCCGGTGTTCAGTCCTTGAGTTTCGGATTTGATATAACCCTATCTATTAAAATTGACTTAATGATTTGTTGCTGATTTCCAACTCTTGAATTTGAAAATGATTTCTTCAACTATTTTGAAGGTTCGAGCACTTCCAAATCAAGGTTAACTTTTCAAAGCTGAGAATTTTGAAAAGTATAAAGTATATAAGTTGGTATGAATGTTAAAGTATGTAGTAATATGATTTAAATAAGTTGAAACTGTTTTGTTAAGTAAATGCATAAGGCAAATTTTAAAATTTTCTAATATGAAATTTAGATTTGAAATGTTTTGAAAAGAATTTGGTCTTCAAAATATTTTGAATAAAGCTTAGTTAAATGTTTTAACTTAGTAACATTTTATGAAACTATATATTTAACAAGTTGGAATAAATATATAAGTTGTACGTATGCCGTTTTATTCGCATAATTAATTTGATCCAAGTTTGAGTACACAAGTTCGAGGTGAATTACACCATTTCGTGTTAGGATTTTTCATTCGATTCTTGATGGCGAATATTTGATATGGATTTTGGGCTCGATTCCAGAATTCTCTATCATAGTATATGGCTATGCAAGGAGACTGATGGCTCTAGTCGAGAAACTATATCGAAATCCGCATTAGGGAAGTCGAATGAACAATACTAGTTCGAAAGCGAACTTGTGTGATCGAGCGAGCGATCAAATATAATTTTGCGAAACGATGACGTATGTACATCTTATATCCTAATATCATTGATATATTTTGACGCTGAAATTGAAAGCTGTCGAGTTAGAATATCTTTGCTTACTAAAAGAAAATTCCAATTTAAATTACAAAGATATATAACCCACAAAAGCAAAGATATTCAATCCCATATGGCTCTTCATACAGCGAAATTTATTTTTGAAATTTTGATCCTGATATAAGATGGACCTTATGTAAATATAAGATGATTTTGAAAACCATTGATTTTGGAAATGAATTGTTTGACTTAATTATTTTGATTTAGAAACTTGGATTATTTTCTGAATTTATTATGTTGGAAACTTTGAAACTAAAGAAGTTTAAATTGAGAAGAAATAATTGGGTGAAATTGTATATGATTTTGAAATTTAACTGATATTGAAACAAATTGAAATTTGAGAACCTTATGTTACTAAATACTTGATTTGGGAGTTGTCGAACTTATATAGAATTGATTTGTATGAGTATGAAATTGATTCGAAAACTATGGATTGGAAAAAGGGTACTCAATTTGAAAAGTGAAATCTTATATAATTAAAGTCTATATAAGTATGATTTGATATACTATTGATTTTGGAAAGTATTTGATTTGAAAATTTAATCTTATATATAATGGATTTTATATAAGTACGATATTTGAAAGTGATTTGAAAAGGTACTATATGATACATATTTTCGAAGTAAAGATATGGAAAGTGCCTTCTGCTTGATATCCGATTTGTGGCCACATCTTGGATTCATTCTATCGATATTATTCTCTCTGATTTTGGTTTTCCGGATATGATACTCGAGTGTCCTTCGAATTCCATGGCGTTACCCATGGTCTTACGAACTCGACTGCATAGCGTAATTCGTAAGGCAGTGATTGCTTAAAAGGTACGGATGTTTCCTGGGGGATCCAGGCGTAACCATTGTGTATCTGCGATCTATGGTCGTGTTAGTGGCGTAATCCGCAAGGCAGAGATTGCTTACGGGGTATGGATGTTTCCTGGGGGATCCAGGCGTAACCATTTTTATGTATCCTGCGGTCCACCGTTTTGTTGCATGGCGAAATTCGCAAGGCAGTGAATGCTTAAAAGGTACGGATGTTTCCTGGGGGACCCAGGCGTAACCATTGTGTATCTGCGATCCATGATTTGATTCGTTTTTGTTTGGATTGTACTTTCCATATCTGTTTTAAAGTTTTTCCAGTATTTTCACTGGGTGTTGAAACAAGTCTACTAAGTACCTGGAGAATTCTAGTTTTGCGCCTGATCAACGCACTACCAGAGTCTACAGGAACAAGGATAAACTTGTTGAAACATCGAGTTATAAAAGTATTTTCGAAAGGAAATTTGTTTCGACTATAAAGGTATTTTATTATAAGGTATTTCCAACAAAGAAATTCTGTATTAATATTTGAAATTAAAACCCTTATGGTTCTAAATTAATTATTCGTGCCTGATATTATTCTTTTGAATGTACCTTATCTGCTTAGCTTTATTTATCCACCTATATTCTGTTTTTCCAAGTCCTCATTCTTTTCCCTGTTGACTATATCCTTTAAAATATTGTTTATTTATATATTATATGGTTTAATAGAAATTTTAGAGTTAAATATTTTAGAAGTTGTTAATTAAATAAAACATATTTAAGGTAAATGATTATTGATTTATTAATAATACTTGAAAAGTAATTTTGATAAAATTTATAAATTAATAAATTATGAATTTAATGTTTTCAAATAGCTTCTTTGTAAAAATAAGTAATAACGTAAATAATTGTTTTCAAATATTTTTCATATATTTATAAAGGTGTCATTTAAACTTATAAATAATATTTATAAAGGGAAGCAAGAGATTTTACAAATGGATTTTTGAAAGGTTTTAAAGTATATAAGATAATTAAATTGCAAATGAAGTTTTCAAATGAATATTTCAAGTAAAATTTATATAGTTTAAATTAATTGTTTAATCTTGACTTTCAATCTACTTTTATTTTTGGTTGTTTTATTCTCCTACCTCCTTCCTTTTCGGGGACGAAAAGTTTTGAGTGGGGGAGAGTGTAACGACTTGCAAAATTTAATGGTTTTAAAAGTATATTTAACTGGAAATTTGTGAATTTTTAAACAATAAAATTTGAAATTAAAAATTTATTATTTGGAATACGTCTATTTTAATATAGCAACTGGTAAATTTTCATCTGGTAATATTGAAGTTTATTTTCCTGTGAAATTTCATTTCAAATCAAACCGGTTAATAACAGTGAATGTAAAAGTTTTCCGAAACCAAAATATGTCAACAGGAGAAGATTTAGTCAGATCATTCTGAATCAGACTGCGAAATTCGTTTTTCCAAATTTGGACTTCTACTGCTCCGTTTATCTTAATTCTGACAAAATAGCAGCATTTTCGGTACCGATTATCGACTTTTGATCGGATGGCCGTACCACTGATATCTTTATACCGTTTTGATCCTCTCGTCGTGCTGATCTCAATGGTATATTTATTTCTGTATTTTGAAATCCGGTACACTACGGAAACAATAAAATGTTCGTTGTATCGGTACCATATATTTGCAACCGTTAGCTTTCTTGTTTTCCAGACTTTGAAACGTGAAGCCCACGCAATATAATAAATTGCTTTAATAGCTTCTCAATAAATGTACAGCTGTCCCATCGTTTCAAAATTTTATTTACAGCGGTACGTTTCAGTGCCTCTCTCTCTTCCTTCCGTTCACACCTTTTGTTTTCTAGAAACTATATTATCAACATATATAAACGGTCTCCTTCTATTTTTCAAGCTTTTTCTTATTTCCAAACCCCCTCAACAATGAAACCCATCTGCCTGGAACCCGTCACCAAGCCCATCGCCACCACCCTCCACCAAACTCGAACCGCCCTTGCTCCTCCCCAGCCTTCCTCCTTCCCCCTTGCAACCGCTCGGCCATGCTTTCACTCGCCTAGAAGCCACCAAAGCCCTCCACTCCAGCCCTCTCTTCTCCACCGAGACAGTGCCCTCCTGCTCGCCACTATCCCGTGCCTCCTTTCAACCTGACAATCGCCATCAAAACCCCATGGCCACGAGCTTCCATCGCCGAACAACACTCAGGAAACCCATCGCCTCCTCTTCCCCTCCATAGCCTAAATGCCGAGAGCCACCTCAACCCCACCGACCTTGCCAAGCTCGAACCCAAACCCCGCTTGACTCGCTCCACGTACACCCATGCTCTGCCTCCTTTCTCAGGCTCGCCACCTAGCCCTTCCTTATTTTGTAGGTAAACCATTCGTTATATATGTATAAGTCGTAACTGTAGATATATTGGATGCACTATCTGTTAGTATGTAAGTGTTGTTATGTTTAAGTATTTATATCCATATAAAAAGTTTTGTATATGCTCTGTACATTTAGTAATAAGATATCAATGTTTGTATTTTGTCTCATTTACTGTTATAAGTTATATTAGTATATATATACGCTATGTCACTTTTATACAATCGGGGTTCTAATGTAAAGTCTTGTAAAGATGTATATGTGCTTTGTGTTTGGAGATATATGCAAGTTAGTTACTGGGTATTTATATATAGGTATGTTTGTATATAATTTTATAAAGACAGTGTTCTGCCTTGGTTATATTGTACAGGGTTAAGTTATGTATATCTTAAAAACTATATAAAACTATTTAAATATATATATTGTTATATTCACGTTTATATTAACATTTTGGAAAGTGTATATACAGTTTATATAAGATATGTTATACAAAAAGTTATATAGTTGTATATATAGGCTATGTTCATACAGTAACTTTTCATACAGTAAAAGATATAAACTATATATTACAGTACATAGGATTTCAGTAGACTAACTATATATATTTTTCCAGGTTGTTTAAATACTTACTTTAATTATATTCATCTGGGTCCGTTTATTCTTCTTTTGAACGTAAGTATATGTCATTACAATTTTTACATTATAAAGTATATAAGTTATATTGATTTAAAAAAAAAAAAAAAAAAAATTGTTTTAAGTATAACAGGTATTGTATATTAGTCTTATATCTATCTGTTATGTATATAATGTCTGTACGTAGGTACAAGCTATTCGTATAAATTATCTGCTGATATGATTGCATTTCAATAAGTGAGTGGGTAGGTCTGCATATAAAAATATTCTCGAACAACTGTTACGGGTATGAGCATGTCAGAATATATTAGACCTTAGATATGTTGTAGCTATTATATTTTTGGCTGATACTATTAACTGTTTACAGATGTATATATATGTTATACAGTTGCATACAACATGTTCGACTATATGTATATAACCATATATGAAGGTTATAGACTTGTTTATGTATATCATAAGTATGTATTCAAAGATATATGGTATGAAGCTAATTAATAAAATTGATATGTATAGATCTCTATTTTTATAGAAGTTTAAATTAAATATTGACTCTATATAGTTATATACATATACCCTTTTACCTTCATCAATCCTGTTCTGACTCGATTTCGTCGATTCTTATCTCTCAGCTTTTCCTTCGAATTTGTGCCAATCTAGTTTTGCTTTGGAATTCGTAGCTTGTCGTGTTATCTACTCTCTCTAGCCTCGAAAGGTGAGCAATCACTCACGATTAACGTTCTTTTATTTATTAAATTTGATTTCAATTGAAACGACAATTGAAATATGCTGTTGTAGTTATTTAAATTGTTATATATGCTATTATCTGTAACAGTTCACCAGTGGGATATGACACCATATCCTGCTGTTTATATTATTTTGTTATTGATGATATATCTATGCCTGTTATATTATTTCTATACCTGTTATCACTCTGCAAGTTCCCTGTTAGTATAGAATTCACTATGGGTTGAAATGATACATACCCGAACGGACTTTAGAATAGGAGAATTTCGTTATGGGTTGAAATGATAAACCCAAGCGATTTTCATTTGAACTGAAATTGGGATTACGGGTCGAAATGATATCTACCCGTATATATTTAAATTTCGGATTGAAATGATAAATATCCGTATCACTTAACCATATGATAAATATATATACAGACACCGTTGGTCCATATATATAAATATTTTGAAATTGAATTCTATGGTTTTGGAAAGAAATATATGGTTTTTTAACAAATGTTGATTCTTAGAATTTTATATATAAATGGTAATGATATATATAGATTTAATAATGATATTTAATTTAATTAAGATGGATTTAATACATATAATATGTTAAGTATAAAATTTATATTTCAAAATAGATTTTGGTAAAAATTTGAATAAGTTAAGGTTGGGAAGATAATTTGAATTTAGAAAAGAATTTTATTTAATTAAACCAATTTAAAGCTTATTGAAATTTGAAATGTAAGATATGATTTCTAACTTGGGTCTGATTTATAAGTAAGTTAATGAATATTCTTGTTTAAATAAATTTAAGGAAATATTTAGTAAAAATGAAATTTAAGGCTAGTTAAATGATATTGAAATTATTTAGTGAATATTCCCTGATCAAATAATAATAAAGTTAAAACAAGTGTTATATGAAACTGTTAAATTTAACTTTGAAATGTTGAATATTAAAGCTTTGAAATATATTGAAAATTTAAATGGTATATTCAGAACTGAATTGAATTGATGAATTTGAGCTTTGAATAAATTTGAATTTGGAACTTGAAGTTGATTTGAATCGATTTGCAAGACTTGAGAAAATTAAATGCTTTACTTTATAAATTATTAAATGTATATACACTATTGTGGGAAAATAATTATATTTGAAATGAAATGATATTTGGGTTTTGAAGTATAAATTAAATTGAAATGACCACGGTGTATACTATATATTTCCATCTTGTAGATAGTTCTGAAGACCCTTAGAGGATGGTTATCCCAAACATCCTTTAAGTTACTTGTATTTCAGTTGATATTTCACTTGAGTTGGATTTATTAGTATAAGAATGTTAATCCTGACTCGAGTGTTTTGTGTTTTGCTTTACGCTCGGGTCAGACCGAGTGATACAGCATTTGAGACTCACCTTTGGAGTTTGGAGTTTCCCTTGGAGATCCAATTATCGCCTCAGCTTTCAGCTCTTCTAGTTGACTTGTTCAGAGAAGTCATCTATTCGTACTGAAGACTTCATTGTATTTGAGATATTCTGTTGTATTTTATTTTCAACTCTGATGTTTATATAGTAGCTTCATGAACTACTATTTTATCTATTCCGCTGCGTATTATTGTATTACTCTGTGTCTGTGATTCTGTGATTGATTTATTTACTGCATATGCTGAGTTTTGCCAAATTTAAATTAACAACGCGGTATTTTGAGCAATTCAACTCTGGCATGAGTGTCTACCTATACACTTATAATGGATGCGAATGGTCCAAAATAACGGGTCGTTACAGCTAACGACTGATCGTGCTATCCGCGTGCTTTCGATTGACATCGTACTTCTTTCTTTCCGAATCTCCAGCTCCGTAGAGGTGAGTAAATCTCACACGAATATTCATGCTTATAAAATTGTGAAACAACCGCAACTGAATGTGTAGAAATAAATAAATGAATAAATGATGTTATAATTACCTGTGATTTATTTATAGTTGATGTTAATTGTTAAAACTGCATATCGTATCATCTGTTATATATGTTCTTATTTTACTGTTATTCTATTCTGTTAAATCACACTGCAAGTTCCCTGTAGAATAGAATCACTATGGGTTGAAATGATACATACCCGAACGGACTTTAGAATAAGGGAAGGTCGTTATGGGCTGAAATGATAGGCCCGAGCGATTTTCAATTTAATTTTATTTACTTGGGATTGCGGGTTTGAAATGATAAAACCCGGATTTTTCTTTGTAAATTACGGATTGAAATGATATAGTATCCGTATCACTTGAATTAGGCTAGAAAATATTATACAGACCCGTGGTTATTTTTATGTATTTTCTGAATATTTTTAGATAATTTAAAAATTGTAATAATATTTAATTTGATTTAAACCGAATTTTTAAATGATTTATTTAAAATAGAAATGATTTTTCTATGTGATAAATATAAATAAATGGAGGAATATGGATTTTTAAAACGAAACTTAAATTTTTAAATTTTGGAAAAAGAAAAAAAAGAAAGATGGAAACTTAAGTTAATTTGATTGAAATTGAAATTTAGTTTTAAATTTGTGGAAAAAAAAAATGAAGTTTAAGTTTAAGTGTCGAAATGAATGTAATAAGCAAATTGGTAAGTTTGGTTTTAACTTGTAAAATTTCGTTGAAATAAAATTTGTTAAAGAATTGAAATGAACATTTTTAATGTATGATTTTATAAGTTTTAACTAGGTAGAATCTGTAGCACTTGTTAAGTGTTGTGGTTTTTTTTAAATGAACCAAAAGACTAAAATGAACTAAAGCTATGATAGTACTTGGTAAGTGCTGTCGTAGCAGAAACTAAAATTGAACTTGAACTAATAAAAAGCTACTGTAGCACTTGTTAAGGACTGCAGTAGACTGAAATATGATTTTGGTTTAAAACTGAACTGATATAATAATTATAAATATTGTTTTGTTGAATAAAAATTGTTTTCGAATATAACTTACCGCCACACTTTTAAATGCCGTGGAAGCTGAAATTTTTAATGCTTTTGTTTAAGTGAATAAGTGAACTCCAAAGGGTTAGATTTTTGAAAATAATATTGATTTAAAGGAATGATGACTCTGTTTTTAAATGGTTTAATTCGAAGTATATTTTGATAAATTGTTTTAAATCTATAACCACGGGTTATAATAACGATTGGTTGGCAAAGAGACCGGGATCGGATATGGACATACTCTCTGTCGATACCGAAAACCACTTTGACAACCGTGTACGCGGTGGAGATTCCAGAATGAAGTAGGATGGTGGCGACGTCCTTAAGGTATTACGTGGACCCAACTCCCGTGAGTTGGCATAAGGTGGCTAAAACAGGAGCGATCTCGGACCAGTGAGGTAGCACCTCTTCTCGGACACATTCCTTCGATATTATACTCTTACTGATTTGACTAGATGGCCATCCTCCGATTTGGGAATGTTGTTCGAGGTGGAACGGTAGTGGCTGCTATGCGTATCCATCAGTCCGTGTGCGTAATTGGTATATCTACCCTGGCATTGCCTAGTTGTGCCGTGTCACCTACCATACCGAGCTTTACTACGATTATGATTTTAAGATCCGACCGCGTTAAGGTTCTCCATCCCCTTAACGCTATTTTCCGATATGATTATACTTTACTTATGTAGACACTATTATAATAGCGAATATTACTACATAGTAGATAGTTTAACGGATCCTTAGAGGATGGGCGGTCCCAAGCATCTTCTAAGTTACTTGTACCTTTACTACAGTTCATTTGAGTTGGTTTACATTGTATAAGTATGTATATCCTGACTCGAGTGTTATGTTTTATTTTACGCTCGGGTCAGCCTGAGTATTCACAGCTTTGGATTCACCTTTCTGGAGCTCGGAATCACTGGAGATTCCGCCTATCTAGTTATCTTCCTATTTCAGTTTCAGTTGTCTTATTTCAGCTTTTGTTTTAGAGACTTGTGTATTTGGGACTTCTACTGTACTTGTTTCAGAACTATATTGGGTTTCAGACTATGTATTTTGTATTTGATTTTAGACTATGTATTTAGTGGCTTCATGAACCACTATGGTATTTTAAATTCCGCTGCGAGTTATTCTGATATTTCTGTGTCTGTGATTCTGTGAATGATTTTATTTGCTCCAAATTTTATTACAATCTGTTATTTTGTATTATTCAAGTCAGACATGTGAGGATTATTGTCGATTTGAATGGTCCAAAATAGTGGGTCGTTACAATAGGATAGAGAATTATATACAGACATTGTTGGTCTAATATATATATATATATTTTGAAATGATTTCCAAGGTTTAAAGATATATATATATATATATGGTTTTATACAAATATTGATCTTAAATATTATATATATAAATGTTATTTTATATATAGTTAAATTCTTGATTTTTAAAATTAAATGTTTTGAATTTTTTATAAAATTATAAGTTTGTTTTGAAATTATAAATTTTAAGAATTTACTTATAATTTTACTATTTAAATTATACATAAATTAGTTTTAATATAAAATAAGTTTATTAATAAGATTTAAGTTTAATAGTAAGTTTGGTTTAATTAATATATAATATGTTTAAGTAATTATTTAAAATTATATTTTAAAAATGGATTTTATAATAATTTGAATCAATTTGGGAAGATAAAATTAATTTAATTTGAAATCGTATTCTTTTGAGAGTTATATTAATTTTTAAATCGATTTGAAACCTATTGAATTTGAGATTAAAGATATGATTCTATAACTTGATTTGATCTAAAATGATAAATTGAATATTTCAAGTTTAAATAAATTGAAGGAATATTTAGTTTATTTCAAATGTAATTTAAAGTTTATTTAAATGATATTAGATTGATTAAGTGAATATTTCAAAACTAAATAATAATGAAGTTAAATTAAGGTATATATGAAATTATAACACTTAGTTTTGTAAATGTTTGAATATTTAAAGCTTTGAAATATATTGTTGAAATGGTTTATTTTGTGGTTCATATCTGTATTTGAAATCGATATAGTTTGAAAGGGTTTATTGAGAAACTGAATTGAATTGAAATTGATGAATTGAGACTGAATTAAATTTGAATTTTTGAATTCAAGTTGATTTGAATCGATTTGTGAAATTTGAGGAAGCTATTTTATTATATAAAGTATTTTCAAATTATATTTAAAACTATTTATATATTTTACTTTATAAAATTTTAATATAAACTATTTTAATATACTAATTATTTTAATATAAACTATTTTAACTTATAACTATTTTTATATAAACTATTTTATTTTATAAACTATTTTATTATATATACTATTGTTAATATATAAATTGTTCAAGTGGGAAGTTATGAATTCCAAAGTATTATGTTATCAAGTGTTATGATTTCCAAAGTGTTATAATTTCTAAACTTTATAATTTTGAAAGTGTTATAACTTTGAAAGTGTTATGATTATGGAAATGGATATATATTTGAAGTGAAAATTGATATAGTATTGATATGGTTTTGAAATGGAAATGGTATTTTTGTTTTGAAATATGATATTTTGAAATGACCACGGTGTTATAATAATGGTTGGTTGTTAAAGAGACCGGGATCGGTTATTGTCATACTCTCTACAAATACCGAAAACCACTTTAACAACCATGTACGCGGTGGAGATTCCAGAATGAAGTAAGATGGTGGTGACGTTCTATTTGAGGTATATACGTGGACCTGACTCCCGTGAGTTAGCATAAGGTGGCTAAAACAGGAGCAATCGACGGGCCAAGTGAGGTAGCTCCTCCGATCAGACACACTTCTTCGATTACCATTCTATTACTTTCTGATTGATTTGGTGCGCACCTTTGATTTGGGAGTATGGCTCGAGGTGGGCGGTAGTTGCTGCTATGCGTTACCACCTGCCCAAAAGTGTAATTGGTATATCTACCCTGGCATTGCCTAGTTGTGCCATGTCACTTACCTTAGCGAGACCACTACGAGTTTGTTTTGTACCATACCTATGGAGTGCCCTCTGACGACGCCCAGTACGGGGGAGATTACGGTACTGTATAGACTATGGGAATATATAAAATGTGTTAAGGGGGATATGGGTAACGCCTTAATGCTATTTTAATAGTTTACTTTACTTTAGACATTATTATAATAGCGTATATTACTACATATTAGATAGTTCCACGGATCCTTAGAGGATGGTTATCCCAAACATCCTTTGAGTTACTTGTATTTCGATTGATATTTCACTTGAGTTGGAATTCTTGATATAGGAATGTTAATTCTGACTCGAGTGTTTTGTGTTTTGTTTTACGCTCAGGTCAGACTGAGTGTCACAGCATTCGAGACTCACCTCTGGGGTTGGAGCTTTGCTTGGAGATCCATCTATATCTATTCAGCTTTCAGTATTCAGTTGACTCCAGTGATATATTCAGATTTTGTTATTTGACTATTGTATTCGAGACTTCTGTTGTATCTTGTTTTAACTCTGTTATATAGGTATAGTAGCTTCATGAACTACTATTCTTTTGTTTCTGCTGCTTCTTGTTATAGTACTCGATGTCTGTGATTCTGTGATTATTTCATTTACTGTATATGCTGAGTTTTGCTATATATAAATTAACAATCTGATATTTTGAGCAATTCAAGTCTGACATGTGCGAATGCGAATGGCACGAAATATCGGGATGTTACAGTTGGTATCAGAGCTCTGGTTTTAGGCAAAACTTAGCATATAGAGTAAATTTAATTACGGGATTACCTTCGTTCGTGCTTGAATCTCTTCCTCTTTTATTCGGTTTCCTTTGAATTTTGAAACTCTCCCACTTGTTCTGAAATCCATCCTTGTCTTTCCTATTCATGTTCTTTTGATTCTGGAGTATCCCATAACTCCACTCCTGTTGATTTCTATAATAATCGGCGGTCCCACCAATCTTTGAATGGTTTGTAAAGGGGTGAAACTCCTTTACAACAACATTGATTCACCAAAGATTTCTGTATCCTCGGTCTAGATGTTGTTATCTCTTGTTATACCCTAATGTTCTCTAGTAGACGACCAGGGTAAATTCTCTTGTGATCAAATGTCGATTTGCCTCTGAATTCTACATCTATCTTATTCTTGAAGTCGCGGTTGACCCGGTTAAGGTCGCCCATGATTTATATAAGTCTATCCATCTTGTCTCTTTTGTTTTTTAATCATCTTATCTTCATTTTGAGCCTATCTTCTAGTTAGAATTCTCTTGGTTAGGATCCCCTGAATTTGAATCTCCATCCTTGTTTTGAAATCCATTCTTGTATCATCGAGTGAGGGAGTGAATTTGTATTAATATAAAAATATTTTGTATTGTGTTGTTTGAGTTGTTAATGTTGATTTGGGTTTTTAATCTCGTCTGATCAACGCTATCGATAGGAATTCCAAAACACTTGAACAGAGCAAACTGACACAATACTGTTTTTCAATTTGGTAAATGGAATAAATTTTGTATGATTATATTACATATATAAGTATAAATATTTCTGAAATTAAAAGGTTAACTAAATTAGTTGTTAGAAATGATAATATTTGATTATCATTTATTTTATTTTTTTTATAAACGATCGACTATTGCAACATGGAATAAATAAATAAAAATTAGATATGGTTTATAATTTGATTTGGAATTGAAATAACTTTAAACTAAGAATTTGAGAATTAAATTTCCGGTATATTTCTGAAATTTGTTTTAAAATTTTAGAGTATATTATTTAAAGGTATTTTCAAATAGAAATTGTTTTAAAAGAATAATTTTAAAGTTTAAAGCCTGTACTCTCCTCCACTGTCGCTGGAAAATAATTTCGGTGATGACTCCAGTATCATCAACATTCATCTTTGAGTCTCAAAGTGGAGAGACCATTTAGTAGCTTAGCTACACTTTTGTTTTGAGAAAAATGGATTTGATATAAATGTGTTGTGTATAATTTGGTCTATAAAAATATATATGTATATAATTATTTCAAATAGTTTGAAATGAAACCAGGAATTTGAACCTTAAGTCTCATGTTAAGTAATGGTTTCAATTATTGAAATAAAGTGAAATTTTTGAATAAGTGGAATATCTAAAATGATAAATGGAGTTCAAACAACCTGAAATAATGAATTTGAACAAACTTATCTGTATAACACTAAATTACATTCTAATATATATAACTTGCCTAAATATTCAAAAAGTTAAAATGTTAGGATATAATAGGGTTGTACAAGAAGAAAACTTAAGTAATAAATTATTCAAACCAAAATCTGGCTTAATATAAATGTTGTAAACAAGAGAAAATTTGTATAGTGTTTAATTACACTGAGAAACATTAATATAACATACCAGAAAAGTTTAAATGTAATTAGAATGTAGTTGGATAATAAGATATTGAATTTAGAAATAGTTAATATTGATTTAACTTAAGTGAAATCAAATGAATTAAAAACATTTCTTGAATATTAATTTAATTTAAATTGAAATTTATATGGTTTTAAATTAATTGTTTTATTTTGTTTTTCAATCTATTTTCTCTCTGGTGGTTTCTATTCTCCTACCTCCTTCCTTTTCGTGGACGAAAAGTTTTGAGTGGGGGAGAGTGTAACGACCCGTAAATTATATTTGTTTTATAAATATATTTAACTAGAAATTTTGTGAAATTTTAAATGATAAAATTTTGAAATAGAAAATTGATATTTGAGATGAGTCTATTTAAACAGAGTAAATGATAAATTTTCATTAGAAAATATGGAAGTTTATTTTATTATGTAGTTTTATTTAAATTTAATCAGTTAATATTTGATGATAATAAAATAATTTCCAAACCTGGATATTTTTATATAATAAATTTGTAAATCATCTTCTAAGTGAGACGTCATATTTTGTTTCTCCAAAATTTGGACTGCTATTGCTCCATTTATCTTATTTTCGGCAAATTAGCAGCATTTTCGGTACCGAATATCGAATTTTGATCGAATGGTCGTACCACTGATATCTGTATACCATTTTGATCGTCTCGTCGTGCTGATCTCTAAGGTATACTCAATTATGTGTTTTAAAGTCCGGTACGCAGCGGAACCAGTGAAACAGTTACCCGTATCGGTACTCCATTTTGAAACGATTTAACTCCTTGTGTCCATTCGTTCCCTGCAGTGAAAATAAATAGTCATAACTTTCTATATTTTCTTTAATTCTACTGATGTGACTATTTGCTTTCTACTGGTTCCAATATTTTGTATCGGGTTCATTTTTCCTCTGACCCTTCGTTTCGTAAACTGTTTCATTTACAAACTTATACTAAAACATATATATCTCGTCTCTTTCTTTTTGCAAAGTATCATCTCCTCTTCCCTGTTGCATTCGCCTCATATTTTTCCCCAGCATCTCCACAAATCCACGTGTTCCATTGCGCCACCTACCCAGGCCGAGACCCGTCACCACGCGCATGAACCGAACTCATCTCATCCATCAGCTCCTCTCCGCCTTGCGCCCACTCATCAGATGACAGCCATGCCGACCGCAGCCGGTGCTCCTCCAACCGCTTCGAACCCCAGCCCGCCTTTCCTCTCTCTACTCCGAGCACCGGCAACATAGCTGACATCACCTCCTCCCCTAGTTCCGTCCTTCCTCCATGCCTTCCCCTCTCTTCCTCGGCCTCTCCTCTCTAGTCGAGCTTGCATCTTTCCAGCCTTCTCTTTCTCTTCTTTATGTATATAAAAAAAAGAAGACATATATTACTATGGTATGTATATTAAGGTATGTAAGTGTATGTAAGTATATTTGTATGCCTATATTCTCCATTTTAGCATTGATTTATATATATGTATTTAAAAGTCTATGTTCTCGGTTCTAAAGATTTTACAGACCATATGTGTATATATAGGTAATATATATTGTTGATATATATGGTTTAGGCTGTTTTGAGTATGTTAGTTTTATATTTATTTAATATACATAGGTTTATAATATGTATAGGTTTGGTCTGTTGCATTTTTAAAGAAGATTACATATATATAATTGTTTATGTAATATGTTATATGAGTTGTTTATATATATATAAAGCTGTTTATAATATAACTGAGCGGTTTGTATATATTGTATAAGAAATATAGGACCTGTGTTTTATGCATAAATTATATTAGTTATATATATATATATATATATATGTGTGTGTATCAAAGTTTATGTTTTATAAAAATAGGTTACAATATGTTTTATGAAAGGATATTTTATATTACATATGTAGAAAATTTATACAATCTGTTTATATATATGTGTGTGTGTGTCTAAATAATTTGGTGTAGTCTGCATAATCTAGTTTTAACTGTTACTTTATATATCTTTATAAGGATTCTAGCCATACATATAGGTTTGGTTTCAATTATATATATTGTGTTTGCCTGTATATATACATCGGCTTGAAAATTTTAAAGTATATAATAATATAATATGTTTCAGGTTGCATAAATTTTTTGACTTTTATGATATATACATTGTTTTAATTATGTGTGTAAGTTGTATAATGTAAAAGTCATATTAAGACATATATATAGTTTATATGAGAAGTTTGGTAGTTTTATAATAAGTTTATATATATATATATATATATATCAGTTTATATAAAATTGTTAAGTTTTAATGTATTGATTCAAAATTTATTATATATATATATATGCTTGACTTTAATACATGAGTTTTAGTTTAAAGCAATGATTTTGAAACACATATATGTATTTAATTTAGTATATGCTTAAATTTAGAATATGATTATATATATATATATATAGTTATATATATAAGTTCACTTATACCATTTATCATCATCGATCTAGTTCTGATTTGATTTCGTCAATTCCTATTTATCAACCTTGTTCGTCGAATTCGTGCCAATCTTGCTTTGCTTTGGAATTCGTGCTTGGATTCGTAACTCATCTCATTCTCGTTCATCTTTAGCCTCAAAAGGTGAGCAATCACTCACGATTAATGTTCTTATATCCATTAAATTTAATTTCAATTGAAACGACAATTGAAATATGCTGTTGTTAGTTATTTAAATTTCTATATATATGTTATTATCTGTATCTGTTCAACTGTGACATCTGACACCATGATCTATTATTTATTTTATCACTGATGATATATGCATGTTGTTGATTATTATGTTATTATCATCACTATTCTCACTCGGCAAGTTCCCTGTTAGTATAGAATTCCATATGGGTTGAAATGATACATACCCGAACTACCTTGTAGAATAGGAGAAAATCGTTATAGGTTGAAATGATAAACCCAAGCGATTTTCATTGAATTGAATTTGGGATTGCGGGTTGAAAAGATATATACCCGTATATATTTAAATTGCGGATTGAAATGATAAATATGCGTATCACTTGACCATAGGATAGAGAATTATATACAGACACCGTTGGTCTATATATATATATATATATATATATATTGAAATGATTTCCAAGGTTTAAAGAGATATATATATGGTTTTATACAAATATTGATCTTAAATATTATATATGTAAATGTTATTTTATATATAGTTAAATTCTTGATTTTTAAAATTAAATGTTTTGAATTTTTTAAAATTATAAGTTATTTTTGAAATTATAAATTTTAATAATTTACTTATAATTTTACTATTTTAAAATATATATAAATTAGTTTTAATGTAAAATAAGTTTATTAATAAGATTTAAGTTTAATAGTAGGTTCAATTTAATTAATATATAATATGTTTAAGTAATTAGTTAAAATTATATTTTAAAAATAGATTTTATAATAATTTGAATAAATTAAAGTTGGGAAGATAAAATTAATTTAATTTGAAATCGTATTCTTTTGAGAGTTATATTAATTTTTAAATCAATTTGAAACCTATTGAATTTGAGATTAAAGATATGATTCTATAACTTGATTTGATCTAAAATGATAAATTGAATATTTCGAGTTTAAATAAATTGAAGGAATATTTAGTTTATTTCAAATGTAATTTAAAGTTTACTTAAATGATATTGGATTAATTAAGTGAATATTTCAAAACTAAATAATAATGAAGTTAAATTAAGGTATATATGAAATTATCAAACTTAGTTTTGTAAATGTTTGAATATTTAAAGCTTTGAAATATATTGAATTGGAATGCTTTATTTTGTGGTTCAAATCTATATTTGAAATCGATATAGTTTGAAAGGGATTATTGAGAAACTGAATTGAATTAAAATTAATGAATTGAGATTGAATTAAATTTGAATTTTTGAATTCGAGTTGATTTGAATCGATTTGTGAAATTTGAGGAAGCTATTTTATTATATAAAGTATTTTCAAATTATATTTAAAACTATTTATATATTTTACTTTATAAATTTTTAATATAAACTATTTTAATATACTAATTATTTTAATATAAACTATTTTAACTTATAATTATTTTTATATAAACTATTTTATTTTATAAACTATTTTATTTTATAAACTATTTTATTATATACACTATTATTAATATCTAAATTGTTCAAGTGGGAAGTTATGATTTCAAAGTTATGAATTCCAAACTATTATGTTATCAAGTGTTATGATTTCCAAAGTGTTATAATTTCTAAACTTTATAATTTTGAAAGTGTTATAACTTTGAAAGTGCTATGATTTTGGAAATGGATATATATTTGAAGTGAAAATTGATATAGTATTGATATGGTTTTGAAATGGAAATGATATTTTGGTTTTGAAGTATGATATTTTGAAATGACCACGGTTTTATAATAACGGTTGGTTGTTAAAGAGACCGGGATCGGTTATTGTCTTACTCTCTGCCAATATCGAAAACCACTTTAACAACTGTGTACGTGGTGGAGATTCAAGAATGAAGTAGGATGGTGGTGACGTTCTATTTGAGGTATATACGTGGACCTGACTCCCGTGAGTTATCATAAGGTGGCTAAAACAGGAGCAATCGACGGGCCAAGTGAGGTAGCTCCTCTGATCGGACACAATTCTTCGATTACCATTCTATCACTTTGTGATTGATTTGGTGCGCACCTTTGATTTGGGAGTGTGGCTCGAGGTGGGCGGTAGTTGCTGCTATGCATTACCACCAGCCCGGAAGTGTAATTGGTATATCTACCCTGGCATTGCCTAGTTGTGCCATGTCACCTACCTTAGCGAGACCACTACGAGTTTGTTTTGTACCATACCTATGGAGTGCCCTCTGACGACGCCCAGTACGGGGGAGATTACGGTGCTGTATAGACTATGGGAATATATAAAATGTGTTAAGGGGGATATGGGTAACCCCTTAACGCTATTTTAATAGTTTACTTTACTTTAGACATTATTATAATAGCGTATATTACTACATACACTACGCCATAGATGGCCTATTGCAACGAAATTACAAGGTGTTGCTAGCTACAATGTAACGATAGCTATGCTGATTTTTGTCTATTGCAACATTCACTTCAATGTGTTAGCATAGATATCAGCAAAATGTTGCAGTAGCTATAAATATATTTAAATTAATAAAATTAATAAAATTTTACACCTCAGCGATCCACACCATCATTTAAAATAAAATCTCAACCATCAATCCACACCATCAATCCACACCTTAGCAATTTCCATTTCCCGCTTTACTTTTCTTTCTCGTTCCTCTTTGTGTGAAAATTAGGGCACGGCATTTTTCTTTCTCGTTCCACTCTGTGAAAACTAGGGCACGCGATTCCAGTTGCTTTGATGCTCTGATTGATCGAATCTAGTGTGAGAAACGTTCCTGGTAGCTTGCTCCTTCGTTCTCCTTGATTGATTGCTCGAATTGCTTTGACTTCGTCGTCCGGTGCGATGTGATATTATTTGGTATGTTTTCTGCCTTTTGTTTACTTGATTATTCTCGATTTTGGTTACACTCGCACGCTTTTGCCGATGATGAATTGGGATTTATTTATAGGCTTTATTTCCTATAATCTCGAGTTTAATCTTTCTGTTGGACTTTGAGAAATTTGGTATGTTGGATTGCGATGATGTATTGGTATGTTGTATTTTGGTTCACTGGCTTGATTTTGCTTTGCCGATGATGAATTGCGATGTGATATTATTTGGTATGTTGGATTTTGGTTCACTGGCTTGTTTTTGATTTCTGATCTGAGCTTGTTAGCTCCTTTCTGCTGCATTTGTTAAACCAGAACTTGAACCTTTGTTAAACCAGAACTTGAACCTTTGTTAAACTTGTTCACATACCTTTGTACCTTGCTGCATTTGTTAAACCAGAACTTGAAGTATTTGTATTCTGCTGTCCTCTAGAAAACTGCTTCACTTGAAAACTTCTGCATTTTTGAAAATCAGAATTTTGAAAGTGATCTTTGGTTTTCTAAAACTGTTGACTAATCTGAACATTGAGTTTTGATTTCCACAATATATACAAACATATGTGTGTTGAGCTTTGTTGGTTTTTCTTGGTCTGGACTGAACTGGTACCATGCTAACCTTGTTCTTTAACATGAACTGATGCTCCAAGTCCTCTGTATATCATATTAATGCCTATGTTTCTCTTGTACATCCCTGATGCATTCACTGTTTTTGCTTGATGGGCTGCCTATGTGTACTGCTGTGTTTCTTGCACTGGCTTGTCTACATTTTTCTGAACCTGGTTCTTGTTTGTTTTGTTGGTTGCTTGGCCCTGAGTTGAATCCAGTCGATGACTCGGGTTTGACCTTGTGCCGTGTCCTTGTATCCATGTGTTGCATTCATGTTTGGCTTATGCACTTATGAAAAGAAACAACCCAAATACCTGAGGCAAATATTATAACAAAAATATTTTCATTTTCTGTTTGAGTTAAATATTATTTTCCAGATTACTGCTTTTGAATTATATGTGACAGGTATTGAAGACTGGACAGCTGGATACAAGCTTGAAGACAGAGTCAAATCAAATGTGCATGAGTGTATGAATGCATGAGCTTGAAGACAGGTTTCAAAGAAGGCTCGATCTTCCAAAATCGGATGAATCGGACCCCCGCCGGCGCTGCGCCCGGACCCGCTTCTCGGCTCGCCTTCGGCTCGGCTCGTCATATATTTGTTAGTGTCGGTGTCTGTATAAATTGAAACTGCATATGTAATGAGTGAACTGAGTGATGTAGTGAGGAATATCTGTATATGTGAATATCAGTGTTATATATCATTGAATTGTAAAATAGTGGAGTCAGGAATTTGTACTATTTTAAATGTTGAAATAAAATATTTAAATAAATTACTGTTTGAATATCAAATTCTGTACAATAGCATTTTATTAAATAAATATTTATTTCTATTAAAAAATCAAATATGCTCTACATTGTGGGTCCCATAAATTCAGAAAGTTAATATCTATAGCAACATTTTGGAATGTTGGTACAGACACCTATGGATGTTGCTATAAACCCAAATAAGGTTCTATTGCAACAATATTTCTTATGTTGCCTTAGATAGTCAAAATGTTTCCATTGAGGTCTGCGGCAACGCGGCAAAATGCATCACCGAGAAAGTGTTGCCTTTGCCCTTTTTTAGCATATAGCAACATTTTTTGGCACTTCCTGCATCACTTCTTTGGTGTTGCAGTATGCAATCTATGGCGTAGTGATAGTAGATAGTTCCACGGATCCTTAGAGGATGGTTATCCCAATCATCCTTTGAGTTACTTGTATTTCGGTTAATATTTCACTTGAGTTGGATTTATTGATATAGGAATGTTAATCCTAACTCGAGTGTTTTGTGTTTTGCTTTACGCTCGGGTCAGACTGAGTGTCACAACATTCGAGACTCACCTTTGGGGTTGGAGCTTTGCTTGGAGATCCATCTATAACTATTCAGCTTT
The DNA here is from genome assembly GCA_030737815.1 of Allium fistulosum. Lineage (NCBI taxonomy): Eukaryota > Viridiplantae > Streptophyta > Magnoliopsida > Asparagales > Amaryllidaceae > Allium > Allium fistulosum. The sequence continues at coordinate 487,546,287 of CM060901.1, forward strand.
CAGTATTCAGTTGACTCCAGTGATATAATCGAGACTTCTGTTGTATCTTGTTTTAACTCTGTTATATAGATATAGTAGCTTCGTGAACTACTATTCTTTTGTTTCCGCTGCTTCTTGTTATATTACTCTGTGTTTGTGATTATTTCATTTACTGTATATGCTGAGTTTTGCCAAATATAAATTAACAATCTGATATTTTGAGAAATTCAAGTCTAACATGTGCGGATGCGAATGGCATGAAATATCGAGATGTTATAGTATCAGAGCTTAAGGTTAGGCGATAACCTTGGCTCTGGTGGGGATTACTCATTAGAGATAGGGTCAATAGTACCCTAGAATGAGTTTGAGTGTATTAATAGATATGAGCGCGTATTTGTTAGTGAATATAAAACGTTTTATATTATGTTGGTTGACTTATTGAGTGGCTTATGAATTCTGGTCGGCACAGTCCGTACAACTGTATCGATAGGGGTTTCTAAACACTTGAATAGAGCAAATCGACACAGTATTGTTTTGAAAAGGGGTAAATGAAATGATTTTATCAAAAATTTATTTTGATATAAAAGGAATAATTTTCTGAAATTATTATATGTATTTGGAGTGTTGGATGATAATATTTTAATCAAATAAGATTATAAAAATTGGAAATGGTTTATATGACCAAAAGGGAATTTGTATAAGTATAAATTATGAAAATGGATTATAATTAAAGTGGAATTCAAAAACAGAATCTGGAAATTTAAATCCTGGGAAGTTTGAAAAAATATTTTTCAAAAGTGGTGTGGAAAAATAATAATAAGAGTATTATTTTTGGGAATATTTTTGAAAGATAATTGTTTTAAAATGGATTTTGGAAGAGATATAGCACTGAACTCACTTCAGTCGCTGGAAAATAATTCTGGTAATGACTGTAGCATCACCAGTATTCATTTTCGAGTTTCTAAGTTACGGATTGCTACCGAGATAATTGATTCGGAGATTTTTGTTGAAAAAACAAATGTTGTTTGGAGATTTCGAGGGAATTGTTTTGGTAAAAATCAAGTTGATTTTTGAAAGTTGAAGGGAATGGTTTGTTAAAATAGAGTTATATATTCATATATATATATATATATATGTATGTATGTATGTATGTATGTATGTATGTATGTAATTTCAAATGATTTGAAATAAGAACCGGTTGTTTGAATTCTGAAACTTCTAATTTAAAGAGAGGTGAAAAGAAGGGAATAGGTTTTTTGAAATAAAACTTGAAAAATAATGAACTTCAAGATGAAGTAAAAAAAATTAACTTCTATAGGTTAAATAAATTGAATTCGTAAAAGAAAATTCGTTGGAATTGGAATTTAACTTAAGAAAAAGTTAAGAAAATAAATTAGATAAAGTGATTGTAGTTAATAAATAAGATGTAGTGAATTAACTAAGTAAAGTGCATATGAATGTGTAAGTAAATGGAATAAATAAATATAAGCAAGGGAGTATGGAAAAATTTGAAATTTGAATTAAATTCTTACTTGATTAAATGGAATGAATTAAAAATAAAATTTGTTTGGAATGAAATTAATTTAAGTATGAATAATTCGAATATGGTTCATAATATTGGTTAAAGTGAATTGAAATTTAAATTAAAGTAAATTGAATGGGATTTGAAACCATATTGAATGGGATATATAAACTTGGAATGTTAAGTGACTAAGTAACTATAAGTATAAAAATTTAAATGGAATAAAATTTGGGTTAAAATTTGGAATTGTGAATAAATAAATTTGAATAGCTAATAAAAATTTGAAATTAATGGAATAAGTATATATTTAAGCTATAAAGTGATGTACAATCTTGAGTTAAAAATAAAAGGTGAATATATTCGAGTATAAAATTGATAGAAGTGTGAGAAAATAAGTTGTGTAACTTATAAAATTTGAAAAGTGAAATAGAAAACAAAAGTAAAATGGAGTGATGTTCTAGTAAAGAAAAAATAAAATAAAAATCCAAACTTGAATTTTAAGATGAGTTTGAACTCAAGTAAATCAAGTGAAGTGATTTTTGTAATAAATAAAAAATTAGATATTGAATTGTAAAGATGGAAGTGAACTACTTAGATAAAATAATTAGTTAATTGAATACTGGAATGGAAATTAACTTGATTAAATAAAATGAATTGTGGACTGAAACCGAAGCTGAATATCGAATTTGAGTAATAAATAAAATTCAACTTATATATATAAGCTGATTAGATGTTGAGTGAGATCCAATAAAATTGGATTGAAATAAAAATGGCTTGACTTATAAATTCAAGTTAAATGTAAGTAAATTTAATATGGCATTGGAATATTATTTATTGAGTTTTGAATTGGGAATGCAAATCAATTGAAGGTTAATAAATTGAACAAGAGTCAATTTAAATAAAAGGAAGTTGTATTGCAATAGAAACAAACTTAGGTTATTTAATTGAATTGATTGGAAATAAACGAACAACTTAAGTTAATATTTTGGATGGAAGCTAGGCTTAAATAAATTTATGGATTGGATGTCGTGACATAAAAATTTAGCAAACAAAGTTTTGTGAAAAATTTGAATGTGAATAAAATTTAAGTGGAATAGAATTAAGTATAAGTTGATTTGGGATCAATTTAAAAAAACTATCAACTAAAATGATTATTTTATTAAGTGAATATTGCCGAATTTGCATAGAAAAGACTGTTGTTTAACATAGAAGGAAGTAAATAAGATGCCGTGAATTAGAAAAGGGGAATAAATTGATTTTTAGTCAATTTGAAAAGGATATGAAGTTGTTTGGCATAAATATGATATGGATGCAAATAAATTTGGTTGTAAATCATTCGAATTGAATATGGATTGTTTGAAAGTAATTAAATTAGTAACGGAACCTTATAATTGCTTAAAAATCTTTATTGGCATGTTGTATATGAAATTAATGTGTAAAGTTAGTTAAATGAATGAAATATTATTGAACTTTCATATTTTGGTACTTACGTGGTTTAAATTGAGTAAGTACAGGTAACCAGAGGCTGTCGAGCTAGACTTTGGTTGCATATTTGCATATGAAGTAACTTGCTTGCTTAATAATGCTTAAAATGCAAAAATAAGGTACGTTTTCGGATTGAATACCGCAAATATATAAAATATTGATATATATTTTGTTTTCCGACCGTGTGGGTCGATGTATATATATTTATCTCTCTTTTCATATTGCAAAAGGCTCTCCATACAAGGGAGACTCTACCAAAAAAATTTGGGAATTTAGGGCGTTAGAAATTTTTGAAAATATTTATTAACTAAAAAGTTGATTTTTGAATTGAAATTGAAATAGAGGATTTTTAATTGGTAATGGAAACTAATTGTTATAGTTGAAGCTAAAAGATTAGAAAAGTGAAATAGCAAGTTAACTAAGTGGGTTTTGAATAAGTAATGGGTATGAGCATTTTAAGGGGGGAGGAATGTAACGACCCGGATTTTTCTTTCATTTAATTTGGAATATTTAAATGGTTTTAAATATTTGATTTGGAATTATAATTGAGTTGGTAAGTTTTTAAAACTGAAATTTCAAGCGATTTCGTAAATTTTGGAAATCGTCGATTTAATCGACACGTTAAAATAGCGATCTAGGGCACAGTCTCGGAATTCGATGAAACCAATATCATTGGATCCATAATAGTGTATTATTATCGGATTTCAAATTTCGTAGCGTTTGGAGTTATCGTTCGATCGTACGAGATAGAAACGCGTTGAAATTAATATCGAAATTCAATATAATAATTGGGTTCAAAAAGCTATCTTCTCCATACGATCGAATTAGGACTCGAAACCTTTTCCATTGCATTCGAAATAGGGATTTAACATTATAAAAGCCATTGGCATGTCTCGGTAGGGGTTCATGATTTTTTTTTAAGTTAGGCAAACGAGGTATTTTTTTTTGAAAGGCAAGCAGGGTTGAATGGTCCCTTACCATATTTATTAATCACACATAAACAAAAAAAACAAAATGAGAGCAATAACAAGCTAGAGCTCACAAAAACAAATAGGGAAGACTAAGAAGAAAAGAGAATGAAAGACTCAAACAAACCAAACAAGACAGCACAAGGAAAGGCAATAAAAACCCTAAACCAGATTGCATATGCAACATTCATGGAAGACTTTTCCTTGACTCTAGATATTATGATGTTTATCAAGGCACTTTCAAGTTTCATTTTATTCTCAAAAACTCTAGCATTTCTCTCAGCCCATATCACATTCACATAAACTTTCAGAATCAGTAACAACCTGTAAGATGAGGCATCCTTCCATCTTGTTCTTCTGAAGACTCTATTCCATTTAGCACTACCATTCATTATTGGCTCAGAAAATCCTCCATACAAGAGAATAGCTTTCCAGATTCATTTAGTAACCATACAATCAAAATAAAGGTGTGAGCCATCTTCAATATGATCATTGCAAAAGTTACACATCAAGTCCACAGCAAAACCTCTCCTACATAATTTATCCTTGGTCATGAGAGCATTTCTTAAGACTTTCCATAAAAGGAAGTTCAGTTTTTGAGAAGTGTTTGTATTCCAGACTCTAGCATGCCATCTAAAGATAGGGCTATTCTCATCTCTTATCAATGCTTTATAAATTCTTGAAATGGAGTGGCACTCAAGATTAGCAGTCCAGACATACCCATCATCACCAGTAGGATACTTCTTGCTTTGCACAACTGCCCACAGCTGATTGATGATAGGGTTGGAGGAGTAAGGCAATACAAATTCACCATTATAAAAATAATCAACAGCCTTGGCATTTAAAGGGATGCCAGATTGATTCCTTTGCTCATAGGAGAGAAAATCATGCAATATCATTCCTCTTCCCACCCATGGTTCAAACCAGAATTTAGCTTTACTATCAGGGCCAAGCACAAGCTGGACATGAGGAAGTAAACTGCCCCTGAGTTTGAGGATAGATCTCCACACCCAACCACACATAGGAGAGGGTTCAATTTTCTAGAAGTTCTTATTGCCAAGATGATGTTGCCTAGCCCATTTAACCCACGAATTAGGTTTTTCATTAATCAGATTGTCAAAGTGCTTAGAAAATGCAGCTTGATTCCAAGTCATCATACATTTTATTCCCAATCCACCATATTTTTGAGGTTTCTCCAATTTCGCAAAGGCAATAGGAATGAGTTTTGTAGAATACATATCCCCAGTCCACAGAAAATGATTCATAGCTTTCCTGATGCTAGCTAAAAGAGCAGAAGGTAATATAAAGCACCTGCACCAATAAACAGTCATTGCTTGTATTATAGATTTTATAATTGTGGTTCTGCCTGCCTGAGATAACTTATTGCTTGCCCATCTATTCATAGCTTCAGTTATTCTTTCAAACAGAGGCAAACAAGCAGTTGCTCCAATTTTCCTAGAGCACAAAGGGATACCCAGATGCATGGTACCCTCAGGAAGATTAGGAAGTTGACTTTCATGGTGTATGTTCTGATTGTCATTGTCATTGAGTCCTGCCACCATTAGGAATGACTTGCTTCTGTTGACATGAAGGCCAGTGCACTTCTCAAAAGTGTGAAGGATGCCTTTGACACATTCCATTGAAGAAACTGTAGGCTTGATAAAAAGTATAACATCATCTGCAAAAAGAAGAGAGGTAATGAGAGGATTCCTGCATTTGGGATGCAACTTGAAATTATTGTTCCTGACTTGACTGTTAATAAGCTGAGTAAAGAATTCCATCACAATTATGAACAAATAAGAAGACATTGGGTCTCCCTGTCTTATTCCTCTCTGACTTCTAAAATATCCAACAGTGCCACCATTGTAACATAATGAGAAGGAGACTGTTGAAATGCATGTATATATCCAGCTGACAAAGTGGCAAGGAAACCCCATTAATCCCATAATACCAGTCAGAGCTTCCCAGCTAACTATATCATAAGCTCTTCTTATATCAAGCTTCATCATTGCTCTTGGAGAAACATTAGTTCTACCGTAACCATTAAGAAGTTCATGAGCAACCAGCACATTATCAAGGATACTTCTATTATTCAAAAATGCAGCTTGGTTCTCAGAAATCACAGAAGGAAGCACATGTCTAAGCCTAGCAGCAATAACTTTAGATATGCATTTTTATATTATGTTACAGCAAGCAATAGGTCGAAATGCATTAAGAGTAGCAGCATGCTTACCTTTTGGCACCAAACATACGTTGGTCGCATTTATGGGAAGAGGCAATTTATTGTGCTCAAAAAAATTATGCATGGCTGCTTTGAAGTCAGTAGCAATGACATCCCAACAATGAATAAAGAAGACATCATTAAAACCATCAGGACCACCACAAGAATCCCTCTTCATTCCAAACATAGCATTATATATTTCTTCATCAGATACTCTTGAAGACAAAAATTGGATATCAGACTCAGATAGGACAGGCAAAGGAGTAGACATGAGCTCATGAGAGTTAGGGTTCCATGCTTCATTTGGGGAGTAAAGTTTGATATAATGATCAATGAAAGTTTTGTCAATTTCATCTGACTTGTTTAAAATCCTTCCTTCCTCATCTTGGATCTGGTGGATATTCCTTTTTGCATTTTTAATTTTTAGGGTACTATGATACAGTTTAGAATTTCAATCACCATACAAATCCCACTCCTTCCTCAATTTTTGTTTCTTCATGCTTAGCTCAGAGGCCATTGCTTCTGATAAAAGATGTGTTAGGTCATGTTCTTTCTCAGATAGACTGCTATTACCTGGATCTTCAAGCATACTCAATTGAATAGTTGACAGTTGAATCTGGAGATTATTGGAGTTCTTGTTACCATCACCAAACTTATTCTTTGCCCATCTCTTTAAAGCTTCCTTGGTTGCTTCCAATTTTTGCTGCAAAATAGACATTTTGTTACCAAATTTAGGATGATTCCAAACATTAACAACTAAAGGTATAAATTCTGGATCTTTGATCCACGAGTTAAAAAAATTAAAACTGGAGTTCCTTTTAATGGCATTGCATTCAGTGGCTAAAAAAACAGGAGAATGGTCAGAGAGCAGAGGAGGGAGGATGTGATTCGGAGAATTAGGGAATTGAGTTAGAGCTTTGGTGTTGAGAAAGGTTAAGTCAAGTCTACTCATGGTTCTCACTCCTGATCTACTTTTGTTGTTCCAGGTGAATTTTGGACCAACATAGGCAGCTTCATGTAAATTGGAAGAAGAGATAGCATGGTTGAGAGGAGCAATGTCTGAAATAGAAAGGGGAGAGCCACCACAACGATCATCAGCAGCTAACATACAATTAAAATCTCCTAACACAAACCAAGGATGTGTTTCCTGCCTAAGATGTGGTAAATAGTTCAGCATATCTTGTCTTGCTGCAACATGGTTTTCCCCATAAATAAAGGTCAGATAGAAGGAAGTAGTGGTTGGTAAATGCATGGCATGGAAATGAATGAATTGTTTGTGGGATATAATTGGAGTGAGAGTATAGAAGGTAGGTTTCTACATAGTCAACATCCTTGCCTTTGTCAAAATCTGACAGGTAACTTTCTTTTTTCCTCTTAATACTGCTGTGATTCTTATGTTGAGGGATTGGAGTTTTGGACAGATTGGATTGAGGGTATTCTTGAGGAGGAATATAACCTGGAGGGGGAGATATATGAGAATAAGGAGGAATGGATTGACAGTTAGAGGTTATGGTAACTTCTGAAACATGCACATTGACATTGTGTGCATGTGAAATTTCAGTTTGGTCATGATAATTGATCCTATTGATGGAATGAGAAGATTTGGACATAGAGTTTTGAGTCAGCTTACTAGGTAACAGGGAAAGCACACAATTTCCACCCAAATTGTCTTTGCTTCCATTATTATCTGAATGCTTATTTATTTCAGCATGCATATCTACTTTTTGTTTTCCTTTTGTCAGTTCATACTCTTTTGCCTTTCTTATCCCAACCAATTCCCGAACTAGCATCCCATAGTTATTAGCAAGTTGAGAATTAGCTTCTCGATCTGCTTCATCAATTTGCACTTCTGAATTCTTCTCCTTATCTTCACCCAAACTTTCTTTAGCCACTATTGCTTCCTCAATGGTCAATCCAGTTGCACCTTTTAACTGTTCATTATAAACTTTATTTCCACTACATCCAATACTCAGTTCTCCATTTTCCTCAGTCAATTTTTGCAGCACTTGAAATTTATTGCCCGTATTATTCTCTAATTCCTCAACAACTTCTCCTTCTTCAACTAAATCCACAACATTATCCTTGTTATTATTAGGTTCAATTCCTACTTTCCTTGTATCACTTTCTTTGTCACTTCCATCCCTACCACTCCCACCATCTTCCTTAGTCTTCAAGAAAACACTCTTTCTTTTTCTCCCATGCTCAACTTTTTTCCAAACTCTAGAGGACTTATTATGCATAGCATTGACATTTTGATCTTTCACTAGGGACCCTTTATTTGGATCTTGTTTTGACAAAGTATTTGTATCATTCTTTATTGCTTCATCTGAATTTACACTATATTTGCAACTAGAAATATCATGCCCAAACACCTTACAAATTGTACAAGCTTGTGGCCTCCACTGATAATCCACAAAAACAGTCTGTTTTGTTCCATCCTTACACAGTACTTGAAAGCTATCAACTAATTCAGAGATGGGTGTCACTTCCACCAATGCTTTAGCATAGGTCAACCTGTCCATTCTTTCTGTACTTTCATCCAAACATTTAACACACCCTATTCTTCCAGCAAGCCAATTGATGCCTAGAGGGGACCACACTGCTAGTGGTATGTTGTAGATATGTATCCAAATAGGAACTGAAGTGACAGAGCCACAAACATTGCTTACTGTAGGTCCCATTGTTTAACAATAAACAATTTATTCCTCATGATTATTGGATCAGCCTGGATGATTCTTCTCCGATCATCGTCACTAGAAAATAGGAACATAAAGATTACTCCATTTGATTTAACCTTAATGCTTCCCTTCAATCTCCACACTCTCTTAAGATGTTGCACCACAGCTATAAATGATAGGGGTTCGTCTAGGAAAAATCCAACCACATAATCTTGCCATATACTTTGCCCAGCTTCTTGAACAGAGTTAGGAAGCACCAATGCATCCCTAACAAATTCATTGATGAAGTTAACAGGCATGTACTTCCCCGCATTGTGTGGTTTGTTCTTGAAAAGAGAAGTCCATGGTTGTTGACTTGAGTTGCTGATGGGAGGGATAGACTGAACATGCATAGGAGGAGAGTAGCTAGGAATGCTTGAAGAGAAAGAGGCTAAGGGATGGCCAGAGAGAAAGGGAGGGGGATCAGGGTCAGGCACTGGAGGGACAAGGGTAGGCAAAGGTTGGGCTGGAAGGGAAGGTTGGGCTGGAAGGGAAGGAGAAAGGTTGAGCTCTGCCATTAAAGGGATTGAAAATAAAAAAAAGAATCTTGAAAAAAAAAGAAAACGAGTTATTTTGGTTTATATTATATATATATATATAATCATAATCTAATCAAAGTCGTCTTACCTTCTCATATACGCCACCATCGCGTATATTCACGTTTAAATCAAGTCCTTTCCCTTTCTCTTTAGTGAATTCGAAATCATCTTTATATGGAAAAAAACGACGAACGAGAGGATTTATAAACAAGGCCTCCTTTATTTCAAATTCGTATGTAAATCAACCTAAATTTACAAGCCTTCGTCCTTGAGGCTTGAAGGGAAAGGGACAACTAGCGCCTGGGGAGGCGATGTCGTGCGTGAGGGATGGGAAAGGGTCATGGCTCGTCGAATACAGAGGCAGGCGCGTCCTTGGCAATCGAGAGGCTCATATGCGTTTGGGAGCGAGGTCGACGACGTGATGGTTTTAGGATTGTGGCACGCGTGAGTACGTTAGTCAGAGGAGGCGAAAGCTCGATCGATGATGGAGTAGTGGTTGTGAACGCGTGGGTTGGTGGTGAACGAGGCAGAGCTGCAGAGTGCGATCGTGGAAATGGCGATGGCATTGTAGATGGGTGCGGCACAACTTTCAAGGGTTAGGGCAGAGGGAAGAGGGTCGCGGTTATGGCAAGGAGGCTGTGGGTTGAGCGTATTGATGGGGGCAGCATAGTGGCGGCAAGGCAATCGATGTGTAGGTGATTAGGAGCAAGCACAAGCAGTGACTGCCTGGAAATCGCAAGCCGTGGTGGGTTATGCACGTTCTTGAGAGCGAAGTTTAGGAAGGTAATTAACCCTTTTAATTACCATAAATTTATAAGGAATTGAATTTATAGAAATGGAATTTTATAAATAAGATTATTTTAGTGAAACTCAAGGGAGTTATAGAAAATTATAAATGATGTTTATAAATAAAAGGAATCGATATCAGATGATAAATTGGAAATATAAATTTACAGGAAGAATTTATATTTGAATACGGAGATAGGGTGAGAGAAAAATAGTAGATACTATTTTGAAGTGAAAATGGTTGAGGAGACCGGAATGGGAGTGATGTGATGAAAATCGAGAGGGGATATAAATTGAAAATTTGGTTACCCAGATTTAAAAATATATTTTTATCAATAAGTTAAGTTTTAAATTTTAAAAAGGAAATTTTTAGTTATTAAACTATGTAATTTTAAAGTTAATTAGTATTGTGATATTTCAGAAGTGAATTATTAAATACTCAATATTTATTTTAATAAAATCCTAAATTTTTAAACCTGCTTTGAAAAGTGATGTTATAAAAAAAGTGTTTTTAATATTTTAAATAATTATTTGAATATGTATTAAAAATAAATTATTATTATTTTCTTTTAAATACTTATTTTTATTTACATATGTATATATATAGAGTTTGAAATGGTTTAAAATTTATTTATAAATATTCTCGAGAGTTGGAAGGGGTTATCTAATAAATGAGACTTATAAGAGAATTCTCAAAGAGAAATTTGGAAAAAAAAGTTAGGAAATTCCAAAGTAGTTAAATAAAAGTAGGCTTCAAAAAATGAAATAGAATTCATAAAATAAGTAGAAGAGAAATTGGGATTATAAGTAAGCATAATTGGCTTTGGAAATTTTAAAGGGAATTAATTAAGGAATTCCGAATTTATAGAACTCGTTAAAAACTAGTCAAGGAATTTACAAATAAAATTGTGAATGATTTTGAGAATTTGGAAGTAGGAAGTAGATGGAATACTTCCTAAGTATGAATATAAAAATGAAATGGGGAAAAATATTCTAAGTGTTGGAAAAGGGGTGGAAATATTCCATTGAAGATGTAAGGATTTGAAAACTGTTTTCAAATGTTGAAGAATTGGAAGTAATATCTTATAAAGATATTTTGAAATAAATTTTGGGAAATTTATAATAAGGCATGATGATTGCTTATAGATGTGTATTGATAGTTAAATAACCGACTATCAATTTTGGTCAATTTTCGTTAATCGTTTCGAAGAGACCGGGATCGGATTTAATTATCCAAAAACCACTTCGATCCGGTTTGAACGTAACGAATAAATACCGTGAAAATGATGAAGACGGAGATTCAGTTTGTCCAGACTCAAGACAACTTGTATGGACGAATGGTATCAGAACATCGTCATTGGAGGACGATGAGCATTCTAAGTAGAATTTTTTTCTTGAAAGGTAACGCTTAGCCTCGAGCCTCATCAACCGGGAATGACTAAAACAGGGGAGATGCAGTAAGGTTAATTGGTTTGCGCCCAATTAGGGTATGTTATCACCTTTCTAGATGTCCTCGGAAACCTATATATATTATGGATATGGTTGTGCATGGAATAAGGAGCGCTCGGTGGTAAGGGTGGGAACACCCGGGGTGATAACATATTTGGTCTATCCAGGTTAGGGTAGGCCGGTCTTGTGTAGTAGGGGATCTCGGCGTGGTCCTCGGTACATTGTTCTAGAGGTGTACTGTGGTGGGCGGTACCCCAATGGCCCAGTCATTTGATGGAATCCATTCCCCATTAAGCGCCGTACAGTTTTGATTGTGCCCAACCATGTTGGAACGTGAGATGCAAGCATTTCAGCTATTTTCCATTTACTTTCTATAGACACTATTATAATATCAGACGGATTTGATAAAAATGTTTTGGTTATCATAAGGCAAAAACCCATCGTGTTTATGTGTGACGCGGTCTTACGAGATACCTTTGTTTTTCAAAGGATTTTGATAAAAGTTAATAATTCAAATTGAGTGTGTTTTCTCACGCTAGTTTTCCAGACTGACTCGGGTGTTATTTTATTATAATACTCGGGTCAGACCGAGTATTACAGACTCAGGATAGGATGCTATGGAGCTCAGGAGACAAGCTGGAGGGGTTCAGACGTATATCACGTACTTGGTTATTTCCGCTGTGAGAGTTATGTATTTTAGGACAAGTCATTATAACTGTCCATTGGATGTATTGAATTGTTGTACTCTGATGATGGTATGTATATTAACAGTACAGTTCTTGTATTTAAAATCTGTTATTATATTTTATATTTTGTTCCACTGCGATTGTGAGATTCTGTGTTGTTGTTTCTTTTCTTTTGCCCTTTTTATCCTTCACCCCTAATGAACTGGTATTTCCAGCATTCGACTACTCGGCATTTGATATAGTGGACGTATTAATGTCGATTTTCGAGGGTCGAAAATCCCGTTCGTCACACATCCAAATACTTAAAATATAAATATATATATATATATTAAAATTATTTCCAAATCGAAATTAGCCTAACAAACATACAATAATAATTCTATAATTTTATCATTATTATATATATATAATAAAAAGTTTTGATCATAATAATTAAAAATATTAGCAATAAATATTAAAAAATCAAATTTTAAAATTTACAAAAATTTAGAATCATAAAATAGAGGTTCAAAAATTTTTCATGATTTTTGGAAATAAAATATTATTTTTAATAAATAAAAGAAATGTTCAACCGAAGTAATTTAATTACTAAAAATACTAAATATTAACAAAAAATTCTAAATGTTTTCCATGGGTTACTGATAGATGTAGTAATTTTAAAAATTATAAAATCTAATTTTCAGTGCAATAATTATTTTAGATATAATAAACAATTTAAATAATCAATAAAGATAATTTAAAATTATTTATATATAAAAAAAATATTTTCGAATTTGATAATTCATATTACGTATAAATAGGTGTAAAGAAAAATTCTAAGCTGTTATACATTATAAGTATACATATATGTAATTATATGTTTAAAATATACATTAGTCTATATTTAAATTAATATATAAATATACATAAAATAATTAATAATGATAAAATTTAATTTTTACAGCAAATCAGATTTTTTTACACATAAATTATAACACATAATAACATAACCATGCACATAACAAACTAATTTGTGACAACTACATATACCTACGAAAATCTCACCTAACTAGGTATATAGCATTAATATATATACAGATTTGGGATTAATCAATATTAAATCATAAAATATGATATGATTACTATAATATATAAATAAAATACCAATTGATGATGCCTCCAGTCCACTTGAATCAATGAATTCCCTTCTCTAGTTATGCTCGATCCGCCAAATTGCAAGTCTGGAATCATCGACCTTTTCTATCAAATAGTGCTTTTACTTAACTTGAATTGATTTGAGATTCTTAGAACTGTTATAGGGATTAATTTCAACCAGCAAACTTGATAATTATGACAGCCAAAAGTTGTATTTGATTAAGGGTTTAGGGATCCATATATATAGCCTTGTACAACAGAGATATTAGGACAATCTCATTACCTATTCTCTCTTAATCTTAGCCATCCATCTCTAGGTCTAATCCTAATTTTTAGCCACCTCCAATAACTTGTCAAAACCGAAATTTGCAGCCCTAATGATGGGCTTTAAACCCATTTAAGCCCAAGCCAAAATGCTATGCAATTAAATCTAGTTTAATCGCTTATTGATATCATATATCGATTGGTACATCTATAACTATTATAAATATATAACAATATTTATTTATCAAACCATATTCAAATTTTATAATTAATATTTCATAAATATCAATTAATTTAATTTATTTATAACAATATAAACTAATTAAATCATTCGGTCTTAAGGGAATTCATCATTTTAGTTGTGTAACTCTTGGGTGTAAATTTGGTCAGCAATTAACACCGAACTATTCGAATGTTAACGTTCACATGTCACTTAGCAAGTGGTATGATATTATGGACAAATTTATCACTTACTCATTTTTGGTAAAATCTAATTTTAGTTTACCCGTTACTCGGTTGTGACATTTGTTTACACCAATTCTCTTCGTCAAAAGTATATCACTTTGGACTATTGGAATTTGGTAATGGTCAAAATTCAAACCTCATCCATATTCAACTTTATAGTCCAAATACAAAGTCCTTGGTTCAAAAATAACAATTACTATTAACCGAAATGCTTTGGCCAGAGACTTTGACTTTGAGTTGACTTGAGTTGACTGTGATACTAACCGCATATAACTGAGGAGACGAATCCTCTCTTGAATAGTGTTTCACTTCCAATACTTCCACTCGAACTAACTATAGTCACTCGGTGGACTCCATGCCATGATTTGGCTATAATCAAAGCGGGGCTTTCATACTGAAGATCCACAGTATTATCAAGTCGAGAGAACTGTGTAAATAGGTCACATCGATATTTTCTGTTTGACCTTAGTTATATTAACCAACAGAAAACTATCGAGTGAGTCGTTCCATAGTTATCTAATAACTATTAGTACGTAACCCCTAGGTGCCCCCACCAGCCATGAGTAATACACTTCCCAACATTTGGAGAGCGTTACATACTTCAGTCTTAACGGATACATCGATATCTAGTCTCGATGCATCTCGACTAGGAACATTTAAAATTGTATATTTATTTCATTGTGATAAATTACTCACGGTTACAACACTTTGTAACTACTATCACAAAATATACCATTTATGGATTTTTCTATTAAATATACTTTTAATTAAGTTAATTAATTAATATAATCACATTATATCAAGTATATAATATGAAGAAAATACCTTTTATTTCAAACGAGATTGGTCAACGAGTTAGATATATATAACAGATTACATAATTGCCCTTAGGGCATACCCCTAACTCTATCACTATGCTTATTGGAGTAACTTCTCCTTTAGAAGTAGGAATCTCAGTGCCAATCCTGGTGGGAAATTCCAACCCCTCCATGCTCACATTAGTAAAATGAAAAGTGTCAAGGTCATGCGAGATTGGTAGACCAGACAAAGAATTATGTGGCAGACTTGAATGCTCTGACGTTTGAGAAGAAGATTCATCTTGAACAAGCTTAGGTGCCATCATAGACTTGAATTGATCAAAAAGACGACTCTTTGGAAGTTTATGAACAAATGTTTTCTTTTTTCTCCTATCGAGAACCAAGGGTTGCGAGGTCTGCGAGGATCTGACCTCAACTCCAAGACCAAACTCGTCATTGTTGTGACTGGGCACATCACTTTTATCTCCTTCGGCATCGATACTAGTGAATTCCTGGGTACCCATGGTTTGGGGCACAAAGGGATCGGTTCAATTGTCCCTTTGACGGCTGCAGCCCATGTCTTATCCCTACAGTTTGAGTGACTTTAATTAGCCCTACGCTGAGGCCCTCTTCTATCAAGCAAAAAGTAACGAGGCGTTCATCCATAAGCAAATACTCGATGTTACAATCTTCAGGCGGTGCATTTTTCAGAGTCATGACCGCCACCTTGTAAAGTTACCACTGGGCCGAGTGACGATACCTGTAAAAGGAGTTACGTAGTCAGGAATACGATCTAAATGTCGGTTTTCCGTGCTAATATAAAGATAGTGGATAATACTTACGTCTTTCTAGCCACTATCGAGCGAAACCAAGTGGACAGCAAACAAAGAACCACTCACTTTTAAAGGTGCTTAATTTGTTCCATGCACTAGTTGGGATCTGGCACCTCTTCGCCAACTCAAGAAATCTAAACGAAAGACTCCCTATCCGTTGCTTGAAAGAAAATATGAATCGAATGTCATCGATAGTTGGAGGATGGTGCAGAAACTCTATAAATACCATATAAGCACAGTTGAGAAGAGCATAGTCGTTTGAATGAAGCTGCGTTGGAGCAGTCCTTAAATAATAAAGAATTTCCCGAATGTATGAATTAAATGGCGGGATGCATTCAGCCCAGCATATGAACTTATTGCACGCTGTATATCCTTCTGGGCGTTTACGAGCACTGTTATCATGTGATGGAACCAACATATCATCAAAAGGAATTCCGCGCCTTACGTAGATTCATCGAAGAGCATCTTCCTTAATTTTAGAGACTACCAAACCGGCAGGGTTCTCCAGAAGGACTGCATCCTCTAGAGTGTAGGGAGCAGGATCGACAACTTCCGGTTGAAGAATGGGACCTACATCAGAAAGATCAAATTGAGGGCCTGGGCTTTCCGGTTGTTCCGAATAATGCTAGAGGATGAACTATCAGATTCAGTTTAAAAACATGATTCCACGTTAGGGTTATCTAGTTGAGAAGATGATCCAGTTGGCATAGCTGTAGGACGCCTAGAACGTCTGGAACCCATTGCTATCAAACTTAGTAAAAATCATGATTAGATAAAGTAACCTGTGCCCTCTGGTGCATAGTGCGTGCTAGTGCGGTGTGGTGAAGTGCTATGTAATGCCGTAAAAAGTTATATGAAACTAAAGGTGAAAAAGACGACGAGACTTCGAGGTTCGACCGGAGAGACCGTCATTCCTGACTGTCTCAACGTTTCTCTATGTCATCGGGGAACGAAGCAGTCTGAGTTTCATGATCGATTTTCGACGAGTAAAAGTTTGATTTGTATGTTCCGATTGATGAAGAGCTTCAATAGAACAGTCAAAGACATTGATTCTTGTCAAAGTTCAAATGTCACATGTTTCTGAATATGTAGTTCAAGTCATGTATAGGTTATATGTGTTCGTTCGAACATGCAAGGCCGAAGCTCATCATTCGTTTCAAGTTCATTTATTTAAGTTCTAGTTTTAGAGCTTATAGCTAAACACCAATCGTTCTCCTTAATGCCTCATTACCGATCGTTCCCCTAGACAACATCTACCGATCGTTTATAGTTGGCCATGTTCACCGACCATCCCACTTTACCCTGTCCACCTCAAAAGCCTTCAACTCCAAAAAAAATTCGATCGTTAAACACCTAAGCTTCAGCACCATTCCATAACGATCGGCACATCGTCATGAACTTCTACTCCAGATTCATCCAAGTCCAAGGTTTTGCCGATCGTCCAAGAATGATCATAGTGCATCGATCGAACAACTTCCCCAACTCCACTACTTCGTCCTCCTCAATAAACGATTGGTTAAGGCCACCGTCTCCTCCAGTTTCCATCTCCATCAACCTTTCTCAATCATTTTACTGATCGATTCCATCATAGAAGATGAAGGCCATGACATTGATGAAACTCAAAGTCTCGTCCTCGAAACATAAAGCAGCTTTAAATCGTCCTACCTAAATTTGAGATCTGAGAAAAGAAGCTAGATTCGGGTTTGAATCGAAATGAGATTTGGAGGAGTACAATGGTTCATGAATAAAGGAAATTGATTTTAGGAGTTTGGATCGTTGTTTGGATTGGTAAGGGAAAAAAGGAGGGAGACTTGTTTTTTCTATCGCTACCTTGAGTTGGAAAAATACGAAATAAACTAAAGGATGAAGGAAAAATGGTTAAGTACAAATGCTTATACAGGTAGGACATATACCGATCGTTCGTGGCCCCAAAATTATGTCGATCGTTTCATGGTAACGATCTTAAACCGATCGTTCCACAACTCTGAGCAATCCAAACTGTATGTCCTAACGATCGATAATAATAATAATAAAAGGAGAGGAGAGAAATAATAACGATCGATGATGATCGTTTTTATATAAAAAACGGAAAATAACGATCGGTGGAGATTATTTACAAAATTTCAAACTTGACAATGACCTATGAATGTGGAACCATGATTGGGAGTCGGGTAAAAACACGTATACATGCTGGTATACGCTTTAGAATTCAGTTCTTTAAAATCAACAAAAATTAAATGTTCGCCTAAAATAACCGAAGAAGGAATAAAACCAAGTTATTAAAGCTTAGAAATTGCAAGAAACAAAACAAGATGATCACCAATGAGTTTTGGTCCCGTGTTTATACTATTGGAAATCAACCAATCGTCATGATGAATAAGAAATTACGACCCTCGACAAGAAAACAATTCGATGGAAGAATAATGACCATTTGATAAACCAGATGGATTTCTTTTCGACGATTCTGACTTGCGACGATTCAAAGAACGTCATGTTCGCAACAGGACATACTTTGGGAGGCAAATGTTATCCTGCCTTTTGGCAAGGCCGTGATATCATCGACTTGGCTAGGAACGGATGGTTATCAGCTCTAAGAATCGACTATATACGACACTATGGACGATGGTCGGGTAAATCCGGACTGGGTCCCAATCAAGGTACAATCAGTATGGAGTGACTGGCATAGTTCCTTGAAATTACAATTCAAATTTCAAGATGATCGGAGTTCATAAGCTAGAATTACGGAAAAAGCAAAGATTTATATAAATCGATCGGAAACATCCATAGAGCAGCTCAAATCAGCAAAGATCGATCGATATCTCAAAATCCACAAGGCCAATCTTAGAACTTTTAAAGCATCAATATATTGAAGAGTGAAGCCCACAAAAATGATCGCAGGTCAAAACCTTGAGATATGGAGATAGCCGATCATTTTAGGCCGATCGTTTTTGTCCGTCCTTCATAACGATCGGTGTAGCTCAGTGAACATCTCAAATGTAACAAGGATTGATCCATATCTCGTGATCTACACCTCAGAATGACTTCATATTTTATGGATAAGTTCAGAAGGCACATAGGACCCCCCAAAAAAGGTTGCACATGATTTGGAGGCAAAAATAACGATCGCATAACTATAGCCAATCGTTCTTAAACATCGAGTTAGGGCCACCGATCGTTATGGTGGGACCCTATGGACGTAGAGAGCTTTCTATTAAAATCTTAGCGAAATACCTTATCATCTCTCCCTATAAATACAAGCCTTTTGGTTCATTTTCAAGATCTTTACACTGCTGGTTACTCTAGACTCCATTGTAATCAGGCGCTTGCTATTTTCTACTGCTATAATCAGATTCATAAGTTATTAATAAAGGATAACCTTCAAAGTGGACATAGCAAACATCGCCGAACCACTATAAATTTCTGTATCTCCGATTATAGTTGATTCTCCATGACTTGTTAATTAATTTTCTCAGTTTAATTTTGTTCTTCTTCATCTACATCTCTACAAAAACTGTTCTTGGGTATTTGTGACCAATTTAGTTGCAAATACAACATAAAGGACAATGGTGCATTGCATGAATAGTTACATAATGGAGGGGGGGTACATGGAGAGGGCGGAAGTCATGGGAGGGAGATGGAGGTGCATGCATGTGTGTATATTTAATTCAAAGCTCTTTACATATTTTAAATATTTTCCTAAGCTTATAAGTACCCAACCCCTTTCATATTTCTCATTTTACAATCCACTTCTTTATTCTCAAATTTCCTACGGGCTTAAGCAAAGTTTTATGGCTTCTCTTCATAAATTATAAAGTGAGGAAAAATCACTTCCTTCCACTTAAACTCTTCTCTTTAGTTCGCTAAATCACTCCTATATATTCTACAATAATTTTTCTTCAAACTACAAGCAACCACCCTCCACTAACCTACATGGCCAAGCCAAAACCCTAGCCGAGCCTATTTTTGGGTTTTCAAGCATCCAAAGTCTTCAAGTTTGCAAGATCCTAGGTTGTTCAAAGTTTTAGTTAAAGTTTTCCTTGAGTTAGTAAAGTTTCGGTGAGTAAAACACTTATTTTTGAAAAAAACAACTTGATTTTGATGAACTATATGTTGTAAAAATATAGTGTTTGTTGTGTTAAAATATCATGTTGTTTGGATAATATATGATTGCAAGTTGGCAGTTTGGTGTAGATTTGTGATTTGGATAATATGTTGATATGTTTGGATATGGATATGTGATGTTGGTTTATGATATGATGGTAACATTATTTGTGAAACAAAAACCAAGTATGTGATGGAATGGTTATGAAACTAACACTTTAAATTGTCGCAAAAGGACATGAGATCCGATGGAAAAAGAAAATCTTGTTTTCTAGTTTTTGTTTTGAAAACGTTTCCAAATTTATATCCTTTGTTTTAAGTTTCTTTCAAACTTTTCAATTCATTTTTCAAAAATATGTCGTAGCTAGAGTTAAAGTGGGATTTCCACCAAGAAATCAATTCTAGCGAACTGCGCTCATAGCGATAGTCTATCGATGCAGTTCGGGAAAATTCATGATTTCAAGTTTTAAAGTGTTTTCTTTTGGATTGTTTTTGAAAAATATTTTCAAACAAATTAAGTAAGTCAAAAGTTTAAGTTTTATTATTTAATAATTTATTTAACTTATTAATCAGGGTAATTATTATTTAATTAGGTAATTAGGTTAAAAATTAAGGTTTAAGAAATTATTAACCAAGTTGATTATTTTTAATTAAGGAAGTTTTAAAGATGATTATTTAAGATAAAAGAAAAAATAATTTTTATTTAATCAAGTTTATTTATTTTAATTAATTATTTAATTAGAGTTAACTATTTAAGAAACTATTATTTAATTAAAGTTTAAGTATAAATAAAATTTTAATTAATTAAGGTTTAAATTTGTTTAATTTTGACTTAATTAAGATTTATTAAAGTCTAATTAGGTTTTTAACTGATGATTTGATTAAAGTTTATTATTTATATGAAGTACCTTAAAACTCAACTAGTTATTTATTTTAAACCAACTTTCTTACTAAAGTAAATTATTTTTAAACCAGATTATCTCTTGTCCATCCTATTAAGTAGCCAATTGAATTAAAGTAGTTGTAACAAAAGGTTGACACATTTTATGGGAAGTAAGTCAACTTGTACTTATCACAAATACCGCACTTCGAGAACATGATGAATACAAGGGAGTTAATTTTGATAAGCGGGTCATGATAGTCTAATCATACGGAACATATGTTCATATGTAAATCTTTACACCCTGATAGTGGAATGGTCCACTATAAACAACTTGAACCTTTAAATTATCGAATGTTGGTTTGGAGAGACCGGGATCGGATAGCGGCTGTTATCTGAAAACCACTTCGAACCAACATAAGCATTCGAGTTAGAAATAGTAAAGTAAAGGTCAAAGATGAAGGCTTTGAAGTGCAAGGACAATTAGCTACTAACCCTAAGGGTAATTCCAAAATAAGTGTAGTGGAAGTAGTGCCTTTGGTTCGTTCATCTCCTGAACAACTTGTGTGGATGAGTGCTGACATTGTGTCAACATCTGGAAGGCAATGTTATCATTCCAAGTGGCAGTGCTATAGTAAAGGTAAACGTAGCCTCAGACCTCATCAACCGGGAATGACTAAAATAGGGGATATGCGGCAAGGCTAAGTGGGTCGCTCCCATTAGGATAAGATCACCTTTATCTAGAGTCCCTACTATCAACTCATGTATGCTTCGGTACGGTTGCTGATTCCAACTGAGGTGTGATTATGTGAGGAACCTTTTATTCATATATATAGTTTCTTATATGCCATGGAAGCATCTAAAGAAAATTTAGGGTCTACTAAATTTGTTGAGAATTTTCTCGACGTATTTGAAGAGGTTAAAAGTTTACCCCGCACCGGGAGATAGAGTTCCGCATTGATTTAGTCCCTGGTGCAAGGCCTCTGGTTCAATATAAGCGAAGGATGGCTCCGTGGAAAAGTGAGGAGTTGGTAAGTCAAACTCAAGACATGTTAAGGAGAGGATTGAATAGACCCAGTCATTCGAGTTGGGGATCAACTATGGTTTGTGCGGCTAAGTCTGGTGGATCTTTAAGGTTGTGCGTGGATTATAGGGAGTTGAATAAGCTGACAATTAGGAACAAGTATTCCTTACCCCGCATCGATGATCTTTTTGATCAACTTCATGAGGCTACAGTATTTTCTCAAATGGATCTAGCTATTGGATTTCATCAGTTGAGGGTTGCAGAAAATAGTATACATTTAACTGCGTTTAGGGGTCCTAACTGTCTCTTTGAGTGGTTAGTTATGCCTTTCGGGCTAACCAATACACCTGCATATTTTTGTAGACCTCAAGAACCGTGTTTTTTGATATGTTCTTAACAAATTTGTGTCAGTTTTCATCAATGACATCCTTATCTACTACAAATCTAAGGAGGAGTATAAACATCATTTTGAAGTGGTCTTGGAAAATTAAGGAGGCATGTCCTGAAGGTGAAGTTTTCTAAGTGCCAATTTTGGTCGAAGGTTAGATTCTTGGGGTATACTGTGTCAGGAGAAGGCATTTTAGTTGACCCAGTAAAGGTGGAAGCTATTCAGGAATGGAAGCGACCATAGACTCCTACCGAAGTTAGAAGTTTCCTAGACCTGGTAGGGTACTATAGGAGATTTATTCAAGATTATTCTAAGATTTCCTCCTATTTGACAAAGTTAACTAAGAAGGGAGAGATTTTTATATGGACTCCAAAGTGTGAAGAAGCATTTTTGGAATTGAAGAAGAGACTTACAAATGCACCAGTTTTGGCTGTTCCAGATGGAAACGGTGGGTTCACAGTTTACACAGATGCTTGTGAAGTGGGACTAAGTGTTGTTTTGATGCAACATGGTAGAATGATTATGTATGCAAGTAGATAGTTGAAGCCTCGTGAGAAGAACTATGCTACAGACGACCAGGAGTTGCTTCCTGTTATCTTTGCATTGAAAATGTGGGGAACTACTTGCTGGGTAAGGATCATTCTATTCCTCTTAGTTTCTTTCTAATCTTTAGATATTCTAGGAGTAAGTTTCTTTCTAATCTTTAGAGATTCTAAGAGTAAGTTTTTTTTTACTCAAAAGGATATGAACCTGAGGCAACAAAGGTGTTGGAGTTCCTAGCGGTTTATGACTTGGATATTCCTTATACGCCAAGAAAGGCCAATGTGGTGGCAGACGCCTTAAGTGGGAATGTTGTTTTGACTCTCTTGGAGGTTACCTCGACACTTCAGGAAAGGATTATGAAAAATTTGAGGAAGTATGAAATACTAGAAGGGTTAACTCAAGGTGTTGAAGAATGTTGGATTTCGGGAGAGTTAGTCGAGGTGCTTTAAGGATGAACAGACGATTGTGTGTTCCAGATATGGATGGGTTGAGGCAGGAAGTTTTGTCAGAATGCCACTAATATAAGTTAAGTATTCATCCAGGATTTCACAAGATGTATAAGGATATAAGGCAAGTGTTTTGGTGGTCGAGAATGAAGAAAGGCATTTCAGTCTATGTTAACAGATGTTCGTGCTGTCAACAAATCAAAAGTGATCATCAGAATACAGCCGGATTATTACAACCCTTAGAAATACCTAATTGGAAATGCAAAATAATATCAATGGATTTTATCATGGTTTACCCAGGACTAGAAAAGGAAATGAAGGAGTATGGGTTATCGTGGATCGGCTAACGATGAGTGCACATTTTATTCAGGTAAAACCAACAAGGACCGCTGCTTTTTTAGTTGAAATTTTTATGAAAGAGACAATCAGGTTTCATGGAGTTCCTGTAAGTATAGTAAGCTATCGAGACCACATATTTACTAGTCAATTTTGGGAAGCATTGCAAACAACTCTAGGAATAAATTTGAGATTAAGCATAGCACACCACCCCCAAACAGACGAACAGACGGAGCAAGTGAATCAGATTCTAGAGGATCTCTTAACAGCGTGTATTCTGGATTATGATGGATCATGATAGGATCATTTGCATTTAGTTGAGTTCTCCTAAAATAATAGCTTCCAAGCATGCATCGGTATGGCACCTTATGAAGCCCTATATGAGAGACCATGCAAGTCACCAGCGTATTGGGTTGAGATAGGAGATAGACTAGTAATTGGGTCGGACATAATCCAAGAGGCTACCGAAAAAGTTATAGTAATTAAGAAAAGAATGAAGGAAGCCCAAGATCGCCAAAAGACTTATGCTGATAAGAGGCGAAGAGATTTGGAATTTATGGTTGGAGAATTGGTGTTCATAAAGATTTCAACAATAAGAGGATCTATTAGATTTGGGAAACTGGGAAAGTTTGCTCCAATGTATATTGGACCTTTCCGTATTCTTGAGAGAATTAGATCGCTTGGTTATAAGGTCGAGTTACCAGAGGTTGGCGGGTGTTTGTAATGTGTTCCACGTGTCTCATTTGGTAAAATATGTTCATGACCCATCTTCGATTGTGGAGACATCGGTTCAAGAGGAATTGGAGATGGAACCGAACTTGATAGTGGTTAGACATCCAGTTTATGTTGTGAATTAGGATGAAAAGATATTGCGTAAAAGGTGGTGCGACAAGTCAAGATTCGGTGGAGTGGGGATCAAGAGACTGCACTTGGAACGCTGTGGATCGTATGAAAGAAGCCTATCCCGAGTTGATGTTAAGATAGCTAGTCGTAGGTTGTATGTATAGTGTATGCACGTTTGCTATGGACGCTTAGTGTATGTCTTTGTATATGTTTTATGATATGGACATATGGCTTTTTGCGTAGTTTGAATTACCTCATTGTTTGCTAATTTCAAGACAAAATTCTTTAAAGGGAGGAGAGTGTAACGACCCAGATTTTTATCGCTAAATAAATAAATATTTAAATATATTTTAAATAATAAATAAATGAATTTTTATTAAAAAATAAATCTATTTTAAATATTTACCAATGATGATAAAATCGTTTTCAAAATTTGTTTACCAACATATATATAGATCATAGAAAATAGAAAATGTGGCTGGAATTTATTTTCCGAAATCTTAATTTTTCATTGGTTAAAAGTTATCTAAATTGTTAAAAATAGTATTGTAAACACATATGCACACTACAAACTATCTTAACATGATGTGTACATGTATATGCATGTATATATTTTCTCACTTAAGTATATGTATATATATAAGATAAAAGGAGATTTTATTAATAAAAAATGTATATATTTAAACATATAAAATACTTATCTCAACGTAAAAGACAAGGGTGCATAGCATGAATAGTTACATGATGGAAGGGGGTACGTGGAGAAGGCGGAAGCCATGGGAGGGAGATGGAGGTGCATGCATGTACGTATATTTAATTCAAAGCATTTTACATATTTTAAATATTTTCCTAAGCTTATAAATACCCAATCCCTTTCATATTTCTCATTTTACAATCCACTTCTTCATTCTCAAATTTCCTAAGGGTTTAGGTAAAGTTCCATGGCTTCTCTTCATAAATTATAAAGTAAGGAAAAATCACTTATTTCCACTTAAACTCATCTCTTTTGTTCACTAAATCACTCCTACATATTCTACAACACTTTTTTTCAAACTACAACCTACCATCCTCCACTATCCTATATGGCCAAGCCTAACTAATCCTGGCCGAGCCCATTTTTGAGTGTTCAAGCATCCAAAGTCTTCAAGTTTGCAAGATCCTAGGTTGTTCAAAGTTTTAGTTGAAGTTCGCCTTGAGTTAGTAAAGTTTCGGTGAGTAAAACTATTATTTTAAAAAAAACAACTTGATTTTGATGAACTATATGTTGTAAAAATATAGTGCTTGTTTTGTTGAAATGTCATGTTGTTTGGATGATATATAATTGCAAGTTGGTAGTTTGGTGTAGATTTGTGATTTGGATAATATGTTTGGATATGGATATGTGATGTTGGTTTATGATATGATGGTAGTATTGTTTGTGAAACAAAACCCAAGTATGTGATGGAATGGTTATGAAACTAACACTTTTAATGGTCGTAAAAGGACTTGAGATCCAATGGAAAAAGAAAATCTTATTTTCTAGTTTTCACTTTTGAAAATGTTTCCAAGTTTATATCCTTTGTTTTAAGTTTCTTTCAAACTTTTCAATTAAGTTTTCAAATATGTCGTAGCTAGATTTAAAGTGATATTCCACGTAGAAATCAATTCTAGCGAACTACGCTCAAAGCGATAGTCGCTATAGATGTAGTTCGGGAAAATTCACGATTTCAAGTTTTAAAGTGATTTCTTTAGGATTATTTTTGAAAAATCTTTTCAAACAAATTAAGTAAGTCAAAAGTTTAAGTTTTATTATTTAATAATTTATATATTTAATTTATTAATTAAGGTAATTATTATTTATTTATTTAATTAATTAAGTAATTGGTTAAGTAATTAGGAGTTTAAAAAAATTATTAATCAAGTTAATTATTTTTAATTAAGGAAGTTTTAAATAACGATTATTTAAGATAAAAGGAAATTAATTTTAAGTTTATTTATTTTAATTAATTATTTAATTAGAGTTAATTATTTAATAAATTATTATTTAATTAAAGGCTAATTATTCACTTACTTATTACTTAATTAGTGTTTAATTTTTAATGAATGTTATTTAATTAAAGTTTAAGTATAAATAAATTTTTAATTAATTAAGGTTTAAATTTGATTAATTTTGACTTAATTAAGATTTATTAAAGTCTAATTAAGTTTTCAACTTATGATTTAATTAAAGTTTGTTATTTATATGATGAAGTATCTTAAAACTCTACTAGTTATTTATTTTAAACTAACTTTCTTTCTAAAGTAAATTCTTTTTAAACCAGAGGATCTCTTGTCATTGCTATTAAGTAGCCAAATAAATTAAAGTAGTTGTAATAAAACGTTGACACGTTTATTGGAAGTAAGTCGACTTGTACTAATCACAAATACCGCACTTCGTGAACGTGATGAATACAAGGGAGTTAATTTTGATAAGCGGGTCATGATGATCTAAGCATATGGAACGTATGTTCATATGTAAATCTTTACACCCTGATAGTGGAATGGCCCGGTATAAACATCTTGACCATTTAAATTATCGAATGTTGGTTTGGAGAGACTGAGATCAGGTAGCAGTTGTTATCTGAAAACCACTTCAAACCAACGTAAGCATTCGAATTAGAACTAGTGAAGTCAAGGACCAATATGAAGGCTTTGAAGTGCAAGGACTATTTGGTACTAACCCTAAGGGTTATTCTAAAATGGGTATAGTGGAAGTAGTGCCTTCGGTTCGTTTATCTCCTGAACAACTTGTGTGGATGAATGCTGACATTGTGTCAACATTTGGAAGGCAATGCTACCATTCCAAGTGGCAGTGCTATAGTAAAGGTAAACGTAGCCTCGGACCTCATCAACTGGGGATGACTAAAATAGGGGATATACGGCAAGCCTAAGTGGGTCGCTCCCATTAAAGTAAGATCACACCTATCTAGAGTCCCTACTATCAACTCATGTATGCTTCGGTACAGATGCTGATTCCAACTGAGGGGTGATCATATTCGGCACTATCCAACAAGGGGTAGGCCGGTGTTGTGTTGGCAGGGGATCTCGGCGAGTTCCTCGATGTTGTTTTATCTAGAGATGCACCGTGATGGGTGGTACCCCAATTGTGACGCCCCACCTCTATACCCACGCTAGCCAAGGACACTACAGAGTAATGCCGTCAACTAGAGCGGAGAATAAGGCTGTTGAGGACCGACCATCTGTGCAATTGCCTTATGCGAGTACCGATACGTCAGATAGTATAACATGCATTTCGTTTCAAGAGGAATCCCGACATACCGATGCAAACTCAAGGCTACCACACAGTGGCTAAGTGGGCCTCGGAAACAAGTATAGAAATAAACATAACACAAATCAGTCACAGACAATTCATATCACAAAGGCGGAAATAGATATGAATATAACACATGAAAGTGTACATCAGAGTAGTGGTTAATATATCGAATGTATACAACCAAAAACTACAATGCTAAAGTAGTTAGCCAAAAGTTAGATGATAGTCCCAGATAAGAAGTCATGAGGAAGCACCTGTAAAATCTCAGTCTGACCCGAGTATTATTTAAGAAAAAAATAATAAACGGATCAGTCTAGCTATAAATATCAGATAAAGTGATATAGAATAAGAGATATGACAAAAACGTATGATAACCATAAAGCCATACTGTGATAAGTATCTAATCAAAAATCAATCCACAGATTAATCAATATCACAAGAATCTTCTCAAAGATTAAAAAGAATGTCATATTCTTTATTTAATTCATCGAGCCACAATAAATGACATACATATCAATGCCAACTGAAAAAGGTGGTGAAACATAAATTCCAGAAATCAATAATTAGAAATCCAGAAATCACAAAAATAAGAGGATGGCCAATCCCAAGTGGAACGTGATTCCATAGACCGAACATCGACGCACCTGGAAAGATACGCCTCATGCATAGTTGAACATCGACGCACCTAGAAAGATATGCCCCATGTATATCTAAACATCGACGCACCTAGAAAGATACGCATCGATGCACCTAGAAAGATACACCCCATGCAAAGTCTAGCATCGACGCACCTAGAAAGATACGCCCCACGCATAGACGAACATCGACGTATCTAGAAAGATACGCCCCATGTAATGTCTAACATCGATGCACCTAGAAAGATACACCCCATGCAAAGCCGAACATCGACGCACCTAGAAAGATACGCCCCATGCATAGACGAACATCGACGCACCTAGAAAGATACTCCCCATGCACCGACTTATTGAGTCGATTGCTCCACGAAGTAAACAAACATCGACGTACCTAAATAGGTACGACCCATGCGAGAAATGAGATGAAGCTCAACAAAATGATGAAAAGTCCTCCATGTGGACAAAGAGACATCGCACATTGCTAGTCTAAACCATAAAATGATCATCATTGATCATCGAGAAGTGTCAATTACACTAAGCTAGTAAATATATGGGTTTAGCTTCATGTCACATAACCACTAGCTTAACTTAAATATTTACGAACAAATTGTAAATCTCCACTAGAAAATTGTCACAAGAGTTTCAATCGAACAAGTCCAAAAATTAACCGACGAAGTAAACGCAAGTGTTTCATACCACTTGTTTTGCTAAGCCGTTTAATTAGATTTTCTCATACGAATGAGGTAAAGGTTTGTATATACTAATAGATTAGAAAATGGTTTTATAAACGAACTTTGTATTAAAAATAGAGTTGAAATCATTTTAGTAAAAGAGTTTGAATATTTACTACTAGTATAGAAACCTTTGTATTTTAAAGTGACAAGTCATAGAAATGATTGTAGAAACAATCAATCATCCAAAAAATTCACATACAAAGACGTGAATCAAATCCAGAGAAATCGATGCCGAATCCATCAAAATGGATATACCCAAAAATCCTGAAATAGAAGTCATCAAAATCGATAACAAATGATAACAACAAAACAGAGAATCAATTAAAAATTGGAAAATCAAACACAAAAGGCAAAATAGGCAGAGATGGCAGATTCAGTCGACTGGACCAGGGTGGTCAGTCGATTGAATTATGCTTGGAAACTTTTTGTTTCCAGGCTCGGTCGACTGACCCAGAGTGGTCGGTCGACCGATACTGGAAATTCCAGTATTCCAATGCCAGGAAACTTTCTGTTTCCAGGCTCGGTCGACTGACCCAGAGTGGTCGGTCGACCGATACTGGAAATTCCAGTATTCCAATGCCTGGAAACTTTTTGTTTCCAGGCTCGGTCAACTGACCAGAGTGGTCGGTCGACCGATACTGGAAATTCCAGTATTCTCAGCCTAGCCCCCAAGGGGCAAAATCCCAAACAATTGGCGAATGGTCGAGCGATGGGCGCTAGGGGTTTACGCCAATCGGCAACTCAGCCCTATAGGCTCTTCGATACGCCACCAAAAACATGTTCACAAATCAAAACAAGGATTTTCAAAGTTTGACTTCAAAACACCAAAAACTGAAATGTTCACCAAATCAATTCAAACCAAAAGCAAATGATCATGAACAAGTGTTAGGAATTCATACCTAACATCAAAGATAGTTATAGACAAAGATGTGAGATAAAAATCTCACCTTTTCACAAAGTCAATGAAGAAGAAGCTATAGAGCAATGGCAAGGACAATCACTCTTCAATCCCAACTCAACAAGCTTGAATCTAAGCTTAAAAGAGAAACATTTCCTAAATTAGGTTTAGGAAATTTCTGAAATTGAAAGGAGAATGAGTTGGAGAAGATGAGGAGGATGCTTACCAATAGCTTCTCTTTGAATTTGGAGCTAGAAGAAGGATTTGCAAAGGAACTAGGGCTAGGAGTTTTAATTTCCCATTCCACTCTCCATTTTTGATGAAGCTTAAGTGTTAGGAAATGAAAGTGAAGTAAAGAAGAGGAGAGGGAGTGGAGCTTGAGTTGATAAAACCAGAATTGGGCAAATGGGCTGAACCCAAACCCAAAGCCCAAAGTGAAAAAGTAGCAAAATTCTACTAACTCCAAACATATCAAAGTTTATACTCAAAAAGGTCGCAAACGGCGTTTTGAACTCAATGGAAGTGGTCTCGAGTCCTAATTCGACTGTTTGCAAAAAGTAGCTTTTCGGACTTCAATCCGACTAACGATGAAATATTTAAATAAAATATTTAAATATACAATCGATAAATATGCGGGTTGTTACACCAATAGCCCAATCATTGTATGGAATCCATTTCCCAATAAGTATCGTACAGATATGGTTGTACCCAATATGTTGAAATGTGAGATGCAAGCTGTAACGACCTGCTATTTTAGACCATTCGCATCTGCACATGTCGGACTTGAATAATTCAAAATACCGAATTGTTAATTTAAATTGGCAAAACTGAACATATACAGTAAATAAATAATCACAGATCACAGACATAGAGTAATAAATGCAGCGGAAACAAAAGATAGTAGTTCATGAAGCTACTATATACATATCAGAGTTAAATAAGGTACAACAGATGTCTCGAATACAATAGTCAAATACAAGAATCAGAATACAATCACTGGAATCAACTGGATATCTAAAAGCTGGATAGATAGCTGAATCTCCAAGCAAAGCTCCAACTCCAAAGGTGAGTCTCGAATACTGGTACACTCAGTCTGACCCGAGCGTAAAGAAAACACTAACACTCGAGTCAGGATTAACATTCTTATATCAATAAATCCAACTCAAGTGAAATAGCAACCGAAATACAAGTAACTCAAAGGATGTTTGGAATAACCATCCTTTAAGTATCCGTTAAACTATCTACTATGTAGTAATGTACGATAAGTAGATAATGCCTATCAGTAATATAAAGTATCAAAATAGTGTTAAGGCGTTACCATTATCCCCCTTAACACATTTTACAAAAGCGTTATAGTCTATACAGCACTATAAACTCCACCGTAAACTAGTGGGATACCAGGGAGTACTCCATAGGTATAACACAAAACAAATTGTAGTGGTCGCGTATATAGGAATACAAGTATGACAAGGCACATGAGGCAATACCCAAGGTAGTGAAACTACCGTTTGCCTGATCCGGACTAGTGAGAACGCATCGCCGCAGCGATCGCAACACCGCAAAACAACAATCCCAAAATCAAGGGTGCACCAATCGATAACCAGTAATGAGTAGTTTTCAAAGAAGTGTGTTCGCTCGAAGTAGCTAACCTCACTGGCTCGGCACGGCTCCTGTTTTAGTCATTTCCAATTTGACACAAGTGTAAAGGCTATCCATTATCGTTCTCTTTCTTCAGTCATCACGTACGTCATTCCAACCACTTCATTTTGGATCACACTCCGCGTATAGTTATTAAAGTGATTTTCGGTTTAGACAGAGAGTATGTCCCTAACCGATTCCGGTCTCTTTAATAACTTTCGTAATTATTACACTGATTGGTCGTTTATTTATTTCAAAACCAAATCAATTTCAATCTCAATTAGAATTTGTAAACCAACATTTCATTTGTCTTTCAAAACCAATTTCCAAAAATTTACGTTTCAAAACATCCAAATTACCATTTCAAAATCTTATAATACAATTCCAATTTTTATTTTAAACAATTCAAATATTGATTCAAGTTCGTATAAAAGTTTCATTCCGAAATCATTTAAATTAATTTAATTTATCATTCAAAACAATTTCTATTAAATTTCCAATTCATTAAATCAATTACTTAAATTCAACTCCATTATATCAAAACTTACAAATTGAATTAAATTAAATTCGTCAAATCAAGTTCCTTAAATTACAAGTCTTACATTCATTCAATAATCCACATTTTATTACTTGTTAAAGAAATTCAATTTCACTTATTTATTTACTTAGTTACAAATTTCAAAACTCCATTAATAAAGAAACTTAATTCACTTATTCAGGAAGTTCAATCTCACTTATTATATAAAGAATTCAATCTTATTTAATTATTAAATAATTTCAAAACTTAATTATTAAATAATTTCAAACTTAATTATTAAATAATTTCAAACTTAATTATTAAATAATTTCAAAACTTAATTCAATCGTTTCTCAAATTAAACAACGTTCTTCCATCAATTACATTGTTAATATTTTGTTTCATATTATTAAATATTAACATTTTCCTTTCATAAAATTCAAATTCCAACTTCATTTCAAAACCTTATCATTTATTCAAATAAAATCTTCATTTTATTTTTAAATCAAATTATTGACCAATTGGTTTTTACTTAATTCTCTATCCTAGGTCAAAGTTTAATTTGGGTATTTATCATTTCAACCCGATTCCATTTCAATTCACAAATCAAAGCATAGCAAAGGGAACTTGCAGTGTGATAACTGGGATGGTGTCAAAGTAAATTGACAAGCAATAACAACAATTTATAACAATCCAATAATTAATTCAAATAATCCCGAAATAATCGTATTAATTCACATTGTTGTTTGTGCAAATTAATATAATTATTCCTAGAATCTACACTATCATTTCATGTAGACTAAAGATTATTACAATATTATTAATACGGTTCTTCATTTGATATCAATTATTAAATTGCATATTACATATATTTTACAATCATACATCCAAAGGTTCAAGGTGTGCTTAACCAAATTCTATGTGTCAAATAATTTAAACATTTACAGGGGTCATATTATGTAAATGTCATCTAATCAAATTTAACATATATATCAAATCTAACTATCCTACGTCGATTTCAATTTCAAATTATTTGTCACTTTCAGCATTAACAATTTAACGTCCAATGTCAACATCAAAAAATCAATCATTTATCAACCAAACTGGATTATCATTGTATATATAACAGATAATGGTGTCAGATGTCACAGGTGAACTGATACAGGTAATAACAAATATATAACAGTGTAAATAACTAACAGTCGCATATTTCAATTGTCGTTTCAATTGAAATCAAATTTAATAAATAAAAGAACATTAATCGTGAGTGATTTCTCACCTTTCGAGGCTACAGGATACAGAAGATGACACGACGTACAGTGATACGAACGCTGAAATTTGAATGGCGAATTGAAGCAAGGCAAAATTGGCACGAATTCAACGATCAAGCTGATAATAAGAATAGATGGAACAAATCAGACCAAGGTCGATGAAGATAATTGGTATAGGTGAACTTATTTATACATAGCTATATTAACAAACCATCTATATACTTTACATAAATAATATATATATATATATATCTGTGTATGCAACTATGGACTATACATAACTTATATAAATATACATAAACTAGTTTATTATGCAACCTATATCCTAAGCAACTTTATATATATTTATATCATGAACAATTTATTAAAACATATTGTATATGACATATATATATATATACAACTCCCATAAATTATACTTTAAAACAACAAACTCATATAACCGACCATATATTAATGCAGACACTAAAATAATGTATGCAGACAGGTAAAATAAATTTATAAACAAACCTTATAGATAAAACTTTCATATTGTAGACATAAAATAGTACATATACAATAAACATACATATTATTATTACAAAATCTGTTAAATACTGTAACTAGAATATACAACACTTAAACAATATTTTAAATAACAAAATATATAAACTGACGTATATTAAAATAACCACAAATACATACACTCATAGACAACTGTCCTATAATTATGTATCTTCTCTGCACTCATATGACAACTTACATAACAGACCTATAAACACTTTCCAAAATGTTCAATATAAACGTAATTACCACATACTTTATAAACATAACATACCAAAATGTTAACAAAATATATTTGTATAATTAGAATAGCTATGACACATCTCCAACTTAAAATATGCAAGCCGACTTATGATAACCTATATTCAGACTACAAAACAAAATCCACTACATATACAGTACATGCTCCACTCCTCCAATACATATACGACCAGCAACTATGTACAACTTCATAATCTTATAAAGTTTTAAATTGTAACAGGGACACATCTATAACTGTGAACAAATATATTCTTAAATTTATGCAATCAGAACTAATATTTTTAAAATTATATATATATTTAGAATACATGCACTGAACAAAAAAAAAATGCAGACACAGCCTAAATGCTTTACAACTTTATAGATTAAACAGAGCTTTTTTTTCAAACTTAAGGACACAGCCTATTGAACTTACCACAAAATATACCTTTGAACAAAGAAAAATTATAATACTTACTTATGAGGGGGTGAAGGAGGGCGGATGTGTCAGAAAAAGTGGCGGAACAAGCCGCGACCATGGCTGGCTTGAGGGTGATGCAGTGGGCTGGGCCGTGAGGAGGAGTGGTAATGGCACGGCAAGATTGGAATAAGACAGGGCGGAGATGGAGGCCAGGTGAATGGGTAGAGGTCGGGAAGGGTGCTATGAGTTGGGTGGTTCGGCGGTGTGTCGATCAAGGGAAGGAGGCGGAGGGGAGAGCGGCGTGTCGGGCTGTGGGTCGGCTATAGGAAGTAGATGCGGGATCGGTTGCTGACGAGAGGAGGGAAAGGGCAGGTCAATGCCACATTGGCTGAGTGGGTGCAAAGGCTTGACGGGCGGAGCCTTTAGATCAAAAGGTGGAGGCACGACCATAGTTAAATTTTTATGAAAAATGAATAGCTAGAGAGGAAGATGGCTTCAGGAATAGAAGTACGAACAGACAAGAAAACGAAAAGGATGAGAAACGTACCACAGTGTTTTAATGGGAATATCGA
Source organism: Allium fistulosum (assembly GCA_030737815.1). NCBI lineage: Eukaryota > Viridiplantae > Streptophyta > Magnoliopsida > Asparagales > Amaryllidaceae > Allium > Allium fistulosum. Next base: position 487,581,454 of record CM060901.1, read on the forward strand.
TAGTCAATGGTTGAATTCTTGGAAATATAATTCTGATGGCTGGCTGTTGGTATAACAAGGCGTATAATGAATAGTCAAAGAAATCAAAGTAAAAAATGTACCGATACGGTTATCCGTTTCGCAGTTTCGCAGTTTCGCCGCGAACCGGACATTGAAACACAGAAATGAATATACCATGGTGACCAGCCCGATGAGACGTTTAAAATGGTATACAGATATCAGTGATTCGATTGAATAATAAGAATTCAAAATTTCTACTAGCGGAAAATGCAGCAAAAACGCAGAAAAATAAAGATCGACGGAGCTAAAGAAGTCCGAATTTTGAAAAACGAAAAATGCCATCTCGCTCAGAAGATGATTTAGAATTTTTCTATGTAAAATATTTAGGTTTCGAAAACGTTTTATTTTCATCGCTTTTTAACTGATTAAATTGAAGTAAATTTACGCACGAAATAAACTTTCATATTTTCGGACGAAAATTTATCAGTTGCTATGTTTAACTAGACGCATTCCAAATATCAAATTTATATTTCAAAATTTTATCGTTTAAAATTTCGCAAAATTTCAATTAATAATGTTATTAAAACTAGTTAAATTTACGGGTCGTTACACTCTCCCCCACTCAAAACTTTTCGTCCCCGAAAAGGAACGAGGTAGGAGAATAGAAACAACCAGAAAGAAAAACAGATTTGAAATACAAAATAACAATTAATTTAAACCATATAAATTCAAATTTAAATTAATTGATATTCAATAATTGATTTTATCCATTTGATTTCACTAAAATCAATCTCAACTATTTCTAAATTCATTATCTTATTATCCAATTATCTTCAATTTACAATTTCTAAAACCATAAATTTGAATAGTCTTTTATTATAATCATATTTTTTTCAGCAATTTAAATTCTTCTTTATTCCAAATTATTGTTAAATTTAATCTACTTAATATATCTAATCTCATATATTTAACCCATATAAATTAATTTAAACCATAAAAGTTTCGATTTAAATTAATTTATATTTACTAATTGCTTTTAAATTCAAGGTATTTTCATAAGTTGATCAAATTTCAATTTATTATTTCAAAACAAATTTATTAATTCTTTCAAAACAAATTTATTTCATTATTAACTGAGTTTTACTTATTATCCTATCTAACTCTATTAACATCTTTACAATCAAAATTTAGTGTATAACATTTATTATAAACACTCAATTTTATTTATAAAGTCATTTTTTATTGTACATTATCCAATTACATTTTAACTTCTGAATAATTTAGGTAAGTTATATTGAAATGAAATTGAGTATTATACAAATAAAATTTTCAAATTCAATTATTTCAAGTTTAAATATTTATCCAAAATTTAGCTTTATTTATAATTGAAAACATCCTTTAACATAATTTTAAGAATTAAATTTCCGTTTAATTTCAAACCCTTTAGAGATAATTATGTATATACTATATATATTAAATCAGATTAAATTTAAATAATATACCCATATATATATATATATATATATATATATATATATATAAATCAAGTCGTACTTAAGAAATTCAAATTAAAATATTTTTCCAAACAAAACCGTAGCAAAGCTACAGAATGGTTTCTCCACTTCGAAACTCGAAAATGAATGTCGATGACGCGGCCGCCATCACCGAAATTATTTTCCAGCGACAAAGAGAAGAGCACTGATTTCAACATTTTAAAATTCTTTGAAAATCATTTATATTCGAAAATACTTTAAATTATACACATTTAAAACTTTAAAACCAAAGTTTGAAATCATCGGAAATTAAATTCTCAAATTTATGATTTAAATTCATTTAAATTTCCAAATCAAATTATAAACCTAGTTTATAATTCCATTTATACATAAGTTGGTAAATCAATGGTTTACAAAACACCAAATGAAAATCAAATAATATCATTTCTGACAACAAATTCATTAACAATTTAAAAAAAATTACTTATATAATATAATCAGTCAAAATTATCTTATTTATCAAATTTGAAAACAATATTGTGTCAGTTTGCTCTGCTCAAGTGTTTTGGAAATTCTATCGATAGCGTTGATCAGACGAATCGATCGAAAACCCAAATCAACATCAACAACTCAAACAATACAATGTATAAAACATTTTTAATATTTATTTACAAATACACTTCCTCGCTTGACGATACAAGAATGGATTCTAAAGCAAGGATATAGATTCAAATTTGATGGACTCAAATCAAAGAGAATTTTGATTCGAAGATAGGTTCGAAATAAAGATAAGATGATTAAATAACGAAATAGGAAGATGGATAAGTTTATATAAATCGCGGGCAACCTTAACCGGGTCAACCGTGACTTCAAGAATAAGATCAATGCAGAATTCCGAGGCAAATCGACATTTGATCTCAAGAAATAGAATTCAGGTATAGCGGGAAATAGATAGCATTGTAAACCTTGGGTATAGAAATCTTCGGTAAATCGATGCCTATTGTAAAGGAGTTTCACCCCTTTACAAATCATTCGAAGTTTGGCGAGACTGCCGATTCATTATAAATATTATTCGAAGTGGAGTTATGGAATGCTCCAGATTTGAAAGAAGACGAATAGTGAGGGACACAAATGAATTTCGAAACCGAGGGAACATTCCAAAATTCAAAGGAATCGAGTCAAAAGGAAGAGATTCAAACTCGAATGAAGTGATTCTGTAAATACATTTACCCTATATATTGAGTTTTGCCTAGAGCTACCAAATCTCTGATAACAACTGTAATGACCCGCTATTTTGGACCATTCGCATCCGCACATGTCGGACTTGAATAATTCAAAATACCGAATTGTTAATTTAACATATACAGTAAATAAATAATCACAGATCACAGACACAGAGTAATAAATGCAGCGGAAACAAAAGATAGTAGTTCATGAAGCTACTATATACATATCAGAGTTAAATAAGGTACAACAGATGTCTCGAATACAATAGTCAAATGCAAGAATCAGAATACAATCACTGGAATCAACTGGATATATGAAAGCTGGATAGATAGCTGGATCTCCAAGCGAAACTCCAACTCCAAAGGTGAGTCTCGAATACTGGTACACTCAGTCTGACCCGAGCGTAAAGAAAACACAAAACACTCGAGTCAGGATTAACATTCCTATATCAATAAATCCAACTCAAGTGAAATAGCAACCGAAATACAAGTAACTCAAAGGATGTTTGGAATAACCATCCTTTAAGGATCCGTTAAACTATCTACTATGTAGTAGTGTACGATAAGTAGATAATGCCTATCAGTAATATAAAGTATCAAAATAGTGTTAAGGCGTTACCATTATCCCCTTTAACACATTTTACATAAGCGTTATAGTCTATACAGCACTGTAAACTCCACCGTAAACTAGTGGGATATCAGGGAGTACTCCATAGGTATAACACAAAATAAATTGTAGTGGTCGCGTATATAGGAATACAAGTATAACAAGGCACATGAGGCAATACCCAAGGTAGTGAAACTACCGTTTGCCTGATCCGGACTGGTGAGAACGCATCGCCGCAGCGATCGCAACACTGCGAAACAACACTCCTAAAATCTAGGGTGCACCAATCGATAACCAGTAATGAGTAGTTTTCGAAGAAGTGTGTTCGCTCGAGGTAGCTAACCTCACTGGCCCGGCACGGCTCCTGTTTTAGTCATTTCCAATTTGACACAAGTGTCAAGGCTATCCATTATCGTTCTCTTTCTTCAGTCATCACGTACATCATTCCAACCACTTCATTCTGGATCACACTCCGCGTATAGTTATTAAAGTGGTTTTCGGTTTAGACAGAGAATATGTCCCTAACCGATTCCGGTCTCTTTAATAACTTTCGTAATTATTACACCGATTGGTCGTTTATTTATTTCAAAACCAAATCAATTTCAATCTCAATTAGAATTTGTAAACCAACATTTCATTTGTCTTTCAAAACCAATTTCCAAAAATTTACGTCTCAAAACATCCAAATTACCATTTCAAAATCTTATAATACAATTCCAATTTTTATTTTAAACAATTCAGATATTGATTCAAGTTCGTATATAAGTTTCATTCCGAAATCATTTAAATTAATTTAATTTATCATTCAAAACAATTTCTATTAAATTTCCAATTCATTAAATCAATTACTTAAATTCAACTCCATTATATCAAAACTTACAAATTGAATTAAATTAAATTCGTCAAATCAAGTTCTTTAAATTACAAGTCTTACATTCATTCAATAATCCACATTTTATTTCTTGTTAAAGAAATTCAATTTCACTTATTTATTTACTTAGTTACAAATTTCAAAACTCCATTAATAAAGAAACTTAATTCACTTATTCAGGAAGTTCAATCTCACTTATTATATAAAGAATTCAATCTTATTTAATTATTAAATAATTTCAAAACTTAATTATTAAATAATTTCAAACTTAATTATTAAATAATTTCAAACTTAATTATGAAATAATTTCAAAACTTAATTCAATCGTTTCTCAAATTAAACAACGTTCTTCCATCAATTACATTGTTAATATTTTGTTTCATATTATTAAATATTAACATTTTCCTTTCATAAAATTCAAATTCCAACTTCATTTCAAAACCTTATCATTTATTTAAATAAAATCTTCATTTTATTTTTAAATCAAATTATTGACAAATCGGTTTTTATTTAATTCTCTATCCTAGGTCAAAGTTTAATTTAGGTATTTATCATTTCAACCCGATTCCATTTCAATTCACAAATCAAAGCATAGCAAAGGGAACTTGCAGTGTGATAACTGGGATGGTGTCAAAGTAAATAGACAAGCAATAACAACAATTTATAACAATCCAATAATTAATTCAAATAATCCTGAAATAATCGTATTAATTCACATTGTTGTTTGTGCAAATTAATATAATTATTCCTAGAATCTACACTATCATTTCATGTAGATTAAAGATTAATACACTATTATTAATACGGCTCTTCATTTGGTATCAATTATTAAATTACATATTACATAAATTTTACAATCATACATCCAAAGGTTCAAGTTGTGCTTAACCAAATTCTATGTGTCAAATAATTTAAACATTTAAAGGGGTCATATTATGCAAATGTCATCTAATCAAATTTAACACATATATCAAATCTAACTATCCTATGTCGATTTCAATTTCAAATTATTTATCACTTTCAACATTAACAATTTAACGTCCAATGTCAACATCAAACAATCAATCATTTATCAACCAAACTGGATTATCATTGTATATATAACAGATAATGGTGTCAGATGTCACAGGTGAACTGATACAGGTAAACAAATATATAACAGTGTAAATAACTAACAGTCGCATATTTCAATTGTCGTTTCAATTGAAACCAAATTTAATAAATAAAAGAACATTAATCGTGAGTGATTTCTCACCTTTCGAGGCTACAGGATACAGAAGATGACACGACGTACAGTGATACGGACGCTGAAATTTGAATGGCGAATTGAAGCAAGGCAAAATTGGCACGAATTCAACGATCAAGCTGATAATAAGAATAGATGGAACAAATCAGACTAGGGTCATGAAGATAATTGGTATAGGTGAACTTATTTATACATAGATATATTAACAAACCATCTATATACTTTACATAAATAATATATATATATATATATCTGTGTATGCAACTATGGACTATACATAACTTATATAAACATACATAAACTAGTTTATTATGCAACCTATATCCTAAGCAACTTTATATATATTTATATCATGAACAATTTATTAAAACATATTGTATATGACATATATATATATATATACAACTCCCATAAATTATACTTTAAAACAACAAACTCATATAACCGACCATATATTAATGCAGATACTAAAATAATGTATGCAGACAGGTAAAATAAATTTATACACAAACCTTATAGATAAAACTTTCATACTGTAGACATAAAATAGTACATATACAATAAACATACATATTATTATTACAAAATCTGTTAAATACTGTAACTAGAATATACAACACTTAAACAATATTTTAAATAACAAAATATATAAACTGACGTATATTAAAATAACTACAAATACATACACTCATAGACAACTGTCCTATAATTATGTATCTTCTCTGCACTCATATGACAACTTACATAACAGACCTATAAACACTTTCCAAAATGTTCAATATAAACGTAATTACCACATACTTTATAAACATAACATACCAAAATGTTAACAAAATATATTTGTATAATTATAACAGCTATGACACATCTCCAACTTAAAATATGCAAGCCGACTTATGATAACCTATATTTAGACTACAAAAAAAAATCCACTACATATACAGTACATGCTCCACTCCTCCAATACATATACGACCAGCAACTATGTACAACTTCATAATCTTATAAAGTTTTAAATTGTAACAGGGACACATCTATAACTGTGAACAAATATATTCTTAAATTTATGCAATCAGAACTAATATTTTTAAAATTATATATATATATACTTTAGAATACATGCACTGAATAAAGAAAATATGCAGACACAGCCTAAATGCTTTACAACTTTATAGATTAAACAGAGTTTTTTTTCAAACTTAAGGACACAGCCTATTGAATTTACCACAAAATATACCTCTGAACAAAGAAAAATTATAATACTTACATATGAGGGGGTGAAGGAGGGCAGATGTGTCAGAAAAAGTGGCAGAACAAGCCGCGACCACGGCTGGCTTAAGGGTGATGCAGTGGGCTGGGCCGTGAGGAGGAGTGGTAATGGCATGGCAATATTAGAATAAGACAGGGCGGAGATGGAGGCCAGGTGAATGGGCGGAGGTCGGGAAGGGTGCCGTGAGCTGGGTGGTTCGGCGGTGTGTCGATCATGGGAAGGAGGCGGAGGGGAGAGCGACATGTCGGGCTGTGGGTTGGCTATAGGAAGTAGATGCGGGATCAGTTGCTGACGAGAGAAGGGAGAGGGCAGGTCAATGCCACGTTGGCTGAGTGGGTGCGAATGCTTGACGGGCGGAGCCTTCAGATCAAAAGGTGGAGGCACGGCCAAGGTTAAATTTGTATGAAAAATGAATAGCCAGAGAGGAAGATGGCTTCAGGAATAGAAGTACGAACAGACAAGAAAACGAAAAGGCTGAGAAACGTACCACCGTGTTTTAATGGGAATATCGATAGTCAATGGTTGAATTCTTGGAAATATAATTCTGATGGCTGGCTGTTGGTATAACAAGGCGTATAAATGAATAGTCAAAGAAATCAAAGTAAAAAAAACGTACCGATACGGTTATCTGTTTCGCAGTTTCGCCGTGAACTAGACATTGAAACACAGAAATGAATATACCATGGTGACCAGCGCGATGAGACGTTTAAAATGGTATACAGATATCAGTGATTCGGTTGAATAATAAGAATTCAAAATTTCTACTAGCGGAAAATGCAGCAAAAACGCAGAAAAATAAGATCGACGGAGCTAAATAAGTCCGAATTTTGAAAAACGAAAAATGTCGTCTCGCTCAGAAGATGATTTAGAATTTTTCTATGTAAAATATTTAGGTTTCGAAAACATTTTATTTTCATCGCTTTTTAACTGATTAAATTGAAGTAAATTTACGCGCGAAATAAACTTTCATATTTTCGGACGAAAATTTACCAGTTGCTATGTTTAACTAGACGCATTCCAAATGTCAAATTTATATTTCAAAATTTTATTGTTTAAAATTTCAATTAATAACGTTATTAAAACCAGTTAAATTTACGGGTCGTTACACAAGCATTTCAGCTATGTTCTATTTTACTTGAAAACCCTAGACAATATCATAGTATCACTGGATTTCTATATAAAGTGCTTTGGATATCGTAAGATAAAAACCCATATGTATTTTGTGCGGTGTGGTCTTGTGAGATGCCTTTGATTTTAAAGGAGTTTTAAAAGTAAAAATTAAGTTGTTTTGAGTTTACTCGCGCTAGATCCATGTCTGACCCGGAGTTTTATTTTCTTTTCCTAAAACTCTTGTGTACTCATATTTTTATGGGTAGCCAAGTGATCCAGATTTCTTACGATTGCATTTTGGAGGAGCTTGAGCAGGTGGCTTCTCCTTTAGTTAGTTATTATCTTATTCCGTTGTGTTTATGTATGATCTATGTATTTTTTATGGGTAAGTAGTTATAACTATCCAGTTGAAGGTTGTAATGTAATGACTTTGATGTATTATTATTATGGAAATGACTATTTATAACTTTATGTTATCTATTATATATTGATATGTTATGTTGTGAGATTCCATGATGTGTAGTTTCTTCTTTTCTTTCATTTTCTTTTACCCCTAATGGCTCATCTTCGGAGTAAGCAAGACGGTTCGTTACATTTGGTATCAGAGTTTAGGTTAAATGAATCTAGGTTTTGGGTTAGGGTCAACTTTGAGAGTGTGTATTTGTAATTTTTATTCGTATACCTATACATATATATCTTTGATAGATAGATCAACTTGATAGGTTTGATTAGTACCCTTCTTTCCAGATTTCTTTCATTCGAGTATTCTAAATATTATTTGAGTATGTCCAGGTAGTAAGACATGAGTAATAGAGGCAGACGAGGTAGGGGAGCGAGTAGCACTATGACTACAAATGGTCGAACCCCAAATTCGGCATGAGTTTCGATTGTCGAGGAGGCAGCGCCAGAGCTGCCAAGAGTGAATTTTGCAACCTTATGCAAGGATTACACCAATCTACGAGGGAAACCATTTAAAGGAACTTAACCTATTGTGGAAGTGCAAGCTAGGTTGTGATCTTGTGAAAAGATTTGTAAGGGTCTCAACTTATCAAATGAACAGAAAAGGTTCTTAGCAGCATGGCAACTACAAGAAGGGGCAGTAGCTTGGTAGAACTCCCTTACTGCAAATGTTCTAGAAGAAGAGTTTTTGTGGGCCTGATTTAAAGATGTTTTCGAGGACCAATTCTTGCCAACGGCAAGAAAGACCAGGATGTACAGGAACTTCATGGACTTGAAGTAGGGGCGTAACGACCGGTAAAATTTTGACAATTAAAAATATTTAAAATAAATAAGTTGTTGGTGTTAATATTGGAAGAACTTAAGAATTTAAGAATTTAAAAGTAAGAAAATTACTAGAATTAAATGTAATAGTATCAATTCAAGGTGATTGATAACTACTTTAAATGCAATTCCAAGTAATTGCAATGATTAAAGGTTATAATTGGTTATATATTGTAAATAAGGAAATAGAGTAAATGTTATATTAATGGATGAAATAATATATAATTAATCGTAAATGGATAAAATTAGTGTTGTGTAAGTAATGATAACATTTGTTGTAGATAATAAAACCGTAAATGTGATTAAATTAAGTAAAAGGTGACAATTGTGATATGTTACCTATTTATTTAATCTATTGAATTAAATTAGAAATCAATAGCAATTAATTCACTTAATTAGTGCAGTTAATGTGAATTAAATTAATAATTGTAGAATATTAGTGTAATAAGATATAAACAAATGTTAATTATAGCCATGAGATGACAATTGATTGAATAATAAGATGAAAAGGCGAATAAACGAATTTATTGGAATTTAAAGTAATAATCACTGTATTTATTTCAATTGAAATTAAAAAACTGTAACTAGTAAAATAATTAATATTGAATTGACATGTAAATTTGTTTTAAATTATTGTAAATGTTTATGTAATCAAAAATGATAAAATTTGTTAGTCATTAAATTTGAATTGAAAATGTGATTTAATTAATTTAATAATAATTTATATAATTAACGTGAAAATAGCCATTTTAGCCACTATCTTGGATTTCGATGAAACCGGTTTCATCAGATTTTTAACAGTGAATTATTGTAGGATTTCAATTTTCATAGCGATCGGACTTGTCGTTTGATCGTGCGGGCTCGAAACGCGTAGAAATCAATTTGAAATAAACTGGTTTTTAAAGCTAACTTCTTCATACGATCGAATTTGAACTTGAAACTTGTTCCATTGAGTTTAAAAATATTGAAACATCTATTTTGATATATGGGATGACCTACTTTCGTTTCGGAGACGGAACGTGCTTTTCGGGTCGTTATTGTCGTTTCGTACCAATTCGATATGTGTCTATTTTCTAATTGAACTTTGTCCATATAAATAGATCTTTCTAAACCCTAGCAGCCTTTTTATTTCTCATTTGTGTACGTACTGGAATTTTTGTCACTTCTCTCTTCTCTAATGTCAAATAACCTAATTCTCAAATCCAAATTCAAATCAAAACCAATTTCAAAATCAAACTTCTCGAAACCCTACCATATTACATACCGGTTCGAAGCTCTCGACGAGCATAATTCACTGGTGCAATTCGTTTCTCGATTTGAATCACCATTTTTCCAAAAATTGGTGATTTTGTTTCGGCCGTCCGTTTGCTAGGGTTTCGATCCAACGATGGATCTTTGCCCGATCGACGATTGGGAGGTGCGTTGGGAAGAGGGCGGAGAACAGGTCATAGATCTGGGGTTCATTTATCGAGATGATCAAATTTGGCATTTGAATGCGAGTGGTGGCGGTCGTGCTATGGGCGACTGGAATTCGCGGCGTTTGCGTGGTAGGGGTAGCCAGGTCTGGGTGTTATGGTGGCGTGGCCCAGTCGAGCTGAAGGCGAATGTGGTGGTCGGAATATTCGAAGACGAGGGTGGCGGCTAGGGTTCGAACAAGCCTGGGCATCCTCGAATGCGTTGAGATGGGGATGATGGTTGTAACAACCGGGGTTTTACCCCAGTCAGTTATCATCATTAGATGATTAAAATTGCTATCAAATAGATATTGGAATTTTTAAATTGGGTTGTGATTCTTTGTAATTTGATGAAGGAATTGTGTGGGCTTTAAGATGTAAATTGGTCCATTTTTATTTGTTTGTTATTTGACCGTGATTACTGCCTAGGGCAAAATCGTTCCCCCTTATTCATTTTTTTCGCAACCCTAAACGAAACGAAAGAAAGAAAAATGGTGGCGACTTTGATCTCGTTCGTTCCTCGTCTCCAAAAGTTAGGGCTTCTGGTATGATTGAAGTCGCCGACTCCAATAGCTTCGATCGAGATAACTCCTTGCGTTCGTCGATCGATTTTCTCCTTGAATTTCTTTTGGCTTCGGAAAAAGGTGAGTGATAATTTCGCTCACATCTAATTCAGCTTTCTGTTATATATGATTTGAGTTCTTCACTTCGTTTATGTGAGTTTAATCTTCTATGTGCGTTCGTATATAATTATTGAAGATGTTAACTAATTTGCATTGGCCGTTCTACTTTAGTTCGATGTTGAATTCTTGGACGAGGTTGACTTCATTCCTTGTGCTGTTCATGTTCTTGCTATATCAGTTTCGAATTTGTTTGCATTTAAATTTCTGTTGACTTTGACTTTTGGCTTGTCGTCTACTGGAGTCAGTAGTTCGACGCTGTCTTGTGGCTTTGTTCGAACTACTTATTAAGCTTGAAATTGATTTTTGTGTTGTGACTTTGGCTTCACTTGATTTTGGAACTGGTATTGACTTGTTCGATTTTAATAAAACACAGCTTTTGGAAAGTGTATATGTCGTGAGTGTTAGTTTGATGTTAAGTTCATGTCTTCACATTTAGTTGAGACCATGTCTTTCTTGATTTGAAAATTTTGGTAGCCTTTGGGCCCGAGTCTGACATTTGCATTACCCTGTGACATTTGCTTACATTCATACCCTTCAATGTTTTAAACGTTGCTGTGGGTTTGTAGTGGTAGGGGTTGCATTGCGTTGTTACTTCGAATTGTTCATTTTCTTCTGGCTTTGATTTATTCTAACTCGAACTGGAAACTTTCCATGGTTTTGACATTTTTCTCCGAGCCTAGTTCGTGTAGTCTGGGTTCTTCACTGAACTGTACATGTTGTTTGGCCTCGTTGACTTTGACTTGGTTATTTTCGTTGCATTTGGACTGATTTGTGCTTTTGGGCATACTGTACTTGGTTGCCATTTGATGTTGATGAGCTAGTTCTCCGGTTTTGTACATTTGAATTTATTTGACGATTTCTGATGACGTTGATGTCACTGTGACTTTGGTTACACCTTGCTTTGACTTTGGCCAAGACTACTACTTTGAATTTTCTAGCATGTTTTACTTCGGCCTTGTCATTGCTTCGACTTGTGAATTATTGATTCTCTGAATATCATGGCATTGGGTTTTCGATATTCGAACTTGACATTGTTATATTTTTGGGTGTGGTCATCCTGCTTAGCTTGATTTTGTTAACTATTTCATTGTCTCTGAGTTTTTGCACTAAAATGCATATTGAGTCGTTTGATGCATCACTTGTCGTGTCCTGTTGCCTGACCTCGGCTACCTTTGTTAACTGTGATTTTCTTGAGTCTGATTTCATGACTTGTTTGCAGTCTTCTGTCATATGCATGTGGTATCATTGAGTCTGTACACTCATTGTTATGTAGTCTGCACTTTTTCCTTTTGATCTCATGTAGCATTTTCTGTTATCTAGTGGCATTTGGTCTTGATGTTGCACTTGTTTAAGTGCACTTGAATATGTACAGTTGTGACTGCTCTTGACCCTCTGTAGTTGTGGCATTTTTACTGATTTGCCTCTGATAGTTGCATATGTATGCACTGTGTATTGTGTCCCAGTGATCATTTGTTGTACATTGATATTCATGTATTTGCAATGGTTGAGCCACTGGTTTGAGCTTTATTCATGCAGTCCTTTGAGTTTGACCTATAAGTTGTTTTGAGTTCAGAGCTTGTAAGTTCCACTGCATTTGTATCACTTGTTTGTTCCTTGTATATGTGACTTAGCTGCATTGTTCAGTTGTTTGATCACATTGATGTTCCATGACTTCGATATTTTAACTTGGCTGCCGTACCATTGTCGTTTCACTAGCACGAGCTAGTTGAGCCTGCTTGGAGCTTTTATGGTATGCTCATGTCATCTGTGCATATCCTTGTATGCTCGGAGTTTCTCTTCGACCATATTGATAGTATTTGGTCTGGACATTTTTGTATTATGACTTGTACATTGGTTTGTACATTGAGTTGAATCCAGCTTAATCGCTCGGATTTGACCTTGTGCTGATTCCTATTTCACCATTGTAGTGGCGAGGCAGTGCACGCGTGCGTGTACTGCAGCCACACAGTATTGACGTTTTAATTGATATTTCAATTATTTGAATTGTTTTGTGTTCAATTCAATATTTGGGAATTGTATTTGATTCGGTTCGATTGATCATTTTGTTGTGTCTAATTATCTATTTGATAATTAGATTCTGAGTTTCTAATTATTATTTAATAATTGGATTTTGTGTTAATTGTCGTTTAGACAGTTCTGTTGTTTTCTAAATTATCTTCATTGATAATCTTTTCATTTATCTTCGTTGATAATTCGAATTTGCTGATTTGTTGTTTAACACTGTTATGTGTTATATTTACCGTTATCCGATTCTCATATTGAAGAGTTGGATATACGAGATTTATTGTGACTGTCGTCTTTTTGATTATTTGATTATTATTTCTTCTGTGAATTAATAACTGAGTTTGAATTAGACTGACCCGTGTATTATTTTCTTTTGAATTTAATACTCGGGTCAGACCCGAGTTATTTCAGGTTGTAGATATCTTGCTTTGGGTTGCTGTTTGAGCTATGAAGACTTTTCATATCTTTTGGAGTAGTCGTGTCATAGTATAGGTTGATATGTATTCATGTATATTAGTTGATAATGTACTTGTATATATAACTTCCAGAGTCGACAGTTGTAGTTGTATCATATGTATTGTGTCAAATGTATTGTAACTGACATCAGTTATATATATGAGACTTTTGTTATCTGTGTTCCACATTTTTAGTATCTGTGTTATTATTATATATATTGTCCTAAACTATTATGAACCATCATAGTTCGTTTTATACTGTATCGTTTTATACTGTAATTGGGTATGTCGATGGGAGTAAATAAATAAGAGATGAAAAATGAAAAATATAAACTACTCCTATCGAGGTAACCAATACTAGTGTAAGGCCAACTACGGATGGCCGCTCCTATCCAGCCTTATTCTTCATAATAACAGACAGTATTTCTTTTAATACTCTTTGTAATTGTCAGTATAGAGGTGGGGCGTCACAGTTGGTATCAGAGCTTGGGGTTTATGGACATAATATAAAACATAACTTGGATGGAACATGTGTTACAACTATTTGTCAATGTTTTTAGTTGTGCTTTGAGTCAAAACTAAAGTTTTGAAATTTTGATGAAATTTTTAAATATCTTTATTTAAAAATAAAAGTGAAACTGTGTTTTGATGATTGAATAATTTGTGTTCTGTTATCAGAGTGCGCAGCGGAAACAGTGAGACTGTCTTCGCTGAATACAGCTGATAATCTTTTTGATTTAAAAATCAAAATCTAAAATTGAAATAAATTTCATTTGTTGTTTACATCGCTGGGTTTATTTTGTCTCTTTGAAAATTTCAAATCCGATTTGAGGATTCGAAGTGATTGCAGTTATGCGATTTTGTTGAGATTTTGGCTGGTTTTCTTTTATGCTAATCACATGTTGATTAGATTTTGCTATTTTGAATTATCTTCATTGAAGATACATTTGAATGATTTCTTTGTTCATTTTGTAGTACGTGAAAATTTGAGTTGCATGTTACTGCATTAATTTTACGCTGAACCGGTATTTGGTTTAAACGTATTTTGGTTGCCGTTATCTTTATAACGGGATTTTTACATCGATGCTAAATTTTTGAAGCACGGTGTTTTGTGGCATTTTGATGAATGAAAATTCACTGATATTACATTTTGATGTAAATTATTTTGATGAGATTTTGACGTTTAAAAATTACCGCCGCTTTGACTTCAGTAACCGCCAAATTTTAAAAGTGGATTTTCAAGCGGTTATTCCGCAATGCTGATTTTGAGATCCGTTTTTACGGTGTTTCGAGAAGTACAATTTTCTTTTCGAAATTGCTACTGATGTTGTTGCTTTAATCACGTGATTGGAAAATCGTTTTAAGATGAAAATTGTTTTATAATTTTTTTTCAATTTGCGCTTTCAAAAGAATGAGGAAGCGACTTAAACGATTCAGAAAAATCGAGGACTATGACCCCTTTCTTTTACTGATTCGCTTAACTCCGGACTTGTCCAGTTGAGAATGTGAATTGTTATTTTTATAAAATAAATAAAATTGTTTTCAGGAATTTTACAGTTTGCGCTTTCAAAAGAATGAGGAAGCGATTTAAACGTTTCAGCAAAATCGAGGACTATGACCCCTTTCTTTTACTGATTCGCTTAATTCCGGACTTGCCCGTTTGAGAATGAAAAATATATTTTTACAAAATACACAATTTTGCATTTTCAAGGAAACGATGAAGAGAATCAAACGATTTAGTAAAACACGTGGTATGGGACTTGTGCGTTTGCTATTTCGGTTAATTCCAGACTCGTTAATTGAAATATTTGATGTTTTGATGATTCTGATGATTTGTGTGCTTCCGAGCCACTATGTTGGACCTTTGGGTCATTTGTTGGACCTTCGGGTCATTTGTTGGGCTTTCGGGCCACTCTGATGGACCTTCGGGTCAAATACCGGAAGGTCTAGTACTTGGTAGGCTTCAGCCATTTGTTGATGCACGTGCGACGAACTAAAAACTCGCCATCTGATGGGATCGATCCAACCTTTTATGTTGATTTTCTAGTCTTCTTAATTGATTTCTAGATATTTGTTGTTTCTAATTATCTACAGGTAATTAGATATCTGATGTTATGAGATTTAATTGTCGTATCGATAATTAAATATTTGCTGTTATGAGATTTAATTATCGTATCGATAATTAAATATTTGCTGTTATGAGATTTAATTATCGTATCGATAATTAAATATTTGTTGATTTGAGATTTCTGATTATCGTTTTTGATAATCGAATATTTGTTGTTTCTGATTATCGTTTTTGATAATCGGATAATTGTTGTTTCTGATTATCGTTTTTGATTATTGGATATTTGTTGTTTCTGATTATCGTTTTTGATAATCGGATATTGGTTGTTTCTGATTATCGTTTTTGATAATCGGATAATTGTTGTTTCTGATTATCGTTTTTGATAATCTGATATTTGTTGTTTCTGATTATATTTTTGATAATCGAATAATTGTTGTTTCTGATTATCGTTTTTGATAATCGGATATTTGTTGTTTCTAATTATCGTTTTTGATAGTCGGATATTTGTTGTTTTTGATTATCATTTTTGATAATCGGATATTTGTTGTTTCTGATTATCATTTTTGATAATCGGATATTTATTGTTTCTGATTATCGTTTTTGATAATTAGATATTTGTTGATTTTAGATTTCTGATTATGGTTTTTGATAATTAGATATTTGCTGATTTGAGTTCTGATTATCATTTTTGATAATTAGATATTTGTTGTTTCTGATTATCGTTTTTGATAATCGGATATTTGTTGTTTCTGATTATCATTTTTGATAATTGGATAATTGTTGTTTATGATTATCGTTTTTGATAATCGGATATTTGTTGTTTCTGATTATCGTTTTTGATAATTAGATATTTGTTGATTTGAGATTTCTGATTATCATTTTTGATAATTAGATATTTGCTGATTTGAGTTCTGATTATCGTTTTTGATAATTAGATATTTGTTGTTTCTGATTATCGTTTTTGATAATCGGATATTTGTTATTTCTGATTATCGTTTTTGATAATCGGATAATTGTTGTTTTTGATTATCGTTTTTGATAATTGGATATTTGTTGTTTCTGATTATCGTTTTTGATAATTAGATATTTGTTGATTTGATATTTCTGATTATCATTTTTGATAATTAGATATTTGCTGATTTGAGTTCTTATTATCGTTTTTGATAATTAGATATTTGTTGTTTCTGATTATTGTTTTTGATAATCAGATATTTGTTGTTTCTGATTATCGTTTTTGATAATCGGATAATTGTTGTTTCTGATTATCGTTTTTGATAATCGAATATTTGTTGTTTCTGATTATTGTTTTTGATAATTAGATATTTGTTGATTTGAGATTTCTGATTATCGTTTTTGATAATTAGATATTTGCTGATTTGAGTTCTGATTATCGTTTTTGATAATTAGATATTTGTTGTTTCTGATTATCGTTTTTGATAATTAGATATTTGTTGTTTCTGATTATCGTTTTTGATAATTAGATATTTGTTGTTTCTGATTATCGTCTGTGATAATTAGATATTTGTGATTTGTGTTTTCTGATTATCGTTTTTGATAATTAGATATTTGCTGATTTGAGCTCTGATTATCGTTTTTGATAATTAGATATTTGTTGTTTCTGATTATCGTCTGTGATAATTAGATATTTGTGATTTGAGGTTTCTGATCATCGTTTTTGACAATTGGATATTTGCTAATTTTGTTGATTATGAGATTTTCTAGTCTCTGATTGATTCTAGATTATGGTGATTATGTTGAATTGCTATTTTATATCTATCTCTATTGATAGTTAGAGTTTGATGATCGTGAAGTTTGTGTTTTCTAGTTATTTGCTGGATAACTAGATATTTGCGGTTTTGCGATTTGTGATTTGTGTTTTCTAATTATCTTTGTTGATAATTAGATTTTGTTGTTTTCTAATTATCGTATCGATAATTAGACTTTGTTGTTTTGTGATTTCTGTATTCTAATTATCTAATTGATAATTGAATATTGCTGATAATTGTATTTATTAAGTTTTGCTGATTTCTGATTATCTATTTGATAATTAGATTTTGTTGAGGATTGTGAATTTCTTTTATGGGATTAAAAGATTTCCTTGGCGTTTGGATTCTCGATCTTTATTTTCCAGCATAACCAGTTTATGTTAGAAAAACAAATGTTATAGACGACTTTAATTATGAAAATTGCAGGGACGCAATTTTTATAAGGAGGGGAGTCTGTAACAACCGGGGTTTTACCCCAGTTAGTTATCGTCATTAGACGATTAAAATTGCTATCAAATAGATATTGGAATTTTTAAATTGGGTTGTGATTCTTTGATAATTTGATGAAGGAATTGTGTGGGCTTTAAGATGTAAATTGGTCCATTTTTATTTGTTTGTTATTTGACCGTGATTACTGCCTAGGGCAAAATCGTTCCCCCTTATTCATTTTTTTCGCAACCCTAAACGAAACGAAAGAAAGAAAAATGGTGGCGACTTTGATCTCGTTCGTTCCTCGTCTCCAAAAGTTAGGGCTTCTGGTATGATTGAAGTCGCCGACTCCAATAGCTTCGATCGAGATAACTCCTTGCGTTCGTCGATCGATTTTCTCCTTGAATTTCTTTTGGCTTCGGAAAAAGGTGAGTGATAATTTCGCTCACATCTAATTCAGCTTTCTGTTATATATGATTTGAGTTCTTCACTTCGTTTATGTGAGTTTAATCTTCTATGTGCGTTCGTATATAATTATTGAAGATGTTAACTAATTTGCATTGGCCGTTCTACTTTAGTTCGATGTTGAATTCTTGGACGAGGTTGACTTCATTCCTTGTGCTGTTCATGTTCTTGCTATATCAGTTTCGAATTTGTTTGCATTTAAATTTATGTTGACTTCGACCTTTGGCTTGCCGTCTACTGGAGTCAGTAGTTCGACGCTGTCTTGTGGCTTTGTTCGAACTACTTATTAAGCTTGAAATTGATTTTTGTGTTGTGACTTTGGATTCACTTGATTTTGGAACTGGTATTGACTTGTTCGATTTTAATAAAACACAGCTTTTAGAATGTGTATATGCGTTGAGAGTCAGTTTGATGTTAAGTTCATGTCTTCACATTTAGTTGAGACCATGTCTTTCTTGATTTGAAAATTTTGGTAGCATTTGGGCCCGAGTCTGGAATTTGCATTACCCTGTGACATTTGCTTACATTCATACCCTTCAATGTTTTAAACATTGTTGTGGGTTTGTAGTGGTCGGGGTTGCATTGCGGTGTTACTTCGAATTGTTCATTTGCTTCTGGCTTTGATTTATTCTAACTCGAACTGGAAACTTGCCATGGTGTTGACATTTGTCTCCGAGCCTAGTTCGTGTAGTCTGGGTTCTTCACTGACCTGTACATGTTGTTTGGACTCGTTGACTTTGACTTGGTTATTTTCGTTGCATTTGGACTGATTTGTGCTTTTGGGCATACTGTACTTGGTTGCCATTTGATGTTGATGAGCTAGTTCTCTGGTTTTGTACATTTGAATTTATTTGACGATTTCTGATGACGTTGATGTCATTGTGACTTTGGTTACACCTTGCTTTGACTTTGGCAAGACTACTACTTTGAATTTTCTAGCATGTTTTACTTCGGCCTTGTCATTGCTTCGACTTGTGAATTATTGATTCTCTGAATATCATGGCATTGGGTTTTCGATATTCAAACTTGACATTGTTATATTTTTGGGTGTGGTCATCCTGCTTAGCTTGATTTTGTTCACTATTTCATTGTCTCTGAGTTTTTGCACTAAAATGCATATTGAGTCGTTTGATGCATCACTTGTCGTGTCCTGTTGCCTGACCTCGGCTGCCTTTGTTAACTGTGATTTTCTTGAGTCTGAATTCATGATATGTTTGAAGTCTTCTGTCATATGCATGTGGTATCATTGAGTCTGTACACTCATTGTTATGTAGTCTGCACTTTTTCCTTTTGATCTCATGTAGCATTTTCTGTTATCTAGTGGCATTTGGTCTTGATGTTGCACTTGTTTAAGTGCACTTGAATATGTACAGTTGTGACTGCACTTGACCCTCTGTAGTTGTGGCATTTTTACTGATTTGCCTCTGATAGTTGCATATGTATGCACTGTGTATTATGTCCCAGTGATCATTTGTTGTACACTGATATTCATGTATTTGCAATGGTTGAGTCACTGGTTTGAGCTTTATTCATGCAGTCCTTTGAGTTTGACATACAAGTTGTTTTGAGTTCAGAGCTTGTAAGTTCCACTGCATTTGTATCACTTGTTTGTTCCTTGTATATGTGACTTGGCTGCATTGTTCAGTTGTTCGATCACATTGATGTTCCATGACTTCGGCATTTTAACTTGACTGTCGTACCATTGTCGTTTCACTAGCACGAGCTAGTTGAGCCTGCTTGGAGCTTTTATGGTATGCTCATGTCATCTGTGCATATCCTTGTATGCTCGGAGTCTCTCTTTGACCATATTGATAGTATTTGGTCTGGACATTTTTGTATTATGACTTGTACATTGGTTTGTACATTGAGTTGAATCCAGCTTAATCGCTCGGATTTGACCTTGTGTTGATTCCTATTCCACCATTGTAGTGGCGAGGCAGTGCACGCGTGCGTGTACTACAGCCACACAGTATTGACGTTTTAATTGATATTTCAATTATTTGAATTGTTTTGTGTTCAATTCAATATTTGGGAATTGTATTTGATTCAGTTCGATTGATCATTTTGTTGTGTCTAATTATCTATTCGATAATTAGATTCTGAGTTTCTAATTATTATTTAATAATTGGATTTTGTGTTAATTGTCGTTTAGACAATTCTGTTGTTTTCTAAATTATCTTCATTGGTAATCTTTTCATTTATCTTTGTTGATAATTCGAATTTGCTGATTTGTTGTTTAACACTGTTACGTGTTATATTTACCGTTATCTGATTCTCATATTGAAGAGTTGGATATACGAGATTTATTGTGACTGTCGTCTTTTTGATTATTTGATTATTATTGCTTCTGTGCATTAATAACTGATTTTGAATTAGACTGACCCGTGTATTATTTTCTTTTGAATTTAATACTCGGGTCAGACCCGAGTTATTTCAGGTTGTAGATATCTTGCTTTGGGTTGCTGTTTGAGCTATGAAGACTTTTCATATCTTTTGGAGTAGTCGTGTCATAGTATAGGTTGATATGTATTCATGTATATTAGTTGATAATGTACTTGTATATATAACTTCCAGAGTCGACAGTTGTAGTTGTATCATATGTATTGTGTCAAATGTATTATAACTGACATCAGTTATATATATATATATGAGACTTTTGTTATCTGTGTTCCGCATTTTTAGTATCTGTGTTATTATTATATATATTGTCCTAAACTATTACGAACCATCGTAGTTCGTTTTATACTGGAATTGGGTATGTCGATGGGAGTAAATAAATAAGAGATGAAAAATGAAAAATATAAACTACTCCTATCGAGGTAACCAATACTAGTGTAAGGCCAACTACGGATGGCCGCTCCTATCCAGCCTTATTCTTCGTAATAACAGACAGTATTTCTTTTAATACTCTTTGTTATTGTGAGCATAGAGGTGGGGCCTCACAAGGGTCATGATCTTTTGCTTTGACGTGGCTAAATATGTATGGCTTCTATTTTATTATTTTATTTTATTTTAACTTTAAAATCGTTCTAACTTACATATCTTTTACGTACGAGGTCTGATTCAAGCGCGGTTTGTTCCACTGGGATCGTATTGAAATTTCGGAAATTTTGGCTTTGGTTTGGACGTAATTTGAGGCTGTTGAATTTTGGGCCTTATTTTAGGTTTCAAATCGATTTAAATCAAAAGGGAGTGTTTAACCCACTCACAACTACTAAATTATCTTATGTTGGTTAAATTAAATTTATGATGTGATTAGAATTTGATTGGTTGATGTTTGATATATTTAAATTGTCATTCCTGTTAAATATGACTTTTATTGCATTTAATCGTCATATAATTTAATATTAAACTCAAAATTGCTAGTTATTACCCGTTATTGATAATCAGTAAATTGTTGTTATTTATTGGTTATGTGGATGATGATTGTGATTGATGTTTGATTTTGATATTGGATGATTCGATGTTATATTTATATTGTTACAACACTGCAAGTTCCCTTGGTAATTGTTAGAAAATCCCTATGGGTTGAAATCAGGCTTTTAAATCTCCCCGAGATGGCCGAGATGAAAAATCCGAGATATCAGCCAAAATCCGAGATTTGGCAGCCTATTTAGTTATAAGTGTTTTAAATATCGCCCGAGATAGCCGAGATATTTTCCCGAGATATTGGCCAAAATCCGAGATTTAAAACACTGGTTGAAATGATACATACCCGAACGATCTATAGATTAGGAAAAATCGTTATGGGTTGAAATGATAAACCCGAGCATTTTTTTGAATTTTGAATTTTATTCGGGATTGGGGGTTGAAATGATATATCTGTAAATATAAAATATTTGCGGATTGAAATGATAAATATCTGTATCACTTAACCATAGGGTAGAAAATTATATACGGACACCGGATTGGTTAAATTAAAAGATTTTAAAACCTTAAATTTTTGAATCAGTTAAATGATATTTTGAAATAAAAATTTAGATCTATATAAACTGAATTATTCTTGAAAATCCAAGCTTTAATGTTGAAATTGGAATTGGTTTAAATGAATTGTTTAAGGAATTTTGAAATTTTGAAGTTGGATTTGAAGTATAAATGAAATTTATCAAAATTGAATTAATGAAATATTTGAATATTTAAGCTTTGAAATCTACTAAATTGGAAATAGTTTGGATTTATTGTTCTAACATGGTTTTGAAATCAATATTGATTAAGTGGTTTTAAATGAGAATTTCAATTGGAAGACAAAATTTAGTTGTTGATTTGAAAGCTGGACATGGTCCAAATGTGTTGAAATGAAAGAAATAGTATAATTTAATATTAATTTCAAATTTATTATTTTAACATAAACTATTTTAAAATATATTATTTTTAAATCCTAATTATTAAGATTTTCAAACTATTAAACTAATTTAATATATTTTTAATCTATTTTAATCAATTTAAACTATTTTAACTTATTTTAATCTATTTTATCTATTTAATCCAATTTAATCTATTTTAACTTATTTTAAACTAGTAACCCACTTTAAACTAATTTAAGTCTATTTAATCTATTTTAAATCTATTTAAATCATTTTAAATCTAATTTAATCTATTTTAAATATATTTAAACTATTTTAAATCATTTAAACTATTTTAGAGTATTTTAACTATTTTTAACTATTTTTAAAAACTATTAAAGCTTTTTATTACTATCTAAACTATTTTCTAAAATTTCAGACCGTGTAAAGTTGAAGTATTTATATTTAAATCCTTGATGATGATACAACCTAAGTTAGGATTTGAAATTGATACCTTGTTGTGAAATGACATATTTGAGTAAATATGATGATTTTGGAATGAAGATTTAATTAACCTATCTAATCGATAATTTCAAAAGCGAATATGATTTTTGAAAGTGAGTATGATTTCGAAAGTGATATGGTTTGAAATCGAATATGATATTTTGATATTAATTATGAATTGACTTTTGAAATGTAAAGGAACCAACCGGTATGAAATAAGCGTTTAGTGGTTAAAGAGACCGGGATCGGATATTGTCATACTCTCTGCCAATACCGAAAACCACTTTAACAATTGTGTACGTGTTGGAGATTCCAGAATGAAGTAGGATGGTTTGTAGTAAGATTCTGTATGAAGTATTTACGTAATCCTGACTTTTGTGAGTCAGCTTAGATGTGACTAAAAGAAGAGCTATACCTGGCCAAGTGAGGTCGCACCTTCGATCGAGCATATTTCTTTGATACCATATTATTACTTTGTGACTGATTTGGTGGCCACCCCTCGATTTTGATTATGGGAGTGTGTACCGAGGTGGGAGGTAATGGCTTCTATGTGTTACCACCAGTCCGGGAGTGCAAATGGTAGAATCCTACCCTGGCATTGCCTCGAGTGCCATGTTCACATGCCGTATCGCGCCTTCTACGAGTTTGGTTTGTACCATACCTATGGAGTGCCCTTTGAGTAAACCTCACGGAGGAGCTTACGGTACCGTATAGGCTATGGGAATATATAAAATGTGTTAAGGGGGGTATGGATAATGCCTTAACGCTATTTTAAAACTTTACTTTACTGTAGACACTATTATAATAGCGTATTGTACTATGTATGTAGATAGTTTAACGAATCCTTAGGAGATGGAATCCTAAACATCTCTTAAGTTATTACACTCATGTTTGAAACTGGACAGGAGATGTCAAATCCTGTAAACATCCCCGACGCCATTACACTCATATTTATTTATTGTTGATTTAACTTACATAAGGTCTTTTAGTTTTGACTCCAGTGTTTTGTCTTTTCAAATCGCTCGGGTCAGTTCGAGCTTTTCAGTTTATCGAAGACTACCTACTGGATGACGAAGATTTAATACTATTATTGTTATTATATTATTTCCACTGCATCATGTTGTTCCGCTGCATTTATTAATTTATTGATTCATGTTGTATGTAACTCTGATTCTGTGTTGAAAAGTGTAATCAAATGTTATTTGTAAAACAGCTTCATGAACTTTTTATTTGATTATTGTATTTTGTCATTCCGTTGTGAGATTCTGTGTTTGTTTTCTTTCTTTCTCTAATTTTCTTATTTACCCTATAACAATCTGCCCTTTTGAATGGTTTGAGTCTGACGTGTGTGGTTTATCGTCGATTTAAACCGTCTAAAAAGGCAGGTCATTACATTTGGTATCAGAGCTTTAGTTTAGCGATAACCTTAGCTTTGTGGAGTCTGACTCTTTAGAAATAGGGTAGTAATACCCTAGAATGAGTCGTTGAGTGTATATGAGAGAGCGTATTTGTTAGTGTTATAAAAGGTTTTGTACTGTGTTAATTTGTTCTGTTTAGTATTTATAAATTCCAGTCGGTACATAGGACGCTATGTCATTGATAGGGATTTCTAAACACTTAATAGGGCAAACCGCCACAATATTGTTTTGAAATATAGGTAAATGAAATAATTTTAACTAGTATTATATTTTGTATATAAAGGAATAATTTTTATAAATAATATAGTTGGATGTGATATAATTGTTTATTAGGAAGTGAAATTCCATGAATAGTTGGTTGTGAAATAAGATTTACAAATAAAATGAATATAAATGGAAAATTGAGAACTTAAGTTTCGGGATTTTGAAAGTTGGTTTTCAAAGGATTTTGGAATATAATATTAGTAGTAATTGGAAGTATTTTCTGATATAATTATTTCAACAAAATAATTTCGGTGATGAGTGCACGCATCTTCGACGTTGATTTTCGAGTTTCAAAGTGGAAAGACTGCTGTAGTAGTTCACTACACATTTGTTTTGATAAATAAATCTTAATTTTAATTTCCAAATATGATTTGATATATAAAAGATATGATTATATATATATATATTATTTTAAATGATTGAAAAGGAACCCGGTATTTAGTTCTTTAAGTTTTCTGCAAATTGGAAATTTCAATTATTATAATGAAATGAAACCTTGACTATTCTAATAATTGGAAACTGTTAATATGTGTAATTAGAAACTAGATGCTAAGTGATTAATGAAAATATAAGAAATTGAAATTTTGTAAACTGTAAATCAAAGGGATATGAAAAATGAGAAATGATAACTATTGAACATTTTATTTACTAAATGAATAAGATGAACTTGTGTAACATTCCATTACATTCTAAAAGACATAAATATAACTTACCAAAATGTAAAAAGTTGTAATGTTAAATAGAAATATGTGATAGAATATTATACAAGTAAACTTAAGGTAATGAAAGTGTTCAATAGAATTATTTCAATAAATAAGAATTTTGATGTTATAAAATGTTATAAACTTAAGTTAATAATTTGAAGTGCTACAAATTAAATGTAATAGAAAAGATGAATAATATAAGTTAATAATTATAAACTTAAGTTAATGTTAAAGCCATTTATAATTAAAGTGAGTACTATATTAATTGAATGATTATAACTTCGAAAACATTGAAATGATTTAGAAATGGATTTAATATTCAATAATACTATATATGGAAGAATGAATGTGAAAAAGAAATAATCTATTAATGGCGAATTAAACTATAAAGAGACTTACATATTAATGGATAATCTAATAATTGAAATGGAAATAACTTATGTAAGCAATGAATGCAAAGTAATAAAAAGAGAAAATAACATTGTATAAATGAATGAAACATAAGAACACTACATAATATGAAATGAGACTTATAAGAATAAACTTAATTGATATTTGAACTTTTTGTTTGTATTGGCTTTTGGGATGATTGGGAAAAGATACTTCTAACTGTATAAAAATGTGTAAATAATCTATTAAGTTTTATCTAAGACTATTAAGTGTATGGTATATTTAGTAGTTTATTTATAATTTTATATGATTACAAGTTTCTGAACCCGAATAAACCATTTGTTTTGGTTGCTATGGATGGATAATTGTTTTCTTTGTTGAAAATGATGTTTGTACTGTTTGTTTGCGAATGATTATTGTTAAGTTGTGATTGTTTGTTGTTATTAGTTGAAACAACTTAAATATTTCTCTTTTACGTAATTATTAACCTCTTTGGATTGTATAAGTGAAATACAGGTTTATGGAAACAATAGCTACTGCTTTTGGTTTCATAAATAAGCATTGTTTGCCCGACAAATAGGTACGTTCTCCGATTACGGTTTTCTAGCGATATTATATTGTTTTTCCATTGTTTGGGATATATTATTTTTTAAATATGTGATATATATTGTTATTATTGATATTATTATTTCTCCCAGACCTCTCCGTACAAAGGAGGCTCTACCGAAATTTTCCGTGGATTTTGGACTTAGAAAATTTTGTAAAAGTAGAAATGTTTCCAAACTTTTGTTAACTTAAATATAAAAGGGGATTTAAATTATTTATAAATTGATATATTTTATTTAAATTATTTAATTAAGTAAAATAATTGTTTATAAATTTAATACTTTGAATAAGATGTATTGATTCTTTAATTCCTTATTCCTTTTTTTCCATTTTCGAGGACGAAAAGTTTTGAGTGGGGGAGAGTGTAACGACCCGTAAATTTTCGACAATTAAAAATATTTAAATTAATAAGTTGTGGGTGTAAATATTGGAAGAACTTAAGAATTTAAGAATTTAAAAATAAGAAAATGACTAGAATGAAATGTAATAGTATTAATTCAAGGTCATTGATAACTACTTTAAATGTAATTCCAAGTAATTGTAATAATTAAAGGTTATAATTGATTATATATTGTAAATAAGGAGATAGAGTATATGTTATATTAATGGATGAAATAATATGTAACAAATTGTAAATGGATAAAATTAGTGTTGTGTAATTAATGATAACATTTGTTGTAGATAATAAAACCATAAATGTGATTTAATTAAGTAAAAGGTGACAATTCCGATATGTTACCTATTTATTTAATCTGTTGAATAAAATTGGAAATCAATTGTTATTAATTCACTTAATTAGTGCAGTTAATGTGAATTAAATTGATAATTGTAAAATATTAGTGTAATAAGATATAAACAAATGTTAATTATAGCCATGAGATGATAATTGATTGAATAATAAGATGAAAAGGCGAATAAATGGATTTATTGAAATTTAAAGTAATAATCACTGTATTTATTTCAATTGAAATTAAAACACTGTAACTAGTAAAATAATTAACATTGAATTGACATGTAAATTTGTTTTAAATTATTGTAAATGTCTAAGTAATCAAAAATGACAAAATTTGTTAGTTATTAAATTTGAATTGAAAATGTGATTTAATTAATTAATAATAATTTATATAATTAACGTGAAAACAGCCATTTTGGCCACTTTCTCGAATTTCGATGAAACCCATTTCATCGGATCTGTAACAGTGAATTATTGTAGGATTTCAAGTTTTGTAGCGATCGGACTTGTCGTTTGATCGTGCAGGCTCGAAACGCGTAGAAATCAAGTTAATTGAAATCAATTTGAAATAAACTAATTTTTAAAGCTAACTTCTTCATACGATGGAATTTGAACTTGAAACCTATTCCATTGAGTTTAAAAATATCGAAAACATATATTTTGATATATGGGATGACCTACTTTCATTTCGGAGATGGAACGTGCTTTTCGGGTCGCTATTGTCGTTTTGTACCAATTCGATATGTGTCTATTTTCTAATCGGGCTTTGTTCATATAAATAGATCTTTCTAAACCCTAGCAGCCTTTTTATTTCTCATTTGTGTACGTACTGGAAAATCTGTCACTTCTCTCTTCTCTAATGTCAAATAACCTAATTCCCAAATCCAAATTCAAATCAAAACCAATTTCAAAATCAAATCGAAACCCTACCGTATTATATACCGATTCGAAGCTCTCGACGAGCATAATTAACTGGTGCAATTCGTTTCTCGATTTGAATCACCATTTTTCCAAAAATCGGTGATTTTGTTTCGGCCGTCCGTTTTCTAGGATTTCGATCCAACGGTGGATCTTTGTCCGATCGACGATCGGGAGGTGGCGTTGGGAAGAGGATGGAGAGCAGGTCATGGATCTGGGGTTCGTTTGTCGAGATGATCAACGAAATCGCCAAATTTGGTGTTTGAACACGAGCGACGGCGGTCGTGCTATGGGCGACCGGAATTCGTGGCGTTTGCGTGGTAGGGGCGGCCAAGTTTGGGTGTTGTGGTGGGGTTGCCTGATCGAGCTGAAGGCGAATGTGGTGGTCGGGATATTCGAAGACGTAGGTGGCGGCTAGGGTTCGAACAAGCCTAGGCATCCTCGAATGCGTTGAGATGGGGACGAGGGTTCGTAATCTTCTGCTGTGACGTGGCTGGATATGTATGGCTTCTGTTTTATTATTTTATTTTATTTAATTTTAACTTTAAAATCGTTCTAACTTACATACCTTTTACGTACGAGGTCCGATTCAAGTGCGGTTTATTCCACTGGGATCGCATTGAAATTACGAACGTTTTGGCACTAGTTTGGACGTAATATGAGACTGTCGAATTTTGGGCATTATTTTGGGTTTCAAATCGATTTGAATCAAAAGGTGAGTGTTTTAACCCACTCACCACTACTAAATTATCTTATGTTAGTTAAATTAAATTTATTATGTGATTAGAAATTGATTGGTTGATGTTTGATATATTTAAATTGTCATTCCAGTCAAATATGACTTTTATTGCATTTAATCGTCATATAATTTAATATTAAATTCTAAATTGCCATTAATACCCGTTATTGATAATCCGTAAATTGTTGTTATTTATTGTTGATGTGGATGATGATTTTGGTTGATGTTTGATTTTGATATTGGATGATTCGATGTTTTATTTATATTGTTACAACACTACAAGTTCCCTTGGTTATTGTTAGAAAATCCATATGGGTTGAAATGATACATACCCGAACAATCTATAAATTATGAAAAATCATTATGGGTTGAAATGATAAACCCGAGAGATTTTATGGATTTTGTATTTTATTCGGGATTGCAGGTTGAAATGATATATTTCCGTAAATATAAAATATTTGCGGATTGAAATGATAAATATCTGTATTACTTGACCATAGGGTAGAAAATTATATACGGATACCGGACTGGTTAGATTAAATGATTTTAAAACCTTAAATTTTTGAATCCAGTTAAATGATATTTTGAAATAAAAATTTGGATTTATATAAACTGAATTATTTTCGAAAATCCAAGCTTTAATGTTGAAATTGGAATTGGTTTAAATGAATTGTTTAAAGAATTTAAATTGAAATTTTGAAGTTGGATTTGAAGTATAAATGAAATTATCGAAATTGAATTATTTAAATATTTGAATATTTAAGCTTTGAAATCTACTAAATTGGAAATAGTTTGGATTTATTGTTCGAACATGGTTTTGAAATCGATATTGATTAAGTGGTTTTAAATGAGAATTTGAATTAGAAGACAAAATTTGGTTGTTGATTTGAAAGCTGGACATGGTCCAGATGTGTTGAAATGAAAGAAATAGTATAATTTAATATTAATTTCAAATTTATTATTTTAATATAAACTATTTTAAAATATATTGTTTTTAAATCCTAATTATTAAGATTTTCAAACTATTAAACTAATTTAGTCTATTTTTAATCTATTTTAATCAATTTAAACTATTTTAACTTATTTTAATCTATTTTATCTATTTAATCCAATTTAATCTATTTTAACTTATTTTAAACTAATTAACCCATTTTAATCTAATTTAAGTTTATTTAATCTATTTTAAATCTATTTAAATCATTTTAAATCTAATTTAATCTATTTTAAATCTATTAAACTATCTTAAATCATTTAGACTATTTTAGAGTATTTTAACTATTTTTAACTATTTTTAAAAACTATTAAAGCTATTTATGACTATCTAAACTATTTTCTAAAATTTCAGACCGTGTAAAGTTGACGTATTTATGTTAAATCCTTGATGATGATACAACCTAAGTTAGGATTTGAATTGATACCTTGTTGTGAAATGACATATTTGAGTAAATATGATGATTTTGGAATGAGGATTTAATTAACCTATCTTATCGATAATTTCAAAAGTGAATATGATTTTTGAAAATGAATATGACTTCGAAAGTGATATGGTTTGAAATCAAATATGATATTTTGATATTAATTATGAATTGACTTTTGAAATGTAAAGGAACCATCTAGTGTAAAATAAGTGTTTGGTGTTTAAAGAGATCGGGATCGGATATTGTCATACTCTTTGCCAAGACCGAAAACCACTTTAAAAACTGTGTACGTGGTGGAGATTCCAGAATGAAGTAGGATTGTTTGGAGTACGATTCTATATGAGGTATTTACATAACCCTGACTCCCATGAGTCGGCTTAGATGTGACTAAAACAGGAGCTATACCGGGCCAAGTGAGGTCGCACCTCCGATCGGGCACATTTCTTCGATACTACACTATTACTTTGTAATTAATTTGGTGGCCACCCCTCGATTTTGATTATGGGAGTGTGTTCCGAGGTGGGCGGTAGTAGCTTCTATGCGTTACCACCAGTACGGGAGTGCAAATGGTAGAATCCTACCTGGCATTGCCTCGAGTGTCGTGTTCACATGCCATATCGTGCCTTCTACGAGTTTGGTTTGTACCATACCTATGGAGTGCCCTCTGAATAAACCTCACGGAGGAGCTTACGGTACTGTATAGACTATGGGAATATATAAAATGTGTTGAGAGGGATATGGGTAACGCCTTAACGCTATTTTAATATTTTACTTTACTGTAGACACCATTATAATAGCGTATTGTACTATGTATGTAGATAATTTAACGGATCCTTAGGAGATGGAATCCCAAACATCTCTTAAGTTATTGCACTCACGTTTGACACTGGACAGGTGATGTCAAATCCCGTAAACATCCCCGACGTCGTTACATTCATATTTATTTACTGTTGATTTAACTTACATAAGATCTTTTAGTTCTGACTCGAGTGTTTTGTCTTTTCAATTCGCTCGGGTCAGTCTGAGCTTTTCAGTTTATCAAAGACTGCCTTTTGGAGGACGAAGACGAAGATTTAATACTATTATTATTTATTATATTATTTCCACTGCATCATGTTGTTCCGCTGCATTTATTAATTTATTGTTTCCTATTGTATGTATCTCTGATTCTGTGTTGAAAAGTGTAATCAAATGTTATTTGTAAAACAGCTACATGAACTATTTATTTGTTTATTATATTTTATCATTCCGCTGTGAGATTCTGTGTTTGTTTTCTTTCTTTCTCTGCTTTTCTTATTTACTCCATAGCAATCTGCCCTTTTGAATGGTTTGAGTCTGACGTGTGTGGTTTATCGTTGATTTAAACAGTCCAAAAAGGCGGGTCGTTACAAGGGGGACCTATCTATAGCAGATTATGAGACAAAGTTCAACGAGCTGTCTTGTTTTAGATCGGAATTGATCAACACCCCATTAAAGAAAAATGAGATGTTTGTTTTAGGTATGAGAGAAGAGTACAATGAGAGAATAACTGCTCATGTTAAGAGTACTTTTGTGGATTTAGTTGATATAGCTCGAAGTTATGGGGCCTTGGAAAAGAAGAAGCCTACTCCAGTAGCACCCAATGGAAATACCAGTGGAAACAGTTCTAACAAGAGAAAGTTTAATCCTAATTGGAAGAATCAAGAAAATGGGAAATAGGGAGAAGGTCAAGAAGGTAAGCCTAAGGATAGTGGTTGTTATATTTGCAAGAAGAAAGGACAAATTACCAGGTATTGTCCGAATCGTGAAGCTCCAAAGCAGCAAAGTGGACCCATCTCTCCAATGGTCCAGAAGACTCTCTGTTTTAATATCCATCATCCTGGTCATATGGTGAAGGACTACCCACTCATGAAGAAGGTGGAGAGCCCAAGGTGTACGCTATTAAGGATGAACCGTCGACTTAAATGGATGTGAAGGGGAAAGGCGTCCTTGAAGGTACCTTACTGATTAATGGTATTTTTGTTCAAACATTTTTTGATACTGGTGCCCCTCATAGTTTTATCTCTATAGAATCACTAGGCAAATTTCACCTTATTCTGAGTATTGTAGAAAATCCTATGTGTGTGTCTAACCCTATAGGCGGGGTAACCCATTTGAATATGATCTATAAGAATATGCCAATTTACTACCTTACTCATCACTTTTCTTGGGACCCGTATGTCTTAGACTTTAAAGGGTTTGACATTTTTCATAGTATGGATTGATTATCGAAATATGGAGCTGTTTTATATTGTAAAAAGAGTTGTATCATTAGTAAGCAATTTGGAAAGAATTGCTAAAGTATCATGTGAGGAACCTGGTATTCATATATATAGTTTCTTATATGCCCTGGAAGCATCTCAAGAAAATTTAGGGTCTATTGATGTTGTTAAGAATTTTCTCGATGTATTTAAAGAGGTTAAAAGTTTACCCCACAACGGGAGATAGAGTTCCGCATTGATTTAGTCCCTGGTGCAAGGCCTCTGGTTCAACATAAGCGAAGGATGGCTCCGAGGAAGAGAGAGGAGTTGGTAAGTCAAACTCAAGACCTGTTAAGGAGAGGATTGATTAGACCCAGTCGTTCGAGTTGGGGATCAACTATGGTTTGTGCAGCTAAGTCTGGGAGGTCTTTAAGGTTGTACATGGATTATAGGGAGTTGAATAAGCTAACAATTAGGAACAAGTATACCTTACCCCACATCGATGATCTTTTTGATCAACTTCATGAGGCTACGGTATTTTCTCAAATGGATCTAGCTATTGGATTTCATCAATTATGGGTTGCTGAAAATAGTATACCTTTAACTGTGTTTTGGTGCCTTGACCGTCTCTTTGAGTGGTTGGTTATGCCTTTCGGGCTAACCAATACACCTGCATATTTTTGTAGACCTCATGAACCGTGTTTTTCGAGATGTTCTTAACAAATTTGTGTTTAGTTTTCATCGACGACATCCTTATCTACTACAAATCTGAGGAGTATAAACATCATTTTGAAGTGGTGTTGGAAAAATTAAGGAGGCATGTCCTGAAGGTGAAGTTTTATAAGTGCCATTTTTGGTCGAAGATTAGATTCTTAGGGTATACTGTGTCAGAAGAGGGCATTTTAGTTGACCCAGTAAAGGTGGAAGCTATTTAGGAATGGAAGCAACCATAGACTCCTACCGAAGTTAGAAGTTTCCTAGGCCTGGTAGGGTACTATAGGAGGCTTATTCAAGATTATTCTAAGATTTCCTCCTATTTGACAAAGCTAACTAAGAAGGGAGAGAAGTTTATATGGACTCCAAAGTGTGAAGAAGCATTTTTGGAATTGAAGAAGAGACTTACAAGTGCACCAGTTTTGGCTGTTCCGGATGGAAACAGTGGGTTCATGGTTTACACAGATGCTTGTAGAGTGGGACTAAGTGTTGTTTTGATGCAGCATGGTAGAATGATTGCATATGTAAGCAAATATTTGAAGCCTTATGAGAAAAACTATGCTATGTATGACCAAGAGTTGCTGGCTGTTGTCTTTGCATTGAAAATGTGGGGCACTACTTGCTGGGTAAGGATCATTCTATTCCTCTTAGTTTCTTTCTAATCTTTAGAGATTCTAGGAGTAAGTTTCTTTTTTTAATTAGGTGAAAAATTCGAGCTTTTCATGGGTCATAAATCCCTGAAGTATCTTTTTACTCAAAAGGATATGAACCTGAGGCAACAAAGGTGGTTGGAGTTCCTAGCGGTTTATGACTTGGATATTCTTTATACGCCAGGAAAGGCTAATGTGGTGGCAGATGCCTTTAGCAGGAATGTTGTTTTGACTCTCTTAGAGGTTACCCCGACACTTCAGGAAAGGATTATGAAAAATTAGAGGAAGGATGAAATACTAGAAGGGTTAATTCAAGGTGTTGAAGAGGGTAGATGTTTGGATTTCGAGAGAGTTAGTCCAGTTGCTTTAAGGATGAACGGACGATTGTGTGTTCCAGATGAGGATGGGGTGAGGCAGGAAGTTTTGTCGGAATTCCACAAATCTAAGTTAAGTATTCATCCAGGAGTTCACAAGATGTATAAGGATATAAGGCGTGTTTTGGTGGTCGGGAATGAAGAAAGGCATTTCAGTCTATGTTAACAGATGTTTGTGCTGTCAACAAATCAAAAGTGATCATCAGAAGACAGCCGGATTATTACAACCCTTGGAAATACCTAATTGGGAATGTAAAATAATATCAATGGATTTTATCGATGGTTTACCCAGGACTAGAAAAGGAAATGAAGGAGTATGGGTTATCGTGGATCGGCTAACGAAGAGCGCACATTTTATTCAGGTAAAACTAATAAGGACCGCTGATTATTTAGCTGAAATTTTTATGAGAGAGATAATCAGGTTGCATGGAGTTCCTATAAGTATAGTAAGTAATCAAGACCCCATATTTACTAGTCAATTTTGGGAAGCATTGCAAACAACTCTAGGAACAAATTTGAGCTCAAGCATAGCACACCACCCTCAAACAGATGGACAGACGAAGCGAGTGAATCGGATTCTAGAGGATCTCTTAAGAGCATGTATTCTGGATTTTGGTGGATCATGATAGGATCATCTGCATTTAGTTGAGTTCTCCTAAAATAATAGCTTCCAAGCAAGCATCGGTATGGCACCTTATGAAGCCCTATATGGAAGACCATGCAAGTCACAAGCGTATTGGGTTGAGATAGGAGATAGACTAGTACTTGGGTCGGACATAATCCAAGAGGCTATCGAAGAAGTTGCAGTGATTAAGAAATGAATGAAGGAAGCCCAAGGTCACCAAAAACTTATGCTAATAAGAGGCGAAGAGATTTGGAATTTGTGGTTGGAGAATTGGTGTTCATAAAGATTTCACCAATAAGAGGAGATGTTAGATTTGGGAAAGTGGGAAAGTTTGCCCCAACATATGTTGGACCTTTCCGTATTCTTAAGACAATCGGATCGCTTGGTTATAAGGTTGAGTTACTAGAGAGGTTGGCGGGTGTTCTTAATGTGTTCCACGTGTCTCATTTGAGAAAATATGTTCATGACCCATCTTCGATTGTGGAGCCGTCGATTCAAGAGGAATTGGAGATAGAACCGAACTTGATAGTTGTTAGACATCCAGTTTATGTTATGAATCAGGATGAAAAGAAATTGCGTAACAAGGTGGTGCGACTAGTCAAGATTCAGTGGAGTGGGGATCAAGAGACTGCACTTGGGAGGCTGTGGATCGTATGAAAGAAGCCTATCCCGAGTTGATGTTAGGATAGCTAGTAGTAGGTTGTATGTATAGTTTATGCATGATTGCTATGGATGCTTAGTGTATGTCTTTGTATATGTTTTATGATATGAACATATGGCTTTTTACGTAGTTTGAATTATCTCCTTGTTTGCAAATTTCAGGACAAAATTCTTTAAAGAGGGGAGAGTGTAACGACCCGGATTTTTATCGCTAAGTAAATAAATATTTAAATATATTTTAAATAATAAATAAATGAATTTTTATTAAAAAATAAACCTATTTTAAATATTTACTAATGATGATAAAATTGTTTTCAAAATTTGTTTACCAACATATATATAGATCATAGAAAAATAGAAAATGTGATCGGAAATTATTTTCCAAAATCTTAATTTTTCATCGGTTAAAAGTTATCTAAAATGTTAAAAATAGTATTGGAAACACATATGCACACTACAAACTATCTTAACATGATGAGTACATGTATATATGCATGTACATATTTTCTTACTTAAGTATATGTATATATATAAGATAAAAGGAGATTTTATTAATAAAAAATGTATATATTTTAAAATATAAAATACTTATCTCAACATAAAAGACAAAGGGTGCATGGCATGAATAGTTACATGATGGAGGGGGGTACGTAGATAGGGCGGAAGCCATGGGAGGGAGATGGAGATGCATGCATGTACGTATATTTAATTCAAAGCACTTTACATATTTTAAATATTTTCCTAAGCTTATAAATACCCAATCCCTTTCATATTTCTCATTTTACAATCCACTTCTTCATTCTCAAATTTCCTAAGGGTTTAAGCAAAGTTCCATGGCTTCTCTTCATAAATTATAAAGTGAGGAAAAATCACTTATTTCCACATAAACTCTTCTTTTTTGTTCACTAAATAACTCCTACATATTCTACAACACTTTTTTTTTCAAACTACAACCAACCATCCTCCACTAACCTATATGGCCGAGCCTAACTAATCCTGGCCGAGCCCATTTTTGAGTGTTCAAGCAACCAAAGTCTTCAAGTTTGCAAGATCCTAGGTTGTTCAAAGTTTTATTTGAAGTTCGTCTTGAGTTAGTAAAGTTTCGGTGAGTAAAACTCTTATTTTTGAATAAAAAACAACTTGATTTTGATGAACTGTATGTTGTAAAAATATAGTGCTTGTTTTGTTGAAATATCATGTTGTTTGGATGATATATAATTGCAAGTTGGTAGTTTGGTGTAGATTTGTGATTTGGATAATATGTT
This sequence comes from Allium fistulosum, assembly GCA_030737815.1. Classification (NCBI taxonomy): domain Eukaryota; kingdom Viridiplantae; phylum Streptophyta; class Magnoliopsida; order Asparagales; family Amaryllidaceae; genus Allium; species Allium fistulosum. The sequence goes on from CM060901.1 coordinate 487,618,387, forward strand.
TAGATATGGATATGTGATGTTGGTTTATGATATGATGGTAGTATTGTTTGTGAAACAAAAACCAAGTATGTGATGGAATGGTTATGAAACTAACACTTTTAATGGTCGTAAAAGGACTTGAGATCCGATAGAAAAAGAAAATCTTATTTTCTAGTTTTCGCTTTTGAAAACATTTCCAAGTTTATATCCTTTGTTTTAAGTTTCTTTCCAAATTTTCAATTAAGTTTTCAAATATGTCTTAGCTAGATTTAAAGTGATTTTCCACGTGGAAATCAATTCTAGCGAACTGTGCTCATAGCGATAGTCACTATGGATGAAGTTCGGGAAAATTCATGATTTCAAGTTTTAAAGTGTTTTCTTTAGGATTGTTTTTGAAAAATCTTTTCAAACAAATTAAGTAAGTCAAAAGTTTAAGTTTTATTATTTAATAATTTATATATTTAATTTATTAATTAAGGTAATTATTATTTAATTAATTAATTAAGTAATTAGGTTAAGTAATTAGGAGTTTAAGAAACTTTTAATCAAGTTAATTATTTTTAATTAAGGAAGTTTTAAATAATGATTATTTAAGATAAAAGGAAATTAATTTTAAGTTTATTTATTTTAACTAATTATTTAATTAGAGTTAATTATTTAATAAATTATTATTTAATTAAATGCTAATTATTCACTTAATTATTACTTAATTAGGGTTTAATTTTTAATGAATGTTATTTAATTAAAGTTTAAGTGTAAATAAATTTTTAATTAATTAATGTTTAAATTTGATTAATTTTGACTTCATTAAGATTGATTAAAGTCTAATTAAGTTTTTAACTTATGATTTAATTAAAGTTTATTATTTATATGACGAAGTATATTAAAACTCTACTAGTTATTTATTTTAAACCAACTTTCTTACTAAGTAAATTATTTTTAAACCAGAGGATCTCTTGTCATTACTATTAAGTGGCCAAATGAATTAAAGTAGTTGTAATAAAACGTTGACACGTTTTATTGGAAGTAAGTCAACTTGTACTAATCACAAATACCGCACTTCGGGAACATGATGAATACAAGGGAGTTAATTTTGGTAAGCGGGTCATGATGATCTAAGCATATGGAACGTATGTTCATATGTAAATCTTTACACCCTGATAGTGGAATGGTCCACTATAAATAACTTGACCCTTTAAATTATCGAACGTTGGTTTGGAGAGATCAGGATCAGATAGTAGTTGTTATCCGAAAACCACTTCAAACCAACATAAGCGATCAAATTGGAACTAGTGAAGTCAAGGACCAAGATGAAGGCTTTGAAGTGCAAGGGCTATTTGCTACTAACCCTAAGGGTTATTATAAAATGGGTATAGTGGAAGTAGTGCCTTCGGTTCGTTCATCTCCTGAACAACTTGTGTGGATGAGTGCTGACATTGTGTCAACATCTGGAAGGCAATGTTATCATTCCAAGTGGCAGTGCTATAGTAAAGGTAAACGTAGCCTCGGACCTCATCAACCGGGAATGACTAAAATAGGGAATATGCGGCAAGGCTAAGTGGGCCGGTCCTATTAAAGTAAGATCACACCTATCTAGAGTCCCTACTATCAACTCATGTATGCTTCAGGACGGTTGCTGATTCCAACTAAGGGGTGATCATATTCGGTACTATCCAACAAGGGGTAGGCCGGTCCTGTGTTGGCAGGGGATCCGGGTGAGTTCCTCGATGTTATTTTATTTGGAGATGCACCATGATGGGCGTTACCCTAGTAGCCCAGTCATTATATGGAATCCATTTCCCAATAAGTATCGTATAGATATAGCTGTACCCAATATGTTGAAATGTGAGATGCAAGCATTTCAGCTATGTTCTATTTTACTTGAAAACCCTTGACATTATCATAGTATCATTGGATTTCTATATAAAGTTCTTTGGCTATCGTAAGGTAAAAACCCATCTGTATTTTGTGCGGCGTGGTCTTGTGAGATGCCTTTGATTTTAAAGGAGTTTTAAAAGTAACAATTAAGTTGTTTTGAGTTTACTCATACCAGATCCATGTCTGACCTGGAGTTTTATTTTCTTTTCCTAAAACTCTTGGGTACTCAAATTTTTATGGGTAGCTAAGTGATCTTGGTTTCTTACGATTGCATTTTGGAGGAGCTGGAGTAGGTTGCTTCACCGTTAGCTAGTTATTATCTTATTTCACTGTGTTTGTGTATGATCTGTGTATTTTGTATGGGCAGGTAGTTATAACTATCCAGTTGAAGGTTGTAATGTAATGACTCTGATGTATCGTTATTATGGAAATGAAGATGTATGACTTTATGTTATCTATTATATATTATTCTGTTGCATTGTGAGATTCGATGATTCTGTAGTTTCTTCTTATCTTCCATTTTCTTTTACTCCTAATAGCTCGTCTTTCAAAGTAAGAAAGGCGATTCATTACACAACCAGAGCTTGTCTCGAATATTCTTGGACACTCGCGAAGATTTCTCCCCATCAAAGAAAGAACACCCAAAGAGTGAGGAGTATTATGTTTATCATTTAGTGAATGGGCATGAGATGGACACATGCCGAAAGCTTTCTTACGAGATTGATAAGTTTATACAAAAAGGGAAGTTAACCAAATTTATTAAACATTAGCTTGAATATTTAGTTTCAAAATTATTTACTTTGTTTCGTTTTTATGATTCTAGGGGAATCACTTATAACACTTTCCTAATGAATGCATATGGCGCTTTTCTACAAAAATGAGGTTGCAAGAGAAATCCTTTTTATCAAACTCCCAGAATCAAATGGAAGATACCAATTTTATTAAAATACTACTTTCGATTACAACCTCTTTTGCTAAAGTTTCAACTCTAAAGGACACCCCATGGTTTCATATTTCTTGAAACTTAATCAATAGGTGTTGGTATTTACGGTATCTCATTTGTTATGTCCTCTCCTTTTAAGAACTCTTGCATATCATACTTGCATTAGGATTTAAGGACTGAAACTCTCCATTGATTTAACGAGATCAATGAAGAGTTTCATTTTCCTAAAATACATATATATATATATATATATGTATGTATATATATAATAAAAGAATATTGATTCCATCAATAATCTTCTTTCTCAAACTTGGATCAAACTTTATGTTGAACATTGTGATTTAAAAACTGTGTGATTTCAAAAGCCTTTACAAAATGGTCCGAAAGAATTCTTTTCAAAAGATTCATATTTCCCTTTTTCCAAGTTAGAACTAGCTTTCTGTATGGCCGTTAACTTAAAATAGATTTTGACGGCCAACGCCCGCCAAAAGAGATTGTAGATGCCGATACCCGCTTAAAGTGGTTGTAGACGGCCGATGTATGCCAAAAGTGGCTATAGATTTGGGCCCAACGATAAGTGTTAGACCTTGTCGTAAGAGCACCCCCATAGTGATGCACTACAAAGTGTAAGGCCATCTCACTCGGGTTTAAAAAGATGTCGAAAAGTAGAATGCATGCTGATAATGAGTCATGGTCAAGTAGTACCATGCACTGGGTAGATTCCCAGTTAAATTAGAATATTGGGTAGATTCCCAATAATAGCGAGCCATGGTCAAGTAGTATCATGCGTTTGGTAGATTTCCAATTAGATTAGAATATTAGGTAGATTCCCAATAATAGCAAGCCATGGTCAAGTAGTACCATGCGCTGGGTAGATTCCTAGTTAGATTAGAATGTTAGGTAGATTTCCAATGATAGTGAGTCATGGACGAGAATTTCCATGCTTTGGGGAGATTCCTAGTTAGATTAGAATGTTGGGTAGATTCCCAATACAGATAGAGTATTACGGAAAAGTTCCTAAGTTAAGGCATCGAGTGGATTCTTGGTAACCCAAAAAGAGGTAAAGGTAAACATAGAATCATAACCAGACGAAACTCTTGAGTGTGCCACTAGGTTAGCTTCGGACAAGGATCCGATGACAAAATTATATTGGGTCCGAACCTTGTTTTGAAGAAAGCATACTGAGGGCAAAAGATATCTCATAAAAGGATGATTCTAAAAGCACACTTAAGCAAAGTGACAGCATAAGAAATGAAGTCGAAGAGAATAAAGTTCCTTTACGTATATTTTGTCCAATAAAGTGTTACAAAGCATAAGCCGAGAAGGACGCTTAATTTAATAAAGATATAATATTACAAAGACTAGATAAAAAAATCGAGAGCATCGGTGGATAAAATGTAAAAGTGAAAGAGGAGATCCTCCCCCAAATGAGCAAGTCGAGTTAACAAGATAGTGCTCTTCAAAAACAACCTCGGTTTTATAGTCTCAGAAGGAATTCATTAGCAACAAGCCACTTCCTCCTTCTCCTCTACCAGGGTCTCAACTTCATCCACCACCATGGCCTTGGTTTCTTTTTCCTTCTCACGTTCCTCCCACCTCTTAGCAAAACTAACCTCTACTATGGCAGCGTTGTTCGCAGGTTAAGCTAAAGAGAAAGGCATGTTCTAATCTCAACTTCATCCACCACCATGGCCTTGGTTTCCTTTTCCTTCTCACGTTCCTCACACCTCTTAGCAAAACTAAACTCTACTGTGGCAGCGTTGTTCCCAGGTTAAGCTAAAGAGAAAGGCATGTTCTAATCTCAATGGTGAGCATAAGCAACATCTTTTCCTCCCAACATTTAAAAAGGATGGTGATTTCATCTCTTGAGGTCAGATATCGTTTTGAGCTTATTCCTCTCTAAAGTAAGGCGGCTGCTAATTTTTAGACCTAGCTTTGTCCTAAGAAAATTTCTCTTAATCTCAAAGGTCTTAAGGGTTAATTTTAGCTTTTAAAGTTCAGCTACCTTGTCCTTATAAGAATGGAAAATAGAAGCATAGTCTTGCTGAGTTTTTGAGCAGTTTAGGCAGTACTTCCTAAGGAACATCGACTTAAGATTAGCAAAGGGAGAAGATGGGAAATAAAGAAGAACTACATATCGGCTACTCTAGTTTGTATATCATATGAAAGTCATCCAGTATAAGGTTGGATGAAAATTTAAGTATTAAACAGTCATCAAGAAAGTTTCAGTCAAATTTTTTATACAAGCCAAAATTTATATTACAAGGACAGGCTACGGAATGTTTTCTTCATTAAGCATATCATCAGAATGATCCTCTCGTACCTCCTTGTCAGAAGAAGATGCTTCCTCCTCCTGCTCTACCAGGGTCTTGGCTTCATCCACCACCATAGCTTCGGTTTCTTTTTCCTTCTCACGTTCCTCATACCTCTTAGCAAAGTTATCCTCTACTATGGCAGCCTTGTTCTTAAGATAAGCTAAAGAGAAAGTTATGTTCTGATCTCGATGGTGAGCATAAGCATCAAATAACTTTAAAAGCCTGTCTGCTGGCCTTCCTCTTATGCTCGTCTCTAGAAATATAATGTTCTTTATCAACCACCCCGGCCTCGACTTTCTTCGATCTCTTATCTCTTTCCTTCAAGGCTTTCCGAAAGTCTCAATCTTACAATCCCTCATTCCACCAATTCTACATGATTCCTCTACTTAAGCATTCACCACTCAAATTTTAGCTTTCAATTCCGCAAACTTCTTTTTCGTCGCTCGACAGCAGCCACTGTCTCCTCCATTTTTAGCCACCCATGCTGAAGAGCAGATATTTCCGCTATAGTCTAGATAGAAGTAAACAGAGTAAGGACACATATTGAAATCATAAGCTAACACACAAAAAATTACTTTGATGCTCTCCCCCAGGCTGTACTCAATTGCTTTTCGAATTTCTAAGGCAAAGGTTGGAGGTCTAGCATGTGCTTTAGTGATGGAATAAAGATAGTCTTCAAAAGAGGCTCTTGTAATCTCAATCGCTTGCTTGTTTTTCTCGGCAAGAGGATCAGAATCCTTCCTCTTAAAGCTTTCGATTTGGGAAGACCATAAAATCTTTTTCTTCTTCGAGCCAAGAGTATCTTTGTCAGAAAGCAACAAGCTAAATCTTTTCTTGGTCCCCTTTCCCTTATCTGGGAAGTTGGCCTTCTTAGAAGAGGAAGTCACTGCAACGAGAAGAAAAGGATAAGGTTAAAATCAAAATTAAAATTAAGTTGTATTAAGAGTCTAAAATAAACTAATATAATGGTTAAAGGGTAAAACCGCTGGTCTCACTTTCCTCGGATTTGGATCTGATTTCCTCTCCACTATCAATGACTATGGTAGATGTTGTCTCGTACTTCTTGAAAGGTTATAGTCCGGCAAACGCAGCAGAAGAAAGGTGCAAACCTCGAGCTTTCAGTTTGCCTTCCGTAAGAACCAAGTGTCAGTATCAATGTAAGGAATGAATCTTCATAACTTCCTTATACATATCCTTATATTAATTGGTGAAAGCTGTGTTAACACTCTTCTTAGGTCTCATTGTCTGAGATTTAATAAAATAAGGAAACACAACCTAGAATACAGGTAAGGCTAAAAGAAGGTGAAAAATCCAAGAATGTACTAGCATTATTGAAAGAAGTGGCTATTCGATCGGAAGAAGCCTTAACAAAGAACCACAACGCGGTGTTATTTTGCTAAATAGATCCTATAAGGCATATGGCTATAAAAATTTGAGGAAATACATGGGAAAGTCCCCAAGGGATTTAGATTCCAGCGGTTGAACATGTAATTAACTTCAGAAACAGATATATCCCAATAGCTTTTTTAATTCAAAGTACATAATCATCAATGTAGATAAGGTTGAATAAGAAGTAGCCAAAAGTTGAAAGGGAATGATGCGGTAGAATTCCAAAACATCGACAAACAAAGGGGCAAGAGGCAAGAAGATCTCGTGTTCTAAATGCTCTATAGACCATATAAAATACCCCGCTAAAGGATTGCTAAAATGCATCCTGGGGCCAGGAGCGATCGTCTCAATTCCTGTAATCCCGTAAGACAACAAAATTTCGTCGAGGTCTTGCAGAACTTTGATCGGAGCATCCATTTCCGACCTAAGGAAGGGGAGGAATTAGGTGTCTAATTATTAAAAGAAAATTGACATTACCCCAAAATAAGAATTATGCAGGTTAAAACCTACGTCTAATTCTTGATTAAGCAGTAAAAGGAGGAGTATCGATGATGATATGTGTAATCTTAACAAGAATAAAAAGAAATTTTTGAGAAGGACTTACTGATTTAAGAGTAGATATCAGAAGACGAATTAGAGAGAGCTTGAAAATATCAATGGTGGTTTTATGATTTGAACAGATGAAAAGAGGAGAGAAAAGGGGAAAGAGTATTTATGCTAAAAAGGGATGGCACAGATTTAGAAGAGAAAAGCTATCCATCGCGAATATAGTTTTATAGGTGTACAAAAGAAGAATATCAAGGGGTCACTCACGCAGGTGCCAGGTCATCCTTATACAGAAAAAGAGAAACGCTTTTTGGCGATAACTAATCAACTGCCAATATCTAGACTCACATTTAATGCAAAAGCAGAGCCCGCCTCTTCAAAGGCCTAGTCCCGAATGATCACTTACGAATTCGTAGTACAAATACAGTTTTGACCTCATGGCCTTGAAGTAGATTTTGCCTTTCGGCACCGTAATAATTTCGCTTATCACTTGGCTTCGATGGCTTCAAGTGATAAGCACGATTTTAAAAAGTTTTGACATCACCGTCTCAAAGTAGACTTTTTCTTTCGGCACCGTAATAATTTCGCTTATCACTTAGCCTAGATGATTTCAAGCGACAGACACGATTTCAAAAAGTTTTGGCTCAGCACCGTAATAATTTCGCTTACCACTTAACCTGGATGGCTTCAACTGACAAGCACAATTTCAAAAAGTTTTGACCTCACGGTCTCGAAGTAGATTTTTCCTTTCGACGCCGTAATAATCTCGCTTGCCACTTAGCTTAGATGGCTTCAAGTGACAAGCATGCTTTGAAAAGTTTAGACCTCGTTGGTCTGGCCGAAACAATGCTTTCCAACCCAAAAGTTAATTTCAAGCAAAATAGCCCAGTTTTCTTATAACAACAAGCAAATATAGGCATTATACCGCCACTAATAGTTTTCAAACCCTATTCCTATTTAAGACCGGATCTAGATGACTACAGTATGATATTGAGGTATTTTCGCCTCTAGGCACCAGTTTCAATTCCAAAAAGCCTCTAAGCAAAGATAAATTCCAAATTAATTTCAAAACCCTCTAACAAGGTTAGATCTTTATAACTTGTCTAGAAAAAGTAGTATTTTTGAAAGTTCTCATGATGTTACTTTGGCCGAAAACTTATGGTCAACTTTTATGATGATAACGGAACAAACAAGCCAAGTAACAAACTTGAAATGATATTATTCTTTCCAAAGTCCACCTTATATCAACACCATAATTTCTACCAAGTATAAGTTAAGAATATGTGAAAAGAAGGTTTCTTGGCTTGTAATTCCAAGACCCATTGTTTAATTTCCAACGAGAGCATAAGTACGGAACTCAGTACACGAGAGCATGTGATCCGAGAGCATGAATCAAAGGGTCAACCAAGGTCAAGATCGTTATTCAGCTGAAACAAGAAGTTTAATCGAGGGTAGCAGTTGCCGAAACCAAAAGCCTTTCAACAAGTATCAACAATCAACTGCTCAGCTAGCCTCAGATCGAGATCAACGGTTAGAATAAACGAAAAGAATTGAAGAAGCTATATATTAAACCGTCACGTCAGCAATCCATGTCAAAATGTAATCAACCATATCATAGCGATCGTTCAAAGCTAAGCCGTACATAGCAAGCCAAGTCATCAATCCAAAAAAAGCCTCTCCACTAATGGTTTTACGGCATATTGGCTATAAATAGACGTCAATCCTAAGGCACAAGGAATCTTTTGGCACAAAAAATAACTGACATAAAATCATACTGTACTTTCCTACATTAAAGCTCTATTCACAAACTCATTAATGGCGGAAATGCCTAGGTTTAATGTAATAAGCATCACGACTATATAAAAGTGACTAAATAAGAAAAGTACAGTGGACGTAGTGACTTTCGGTCCGAACCACTATAAAAGTCTCGATGTTATTTATCTTTCGTACTTTACCTCCTCTACATATGTTATTATTACCCTATGGCTCAACATCTCATGCTCAAAACTTCCGTAAACTTTTAGCCGGGTCTAATATTTCAGTCAGCTTTCGAAGATACACCTTCGGAACTTGGAGTGTTGGCATAGACGAAAATTTACACTAGCGGACGTTAAACGGATGTGTCATTGCACGCTGCTTCCTATAAAAGCACTACTTTCTATACTTTTTACATTGTATTTGGAATTTTTGTGTTGAATCTTTCTATTTATTAATAAAGACACGGATATTATCTGGGAGTTTTTCAGCAAATATCCATGCTTATTCCTCGGCAGTCCGCTTTTATAAATAAAAAATGTGCTCATCACGTTACCATTTTCATATATTATATGTGATTTTTTTATAGATACCCACGTATTTACATTCATTTCACTGCAAGTCTGCAAAGGATGAACATATAACTTTATGTATGAAGTTACCGACTGACCCATTGGGAAAACATCCGTCTCTACTCTCCGTAATAATCTCTAAACAAAATAACTTATGAAATATTCTTGTTAGAGCAATATGATTCTGTATCACAACTAGGCCTGTTATGGAGCGAGATCGGTCCCGGTGTTATAAAATTTGAACTCGCGTCTGATTAAAATAACTAAAAACTGAGCCCGCCTCGAATCCGCAGTCTATTTCGAACCAATATCTGAGCCCGGTCCATCAAGCTTTTTAAACCTATTAAGTAATACTTATGCACTTAACTCAGAATATTAATGTTAAAAACATATTTTAAAATTGATACGTTGGTAAAATTTATATGTAAACAATGTTAATATATAAATCGAACGGTGGTGTAGTCAAATTTACAAAAGAAGCATGTAAAAATATCTACATGTAAACAAACAAAATGGCAAGCAAACATCATACACAATCATGTTTTGATACGACGGAAAACTAATAATCGGATTGGGCCCTAACCGGGTCAGGTTTTGATGAAACTTTACCCGACTATAATAGCAACCGGGTCATATCTGATTTGGGTTTGGATAATAAAAGGCAAAACTCGTGCCCGTATTAATAGAGCGGGTTCGAGCCGAGCTCGGATCGAAACCCGTACCATTGACAAGCCTAATCACAAGTACACCTTCATCTCCAAATTATATTAAAACATTCTCGTATTTACGGTGCGATACAATTAAGATGTAAACTTATGACGCGGATTCGTTTCTCTTTTTCATATACTTGAAATATGTGTATTTTAACAAAGATCGCAAACCATTCATATAACCTAGCAATTTAAAGATAAAATGTTGTTCTGGAAAACAGCTGTAGAAGTCAAATACACTGTGCCGAGGAAAGAAACAACAAAAGGTCGTAAACAAGTTGGTAAAAATGCATCGAGATGGATATGATAAAGTTGAGGCTAAGCGTGGAAACGACTCCAGGTCATGGCGGCCTCTTAATCAATTCAGATGATTAATCAAAGATAACATCAACTGTCGATCAGGATATGGTACTTAAGTCATTTAATGGCATTAAATGCACGCAGACGTCAACAATTTTAGTCGTCCAACCTATCATCTGAATTGATTAAGAGGCCATGACCTGGAGTCGTTTCCACACTTAGCCGTTAAATGACTTAACTACAATATCCTGATCGACAGTTGATGTTATCATTGATTAATTAATTGGACGGGCTGCTGCTATTGCCTATCCAATGGTGAACAGTATGACTAGATGCGTGTTTCTCTTCTAATCCTTGTCGTCATCAACTTTAACTTATAATCAAATTTTGATTCGTTGGTTGCACTTTTATGTTAATTCTCAGCTGAAATTTAATCTTGTGCTTCTCTCTAAGTCTGTCAACGGGTCGGATTCAGTTCGGAAATCTTAAAATCTCAACCCGAGCCAGATTACAATGATCAAAAGCCAAATCCGATCTGAACCCACTGAGTATTTTAAAATTTACCTGAGCCCGTCCATCGGGCTTTTCAAGTCCTCTGAGTAATACCTGTATAGCGAACTCATAATATTTATGTTAAAATCACACTTTAAATTTACATTTTTTGTAAACAAAGTTAACATACAATTTGGATAGTGATGCGGTCAAATTTTTCTTCTTTTTAAAAGTGAGTAAACAAAGTTTGACCCAAAACCCAAAGATAAACGGGTGGATAATATTACCCAATCGCTTTTACACGCCATAACCCTAACAATATTAGTGTTCACATACACAATTCGATCATGACTTCTCCTAAAAAACCTATTCAGCCAAAAATGGCGACGGTAACTAAAAAATCAACTACTTTCTTTACACTATCCTTTCTCCTTTGCTCCACTACTTTCGCCTCTCTGCCAGTATGAAAGGCACTCGTTGAATTTGTTTCTCATGCCTCCAATTTCAACATTCGAGATGCCATTATTTGTAGACATTGAGAAATTAATATATCTATTGTTATTACACCCCCAAATCTATTAACTTGCTCCAATCTGAGTAGTCCGTTGATGATTACTCGATCACTGGTGCATTAAAATGGGATAATCGATTTCTGGATTAGATCTGTCTTGATGGTTTAGGTAATTAGATACCCACTTAACCCCCAAGGTAGTGCAGTGGTTTGGACATGCGGCGCTCACCTTAAAAGTCGAGGGTTCAATCTCCATCAACTACATATCCTTGTGATTTATCTGAAGTATGTGTTGTGGGTTCGGTGCATACTTCCTTAGAGTTTACAAGCAAAGCTTGGTTCTCTAGGTCTTCAAAAAAAAAATTAGATACCCACTTTGTTCCATTGTGCTTAGGCGTTCCTGTCCAACATGCTTTGCTCTCATTTGGTAAAGATAGTTCTCTACATGCTTGCTACCGACTTCTCTATCCCACCATTCAGATAAGTATTTGAAACCGGTTTGATTCTTAACTCTTTTCTTTGACTTTAGTAAGATGATTTTACTCTCTGTATCGATTAGCATCCATTCATCTTTGTTATTTACTTAGATTTGCTTTATTGTGCACTCTGCTATTTCTTTCGTTCCAAATAGGATAAACTGTAATGGTTAGCATGACATGGGCTAAATCATTCTCTAGAGATTTTGTGCTGAAATTATCCATGATATGTTGTATTGCTTGTTTTAGATTCATGCTGCCATTATGTTTAATTCTCGGAATTTTTTGAATACGGTTCCAAATATAAAATGAATACCTGCACTTAAAAAAATGATCAGTTTAAATTACATAGTGGACATTGTAAATTATCTGTTTTGCCCCATTTGTTTGTCCTGTCCCTTGTTGGCAACCTGCTGTTAATTGCAAAGTGTGTGCAAATTGGCATTTTTGGATTGTTTACTCTATTCGGTATGCATTCATACCACTCTACTGTAGGTTGTTTGCTTCTAATATAGTGATAATGGATCACCTTGCCTAATATCATTATTACTTTTTATAAAGCCCTCTGGTTTTCCTTACATCAGCATAGAGAATGTTGGCGTATTTATGCATTCATAAACTAAATCACAAAATTTATTGGGAAAACCCATATTTTGCATTATGTAGTATATGGACCTTCTATTCACTTTATTATATGCTTTTTGCAAAATCTATATTTAAACAAACATTGACCCCTTTTTTATTGAAGTTTCTAACCATTTCATGAGCTAATAGGGAATTTTCATGTAACGACCCGCTATTTTGGACCACTCGCATCCGCACATGTCGGACTTGAATAATTCAAAATACCGAATTGTTAATTTAATTTGGAAAAACTGAGATATACAGTAAATAAATAAAATCACAGATCACAGACACAGAGTAATAAATGCAGCGGAAATAAAAGATAGTAGTTCATGAAGCTACTATATACATATCAGAGTTAAATAAGGTACAGCAGATGTCTCGAATACAATAGTCAAATACAAAAATCAGAATACAATCACTGTAATCAATTGGATATCTGAAAGCAGGATAGATAGCTGGATCTCCAAGCGAAGCTCCAACTCCAAAGGTGAGTCTCGAATACTGTATCACTCAGTCCGACCCGAGCGTAAAGCAAAACACAAAACACTCGAGTAAGGATTAACATTCTTATATCAATAAATCCAACTCAAGTGAAATAGCAACTGAAATACAAATAACTCAAAGGATGTTTGGAATAACCATCCTTTAAGGATCCGTTAAACTATCTACTATGTAGTAGTGTACGCTAGATAAATAATGCCTATCAGTAATATAAAGTATCAAAATAGTGTTAAGGCGTTACCGTTATCCCCCTTAACACATTTTATATAAGCGTTATAGTCTATACAGCACTGTAAACTCCACCGTAAACTCCACCGTAAACTAGTGGGATATCAGGGAGTACTCCATAGGTATAACACAAAACAAATCGTAGTGGTCGCGTATAAAGGGATACAAGTATGACAAGGCACATGAGGCAATACCCAAGGTAGTGAAACTACCGTTTGCCTGATCCGGACTGGTGAAAACGCATCGCCGCAGCGATCGCAAACACTGCGAAACAACACTCCTAAAATTTCGAGGGTGCACCAATCGATAACAAGTAATGAGTAGTTTAAGAAGAAGTGTGTTCGCTTGAGGTAGCTAACCCCATTTGGCCCGGCACGGCTCCTGTTTTAGTCATTTCCAATTTGACACAAGTGTCAAGGCTATCCATTATCGTTCTCTTTCTTCAGTCATCACGTACATTATTCCAACCACTTCATTCTGGATCACACTCCGCGTATAGTTATTAAAGTGGTTTTCGGTTTAGACAGTGAGTATGTCCCTAGCCGATTCCGGTCTCTTTAATAACTTTCGTAATTATTACACCGATTGGTCGTTTAATATATTTCAAAACAGAATCAATTTCAATTTCAATTAGAATTTATAAATCAACATTTCATTTGTCTTTCTAAATCAATTTCCATAATTTACGTTTCAAAACTTCCACATTCATAATTTCTAAGCTTATACTTCAATTTCAATTTCTATTTAAAACAATTCAAATATTGATTCAAGTTCGTATATCAGTTTCATTCTGAATCATTTAAATTAATTTAATTTTCAAATCAATTTCACTTCATTTATCGATTTCATTCAATATTCGTTAAGTAAATTTATCATTCAAACAATTTCTATTTAATTTCCAATTCACTAAATCAATTACTTAAGTTCAACTTCATTGTATCAAAACTTACAAATTTGAATTAAATTAAATTCATCAAATCAATTCTTTAAATTATAATAAGTCTTACATCAATTTCAATAAATCACATTTTTATTTCTTGTTAAAGAAAATTCAATTTCACTTATTTATTTACTTAGTTACAATTTCAAAGCTCAATTAATAAAGAACTAAATATCATTAATTCAAGAGGTTCAATTTTATTTAACTATTAAATAATTCAATTTTATTTAATTATTAAATAATTTTCAAAACTTAATTATTAAATAATTTCAACTTAATTATTAAATAATTTTAAACTTAATTATTAATAATTCCAATTTTAAAAACAACATTCTTTCATCAACTACTATGTAAATATTTTGATTCAGATTATTAAATATTAACATTTTCCTTCCATAAAAGTTCAAATTCCAACTTCATTTCAAAACCTTATTATTTATCCAAATAAAATATTTATTTTATTTTTAAATCAAATTATTGACCAATCGGGTTTTATTTAATTCTCTATCCTAGGTCAAAGTTTAAATTGGGTATTTATCATCTCAACCCGATTCCATTTCAATTCACTAATCAAAGCATAACAAAGGGAACTTGCAGTGTGATAACAGAGATGGTGTCAAAGTAAATAAATAAGCAATAACAACAATCAATAACAATCCGATAATCAATTCAAATAATCCTGAAATAACCGTATTAATTCATATTGTTGTTTGTGCAATTAATATAATTATTTCTAGAATCTACACTATCATTTCACGTAGATTAAAGATTATTACACTAATACTTATACGGTTCTTCACTTGATATCTATTGTTCAATTTCAAACTTCATCAATTCATACACATACATTTAAATGGTTCAAGGTGTGGTCAACACTATTTCTACGTGTCAATTTATTTAACATTTAAAAGGGGTCATATTATGCAAATGTCATCAATCAAATTAACACATATATCAAATCTAATTATCCTACGTCAATTTCAATTTCAAATTATTTATCACTTACAACATTAACAAATTTAACGTCCAATGTAAACATCAAACAATCAATCATTTAACAACCAAACTGGATTATCATTGTATATATAACAGATAATGGTGTCAGATGTCACAGGTGAACTGATACAGGTAATAGTATATATAACAGTGTAATTAACTAACAGCAGCATATTTCAATTGTCGTTTCAATTGAAATCAAATTTAATAAATAAAAGAACATTAATCGTGAGTGATTGCTCACCTTTCGAGGCTGGAGATGAAAGAGAAGATGACATGGATACGCACACTGATACAGACATAGAAATTGAGTTACGAATCCAAGCAAAGCAAATCGACACGAATTAGACGGACAAAGCTGAAAGTAGAAATTGATGAACAAATTTGAGTCATTCTGATAGAGATAGAATATATATATATATATATTATTTTCTATGAAATTAATAGCAAATTTAAGACGAATATAAAATAAAATATATATAGATAAAATTTAAAGACATTGTTTACATATAAACACATATAATAAAGTATTATCATACAAAGTATCGTTTCAAATCAAAAATGTGAACAACTTCTACCACTTATATACTTACAGCCTATATATTTGAATAGTCAAATAAAGAAACAACTTACATAAACTTACATATTTATATATACGAAAAAAGAATATAAATATACACCTTATCTTTTAAACAAAAAAAATTTATATTGCCAAAACATGTATTAACTGTTAAACCATTAGAAATTAAAGCATAAAATAAAGTACAGATCCATAATAGCTTGCAAACAAAGAACAAAAGGAGCTGCTACTTACATTTAAAAAAATGAATCTTACTATAAAGGTATGTACACATTTTAATACTATACTTTACTATTCAACTCCTTTAAACATATAGTGCGAAACAAACAATTAATACAAACAGACACCTGGATATAGATATACATCTATCTTCTGCCAACATATATATACTTGCACAACTAACAACATATGAGTATACTTAGACAAATTAGCCTATAAACTAAGCAATTGGACATTTTAGATTGTTATTAGGAACTGGGTTTTATTTGGATTTAAAAGACACTTTTGTTGTACCAACATTTAGACGGAATTTGGTTTCTATTTCTGTGTTGGACAAATTTGGATATTGTTGTTCATTTGGAAACAATCAGTTTACTTTGTCTTTGAATTCAAATGTTGTTGGAACTGGTTATTTAAATGCATATGACAATCTTTATTTGTTGGAAACAGTTGCATCCTATAATGAAATCTTGCATGTAGAATCACGTGGTACTAAACGTAAATTAAATAAAGAAAATTTAGCATCTTTATGGCATAAGAGCTTAGGTCATATCTCAAAAGGTAGAGTTGAGCGCTTAGTATCTGATGGTATTTTAGAATCTCTTGACTTCACAAACTTTGATGTTTGTGTAGATTGCATCAAGGGAAAACAGACCAAAACTAAGAGATTAGGTGCCAATAGAGCTACAGATGTCTTAGAATTGATTCATACAGATATTTGTGGGCCATTCCCTACGGCATCTTAGAATGGTCAACAATATTTTATATCATTCATAGACGATTACTCACATTATGGGTACCTATATCTCATTCATGAAAAGTCACAATCGCTGGATGTGTTCAAAGCTTATAAAGCTGAAGTTGAGAATCAACTCAACAAAAGGATTAAAAATGTCAGATCTGATCATGGTGGTGAGTACTACGGTCGATATGATGGCTCTGGTGAACAACGTCCAGGACCGTTCGCTAAATTCCTAGAGGAATGCGGTATTGTCCCACAGTACACCATGCCAGGATCACCTAGCATGAATGGTGTTGCTGAAAGACAAAATAGGACTCTTAAGGATATGGTAAGGAGTATGATTGCTCATTCCACCTTACCCGAGTCTCTCTGGGGAGAAGCATTAAAGACAACAGCTTATATTCTTAATAGAGTACCAACTAAAGCATCTGCAAAAACACGTTATGAGCTTTGGACAGGTCGAAAGCCTAGTCTAAAGCACTTTCATATTTGGGGATGTCCAGCTGAGGCAAGGCCTTATAGGCCACATGAAAAGAAGCTGGATTCCAAAACAGTGAGCAGCTACTTTATTGGTTATTCTGAGCATTCTAGGGGCTATAAGTTTTATGATCCCATAGCTAAGAATATTTTTGAGACGGGAAATGCAGTATTCTTTGAGGATATTGAGTTTAGGGCGAGAAATAAAGTTAAAGACATTTCTTTTGAGGAGGATCCAATCAACTTTCGTCATGCCATGAAAAGTTCTAACTCTTAAAAGTGGATGGATGCCATGAATGAGGAGTACAAGTCCATGCAAGACAATAAAGTTTGGGAACTTGTCCCATTACCAGAAGGTGCAAAACCAATTGGTTGTAAATGGATATTTAAAACCAAGAGGGATGCAAAGGGTAATGTGGAGAGGTATAAGGCACGTCTTGTAGCAAAAGGCTATACTCAAAAGGAAGGTATCGATTTTATAGAGACTTTCTCTCCAGTTTCATCGAAAGACTCTTTTAGAATAATTATGACACTTGTTGCTCATTTTGATCTTGAGTTACATTAGATGGATGTTAAGACAGTGTTTCTCAATGGAGACATTGATGAGACAATTTAAATGGTACAACCAGAAAACTTTGTATCGGGAGATCCAAAGAATATGGTTTGCAAATTAACAAAATCCATCTATGAACTTAAGCAAGCTTCTCGTCAATGGTACCACAAATTCCATCAAGTAATCATCTCGTTTGGTTTTGAGACGAATATTGTTGATGATTGTGTGTATCACAAGTTCAGTGGGAGTAAACATATATTCCTGGTTCTATATGTCGATGACATTTTGCTGCCACTAATGATATAGGTTTATTGCACGAAACCAAGAAATTTCTATCAAAACATTTTGAGATGAAAGATCTTGGTGATGCCTCTTTTGTATTAGGTATCCAAATACTTCGAGATCGTTCTCGGGGTATTCTTGGATTATCACAAAAGAGCTATATTGACAAAGTACTTAAAAGGTTTGGCATGCAAGATTGTAGACCAGGAGATACCCCTGTTGCTAAAGGAGATAAATTCAGTCTTAGTCAGTGCCCTAAAAGCAATCTTGAAATTCAAGAAATGCAAAAGATTCCCTATGCTTCAGCTGTTGGGAGTCTAATGTACGCTCAAGTATGTACACGTCCAGATATTGCATACATTGTTGGGATGTTAGGCAGATACTTAAGCAACCCTGGTATAGACCATTGGAAAGCAGCCAAGAGGGTTATGAGGTATCTTCAGAGAACAAAAGATTACATGCTCACTTATAGAAGATCAGGTCATTTGGAGGTCGTAGGGTATTCTGATTCTGATTTTGCTGGATGCCAAGATAGCAGAAAGTCTACATCAGGCTATATTTATCTGTTGGCTGGAGGAGCTATATCCTGGAAAAGTGTTAAGCAAACACTTGTTACTGCTTCCACTATGGAAGCAGAATTTGTAGCATGTTATGAGGCATCAAATCATGGAATATGGCTACGCAACTTTGTCACTGGGCTGCGCATTTTGGAGAATGTAGAAAGACCACTGAAATTATATTGTGATAATAAGTCAGCAGTGTTATATTCTAACAATAATAGAAGCTCAACTAAGTCAAAGCATATTGACATAAAATACTTAGTTGTGAAAGAAAGAGTGCAGAGTGGACATATATCTATAGAACATATTGGAACAAACTTCATGATAGCGGATCCGCTCACAAAAGGTTTACCACCCAAGGTCTTTCATGAGCACATTGCTCATATGGGTGTTGTATTACTTGAGGATGTTATGGTTTAGTGGGAGTTTGTATCATATATGCTATATATATTTGCTTTAAGACATTTATGTGTTTAACTTTCTGATCAGAAGTAAAGTATTCAGTTCATTTACTCTGTTTACTATTTTGATTCTGACCTCACTTAAGATTAAGGAGGACCAATTGAAAACATATTGATCTATGTCATTTAACTATATATATGTGTGTGATCACTGATGGGTTTAGTCATGATTAATGTGACAAAGACCAATGTGATCCTATATAAATATGGTTAATGGACAAGATTGTTAAAGATTACCTTTATTTTATAGCAAATTTTGAGCTCATAAGGTTGTACATTTATAAGGAAACATATGTTGCCCAAGTGGGAGATTGTTGGATTAAAATTATATTATGGGCACATATGTTAAAGTGTATAATGCTATTAAAATTAAGGTATAAAACATTAAGCGGTATTTACAATTTAATGAGGGGCTAAATTGTAAATAAGAAATAACTAATTTTTGTCTGTTATTTAAACGGTTGTGGTCCCCAGAAAACAGTACGTTCTTTATTTTCTTCTTCCCCATCAGAAGAAAAACATCGACATTAAGGATAAACTGCTTTTCTGGAAGATTGCAAACCCATATACAATTGAATCAATGGACTCCGATACGCTTCCGCTAATCTTCGTTTGTTTGTGGTTTTAGTCTCTCTTGAATTGATTAGGGCCAAATTGAATATCTTTCATTTCTAAATCATCAATTTGTATAATCATTTATTGTACTCATATTTTATTCAACAAATTTAATTATTTTATTCCAAATTATTATTATGTTTATTCCACTTAATATATCTTATTACATATATTTAAACCATATAAATTAATTTAAACCATATAAATTTCAATTTAAATTAATTAATATTCAATAATTGGTTTAAATTTAAGGTATTTCCGTAAGTTGATTTAATTTCAATTTATTAATATTTGATACCAAAAGATTCCTTCAAAACAAAATTTTATTTAATTTGTCTCATTTACTATTCATTCAACTAATTATTCTATTTATCTCTATTAACATCTTTTATAATTAAAATTTTAAGTGTATAACATTTATTATAAACACTCAAATTTTATTTATAAAGACATTTTTTATTGTACATTATCCAATTACATTTTAACTTCTGAATAATTTAGGTAAGTTATATTGAAATGAAATTGAGTATTATACAAATAAAATTTTTACAATCCAGTTATTTCAAGTTAAATATTTATCCAAGAATTTTGACTTCAGTTTATAATTGAATACATCTTTAACCTAAAATTTAAGAATTTAAATCTCCGATTTACTTCAAACAATTTAGAGATATATCTATATATTTATATCAAATCAAATTAAATTTTAAAATAAGATACCTATATATATATAAATCAAATTATACTGAAGAAATTCAAATCAATATATTTTTTTTTTCAAAACAAAACCGTAGCAAAGCTACAGAATAGTCTCTCCACTTCGAAACTCAAAAATGAATGTCGATGATGCAGCCGCCATCACCGAAATTATTTTCCAACGACAAAGAGAAGAGAAATGGTTTCAACATTTTAAAATTCTTTGAAAACGATTTATATTCGAAAATATTTTAAATACTATACACTTTAAAACTTTCAAATCAAAGTTTGAAATCACCAGAAATTAAATTCTCAAATTCTTTATTTAAATTCCTTTCAAATCCCAAATCAAATTATAACCAAGTTTCATAAATTCATTTATTTATATTATGCAATAATCAATGGTTTACAAAAAAATAAATGAAAATCAAATATTATTATTTCTGACAACAAATTTATTAACAATTTAGTTTCATAATATAATCATACAAAACTTTATTTTATTTACCAAATTTGAAAACGATATTGTGTCAGTTTGCTCTGCTAAAGTGTTTAGGAAATCCTATCGATAGCGTTGATCAGACGAATCGATCGGAAACCCAAATCAACATCAACAACTCAAACAACACAATATATTTTAAAACATTTTAAATATTAATTTACAAATACACTTCCTCGCTCGACTATATAAGAATAGATTTCAAAGCAAAGATAGGGATTCAAATTTGATGGACTCAAATCAAAGAGAATTTCGATTCGAAGATAAGTTTGAAACAAAGATATGATGATTAAATAACAAAGTAGAAAGATTTGATAAGTTTATATAAATCGTGGGCAACCTTAACCAGGTCGATCGTGACTTCAAGAATAAGATCGATGTAGAATTTCGAGGCAAATCTTCATTCGATCTCAAGAAATAGAATTCAAGTATAGCAGAAGATAGATAGCATCGTAAATCGAGGATACAGAAATCTCCGGTAAATCGATGCCTATTGTAAAGTAGTTTCACCCTTTCACAAATCATATCGTGGAGCTTTGGGATGCTCCAGAATTCAGAAGAATACGAATATTGAGGGACAAGAATGAATTTTCGAAACCGAGGGACGTTCCGAAAATTCAAAGGAAATTCAAATCAAAGATGAAAGATTCAAGCACGAACGAAAGTGATTCTTTAAATACATTTACCCTATATGCTAAGTTTTTCCTAGAGCTACCAAAGCTCTGATACCAACTGTAACGACTCGCAATTTTGGACCACTCGCATCCGCACATGTCGAACTTGAATAATTCAAAATACCGAATTGTTAATTTAATTTGGCAAAACTGAGATATATAGTAAATAAATAAAATCACAGATCACAGACACAGAGTAATAAATGCAGCGGAAATAAAAGATAGTAGTTCATAAAGCTACTATATACATATCAGAGTTAAATAAGGTACAACAGATGTCTCGAATACAATAGTCAAATACAAAAATCAGAATACAATCACTGGAATCAACTGGATATCTGAAAGCTGGATAGATAGCTGGATCTCCAAGCGAAGCTCCAACTCCAAAGGTGAGTCTCGAATACTATATCACTCAGTCTAACCCGAGCGTAAAGCAAAACACAAAACACTCGAGTCAGGATTAACATTCTTATATCAATAAATCCAACTCAAGTGAAATAGCAACTGAAATACAAATAACTCAAAGGATGTTTGGAATAACCATCCTTTAAGGATCTGTTAAACTATCTACTATGTAGTAGTGTACGCTAGATAAATAATGCCTATCAGTAATATAAAGTATCAAAATAGTGTTAAGGCGTTACCATTATCCCCCTTAACACATTTTATATAAGCGTTATAGTCTATACAACACTGTAAACTCCACCGTAAACTAGTGGGATATCAGGGAGTACTCCATAGGTATAACGCAAAACAAATCGTAGTGGTCGCGTATAAAGGGATACAAGTATGACAAGGCACATGAGGCAATACCCAAGGTAGTGAAACTGCCGTTTGCCTGATCTGGACTGGTGAAAATGCATCGCCGCAGCGATCGCAAACACCGCGAAACAACACTCCCAAAATTTCAAGGGTGCACCAATCGATAACAAGTAATGAGTAGTTTATGAAGAAGTGTGTTCGCTCGAGGTAGCTAACCCCATTTGGCCCGGCATGGCTCCTGTTTTAGTCATTTCCAATTTGACACAAGTGTCAAGGCTATCCATTATCGTTCTCTTTATTCAGTCATCACGTACATCATTCCAACCACTTCATTCTGGATCACACTCCGCGTATAGTTATTAAAGTGGTTTTCGGTTTAGACAGTGAGTATGTCCCTAGCCGATTCCGGTCTCTTTAATAACTTTCGTAATTATTACACCGATTGGTCGTTTAATATATTTCAAAACAGAATCAATTTCAATTTCAATTAGAATTTATAAATCAACATTTCATTTGTCTTTCTAAATCAATTTCCATAATTTACGTTTCAAAACTTCCACATTCATAATTTCAAAATCTTATACTTCAATTTCTATTTCTATTTAAAACAATTCAAATATTGATTCAAGTTCGTATATCAGTTTCATTCCGAATCATTTAAATTAATTTAATTAAACATTCAAATCAATTTAACTTCATTTATCGATTTCATTCAATATTCGTTAAGTAAATTTATCATTCAAACAATTTCTATTTAATTTCCAATTCACTAAATCAATTACTTAAGTTCAACTTCATTATATCAAAACTTACAAATTTGAATTAAATTAAATTCATCAAATCAATTCTTTAAATTATAACAAGTCTTACATCAATTTCAATAAATCACATTTTTATTTCTTATTAAAGAAAATTCAATTTCACTTATTTATTTACTTAGTTACAATTTCATAGCTCAATTAACAAAGAACTAAATTTCATTAATTCAAGAGGTTCAATTTTATTTAACTATTAAATAATTCAATTTTATTTAATTATTAAATAATTTTCAAAACTTAATTATTAAATAATTTCAACTTAATTATTAAATAATTTTAAACTTAATTATTAATAATTACAATTTTAAAAACAACATTCTTTCATCAACTAATATGTAAATATTTTGATTCAGATTATTAAATATTAACCTTTTCCTTCCATAAAAGTTCAAATTCCAACTTCATTTCAAAACCTTATTATTTATCCAAATAAAATCTTTATTTTATTTTTAAATCAAATTATTGACTAATCAGGTTTTATTTAATTCTCTATCCTAGGTCAAAGTTTAAATTGGGTATTTATCATTTCAACCCGATTCCATTTCAATTCACTAATCAAAGCATAGCAAAGGGAACTTGCAGTGTGATAACAGGGATGGTGTCAAAGTAAATAAACAAGCAATAACAACAATCAATAACAATCCGATAATCAATTCAAATAATCCCGAAATAACCGTATTAATTCACATTGTTGTTTGTGCAATTAATATAATTATTTCTAGAATCTACACTATCATTTCACGTAGATTAAAGATTATTACACTAATATTTATACGGTTCTTCACTTGATATCTATTGTTCAATTTCAAACTTCATCAATTCATACACATACATTTAAATGGTCCAAGGTGTGGTCAACACTATTTCTACGTGTCAATTTATTTACATTTAAAAGGGGTCATATTATGCAAATGTCATCAATCAAATTAACACATATATCAAATCTAACTATCCTACATCAATTTCAATTTCAAATTATTTATCACCTACAAAATTAACAAATTTAACGTCAAATGTAAACATCAAACAATCAATCATTTAACAAACAAACTGGATTATCATTGTATATATAACAGATAATGGTGTCATATGTCACAGGTGAACTGATACAGGTAAAAGCATATATAACAGTGTAATTAACTAACAACAGCATATTTCAATTGTCGTTTCAATTGAAATCAAATTTAATAAATAAAAGAACATTAATCGTGAGTGATTGCTCACCTTTCGAGGCTAGAGATGAAAGAGAAGATGACACGGATACGCACACTGATACAGACATAGAAATTGAGTTACGAATCCAAGCAAAGCAATTCGGCACGAATTAGACGGACAAAGCTGAAAGTAGAAATTGATGAACAAATTTGAGTCATTCTGATAGAGACAGAATATATATATATATATATATATATATTATTTTCTATGAAATTAATAGCAAATTTAAGACGAATATAAAATAAAATATATATAGATAAAATTGAAAGACATTGTTTACATTTATACACATATAATAAAGTATTATCATACAAAGTATCTGTTATCCCGCCTTTTGGCAAGGCCGTGATACCAAGAACTTGACTAGAAACCAATGACAGTTCGTCTTGGAGATCGATTATACGCAGGCTCACTATGGATATCGACGAATTTTTTTTGAGTCCGGATCGGGCTACAATTGATATGACATGACAAGCAAAGCTATGGGAGCCAACATTCGGAATTTCAAGTCAATCGGAGTTCATATGCTCCAGATATTGATGGATCACGGCTGAGAAATTCAAACTTGCATCGATCATATCTCGAGATCTTCAAGTCCAAATGCCACCAAATTTGGACAGTAGCTTACTGGCAACCTAAGGAATGCCCATGCCAAATTTTAGCTCGATCGGAGCAAATCTTGATCGATTCGAACCAAGGGTCGAATCGATATGGACCAACTTGAATCGATCATATCTCGAGATCTACAAGTCCAAATGCCACCAAATTTGGACAGTAGCTTACTGGCAACCTAAGGAATGTCCACGCCAAATTTCAGCTCGATCGGAGCAATTCTTGATCGATTCGAACCAAGGGTCGAATCGATATGGACCAACTTGCATCGATAATATCTCGAGATCTACAAGTCCAAATGCTATGAAATTTTCAGAGTAGCTTACTGGAAACCTAAGGAATGTCCATGCCAAATTTCAGCTCAATCGGAGCAAATCTTGATCGATTCGAAGCAAGGGTCGAATCGATATGGGCCAACTTGCATCGATCATATCTCGAGATCTACAACTCCAAATGCTATGAAATTTGGACAGGAGCTAACTGGAAACCTAAGGAATGACCATGCCAAATTTCAGCTCAATCGGAGCAAATCTTGATCGATTCGAAGCAAGGGTCGAATCGATCCCAAAGTGGGCCCGGATTTCCAAAGAGCGGGCATGTGGGCCCCCTCACGCGCCAGAACTGGTCTCCCCTCAATTTAGGCAAAATATCATCCTCCTACACCTATAAATAGAGCCCCTGGTCATTCAGAAAAGGGGTCGGAGAATTCTAAGAGCTAAAGAGCGCTCAGACTCTGCCAGATTTACTCTAAATCACCACTGCTGCTTTAGTTTCAGACTTAGCTTTGAAAATCAGTTGTATTACAGTATAAGAAATTGTAATCTTCAAGTATCGAGCAATAAAATCATCAAACTTCATAGTGGATGTAGGCGAAACGCCGAACCACTCTAAATCGCTGTCTTCTGTGCAATTTACTTTCTGTTATTTGGAGTTTTTGTTAGATAATCCTCAGTCTTAATTTTCCTTCTTCACTTTTATCTCTTCAAAAACTTCCGAAGAGTGTTGTGCCCATTTTTGGTACAAACAGTATCGTTTCAAATCAAAAATGTGAACAACTTCTACCACTTATATACTTACAGCCTATATATTTGAATAGTCAAATAAAGAAACAACTTACATAAACTTACATATTTATATATACGAAAAAAGAATATAAACATACACCTTATCTTTTAAACAAAAAAAAATTATATTGCCAAAACATGTATTAACTGTTAAACCATAAGAAATTAAAGTATAAAATAAAGTACAGATCCATAACAGCTTGCAAACAAAGAACAAAAGGAGCTGCTACTTACATTTTTTTTTAAAAAAGAATCTTATTATAAAGATATGTACACATTTTAATACAATACTTTACTATTCAACTCCTTTAAACATATAGTGCGAAATAAACAATCAATACAAACAGACACCTAGATATAGATATACATCTATCTTCTGCCAACATATATATACTTGCACAACTAACAACATATGAGTATACTTAGACAAATTAGCCTATAAACTAAGCTTATATACACAAAACTCTACAGATAACAACTAACCATATATAATGTATAAATATAGTACCTTCATTTATAAGCCATAGAAAAGAAGACCGAGCAACAAAATAGGAGAGATAAATGGAACTCGGGTAGGCTAGCTTGAGAAGCTCAGTGGAGATGAAGCTGCGGCACTGGCGTGGGAAGACGAGGCCGAGCCTAGAATGTGGTGAGAGGTGATGGCTGCATTGGCTCATAGGTGGATGGGAGGATGAAACAAGGCGGAGGATGCACAAGGCTTGAGGCGACAGGGAGGTGGTTGTGGAACGGAGATGGAGGGAAGGAGGAGACGGGCTCGAAAATGGTGGCACGCGCGGGAGAGAGAGAGGAGGGAAGAGGCTCGGCTAGCAGTGAGGAGGGTGGCCAATCTCGGTTGTTGTGGCGATGGGCGGTTCAGGGTGGAGGCTAGGCGAAGAGTTGATGGCGCATGAGTGAGGGTGGCTGTGGGTGAGGTGGGAGGGATCGGGTTTGGTGACTTGATGCGTGGTAGGCGAGGCCTGGAGGGAAGAGTCGGCATGCGGGGGTGGTGGCCATTGAAGTGACGTTGAAGTGTGGGGTTAGTGATGGGAGGCGGCCATTCTTGTGAGTTTGTGGAGAGGTGAGACGGCTTGGGAGGGGGGGAATGGCCGTGAAAAGCAACAGGAAAGGGAAAAATAAATGACAAGCAGGTTATAAAAATGGAAGCAACTGTTTGTTCATTCCTTTAGAGAAGAAATGAAAGGAGAGAAAGAGACCAAGCAACCGAATTAAATATATAAATCAAACGGTAAACTGTGAATAGCAATAGCCAATTGTTGAATTCAATAAATATTAATTGCTAGTGGTTGGCTGACAGCTATCTCATGGAGGGCAACGAAAGAAACGAAAGAAACGAAAGGACATGAATACAAAAAGGTTCAAAACGGATAACGATACGGTTACCGTTTACGCAGATCCCGCCGAGTACCGGACTCCGAAACACACGAACGAATATACCGCAGAGATCAGCATGACGAGACGATCAAAATGGTATACAGATATCAACGGTACGATTGAATTATAAAAATTCGAATTTTCTACTAGCGGAAAATGCAGCAAAAACGCAGAAAAATAAGATCGACGGAGCTAAAGAAGTCCGAATTTGGAAAAACGAAAAATGTCGTCATGCTCAGAAGACGATTTAGAAATTTTCTATGTAAAAATATTTAGGTTTCGAAAACATTTTATTTTCATTACATTTTAACTGATTTAAACCGAAATGACGTGACTGATATTTACTTTCATATTTTCTGACGAAACTTTACAATTTCCTATGTTTAAATAGATGCATTTTAAATATCGAATTTTCATTGCGAAATTTTATTGTTTATTTTTATTTAACGAAAATTTCATTTAACGCACAACGCACGTTTCTTACGTTAAAATTATTATTTTGGTTTCTGTTATTGGTTACAACTATTTCATATTATTACATTACATTTTTAATATGTATTACATTATCGGTCTTATCGAAATTGGTTTTGGATTTGTAACTTATATACAAAGAGATTTCCATTTAATAAATCATAAAATTTTATTTCTATCGGATTTTTAATTAAAATTTTATTTAATTTAGTATTTTTAAAGCGTTAAAAATACGGGTCATTACATTTCATATATCAATCTACCTCGTACAAAAGCACTTTGATTTTCAGATATTAAAAAAGGTAGAAAATCTTTAATTCTATTGCTCAGCGTTGTTGCTATAATTTTATAAATAAAATTACAGCATGACATTGGCATGTAATCTCCAATACTCGCTGGGTTTTTTCTTTTTGGAATTAAGGTAATAGAAGTATGGTTTAAACTATTTAATATTTTACCTTCATTGAAAAATTCTTTTACTACATTAATAACCCAACCCTTTATCCTTTCCTAACGAGTTTTATGAAATTTTGCGTTAAAGCCATCAGGCTCTGGGCTTTTATTATAACCAGCATTAAACACAATACATTTTATTTTCTCCTCACCTACTGGAGCAAGTAATATCTCTTCAGTTGTTAGATTAATTTTAGTTTTAAAAATAACATTAGGAAAATTGATTTCTAGTTGTTCTACATTATATAAATCAGTAACAGATACTACTTCTTTAGCTACCTTACTACAACCATTTGTCAATTTCGCTGCTTTATCAAAAATATTACCTATATTATTTAAATGTTTTCTACTACTCATTTTAGAATAGAAAATTTTAGTACAATCATCGCCTTCGGTAAGCCAATTTACTTTTGCTTTTTGTTTTAAATTCACAGTATTTATATATAATTCTTTAGATAAAGTACTCTGATTGGAAAAAAATTCCTTTACTCTTTCAGTATCATTTGGATTTTTATCTGTTGTATCTTGCAAAACCTTTCCTTCTTTTCTTAGATATTCTATACACCCCTTATTTTGAATTTTATCTTTATTCCATTTTTTAAGATTAAATTTGATATGTTTCAGCATCATACTGAACTGAAACTAATAAATGCCATTACAAGAGAATTTTGAACAATTATCTATAGTTTCCTTACATTCTTTGTCAAGTGTCCACTCATTTTTATATCTAAAAGAAAATTTTCTTTTAATTATATTATTTTCATCATGGAATAGCTTAATTAATAAAGAGGTGTGATCACTAGTATTATGTTCCAATGTATTACATAAAAAATTAGGACATACTACGGAAACTTCTTTATTTATTAATAAGCTATCTAATTTACACTGAATATTCTTTTCAGTAAGAAACCTCCAAGTAAATTTATTACCATTAATTAGTGGTTCTATTAAACCTATTTCTATTAGAAATTTATTAATTCTATCTAATTTAGTTAGTAGAACAGTGTTGCCTCTAAACTTCTCAAATGAAAGCATTAAAGTGTCAAAATCCGCCATTATTAGCCTAGGAATTTTATAATCATGATTAATGTCTTTAATTCTACACCATAATCCATTCCCCTCATTTTCAAAATTGCTTCCATATATACAAGTAATTTGTATGCCAGCTCCACCAATGTTTTTAAAATTGCAATCAATATACTATAGATCCTTAATTATATCATTATTAACCCAAATATTAGAATCCCATAGTACTAAGATTCTGCTCTTACCTCCGCGATCATTATTATTTATTGTTTTCCAATTGTTTGATAGTCTTCTACAAAATTTCTCAATATTCTCATCATTCATTTTGTTTTCAATTAATCCAATAATTGATGGTTTGTATATAATTAACATATGAGTAATATCTATTTGTTTAGAAGGGGAATTCATCCCTCTTACGTTCTAGGCAATAATCGACATATGATAAACTAAATTTAAAGTTTAAAAGGAGATTCTAGATTTCATACCTAACACGGATCCACTCCTACCCCTCTTTTTCATGCTACACCTTTTGCTTTAAGCATTGTGATCATTTCCTTCCACTCTGGATTATCTGCAATGTACTTTTTCTTAAAGCATTCTTTCTCTTTGTTCTTTACTCTAACCCCCTTTCTTGACATTATGTAGTTGTGAAATATTAATTTAATTGGACGTGCGAGGTTAAACAGGGTTGATGCTTCCTCTGCCCTATGTTTCCGCAGCATGATTTGAGCCAAAGATTACCTTCATATCTATATTCAAACTTTCATTATTTTCTTCAACATCTTAGTTCATTTTTGTACTATCAATGTTTGTAATTAAATAAGGATCTGGAGTAAGGGGATTCGAGATTCTAAGACCTCTGTATTATTTTGCTCCCCCATTATTATATTCTGTTTATTCTCTGTTGCATTATTCTTTTGCTATTGTTATTTGAAAGATGAACTTCCTTAGCCATGATCTGATCTTCATGATCAAAGTGCTATTCTTGATTGGTTTCTTGTTCTGAAATGATACCTTCTAGGTTGATCGAATCACCTGTTTCACATATTTTTTCATTACGCTCCCTTTGTTTTTCGGATTTTGAATTTTTATCTTGAACTTCTGCACTTGTCTCTTGATTACTTTGAGCAGTACCATGATTTTCTTGGTTACCATATTTTGGTACCCAAGCTTTTCTTGTGCTACACTGCTCTCTTATATGTGCAAAACACTTACAAACAACACATTTTAGAGGAACCTACTCATGTATAACTTCCTGTATAATGCTTTCTCCATTGTACAATGTTAAAAGAATTTCTTCCTGAGGTTCATCTTCTATAGCCACTTCTACTAGGATGCGAGCACAATTCATTCTTATCTTCATTACAATGGCTGCATCCATTTTAGTGGGTTTTCCTATAATGCTTGCCATGACACTAAATGCCTCTTTGTTCCAAAGTTTCAAGTTTACGCTGAGCAGTCTGACCATATTGGCATTGATGTAAGTAGATCCCTGTTCAATTTCAAAGAGATAGACCATCTTCTCATTATGATGAGTTTGCTATCATAAAAATACGGACCATTTCTCAGAATTGATTCACAGTCTTTAGCCTCTTTAAATTTCACAAGAAAAAAACCATTCTCTCTTGAATACATATCTATTTCTCCTATTGGTTTCCAAACTCTTTGGATATATGATTTAAAGTATGGAAAGTATGGTTTGGCCCTAATAACATATGCAAGAAAAGAACTACTCCAACATTCATCTGTTCTTCTACAAACTACCTCTTTGACCACACCATACCATTTGTCATTAATATTTATAGGCGCAATGTAATCAAGATTGCAATCTACTTCATTGATTTTTCTACAATAATGTCTGCCCAAGTTTTGGATCCTTGTGCCCTATTCAATGAGATGGTAGCCGGTTTTTTGCTTGCCTCTATCTCTAATCTTCCTCTGTATGGAAATGAGGATCTTGAATCCTCCTTCCCCATCACATTGCCTTTGGAAGAAATCGGCGGCAACTCCTGATTCTTCTTGGCTTCTCTTCTTTTACTGGTTCGATTTTGAACTAATTGGAGCCCAAGATTATCTATGATAATTCCCCCGGATAGCTTTCTGATGGAGAAATATGATTTGTATCAAGTGGTCTAACTATTTTTGATGTTTTGAAACTTTTTGAAGAATTTTTGAGATGATTTTGGCTCTCCTCCATGGCTGAAAGAAAGCCCTATATTTTTTTCACTTGATTAATACATTACTACTAAAAAATAGTCGTAACTGAAATTTGTTAATATGTAGCCATGTTCACAATAAAAGTAAGCAAAACCATCTACATGCAAACAAATAAAATGATAACCAAATAATATAAACACTTATGATTTTATACTATGGAAAACTAATAATCGGGTCGAGCCCAAACCAGGTCGGGTTTTGATACAACCGTACATGACCCTATTAGTAAGTAGGTACGGCTTGGGTCCGACCTAGGTGGTTAGGGCAAAACCCATACCCATATTAATAGGCCGGGTTAGAATCGAGCTCAGGCCGTACAATTAACAGACTTACTTCTTCGTACCTAACTGTATTTTAGCACAACATAGTACAACAAAACATAAAACACAAAAATAATAATAATAAACTGTTTAGTTTCCAATGTGTATTTAAAAACAGAGATGGGAGGAGGAGAGATGGAAAGCTCATATACGTTAGAACAAAGGGAAGAGAAGGAAAAGAGAATAGTTTAACGTGCTTTTGATATTACACAAAAAAATAAAAAAACAAGAATTTATACATTAAAAACATTTTCCAAATTGACTATTATGGAAATTTAATGCTTTTTGGTTACTAAAAACTCAAAAGATTGATTGCTTTTGAACCTTATAAATCATTCAAAATAATATGAAGACACACATATGAGACTTCATACAAGATGCTAACTACTTTCCATTTATTTGGTTTTTTTAACAAATATGCCTTTAGTTTAAGATGTTGTGATATTAAAATGGGTGGGGCGTTCTAATCTTCCATATTGTTGAACAATTAAGAGAGAGTGATGCCCCTAACGGTTGATTTTAGAAAACATTGATAATATAATGGATTTCAAATAATGGATCTCTACCATGTTAAAAAACCCAACTAATCCTAACGGTTGAGATTTATTATGTCATCAATTGGATGTGCGCGCATTATGTCATGTTAAAAAACATAACTAGTCAAGGGCACCACAAGGGCGCCGTTGAGAGCTACTAAGATGTTATTTTGCAATTTGATGCTTCACTTCTTTGCTTTGATGCTTTATTCCACCCATCGTTTAAGTCGTCATTCGAATGCTAAGTATTTCTTGGAGTGCTAAAAAAATAGATGTTTTTGGTATTTTTTTACTTTGACTGAATTAAATATAATCACACTAAAAAACTCAATTACTTTGTTTACTTATTGAATCTTCTCATCTTCTAATATAATTTCACAATTTAGTTACACTACATATTTCATTTCCAAATATATAGAAATAATTCAATTGCTATTTTTTTAAATTCAGTATAAACATACAATTTTCATGTCTCTCAAAGCTTACTTAGTTGATTGTCTGGTTAAAAAAAATATAGTAATAATTACTCATTAATTTTTCACTTCTTTGAAGTTTTATTTTAATGGTTCTTCATTTTATTTTCTTGTTCTGCTTATTTTTAAATTTTAGTTTTAATATTATTGGAATATAACCTAAGGTAATCTACTACAAATGAGAAAAAATATAGATTTCACGATTGTTGTGCTTTTCATGAAGTCATGACTTTTAAGTACAAATATTTAATTATAGTTATGGCATAAATTTTATTATATGAAAACTTTATGACGTATAAAATTACTGCTGTTGTAAACTATAATATCATTTAATTTTTCTTATTTATTGATGATAACCTTAAATAGCATGTGTATATAAAATAAAAGACAGTGTGAATCTAATCAACGCAAAATGATTTCTCTATGTGTAACATCACGCCTTTTTGTACGCTTTAAGCAGACACGCATGCCGACTCAAAACATACATAAGGGCGAATTGTTATTGGGGTGAATAAGAAAAAAAAACAGAATCTCACAGCGGAATGACAAAATATAATAATCAAATAACAGTTCATGAAGATGTTTACAAAACATTTGATTATACTTATACAATACAGAATCAGAGTTACACATATCAAAGATAAACAAATAATGTAGTGGAACAATATGAATGTGGTGGAATAAATATAGTAAATGATAGTAGTATAAATCTTCATCCTCCAGAAATAAGGTCTTCAAATCGTGAAATGCTTAGGCTGACCCGAGCGAATTGAAAAGACAAAATACTCGAGCGAGAACTAAAAAATATTATGTGAGTTAAATCAACGGTAAATAAATATGACTGTAAACGGCATCGGAGATGTTTACAGGTTTTGACATCTCCTATCCAGTGTCTAACGTGAGTGTAGTAACATAAAAGATGTTCGAGATTCACATCTCCTAAGGATCCGTTAAACTATCTACTATGTAGCACAATACGCTATTATAATATGTCTACAGTAATATAAACTATTAAAATAGCGTTAAGGCGTTACCCATATCCCCCTTAACACATTTTATATATTCCCATAGTCTACCTTAACACATTTTATATATTCCCATAGTCTATACAGTACCGTAATCTCCCCCGTACTAGGTGTCGTCAGAGGGCACTCCATAGGTATGGTACAAAAAAAACTCGTAGAAGGCGCGTTAGGGTAGGTGACACGGCACAACTAGGCAATGCAAGGGTAGATATACCAATTATGCATCCGGACTGTTGGTAACGCATAGCCGTAACTACCGCCCAACTCGAAACACACTCCCGAGTAAAAATCGAAGGGTGGCCACCAAATAAATCAAAAGTCAGAATATAGTATCGATGGAATGTGTCCGATCGGAGGAATGACCTCACTTGGCCCGAGAATTGCTCCTGTTTTAGCCACCTTAAGCCAACTCGTGGGAGTCGGGTCCACGTATATACCTCATATAGGATCGTTGCCACCATCCTACTTCATTCTGGAATCTCCACCGCGTACACAATTGTCAAAGTGGTTTTTGGTATTGGTAGAGAGTATGACAATATCTGATCCCGGTCTCTTTAACAACCAATCGCTTATTACACACCGAATGGTTCTTTTACATTTCCAAAATCGTAACATAATTGATATCAAAATATCATATTCAATTCAAACCATATCACTTTCGAAATCATTACTTACTTTCGAAATCATATTTTCCTTTGAAATCATATCACATTTGAAATCATAGTTCGATAATTATTTCCTTTCAAAGTCAAATTCACAGTTTATATTGAAATATCGTATTCTCAAAATTATATCACTTTCAAATCATATCGTTTCAAAAATCATAATTTCTTCCAAAATCATATTTCCCAAAACAAGTTAAGTCCTTACTTCAAAATCATCATTTCAATTTATTATAACATTCAAAATTCCAACTTAAGTTATAACATCATTTAGCCTTATTCTCTTTTTAAACCAAATTGAAATGAATATAAATTCTTCCACGTACTTAGTTTGGAAATTTAGAAATTTGTTTAAATAGTTATAAATAGTTAAAATGCTCTAGAATAGTTTAATTATAGGTAAAAATATTTTAAATTGATTTAAGATAGTTAAATAGATTAAATATAATTTAAAATAGATTAAATAACTTTTTAAAATAGATTAATCATATTTAAATTAAATTAAAATGGTTTAATTTGTTTAAAATAAATTGAATTGGTTTAAAATAGATTAAAATAATTTATAAAGTTAATATTGGTTAAATAGTTTAATAAATTTGAAAATCTTAATAATTAGAAATTTTAAATAATATACCTTTAAAACAATTTATGTTAAAATATGAGTTTGAAATTAATATCAAATTAAACTATTCATTTCATTTCAACATATTTGGACCATTTCAAATTTCCAAATCGACAAACCAAATTTTAATAAACTATCGAATTTCATATCGTTTCAATCCATGTTCAAAATATTAATACGGATTACTCCAGTTTCAAAAATATTTCAAAGTTATTTTCAAAAAAATTTAATAACTCAATTTCGATAGAATTTCATTTATACTTAAAAGTTTAACTACAAACTTCCAATTTAATTTCTTAAAGAAATTCCTTTTTAAACCAACTCACAATTCAACGCAAAACTTGATTTTTCAACAATACTTAAATTTATATAAATCAAATTTCCATTTCAAAATATTATTTAATTATATTCAAAAATTTAAGGATTTTAAAGTCATTTAATTTAACCAATCCGGTGTCCGTATATAATTTTCTACCCTAGGGTCAAGTAATACAGATATTTATCATTTCAATCCGCAATTTAAATTTTACGGTTGTATATCATTTCAAACCGCAATCCCGAATTAAATAAAAATCCATAACGAACTTACAATTTATAATGATATAAAATAAAACATTCATTCAACCAACATCAACAATCAACTCCATCACAATTATCATCCAAATCAATCAATAAATATCAATATAGAACTGATAATCAATAATAGGTATTTACTGGCAGTTTATATCCAATAGTAAATTAAATAATGATTTAATTCAAATAAATTCAACTTAACTGAGATGATGATTTAAAATATACCAAACAGTCATAAATTAATTTCTAATCACATCATAAATTTAATTTAACAAACATAAGAAATTTTAGAAGTTGTGAGTGGGTTAAAACGCTCACCTTTGAATTTAAATTGAATTTGAATTCAATTTAAGCCCAAAATTTGAACGGTCTCATCCTAACAAGCTTCAAAGTGTTCGGAATTTCGATACGATCCTAGCGGAGAAAACCCTAATGCAGTCAGTAAATGCAGGAAAGCATCGTTCCAGGCAATCCACTCGACCAAACCGTAATGCAGCCGCCGCCCCTTGATCAGAAAACACTGCCACCACATCACCTTTCCACCTGATCGACCACCTATGCCGCACTCCCATCCTTCAGCCGCACCCACGCCCTCGAACGCGGCCACTCCGGTCAACTAGAGACAACCCGCCACCGTACAACATCCACGGCCAAAGCTGGTGAATTCTGTTCACCACTAACATCGGCGAGTACCAATGATCATCTCCATTCAATGAGCTCTACCATCCCATGCCCCCCCGATCGTCGTATAGTCGACGATCCGCCGTTGGATCGAAACCCTAACGAACGAACGACCAAAAATTAATCGCTGATTTCTGGACAAACGGTGATTCGAATCCAAAAACGAATTTCAGATCTGAGATGTGCTCACCGAGAGCTTCAGATCGATATATAATATGATATATATTGAGGAGTTTAAATTTTTGAAGTTGAATTTTGAATTGAAATTGCAATTGGGGAATTAGGGTTTTGATTTGTCTACCATTGGAAGAGGAGCTAAGAAAGAGATGTACGTACAGACAAATAGAAATGAGGATAGCTTGGGTTTATAACTACATATATATAGGTAGATCAGAAAAATAGAATGAATGGCTACGATTTATTTACACGTTGAACGATAAATGGCCCGAAAAGCCCATTCTGTCTCCGGAACGAAATTGGGTCATTCCATATATCAAAATAGATGTTTTTGATGATTACAAATTCAATGGAAGAGGTTTCAAGTCCTAATTCTATCGTATGGAGAAGTTATGATAACATCAGTTTATTTCAAATTGATTTCAGTTGATTTTAATTTATTTGATTTCTAAGCGTTTCAAGCCCGTACGACCAAACGACAAGTCTGATCGCTACGAAACTTGAAATCTTACAATAATTCACCATTACGGATCCGATGAAACTGGTTTCGTCGAAATCTGAGTTAGTGGCCAAAATGGCTATATTTCAGTTAATTAAATAAATTAATATTAAATTAATTAAATCACGTTTTCAGTTTAAATTTTAATAATTTACAACTTCTATCATTTTTGATTTCTTAATCACTTACAATAATTTAAACAAATTTAGATGTCAATTAAAAGTTGATAAATTTACAAATTTTCAGTGTTTAATTTCAATTTCAGTAAATTCAGAAATTATAAATAAATTTTCAATAAATTCCGTTTAATTGAACTTTGCATCCTATTATTCAATCATTATTATCAAATGGATAAAATTAACATTGGTTCATGATCTATTACATTAATATTCTCAAATTTCATCTTAATCTCTATTAACGTAATATTTAAATATTTAATTTCATTTATTTGCAATTAATCCAATTATTATAATTTGAATTCCAATAAATTGATAAATATTTATTTCCATTCTTTTTATTCTCAATTATCATATTATGAATAAAATTAACATTATTTCCAAATATTAACTTAGTTTACTGTAACGGGACGACGCCAGTGGGGTAACGCCCACCGTAGCATACAGTAGTACCTGTGTTCTGCCTTTACGGCCAGCCTCTCGACTGCACCAACCTCGCAAGGACATGTAGGAGTAAGAGTCATCCGCTCGCTACCAAACCAAATGCGAGAACCCCCTATCATGTTGCACCCGCCAAGTGCATAAGCAGCATGATAGAGGGTTCTCGCATTTGGTTTGGTAGCGAGCGGATGACTCTTACTCCTACATGTCCTTGCGAGGTTGGTGCAGTCGAGAGGCTGGCCGTAAAGGCAGAACACAGGTACTGATGTATGCTACGGTGGGCGTTACCCCACTAGCGTCGTCCCGTTACAGTTGGTATCAGAGCTTTGGTTTAGCGATAACCTTAGCTTTGTGGGGTCTGACTCTTTAAAAATAGGGTAGTAATACCCTATGATGAGTTGTTGAGTGTATATATATGAGAGAGCGTATTTGTTAGTGATATAAAATTTGTTTTATACTGTGTTGGTTGATTTGTTGAGTGGCTTATGGATTCTGGTCAATACAAGTAATTAACGTCATTGATAGGGATCTCTAAACACTTGAACAGAACAATTCGACATAGTATTGTTTTGAACTTGGGTAAATGAAATAATTTTTCCCTAATCATATTTTTTTATATAAATAAATAATTTTCAGAAATTATTATGGTTTCTGTAGCTTGTTTGGTTGTTAGGAATGATAATATTGATTGTTATCATTAATTGGATGTTGTATTTTAATAAATAAGGGTAATTACAAAATAAACAATGATAAAACAACTTGTGGAATGTTTTAAGAAAGTAAATTTTTGTAAGAATAATTTATAAATGTGAATTATAAAGCAAGATAGATTTAAATTGAGAAATATTGAATTTAAGACCTGGGGATTTTGAAATGGTTTTCAAAGATTTGAAGAGAAACGTATAGTGATATGAGTTGAAAAATATTTATGGGAAATATTTTGAAAGGATTTTTAAGAAGGAATAAATTTAGTACTCCTCCCTTATGTCGCTGGAAAATAATTTCGGTGATGACTGCGCAGCATCATCGACGTTCATTTTCGAGTCTCAAAGTGGGGGAGATTTCTGCGAAGCTTTGCTTTGCTTTGAAACTGTTTTGAGAAATGCATTTTGGTTTAAACTGCAAAAGTATGATTTGATATATATAAGATATAAATGTATATATTTATTTCAAATGATTTGAAATAAACCGGGCATTTAAATTTCTAAGTTCTGTTAATTAATATTTTTCAAATTTTCTGAATGAAATGTGAATAACCAGAACTTATAAAATAAGAGGATTAAGAATTCTAAGCTTAATGTTTTGAGAAAAACCTCAGAGTTGAAGTTGTAACTCTTAAAAAGTATTGAAAAGTAAAGAAAATTTTAACAAGTTAAAAATTGTGAACATTCTAAGTAAGTAAAATGAATCCTATAAATTTGTATTGTATCAAATTGCATTCTAATAACATATAATATGACTTACCAAATGTTAAAAAGTTAAAAGAATGATTTAGAGATGTAATGAGATATTATACAAGTAAGCAAAACTTAAAAGTAATTAAAATGTATATAAATGGAAATTTGGTTGTGATAAAAATGTTATATACTTAAGTATAATGTGAAAAGTTGAATTGCTAAACAAACTAAGTGAACTTAAGAAGCAAATAAATGAATCAAATAATATCTTTGTAAATTTGTTATAGAATTTAATAAATTGCAAAGAAATTAGAAATTGAAATTTTTAGATTTTGAGGTAATTATAAACTTAGAAAAAGTCCAACTTCTTATATATGATTTTTATAGAATGATTATAAACTAAAGTGATGATTAATAAAATGTTCCATAAATAAATATGTAATTAACTGAAATTATGAAAATGAAGTAAATGTAAACAGAAGAATTTGGTATAGCTAAGAATTAATTGGAAAATGAAATTGAATTTAATTAAATTGTATAGAATGTTTAAAATGGACTTGAGTAAGCAAATTCTATGAAATGATGTATAAGAAATGATAGTATAAAGGAATATGCCATGTAAAGAAATGGATATACTAAGTAAATAAGGGATATGAATAATGCATTAAGAATAATAAATTGTAAATGAAATGAAGGTAAGTAAAATAAATTTAATATAGACAAATTGTATAGGAAATCTATTGAAAGTTAATACGTAAGTTGAACGTATATTATTTTATTCGCATAATAATTTGATCCGGATTCGAGCACAAACTTTCGAGATAATTCATATCGATCCAAGTTAGGATTTTTCACTCGATTTTTGACGGCGAACCCTGGATATGGATTTTTGATTTGATTCTGGAATTCTCTATCATAGTATATGGCTATGCAAGGAGAGTAACGGTTTCCGATCAAAGAACCAAATCTGAGTCCGCATTAGAGAGTCATGTGAACGATACTAGTTTGGAAGTGAAATTTTGTGATCGAATGAGTGATCAGATTTGATATTGTGTACGGATGATATATGTACTTCGTACAGGTTCAAGTAAAGCTAATATTGGAAATTGACGAAATATAAAATGATTTTAAATTATGTTATTGGATACCATTGATAAATAAGATGCAGGTATTTAAATCAAGGAAAATTTTGGATGGCCCGACAAAAGGTACATGTTTATTTTGTTATTTGATTTGATGGTTTTATGATGGAGCCACTTGGCTTTTGGTTTTATTTTGTTGGTTTGGGGCCCGTAGAGGCGTTTTGTAGTTGTGCCGATCGAGCCGCGCAAAGGAGACTCAGCCAAAAAATTTCATAAATCCAAGTGTTAGAAAATTTTCAAGTTTTAAAATTTTA
Source organism: Allium fistulosum (assembly GCA_030737815.1). Lineage (NCBI taxonomy): Eukaryota > Viridiplantae > Streptophyta > Magnoliopsida > Asparagales > Amaryllidaceae > Allium > Allium fistulosum. Next base: position 487,658,911 of record CM060901.1, read on the forward strand.
TAACTAGTTTGGATAACTAACTTGGAAATTTCGTAAGCCAATCGGAGTAGCGTAGTGGAAGTGTAGTAACGACTTTATGAATAAAATTTCACTATTTTATAAGTTGATAATTTTGAATAAAATATATCAAATGTCGAATTCTTTACTTAGTTCCTTTTCCCTTCTTTTTCCTTTTCGAGGACGAAAAGTTTTGAGTGGGGGAGGGTGTAACGACCCATAAATTTTCGATAATTAAAATAGTTAATTTAATAAGATTTCATAATTTAATGTTGGAAGAATTAAAATTTTGTAATTTATTTATTGATAATAATAACTAGAGTGAATTGCAACAATATTTATCCAAGTAATTATTAAAGAATTGAATGAAATTCCAATCAAATTGAAATGACTCAAATGTTATAACTTGGTTATAAGGGAATATATGGAAAAACAAATGTAAATAAGTGAATAAGAATTGTGAATTATTTGGGTAGAAATAAAAAATTTAATAGATTGATTTCGAAGATTTGAGTAGTAATAAGTATTGAAATATAAATGCTACTTAGTGAATGTCTTTACAATCAATAGTTGGATTTGATAATAATGCTGAATTCATTAGATGTAAATAGAGTAATGGATTGATAAGTGCAATTCATTTAAAAATCCAATATTGAAATTTGTTGAATATTGAACAATTAAATTGTTTAAAATTTAATATTGGAAATAAATTGAATAACGGGAATTGAATAACTATATAATGAAATAGTTGTTCTATAATTTGAATTTGTTTCAAAAGTTAAATTTTGAATTTAATATGATTAATTTGATATTGAAATTTAATATATGAAAATATAGTGAATAACTGAAATTTGATTTAATATGATTCAAATTGGTTTCCAAAGTGAATATAAGTTATATTTGGATTATAATAGAGTTAATAAGATTTCTAAATTGGAATTTTAAGAAATTCTGTAAATTTTGAAAAGTCGTCGATTTAATCGACGAGTAAAAATAGCCTTCCAGGGGCACAGTCTCGGAATTCGACGAAACCTATTCCATTGGATCCGTAATAGTTTATTATTATCGGATTTCAAATTTCGTAGCAATCGGAGTTGCCATTTGACCGTGGCAGCTGAAAACACTTAGAAATTCATTTAATCGGTTTAATTTAAAATCGATCATTTATTTCCATAGCTCACGCAGACGATCGAATTAGCCTTCGGAACACATTCCTTTGCATTCGGAATTTGGGTAAAACATTACGAACGCCTGTCGGCACGTCTAGTTTGGAATTTGTTCGAAAATCATGTTAATTGTGGGCAATAATATTATAATAATTGGTTTATACGTATATATACGCTTGCCACTGAAACCCTAGTTATCATTCGCGAGCCGCCGTCTACGTTTTAATGGCCGAAAAGCTCTCGCTTTCCTCTCCAATTTTATCTCCATCCACTCAGTATTTTCAAAAGCCTCCAACATGTGAATCGAAGAGCAGCCTGAGATCTACCTATTCAACGGGTATGATCGAATATCATCGAGTATATCATCGACAATCGTGCCTCAAAGGGGCTGCGTTCATAAGAAAATTCTGGGTGATGGTGACGACCGAGCTCGACGAGCTTCCGGCCGATGGTGGGGTTCGCAACGCGCTTCGTTGTAGTGGCGATGGATCGTCGAATAGTCGAGTATGGGGGGAGCGACGATCAACCCTAGAAGATGGCGATGGGTTTCTGTTGTTCGTGACTTGCCTGGTGATACGCGATGGAAGGAAGAAGCAGTTTGCGGCCCTGATTTTCTCATTTTGATAAACAGCCAAATCTTATCCGGTATATATATAAAAAAGAATTTGTAATTTAATTATATAAATTTATATACAAACTTTAAAATCTCATATCTCCTCCCTACGTTAGCAGAATCGGATGAAACAGGCGACGTTGGAATCGCAGCGACGAGAGCTACGCTGCAGTGCAGATCCGGAGACGTTTGGAGCTCGTTAAAATTTTAGGTTAAATCGAACGCGCTCGATTTAATTTAATATTTGAACGATTGGCAACGTAAACTTAAGGTGAGTTTTTTATAACGCTCACAACGTACTAGATTATTCTCATGCTAGTTAAATTTGATTTTATGAATGTGATTTTTATTAGTCATTGTTGATAAATTTAACTGTCATCTAGTTTGTCATTACATTTAATGTTAGAAATTAAAATTGACTGTCAAATTTGAAATTAGGATTTAATTGCAATTAAATTATCTAATATTGATAACTATGAAATTCCATGAATTATATTGTCTGTTTGGATGATTGGTTGCGATGGATGCTATTGATTGATATTTGAAATGTTTGGATGTTTATTTGTTTGTAGATATCATGTCATCACCCTTTGTATTAATTACAATTGTAAATTGAATCATTTTGAATAAATTGAGAAATAGGTTGAAATGATATATACCTATGACACTATGATTTAAATTGAAATGATATATATCTATTCCTGAAATTTAATTGAAATAACTGATCACTTGGCCATAGGATAGAAAATTATATATGGGCACCGGATTGGTTAAATTAAATAAGTTTTAAAATCTTTGATTTGGAATTACTTTAAATGGTTTGATTTAAAGGAATTTAAAAATCAATTTTATAGAAATTCAATTTATCGCGAATTTGAGGTTGAGATGTTGAAATAAATTTTTGTTAAACAAATTGTTTAATAATTAAAGTTGAGTCTTTGGAAATTAAAATTGTGATATGATTGAATTTCGTAAATTGTTTTGTTTTTAAGGATTTAACTTTTATTCGGACTTTGAATATTATTAAGTAAAAGTGAGATAAAGACAACATTTTGAATTTGAGGAAATTGGATTTGGGATGGAATTGAATTAATTTGAAATTGAAATTGATTTGAATTGAAATTGAGATTTGAATTGACTGAATGGAAATTTGAATTTGATTCAGATTGGTAAGTGGAATTAAACGGTTGACTTTGAAGCTATTTCATTTTAGTTTTCCTAAATTATCTTGCTATATAAACCATTTTAAATACTTAAACTATTTTATACTAAACTATTTTAACCTATATTAACTATATTAAATTATTTTAACTTATTTTAAACATATTAACTTATTTTAATCTATTTTTAAATCTACTTAACCCAATTTAATTTATTTTAAACTAATTAACTGTTTCAATTTATTTTAATTATATTTTTATCTATCTTAAAGCTATTTAACCTATTTAATTTTATTTAATCTATTTTAAATCTATTTAACTATATAAAATCAATTTAAAACTATTTTGAAATCTATCTTTAATATTTTAGAGTATTTTAACTATTTTTAATTATTTAAGCTATTTTTAAACTATTCAAACTATTTCCCAAAATTTCCAACTGGTCAATAAAGTGAAATGTTTATATTTAAATCTTGGATTTAAATACGAATTGGGCTAAATGAAGTTACAACCTAAATTGAAATGTGAAATGATTTTGAAATTGAAATGAGATATTGGGGCGAAATGATTTTGAAATGGAATCGTATATTTTGAGTAGATACGATGATTTTGAAATGGATTTGATTTTGAAGCGAACTTGATATTTTGATATCAATTATGAATTGATTTTTGAAAATGTAAAAGAACCATTCGGTGTGTAATAAGAGCTTGGTTGTTAAAGAGACCGGGATCGGATATGGGCATACTCCCTGCCGATACCGAAAACCACTTTAACAACTGTGTACGTGGTGGAGATTCCAGAAATGAAGTAGGATGGTTTGGTGAACGATTCTATATGGTATGATGTGACCCTGACTCCCGTGATTCAGCTTAGATGTAACTAAAATCAGGAGCCACGCCGGGCCAAGTGAGGTCATTCCTCCGATCGGGCACATTTCTTCGATATCATTCTATTACTTTTGTGATTGTTTTGGTGGCCACCCCTCGATTGTTTGGGAGTGTGTCCGAGGTGGGCGATAGTAGCTGCTATGCGTCACCACCAGTCCGGATCCGCAAATGGTATATCTACCCTGGCATTTCCTCGTGTGCCGTGTTCACATGCCCTATAGCGCCTTCTACGAGTTTGTTTTGTACCATACCTATGGAGTGCCCTCTGATAGCCCTCCAGTTTACGGGGGGAGTTACGGTACTGTATAAACTATAGGAATATATAAAAATGTGTTAAGGGGGATATGGGTAACGCCTTAATGCTATTTTAATATTTTTACTTTACTGTAGACATATTGATGTAGCGGATATTACACTTGACCACGAAATGAAGATTTCATGTCAAACAAATCGATGAAATGATACAATGATGAATTGATGGATTGATGATACCCAAATGCCCAAATCCGTTGATCTCTTGAGATACCGGATTCTAGCTATCTTCAACACGGATGATGCAGCGCAACCTACTGACGAGTTAAGCCTTAAGTCGCTCGAGCAACGTAGTGATGCAGTGCAACCTACTAGCGAGTTAAGCTTTAAGTCGCTCAAACGACTTAGCGAGTTAAACCCAGTTTCCTTAGGTCGCGAGCGAGTCATGTAACCGACCTAGCGAGATAAGCGAACCTTATATCGCCCAGTTTCACTTAGGTTGCTTTCCATAGGTCGCTCCTCTATGTCGCTCCACTTATGCCGTTTTTTGTTTTAGGTCGCTCAAGCTATGGTGTTGTAAATTTGTTGAGTCGCTTTGATGATTCAATGTAACTTTCTTAAGTATTTTGATATGTCTCTTTGTTCTTATGTCGTGAGTCGTTGTTGATTAAGTCGTAGGTCGAAGTGCTGTTGTAACGTGAATGTGTTAGGTCGTGAAGGACCTGTATTGTGTCGCGTCTGTTAGGTCGCTACTGTTAGGTCGTGAATGCTGGGTGTTGTAAAATCTCTATAAATAGGGTGTGCGTCATTTTTAAAAAGAGTTGATTTTTGAATAAAATTTGGTTTGTGCTTTGTGCCACCATTAAAATTGGAAGTTGAGTGTTATCTCCTTTCTCCATCTTCGGATATTCGAGTGCACTCGAATCAACGATTTTGAAGCCGATTCACGGAATCTCGTGCGCGAGATCAACGTCGAAGAATCGTAGATCTTCTAACGCGGTATCGTGTGCGATCAATGTGTTGAAGATAGCTAGAATCCGGTATCTCGAGAGATCAACGGATTTGGGTATTTGGGTATCATCAATTCATCAATTTATCTTGTTTCATCGATTATTATTCCGCAATTCGTGATTGTATCCTGGATAGATCTGACCGTTGGTTCAGATCTACTTCCGTGCTGCGTCGTTTGGTATCAGAGCCATACTTAGCTATACTATAGCTAAGCCGAGCCTATTGGGAGTAAAGAGGAAGTGTTGGAGTTAGAGCCGAACTAATCAAAGCAAAGCCGAGCTAAGTCGAGAATAGATCATGCCTCCGAGACGTGCTAATCGATTTCAAAATGTTGAAGATGTATATAGGAGATAAGGGCAGAGGCAATGGAGCAACGTATCAATGAGAAGTTTAACGAAGGTATTGGAAAGTTGGAGAAATTGATGACTGACATGAACCAGAGAAGAACGTCACCAGTTTCGAATCGGGGTGGAAACAGGGTTTCGCCGTCGGTTTCGAGAGAAAGAAGAATGTCACCGCAATCTTATCAAGATAGAAGAGAATCATCAGTTTTCGTGATGAGAGACCACTAGGAGTACAGAAGTGAAGACAGAAGATCTCAACGTGGTTTTGAACATGAACCCTATCGTTATGTTGAACAACAGAGTAGAAGAGACATTCATGGCCGTAGAGATGTGGATGGTCGAGAATGATATAGAAGTACATCTGATTTTGAGGAATATGGTGATAGAGGTAGTATTCATTATCGAGATCGAGGCCAAAGGTGAGATCGATATATTGATTCAGAGAATGATCATAAATGGGAATCTGGTATGAGGATGGAAATTCCAGAATTCAAGGGTGGTATGCAAATAGAAGAATTTCTTGATTTGTTGTCAACTGTTGAAGAAATTTTGGAATTCAAGGATGTGCCAGAAAATCGCCGAGTTCAGTTAGTTGCTACAAAGCTAAGGGGAAGAGCTATGGCTTGGTGGCAGCAAACTAAGCTAACACGGGAGAGAATGGGAAAATCAAAAGTTGTTACATGGGAGAAGATGAGAAAGATGACGAAAGCGACTTTCTTGCCGTACAATTATCAGTCTCTTATGTATCAACGTTTGCAGAACTTGAGACAAGGAACGAGTCAGTGAATGATTATGCAGATGAATTCTATCAACTGATTGCGAGAAATGATATTATGGAAACGGAGGAACAACTAACAGCTAGATACGTTGGAGGGTTGCGAACGCAGATTCAAGACATGGTGAATATGTTTAATCCAATGTCTGTTGCTGAAGCACATCAGAAAGCTCTAGCTTGGGAGAAGCAAGAGAGACGGGGAGTTGGTGTGTTTACAAGTTCCAACAACCAGAACAAGGGCGCTAGTAGCAGTGCTAATGTTTCCAAAGCAGTCAGTAAGCCGATCGTGAATGAAGCCGCTAAAGCAAAGGTCAATACCAGTATCAAATGCTTTAATTGTCAAGAGTTTGGCCATAAAAGTAATGAATGTACAAAACCAAAGAAGAGAGCATTAGTTGCCGAAGAATGTGAGTATGAGGATGTTGAAGCTGAGGTTGATTATACTCAATCACCGAAGTTTGATGAAGAAGAAGAAGTTGTGTCAGGAGACGAAGGGTGTAACTTGATGATGAGGAGGTCTTGTTTAACGCCAAAGCAAGAGGATGATTCTAGTTGGCTGAGGAGCAATATTTTTCAGTCTACATGTACTATCTTGGGAAAGGTTTGTCGATTTGTTATTGATGCGGGAAGCTGCGATAACATTATTTCTGAAGAAGCTGTCAAGAAGTTAGGGTTGATGACTGAAAAACACACTAGACCTTATAAACTAGCATGGCTAAAGAAAGGTGGAGAAGTGAAAGTGGGAAGACGAGCATTTATTACATTTTCTATTGGGAAGAAGTACAAAGATGATATCTGGTGTGATGTTGTAGATATGGATGTGTGTCATTTACTATTAAGAAGACCCTGGCAGTATGATAGAGCTGTACAACATAATGGTCGCACCAACAGCTATAGTTTCATGTTCGAAGGGACTCAAATTACCTTAGTTCCTAAGAAGCGTGAACAAAGTGAAAGCAAGTCAGAGCCGAAAGTGGAATCAACTAGTCTTTTATCTTCGAGAGAATTTGTTGAAGAGGTAAAGGATAGTGCTGAAATGTTTATGCTAATTGGGTATGAAACACATGAAGAACTTAAAATTCCTGAGGAAGTTAATCTGGTGTTGAATGAGTTTGAAGACGTCTTTCCTTCGGAATTGCCCAAGGAATTGCCACCACTGAGGGACATACAACATCAGATTGATCTAGTGTCAGGTGCTGTTTTACCGCATAGGCCACATTATCGTATGAGTCTGAAGGAACATGAAGAGTTGAGGAGACAGGTTGAGAAGTTGCTTGAGCAAGGGCGTGTTCGAGAGAGTCTCAGTCCTTGTGCTGTACCAGCTTTGTTAGTGCCGAAAAAGGATGGTTCGTGGAGGATGTGTACAGATAGCCGAGCAGTTAACAAAATAACCGTTAGATACAGATTTCCTATGCCAAGACAGGATGATCTGTTGGATCAAATTAGTGGATCTGTAATCTTTTCGAAGATCGATTTGAAGAGTGGTTATCATCAAATTCGAATTCGACCAGGGGATGAATGGAAGACAGCCTTCAAGACACGGGAGGAGTTATATGAATGGCTGGTCATACCGTTTGGTTTATCTAATGCACCAAGTACATTTATGAGGGTGATGAATCAAATTTTCCGACCTTACATTGGAAAGTTTGTTGTAGTTTACTTTGATGATATCTTGATATCTAGTGCTAGTACAGAGGAGCATATTCAACACTTGCGCGAAGTGTTAACTATTCTTCGTCAAGAACAGTTCTAAGAGGCAACAAAGAAATGCGTGTTCATGACGCCGAGTGTTTTATTTCTGGGATATGTTGTGTCCGAGGAAGGTATACAGGTGGAGCAAAGTAAAGTTGAAGCAATCAGAAATTGGCCACAGCCCAAAACTATAACAAAAGTCAGAAGTTTTCATGGGTTAGCTTCATTTTATCGAATATTTATACCGCACTTTAGTAGTGTGATGGCGCCTGTTACTGATTGTATGAAGGGAAAGCAAGTTTTATGGACAAAGGTAGCAGGATCAGCTTTTGAGCGGATCAAGGAACTTTTGACATCAACACCAGTTCTAGTATTGCCAGATTTTCAGTTGCTATTTGAGTTACATACAGATGCATTGAAAGTTGGAATTGGAGGAGTGTTGAGTCAGAAGGGACGTCCAATTGCATATTTCAGTGAGAAACTTTCTGGAGCAAAGATGAGATACAATACATATGATGTGGAATTTTATGCTATTGTGCAAGCCGTGAAATATTGGAGACATTATTTGTTCCATAAAGAATTTGTTTTGTATACAGACCATGAAGCGTTGAAACATTTGCAAGGGCAGGATAAAATTGCAGCTAGGCATGCATCATGGATAGCTTATTTGCAGCAATTTACATTTTTTGTAAAATAAAAGTCTGGAGTAACTAATCGCGTTGCCGATGCATTGAGTCGAAGGAATAATTTACTAACAACCATGCGAGTAGAGGTGATGGGTTTTGACTTACTTCCAGAATTGCTTAAGTCAGATTTATATTTTTCGGGAATCCTAGACAAAGTTAAGCAAGGAAACATGGAAGGATATATGATGGTTGATGGTTTTCTGTTCAAAGGAAATCAGTTGTGTATTCCAGATTGCAGTTTACGAATGAAGATTATCAAAGAATTGCATGAGGAAGGACACGTGGGTCATGATCGTACTTTATAGTTGATTGCAAAATCTTATTTTTGGCCATCAATGAGGAAGGAAGTTGAAAATTTTGTTCAGAGGTGTCATATTTGTCAGGTTTCAAAGGGGACGGCGACAAATGCAGGTTTATATATGCCGTTGCCTATACCTACTAAATCGTGGGTGGATGTTAGTATGGATTTTGTATTAGGATTGCCGAGGACGCAACGTGGCAATGATTCTATCTATGTGGTGGTTGACCGGTTTTCAAAAATGGTACATTTTATCGCATGCAAGAAGACGGCAGATGCAGTTAACGTTGCACAATTATACTTCAGAGAGATCTATCGTCTTCATGGGTTGCCTGAATCTATTGTATCAGATAGAGACACTCGTTTTCTGAGTCATTTTTGGAAGAGTTTATGGAGAATGGTCAGGACTAAGCTGAAATTCAGTAGTGCTTTTCATCCACAGACGGATGGGCAGACTGAAATTGTAAACAGATCCCTAGGTAATCTTTTGCGATGCCTCGTGGATGATAATTTGAAGAGTTGGGATTCGAAGTTATGTCAAGCTGAATTCGCACACAACCATGCAGTTAATCGTAGCACTGGGTTCAGTCCATTCCAGGTTGTGTACTCAACAATTCCTAAAGGACCGTTGGATTTATTTGTAGTTCCACAGTAGAAAGGAGCAATCAAACGGGCTAGTGATTTTGTGAATGAATTGCAAGAGTGTCACAAGGTTGTGAAGGAACGATTACTTAAGGCGAATGAGAAATATAAGCAATCCGCGGATATTAAACGACGACATGTTGACTTCAAAGAAGGAGATTTTGTATATGCAGTATTGACCAAGAATCGATTTCTTGTTGGTACTTACAACAAACTAGCTGCTAGAAAGATTGGTCCTTTGGAAATCATAAAGAAGATTAATGAGAATGCTTATCAGTTGAGATTGCTGGATCATATCCATACGGCTGATGTTTTCAACGTCAAACACTTGATTCCGTATCATGAGGATAAGCATGTTGAAGATGAGGAAGGTGTGAATTCGGGGATGAATTCTTGTCAACCAGGGGAGGATGATGCAGCGCAACCTACTGACGAGTTAAGCCTTAAGTCGCTCGAGCGACTTAGTGATGCAGCGCAACCTACTGGCGAGTTAAGCTTTAAGTCGCTCAAATGAGTTAGCGAGTTAAACCCAGTTTCCTTAGGTCGCGAGCGAGTCATGTAACCGACCTAGCGAGATAAGCGAAGCTTATATCGCCCAGTTTCACTTAGGTTGTTTGCCATAGGTCGCTCCTCTATGTCGCTAAACTTATGCCATTGTTTGTTTTAGGTCGCTCAAGCTATGGTGTTGTAAATTTTTTGAGTCGCTTTGATGATTCGTTGTAACTTTCTTAAGTATTTTGATATGTCGCTTTGTTCTTATGTCGTGAGTCGTTGTTGATTAAGTCGTAGGTCGAAGTGCTGTTGTAACGTGAATGTGTTAGGTCGTGAAGGACCTGTATTGTGTCGCGTCTGTTAGGTCGCTACTGTTAGGTCGTGAATGTTGGGTGTTATAAAATCTGTATAAATAAGGGTGTGCGTCATTTGTAAAAAGAGTTGATTTTTGAATAAAATTTGGTTTGTGCTTTGTGCCACCGTTAAAATTAGAAGTTGAGTGTTATCTCCTTTCTCCATCTTTGGATATTTGAGTGTGCTCGAATCAACGATTTTGAAGCCGATTCACGGAATCTCGTGCGCGAGATCAACGTCGAAGAATCGTAGATCTTCTAACGCGGTATCGTGCGCGATCAACGTGTTGAAGATAGCTAGAATCCGGTATCTCGAGAGATCAACGGATTTGGGCATTTGGGTATCATCAATTCATCAATTTATCTTGTTTCATCGATTATTATTCCGCAATTCGTGATTGTATCCTGGATAGATCTGACCGCTGGTTCAGATCTACTTCCGTGTTGCGTCACATATTATAATAGCGTATTGTACTACATAGTAGATAGTTTAACGGATCCTAAAGAGATGGAAAATCCCGTAACATCTCTTGAGTTATTGCACGCACGTCGACACTGGATAGGAGATGTCAAACCCCGTAAACATCTCTGACGCCGTTACACCCATATTTATTTACAATTTATTTAACTTACATAAGGATATTTTAGTCCTGACTCGAGTGTTTTGTCCTTTCATTACGCTCGGGTCAGTCCTGAGTTTTTCAGCTTATTGAATATCTATTCTGGAGGACGAAGACGAAGATTTGGTATACTATTACTATTATTATCCTTGCATCATGCTGTCTACTGCATTATTTTATTTGTTCTGTTGTATATGTATAACTCTGATAAATGATGTATAAATGATAATCAAAAGTATATTAAACAGCTTCATGAACTGTTTATTTGATTATTATATTTTATCTTTCCGCTGCGAGATTCTGTGGTTGTGTCTTGTTCCTTTTCTCTTCTTTTCTTATTTACCCCATTAACAATCCTCCCTTTTGAATAGTTTGGAATCGGCATGTGTGTCTGCCTGTCGATTTAATCTGTCCAAAAATGTGGGTCGTTACATTTACATTAACATAATATTTAATTACATTTATAAGTTATTATTAACAAACAAATGTTACAATTGCTTACATAACACTCTTTCTTATCCAATTATCATATATCATGCTATTTTCATACATTAACTAATATTTACATTTTGCTTTTCTTTCATTTAATTTATAACCAAGTATAACAATTTACATTATTTTATTATTGGAATTTCATTTCAATTGTTAATAATTAGCTTTGATTCAGATTGTTACATTTCATTTTAGTATTCATTCCATTATTAAATTACAAATTTTTTATTCCTTCCAATATTACAGTACAAAATTTTATTAAATTAATAAATTTTAATTATCGAAAATTTACGGGTCGTCACACTCTCCCCTACTCAAAACTTTTCGTCCTCGAAAAGGAAAAAAAGGGAAAAGAAGAATTAGGAAATCAATATATCTTATTTTAAAATATTAAATTTTATAAACAATTAATTTACAAAATTAGTTAATTTAAATAAAATGTATCAATTTATAATAATTAAATCCATTTTACTCAAATTAATAGAGTTTGGAAAACATTTCATAAAATTTTCTAAGTCCAAAATTCATGAAAAATTTCGGTAGAGTCCCTTTTGTACGGAGAGGCTCAGGAGAAATAATAATATCAATATATATCATAATTTCAAAATAATATATATCCCAACAACGGGCAAATAATATAATATCTGTAGAAAACCGTAATCCGAGAACGTACCTATTTGTCGGGCAAACAACACTTAATTATGAAACCAAAATAGTGGCAATTGCTTGCATAACCTGTATTTCACTTATATAATCCAAAGAGGTTAATAATTATATAAAATGAAATATTTAAAGTTGTTTCAACTACTAACAAACAAATCAATATAAAACAACAATCACTATGCAATCACAGCATACACTCATCATATGAAATCAATACAAATCAACTATCCATCCATATCAATCAAAACAAATGGTTTGTTCGGATTCAGAAATTTTTAATCGCCTAGAATGACAAATAACTACTAAGTATACCATTTATTCAACAGTCTTAGATAACCTCAATAGTTTATTCATACATCTTAAAAAATTAGAAGTATCCTATCCCAAACAACCCATAAACCAAAACAAACAATAATTTACAATGTACTTGAGTTTATAACAACTACAACATCAAATTCTTATTTATTAAAGAATTTCATCGAATACTTTCATTACTTTAAGTTTTACTTGTATAATATTCTATTACATTTTCTTATTAAACATTACAACTTTTAATATTTGGTAAGTTATATATATATATATATATATATATATATGTTTTAAGAATGCAATTGAAAGTTACACAAGTTTGACTTACTTATTTTAATTAACTTAAGGTTCAATAGTTATCATTTCTTATTTTCATATTTTTTTCGTTTACAAGTTACAAATTAAAAATTCCTTGTATATTTTAGTTATAACTTAGCATATCATTTCTTATTTTCATTTAGAAGTTTCAATTATTAAAAAGTAAATTTTTTTTATTCCATTACAATAATTGAAATCTCTAATTTATAAAAAATTTAGAACTAAATGCCGGGTTCCATTTCAAATCATTTAAAATAATATACATATCATATCTTATATATATATATATATCAAATCATACTTAAAAATAAGGTTTAAATATTCATTTATCAAAACAAATGTGTAGTAAACTACTACAGCAGCCTTCCCACTTTGAAACTCGAAAATGAACATCGATGATGCATGCACTCATCACCGAAATTATTTTCCAGCGACAAAGAGGGGAGTACAGAACTTATTTCTTTCCAAATTTCTTTTAAAACATTTCTTCCAAATTATATTGAAATACTTAGATCAGAAAATACTTCAAATAATATTATTCTTATATCCCAAAATCATTCGAAAGAAATTTTAAAAACCCCCCGGAACTTAAGTTCTAAATTTCCAAATTTCATTTATTTTATTTTAAAATATTATTTCCAACCAATATTTATAAATTTCACTACCTAACTACCAATATATTACAACCAAATATATAATTTATAAATCATTATTTTATATATATAAATATACAATAGGCAAAATTATTTCATTCACCTATATTTCAAAACAATATTATGTCGGTCTATCCTATTAAGTGTTTAGAAATCCCTATCGATGTCATAGCATCCTATGCACCAACCAGAATTTATAAATACAAAACGGAACAAAATAACACAATATGAAACATTTTTATATCACTAACAAATACGCTCTCTCATATATATATATACTCGGCGAGTCATCATACGGTATTACTACCCTATAAATAAAGAGTCAGACCCCACAAAGCCAAGGATTATCGCTAAACCAAAGCCCTGATACCAACTGTAACATCCCGTCTTTTTGTACGCTTTAAGTAAACACGCATGACGACTCAAAACATACATAAGGGCGAATTGTTATTGGGGTGAATAAGAAAAAACAGAGAAAGAAAAAAAACAAAACAGAATCTTGCAGCGGAATGACAAAATATAATAATCAAATAACAGTTCATGAAGCTGTTTACAAAACATTTGATTATACTTATACAATACAGAATCAGAGTTACACATATCAGAGATAAACAAATAATGCAGCGGAACAGTATGAATGTGGTGGAATAAATATAGTAAATAATAGTAGTATAAATATTCGTCTTCGTCCTCCAGAAATAAGGTCTTCAAATCCTGAAATGCTCAAGCTGACCCGAGCGAATTGAAAAGACAAAACACTCGAGTCAGAACTAAAAGATCTTATGTGAGTTAAATCAACGGTAAATAAATATGAGTGTAAACGGCGTCGGAGATGTTTACGGGTTTTGACATCTCCTATCCAGTGTCTAACATGAGTGCAGTAACTTAAAAAATGTTTGGGATTCACATCTCCTAAGTATCCGTTAAACTATCTACTATGTAGTACAATACGCTATTATAATATGTCTACAGTAATATAAACTATTAAAATTGCGTTAAGGCGTTACCCATATCTCCGTTAACACATTTTATATATTCCCATAGTCTATACAGTACCGTAATCTCCTCCGTACTGGGCATCGTCAGAGGGCACTCCATAGGTATGATACAAAACAAACTCGTAGATGGCGCGCTAGGGTAGGTGACACGACACAACTAGGCAATGCCATGGTAGATATACCAATTACGCATCCGGACTGTTGTTAATGCATAGCCGTAACTACCGCCCAACTCGAAACACACTCCCGAGTAAAAATCGAAGGGTGGCCACCAAATAAATCAAAAGTCAGAATATATTATCGATGGAATGTGTCCGATCGGAGGAATGACCTCACTTGGCCCGAGAAACGCCCCTGTTTTAGCCATGTTAAGCCAACTCATGGGAGTCGGGTCCACGTATATACCTCATATAGGATCATCGCCACCATCCTACTTCATTCTCGAATCTCCACCACGTACACAGTTGTCAAAGTGGTTTTCGGTATTGGTAGAGAGTATAACAATATCCGATCCCGGTCTCTTTAACAACCAATCGCTTATTACACACCGGATGGTTCTTTTACATTTCCAAAATCGTTTCATAATTGATATCAAAATATCATATTCAATTCAAACCATATCACTTTCGAAATCATTACTTACTTTTGAAATCATATTTGCTTTTGAAATCAAATCACATTTGAAATCATAGTTCGATAATTATATTTCCTTTCAAAGTCAAATTCACAATTTATATCGAAATATCGTATTCTCAAAATTATATCACTTTCAAATCATATCATTTCAAAAATCATAATTTCTTCCAAAATCGTATTTCCCAAAACAGGTTAAGTCCTTACTTCAAAATCATCATTTCAGTTTATTATAACATTCAAAATTCCAACTTAAGTTATAACATCATTTAGCCTTATTCTCTTTTTAAACCAAATTGAAATGAATATAAATTCTTCCACGTACTTAGTTTGGAAATTCAGAAATTTGTTTAAATAGTTATAAATAGTTAAAATGCTCTAGAATAGTTTAATTATAAGTAAAAATATTTTAAATTGATTTAAGATAGTTTAATAGATTAAATTTAGATTAAATATAATTTAAAACAGATTAAATAACTTTTTAAAATAGATTAATCATATTTAAATTAAATTAAAATGGTTTAATTTGTTTAAAATAAATTGAATTGATTTAAAATAGATTAAAATAATTTATATAGTTAATATTGGTTAAATAGTTTAATAAATTTGAAAATCTTAATAATTAGAAATTTTAAATAATATATCTTTAAAACAGTTTATATTAAAATATGAATTTGAAATTAATATCAAATTAAACTATTCATTTCATTTCAACATATTTGGACCATTTCAAATTTCCAAATCGACAAACCAAATTTCAATAAACTATCGAATTTCATATCGTTTCAATCCATGTTCAAAATATCAATACGGTTTACTCCAGTTTCAAAAATATTTCAAAGTTATTTTCAAACAAATTCAATAACTCAAATTCGATAGAATTTCATTTATACTTAAAAGTTTAACTACAAACTTCCAATTTAATTTCTTAAAGAAATTCCTTTTTAAACCAACTCACAATTCAACGCAAAACTTGATTTTTCAACAATACTTAAATTTATATAAATCAAATTTCCATTTCAAAATATCATTTAATTATATTCAAAAATTTAAGGATTTTAAAATCATTTAATTTAACCAATCTGGTGTCCGTATATAATTTTCTACCCTAGGGTCAAGTGATACGGATATTTATCATTTCAATCCGCAATTTAAATTTTACGGTTGTATATCATTTTAAACCGCAATCTCGAATTAAATAAAAATCCATAACGAACTTGCAGTTTATAATGATATAAAATAAAACATCCATTCAACCAACATCAACAATCAACATCCATTACAATCATCATCCAAATCAATCAATAAATATCAATATAGAACTGATAATCAATAACAGGTATTTACTAGCAGTTTATATCCAATAGTAAATTAAATAACGATTTAATTCAAATAAATTCAACTTAACTGAGATGATGACTTAAAATATACCAAACAGTCATAAATAAATTCATAATCACATCATAAATTTAATTTGACAAACATAAGAAATTTTAGAAGTTGTGAGTGGGTTAAAACACTCACCTTTGAATTTAAATTGAATTTAAATTCAATTTAAGCCCAAAATTTGAATGGTCTCAGAATTTATCCAAACCAGCTTATAAGTGTTCGTAATTTCGATACGATCCTAACAGAGAAAACCGTGCACGAATTGGACCTCGTATGCACAAGTTATGTGAGTTTAGGAGTTATACGATTTAGATTCAAATTAATTAAAAAAATGCACCAGTAAAACGTCGCCACGTCAATGCACGAAAGCATCGTTCCAGGCAATCCACTCGACCAAACCCTAAGGCAGCCGCCGCCCATTGATCAGAAAACGCCGCCGCCACATCGCCTTTCCACCTGATCGACCACATGTGCCGCACTCCCATCCTTCAGCCGCACCCACGCCCTCGAACGCGGCCACTCCGCTCAACTAGAAACAACCCGCCACCGTACAACATCCACGGCCAAAGCTGGCAAATTCTATTCACCACTAACATCGGCAAGTACCATCGATCATCTCTGCTCAATGAGCTCTACCATCCCATGCCCCCCGATCGTCGTATAGTCGACGATCCGCCGTTGGATCGAAACCCTAACGAACGAACGACCGAAAATTAATCGATGATTTCTGGACAAATGTGATTCGAAACCAAAAACGAATTTCAGATCTGAGATGCGCTCGTCGAGAGCTTCAGATCGATATATAATATGATATATATTGAGGAGTTTAAATTTTTGAAGTTGAATTTTGAATTGAAATTGCAATTGGGGAATTAGGGTTTTGATTTGTCTGCCATTGGAAGAGGAGCTAAGAAAGAGATGTACGTACAGACAAGTAGAAATGAGGACATCTAGGGTTTATAACTGGATACATATAGGTAGATCAGAAAAATAGAATGAATGACTACAATTTACACGTTGAATGATAAATGGCCCGAAAAGCCCATTCTGTCTCCGGAACGAAATTGGGTCATTCCATATATCAAAATAGATGTTTTTGATGATTTCAAATTCAATGGAAGAGGTTTCAAGTCCTAATTCTATCGTATGGAGAAGTTATGGTAACATCAGCTTATTTCAAATTGATTTCAATTGATTTTAATTTATTTGATTTCTAAGCGTTTCAAGCCTGTATGATCAAACTACAAGTCTGATCGCTACGAAACTTGAAATCTTACAATAATTCACCGTTATGGATCCGATGAAACTGGTTTCGTCGAAATCCGAGTCAGTGTCCAAAATGGCTATATTTCAGTTAATTAAATAAATTAATATTAAATTAATTAAATCACGTTTTCAGTTTAAATTTTAATAATTTACAACTTCTATCATTTTTGATTTCTTAATCACTTACAATAATTTAAACAAATTTAGATGTCAATTAAAAGTTGATAAATTTACAAATTTTCAGTGTTTAATTTCAATTTCAGTAAATTCAGAAATTATAAATAAATTTTCAATAAATTCCGTTTAATTGAACTTTTCATCCTATTATTCAATCATTATTATCAAATGGATAAAATTAACATTAGTTCATGATCTATTACATTAATATTCTCAAATTTCATCTTAATCTCTATTAACCTAATATTTAAATATTTAATTTCATTTATTTGCAATTAATCCAATTATTATAATTTGAATTCCAATAAATTGATAAATATTTATTTCCATTCTTTTTATTCTCAATTATCATATTATGAATAAAATTAACATTATTTCCAAATATTAACTTAGTTTACATTAACATAATATTTAATTACATTTATAAGTTATTATTAACAAACAAATGTTACAATTGCTTACATATCACTCTTTCTTATCCAATTATCATATATCATGCTATTTTCATACATTAACCAATATTTACATTTTGCTTTTCTTTTATTTAATTTATAACCAAGTATAACAATTTACATTATTTTATTATTGGAATTTCATTTCAATTGTTAATAATTAGCTTTGATTCAGATTGTTACATTTCATTTTAGTATTCATTCCATTATTAAATTACAAAAATTTTATTCCTTCCAATAATACAATACAAAATCTTATTAAATTAATAAATTTTAATTATCGAAAATTTACGGGTCGTTACACTATGTAGTTATGGTTTTTATGGTTACTTAATTCAAAATTCATTTGTACTAAATTATGTGGCGAGCGCGCTTATTTTCATCCAGGCTTTGCTTGGACTCCGCCTGGACTCTAAGAAAATTCTTATTAAAGCACTATGAAACCCCACCACCTTCAACTCTTTAATTTAACACAAATCTAAGATGTGTAAACCTCGAAAGCCAGAAAGGATGAGTCAATAAGATATGATACCAAGAAATAAAGTATATACTCTGATTATAACTTTCTGAATCTCATATCGAAAGGGAATAAATATATAATATAAATAATATATCATTATATTTCATAACCAAACCAATCAACCTACACACATATGTTTAATACAATCCAATTCAATCCAAACACACATACACAAGTCAACAACAAATGTTTATTTATATACAATATTACAAAAGTAACGCCATCGTCATTTGCACCTTCAAACGTCACTTATAGATAAGACCATATTCAATTACCTTAAACGATGAATAAAAAGTGAAAGACATGAAGAGGGGTCAGACTATAGTCTAAGTCAGTGAGGTACATATGCTTTACTACATACTTTAATCATTCCCATAAAATACTATGTCAACTATGGTACAAACAATACACCTTAATCTTGTTTCACCAACAACTAACGAGTCAGTCAAATGGTATAACAAATATGGTTGACATGTGAAAACACGGTCATAACTTAACAACAAACATTGTATGGATAGTGATACAGACTTCAATGTTCAAACACTACATCACCAAACACTAATATTGTATGGGCAGTGACATGAATTCCTGCGTTTAAACATCGCTATACCTAACATAACATTGCATGGACAACGACGTAGATACCCATGTTCTGACGTCGTCATGCCACAATAAAACAAACAATGCAAGTATAATGATAAGGTCTAACCCATATACACGCCTAGCTCCACCCAATTGTATTAACATGTGGCTTAGTCATGGAATGGACACAGTTCCATATACTGCCTACAAACTCATTATCATACATCAACATGCACCTCATATAACCTATCGATTGTGTTATCATGATAACTAATGTAGGATACAAACGTTCAATATACATATCTAGTGCAAACACTATTGGGGTTGTCTCGCATGCTACAAGGAGGAACGACAATTTGAAATTGGAATAGTCCCACCTTGCTAAATAACTTAGAGAAGTGGTATATAAATATAGGTTGGTAGGCATGTAACATCGAGGATTCCTTTTGTTACAATAAAGTGCATGCTAATTCATATGCCACTTGCTGGATATGAGAAGCTTGGTTCGACCGCCGTCACACAATAATTAGTATCAGAGCCGAATGTTATGAACTAGGCCATGCAAACAAACAATTCTATCAAAAGTACTCTAATGGGATGTGAATCAAAGGGGATATTGTTAGGATTGTCTCGCATGTTACAAGAAGGAACGACGATTTAGAATTGGAATAGTCCTACATCGCTAAATAACTTGGAGAAGTCCTGTATAATTATAGGTTGGCAGGCACGTAATATGGGTTGGCAGGCATGCAACATTGGGGATTCCTTTTGTTATAATAAAGTGTATACCAACTCATATGCATACGCCACGTGCTGGAGATGGGGAGCTTGGTGCGACTGTCATTATACAAAAACTCTATCATCGATACACCCACATACGTACTCACACACACATTCAATACCGCCTAAAAGCAAAAATTAAGAACCAATACAATGGCATCCATTAAACAGCAATACATACCATTCCAAAAGTCCTACCCAATTCCATAAATGAGTTGAAGAATGAAACATGAGTCGTTTCCCTTTTTATATAGCCCATGCTTTATATAGGTTTAATCTAGCTCTCAACAGGCCCAACATGTTGACCAGTTGCTAGCTTAGCCGAACTGTGCACACACACATACATATATATATATATATATATATATATATATATAATTTCTTTTCTTCTTAGTTTTTTGATTTTCTATTTCAACCATCAAAATTAGTTTTCTGTTTCAAAACACATGCACATATGTGTGTACTAAAATAATATGAAACAACTTTGTAATAAATAATTTAACAAGAAAATCAAAATATTTATCTATTTTGATATATATATACACACTCACATAAATTAACATTCAAGTTTTGTTTGAATTTTTTTTGTTTTTGATTAAAAAGTTAATCTTTCATTTCAGGTCAAGATGTTAATTTAACAATTATATACATTGATATTTAATTATTAACTTTGTTGCAAAATAAAACATATCAATTAAACAGAAGGAAAATGAAAGGTTGTGTTTTTGGTAAAAGAATACAACACACACACACATATATATTGTTGTGGGTTTTTTCACCCATAGCACAGTGAATGCGAAAAGATGCCAAAGAGCATAGAAATGGTTGAAAGGTGCATAATAAAGACGCCATCATGTAATTATAAGGGTAAGGTGAAGTGTCAGGGAAAATTTGGAATTATCTAAAAATATACTCAAAGAATTTGTAAAATGTTCCTAAGGTCATGACATGCACCTAGGTCGAAACCGCATCTCAATCCGAGCTATGGATTGGAAGATTTGATCATCTTAAGATTTATCCACTACCTAACCGATCAGAGCCCCACATTAGAGAGCTACAACCTACTCCAATCAAATGGAACATTCAAAGGCATTGGAATTCTCTACTTAACGATATGAAGCTATTAGTCCATGTTTCATTCAATTCAGACTTGAAATGAAGGAGTAATGGCACAAAAACGTGTGTAGCTCAAGTGGTTGGGCATCAAGCTTCCAAGGGAGAGGTCAGGAGTTCAATATCGGGAAGGCACATTATTTTCATGAAACATGAGGAATGGGCTGGTAGGGTGTCTAACTGCTGAGTGCCTAACCATTTCCAATGTAAGTAAGGAAAAGAGAGAAGGTAAGACATAATGAATCGATAGGAAGAGCGCGGAAGTAGAAAGAAAGGCATAATCCTCCTCATGTTCGGTATCCAAGGTACCAAACAAGAAATCCTGTCTGGTACCCCTGGGTATCAAATAGAATATCCCGTTCAGTAACAGTGTCATTTGTTCGGTGGAAAAGGGTGCCGGACCTGAAGCATAGTCTTGTGAAGACCGGGCAAGGTAGAGTAGCAGGAGCCGAACCAAGGAAAGGGTGCAGGAACCTAGACAACAACATGTCCATATACACCGCGCCTAATTGACTAGTATCAGATAGAGATCTAAACTGAACCAAGCAAGATATATATGGAATGAAATTTGAGTACATACGGTAACTTCTAATTATATCATATATATATATATATATGGAAATATCCAAACCAAGCGAGTTATAGATGGAAATTGTCTGATTTACCAAGATGACCACCATACCTCTCCACTCTCATAAATACCAAAGCTTCCAATAACAAATGGGGGAGGATTTTGAAGATCCGAGCTTACAACAATAATGGTAGAGAAATCAAAGAAAGCTAGGATCAACCTAGTAAGATTTGTCCAGTAAGATCTGCCTAATAGGAACAGCCTAGTAGGATCTGCCTGATCGAAACAGCCTGACAGGAACAGCCTAGTAGGAACAGCTTAACAGGAGCAGCCTAGCAAGAATATCCGAACAGGAATAGGCAGGTAGGAATAGCTAGACAAGAATAGCCGAACAAACTATCTTTAGCTATATCTTACTGTCTTTTGAGCTACAAATCATTGTATTTTGTATCACAAACATAGTATCAAAGATCTATAAGAAGAATAATGAAAATGGACAGTGGATGTAGGCACATTCTGGCCGAACCACTGTAAATCTTTGTGTTCTTTACTTTACTGCAATTTTCTTTTTACATAACCTATATGTGATCTGCTCTCTAAAAATTAATTAATATATAAATATAATAGCTGTGTTATAATCCTTGTATTCATAGCTCTACAACAAATCGATTGGACGTGCTTACGCATTTTTTATGCAAACATTTTTGGTGCTTCCATTGAGAGACTAATTCTCAAAATGCTTTCAAGATCAAAGAACATGTTTGGTGCTACCATCGGGAATGCGGGGAACACCAGTGCACCCAAATAGACAACCGACAATCATGATAATCATCCTGCGAGCATTCCAATGCAAGTAGACGTAATTACCAGAGGCAACCTGGACAGAGTAGTGGCCAAGCTAAATGAATATTTTGCTGCCCAAAATCAAGCAATAGTATACCAACTCACGACGTGTTTAGGACAAAACTATTTGTCCTAACACTTGAACAAAATGGCGATCCTAATCTAGGTGATCCAGAATGCGAAGTGGTTCACAATTTGATAATGAATCTAATCAAGAGAGTCAAAGAGATATAAGAATGAACACTAGAGGAATAAAACGAGCAAGAGTTCAGCCGGAAGCTAGATCAAGATGCCGTTCGACATCGAACAAGACATGGATGACGCCGAATCGAGGGCAGCTACAATAAACATTTCTCATTCCCTCATTGAAATTATGGTCAATAAGGGATAAAATGATAACTAGGACCGATCTAAGAGCCATAACCGTGCCCATAACTTGAAGATTAAGTCATCATAAGGAAGATGAAAGAAATCTCCAACCACCCCCCTCTTCGAAGGGGAAGGTTGAGCTATCATTGACAGTTACCCAAACCGAAGGATATGATGGCTCGAATCATTAGACAATTGGTTCAAACATGTTACCACCAATTCTCACTTCAATCTTGTCGAAACCAAGATGAATAGAAGCGAAGGAAGTACAAGAGATGATAGCACCAACAAAGCCTTTCGAGGGAATCGAAGGGATGCTACAGCCAAAAGTCAGATATCTTATAAGCTTTTGAAAGGGTCGAAGGAGTCGAAAGCACCCTTTCGCTTCAATTGCTTCCTTTGGAAACAGATGCTTTCGCCTACATAAAGACATTTCGAATAAGTGGAGGAATACTTTTCGAATGCACCAAATAACAACCACTCACATGTGCACCAAACCTTTCGAAACCAAAGGTTTTGCCTTCATTCAAATTACTCAAAAAGTTGTTTTGATGGAGCAACCCTTTCGAAAGCATGACTAAGCCTTTCGAACCAGACGGAACCTTTAAAAACTAGGAGGGGTACTGCATCAATTCGCAAGCATGTATTCGGAAGTTACCTTCCACGTTGAAACCCTCAACATTTTAACACCTTCGAAACCCCAAAGAACTACCCGTCAGCAAAGTCGAAAGCTCATGCCTCTTCTTATTTGCAACAACAAAGCAACATAAGGTGAAGAGGCGCACCTACCCCTTTCGATGAAGATGGAAACATTCAAATCCATTCAAATGCAATGTAGAAGGATGCGCAAATTTTAAAGGTGACAAAAGGTCTACAAGGTCGCCTTTCGACCGGGTCGAAAGCATAGAGTCGAGAGGTGGCAACCCGCATCTATAAATAAGACCCTAATGGTCTGGTTTAGGGGATTCGAATTTATTCACTCTACTCTGGTATTTTCTAAAAGTTGTAAACCCTAATTTTCAAATTAGATTGGGGAATTTGATCAGTTTGTAAGACTTGAGTTTAATGAAAGCAAGATTATGCAATTTTGGGATGTTTGGCTGATTTGATATTTCTGTTAGATTCAGTTCATAATGTTCTTGTGTCAACTTGATTGAAGGGTCATCATTAGAGTGAGTTGAAACCCTTAGTTTAACCAATACCCTTAGAGCCTTAACCTCTACTCTTAAGTTGATGAAAGGTTAGCTTTCGAAGAAGTCAAAACCAATCTATCCAACCCATATCCTTAACTCATTAAAGCCAACCTTAGGGTCTCTCCAACTGATTCGAAAGAGGGGTTTTGACAGAGTACTAAAGTAGATTACTTGGTTCAAAAGGCAATATAAGAAGGATTTTTAGTGTTTTGTCTAAATCGAAAAGTCCAATAAAAAGGAGTTTTAACCACAATAATTTACATGGAAGGAAAAATGAAGAGAATAGAATGGATTATAACCATCTTAACCTGATTAAGAAGTGTCGACAACTTTCATCTTTTTGAAAGAAGATCTCAAAAGAATTATTTACACTTTAAATTCAACTTTGGGGTGTTGACAAGTTTTCTTGTTAACATTTTGGTGCTAAAAGGAGGGCTTGAACCTCCGACCTTGTTGAACTTTCAACTCCACTTACCACTAACCCGATCTTATTCCAAGCCTACCTACTTTAAACTTTACATCATCATGTTTAGCAAAGCCAAAAGGTCCAAGCAAGGTTCTCGGAACAACATCTAATTGAATTCTCCCATGGAACAATTAACGATGCAAATCTACATGAAGAACAAATGTTAAGAATGGAGGCCTTAAGAATCATGAGGAAAAAGAAAGTTGAACCCTATTATCTAAATGAATGGAGTTTAAATCCTTTTCATATTAGCTCTACCCATATCTTTGCCTTAGGTGAAAA
The DNA here is from genome assembly GCA_030737815.1 of Allium fistulosum. Taxonomy (NCBI): domain Eukaryota; kingdom Viridiplantae; phylum Streptophyta; class Magnoliopsida; order Asparagales; family Amaryllidaceae; genus Allium; species Allium fistulosum. The sequence goes on from CM060901.1 coordinate 487,683,969, forward strand.
GAAAATTGAAAGTGATAACTTGTTTGACCAAATAAGGAAAACAATTCAATATTACACCAAAGGCACAATCTTTGAAGAAGAAATGATGGCTGATTACAATGCCTTTGCACACAAATGGCATCAAGCAACAACTGGGACCCTACCAACACAGAAACTTCAGAGGGTTTTAAAAAGAAAATTGGTCGTTGAGGGTGAAACTCCAGAACTAAGTAATAAAAGACCTAGGAAGAACCAAGGAAGAACTCAACTATTGACCATTACAAAAGAAAATACCTAAAAGTGAAAGGAATCTGGTAGGATAATAAAGAATGCCTAGAAATTGCTTCAATCTTCTTTGGAGAAGATTCCATCATCGGTACCGTATCTTTTTGTGGTTTTTGAGAAGTCTTTTTCACACCCATGATACTGCCAAGTGAAATCATTTTAGTAAGAAGTTACAATTAGTTATGTAATCAACATTTTTCAAGGATATCGAAAACCTATTACAACAATTCAAATATCAACCAAAACATGAAATTTCATATCCTTGAAAGAATGTTAGAGTTAGTTTAGAAAAATGAAATTTGTTGAGCATTCGATAGTGTTGAAAGGGAAAATGGAAATGGACATCCAACAAACACCCTTCAACAATGTCGAAAGCTCAAGGAAAACTTTATTGTTGAAAGGAGTAGTTAAAGCCTACACAACTAATTCAGATATAAGTATGCACTACCAACATTCAATAAACAAGACAAATAAACCTTTCGACGCTATCGAAGCCCATGAACTTTGTTTTACTAAGAGAATACAAATGTTGTCGAAACCCCATTTTCCAATTAGGTCGAAAGGTTTGAATTTAAGTAACATTGATATAAATGAAAAGGGTTTGGGACGTTTCGACAACATTTGTATAAAATAATGATCGAATTCCAATTATTTACAAAAGGTGTTGAGAAAGTCGAAAGGGATACATGGTTTTGAAAGCATACCAGCAGCCAAACTTAATTCGATACATAAGGTTTCAATCAAGTCGAAAGGTTTTATTTGATTTTCAACTTAAACAAAGTATGTTTTCCTCAATCCAATTTATGAAAAGAAAAATGATTTAACGACCCAGAGTTTTGGATATTTGAATTTGGAATATTTAATTGATCTTTAAATATTTAAAAGTTAATTTTTAACTTGAATTTCAAATATAACCATTTATTTGATAATTTGATTATTGAATTTAATAATTGGAAATTGGGTTAAATATTTTATATGGAGTTTTAATCTTGTTTAAAATATTTATAGGCTTATAAAATTTATATTGATAATACTGAAGATAATAAAATCTTTAAAATTGAATTTGAAAATGATTTGTTCGGTTTTAAAAATATATCGTTTAAATTGACATTTAAAAATGGCCTTTCGAGGCATAGTCTCGAAATTTGACGAAACCAGTTCCATTGGATCCATAATAGTGTATTATTATCGGATTTCAAATTTCGTAGCATTTGGAGTTATCGTGTGGTCGTACAGTAACTAAACGCGTAGAAATTTATTTCAAAAATTCAATATAATAACTGGGTCCAAAAAGCTATCTTCTCCATACGATCGAATTAGGGCTCGAAACCTTTTCCATTGAATTCGAAATAGGGGTATAACATTGTAAACGCCTAGCGACACGCCTCGATAGGACGTCAAGATTTTAAGCTACGAAATCGAGACGATTTAAATTTAAATAATATATATATTCATTGACTTGACAAAAAATTATTCACGTCAGCCCATCCTTTCTTCTTTTCAAATCACTATAGCCTTCTTTTACACGCCTCCCATCTCTTCTATCACTTCCCTCTTTTTTTAAATACAGCTGATCAATAAAGAGAGAAAAAAAGGGGTATGCCGATCAAACAAAAAATTAAATCTCCATCTATACTTCATAAAAAATCTCAAACTTGTTTTTAAAATCTAGTTTTTAGATTAGCTTCGATCTGATATGCTTATTGGATGGTCGACGATGATTTTGGTTGATCGACTGTAATGTCGTGGGCGGTTTTAACTAAGGCTTGGATAAATCGATTGCTATGTTGATCGATGGGAGATTTCGAGTGCATTTTTGAGTTCGTCGTGGAGAGTGGCACATCTGGCCGAAGATTGGTGATAAGCGACAGCCATGGGAGATTTGCGAGAATGCACTATCGATGTCGAGCACAGCAGGTGGCAACTGTCTAGAGATGTTCGAGCTTTGATTCGAGGGTGTAGGCAGATCGAGTTCGAGGAGGGAGAGCCAACGACGATGTCCGTTCGTCAATCGGCGGAGCGTAGCTCCGTGTCACTGGGTATACGTGCACGCAAGGATGGGTTTCGAGTGTCTATGCATTCTCATTTCGATTGGGGAAGAAGAATTCGAGATTGGGCCGGGTTTTATAATGTGGGGTATGTGATTATTTAAATATAATTAAATGGTTTTCGTAAATTTAAAATATCGATAATTTATAAAATTTATATCTCATGCGTATAAGGTCCGATTTGGACGATTCAAGATTCGTTGGGATCGTGATGTCATCAGCTATGCATAAGAAATGGTTTGGACGGATTTGGAGCTTCTGAAATTTTTAGATAATTTCAAATGCCTTCAAAATTAATCAGGATGGAACGCGAAAGCGACGCTAAAAATTAATGTGAGTTAATCTCACTGAACTTTGGACTTCTGTAATTAATTTTACAATAGTTAAAATTAATTATCGATTGATTGATAGAATTGATAAATTATTATTAGTTGGATGTGATATTATATATAGTAGTATATATATTTGAGTGATTGATATTCCCGCATATATATAGCAGATGACCCTATATACCGCGATATCCCCCTCAAAGTGGGATTAGTATTTTACATTGTGCTAACATATGTAGATGCAGGGAAACAGGTTGGAGGGATCCAACTAGATTTCTAAAAAATGTTGAAATTATTTTCATATTCAGTGATATGATTTGTTTTGAATAATCTGTGATAGATATAGTGGAATTTGAATTTATTGGATGCTATGGTATTGCTGGATAGATTTTTGGAATTTTAAAATACCATAATATGAATATTGAATTTTTAAAAGAAAATAAAAAGGGAATCCATCTACTAAAACTACCGGGAATGTTTCAAAAAAAGTTTTAAGGTAAAATAATTATAGTGAAATTTGGATAAATTAAAAGAAATGAATTTGAAAAAATAAAATAAGTAAGTTTGATTCAAATTTGTATTTAATAATTTTGGAATATTGTAAATAGAGATCTTGGAATATTGTAAATAGGGATTTTGAATAATGAAAATAAAAGGGTTTAAATAATAGAACTTAAACGATATTGTTTAAGTATAAAAGGATTTATTTTTAAATTCGAGGTTTGAAATAGATTTGGGAAAAATAAAAAGGAAAATTGAAAATAAAATATGAAATTGATGTTCCAGATTTAAATAGGATTTTAAATCATAAAAAGGAAGTGAGATCTGAAATTAGTGGGCTTAGGAATTGTGACGTCCCACCTTTATACCCACGCTAGACAAGAACACTACGGTGTAATGCTGTCGACTAGCACGGAGAATAAGGCTGTTGAGGAGTGACCATCCACGTAATTTCTTTGTGCGAGCATCGATATGTCACATAGTATAACATGCATTTCATTTAAGGAGGAAATCCGACATACCGATACAAACTCAAAGCAATCACACAGTGGCTATATATAATCTTCGGAAACAAATATAGAAATAAACATAAGCCAAATCAGTCACAGACATCCATATCACAAAGGCGGAAAAAGATATGAATATATATATAACACATGAAAGTGTACATCAGAGTAGTGGTCTGAAAGATCCACGATAATACAAAAGAATAACAGCATGTGCTACACAAAAGAATACATCTATGAGTCAATATCTCAAATGTATACAACAAAAACTACTAATCTAAGTAGTTTGCCAAAAGTCAGAGTAATAGATTCCTGGAGAGACGTCAAGCAGAAGCACCTGTAACATCTCGGTCTGACCCGAGTATTATTTCAACGGATCACTCTAGCTATAAATATCAGATGACATGATATAGAATAAGAGATATGGCATAAACATGTAATAACCATAATGGCATACTACTATAAGTATGTAAATGATAATCGACAAGAGATTAATTAATATCACAAGAATCTTCTCAAAGATCCAAATCCACAAAAAGGTAATGACACACGAATTCACCAATGCACAAAAATTGATAAAACATATCAATGAAAATCATGAAAATTGGTGAAGCACAAATTCCAAAAATCAACACACGAAATCTAGAACAAATTCCAGAATTCAACACACGAAATCCAGAAATCACAAAAAGGGGGAAGGCCTATCACACGAACGAGAAGCTATCTCATGGAAGCTAACCATATAAGTTTTCGAACACACGAATGGCCCGAAGACCTTTGAACACACGAACGGTCCGAAGACCATGGAGAGCTACCCCATATATGTGAGTAGAAACATCACACAAGCGGGGTCTAGTCTCCCTCACAGACAAAGAGACATCGCTCAGTCGCTAGTCTAAATCACAAAAATGATCGTCATGATCATCAAAAAGTGTCAATCACACCAAGCTAGTAAATATATGAGTTTAGCTTCATGTCCCATAACCACTTGCTTAACTTAAATATTTACGAACAAACTATAGATCTTCACTAAAAAATTGTCACAAAAGGTTCAGTCGAACAAGTCCAAGAATTAACCGACGAAGTAAACGCAAGCGTTTCATACCACTTGTTTTGCTAAGTCGTTTAATTAGATTTCTCATCCGAGTGAAGTAAAGGCTTGTATATACTAATAGATTGGAAAATGGTTTAGGAAAAAGCGCTTTGTAATAAAATAGAGTTGAAATCATTTTGATGAAAGAGTTTTGATATTTACTACAAGTATTGATACCTTTATATTTTTAAAGTGACAAATCACTAAAATGATTGTAGAACAATCGGTCATAAAATTCACATTTGAAGTCGTGAATAAAATCCAAGGAAATCAGCCCAAAATGCATCAAAGTAAGAATGCCCATGAGAACGAACATGGCCGAGCTAAAGTGATGCGCGACCTAACATAGCCGAGCTAAAGAATGCAAGCAGGTTGAACAAATTAAGGTGTTGGCTGAGCATGCGACCTAACAGGGCCGGTCTAAGCTGCAAGCGACCTAAAAAGAAGACAGGTCGAGCGACCTAAGGACTCGCGACCTAAAGACTCGCGACCTAAAGACTCACGACCTAAAGACTCGCGACCTAAAGATTCACGACCTACAGATTCGCGACCTAAAGACTCGCGACCTAACTGAGACAAGGACGAGCGACTTATCTCGTGACGAGCTAAGCGTAGGCAGAACGACCTAACGGCTAGCGACCTAAGCATGGCCGAGCTAGCGACCTAATAGCGAGATGACTTTCCCACCTGAACGACCTATGGCTGGAACGACCTATAGCCGAACGAGCTAAATGCAGGCAGAGACTTCTCCACGCACGAGCTAATCAAGACAGAACAATTTAAGTCTAGATTTTTGTCAAAAACACACGAAAAATTGGGGTTTTCACCAATTCAATCCAAACCAAATGCAAATGTTCATGCTAAAGTGATAGGAACTCATTCCCAACAATCCAAGATAGTTATAGACAAGAATGTGAGATAAAAATCTCACTTTTTTATGGAAATTGATGGAGATGAAGCTTAAAAGCAAAGCAAGAAAAGTCCAAAGCTTGAATCAATGTCTTCTCTTTGAATTTGGAGTTGAATGATGGATTTGCAAGAGAACTTGAGCTTGGAGTTTTAATTTCCCATTCCCTCCTCCATTTTTTTATGAAGCTTGAATGTATATGCAAATAGAAATGAAGTTATGAAGAGAAGGAAGGGGTTGGGCTGAGTTAGTAAGTTTAGCCCAAACCAAAGCCAAAGTGAAAAAGTGGCGAAAATTACACTCTCTCTAAACATATCGAAGTTTACACTCAAAAAGATCGCAAACGTCATTTTGAACTCAATGGAGGTGGTCTCGAGTCCTAATTTGACAGTTTGCAAAAAGTAGTTTTTCGGACTAAAATCCGACTAACGATAAAACATTTAAATAAAATATTTAAATATAAAATCGACAAATATGTGGGTTGTTACAGACTCCCCTCCTTAAAGAAATTGCGTCCTCGCAATATATAAGATGGAAATAAAAAGTAACAACCATAAAAGCATATTAACACAAAAGAACTTTGAAATAAGAAGCTCACCTTAAAGAGCATGAGAAATTAAGTCCGAATGTGTGCGCTCGATGAATTCTCTAGATTCCCAAGAGCAATCCTTAGGATTTGAGGACCATTGAACTTTAACAAGCGGAATATCTTTATTTCGAAGTCATTTAACCTCTGAAGTAACAATTCGAATAGGATGCTGCTCATAAGTTAAATTCGGCGAAACTTCAATCTCTTCCACAACACCGAGCTCAAGAATAGAATCGGAATCCCGAAGGAACTTCCGTAATTGAGAAACGTAAAACACGTCATGCATAGCAGAAGCCAGTAACAAAAGGCGATAAGCCATGGAACCAATACGTTCGGTGATAGGAAATGGCCCAATATATCGAGGCGCTAACTTTCTCGATCGACTGAAACGTACAGCACCCTTCATAGGTGAAACACGAATAAATACAAGTTCTCCAACAGAAAATTCTAATTTCCTTCTTCGGTTATTGGCATAGGATTTTTGTCTACTCTGAGCTTCTTTCATTCTATGACGAATAAGTTCAATCTTTTCTGTGGAATCACGAATAAAATCTGGACCTAAAACCAGCTTCTCACCGGCCTCAAGCCAACAAGATGGAGATCGGCATGGCCTTCCATAGAGTGCCTCGAAAGGCACCATACCAATACTAGATTGGAAGCTATTATTATAGGAAAACTCAACGAGAGAAATATGATCTTCCCAACTCCCACCGAAATCAAGCACATAAGCACGAAGAAGATCTTCAAGAGTTTGATTCACATGCTCAGTTTGTCCATCGGACTGGGGGTGATAAGCGGTGCTAAAATTAAGCTTCGTTCCCAAATCTTTTTGAAGACTCTTCCAGAATCCACTAGTAAACAATGGATCACGATCACTAACTATAGAAGTAGGAACTCCATGTAATTTAACAATTTCTTTGATAAAGAGTTTGGCCAGAAGAGGAACGGTTCGGTTCGACCGAACGGGAATAAAATGGGTGGATTTAGTAAGTCTATCAACGATCACCCATAAGCTATCATGACCCGAACGAGAACGGGGAAGGCCATCAATAAAATCCATGGAAATTTGATCCCACTTCCAAACTGGAATTTCCAATGGTTGCAATAACCCACTGGGCCTTTGATGTTCGGCCTTGACAAGTTGGCAAGTCATGCAACACTTAACAAAATTAGTAATATCAGATTTTATTCCCTCCCAATAATAAAGTCGCTTCATATCCGCGTACATTTTACTACTACCGGGATGAATGGAATATTTGGAACGATGAGAATCTTCTAGAATATCTTTATGAAGATCACTAATATTTGGTATGATAAGTCTACCAAATTTCCGAATGCCGCCACAAAAATCAATATCAAAGTCTTTCAAACCTTCAATACCAACTTTATCCTTAATATTTTGGCCAAGAAGAGCCAATTCGGGATCTAGCTTTTGAGCTTCAAGAATGCGGTCTAAAAGAGAAGGATGAGCCTCAAGGCTACATAAAACCAGAGATAAACATAAAGCGGAAACATGATCTCGAATTTCACAAGTGGATAAAACCTCGAGATCATTCCATTCGGATATCATCATGGAAACAACCGCTTGTTGCTTGCGAATAAGAGCATCAGCAACTCGATTTCCTTTTCCGGGAGTATAAAGAATATCCAGATCATAAGAGGCAAGGAATTCGAGCCAACGCTGTTGACGCAAATTAAGTTCCTTTTGAGAAAATAAATATTTCAAAGACTTATGGTCCGTATAAAGTATAAATTTCTCTCCCAAAAGATAATGTCGCCAAATTCGAAGGGCGAAAACGATAACCGCGAGTTCTAAATCATGTGTGGCATATCTAGTCTCAACCGGCTTCAATTGCCTAGAAGCATAAGCAATAACACGTTCTTTTTGCATAAGAACGGCACCCAAACCAACGCGGCTAGCATCGGTATAAACAACAAAATCTTGATTCCCTTCGGGAATAACAAGAATAGGAGCATCAGAAAGGAGTTCTTTTAATTTCTGAAAAGAATTTTCACATTTGTCCGACCAAATGTATTTAACACCTTTCTTTGTTAAGCCAGTAAGAGGCACGGCAATTATAGAAAAGTCTTTTATGATACGGCGGTAATAACCTGCCAATCCGAGAAAGCTACAGATTTCAGTCACGCCTCCGGTCTCTTCCAATTATGAATCGCTTCAATCTTTGAAGGATCCACTGATATTATGGATTCGGAAATAATATGACCGAGAAACTTTACACTAGATTGCCAAAAGTGGCATTTAGAAAATTTTGCTTTTAACTGATTACTCCTAAGAGTTTCCAATACAATCCGAAGATGCTTTTCATGTTCCTCCTCGGTTTTAGAATACACAAGAATATCATCAATAAAGATGAGAACAAACCGATCGAGGAAATCTTTGAAAACTCGATTCATAAGGTCAACGAAATAAGCCGGAGCATTCGTTAAACCAAATGGCATAACCAGCCATTCATAAGATCCATATCGAGTACGGAACGAAGTCAAAGGAATACTATCCTCTACAATGCGAAGCTGATGAAAACCAGTAGCCAAGTCCAATTGTGAAAAGACTCTAGCACCACTAAGTTGATCAAATAGATCATCAATCCGAGGTAAAGGATATTTATTCTTAATAGTAAGATCATTAAGCTTGCGATAGTCGACGCAAAGCCTAAATGTACCGTCGGACTTCTTCACGAAAATTGCTAAAGCTCCCCAAGGCGAGGAGCTAGAGCGAATAAATTGCTTCGTCTCCAATTTGGATAATTGTTTGCGCATCTCTTCATTCTCCTTATTGGACATGCGATAAGGAGGACGAGTAATAGGTTGAGCTCCAGGTATAAGATTAATTTTGAACTCAATTGCTCGCTTAGGTGGTAATCCTAAAAGGGGACCAAATATGTCGAAAAATTCACGAACGACGTGAATACGAGAAATGACATCTTCCTCATCATCATTATCATTATCTCGAGGATTTAAAGAATATAAAGACGCAGCCAAAGTGGAATCTGAATCTTTAAGAATAATAGAAATCTGCTTAAAAGATAGTGGATGTCGAAGATAAATAATCCGCTCAGAACATAGGATATGAGCTCCATAACGACTAAGCCAATCCATACCCAAAATCATTCCAAAGCCTAAATAACGCATGACATGCAAATCGGCTAGGAAAGGAAAATCACACAAAATAATCTCCACATCCTTACAAAGCAAACTAAGAGTTGCGGATCCACCAACCGGATTCGCAATTCTTAAGGAAGTCATTAAAGCAACAACACTTAAGGAAAAAGTATCGACAAGTTCCTTTGATATAAAAGAATGGGATGCCCCCGTATCAAAGAGAACTCTAATAGGTTGATTATGAAATATAATGATGCCATCAAGGACAGAATGAGACATACCTTGACCGCGAGATGTGTTTCCAGGGGATTGAGCAACGTTTAACTTTCCCTCCTTCTTGCTTGGAAGCTTAGGGCATAGATGCATATAATGATCCGGACTTTTGCAATAGCGACAAGAATGGGGCTTTGAACACTTGTTCGCAAAATGGCCCCTAGCACCACAGTTGTAGCATTTCCCATCACTAGAGGAAAAAGTCTTTGCAGTAGGAGTTGCTTGCTTACCCTTTTTGTTGGGATAAGGACCTTTGAACTTGTTAGGCCTTTTCTTGTTGTTGAAGTTTGGTTTGGCACCCACCACCTCAACATCACTTTCCCTATCTGCCTCTTCAAGACGAAGAGCGATATCAATGAGTTGATCGAAAGAAACTTCTAATTTTAGAAGTAATGGCTTCTTGAGATTCTTGTTTAAGCCATAGACAAATCTTTGGTTCTTCCTCAATGGGGTGTTGATGTATTCAACCCCATATTTAGACAGTGACTCGAAGGATGCGACATAATCTGTCACAGAGGTTTCACCTTGAACAAGGTCTATGAAACGTCGAGCCAATGTCACTTTCTCTGCTTCTGGTACGAATTTTAATTCGAAGCATTCCCGGATTGCTCCCAGGTGAGATCCGCTTCATTAATTTCAGAAATAAGAAGTTCGTACCAGTCCAATGCTCTTTCTTGGAGCATACTGGAGGCCACCTGAACACGGTGAAGATCGATAAGATTCATGCGAGAAAAGATTCGATCGCATGTTCTTAACCAAGCCTGGACTTCAGTAATAGTTTCAGAACCTTTGAATGGTTTCCCACCCAAGTTGGTATAATCGTTGCACAAACGTGCAAATCCAGACTTAGGGTGAGTTGGTTCCTGATTAGGACCAGCTGCCTGAGCATTCTTTACCAAATCAAGAAGCTGTTGAGCAGTCATAAAAACTCCATCCTGGGGAGTAACAGTAGATGGTCCGGCTCTGGGACGGCCTGGTCTAGACATTCTCTTCTTTAAGAAAGAGAGAAGAAGAAAAGTTATTCTCCAAATAAATATCAAACAAATCTTGATAGATAAAACAAGGATACATAAAAGGAAATAGGATGAATCGATACGAAGACTCGAATTAAATCCTATGGTATGACTCCTAAGTTGGACCTAGGATGATGATCCTTGTTAAGTTATTCTACATTGTTTCGAAGTTTGGCTCTGATACCAAGCTGTGACGCCCCACCTCTATACCCACGTTAGACAAGAACACTACGGTGTAATGTTGTCGACTAGCATGGAGAATAAGGCTGTTGAGGAGCGACCATCCATGTAATTTCTTTGTGCGAGCACCGATATGTCAGATAGTATAACATGCATTTCATTTAAGGAGGAAATCCGACATACCGATACAAACTCAAAGCTATCACACAGTGGCTATATATAATCTTCAGAAACAAATATAGAAATAAACATAAGCCAAATCAGTCACACACATCCATATCACAAAGGTGAAAAAAGATATGAATATATATATATAACACATGAAAGTGTACATCAGAGTAGTGGTCTAAAAGATCCACGATAATACAAAAGAATAGCAACATGTGCTACACAAAAGAATACATCTATGAGTCAATATCTCAAATGTATACAACAAAAACTACTAATCTAAGTAGTTTGCCAAAAGTCAGAGTAATAGATTCCTGAAGAGACGTCAAACAGAAGCACCTGTAACATCTCGGTCTGACCCGAGTATTATTTCATAAGAAAATAATAAACGGATCAGTCTAGCTATAAATATCAGATGACATGATATAGAATAAGAGATATGGCATAAACATGTAATAACCATAATGGCATACTACTATAAGTATGTAAATGATAATCGACAAGAGATTAATCAATATCACAAGAATCTTCTCAAAGATCCAAATCCACAAAAAGGTAATGACACACGAATTCACCAATGCACAAAAATTGATAAAACATATCAATGAAAATCACGAAAATTGGTGAAGCACAAATTCCAGAAATCAACACACGAAATCCAGAACAAATTCCAGAATTCAACACACGAAATCCAGAAATCACAAAAGGGGGGAAGGCCTATCACACGAACGAGAAGCTATCTCATGGAAGCTAACCATATAAGTTTTCGAACACACGAATGGCCCAAAGACCTTTGAACACACGAACGGTCCGAAGACCATAGGGCGCTACCCCATATATGTGAGTAGAAACATCACACAAGCGGGGTCTAGTCTCCCTCGCAGACAAAGAGACATCGCTCAATCGCTAGTCTAAATCACAAAAATGATCGTCATGATCATCAAAAAGTGTCAATCACACCAAGCTAGTAAATATATGAGTTTAGCTTCATGTCCCATAACCACTTGCTTAACTTAAATATTTACGAACAAACTGTAGATCTTCACTAAAAAATTGTCACAAAAGGTTCAGTCGAACAAGTCCAAGAATTAACTGACGAAGTAAACGCAAGTGTTTCATACCACCTGTTTTGCTAAGTCGTTTAATTAGATTTCTCATCCGAGTGAAGTAAAGGCTTGTATATACTAATAGATTGGAAAATGGTTTAGGAAAAAGAGCTTTGTAATAAAATAGAGTTGAAATCGTTTTGATGAAAGAGTTTTGATATTTACTACGAGTATTGAAACCTTTATATTTTTAAAGTGACAAATCGCTAAAATGATTGTAGAACAATCGGTTATAAAATTCACATTCGAAGTCATGAATAAAATCCAAGGAAATCAGCCCAAAATGCATCAAAGTAGGAATGCCCGTGAGAACGAACATGGTCGAGCTAAAGTGATGCGCGACCTAATATAGCCGAGCTAAAGAATGCAAGCAGGTTGAACGACTTAAGGTGTTGGCTGAGCATGCGACCTAACAGGGCCGGTCTAAGCTGCAAGCGACCTAAAAAGAAGACAGGTCGAGCGACCTAAGGACTCGCGACCTAAAGACTCGCGACCTATAGACTCGCGACCTAAAGACTCGCGACCTAAAGATTTGCGACCTACAGATTCGCGACCTAAAGACTCGCGACCTAACTGAGACAAGGACGAGCGACTTATCTCGTGGCGAGCTAAGCGTAGGCAGAACGACCTAACGGCTAGCGACCTAAGCATGGCCGAGCTAGCGACCTAATAGCGAGATGACTTTCCCACCTGAACGACCTATGGCTGGAACGACCTATAGCCGAACGAGCTAAATGCAGGCAGAGACTTCTCCACGCACGAGCTAATCAAGACAGAACGACTTAAGTCCAGATTTTTGCCAAAAACACACGAAAAATTGGGGTTTTCACCAATTCAATCCAAACCAAATGCAAATGCTCATGCTAAAGTGATAGGAACTCATTCCCAACAATCCAAGATAGTTATAGACAAGAATGTGAGATAAAAATCTTACTTTTTTTACGGAAATTGATGGAGATGAAGCTTAAAAGCAAAACAAGAACAGTCCAAAGCTTGAATCAATGTCTTCTCTTTGAATTTGGAGTTGAATGATGGATTTGCAAGAGAACTTCAGCTTGGAGTTTTAATTTCCCATTCCCTCCTCCATTTTTGATGAAGATTGAATGTATATGCAAATAGAAATGAAGTTATGAAGAGAAGGAAGGGGTTGGGCTGAGTTAGTAAGTTAAGCCCAAACCAAAGCCAAAGTGAAAAGGTGGCGAAAATTCCACTCTCTCCAATTATATCGAAGTTTACACTCAAAAAGATCGCAAACGTCATTTTGAACTCAATGGAGGTGGTCTCGAGTCCTAATTTGACCGTTTGCAAAAAGTAGCTTTTCGGACTAAAATCCGACTAACGATAAAACATTTAAATAAAATATTTAAATATAAAATCGACAAATATGCAGGTTGTTACAGAAATATATTTGGGTTATTTAAGAAATTGATTTAAAAGTGGAATTTAATTTAGAAATCGATTTAAAATCGATTAAGTGTTGTGAAACAGTGATAAATGGGAAATGAGACTATGGAATCTATAAACAAGGTTTATAAATAAAGTAAAGTAAATTATCAGTGGATGAATGGGAATTATAAATTCACGGCGAGGATTTATAAGGAGATGGGTAAATCGATTTAAAAATAAATGATAGACTTATTTTTTAGAAATGTGAAAAAGGGAAGTTTCTGGATTGGGACGTAAATCAAATTATAAAATAAATTGAGAAGGATTAATAATATCAGACTGGATATATAGGAGTTGAAAAATATATATTTTCTAAGAAGTTAAGTTTATTTTAAAAAAGGCAATTTTTAAGTATTAACTAGAAAATTTAAAAGTGTTTAAGAATATTTCAGAAAATTAATTATTTAGTTGTTTAAAGTATATTTAAGTATTAATTAAGTAGTTTTATAAATGGTTGATATCAAGTTAATTATTATTTAAGAATTAATCAGTATTATTATTTTAGGAGATAGATTATTCTATATTAATATTATTTTATAATAACTTTTATTTCAAAGAGTAACTGCCTAAAATTTACTTGGAAAATTATTATAGAAATTTCATAAGTATTATTTTGAATTTTTTTAAAATAAAGATTTCGGGAAGTAATAGTATACCCGCATGGCGAAATCAGAGGCAGTGAGTGCCCACAGTTAAGTCTTGAATTTCTTTGGGATAGAGACATGACCATTGAGATATGAATCCATGGTTTGATACTGCAGTGGTACTTTCCACATTAATTTTTTTAAAAAGGGGTTTCAAATATTCTTTTGAAAGAGGGATAGTTGGTGAATTTACTAATTCGATAAGATAAGTACATATATTTTGGATAAAGAGATTTAATTTATTAAAATTAAATTAAAAAGAGATTTGGAGTTTTTCAGTGGAAAATGGAATCTGTGGTTGTATGATTGTTTATTTGATAGTTAAATAACCGACTATCAAATATGGACCCAAAATATAACTTTGGGCATATCTAGGAGATATATAGGATTTATATGGTACAGTTACCGTTCACGGTGCTATACTGTACGTATAAACTCATTTCGTTTCTTCTAGGATGATGATAAGGAAATCCATCCACTAACGGTTAGGAGGTGATCTTCTATCTTATTTTCGTCTGTTTATTTCCTAGAGAAACGGGGTTGAGTTTACCGAAAATATCGAACGTTGTTTCGAAGAGACCAGGATCAGATTTATTATCCGAAAACCACATCGATCCAACGAGTACGGTTTCGAAAACAAAAAAAGACCATGGAGTTAAAGATGGAGCAGTGAAGTACAAGGGCTAATTGCTACTAATCCTGAGGATTATTCCAAAATGGATGTAGTAGGAATAGTGCCTTCGGTTCCGTTCGGACCCAGAACAGACTTGTATGGATGAATACTATTAATACATTGTCATCGGAGGACAATGAGCATTCTAAGTGAAATTTCCTTAAAAAGGTAATCGTAACCTCTAGCCTCATCATTTGGGAATGATTGAAAATCAGGGGAGATGCAGCAAGGCTAATTGGGTTGCACCCAATTAGGGTATGTTTATCACCTTTCTAGATAACCTCGGATATTATTTATCACTACGATGTATGGAAGGAGCTCGAGAGAAGGTGGGAACACCCGAGGTGATAACATATTATGTCTATCCATGTTAGGGATAGTTCGGTCTTGTGTGGCAGGGGATCCCGGCATGGTCATCGGTACGCTGTTTCTAGACGTGTACTGTGACAGGTGGTACCCCATGTAACGATCCCCGGATTTTATATAAATTTAAATTGATAATTAATTGAATTTTTGAATTAAAATTGTAAAATTAATTAGTAAATTGATGCGAGTTTCCCCAATTCAAATAGAATATATATTAAATCATATGAATTTAAATATTGTATATATGTGATTTGGATTTAAATTTCAAGTAAATGGTTCAAAAATAAAAATACAAACTATATAGGATAAAGTATAAAGAATATAAAAGTAACCCATTAGCTAAAATTTAATAACAGAAAAAAATATATAAATTATTTATATTATCAAGTAATATTACAAAGACAAAATAATAAGACAAAAGGAAAGAAAAATAATATATACAAGTATGTATAAACGAGATAAAATCAAGGTTGTAGAAGTATACTCAAGTATGAACAATATATATATAAATAAGTATTTATACTAGAAATAGAAATAAAATAAAGAAACATATTAATAACGAAGTGTGTTTGCTGTGCAATGCAAGAAGTTAACTAAACAAAGCAAACAAAAAAAAATATCTGTACACAAACAAATACAAATATAAGTATGGAATGAAACAAGTAAGCATATCTATGAAGCCACAAGACAGTGCAAATACATTCACATACAAACAAATTAAAAGGACAAATATGTTTAAGTATTCAAACATATGAAGACATAAAGGACTTAAGCATTTAATGCTAGCATAAACAAGGTCAACTCGAAATTTTATCAGCCTCCAAAATGAGAAAAAAATCTCCGCGTATGCTTGTACTAGAAAAAAATATCACTTGTACAAAACATATTATCACCCTGTACAAACTAAAATATCACTTGTAAACTCATTTTCTTTTATCAGCCTTCTCATTTCAGTTCTTCCATCAAGAGAACTGAGTAGAAAACTAAAGTAATATCATCTCATATTCAAACAAACATTAACTTTAAAACATCAAAACAATTTATCCAAAGCCAGAGATCAAGAAAAGCATTCAACTTGCAAATTTTCAAGCCTGTTTCAACTTGAAGCTCTGTTCTTTCTTCAAAACACTGTGAGTAAACTTTTGAATCTGGATTTTTAGCTTGTTATTTGATAATCATGTTGAAGTAAAAAGTGATGAAGTATTGTATGCAAGCAAGTATGTATAGATATAAGTATGAGTTGTCTATGCATGTCAGAAAACAGACATGGTTCTCTGTTTTAAACATAACAGGTTTCCAAAACCTGTTTGAAAATCCAAATTCTTCTCCTCTGATTCTTGTTAAACTTTAGAATATAAACAAAAGTTGTTTGTTAGATTATGAACTAAGTTTATAAAATTTATTTAAGTAGAAACAACTTATTAATGTCTCTGGAAATTAATTTTGTTTACAAGCAAACAAGAAATATTGTGATAAATTTGATTGTTATAAAATACTCATTCAAGTTTATAACCTAAATCTTCAATGAAAAATAGGATTCTTAAAGCAAGAATGGTAATTTTTAGTTTTATATTTTACGAGTAGTTCGTATTTGAACGAAATTTGCATTTTTTCCATTTTCTGACAATTGAACCAATTTTAAATGTTGGAATTTTGTTGGAAGCAAGTATGAACATCGATGAATTCGAGAAAAATACGAGATGATTTTATATTTCATCGTGGTAGGTGATTGAAGTTGATTTAGGGTTTAACAACCCAGTATGGTCGATAACGTTTTAAAGGGAAGTTCGTCATCATCGAGGCGATTCAGACGATCGGTCGTGGGGGTAACGGAGCGTAGTTTCGTGGCGAAGCTATGGACGAAGTGGCGAGAATTCTGGTGATCGGAGGTGGCGATGCGAGTGGGGTTTTGGGTGACCAGTCTCGTTCCAGTGGGTTGCGTGAAGCTCGATTTTAATTTTGATGAGGTATCGGGTTTCTGGGTACTAGGGGCGATCGGGAGGTTCGACGTTTACTTGCTGGTGGAAGTGTCGTTGGTTAGAGCGACGGCGTTTGGGTGTGCAGGTGCACACGTATCTATGTGTATCTGTGTTTTGCTGAAGGATTCACGTCCAAGGAAGAAGAAGATAGACTCAGGTAGGACTCGGGTTTGTCTCGAAGTTTACTCCTGTTTGACTCGAAGCGAGGGGAATGTGGGCTTTGCTCGTGAGTGACTCGGGAGGATTTAGTTGTTGGCTCGGGTCATTTGCTGTTACAGGTTTAAACCTGTCAGTGGTTTTAGAAATTTAAAATGGTTTTAAAATTTTGAAAGCAGATTTAAAATAGGGTTTTAAATCAAGTTTAAGTATGGATTCAAATTGAAATTTGTATCCTAGTTTTGAGATAAATTTAAAGTTTTAAAATCAAGTATTTAAACAAGTTAGGGTTTAAAGTTTGTTAAAGTCAAAATTGTAATTATTTGAAATCTTTAATTTGAAATGAAATTTAAAGATAAATTTAAAGCAAAAGAGTTTCTTTTGCAACCTTAAAAGTTTAAAAGAAGGATTTTAACAATTTTTCAAAATAAATTAAAAATGAATAAAGTTTTCAAAGCAATTGTTAAACAAATTTTCTAATGTTGATGTTAACAAGCTTTTAAACAAGTTTTCCAAGGTTTAAAAAAAATGTTAAAGTTAAAATTTTAAATTGTTCTGTTTAAAAGTAACTTTACATAAGTTAATTTCTAAATATTTTCAAAGGGTAATTTAATGATGTAATTAATTACTTAAAGTATTTGTTTATCAAGGTAATTAAAAGATAATTAATTAATTAAAGGTTAACCAATTAAAGTGATAAATTTAAAGGATAATTTATCAAAGTGATTTATTAATGCAATTAATTAAAGGTTGATTGATTAATTAATGTTATAATTAATTTGTGATTAGGAGTTGACCAATCAAGTGATTAAAGGAATACCACTTATTAATTAAGACTAATTAAATGGTAATTAATTAAGGGTTAATTAATTGATTAATTAATTAAGGATAAATTAAGGGTAATTAATTAATTAAGATAAATTCTTTAATGATTAAAAGTTGATTTAATTTATTTATTAAGGTTAATTAATAAATAATTAAAGGATAATTAATTTGCATGAATTGTAATTAACTAATGTTAATCAACCTGGGTTAGTGATTAATCTAGTTTCAATTAATCAGATAATTAATTAATCTTACTTACGAATGTTTGGATTCTATTGAATGTTGAATTATTTGACATCCCTAATGTGTGATGCTTGGTGATATGAATTATTTTGATTTAAGCTGTGAACTGTGATGTAATTTAATTATCTGTGATGTAATTTATTTATATACATGAACTTATATTATTCATCTGTGGTATGTGAATAAAAGATAAGCGTTATAGTTATATCGCTTATCAACTATATTTCTGTATTTTAATCTGTGATGATTGAATGATGTAGCACTATTGTGTTAAACCCCTGGACCACACTTTTATACACACAAATATGGATTTCACGTGGAAGTCGGTTAAGTCACAGATGATTTAAATTTAATGTTTTCGAAATTGAAATTTTAATTTCAATTGATTTTGGAAATGGATTTGAGTTAAATGTTAAAGCTTTGGAAAGGAGTTTTGAAGATAAAAGTTATTTTGAATAACTTGGTAAAGTTTTTCAATTTAAATAATTTAATTTGAATATGAATTCAAAATTTGGAATTGAATTCCATGTTTGGAAATTATGGTTAAAGATGTTATAAATGTGTTTATATGAATTCAAACCATTTTGAAAGTATTGTTTGAGAATTTGAATTTAACCCAAGGACTTTAACTCGTATAAATGAATCAGATTTTCTGAAATGAAAACTATTTGTTTTCAATAATAGAAGCTTTCATATAAGGAATGAATTTCCAATTTGTGTCAAAAGAATTTCAAGTTTAAAATAAAAATGGTTTTCCGAGTTATGAATAAATCTTTGTGAAAGATTGATTGAACTTTGTTTTGAAATTGGAAAGGTGTACCTTTTGTATAAAAGATCGAAATGGAATTGTTTTGAAAGCTATAAGTTAAATCTTTGATTTAAAGATTTAACGAGTTAATCCAAATTGAAATGGAAATCGATTTGAAAATCTGTGAATGAATCTTTGTGAAACTGGGTGAACTTTGTGAAATGAATCTTTTTGTGTAAAATATTAAAATGGAAATGTGTTTAAACCATTTGAAAGAGAAGTTTTGGGTAATAACTTGTGACTTAACTGAAATCCCAATATCCATATGTTTTTAAATATTACGCTCATTATTCGGTTTAGCCGGGAGAGGACTTTGTGTCATATAACCCATTCCGAATAATGATACGGCGTAAATGGATAGCATTTGAAGACCGGTGTTGAAGACCGGGTATTTGTGAGAACGATAGGATGACCTATCGATTGTATCTGCACTGAGTCACGCCGGTATAGAGATTCCCTAAGTGATGGGAAATCCGATCGGGATTGTGAATACCCGGATTGCAAGGGCTTCTTTAGAAGTGCATTCGGTTCTGTTCGAACCCGTAACAGACTTGTATGGTTGTATGTCTGACACTACACTTTGAGATATAAAGCTGATTTCTTTCAAATACATTTCTGTTTGGTGGCGGAGATTTATTCTCTTAGCTTAACACCCTTCTCTGAGACGTACGAGCTCAGAGGTTATGTATTTGAAGGTTATCAGTGATATACTCCCAATTTGGTAGTGTGGCATGCTGAGTGTTGCTGTGGGTTGATGATCATTTGTTGATCAAAGCATGGATTTGTGAAAAGCGTAGCTTTGTGGACGATACCTCATCGAGCCTCACAAACCGGAAATGGTCGAAACAGGAAAGATGCGGCAAGGTTTCAGGGGTAGCTCCTCTAGGGTATGTCCATTCCTTCTGGAAAAAGGTGGTATCATGGTATGTAGCCCAGATATTTACCTGTGTGGTTGCTCCAATCTCATTTACTCTATGTGATTGTTGCTGTGTGATCGAGGCGCCTCGGATAAAGGTCGCAAACGATCGGGGGTGGAATATCTCAGGTTTACTACCCGGGAAGGGGGTAACCGGCCTTGTGTTGGCAGAGAGCCAGGTGGTACTCGGGGCGTCCCTCTAGAGGCATTCCTACATGGCATAGGAAGTTCCTTAGCCTGACCATTTGTTGGAAAATCCAAAGAAACAGTACGAGCCTTGTACAGTTTTAGTTGTATAACCTGCCATGGAATGTGGCGGTAACCTGCTATTGAACATGGTAGCTATAGTAGGCATAAGTGCGAAATGCCTATGCTGGCTAAGATTAATATTATACTTTCGAAATGTTTCTGCACTATGCACTAGTAATAATATCAAAAGAGTTTTTTCCTGCGTAGGAAGCATATTTGACTATCATAAGGAGAAATCTCCTCCAATTCCGCGTTTGCATTGTGTGTGTGGTGGGAGGCCTTATGGTAGTTTCATTTTCCAAAAAGCATTGCGGATTTCAATGTTAAAAATCCTTTTGTTGTTTGTTTAAAGATACACTGTTTTTGTTTACTCACACCAGTCCCATGACTGACCCGGAGTTTATTGTTCCCTTCCTAAACTCTAGGCGTCCATAATTTTCCACACGGGTAGTCTAGAGTTGGGTTTTTTTTCAGATAGTCAGGTGTTGTAGATTATCTGGAGCTAGTTCATTTATTGGAGTTCACGAACGACTGACGTTGCTTATCTTTGTGCATCGTGATGGTGGTTCGAGCTTGATGTTGGAGTTGTTGGACTCATTCTCTTTTGAGGATCATTTGGAGTTATCACTTCTATTTTCCGCTGTATCATTATTATTTGTCTCTGATATTCTTGTATCATATTGATATCATTGTTATATATCATTCTGGATATTGTATTCATTGGAGTTGTAATGATATCATTCATTTCTTTCTTCCGCTGTGTTGTTATACTTACTATGTTATAAGCTCCGGCATGAGTCGAATTTCAACGATTGAATCTACGGCATTCGAGTACGAGTGAAGTACGGGTGTCGATTTTCGAACGTTGAAATTTGGATCGTGACAAAGTGGTATCAGAGCTGAAGGTTAATCTTTAGCTATGGAGTATAACACATTAAGTAACTCATTAGAGATAGGGTGAAGTATACCCTAGAATGAGTATCCCTAAGATATCCGTTCGAAAGCCTCAGTAAATTCTCTTACTATCCACTGATAGTAAGTATGAGTGCAAGAAGAGGATGAAATAGGGGACATGGAAATACGACTATAAATGGCCAATACCCTGTAACAACAAGGAAACAATCTTTTCTCTATCAATCTTTTTTGTTCAACATCTCTTTTCAAATTTTTGATAGTTCCTAGTAGATCCAGGAAGAGATTTTATATATTAATATGGGACATAAACTCCAAATAAGCCAAAATTATTGTTTGGATGTATTGGTTGCCTTGTTCGCTTTGGTTGCTATGGTTGATAGGTATACTTTAGTTTTAAACTAAACATTTTGGGAATTGTATCCATATATCTGTATACAATTTGAGTCCCAGTATATTCTACGAATGGTTAGTTATCCTTTCGAACTAACCAATGCCACTGCATATTTCGTAGATCTGGATAACCCGAGTATTTTGTGAAGAAAATTAAAAGATTCATTCTCGTATCTATTGTTGATATTCTGATTTGGTAAGCCAAATGCAGAATTGATATCCAGTTTAATTTGGAAAGATATTTCTCTATCTTTCATCTATCTTTGTGTCTCCTTGGCAAATTTCGAGGACAAATTTTTTTTAAAGGGGGAAGGTTGTAACGACCTCGGATTTTATATAAATTTAAATTGATAATTAATTGAATTTTTGAATTAAAATTGTAAAATTAATTAGTAAACTGATGCGAGTTTCCCTAATTCAAATAGAATATATATTAAATCATATGAATTTAAATATTGTATATATGTGATTTGGATTTAAATTTCAAGTAAATGGTTTAAAAATAAAAATACAAACTATATAGGATAAAGTATAAAGAATATAAAAGTAACTCATTAGCTAAAATTTAATAACAGAAAAAAAAATATAAATTATTTATATTATCAAGTAATATTACAAAGACAAAATAATAAGACAAAAGGAAAGAAAACTGATATATACAAGTATGTATAAACGAGATAAAATCAAGGTTGTAGAAGTATACTCAAGTATGAACAATATATATATATATATAAGTATTTATACTAGAAATAGAAATAAAATCAAAAATATATTAATAACGAAGTGTGTTTGTTGTGCAATGCAAGAAGTTAATTAAACAAAGCAAACAAAAAAAATCTGTACACAAACAAATACAAATATAAGTATGGAATGAAACAAGTAAGCATATCTATGAAGCCACAAGACAGTGCAAATACATTCACATACAAACAAATTAAAAGGACAAATATGTTTAAGTATTCAAACATATGAAGACATAAAGGACTTAAGCATTTAATGCTAGCATAAACAAGGTCAACTCGAAATGTTATCAGCCTCCAAAATGAGAAAAAAATCTCTGCGTATGTTTGTACTAGAAAAAAATATCACTTGTACAAAACATATTATCACCCTGTACAAACTAAAATATCACCTGTAAACTCATTTTCTTTTATCAGCCTTCTCATTTCAGTTCTTCCATCAAGAGAACTGAGTAGAAAACTAAAGTAATATCATCCCATATTCAAACAAACATTAACTTTAAAACATCAAAACAATTTATCCAAAGCCAGAGATCAAGAAAAGCCTTCAACTTGCAAATTTTCAAGCCTGTTTCAACTTGAAGCTCTGTTCTTTCTTCAAAACACTGTGAGTAAACTTTTGAATCTGGATTTTTAGCTTGTTATTTGATAATCATGTTGAAGTTAAAAGTGATGAAGTATTGTATGCAAGCAAGTATGTATAGATATAAGTATGAGTTGTCTATGCATGTCAGAAAACAGACATGGTTCTCTGTTTTAAACATAACAGGTTTTCAAAACCTGTTTGAAAATCCAAATTCTTCTCCTTTGATTCTTGTTAAACTTTAGAATATAAACAAAAGTTGTTTGTTAGATTATGAACTAAGTTTATAAAATTTATTTAAGTAGAAACAACTTATTAATGTCTCTGGAAATTTTGTTTATCGGCAAACAAGAAATATTGTGATAAATTTAATTGTTATAAAATACTCATTCAAGTTTATAACCTAAATCTTCAATGAAAAATAGGATTTTGTAAAGCAAGAATGGTAATTTTTAGTTTTATATTTTACGAGTAGTTCGTATTTGAACAAAATTTGCATTTTTTCCATTTTCTGACAATCGAACCAATTTTAAATGTGGGAATTTTGTTGGAAGCAAGTATGAACATCGATGAATTCGAGAAAAATACGAGATGATTTTATATTTCATCGTGGTAGGTGATTGAAGTTGATTTAGGGTTTAACAACCTAGTATGGTCGATAACGTTTTAAAGGGAAGTTCGTCATCATTGAGGCGATTCAGACGATCGGTCGTGGGGGTAACGGAGCGTAGTTTCATGGCGAAGCTATGGACGAAGTGGCAAGAATTCTGGTGATCGGAGGTGGCGATGCGAGGGGGGTTTTGGGTGACCAGTCTTGTTCCAGTGGGTTGCGTGAAGCTCGATTTTAATTTTGATGAGGTATCGGGTTTCTGGGTACTAGAGGCGATCGGGAGGGTCGACGTCGACTTGCTGGTGGAAGTGTCGTTAGTCAGAGCGACGGCGTTTGGGTGTGCATGTGCACACGTATCTATGTGTATCTGTGTTTTGCTGAAGGATTCGCGTCCAAGGAAGAAGAAGATAGACTCAGGTAGGACTCGGGTTTGTCTCGAAGTTTCCTCTTGTTTGACTCGGAGCGAGGGGAATGTGGGCTTTGCTCGTGACTGACTCGGGGGGATTTAGTTGGCTGCTCGGGTCATTTGTTGTTATAGGTTTAAACCTGTTAGTGGTTTTAGAAATTTAAAATGGTTTTAAAAATTTGAAAGCAGATTTAAAACAGGGTTTTAAATCAAGTTTAAGTATGGATTCAAATTGAAATTTGTATCCTAGTTTTGAGATAAATTTAAAGTTTTAAAATCAAGTATTTAAACAAGTTAGGGTTTAAAGTTTGTTAAAGTCAAAATTGTAATTATTTGAAACCTTTAATTTGAAATGAAATTTAAAGATAAATTTAAAGCAAAAGAGTTTCTTTTGCAACCTTAAAAGTTTAAAAGAAGGATTTTAACAATTTTTCAAAATAAATTAAAAATGAATAAAGTTTTCAAAGCAATTGTTAAACAAATTTTCTAATGTTGATGTTAACAAGCTTTTAAACAAGTTTTCCAAGGTTTAAAAAAAATGTTAAAGTTAAAATTTTAAATTGTTCTGTTTAAAAGTAACTTTACATAAGTTAATTCCTAAATATTTTCAAAGGGTAATTTAATGATGTAATTAATTACTTAAAGTATTTGTTTATCATGGTAATTAAAAGATAATTAATTAATTAAAGGTTAATCAATTAAAGTGATAAATTTAAAGGATAATTTATCAAAGTGATTTATTAATGCAATTAATTAAAGGTTGATTAATTAATTAATGTTATAATTAATTTGTTATTAGGAGTTGACCAATCAAGTGATTAAAGGAATACCACTTATTAATTAAGACTAATTAAATGGTAATTAATTAAGGGTTGATTAATTGATTAATTAATTAAGGATAAATTAAGGGTAATTAATTAATTAAGATAAATTCTTTAATGATTAAAAGTTGATTTAATTTATTTATTAAGGTTAATTAATAAATAATTAAAGGATAATTAATTTGCATGAATTGTAATTAACTAATGTTAATCAACCTGGGTTAGTGATTAATCTAGTTTCAATTAATCAGATAATTAATTAATCTTACTTACGAATGTTTGGATTCTATTGAATGTTGAATTATTTGACATCCCTAATGTGTGATGCTTGGTGATATGAATTATTTTGATTTAAGCTGTGAACTGTGATGTAATTTAATTATCTGTGATGTAATTTATTTATCTACATGAACTTATATTATTCATCTGTGATCTGTGAATAAAAGATAAGCGTTATATTTATACCGCTTATCAACTATATTTCTGTATTTTAATCTGTGATGATTGAATGATGTTGCACTATTGTATTAAACCCCTGGACCACACTTTTACACACACAAATATGGATTTCACGTGGAAATCGGTTAAGTCACAAATGATTTAAATTTAATGTTTTTTAAATTGAAATTTTAATTTCAATTGATTTTGGAAATGGATTTGGGTTAAATGTTAAAGCTTTGGAAAGGAGTTTTGAAGATAAAAGTTATTTTGAATAACTTGGTAAAGTTTTTCAATTTAAATAATTTAATTTGAATTTGAATTAAAAATTTGGAATTGAATTCCATGTTTGGAAATTATGGTTAAAGATGTTATAAATGTGTTTATATGAATTCAAACCATTTTGAAAGTATTGTTTGAGAATTTGAATTTAACCCAAGGACTTTAACTCGTATAAATGAATCAGATTTTCCGAAATGAAAACTATTTGTTTTCAATAATAGAAGCTTTCATATAAGGAATGAATTTCCAATTTTTGTCAAAAGAATTTCAAGTTTAAGATAAAAATGGTTTTCCGAGTTATGAATAAATCTTTGTGAAAGATTGATTGAACTTTGTTTTGAAATTGGAAAGGTGTACCTTTTGTATAAAAGATCGAAATGGAATTGTTTTCAAAGCTATAAGTTAAATCTTTGATTTAAAGATTTAACGAGTTAATCCAAATTGAAATGGAAATCGATTTGAAAATCTATGAATGAATCTTTGTGAAACTGGGTGAACTTTGTGAAATGAATCTTTTTGTGTAAAAGATTAAAATGGCAATGTGTTTAAACCATTTGAAAGAGAAGTTTTGGGTAATAAGTTGTGACTTAACTGAAATCCCAATATCCATATGTTTTTAAATATTACGCTCATTATTCGGTTTAGCCGGGAGAGCACTTTGTGTCATATAACCCATTCCGAATAATGATACGGCGTAAATGGATAGCATTTGAAGACCGGTGTTGAAGACCGGGTATTTGTGAGAACGATAGGATGACCTATCGATTGTCTCTGCACTGAGTCACGCCGGTATAGAGATTCCCTAAGTGATGGGAAATCCGATCGGGATTGTGAATACCCGGATTGCAAGGGCTTCTTTAGAAGTGCCTTCGGTTCTGTACGAACCCAGAACAGACTTGTATGGTTGTAAGTCTGACACTACACTTTGAGATATAAAGCTGATTTCTTTCAAATACATTTCTGTTTGGTGGCGGAGATTTATTCTCTTAGCTTAACACCCTTCTCTGAGATGTACGAGCTCAGAGGTTATGTAGTTGAAGGTTATCAGTGATATACTCCCAATTTGGTAGTGTAGCATGCTGAGTGTTGCTGATCATTTGTTGATCAAAGCATGGCTTTGTGAAAAGCATTGCTTTGTGAACAATACCTCATCGAGCCTCACAAACCGGAAATGGTCGAAACAGGAAAGATGTGGCAAGGTTTAAGGGTAGCTTCCCTAGGGTATGTCCATTCCTTCTGGAAAAAGGTGGTATCATGGTATGGAGCCTAGATATTTACCTGTGTGGTTGCTCCAATCTCATTTACTCTGTGTGATTGTTGCTGTGTGATCGAGGCGCCTCAGATAAAGGTCGCAAACGACCGGGGGTGGAATATCTCAGGTTTACTACCCGGGAAAGGGGTAACCGGCCTTGTGTTGGCAGAGAGCCAGGTGGTTCTCGGGGCGTCCCTCCAGAGGCGTTCCTACGTGGCATAGGAAGTTCCTTAGCCTGACCATTTGTTGGAAAATCCAAAGAAACAATACGAGCCTTGTACGGTTTTAGTTGTATAACCTGCCATGGAATGTGGCGGTAACCTGCTATTGAACATGGTAGCTATAGTAGGCATAAGTGTGAAATGCCTATGCTGGCTAAGATTAATATTATACTTTCGAAATTTTTCTGCACTATGCACTAGTAATAATATCAAAAGAGTTTTTTCTTGCGTAGGAAGCATATTTGACTATCATAAGGAGAAATCTCCTCCAATTCTGCGTTTGCATTATGTGTATGGAGGGAGGCCTTATGGTAGTTTCATTTTCCAAAAAGCATTGCGGATTTCAATGTTAAAATCCTTTTGTTGTTTGTTTAAGGATAAACTGTTTTTGTTTACTCACACTAGTCCCATGACTGACCCGGAGTTTATTGTTCCCTTCCTAAACTCTGGGTGCCCAGAATTTTCCACACGGGCAGTCTAGAGTTGGGTTTTTTTCCAGATAGTCAGGTTTAGTAGATTATCTGGAGCTAGTTCATTTATTGGAGTTCACGGACGACTGACATTGCTTATCTTTGTGCATCGTGATGGTGGTTCGAGCTTGATGTTGGAGTTGTTGGACTCATTCTCTTTTGAGGATCATTTGGAGTTATCACTTCTGTTTTCTGCTGTATCATTATTATTTGTCTCTAATATTCTTGTATCATATTGATATCATTGTTATATATCATTCTGGATATTGTATTCATTGGAGTTGTAATGATATCATTCATTTCTTTCTTCCGCTGTGTTGTTATACTTACTGTGTTATAAGCTCCGGCACGAGTCGAATTTCAACGATTGAATCTGCGGCATTCGAGTACGAGTGAAGTACGTGTGTCAATTTTCAAACGCTGAAATTTGGATCGTGACACCCCAGTGCCTAGTCATTCGTATGGAATCCATTCTCCAATACGTACCTTTACGATTTTGTTTGTGGAGCCTAGTATGCTGGAATTTAATTAATGTAACAATTTCAGCTATTTGAATAAGTATTTGTACTTAGACACTATTATAATATCAGAGGATTTGATATGAAATGTTTTGGTTATCGTAAGGTAAAAACCCATCGTGATTATGTGTGGTGTGGTCTTACGAGATACCTTTGATTTTCAAAGGATTTTGAAAACTTTAATATTTCAAATTGAGTGTGTTTTCTCACGTTGGTTTTCCAGACTGACTCGGGTGTTATTTTATTATAATGCTCGGGTCAGACCGAGTATTATAGATACAGGATAGGATGCTACGGAGCTCAAGAGACGAGCTGGACGACGATGACGTATCACACATATTTGATTTATTCCGCTGTGTATTGTAGGCTGTATATTCAGCATTTGTGAAGACAAGTTATTATAACTGTCCAGTATTGTAGTATTGATGTATTATACTCTGATGATGTAATGTATAAAAACAGTTATAGTTCTTTTTGTATAAAGACTAGTTGTTATCTATTATATATTGTTCCGGTGTTGTTATTTCTATTCTCTTCTTCTACCTCTTTCTTCTTTTTCCCTAACAATCTGGAATTTCCGGCATCCGATTGCTCGGCATGTAATACAGTGAACATATTGATGTCGATTTTTGGAGGTCGAAAATCCCGATCATGACACTTGGTATCAGAGCTGAAGGTTAAGCGAGAACCTTGGCTCTGGTGGGGATTACTAATTAGAGATAGGGTCAGTAGCATCCTAGAATGAGTTTGAGTGTATTAATAGAATGAACATGTATTTGTTAGTGAATATAAAATTGTTTTATATTGTGTTGATTGGTTTGTTGAGTGGCTTATGGATTCTGGTCAATATGAGTAATTAACGTTATTGATAGAGATCTCTAAACACTTGGACAGAGCAATTCGACACGGTATTATTTTGAAATGGGGTAAATGAAATAATTGTACCCAAATTATTTTTATATATGAAAGAAATAATTTTAAAAAAATTATTATAGTTATATATGGTGTGCTTGGTTGTTAGGAAATGATAATATTAAACCATTATCATTCGCTGTTATGGTGATTGAATAAAAGTTGATATTATAGTCAACAGTTAAGAAATAATTATATAATCAAATGGATTATATAACTAGATGATTATAAATGTGATTTATGATTTGAGATGAAATGAAATTTCGGAGTATATTTAAATATAGATTTAAAAGGATTTAAAATTTGGAAATTTGGGGATTTAATTCCTGTTGGTTTTAGAATGTTTTTTTTCAAGTCTTGAAAAATAAAAGTGATATTATTTGGGAATATTTTTTGAATTGGAAATAAAATCTATTGAGATTTGGAGTTGAAATACTTAAAATGGTTTTCAAATGAGGGGAAAAAGCACTGAACTCACTTCGGTCGTTAGAAAATAATTTCGGTGATGACTGCAGCATCATCGACTTTCATTTTCGAGTTTCCAAGGGAGAAATTGCCACCTGAATGTTTTGGATTGGAGTTTGTTTGCAAAACCGATTTGATTTGAAATTCAAGGGAATAATTTGATATACCAAAGGTTTTTGGGATATATATGATTTCAAAGATGATTTTGAAATACTTAAGTAATTGTTTAAACTCTGGAGTTTGATCTAAAATGTTTTATGGAATATAAATAAGTTAAAAAACTTATAAGAATTTGAAATTTGTTTGGAATAAAATTTAACTTAAGAAGAGTTAAATTAAAGTAGGTGTGATAATGAAATAAATTAGTAAAGTAAACTAATTAAATGAAGTGAATTGGTAGAAATCGGTGAATTGAATATAAATAAGTTGGAAAACTTATAAAAGTTTAAAATTTGAATTGGAATGGAATTTAACTTAAATTAAGTTAAATAAGAGTCAATTTTGAGGAATTAAGCCTAAGTAGGTGTAACGACCCGGATTTTTGTTGTCTGTAATTGGAATAATTAACTAAATTTTTATTTATTGGATATTAATTATTATAAGTCGAATAAATTAATTATTTAATATCGGAGATATCTAAATATATATTGGAAGTTATGTTAGATTTTCAAATGTAAATTTCTAAATAGGATAATTTATAAAAATATAAATGTATATAGCTTCACCATTTTAAATTATAATAAAATATCTATATGTATATATATTAAGCCTCATGAAGGCATCTCAAAAACTATGATGGAAAAAAATATATATGAGTATATATATATTTATATGTTTATATAAAATAGTAAATAGGTAAATATGTATACATGTTTATAATAAATAGTGTATATGCAAACATGTATATATCAAAATATATATGTAAATATGTAAGAATGAAAATATGCATATGGTAAAAAAAAGGGCATTTCACTATAAGGACAAACTTTGCAGTCCAATTAGTTTCTAGGACACACATCCACAGAAATTAATTTCAAGGCCAAAGTCAGCGGAATAATTACTTTTAAGGACAAAGTCAGCAGTCCAATTACTTTCAAGGATATAATTTCATAGGTTTTTAGGTCTTAGAAACTAATTATTTTGCATTTTGTCCTTAAAAGTAATTATTTCAGTTGTGTGTCCTAAAAACTAATTGCACTTGCTAAAGAGACCTTTGTGGCTAATTTCCACTAAAAAAAGATGTATATATATATGTGTATATGCTATAGGAATAGGGTATATGTGTGTATATATATATATATATATATATATATGTATGAGATTTTGATGGCAACTTTCAAACTTATGAAAAAGTATATATGTAAGTACATAGCTACATATATATGTGTAAATAGGTAAGTATTTAAATACATATATGGACAAAATTAGTTTACATGTAAATTTATATATATATGTATATGTATATATATATATACACACAAAGGAACATCATGATGGCAACACATTAAATCAAGCATACAAAACATTAAATCAACTTAGGAAATCAAATCAATACAATAGATCACATCAAGCTTATAAAATCAAATCAGCAAAAAAAATGTGAAAGCCTGTATAAACACTCCAGCCACCCTATAAGTGTACCTCAGCCCTTTCCTTCCTTCCCTAGCTCCTTCCATTCCCATATATATATATCCATGTTGCTCATTTATGTATGCTCATTCACTTATAAAAATATATGTTGTTAAGAGATTAAGAGTTCGGAGGCATGAAGGAAGGTTAAACAAAGCAGTGTTCACCTATAAAAAAAAGTGAGTAAACCACTCTACCTTGTTAGTAGGATATTACTTTTATATATGTATAATTGTAGATATGAATGAACAAGCTGATATAGGTCATATATACGTTGTTATGTGTATACGCATATGTATATGCGTGTTAGACATGGATAGTCCATCTGCAACTCGAACCACTATCCTTCTTCCTTAAACCTGCTTTGTTCAATTTTTTTATATGAAACAGTTAACCGCTTAACTTTAAAATCAATAACCCAACATCTAATTAGTTTTAAAATCTGATCCCAAAACAAAAATTGAGTGTGTTTGAATATAGAAAATTTTAAAATTTGTTTCATTTGATTTCATCAAGCATGGAAAAAGAAAATTCTATTTTATAGTAAGTAGGTCAACTAGGGTCAAAATTTAACTTTCATAATTCAATCCTTGAATTACATAGTTGTGTTCGTCGCTGGATAATACGATTTTTAAAGGAAGTTTGGTAATTTTTAATGACTTATGGAGGGAGAATTGAGAGTTGGTCAGAATTGGGGGTTTTGGCGAACTCCGGCGATGTGATGGATTTTGGGGCAAGGCGTTGGGTGTGGGGGATGCTCAATCGATGGCGTACCTAGGAAAAATAGCGTGGCAAATTTTCAGTCGTGAGGAGAGGCTAGACAAGGTCGAGTAGGGTTAAAGTGGGTTTTCGGTTTGGTCTCTGGATTGAGGGAATGGCGACTAGAGGAAGGAGGCGGAGACGAGCGGACCAGGGGAAATTTGAGAGGAGACAATAGCGAAGGTCTGGGTGGATTTTGGTGGTTGATGGTGGCTTAGGGCATCGTGGCGGGGCAGTGGATGGTCACGGCAGGTTCGAGTTTATTTTTGAGTGAAGTGTTCGAACTTCGAACGGAGAGATTGGCAGTGATTTTTAGGTGGCGAATGTGAGGCAGTGGTCGAAGCCGACTTGTGAGGAGGGTCGGCGGCGAGTGTAGTCGGCCGTAGGTAGTGTGCATGTGCACACAGTGGTGCACAGTTTCATGCTTTTAAATGGTAGAGAAGGAAGGAAGGAAACTGGGAGAAGAGAAAAGAGAAGAAAATAAAGAAAAGGGAAAAAAAGAATGGGTCGGGTTTGCTAAGTTTTGGGCCTGAGTATTTTGGTTTTAAAATACAAAGGAAATTTAATCAATTTTAATGTTTATAAATTTATAAGCTTAAACCCTATTTTTTTCTTAGTCGTTTAAAGTCCAATCGACGACCAGCTTTTTTTGCGTTGAGATCCTATTGTCTTGTATCTTCATCTAAACAAATAAGTTGAGTTTTCTACAATGGAAAACATAAATGTTTTAAACGGTTTAAGTGGAGGAGTAATGTCTTAGTTATAAATTATATGTCAATTAATTGATTATTAAATGGATTGATTGATCTTGATTAAGAATAAATCAATCATCAATTTTCTTTGATTGACAAATAATCTGGATTTAAAATATACTTTAACTCGGTAAATTGAAAACAATTCAGTTCTAAAGTGTAGATTGATTTTAAATCGTTGATTGTAGTAAATGACCTCTGTTTGGCTTTTATTGTCTGTGTCATTAATTAGCCAAATAATACCGTTGAGTTAAATTAAATTGAATGTGGTTAATTGGACATCTGTTTAGCGGAATAAAACACTGTTCCGCTAGTTAATTGGACCCTTATTGACAGCAAAAAAATCACTATTCTGTCATTATTACTGAATATGTGCGTTTCGGACGTTGACTAGCAGAAATAAAACCCTATTCTGCTATTATATTTGTACGGACGTCTATTTTTTATTATCATATTTATATTGGGCAATATGATGTTGGATAAACTGAAAAAAATAGATTGTTGTGAATATCAGTATCTGTTATTCTGGATTGTTATGGAATGAATGGTAACTTGATTGAGTACCATTGAAATTAATAAGCCTCTTTTTCGATTTGAAAGTGACTTTTGAACAAAAAATGTTTTAAGAATGATTATTATTTATTAATGATATTTTAAAGTTAATTAATAAATATTTTGATAATGATTTAAAGGTTAATTATTTTATTATTCTTAAAAATTATTTAAAAAGTATTTAATTATTGTTTCAATGTTATTTAATTATTTAAATTGTTAAAGTATATTAATTATTAATTTAAGTTATTTATAGTGTTTGTCTAAAGCTAATTATTACTTAAGGGTTAGTTAGTATTAAAGTACATTTATTCCAAGGATAAATTAATTAAACATTAATAATGTTTTAAAAATAGTATATTATATAGTAAACTTTTATAAAAGAGTATTTTACTTAATCAGAACTGGAAAATTTATATTGAAACTTTATAAGTATTATTTTGAAAATTTTTAAATAAAGTTTTTGGAAAGTAATGGTATACTTTCATGGCATAATCGGAGGCAGTGAGTGCCTACGGTTAAGTTTTGGATTCCTCTAGGATAGAGACGTAACCATTGAGCTGTGAATCCATGGTTGATACCGTAGTGGTGCTTTCTAGGTTTATTTTTAAAAAAAGAGTTTTCAAATATTTTGAAATGAATGGATTGTGAATATACTTATCCGGTGAGATAAGCATATACTTTTTTTGATTAAGTAATTTAAATTTATTGAAATTTTAAATTAAATAAGGCTTAATGTTTTCAATGGGAAATGAAACCTTTATTTGGATGATTGTATATTTGATAGTTAAATAACCAACTATCAAATTTGGACCCAAAAACATAACTTTGGGAATATCTAGAAGAAACACGAGAATTTTGTGGTACAGTTACCGTTCGAGGTGTTATATTGTACGTATAAACTCGTTTCGTTCTTCTTGGACGTTTATAAGGAAATCCATCCACTAACGGTTACGAGGTGATCTCCGGTCTTATTTTCGTCGGTGTATTTCCTAAAGAACCGGGGTTGAGTTTACCGGAAATGTCGAACGTTGTTTCAAAGAGACCGGGATCGGATAAATTATCCGAAAATCACTTCGACCCAACATTTTCGAATGAAGACAAGAGCATGGAGTCGAAGATGGAGCATTGAAGTGCAAGGGCTAATCGCTACTAATCTTGAGGATTATTCCAAAATCGATGTAGTATGAATAGTGCCTTTGGTTCCGTTCGGACCCAGAACGGACTTGTATGGACGAATGCTATCAGTACATTGTCATTGGAGGACAATGAGCATTCTAAGTGAAAATTCCTTTAAAAAGGTAATCGTAGCCTCAAACCTCATCAATCGGGAATGACTGAAAATCAGGGGAGATGCAGCAAGGCTAAGTGGGTCGCACCCAATTAGGGTATGTTTATCACCTTTCTAGATACCCACAGATATTATTTTATTACTACGATGTATGGAAGGAGCTCGTAAGAGGGTGGGAACACCCGGGGTGATAGCATATTCGGTCGATCCAGGTTAGGGATAGTCCGGTCATGTGTTGCAGGGGATCCCAGCGTGGTCCTCGGTACACTGTTTCTAGACGTGTACTGCGACAGGTGGTACCCAGTGCCTAGTCATTCGTATGGAATTCATTCTCAAATACATGCCTTTACGGTTTTGGTTGTAGAGCCTAGTATGTTGGAATTTAATTAATGTAACAATTTCAGCTATTTGAATAAGTATTTGTACTTAGACACTATTATAATATCAGAGGATTTGATATAAAATGTTTTGGTTATCGTAAGGTAAAATTCGTCGTGTTTATTTGTGGTGTGGTCTTACAAGATACCTTTGTTTTCAAAGGATTTTGATAACTTTAATAATTCAAATTGAGTGTGTTTTCTTACGCTGGTTTTCTAGACTGACCTGGGCGTGGTTTTTCCTATATGCTCGGGTCAGACCGAGCGTACTTCCAGGTTTAGCTGGAAGGTTGGAACTTCAAGGAAAGGGGCTGGAGCCCTGAGACGTATTTACGTAGATGATTATATCCCGTTGCATTTAGTTGTGTTATCAGCAATTGTAAGGACAAGATGTTATAACTGTCTGTGCTGAATAGGTTGTATACTCTGATTGATGTCTGTATAAGTTAAGTTACAGTTGTTGTTTTATGTAAAGACTTGTTCTATATTATAGATTATTCATTTACGCTGTGAGATTCTGTGTTGTTCTATTTTTCTTCTATCTTCTTTCTACTTTCTTTCCTTACTATTCGCTTTTCTGTTCAATTTGGACTGGACAAGTGTGCTAAAGGGTCGGTTCGAACTGTATGGAAAAAATGGGTCGTGACATCGTGGTATCAGAGCTGAAGGTTAAGCGAGAACCTTGGCTCTGGTGGAGATTACTCATTAGAGATAGGGCCAGTAGCACCCTAGAATGAGTTTGAGTGTTTATATATATATATATATATATATATGAGAGTGCGTATTAGTTAGTGATATAAAATTGTTTTGTATTGTGTTGTTTAATCTGTTGAGTGGCTTAAGAATTCTGATCGGTGCGTTTGGCCAACGTTATCGATAGGGATTTCCTAAACACTCGAGCAAGACCAATTGACACAGTATTGTTTAAAATGGGTAAATGAAATAATTTTACTTGAAAATATATCTTATATATAAAAGAAAAGTTTTCTATAGTTATTCTTGGTTATGCTTGGTTGCTGGGGGTGATAGTATTCCATCATTATCATCTAGGATTTGAATGGTCATGCTCGTCCATTTTTGAGCATTGACTATTATCCATAAATCTATCTTGAATCCTCCTTTGAAAAATCTAGATAGATAGGAATTTTGGGAACATTGAAACGAGTACCTTATGAAATAAATTTCATAAATTTGAATATAAGGCATCAAATGATAATGGTGGGTTGAAATTTGATTTCTAAGGGCATTTATTTAAAAAGAGAATAGGGTATTCTAAAAATGAATATTGTGGAAATATAAAGATTTATTTGATTAAGTT
The DNA here is from genome assembly GCA_030737815.1 of Allium fistulosum. Classification (NCBI taxonomy): domain Eukaryota; kingdom Viridiplantae; phylum Streptophyta; class Magnoliopsida; order Asparagales; family Amaryllidaceae; genus Allium; species Allium fistulosum. Next base: position 487,720,072 of record CM060901.1, read on the forward strand.
TAAATAAATGTGTTTAATTAAATTTAGAATATTTTGGAACAAATATTCTGGAAATGACTGAATATTAATATTGGTTGTATTTGATTGGGGTTTAATAAAAGAAGATTATTTAAAGGAAAACTTAAATGTTCTTAAAATAAATACATGGAGAATGATTTATATAATGAAAGCTAGAATATTTTCGCAATAAATATTTGGGGATGATTTCCTTTAATGGAAATGACTTATAAATTCGATCTATTATAATATGCCAAATAAATAAAAGGAATTTAAACCCCAGTGATTTTGGGAAAATGATTTTCAAGGTTTAAAAGTTTAATAATAGTAGTTGAGAATATTTTTGAATTCCTTAATAGGGAATTATTACTATTAGGACCTTGTTTTATAATTTTTAGATAGAACAATTTTTGAATCGATTTCAAAAGTATGGTTTGATTTACTATAAAGTAAAAATGTATACTATTATTTAAAATGATTTTGGAGAAAGGAAATAATAATTTTATTTTGAGATAACTTTGGTCTTTAAAGGGGTTTTCGGTGTACCAATATTTTCGAAACAGTTGCTTAGAAGTATATTTAAGGATAAATATCTTTGAAAAAGAAATTTGGGTGGAAAAGTGGGCATTTCTTTATATTGGTTTGGGAATGAGTCCCAATTTGTTTTGTGGTGATCAGAATAATCTTCTAAGTGACAATCGGATGTTTGTTGAGGCGAACGGTATTGTGCACTTTGTAAATTATTCTCTTTGTCATTGTACGGTTGAGGCGAGTTTGAACCCGAACGAATCCAAACCAAATTAGAATTGGATATTTCATTGAAATATTTTGCTGGAAATATATTTATGATATTGTTTCAAAATGGTTTGAAAGAAAAAAGTAACTTTTAGTTAACTAGTTCGAGTGGTTTGAAAATAACTAAAATGGGTAAGAGACGCATTCGGATGGTAAACATTTCTCTTGAGTATTATCCTTCAAGTAAGGGAATATATGATACTGTTTGGTAGTACCCAGTTCCTTGGTATAATTTTGGGGTTACTCGGGCTATATATATTTATTTATTTGTTACAGAAAAATATAAATAATATCATTTCAAAAAGTTGTTGAAATAAACATCCAAGTGTTTAATCCTTAAGTTCCCAAGTATATAGTATCGTTTCAAAGAGTGTTTTGAATAGATTCCCGGATGTTTAAAGATTGTTAAGTGAGTTAAAAATGAAAGGTTTGAATTTAAATAGTTGGGTATACCCTTGTAATGTGGTAGGGGGTTTTATAACTTTTATGAATCGAAGAGAGTTATATGAAATGTTTTTCACAAATATTTTAATGGGAGTAAAATTGGTATTGGAATAACCAATTAAATAAGTGTGTGAGATGGACATAGATCATTTGTTCTTTCCATATAGTTTGATCTAATATTCGAGTACAAGGCTTTGAGGTGTTTCACACCGTTCCGAATAAGGATCTATTACTTGATTTTTGACGGCGAGCATTTGATGAGGGTTCTTGATATGGAACAAAGGTTTTATATCATAGCTACAGCTATGCAAGGAGAGCAGAGGTTCCTAATCAAGAAGCCTGATCAAGATCTACACTAGTAAATCGGGTAAACGATACTAGTTTGGAAGTGAAGTCGTGTATTCGAGTAGTGATCGAATCTGATTCTGTATATGTATGATCTATGGACATCATGCAGACTTATGAATAATAATGAGTGTCTAATACTGGAAATTTCGGGGACGAAATTCTTTTAATGGGGAAGGAGTGTAACGACCCGGATTTTAGCTGTCTGTTATTGGAATAATTAACTAATTTTTTTTATGGGATATTAATTATTATAAGTCGAATAAATTAATTATTTAATATCGGAGATATCTGAATATATATTAGAATTTATGCTAGATTTTCAAATGTAAATTTCTAAATATGATAATATATAAAAATATATATGTATATAGCTTCACCATTTTAAATTATAATAAGATATCTATATGTATATATATTAAGCCTCATGAAGGCATCTCAAAAACTATGATGGGAAAAAATATATATGAGTATATATATATATATATATTTATATGTTTATATAAAATTGTAAATAGGTAAATATGTATACATGTTTATAATAAATAGTGTATATGCAAACAGGTATATATCAAAATATATATGTAAATATGTAACAATGAAAATATGCATATGGTAAAAAAAGATGTATATATAGGTGTATATGCTATAGGAATAGGGTATATATATATGTATGTATGTATGTATGTATGAGATTTTGATGGCAACTTTCAAACTTATGATAAAGTATATATGTAAGTACATAGCTACATGTATATGTGTAAATAGGTAAGTATTTAAATACATATATGGACAAAATTAGTTTAAATGTAAATTTATATATATATATATATATATGTGTGTGTGTATATATACACACAAAGTAACATCATGATGGCAACACATTAAATCAAGCATACAAAACATTAAACCAACTTAGGAAATCAAATCAATACAATAGATCACATCAAGCTTATAAAATCAAATCAGCAAAAAAAATGTGAAAGCTTGTACAAACACTCCAGCCACCCTATATGAGTACCTCAGCCCTTTCCTTCCTTCCCTATCTCCTTCCATTCCCATATATATCGCCATGTTGCTCATTTATGTATGCTCGTTCACTTATAAAAAAATCTACTGTTAAGAGATTAAGAGTTCGGAGGCATGAAGGAAGGTTAAACAAAGCAGTGTTCACCTATAAAAAAAAGTGAGTAAACCACTCTACCTTGTTAACATGATATTACTTTTATATATGTATAATTGTAGATATGAATGAACAAGCTGATATAGGTCAACTGTATATACGTTGTTATGTGTATATGCATATGTATATGCATGTTAGACATGGATAGTCCATCTGCAACTCGAACCACTATCCTTCTTCCTTAAACCTGCTCCGTTCAATTTTCTTATATGAAACAGTTAATCCCTTAACTTTAAAATCAATAACCCAACATCTAATTAGTTTTAAAATCTGATCCCAAAACAAAAATTAAGTGTGTTTGAATATAGAAAATTTTAAAATTTGTTTCATTTGATTTCATCAAGCATGGAAAAAGAAAATTCTATTTTACAATAAGTAGGTCAACTAGGGTCAAAATTTAACTTTCGTAATTCAATCCTTGAATTACATATTTGTGTTCATCGCTAGATAATACGATTTTTAAAGGAATTTTGGTAATTTTTAATGACTTGTGGAGGGAGAATTGGGAGTTGGTCATAATTGGGGGTTTTGGCGAATTCCGGCGATGTGATGGATTTTGGGGCAAGGCGTTGGGTGTGAGGGATGCTCAGTCGATGGCGCACCTAGGAATAATAGCGCGACAAATTTTCAGTCGAGAGGAGAGGCTAGACAAGGTCGAGTAGGGTTAAAGTGGGTTTTTGGTTTGGTCTCTGGTTTGAGGGAATGGTGACAAGAGGAAGGAGGCGGAGACGAGTGGACCAGGGGGAAATCGGAGAGGAGATAATGGCGAAGGTCTGGGTGGATTTTGGTAGTTGATGGTGGCTTAGGGCATCGTGGCGGGGCAGTGGATGGTCACGGCAGGTTTGAGTTTATTTTTGAGTGTTGTGTTCGAACTTCGAACGGGGAGAATGGCAGTGATTTTTAGGTGGCGAATGTGAGGTGTTGGTCGAAGCCAACTTGTGAGGAGGGTTGGCGACGAGTGTAGCTGGCTGTAGGTAGTGTGCATGTGCACACTGTGGTGCATATTTTTGTGCTTTCAAATGGTAGAGAAGGAAGGAAACTGGGAGAAGAGAAAAGAGAAGAAAAAAAAGAAAAGGAAAAAAAAGAATGGGCCGGGTTTGCTAAGTTTTGTGCCTGAGTATTTTGGTTTTAAAATACAAACGGAATTTAATCAACTTTCATGTTTATAAATTTATAAGCTTAAACCCTATTTTTTTCTTAGTCGTTTAAAGTCTAATCGACGAACAGCTTTTTTTTCATTGAGATCATATTAAGTGGCCTGGCTCATCACAATTTTAGCATCTAACGTTTAAGAGTCTCGTTATTATTTCCAGAATTCTTGTGATCATTTCTCTTGTAGTTGTTCATCTTTCTGTATTTCAGAAACTTTCTAAAATTTCTTGTCATCAAGGCTATTTCTTGATCGTCATCACTGTTTGAGTCTGAACCATTTGTTATTGCATTGAACGCTATTGACTTCTTTTCTAAGGCCTTGCTTTCTTTTCTCCCTTACATTTGTACTTCAAATGACATCAAATTCACAATTAATTCTTCAATTTTCGGCGTACTGGTATCATTAGCCTCTTCAATTGCTAGTGTCTTCTGATCCTATTTCGTAGTGAGTAAATTTAGAATTTTTCTAACTTGATCTTCTTCGGAGAAGTTCTTTCCTAATGCAATTAGTGAGTGCACAATGTCTTGAAACCGACTGTACATGTCTGAAATGGACTCATTTGGATTCATCTTGAATAATTGAAACCGATTGGTCAAGATGGATAATTTGTTCTGTTTAACTTTGCTTGCTCCTTCATGAGTAACTTGCAAAGTTTTCCAGATCTCATATGCAAACTTACAGGCAGACACTCTATTAAACTCATTCCTATAAGTGAACAAAATAGAATATTCATGGCTTAGGAATTATTTTGTGCAACAGTCTTTTGCTTAGTGGTCCACTGTGCAAAATTAGTTGTGGGTTCAATGTACTTGGTTTGTGTGATATTCCAAGTGTCTAATCCTATTGATTGTAAATAGATTTTCATCCTAAATGCCCAATATACATAGTTACTGCCATTAAAAAGTGGTGGTCTGGCAGTAGGCTGACCCTTTACAAATGAACTAGTGATAGTGTTGACATTACCTGTGTTGGCAGCCATTTGAAAACTTTTCAAAAATCAGATTATGAAAACTTTAAAAACCAATGCTCTGATACCAAATGTTGGAAATGCGAATTACGGATCTTAAGGTTGGATTAACACTAGAGGGCGTGAATAGTGTTTAATGGATTTTATGGAAATTTTGAAATCTTTTGAAATTAAACATAGGCGATGCAATTCACAAACACAGAGACAATCACAGAATCAGACACGGATGCAACTAGTAAATAAAAAGAAGTAAAGGAAAGAACACACCGGAATTTCATACTGATTCGGAGTTACCCTACATCTAGTCCCACACAATTTCTTATGCAGATTTCTTTTCAAATATAATGTCGATATTACAACCTCGATTTCAAGGCCACGAGATACACCCTCCTGTCTTCGAGTCTAGGGCAAACTCTCTTGATTTAACCAGGCTACATGATCACCTAATTGATTTATAGGCTACAATCACACCCAATTGATTTACGGGCCACAATCACACAGTTTCCAATATCACTTTGATAGATAGAGAGACTCGATACACTTCTTTGATTACAAATGATCCTATAACTCTGAATAGCACTTAGATCTTTGAGAGAGAGTGGTAGAAAATCAAACTAGAAACGATCAAGTTTGATTCACTTAGGATTTCGGAAGAGTTTTGTTAAAATATAAAAGAATATTTGAGTGGAGAAGAAGGAGTGAAGAAATGAAAACTAACTTAAAATTCATTGAAAACAACTGGTATTTATAAAAGAACAACAGTCATGTCCATTCGCGAAAGGTTATGACGAATAGACACTTCTTTTGAAAATTTGAAATTTGAATTCTACGGTCACCATGTCGACATGGGGGATGGGGTATGTCGACATGCCCTAGTAAATTTTGAAAATTGATTTTTGTTTTTAAAAGAGATTTTCTTTCTAAAACTTGTCAAAACAATTTCTGAAGTTTATAAACCATTTTGAATATAGTTTAAACTTATAAAAGAGATTTAAAAAGTAATCTTAAAAATATGTAATATATAATATAAAAGTAATATTAAAAACTAAGTATATTTTTGAGATTTAAAGCTTATAATATTAAAATCAGGAGATAGTTTAAGAATGAGAGATGATTTTGAAATCAAAATATAAAAGATAATAAAAATAGTTTAAGGCTAAAATATTTAAACTGAGAGAGATGACTTTTAAAAGGTTTTTGGAAAAATATTTAAAATAAATCATTTTGAATATTTCGTGGATTCCATTCCACTAGAGAAGGTCGTGGGTTCCATCGCACTAAAGAGGTCGTGGGTTCCATCCCACTATTAAAGCGAGAAGGTGGATTCCATTCCACAATTAAAATCCGAATAAAGATTTTAGTGCTATTATGAAGTTTTAACATAAATCTAAACACTATTACTTATCTTGATATCTTGAACTCTTGAAATCTTGAACTCTTGATACTCATGAGTCCTCACTCTTGGTTTCTTCAATCTTGAATTCGTCAATCATGAATCTCTATACTGTACAGTCTTCATTCTCAGTACCGCATATATATCCTGCATATACATATATATCTAGACAAGATATTAGTATTTATATTTGATAACAAGTCCTAAGGTTGTTGTCATCAAAATCATCATCTCAGGAACTAACAACAGCTACTGCATCACCTAGACCTGTTATCTACTCTACTCATTTAAGAGTCCCCGAGATAATAAGAAGCAAAGCATAAAATCTCAAGTCAGAAAACATTTTAGTGTAAGGGTAAATGAATCTCAAAATGCTATACATGTAAACATGGTAAGGAATAAGAGTACACGAATCATACCTGACATGTCCCTACAACCAAAGTGTTAGCACATAATACTATAATATGCTACTCTGCAATATCATAAAGGTACTATATAGGATACAATAGTGGATGTCCAAATATTCCCATCTCCAGTACCTACTCCCAATGATATTCCCGAGTGATAGCCTATTAAAGAAAGCAACCAAAGCAACCATAGCATCTATCAAGCAATACTCACTATCACTCAACTCTATGCTCTGAATAAATGATAACATGTATAGCCTCCTTACCGCCAGGAACTAATGGATATCCCGGATTTCTATGCACTCCCATATCACATGGCCCAAAGCTCGATACGTGTCTCGTAGCCCAAAGCTAGACACTAGACCTAAAGCCACCATCCAGGGTATACAGGTCCCTCAATTAACCCATGGGCATCCCTACTTATAATACCGCTGCTTTGAGTACATAAGAAAACACTTCGAGTATCAACAATTCCTTAGCACGTACTCATCCAAGCCCTTCTTTGCTCCTTTAGGACACTGAGCCCTTCTTGCTCAATCCAGTTTCCATTATTCTAGAACCCACCACATTCCTCATTCTAAAGCTCTCTCCTTTATCCAGCCGCTATCTTCGATACATGTTCCCACCACGAGTCACGAACCAAAGATTCTAGCTTTTATCATGTTGTTACATCGCCATCAACTCTGATACGAATAAGCCAACACCTCGAGCACGATCTACAGAACTTCAACAATAGTCCTCAGAAGTCCCACCATCATCCTATGTAGTGTGATAAATTGGTACCGAGTTATACACTTAGCCAATCAATGAATACAACTTCTTCAATGCCTTTAGTGCTCTCCTTCAAGCACTTTGGACCTCGACCCATCCATCCTAGGTAACTCGTCATCAATCCAAAGCTCCATCTCTAAGTTCTAGAGATAACTCGATATAGCATTCAACCCTTAGTCAAATACCCTACACCTTACTATGGAACATCTTCTCTAGCCAAGCTCTATCCATCCATGCCAACCATCGACCTATAGGACCCACCCCTATAACTCATCAACGACCTATCACCATAAGTCAGGACAAACTTTAGCCCTTAGCTCCTCCTGAGGTGTGGCTTATAACGTAGGCTTCTAGTATGCTTTCGAGCCCCTCCCCCAAGTTTCGTCCAATTCTGACCAACTTTGCGTCTGATTTTCCTAATTCACTAACCTATCTTCCTATGCATCCAAAACACTAACAAACAACATCAAAGCATAACATACGAACATAGAATAACATGCATTCACATCCAATCACATAAGGAATACATTGAATCATAGCAATCAATAATTTCTAATCTAAATCTAGGCAATCAATAAGCATATGAATATGATTAAGGTGAATTACAAAGCCAATTCTATAAATCATGTTAGAATTCATCAATTTAGGTCATAAAAATATGTTAACATGTGATTAAAGTTAGAGAAGGATATTAATGGTCAACAATCATGTTAAAATTTATAATTCTACCATATAAACATGCATAGGGTAGTAAGAAGTCATAAACCATTCACCAATTACCAAATTCACCAAATTCCCCACTAGATTTGATGTGGACAATTAACAAAACAATAATCTCTAATCCCAATTTGATGATCTATTCACTAATCTTCAATCCGGTTTGATTTTTTGAGTAATTTGGGTGATTTTGGATGAATCTAGGGTTAATGGAAGTTTAGACCTGATTTAGGAGAGAGGGAAAAGTTTTGATTTAACTCTCCAGCACTCTATTTATTGTGTTCCTCTAATTATACTAATGGGCTTAATTAATTACACATTAATTCTGGCAAGCAGCTTTTAAAACTTAAAACATGCATAAATTCCAAACTGTAAGTCTGTTTTACTATTATGACCATTATACAGAGTAGGAAACCATTATCCTAAAGCAATGGAACTAGTTTGGGACCCTAATTCAAAACCTATCAAAAGTTATAGCCCAAACAATGTTTTTAGGGTTAAAATAGTCACATAGAAATTCGCAAAAAATCATAGGTGTGTAAAAATCCCTAAGATTCATACCCAAAAATTATGGAGGCATGCAAGTTCCCATGAATAAAATAAAAATATTTTACGATCCTCCGATACATAAAACGGGTCGTTACAGAAACACTTCACAAGACAGGGTAGGTTTCCATTTTCACTACTTACGAAAACTCCAGAAAGGGACTATCCCACTATTGGAGAAGCCATGGATTGCAATAAATCAAGGATCAGAGAGTTAACAGCTGTAAAGATTGGAATCAACAAATATCACACATTCCATGAGATTTATGGTCATGAGACCAATGAATGTAGATAAATCTGACAAGTATACTCTAGGCTGAAATGGAAGGTAATTATACCGAGAATGCCACATACTCTAGACCAGACTCCCTCAATGGAAATAAGTCCCTACGAAGATACAGTGTAAAGCATGCTCAAGGGGACGGTGTTGGATCCCCACATGGACATTAGAGCATGTCCTCCTACTAGATATCTGAATATAGATGTTTATGAAAATTGCGAAGAATAGAGAAATCAGACAGCAGAGCATAAACTTCCTAGTCCTAGAGGCAAGGTTCAACTCCATCAGACAATGGGAGACTAGTTTCAGCTACTCCAGAGACAGTGGAGTGTGATTCTGATCCATTCCATAAGTGGGGCCATATACCTATAGAGATGGTGGAGCATGACCATTTCAAAAAGCCTAGAGATAGAGTCAACTTCACATGAATATAAAGCATGATACTATAGAGACTAAATACCCTCACAGAGTGCGGGGAAATAATGCAAAGGTATGGCTTACTTTAATGAATAAATTTTGAATGATATTTAATAGAAATACTTGAGGCATAACAACACCATGCCACATGACTATGCGACACTTGCGAAAGTGAGAAAAATATTAATGGCTAGGCAAGAACAAATGTTCTTGACCCCTATGGGTCGGATAGACCTCTTACCTTGCAGGCTAGACTAAACGACAGAGTACGGTACACTAATAGCAGGACTGGAAGTAGCAAAAGAATTAGGAATCAGGACTCTATATATCCATAATGACCTGCTACTGGCTATGAATCGATCATTTTAGGAGTTCTAAGTTAAAGGAGAATGCTTGGCGTACTACTTAAAAAAATTAAAAGGCAAAGACTTTGCTTAATGTGCAAGAATGCTATGTGGTTGAGCGCATCCTATGGGAGGAAAATTGAGAGGCTAATGATTTGGAAAAATTGGCTCGCTCAGGAAATGGATCACTTTTAGATTGGTACTAGTAAAAACTTCACCCTTAAACCAAAATGAAGCAAGAAAGGTAATGTGCAAGGCAATTTGGTACACCATACATGATGACACCCTATATAGAAGGGTTTTCACTAACCTGCTGCTAAGATGCATGGCTGCAAGAGAGGCTAAAAATATATTAGCCAAGGTTCATCAAGGCAGTCGAGGAGACTACACTGGGGGCAGACCCTAGAAAAGGAAATCTCATGGACATCGATTTGAATGGAGAATTTCTAATAGCTATGAGTGGAGCTAAGCATGCAACAGTGGTAGTGGATTACTTTATCGAGTGTGGAGTTCCACTCCAAATGATCTCGGACAATGGATAGCAGTTTGATAGTCAGGAATTTGCCAACTTCTATGGATGAAACAAAATTAGGAAAAGCTTTTCTAGTGCCTCACTCATAGGCCAATGGATAGGTTGAAGAAATCAATAAGGTTCTCAAAACTCTCATAAAGTAGCATTTGGAAAATGATAAGGGAGCTCGGATGGATGAGCTGCCATTGGACTCTATGCATATTGCACCTCCTAGGAAACTACAATAGGACATACTCCTTTTAATTTGGCTTACGAATTATAGGTTATGCTTCCCAACGATAGTCTTATCTCATAGGAGAATCAACTATGACTTAGAGGAGAATGAGGAATTGCTAAACATATCCCTAGATCTGATTAAGGACAAGCCGGGCGAGGTTGTTTTGAAAACCGTGGCACTCTAGCAGAAAGCGGTGAAATAATACAGCTTTAGGACAGAGCATCACCCGCTCAGGGAAGAAAATCAAGTCCTGGGGTGAATTCCCCTCGGTTGGGGGCATCTGACCCATCTAGGAACGACTATATTTTATCTATAGGGATCTAGGGAATGGAACCTACATTCTCATCATCATGGATGGAGCAGTGTCTGAGAAACATGGAATGCTCAATACCTTTGTTTTGTTTTAGCGTACTGACTATAGCAACTACTTGGATTAGTCAATCATCACGGTCTCCCCAAACCCAATGGATAGGGTATGCGAAACCATGATAGATGACCAATGCACCAAACCACCACAAGAACAACCATCCCATGCTAAATAAAGTCCCTGATTTCTAGGACTATGCAGGCAAGGCCGCTACATACTTAGGGCACCCAACTCTGACGCATTATGGAAAGCTTTGACAAACCTTTGGCCGGCAATGGCGAGATAGCCCGTACTCAGGACATGCCGCAAAATGAGTGCTCACCATTGATGATCGAGCCTAAACCTTTGGTCGGCAATAGTGAGCCAGATCAGCCCATGGTCAGGACATGACTGCCAAATGGGTGCTTGCCATTGACGATCGACCCTAAACCTTTGACCGACAATAGCGAGCAAGATTAGTCCATGATCAGGACACAACCACTAAATGGGTGCTCGCCATTGACAATCGATCCCAAAACTTTGGCCAGCAATGGCGAGCCAGATCAACCCATAGTCAGGACATGACCGCTAAATGGGTGCATGCCACTGATGATCGGCCCTAAACCTTTGACCGATAATAGCGAGCTAGATCAGCCCATAATCACCGCCAAATGGGTGCTCGGCATTGACGATCGGGCCCAAATCTTTGGCCAGCAATGGCAAGCCAGATCAGCCCATGATCAGGATATGACCACCAAATGAGTGCTCGCCATTGACGATCGACCCCAAATCTTTAGTCGGCAATGGCGAGCTAAATCAACCCATCGTCAAGACATGACTGCCAAATAGGTGTTCTCCATTTACGGTAGGCCCTAAATCTTCTCACCGATAGTGGTGGACCAAAGTGATCCCTTACCTAGGTGTCCACCATTAACGATCGACTTAAACTTCTCAATGGTAGTGGTCGACCAGAGTAATTCGTTAATTGGGTGTCCACCATTGACGATCGACTACAAGCTACTAGGATAGTTATGGAGAAACCAACTTATCGATGGTTAGAAAATAACTGCCACCTAGTTAATTCACCCTGATGATTGACCGTACATTTTTGTCAATGGTGGATAATTGAGCTCGCCCATAGTAAAACATCACTATCGGTCGGGCAATTAGTGCAAACAATCGATACTGGAATTATAGATGAGGACAACCAACAGACTAACACTAGGACAATCTTGTACAAAGTGCATGTGGAATATATGCATGAAAACAAACAAGGAGATGTGGGACTGGGTTACAAAGACACTCCACCAGAGATCACTCACCTTAGCAAACCTTCTAGTGATTGATCCTGTGCAAATATGTCGGGGGAAAAGGATAAGCCGCTAGAAGAGCTAACAAAATAACTTGTAACTACTTAACCGGTATGCTCACTGTATCGAACTTATCAGTGATGAACCCTGTACAAGTACGTGAGGAAGTAATAAAGGATTACTAATAAGCTAATGGCTAAGCAAGGATACTATACAAACACAATGCAGTAACTAATCCTGGTCAAGTATGATAATTTTATTTATAATTTATGTAGGATACATATGCGCTTGCATAAGTGGTCATACATGAAATATAAAGTATGGGAAAAGGGAAGCATCAGTCATAAAAACCACTTTCCCTACCGAACTTGTTGGTGATTGATCCCATACAAGTATGCATGACAGTGAAGAGCAAAGTTACAAATAGAACAAGCAAACCAGGTAATCATGTGGAACAAACATGTCATGATTACTAGCTAGGAAAAGGAGAAAATGGACGAACAAATATCAAACGCGACTACACATAAACATCAAAAGAAGATTAGCTTCATAACATAAGCGCATGATCAATCCACGTTCAAAACTTCAGTAGAATAACTAGCCAAACATTTTAGTGGTTGATCGATACAATTATGCATGGTAGTGATAAAGGAGTCACTAGTGGAATAACTTGGAAATCATGTAGGAAAAATACATTGTAACCACCAGTCTTAGTTGGCCAAACTACAATCATGCAACAAATACAAACCATCAAGTCCACGCACCCTAGAACCACGATATATTCCTTTCCCAATGCCACCTTGATATTCTTGGAACATTTATAAGACAATGATGGTCCTCGGGATCCGGGGGGAAAGGATGTTGAACTAGAGGAAGCAAAAACCTACTGGATAGAAATGAGAATCGATAAAAAATCATGTTAGATGATTATACTACCAAGAAATCGCAAGCTACAAATGTCATATTGATAAAAGATGTCTTAGAATGATCAACAAATTTTCCCTCGAGTGAGTAAGGCTTTACAACATACTAGTAGTGGAAAACTTAAAGAACATGAATAAGGATATGGACGTTCAAGGTTCGAAATAACCATCGCATGAGAAAGAAAGACGATTTTAGATGAAACAAAGCATATTTTATATTCAATGAAAGTATGTTTTGGGGGTGTAAGTATTGTGGGCATTTTTTTCCAAAACATGGTGAATACAAAGAGATGCCAAAGAGCATAGAAATGGCTGAAAGATGCATAATAAAGACACCATCATGTAATTATAAGGGTAAGGTGAAGCGTCAGGAGAAATTTTGGCACTGTCTAAAAACATACTCAAAGAGTTTGTAAAAGGTTCCTAAGGTTGGGACATGCACCTAGGTCAAAACAGCATCTCAATCCGAGCTACGGACTGGAAGATATGATCATCTTAAGATTTCTCCACCACGAACCGACCCAGGCCCCACCTAGAGAGCTACTACATAATCTAAGAAAATGGAACATTCAGAGTCATTGGAATATTCTACTCAACAATACGAAGCTATCGGTCCAAGTTTCATTCAATTCTGACCTGAAATGAAGGAGTTATAACATAAAATCGTGTGTAGCTCAAGTGGTTGGGCATCAAGCTTCTAAGGGAGAGGCCAGGAGTTCAATTCCTGGCATGCACATTATTTTTACGGAACACGAGGAATGGTTCAGTAGGGAATCTAACTACTGAGCGCCTAACCATTTCCAACGTCAAGAAGAAAAAGAGAGAAGGCAAGACACAATGAGTCGATAGGAAGAGTGAAGGAGTGGAAAGAAAGGCATAATCCTCCTCCTGTTTGGTACCCAGGGTCATTTGTTTGGTGGAAAAGAGTGTCGGGCCAAGAGCATAGTTTTGTGAAGACCGGGCAAAGATAGAGTAGCAAGAGCCAAACTAAGGAGATGGTGCAGGAACCTGGCCAACAATACGTTCATGTGCACCACATTGAACCGAATAGTACCGGACATAGCTCTCAGCCAAACCAAGCAAGATATATATGGAATGAAGTTTGAGTACATATGGAAATTTCTGATTATATCTTGTATATATGCAAATATTTGAAACCAAGGGAGTTATAGATGGAAATTGCCTGATTTTTCGGAATGACCACCATACCTCTCCACTCCTATAAATACCAAAGCTTCCAATAACAATAAGGGAGGATTTTGGACAGCCAAGCTTGCAACAGTAATGGCAGAAAAGTCAGGGAAAGTTATGATCATCCTAGCAGGATTTGCCTAATAGGAGCAGCCTAGCAGGAACAACCTATCAGGATCTGCCTAAAAGAACAACCTAGCATGATCTGCCTAACAGGAGCAGCCTAGTAGAAACAGTCTAGCAGTATCTTCCTAACAGGAACAACCAAATAGGAATAGGCAGGCAGGAATAGCAGGACAAGAATAGCCGAACATACTCTCTTGAGCTATATCTTACTGTCTTTTGAGCTACAGATCATTGTATTTTGTACCTTAGGCATTGTATCAAAGATCTATAAGAGGAATAATGAAAATGAACAGTTGATGTAGGCACATTCTGGCCGAACCACTATAAATTTTTGTGTTCTTTACTTTATTGCAATTTACTTTCTACATAAGCTATATGTGATCTGCTCTCTAAAAATTAATCATGATATAAATATAATAGTTATGTTATACACCCAATATTCATAGCTAAATCGATTGGCGGGGTTTGCCATTTTTTATGCAAACACACACACACACATATATCTGTATGTATGTACTTACTTATTTATGTACGTATATGTACATTATATTTACAAAACATCTTTATTTTATTTTGTTTTAAATTATTAATATATAATATATTTGAATTTAGATATAATTTTATTATCTTACTAAATGAAAAATCTCGATGTTTTTGAAATAAAATTTTGAATTCAGATTTCTTGATTTGGTCAAAATCAATTCAGATTTATTAAGGGATTAATAATAGAAAATTTTGAATTGCACACACACACACACACTTATATTTGCAAACAATGTTTTGGATATCTAATGCATATAAAAAGAGTGAATGTGTCCACTGCAGTGTAAATCCCAACAAATATACATATAAACATTAACTATGCACACGATATGAAATGTTGCATTGACACTATATAAACTTGAATATATTTAGATATACTCATAAACATACAAAATGAAAATTTGGTCAAATCTATCATTCAAACAAATTAGAATAATTAACTAAAAGTTTTATTTGAACATACTAGATTGGATCTAATAATAAATTTAAACTTCATAGGCCCAATAAAGATTCGTGTATGGATTTTTATTAAATTTACCCAATTTTCCCACTGCCAACATGCCCGATTCCATCACAAATGACTCCCCTCCTAGATTTACGTACTTAGCAGTCCCCCATTAAATTTAGACTGGGAGCTTAAACTTGCCCAGGTCCTCTTCTTACATTTACTTGCTGACCCATCCATTATCGAAACATTGCACTAGCGTCTACGGACCAACATTAGCATTTAAGGGAATCTCATGATTCTCATTTCTAAGATTCCTTGTGTTATTCTAGCTGGTTCTTATACCCACACCTCCATTGTTCATAATATTAAATCTCGTGTAACTCACCGTTCTTGTTGTTTTTACACATTGCAAGATCATCGTTAACGGCGATGAGAAGAATGAAATCTTTTGAAATATAGTATACACATACATACATCGGTAAGTACATTATGTGTTTCCCCCATAACTCGATACTTAACCCTATATTCATCCCACTAAAAAAAATAACCCAATTAGATAATTCTTAGCCTAAGTCTTCAACTTTTAAGCTAATTACTCTAGAACACACCTACCCTAACTTATATTACTTTGATAAGCTTGAGTCCAACACCAACTTTAACAAGCCTCCGACTATTAGCAGAAATAAATCGACCGATAGTATAGAGAGAAAGAAGAAGTTATATTGTAATCTATCATTCAAAAACCTTATGCTAATATTGAATACATTCTCATAAACAATCTAAGAATAAAGCATTGAAATTGAGATTTTCCCAAATTTCTAACAAACATATAATATAGCTTCCCATTAATTACCACGTCGGTAACAAAATAACTTTGTACAGTCAACATACACAAATATTCGACTACTGCACATTATATTAGTTCATCAACAACAGTTTATTTTCTGTAGAATGTTACGATGATGCATTAACCAATACTTTCTTCGAGCAAATTTCGAACTTCAAATCAAGAATTATCGATCAAATTCTCCCACCATTTTTCGTAACTTTAATAAGGTTTTGAAAAAGTTAAATTTAATTTTGCGGTAGTTGTTGAAGCTTGCTATTAGAGGAAGAGCATAAAGTCTTTGCAACAATTTATCTTGATTGATTTAACATATTTTATTTATGAGTGAATGAAAATAAATTCCACCATATATATGAGTAAATTTTAGGAGATAAAACAATTAGGTTCGATATCCTAAAGTTTTAAAATTAAATGTAAGGTTTACATTAATCTTGCATTATACAGTTCTACCGATCGAATAGTATTTTAGTCACCGAAAACGTAAAATTTAAGTTTGATGTGTTTTCTTAAATGGAATTTTTGATTAGATCTTCCATATGAATATTGCATCAGGAAGACTGTTTCAAGGATAAATTTCAAGTCTTTTTTGGCCTCAAAGTCAACCGTTTTATTTTTGAATGGCAAGGACAAAGATTTACAGAAAATAGAGGAGAAGTCCAAAACTTCTATTTGAAGGACACGACGTTTTTCACGACAATCTATTGCGAGATCTAAATAGGTTGGCATCGTTGGTGGAGGGTGGGTTGGATTGAGCGGTGACTAGGGTTTGCAGTCAACGTCGTCGATGGAGGGGTGGTTAAGGCAAATAAGTATGATCTGAGATTCGAAGAGAACGACTTTGAAAATGATGACTAAGGTTGAAGAAGGGACGGTTCTGGATGTGGTGACAAACGAAAGTTTTGACAAGTATGGAGGACTACTGATTAAAGGTAGATGTGCTTTGTGGAGGAGTAATAATAAATAAGAAAAGAAGAAGATAACAATTGATAATGATACCATGTAGTATCATTTTATGTTTTTTTTTGGAAAAAAATAATTATGTGTATTTGTGCTTCTAATGCTATTTTATAGTATGAATTATAGTTGTGTTTTATGTATTGTAGTGACATTTGTATATTAAGTATGTACATTTTAGCTCATAATGCTATTTTAAGGTAACATTTTTGTAGTAGCATTAAAAGGTTGGAGTGTTTTGGTAGTAATGATTTCTTGGCAATGATATTGAAGTTGTGAACTAGTGGTTTCTTGATGACGTGGTAATGGTGGTTATGAAGCAATTTTAAATTGAAAAAGCAGAAGATAGTAGTCAGTGATGATACTGTATAGTATCGCTTTATGTTCTTTTTTGAAGAAAATGAATTACTATATATACTTCTGCTCCTAATGCTAAGTTGCATTTGTGTTGTAATATCATTTATAGACTATATATATACATACATACATACATATATATATATATATATATTAGCCTACAATATTATTTCATAATAGTATTTTTTTTGAATTGCAATAGCAATTTATGGATTATAATAATATCTTTTAAACAACAATACCATTTTTTGTTGCAGAAGCAATATATGAACCATTTTAGCATTTTTAACTTCTATTAGTATTTTGTGAATTGTAATATCATTTTGTAGACGAAATGTGTAATCTTAAATTACAACGTTATTTTGTGGTAGCATTTTATGAATCATAGTAATATTTTTAGATGAATTAATTGTACAAATTAGCTTGTAAAGTCATATACTGGTAGCGTTTTTAAATGAAGTTTTTTTTATGAATCTATCTTCTAGTAGCATTTTATGATTTTTGTAAAGGTGATATAGTTTTTATTTTAGTTTTTAAAATTCTATTGTTGCTTTTCGTAAACTAAATTATAATGCTACTACATAGTAGCACTTTTGTACTTGTTGAAAAAAAATAGAAGGCGTTTATTTTTCAAATTCTATCTTGTAGTACCATGTTTGAATGATACTACATAGTGACATTTTGTATTTACTGAATCAAAAAAATACTCTTTTGTACATGTTATTTGTTGGGAAAAACGATCGTTTTACCGAACCATTTTCTTATGATGCTAACATACAATATCATATTTTAGCTAATATTTTAAAAAGAAAAAAGAAAACATATACCGATACCGTATAATATTGTTTCTTTACCTGCTACTGTTTGTTTTTGTTTTTGTTTTTTTGTTTTTGCTTTAATGAGAATTTATGACAAAAGAAAGGAGAAAATTATGTCGGTTAAGGTTGGAAAGTCTAGACGATGTAGTAGCTATTGACGCAACATGCATTGAGATAAACTAAGGTTTCATATGATGCGACGTTAGCCGACATTGTAAAAAAACTAAGGTTTCTAGTTAGTGGAGGGTGCAGCTAGATGATGGAGGTAAGTGGTGGGCGAAGATTGGTGGTTACGTAGACGACGACAACACAGGAACTGACAACGGCTGATGTGGCAGCGGTAGCAGCAGCAAAAGAAGGTGCGATTGTGAAAGTGATCACAACGTGATTGAAGAACAATATTTATCGTTTGTTCTTTTCTTTTACTAATTTCAAAAGTTGATGCTTTGCAAACTTAATAAATTCAAAAGTTCTTGGTGTTCAAGTGGGATTACTATGAGTGGGATTACCAAGAGGTGGCCATAATAGTTGGATGGAAAGAGACGTTATGGTGCTCTAATAAAATTAGAAACTTTTGGTCACGTGAAACAAAACAAACGGGCAAGTTGGATCCAACCAACGTGTAAGTACACTAAGCATCTTTATTTTTAATAATAGTTGTAATAATTTCTTTGGTGTCGTACTTTTTTGGTATCAGCGTGAACCATCAAAACTACTCCTCTACATATATTATCAAATCTTAATATGACATACAAATAGAATCTAATAAATAAACTTTCTTTGCCAATTCAAAATGTTTCTATATAAATATTACCAAATCTCGATATCACTTAAAAATATGATGTAATAAATAAGCTTTGTTTACAAATTCAAAATCCTCATCCACAACTTTTACCAAATCTTAATATCACTTACAAAATAGAATCTAAACAATAAAAATCTATTACAAATTCGATTTTAATTAGGTAATAATATAAATAAAAATTCAAATTAACAAAAATTAAATGTTTTTGGATTGAAAGAAAATTCAAACTAACTATGATTTTTTTGTAAAAATATAATTAAATATTTAGATAATTCAATCATTTTGACTCTGTTAATCATATATGCCACCACACCACTCGTGACGCTCGTTTCCCAAAAAAATAGAATAAGATTGGGCGCACCTATGCAGATACGAACGTCACGCTTGGGCAACAGTCCCAGTCTATAAATTGTGCCTGTCTATGAGCAAGACATTGAATTAGGAGAATAACAAATTTAATTATATTACCCTTAATTTAGTTTAATGGGAGGATGGGCGATTGCGTTACACGGCGGAGCTGGTGATATCCCAGTCAACTTACCGCCTGATCGTCGCCTTCCTCGTGAGGCAGCGCTTCGGCAATGCCTTGACCTCGGCGTCGACGCCCTCACATCTGATGGCAAATCAGCCCTCGATGTCGTCGAGCTTGTGGTACATTGTTCTATCTTTTGCTTTTGTTATAATACACAGTTTGTCATCTGGTTATCATAGTATCATAGTATTATATAACAATAATAGAGATTCACCTGTCCCAAATTCTTATGTGTCCATGTCCCTATCCAATCTCATCCACTCAATCATTTATTACAGATGTACCATTTAGGCTCCGTTTGTTTAAAGTGCTGAATTCTGAATTCTGATTGCTGAACTCTTAAGTCTGAAAGCCGATCGCTAAATGCTGAATTCTGAATAACCATTTCTTGTTTGTTTTCATTCAGCATTCAGAACAAAAAATAACATTCAGCATTCAAAACAAAAAATAAGCACTAAAAAAGTTCTGAATTATTTTGTCCGAATAGATAGATTTATTCAGAACATTGATAAAAAACAAACAACATAGAAGTTCTGATTTTTAAATCAGAACTTAGATTCAGAACTTATTATAAAAAACAAACGCAGCCTTAGTCGATGAACGGATGGCTGAGATGGAGAAGGGACCAGGAATACATAAGAAATGGGACAGAGGATACCATCTCCTGCGGACGGATTCTTATTGATAGATTGACCTTTTTCCTTTGATTACTAATACTACTTTGGTAGATAGTCTTGACATTCTTGTTGATTTTTCTCCCTCTATGCTGAGTATGTGATGATTTTATTCGAATGTGTTTGATGCCATTAAATATTAGTTGGTTAATATTCCATACAATTTCTCCCTTTGAAGTACCTGTCCACTGCAATATATGGTTTATAACTGTTATCATGATATCGCTCTTTGTTCTACCCTTCCCCTTAAAACAGGTTTGGCTTCTTTCCAAGAAAAAAATATATCCAAAAGAAGTGTGTGGTGAGTGAAAAATACCACTCATCCAATCATAATTTTGTCATCGAAGAGGGAATGAGCGAGTGAAAATTCACTCATTCAACTTGCTCCATGAATCAGTAAAGTGGTTCTCGATGCAAGTTTAGTTATGTGATATTCATAATGGTTTGTAAAATTTTGTCCACTAAAATTGCATGTTATCATGTTTTTTCTTCTAACTAATTACTTAAAAAATTTTATAACAAAATTCAGAGTGCTCGTATTATTTGTATTTCCATTCCCTTGTTTGATTTAATGTGTCGGAAGAAGCGATTTGTTTGTGTTGAAATGCATGTGTGAGTAAGTGGATTATACAAGTTAGCATGGCATGAAAAAAGTGCACTCACCCACACTTTAATGTTGGGAATGACCTAATCAAATCACCCAAAATGCGAAAACTCACTATATCTAGAGTACATTTCAATTAAGAATCTTTAATCAAGCTCCTTTCTTTGTCCTAGAACTCAAATTGATTTTCAATGCACCAATATAAAACCAAGGTTGTCCTATCTGAATTATAACACATTGATGAAAAGAGTTGAAGTTCAGGTTCACACTTTTTAGTAAGAGGCGTATACTTTTCTCTAAGCGACTAAGTTGTATTGAGTTTATACTTTTAAAAGTATTGTATGATGTTACTTTTAGCCGCAAAACTAGTTTCATCTCTATAATTATCCAAAGTTCCAGTTCATACAATGTAATATATTACCAGATGATCAGGCTCCATGCTTCATCATTACTTCTTGTTTTCATCAAAGCTAATGACAATTTTGGGTTAGAACATGATATAAAGTTGTAAACCATCTTTTTTTTTTGCTTTAACTGTAAATAATTTTCGCACAATCAGTTATAGTGATGATGTTTCCTTTATGACTTAATAGTGTACAATCTTTGCTTCCAGTATTGAGAAGCATTGAGTTTTATTGACTGAAATGCAGGTACGGGAGTTGGAAAATTGCCCACATTTTAATGCCGGGAAAGGTTCTGTTTTGACAAGTACTGGTACGGTAGAAATGGAAGCATGTATAATGAACGGTAATACTAAAAGATGTGGAGCGGTTTCGGGTCTTTCTACAGTAAAAAATGCTATCTCACTTGCACGACTTGTGATGGAGAAAACCCCACATATTTATCTTGGGTTTGACGGTGCAGAGAAATTTGCAAGAGAGCAAGTAAGTGTGAAGTTATTTCATTTTGGTTTATTTTTGAAACGCCCCTCCATATCTGGTACATATCAATAGATTTCTTGCATTACTAAGCACTCACCCATGAAAAGTCCGTTTTAAAACTTAACCGACAATCCAATAACCCATCGTGTATTTCACAGCACATAGATAAATATAATGGAACATAGATATAAAACAAGCCGGACGTTAACATGAATAAAATTAAGTGTTCTTGATAACTGAAACATCAAAGTGTGTAGAATCTCTCAAACGATCATATAAAATAAATGAGTCAATCAAGTGCATACGGGACTGAATAAAATTATTTTCTCAATATCATGATAATAGTTAGTGTCGATTACTCGTAACATTGCACAATGAAATATATAATAGAGAAGCTTCGATATAAATAGCTAATCCATAAGCCATTTGCTTCTCCACTGATCAGCTATATTGCGCATTCATACCAACCTGTCTCTCGGCCAACTCATTAGAGTATTCGAGAGTTGTAAGAAATGGACAACACAAATGATTTCGGATGAGACAATGATTTGATGTGAATGATTCATCTACCCAAATAACACTAACACACACATGTATGAGTGTAAGAACTCGTACCTATCGCAGTAAGAATGGAGACAAACCTACCACATTGTGCTTATATCACCATCTGTTGCACACACACAAGCATTAGCACATAAACTCAGTATGTTTATCTATTATATGTTAAAAGAGATTATTACTCTACACTAATAAGACACAGGGGGTTGAGGTATAAGACTTAGAAAATATCACACATCAAACAAGACATCCATAGCATCTAAATCCACTCATCCTTACAACGCACTCATGGATACTTGACTCTATGACGTACCGTTCCATGACATTTGCAATCCCCTGGTGGATTCATCGTCGTTACTTTGCACCTGTATAGATAACTCTACCTTTGAACACTACCCTTATCTCCAGATGCTCATTGTCGCAGATTCCTCTCATGACGAGTGTTCCTACGTCTAGTAAGGAGCTCGTTGTGGTACACAGTTGTGACCTTTGGTTAACAAATCTCCCTGTAAACCACATAATGACCTAAGGATACTCTCATCATGCTCTACAGTTCCTCGTATAACTCTTCTACTTTTACTAGAATTTTTGATCTTATTTTGATCGATTTCATCTTCTATTGTCCTCAAATAGTTGTTATATACTTATGCCGACTTGTTTCATTCTTGGTCTTCCCAAAAAATACTAATTTCGTCTTTCAAATGCTCGTTCGTTCTTCCATCAGTTCAAAAATCAAAATTCTTTGGATATCATCATAGTTTGAAGTCTGGTTGGATTTGGACAAATGAAAAAGTTACAGCTTTATGTGGTCTAAAATGCAATATTGGTTTTGAGTCATTTGGTTTGGAATCCAGAGTAAGTTGGATCGAAACCTGAAGTTGATTCTGGGTACACCTCGTTTTGACCTGAGTCATGCCTTGGTCAGTTGGATCCCTACCAATCGGACCAATCCATACTGAAATAATAAGTTAGTTAGTAAGCCCAATCGATCAGATGCTTAGCCAAATTTTTGGTTAAATGTAGATTTGTCTTACCTGAAACATGCTTCGGCTTGCTTGCATTTGACCCGAGCCATCATTCGAGTCAGTTCTTGGGAGTTAGATCCAGAGCTTGCTCTAGGCCAATCTTTGCCTTATACGAAGCTTGCTTCAGATAGATCGACTCAAACTCGTTCTGGTCGAGTTGACTTTTGATTCTCCGATACTCCATTTTTTTGGTTCTCTCTGGTTTTGGTTGCTTTGTGCACTTATGTTTGGTTGGTTCTCTGTCTATCCATCAACTTGGATTTTCTCTTATACATAACCAAAATTTCAACTTTTTTTTTCTATGCACACAGTTTTTCAAACACCTAATGCGCAATTCTCAGACTTCAATATTGAATCTTCATATGCAAATTTCGATTACTCCATCTCTCACATATGTGTTTCCATCTCAAACAGCATACATGCAACCAGAACATATCAATCAAGCATATCAATCATATTCAACCAAGAAAACATACAACCCGACTAAATTCACAGAAATCATTAAGTAAATACAATATATGAAGTATATTGATCGAACATACATCCTAACGCCTAATTGATCATCATAGCATCAATCCGATCTCTAAATTAAATCCGGACAGAGGATTATTAAATAAAAAGGCGATTTCTATCAATTCTACGATTCTAAGTCAAGCATATACTCCCAAATAAATTGATTACTTTACCTAATCTTAATTTCATCATTGAAATAATATTTTTGACATCATGTAAGATTAAATCTGAAATCAAAACCGTTTTTTCATATAAAAAATCATATCTTTGCAGAATCAAATCATAGTATGTAAACTAGAATCAACGAGAAGGGCTATCAAACTACTCATCTTAAATTTGTATAAAAATTCAATTTAAATCTTGGAAATCGAAGAGAAGCTTTTAGAATCCCAAATTATAACAACTCTAATTTGGTTGTTTCCAATGATTTTCCTTGTTTCTCCTTGCTAAATCTCTTGTTTTCTCTTGATTTGATAGTTTGATTGTTCTAATGGAGCTAGAATTAGTAAATGATTGTGAAATGATAAAAATGACTTTAGGTGGGTGGAGATAGATTAATAACCTTAATTACTTCAGCTTATCCTGACTTAGGTTAAAGAACTTAATTAATCACTTCTTAATTTCTATTTGTTGTAGGTTGAAACCTTAGAACAAGCATAACTTTCAATGGTTGAGGGCAGATCACTATTATAATCATGTTTTGGACATCTACGGAAAATAATATATGCATTGGAAAATGAATGAATTTCTAAGTCGACTCAAGTTAAAAGTTATGGTTAAAATAAGGTTGTAATTTCAAAATGTTACATAGTTTGATATAGAAATAAAAGATGTTAAAATTTATGGCACGGTTTGATTATTCCTTCTTAGTTGGAGTTTCTGTCCAAATAAAAATATGCATGACGCATGTATTTGTGGAAGACAACTAATTTGAAAAATAAAGTTAAAATACAAAATAGAAAACAAATTTATTTTGTTTTCCGTGTTTCGAGAAATAACGAAATCACGAAAAATAATCCATATTCTCCAACGTCCTCTATCGTCGTAATGACTTGGATTTTTAAATCTTATTTTCCGCTCTTCTCATTTTTTGTAATACATGTTGAAAAAGCAAAACACAACTTAAAATGAAACCAAACGGACCCAATATTTCTACAAATTTTTAACTCAAAATAAAGTCGTTTGCATATACTGATTATATTTTTTTTCCGCATATTTTACATTAAAATATGGTCGTTGCAATTTTGTAGGAGGATTATCATTCTCTACCTAGTACACTACTCCCATTTGAGCAGGGTCTAGGATGGGCAAGTTGTACACAATTTTACCTCATTTTCGAATAGACTGTTTCCGAAATTTGTTCATTAACCCAATCGCTAATAAAATCCGGATCCAACTAAATAACTTGTGTTGCATATGACATGTCTTAGATAAGACGTCAGTTAGTATGTGTATATAGTATCCTTATGTCATTCTGAACACACTTTAAATTTACATCCCTGGCTTTGAGGAAGTGGAATGAGCACAACATTAGCAAGCAAATGGCTTATATGCACATAAATGAAAAGATCATCCTTCACAAGTTAATATTGATTTACTGCTATGTTTGCGTGAATATTAGTCAATATTGTATCTAACAAACATTCGTCCGTATATAACATCATATGTAATAATTGGTTTATCAGGTACAATGATGGGCTAATACATCCTTAATGTCATTATAATATGGTAGGCAATTCAGAACGAGTACTAATGCACAAGTACATTTACAGTATCACAGACACACACATCGATAAATTATAGTGTTACTTAAAAAAAGAAAAAGTTTTATTTACTATTTAACAAGGAAGGCTCATCAATGTTCAACTTAGCTGGTCATCTTCTTCTGGATGACAGCACACAATAATTATCATTTTTGGATTTAGAAAAAGTTTGTTTAACACGATTTAGATTCAGTAGTAGTTGCTGGGTGTTTTGTCCAGCATTAATTTACATAGTTAGCAAACTTTCAAAAAATAAGTACGCACTGCGATTCCTTAAGCTGTGACAATAGCCTCTCTCTTTTGCTTCATGCTACCACGAGCTTGACTTAGGAATTCAATCTTGATAATAGAAATATATTTACGACGACATAAAGTTTATTATGTAGGGTGTTGAGTTGGAAGATGCTAGTCATTTTATCACTCCTGAAAATGTTGAGAGGCTAAAAAATGCAAAAGAAGCCAACCGAGTCCAGGTATGATTGTCTGTTGATGATTAATGCATCTTTATTCTTTTTCCCTCTTTCCTTTCAGCACTTGGTCCTTATATGCAAAACAGTTTTCTGATACTTGCTTTGGTATTCTTTTCATGTATGGATAAACATTTTCTTAATTTTAGTGTATTATCTATATCGTGTATTACACTTACTTTTCTTTTGACTCATCAACAATGTATTACTGGGTTCATCTCAATCTTAAGAAATATTAAAATCTGTTTTTACTGTAAATTACTTCAAATGGAACTATCATATTAGAAATATATTATAACAATCATGGCTTTCTGCTTATATTGGTCCTATAGTAACGAATTATATATACGTACACAATTAAACGAATAGAAATTTTCTACTCCGCTTCACCTTTTTTTTTCAAATAAAACACTAATTTCAATGTAAGCCTGACATCACAATTTTATCGTCACGCCTTTGCTTATTACTAGTGTGCGGACATCAGGTGTGTGTTCTTGCACGCTTGCTGTATAATATCGATTAATTTCCCTTTGATTGATGGATTTGGCAAACATGTGTTTCAAATAACTAGCTTGTTGTTTACATATCATTGAAAAAGGCAATGATAATTTGATATTTAAGTGTCAAAAAGACCAAGGATCTATTTGGTTTGTCATGTCAGGATGCCTTGAGTTTTTTAAAAGTCTCAAAATGCATTTGATTTATTGGTCTTTTCAGAATGTTTACAAAAACACTTTAAATGTTTAGCTATGAAATTATGGTCTTTTTGCTTAATTATTTCCCGGTCTTTGAGTTTTTCATGTTATTTAAATTGAGTTTCATTTGTTGTTTTCAACATGCATGTAGAGTAACGCTCATTTGTCATAAAGGATTTGACAATGATAATTGAAAATCAAGTGTCATGAAGACTAAGGCTCTTTTTGGTTTGTCATTTTTAGTTTTGGGTTTTCATCCAAACAAAAATGTGTACATCACATGTATCTTTTAAAAAATAATCGATTTGAAAAATGATGTTAACATACAAAATAGAAAACAAATTTATTTTGTTATTGTATTCCAGGAAATAACGAAATCACGGAAAACAATTGATCTCCTTCGCCGTCCCTCCACGGTCATAATCGTTTAGATTTTTTAAATCTTTTTCTCCGTCCTCCTCATGTTTTGTAATGCATGTTTGAAAACACAAAACATAAAACTCAAAATGAAACCAAACAGGTCCTAGGAATCTGTTTGGTTTTGTCATTTTAGGATGTCTTGAGTTCTTTTAATATTTCATAAAGCGTTTAATTTATTTTTCTTTTCAAAATGTGTACATAAAGAAATTTTAAATGTTCAGCTATCTAATTATGGTTTTTTTGGTTTGCTGTTTCATGATGTTTTAAGTTTTTCAAGATATCTGAAATAAGGTTCCTTTATTGTTTTAATGTGCATTTGGAATAATGCTCATTTGTCATAAAGGAAAGTCAAATCAAGTTTTTGTTTTTGGGTGTTTCTTAAAGCAGTATAAAAATGCTGAACGCAAATTAAAGAAAAGCGGAAAATTAGCCGAACCTGTAAAAAAAACTAGGAGCAAAAGATTCAATTTGTTTCCAAGTTAAAATTTCTAAGCTAAAATAATTGAAATAAATTTTTAAAACTTTAAAACAAACATTTTTCTAGTTTTTCGTATTTGGAGAATAATATTCAAACTAGTAAAGACTAAAAGCCAAACATGTTGTAAGTTTCTATTATTATTTTGAAAAAATAGGACTAATAAAATTAGACATGTTTTGAAAATTTTGAAGTAGCTCAAAACCGCTGTTTCAAATATCGTTTTTCTCACCCGAGATCTCATTTCGAACTTGAACGAGACGCGACTTAGCAAAACGAGACATTAAATTATGTTTATATCTTATTTGACATCCATTTCGTTCAAGATATTAAGACCTCAAGCAAAATTTGAGGTAAAATATCAATATAAAATCTCATATAGATTTATGTTTTTTCATTTACATTTTCTTTTACTTCTTATGTGGATCTAAAAGAAATTGCACCCTAAGAACATTTTACTAACATTCTAATTCTGTTTTTTATTTTTTAACGAATAAGCAAAAATAAAAAATTAGTTTTATGTTTTTTTGTTTATAATATTCAGATAAGTAGAATCCATTAAATACTATAAATTAATCGTGTTACCACTCTACTCTAAAAGAAAAATTAATATTATCATTTTATATAAATTATGTATGTTAAAAAGATTATATTTGGGTGATGATTAAAAAAAAATAAAATGTTAATTTTAGATGGTTAAGTTGCTCTCAGATAGTCCCGAAATGAACTTTAAAATCCAAGATGTACACCTGAGATACACTCATCTCGTCCGAGATCTTGTCCGATATGAGATGTTATCTGTAAAAAATTTGAGACGAGATGCGACCGAAATCCGAGATTTAAAATCTTGCTCAAAACTGAAAATGGAACATACAATTAAAAACTCAAAACCCGAAAGTTTAAAAACAAATGCTGCCTTGTTTCTACAATGAACGATTTTAAGTAAGCAACGCACTACTTAAAAATAAGAAAATGGAAAACAAATTATAAGGATGAAAATTAAATTAAATCATGGAGGAAAGTTTTTTTAAGTCTATAAACTCTACAAACTAAATATATGAAAACAATTTCTCGTA
Source organism: Allium fistulosum (assembly GCA_030737815.1). Taxonomy (NCBI): domain Eukaryota; kingdom Viridiplantae; phylum Streptophyta; class Magnoliopsida; order Asparagales; family Amaryllidaceae; genus Allium; species Allium fistulosum. Next base: position 487,748,931 of record CM060901.1, read on the forward strand.
ATTTTAAACAAAAAAAAATGTTATTTTACTGTCATTGAGTATTGGTCTAGGTGGTTAGGGCGATCAGCTTGTGGGTCTAGAAGTTTTGGATTCTTCCAAAACATCAAGATGAGTGCTCTATTTAAACGAGGATCACTCTTATCCTAAGTAAAAATATATCATGTTACATCCATAAAATATTGAATTGGTGTTTGGTTTAAAAACAAGTTTTGTGTTTTGCGTTTTCAATATGTATGTCAAATGACGTCGAATGGATGGAGGAATTGGTAGATTCTAATTGTTCCAATAAAGAAGAGACAGGGATGTGGATCGATTGTTTTTGATATTTTCCAAAAGATGGAAAACAAGAAAAAAAGCATTTTCAATTTTCTATATTAAAATCATTTTTCAAACCGATCATTTTCAATATTTTCGCCTCTTCCGTGCATTTTAAAATATTGAAAATGCAAAACATAAAACTTGATTTAAACCAAACGCTACCTAAAGTTTTCATTTTTTTTAGGAGGAAAAAACAAAACCAATCTGAAACCGATTAAACTAAAGTTGCAAAGCTGCATTCAAAATAGTTTAAAACTGAAAACAGAGAATGGATTTAAAATTGCAAAACTGAAAAATAACACAGTCTGCTCCAGATAGATTTCACTCCACCAGTGACACCTCACATGGCAAAAACAGAAAAAGGGGACAGCCAAATTGGAACAGTGGGATGCGTAGCAATTGACAGCAGAGGAAACTTAGCCGCGGCGACATCCACGGGTGGGCTCGTAAACAAAATGGTGGGCCGAATCGGTGACACACCAGTCATCGGTGCAGGCACATACGCCAATTCTCTATGTGCTGTCTCAGCCACTGGGCGCGGCGAAGAGATACTCCGAGCAACTATTGCACGTGATGTCGCAGCATTGATGGAGTATAAAGGGTTGTCCTTACAGGAGGCAGCCTCCTATGTTGTTGATAATGTTGCCAAAGGTAATGTAGGGCTTATTGCAGTTTCCAGCAATGGGGATGTGGTTATGCCCTTCAATACTAGGGGAATGTTTAGGGCTGCTGCTTCTGAAGACGGGTATGCTGAGGTTTCTATATGGTGACGTAGGCTATAGCTAGCAGGGATTGGATTTGGTTATGTTTCTTGTCGATGCCTGGTTGTGAATTGCAGAGAAGGAACAATTGGATTATGATTTGTAGATAAACAAATTATTGATTGTATGCTGTGTGTTTGTTGTAGGAATTTAATACGTCGAAGTAATGGAAATAATTAGGGCCGTTATGGTAATGCTTACCGTTACCATTTTGTAAATACCGTTACCCTACCGTTTTTACTGGTAAACTAAACTTGTTTACCGTTACCGATTGACTGGTATACCGATGACTGATATACCGATAAACTGGTAACCGTTACAATAGTAATGGTAAATTACCGTTTGTCTAGAAAAATAATAAGTTGATATATTTTTACATTGAATGATAATTCATTATATATCTCATTGGGTCACTTAATAAAAGATATAGAAAAAAAGTGTATTTATCATCATCTAAATGTCCATAATACAATATCTTACATGAATATCAATGTATTATGAATGGATTGGTAAATTACCGTTACCGTTGGTTTTGAAAAAGTATCACTGATGTTTTACCGTAAAAAATGGTAAATTTATCGTTACCATATTCATAATGTTGGTATACCGATTTTACTTTAAAATGGTAACCGATTGACTGGTAATGGTATGGTAATTACCATAACAGCCTTAGAAATAATGCTTATGTTGGTTTTGGTGTAAATTGAGCCATTGTTTTTAGTTATTTGCCTCTAATTCTCTGGGTGGTTCTGGAAAGCAGAGATTAAGGTTTCATGTTTCTGATCAGCTGAATTGGTTTCCTATACCATTTGCGTCTGTGTTTTTTTCGTTCCCTTAAAGTTTAGTAAATGTAGCGCACTAGCATCCAACTATCAGATGAAAGAACAAAAATGTAAAGTAGGAACTAACCAAACTGAAGAATTTTTCGAATGCATTGATTTATGTGTACAAGGATATTCTCGAAACCAACAGACCATGCTTGTGATGAGATGCTAGGTTGTAAATATAAACAAAGCCTTGCCAGACGTGAAAAACGTTTGTAGCAAAAGCGGTGAGCACATGGAAAGTGGAAATAGTCCCTTACATAGGCGAAAGACCTTACAACTTGAAAGGACCTTACACGATCTTATGTGAAAGCAACAAATGGTCTAATATGAACTCAGATTTTGGAGAAGTCACTACGTCAAGCGTGCTAGGAAAACCATGGTCCATTCAAGGGCAGGTTCTGAATCATATCCTGCTACAAACTTAGTCAGACGGTAGACAGCCACGCCTCACTACTTATCATGGTATTAATATATCTTTATATCCATAGCATGGAAAACACTCTAGACCATGCTTTGCAAACAAATATGAAGATAAATAACCCTTGAACATACTTAGAAACTGATACAATGATGCATAAAATCTGAAATGTACTTGCTACTTGGAATACAGATGCATGTATAAATAACTACTGACACATTCATCATTTTTTAATCTCTTCTATATCGCTCAAGCAAACCATCTCAAAGATCAGATGCATCATGATCGATCTAATCAGTACAATATTCAAATCGGTAAAGGTATTCATAGATGGTACGAGTATGCTTAATCTTGTTTCCATCTATCACTCCAATGGTAATTCTGTTGCATACTGAGGGCCGGTTCAAGCAGATGGGTTGCCCTAGGCAACCAAAAGTTTTGGTGAGAAAAAAATTGAATACTAGTGCATCAGTCGGGAATTGAACCCGCAATCTATGTCTTAGAAAACTTGCCTGCTACCGCCAACCCAATACAGTTTTCTTGGACAAGAAATATAATAATATATGTAAAATGTCAAACTCTATTAACCTTCTGTTTGCTCCACCTTGTTGCCCCTCATCCGGAGGTTGCCCTGGGCAGCCGCCTTGCTAGCTTAGCTCTAAAACCGGACCTGTGTTACTTCACAAACCCGGGTAAAATTGGTGTAAGCACTTCTAGTTTTCAGATTTCAACAACTTGCCTTACAGCTTAGAAAGATGACTGTTTTAACATCCATTCACCATGATCCAAAAATCTTAATTCAATCCTTCTTCATCGATCCTACAATCTTACTTTGACATATGGTTTCACTAAAACTAACAGGTTATGTGGTGACTAAAGTGAACCTATTATTATTTATGAAAAAGAAACCTTATATTGGTTTACATCTTCATTGGTGTAAAATGAGGTCTACTATACAGTGGCTTGGCAATTAAATCTCATGTGTCAATTATAATTCAAAATTACGTAAATAAAATAATTAGACATGACATTGAAAATAAAGCAACAACTTCAATGCTAATTTCTTTGTAGAAACAATTTTACCTACATATTCCAATAGAATTATCCATAGCTAAAATTTATATGCTAATACTTTTTATTTACATTTTATTGCTCACAATGTGAAGTGGAATGTTTAAAACTATATATTTCACTTAAAAATGTCTAGTTAATTTTATGCTAGGTCAACATTATATTCTAACTGACATTGACATTGGAGACTACAATTTGAATAATTTGAAATTTTAATGATATGTAATTGACATTACATTGTTTTTAACCAAGGATTGGAGATGCTTCATAATAAGAAATTATTAGTTAGATGGTCATGTTTGTTAGTAGAACACGTGATTTTCAATCAATATTTACTGTCAATTTATGGTCGTGCTTGTTATTTTAAGAGTGTGTGCGCATATATGTATGTATGTATTAGAGTAAGAGTGTAGTTTATTCAAGTAGGGAACTCGTTTTAATATCTTAGTGGTTCGAACCAAGACCTCTAATACGTTATCATAGAGCGTTTTATTATTTGACACTTGAGCTAGTGTATCTTCTATTTTTGTAATGAGAGGCCATATCCTCTTTTCTAGTAGTGTGTTGTCATGCTTTACTATATTTTTCACTAATCTATTAACTAAGCTATAGTACCAACCCGCCTTCCACCGTCTTTTGATTCTACGTCCAAATCAACGCACAAATTACAATGATGGTAAAAAGTGGATTGTTAGGGTAAAAAGGTGAAATAATAGTACATAGAGCTATCTACTTTATCCATACCAAAGCGAGAGAAATAAATATAATATAACAATTAAAAATAAATATCTAAAGTCCTCTAAAATAACCGCAAGTGTCTTACACATGTTCCAAAATCAATACTCTAGAATTTATGTGGTCTTACGTGAAATGAATGCTGAATAGGAAGTACACAACTAGGAAACTTCAGTGCCCTCATTGCTTCATTGATCCATATTTCCTATCAGCCTATCATATATAGGAAAATGAAAATACAAGGACAAAAGCCTAGTGAGTGATAACATGTTTTTAAGCATATGATGTTATCATATCAGTAAGACAATACCGAAGACTAATCATACCCTTATCATTTCAAGGTTTCCTATTTAAATGCTTAGCGCTTCTTTTTAACATGTCAGTTTTGACCATTCCACAATAGTATTAATTGTCTATGGTAACTTACTAAATAGGAGTCACTATATAACAATCAATATTCCCCATTCTTTCAGTGGGAACGATCGTATGTCATATATGCCAATGCCTATATCATCTGGAAAACGACCATATGTTGTATACATCCTTTGATCCCCTTGGCAATGATCATATGTCATTTATGTCACATGATGTTAAGAAGACTATTTGCCGTATACGCCATACAATTCATACATTAAGGCAATGATCACATATCATATATGCCACGATCTATTGAAAGGCAACAACCGTTCCTTCGTATACACCAAACAATGTATCATTCGTTATCCGTCGTATACACCCTTTCTTTTGTTATAACTAAACGTTAACCTACACATAAATATAGTGTTCAAAACATAACCACTGTGGTTTAAGTCCATATTCTACATATTTGCATCACAAAATGTCCTAATATCATAAACAAGTCAAGACAAAATAGCTACAACCGTTCGTATTGCCTTTAGCACGTCCAGGTTCGATCTGGGCTTGCCATAAGCAGCCAGTCGATCATTCATAGCACATCGATCGACTGTTTGCCTACTACTATTTTTCTCTCTTCAGCTAATCAGTCTCGTTATTAATCATTTGACTCCTTGGCAGTCGACTGTTTACCATATCCTCTACCCCATCGACTACATATATCGCTGAAACCAACTTCCAAACCGACTGACTCATCTAACGAATCAACGGAATAATCATAAGAATCGACTGCACCTTAGGGTTTCTACCTTTTTCTCTCTCTTGGGTTTGAAATAGAGTTTTCTCAGGTTTTTCAAGAGTTAACCAGTCGACCATCAAATTTGTTCAGTCGTCTTTTTGTCTACTTTTTGACTTTTCTCAAGTTTTTAGTGTCTTTTTGCATAGTTAAAAGCCTATATTTGTTTGTTTTTTTATAACCTCCAAATCTATTATTTTCAAATTATATTTCAACTTAATAACTATTTTTCTTCTATTTTCTCTTTCGTATTTGAAATTCTACTATAATTACAGTTTCTTCTCATTTTCATCGTCTTCTCCGATTTACAATTTAAACTATTATTACAAATCCAATACAATTTCTTTTTATTTTATCAATTTCAACATAAATCTATTCTTTTCAACTTCACTAGAGTGGAAATCCTCTTATATAATTTAGCCATATTATTTCAATCATTTTTCTATTTGTAAATAAAACCCAATTCAAATTTCAATGGCTAATAATAGCCTCCAAACCCAATTCAAAATATTATATACCAAGTGCATGTATATACATATATGATTTCATATAAAAATTCAGTATTTATTTAATTTTAAACATTTAATAATGGATTAATAATACAAGTAGAAACATATAAGAAAAAGACAAAATCCCAATCACAAATTAGCCGAGACGAACTTATATTTGAGAAGCCCTTCCTTTCCTCTTCAATTTGATTATTTGATTGAAGAATTTAGTGGAGAATTTTTGTTTCAATTTTAGATTTAAGTTTTCCTTGACCTAGGGTTTCCTGGTTGTGAAGGCTAAGGAGAATTTTTTTGGTTGAGGTGATTTAACAGGGGTGTAATGGTGCTAATAGGTCATAACCTTAATCGGCCTGTTTCTTTTAATTTACTATTTTAAATATAACTTCTTATCCATATGTTCATTTGTAACATATTTATAGTGAAACTTGACCGGAATAATGCGTTCTACGCAATGTTGCAAGTTTTATTTCTTAATTCTTTCATTTGTAAAAATACATATTTTGTCTTTTTAGTAAAATTACCATTTTACTCTTTAATTAATACTCTAGTTTATTATTAAAATTTGCGAGATGTTACATTTTCCTCTTAAAAGAATTTTGTTCTCGAAATTCCGAAGGACTGGAAAAATGTAACGTGCTCTCTACGTTTTAAGCATAAACTACATAATTATACGTTTACTATACAACATCCATTCATAAATCCATATACATACATCCAAACAATAAAATTATCGCTAATAAACACGAAACAAGATATAAAGTCAAAAAAGCACACACATTCATAGTATGAGAATGAGCATATCATGAGATAAAGTGTAAAAATGCGAAAAAGCAACTAATGGGCTCCTATATGTATGTAAAGAGTATGGCATTTTGGCATGTATGCAAGCACCCTAACTATAAAAGCATATAGTTATACATGAATGCAAGCACACATTATCAGATCATACCAAAACATTATCATAAATATAAGCATAACACAACCAGTGGTACCAATGTAATACAAACATTTCCTAGGTACTATAATCCTAATTTTTGGCAAAACTTAGTCCTACCAACCATGCACAAACAATCGATCTTAACAACCACTCATAGCAAACAATCATCCAAAGTAATTTCCTAACCTGAGAAATCTAAACAATTAAAATGGAAAATGTACCAGTAAAAAGTTCGGGATAAGAAGCATGAATCTTCTTTGTTGGTTCCAAAGTGCTCTACGTTGGGTCGTCTTCCCACCGAACTCGAACCAATTTCACTTCCTTATTTCGAATCTTTTTCACTCCATGCTCTACTATATGAATAAACGCACATGATCTAATAGACTCTGACCTCACTTCCACACCCTCTAGTTTATCTAGCTCAACTACTACGGCTGAATCATGTACATACTTTCGCAGATGTGACACATGAAAGACGTCGTGAACCCAAGCCAGCTTTTTAAGAAGCTTTACTCTATAGTCTAACTTCCCTACTCTCTCTAATATCGGAAAAGGTTCTACACAGCGAGGAACTAACTTTCCCAGACTAACAAAACTCGTAACATGTTTAAGTGGCGATATTTTTTGTAAACATCATGCCACCCACTGCGAACTCCACTTTCTTTTATCTCCTATCAGCATATGACTTATGTCTATTCTAAGCAATTTTCATCCACTTCCTTACCAACTTTACTTTTTTGAAAGTGTCCCTAATCATGTCTGGTCCAAGTGTAACTCTATTAGTCACCTCTCACAAACAAGAAGGAGATTTACAAGGCCGTACATGCAAAGCCTTGAACAATGCCATGCCTATGCTCACTTGATAGTTGTTATCATAGGTAAACTCCACTAATGGTAAATGGTCTGCTCATGCTCTACCAAAGTCAAGAATACAAACTCTCGATAAATCCACCAACACCCTATTCAACCTCTTGGTCTTCCTATCGGTTTGTAGGTGATATACATTGCTAAGACTCAACTCAGTCCTAGGGCATCCTATAGACTCCTCCAAAACCCACTAGTGAAAAGTTGATCTCTTTAACTAACTATGCTGATGGAATCTCATGCAACCTAATCACTTCTCTAACATATAATGTAGCTAAAGACGTTATTGTCCGCTTCCTCCATACTAAAATGAAACGAGTGCAATTGACCAAACGGTGAACAATGATCCAAATGCTATCATTTTCTTCTCTTCTCCTAGGTAAGCCATTAACAAAATTCGTTGAAATATGTTCTCACTTTCACTGCGGAACATTTAAAGGAAGTGGCAATCCACTATACTTCTTCTTCTCAGCTTTGACCCTTTGAAAATTCAAGATCCAATAACATACTCAACTACTTGCCTCTTTGACCAATAAAACCCTCTCATCATATCTCTATACATCTTGTCTATACGGGGATGAATAGTCGTCGTAGAATGGTGAGACTCTGACAAAACTTCATCAATCAACTCTTCAATTTCCTACATACACAATCCATCATTTATCCATAGACCCCCTTAAATCAAAAGAGTACCTATCTAAACGAGAAGACCTCCCTTCTTTCTCCAATTATCCATAATGTCTCGTCCATCCTTTGACTAGTACCAATAAGATCCATTAGTGTTGGTCTAATTTCGAATATTACCAACAAATCAGGAACTAACTCTGATGTGAGAGAGTTATGGGTATGCCTCAGTGGTAATTCAGTAATTTATTGTAAACTCTGCAATAAATTCATGTTTGAAATAAAAGGTGTTTATTTTATACTATATACTTTTTATATTGTGACATATTAATTAAGTAACTAATTTAGGTATATTAAATAAAAAAATCTTAAATGATATGTTATGTGATACTAATTACAAAGAGTTGTAATCATGAGAAATTTATCACAATATAGAATAACATATTATTTTAAATATTCTTGGTCAAGATGTTTCAAGAAAGGATATCGATAATAACATATTATTTAAGCCAAGGCCTTCTTACTTTTCTTGTGTTTTTTTTGGCAAGGCCAGCCGGTTTTATAGTGGGCCGTCCACTTTTTATTACGAAAGTAATAAAAGTTGAAGTACAGGAGTAAGGTAGAGGCACCTTGACTACTAAAAAGAACAAAGAAAATACTGCACAGGAGTGTGACAGCATGTCACAACTACTAAAAGTAACTATCAAGACTAGGACTCCTCCGAAGAGGAAGAGACACCAGCAACATCATCCACCTGAGTAGAATCCTTCCCAAGCAAACCAAAGAAAGGGCGGAACAGGACAACAAGAGAAGGATCATAAATATCAGCATCAGAAGTGTAAATAAAAGATCGATCCCAGGAAGTATCAGCTAACAGGTCGGAATTAACCCCAGCATATGAACCGTCCAAGACAAAAACAAGGAATCACCAGATGGACTGTAATAAAGGCATCGAAGGTCAAGAAGATTGTTGGTAACATATCTAAAATAGGAATTATCCACCGGTTGTAGCGCATGTCAGATCGGAGGTCAACCCAACAACGCTCAGTCTCAGCCCAGACAACATGAGGCAGAGACTTAGAAGGATCCGAAACATCAAGGGCATCTGCAGAACAAACACCAGGAATAATGGAAGTAGGGCGAGCAAGTGAAGGCAGGGGATCAGGGTCAGAAAATGGATCAGCTGGTGGAGGAGCAACCTGAGCTTTGGGAACCCATTTCCTAAGTGTCGGCCGAGGCAGAGGGATCTTAGGAGGAGCAGGGGAAACAGCAGAATGCGCACAGGAAGTATCTAAGTGGCCAAAGGAGTGACAGGTGGAACAAATGTCAGGGACCCATCCGTAACGAACACGTACATCCACCACGTGGCCAACAGCAAGCTGAACAGGAATGGAGGATGGGAGGGGCTTAAAGGGAGTAATCTCAATCAAAGCTTTAGCGTACACCAGCTTATCACGCGCAACGGTATTAGAGTCAAAACATTTTAATTTACCAACATTGCAAGCGAGCTAGTTCAAACCAAGCAGCGGTTGGAGAGCAGAAGGAATTTGAGAAAAATAAACCCAAACAGGGATAGAGAGAACTTGCTCACGTGCACTTGCTACCGTTGGAGTCCAGGGGGTAATAATAAATGGTTTCCCATCGAAAAAGGAAGGCTCGGCCTCTAGAACACGACTGCGATCCTCAGGGGAGGAGAACAACAAGTAGTACATGGAGTCAACCAACTTAACACGAAGGTTACCACGCAGTCGCCAGGCCCTACGACAAACAGCAGACGCGTCAAGAAGGCGATGCTTAGGGTCCAGAAAAAAACCAACTAAATATTCAGACCAAAAGTCGATACCAACTTGCATAACATTTGGTGGAGGGATCATCACTCCATTATCCTCAACGATATCAAACTCAATTGGTACATAAGCACCAGCATTACGAGGTAACGTTGTAAAAAGTGAAGACCATGATTTGGAACCAAGAGCGGGAGGAGCAGCAGGACAAACATCAGAACCATCAGTGGACGCATGAATGGGACCAGGAGGGGGAGAGGCTGCTAACAAAGAGCCACTAGATCTCAAACCAGGGAGATTGGGAACAACTTCCTCAAGAGCAATCGGTCGAACAACTGGAGTGCAACTAGCACAACAGGAAATTTCAGCAGGAGTTTGATGCTTTAACTCACAACCCAACACTACAGATTCTCCACCATTTGCAACATAATCAACTCCTAAGGCAACATCATTAGCACCACAAACAGAATCAACTACCAGCACTTCCGAAGGAACTGAAACACAAGAATCAAGACCAACAAAGGATCTCAACTCAACAGGTCGCAAGCCTGGACTTACGACAGGAGCAAGGATCGAAGACATAACTGAAGGCAGGGGAGGAAACTCAGCATCAGAAAGCGTGGGAGGCATCGAACACGCGGACACAGACTGCTTGAATCTTCTTCCAGATCTAGTAGATGAGGGCGATTGGGGAGGAGCATCGGAGAGGAGCATCGGAGAGGAAAGGAAGACGAGAGGGAGGGCTATGCATAGGAAAGGATGAACGGCGAAGGGCGAAGGAAGAGAATAGAAAGGAACTACCGAGATGAGGAAGAAGGAATCGCGCGGAACAACGTACAGAACAACGCCATTATTAGTTTCAGTTTAAAAAGAAATGTACGTTCTTTTCTCCTAGCTGAGATCATTTATATAGGGGTTTAACAGTGTTAATGAGTCATAACTTTGATTAGCCCGTTTCTTTTAATTTGTTGTTTTAAACATATGTTCGTTTGGAACATATTTATACTGAAATTTGGTCAGAAAAAATGCTCTACGCAACGATGCAAATTCATTATTCGATTCTTTCATTTTTAAAAATCCATATTTTGTCATTTTTAGTAAAATTATCATTTTACCCTTTAATTGATATTTTAATTTATCATTAAAATTTGCGAGGTGCTACAACTACAGTTGAAGACCCTGCTTCTTTAGATCCTTAGAGGTAAAATTTGCAAAAATTTATAAATGAGGACTCACCATATTAAATTTCTAGTATTTCGATACCATCTAGTTTTGGAAAAACTGTGCAAAATATGATGATTCATATGCTTCTTTGGAGGGCTAAAAAAAAGTAAAACTTAAAATCTACCTCATCCTTTTTGGGTGAAAAATCAGTCATAAAATCAATCTCAATAAATACAAATATGGAAACTGAACTAAAAAAAGAGAAATATTTAACTTGCCCTGAGCGCTAGTGTTCGTTACTTGGCGACAGTTAGAATACGTCATAAACATCAAGTAAACTTCAAATTGTAGATACAATATGAATTGCAGTAGTAGGTCTTGAATGATTTAGCCAATACCATGCCATTTGAAATTCTTTAATATATTTAATCTCATTAACACCTCAAATGCTTTAAGCTCATTATTAGAGCTTTTCACTTTTTTTTACTGCTGCCTTTATGTATTTATGACTTTGGTAATGAATAAAAGACAGATTGTTCAAGAAAAATAGTTGTGGAACTATCTCATTTATATTTCATAAAGTTGGAAATTTTGTTGTGCATTACATTGATATAAACGTAGTAAAAATTGATACAATACCAAAATCATAAACAATTATGCGCTTCTTAATATGTTAAATACGCATTTGATTAGTGACCACTTGTTCCAACTAATAACTGAAGTATTATAAAATGAACAATAACAACAACCCACCAATATTTGATGTCATAGCCAGGTTGATGCACCTACGATTGTCTTTTAGATACATGACGATAGTAAAAGTCATTACTATGGACGTTAAAATGCATGAGAAGATTATGAATTTTTTCAATAGATTGATTCGCTACTTTGTAGAAATTATCCATCATTTGAAAGTGAGGTACCATAACACTCCACCTCTATACCCATACCATCTATAACAACTCGCATTCCAGTGGGTTTGAATTTTCGTTAAATCGAAAACCCAAGTCCACCAAAGTATGAATCGTTGGTTTGCTATCCTACAAATAAATAAAAGCATATCAAAGCACTATCGATATAACTCACAGTTGATCAAGAATGACACTTCTAATAACTAGTGTCCTTATCAATACCGAGCATACATAAGGAAATCTACTATTCCACCATTCCCACCTTGCACCAGTATATGTCCCTTTAAAGCTATTGTATGAGTTGTAATGAAGAGGGGGTCAGAACAACGTTCTAGTGACTGGTAAATTACACACTTTATACATAACACTAGTTAATGTCGATTACTTTCCATCACATGTTATGTCTTTTATTTTACTTAGTCGTCTCGACTCCATGTATGCATACGATATGTCCCATCTACCCGAAGAGACCATAACTACATACGTATATGTAATATATAAATACCACAACCCCCCTCGAACCAATATACTATCCTTGCTAGTATCCTAACCCATCACCTCGTTAGGATCCGTCATCAACACAGTATCACATTTCTCGTTGTCCTGCATACCAAGAAACTCCCATAGTGCCTAATAACGGTGTTACTATTGTTTAATCGTATTCTATCTCGTTTTGAAGATTTACCTAACTGCTTCATATCATGAACTCGGCTCTACAGACTATTGAGGACCTTAGCTCCATGGACTATTATGGACTCACTTCACGGACTATTATGGACTCAGCTCCACGGACTATTGAGGACTTAGCTCCTCGGACTATTCCAATCATTTGAAAGACCTCTCTTAAGGGCTTTTTAGCCTTGCCTCCTAATAAGAAAACTAGCAAACAACTGTGGCGATGCAGGACATAAACGTGATATATACTAGTAGGAGGTGTAGCCCATTTAGGTCTAACCCTCGCCTTTCCGCTGACCGCTCAAGACCGATGACATTCTTGACCTATGTCCTACTCCTTAATATGGTACCAACACACTGACATAGCGTCGATGCTTGCTCACCGTCCCATTTAGATTGCCTAATGCAATCAAGACAACGCCTCTCCTAAAGATTGAAGTAGACTCTATTGGGGTATTCCTGCACTTATACGCAAGCGTATATAATTCCACGGGCCATATAGTTGGATATGTCCCGCATCAGTATAATGTATACACAACTACTGGTAGCCCCTTGTGGTGGGCAAACTTCTGTTGTGTAACATTACTGACCTCGCATTCCAACCCATATTAATGATTATGTCATTCTCATTTAATCTAATTTATTAGATAACTTACTAATTCACACATGTCATAAACGCATACTTGAGGCTACGTGTGTGTGTGTCTATATATATGTATATATTCATACTTAATTATTTAGTTATTACACCTTCAATGTTCAATTGTTAATAATATTCCTTTACTTTTTCATACGTTGACACCTTAGTCCATTATTGTAAATTTAGTGTCATTCTCATACAATATATGTAAGCAAGGTTTACAAATTCGTTACATGTATATAATTAGTCCTACAACTCCAAAATTACATTTAGGTGTACAAGAACAGATTTACAATGATATAAATATAATATTATATAAAAATGTATAATTTACAATAATATAAATCTAATATTATATAAAAATATATAATTCCCACTTACGTTTTTAGCTTTTTAAATCCCTAGATCTAATCTCCAGATCTAATCTCCCTTATTTCAGTTTGGCTTCCTATTTGAATACATATACCGCAAGCATACATATACTTATCAGAAATCTAGATCAGAGAAGAGATTTGAATTTAATTCAAATTTTAGATTCGGATTAATAATTTACCTTGACTTTGACGATTTGATTCGACCCTATTCTTCTTCTCGATCAACCTTTACTATTCTACATTTGTATATACGTATGTAAAGTATAACTATTTTTAAGAATTAAGAATTTTGTGGAGAAGAGAAAATGGCAGAGCTTCGACGTCACTCTAGAAAATATTAGAATAAAGTGAGGGATTAGGTCCGTATTTATAGGGTTCGAACCAATGCCAACCGTTAGATTAAATTATTTTAAATCCGGACCGTTCGGTCACGTCAAAAATCTCAAATTGACAGTTCACCTAGTCGATCGCTGCCCCTACCGATCGACTGCTAGCGGTCGACTGTCCTAGTTTAGTGGTCGACCGGTCGTATCTTATTACGGTTAATTTGTGATGTTTAATTTTTGTTAATTTGTCTCCGTTTTCACCTGACCGAGATAATTTATTTCCATGTTAACTTTTCTCAAACCCTAAGAAACTGTTAACGTCAATTAATTTCTGTTAATTACTTTTTATTTTTTAATTACATATATAATTATTTCTGATTCAAAAACTTCAAACGTTGGTAATTTTTTCGTTTGAACCCCGAATGGAAAACTTTATATATGAAAATTGATCAGAAAATCGCCATGAACCCAATGGTGCAAGTTTCATAGCAAAATTCTATCGTTTGTAAAAATTCTATTTTCGACGTTACTAATTATTAATTAATTTCTTTTTAATTATTTGTCATTAAAATTACAGGGTGCTACACTATCCAAGATTATTATTAAGTAATATTGTCAGATAATACGAAGAATGAGGCGATATTGGGCTATCACACATGAATATTCTATTGGGCTAACACTAGTATATATTTAAACATTAAATAAGTCACTCACATATACGTACATAGTATCGGTACAAAGCAATAACCACGTTCATCTTTAGGATAAAACAATACATAATATACAATATATACAGAGAACACAGAGTCAATATCGTAGCGATAAAATATAATATGAAATATACAAGGTATGTCAATATTCAACATGAGGATATACATACATGAGACTATTTAATACAAGATGATATACAGTGATGTTGAATGCAAGTCTCCTCTACGCCCAGAAAACACATGCTAGTCTCATCGTCCCTGAACATCAAACGCCTCATACTGACCCAAGTATTATGTAAATAACACATGGGTCAAACTATGTCTAAATATAGAGGTCAATACATATATAGATATAGAATATGCGTGGTATATTGGTATCATAAACAATAATAGTATAACAAAATGGCAATTATCACGAAACCAAGCATAAAATGTCATCACCCATATAAAATCACATCAAATATTATTTAATCGAAATAATATCAATGGGTCATCATCCATATCCAAAATCACAATTAAAATCTAGAAATCAACAATACTTGAGATATCATCAAGTTTAGCCAGGCTAGCATACAGCAATGCCCAAGTATATCTCTCAATCTCAGATAATATAATATCACCATAAAATTATAGAATACAATAGGAAAGATTGTGCTAGCACATGGTAATACCCAATAAATATAATGTAGACATTTTCGGGTCTATCGTACACATAAAGAGGTAATAAGTGATCATCAATATATATCCAAATATATAAATGGGGACATACGCTTATGAAAATACAGTTGGCGATACATGCCAAATAACGATATGAGGATTGATCATACATTAGACACAATCTCATGTATAATCACAGCTCATCATCTCAAGTAAGGTGTATAGATAATCCATATCTATCTATCACACACACTAGAACCGGATGGAAGACTGACAACACACGCTTTCTCCAGGAGACTATACACATGTCTGTTTGACACAGCTCTTACAGTCTTAAGTTACATCCCTTTAGTATGGTGACAAGCTCCACCGATGTTCTCGTTAACGTTAGAGCTTAACTCGATCAAGACCCGGCACATGCCCCTATGGTAACAGACTGTTGGCCTAGGCGACCTAATGGGGAATGTACACAGCTATATAAATATAATAGTGTCACGGATTCGGGGCACGACTCTGCAATCAGGCTATCAGGGTCGATATTGGCCTAATCTGTTCACTCTCGTATCGTAAAGGAAGTTGGACAGTGATAGACAAGCAGATACAACCCATTAATATATATCGGCTGACAAACAACCATATAGATATGCCGACACATGCAATAGGCACGAAACCTAGCCCATGTAGCGAACTCCAATCATAGTCTCATCATGTTTATCCCCAAATGAGTGGCATCCACGAGTAAAGACTAGCCGAATAAATATCACAACGGCATCCTATACCACCGCCTGATATTTAGTCGTTTATTCACTACTCATAAACTGCACTCAACCACCACAATATTCTATATAATGAGTTTAAAGAATAACCGGATAAATATTATCGAAAGTCTCATACCAGACGGTATTATAACTCTATTTATTCAACTTTCTCATCACACAAAATTAAATATTTCAAAAATATACAAAAGGATGTCATCACCGTATAAAAACAACATCAAAAGTAGTTGAAAGAGTCTATGCGGTAGACGTATAATATGGAATAGTAAAATGCTCTAGGTAGATAGTAATAAGTAGTAAGTAAAGTAGACACCAAGACTTTATACTAGTTCGGACCTCTTGTCCTACGTCCAGTCCCTAAGCTCCTCTTAGGAATTCAACTAACCAACAACCCTCACTTAACCCGGAGGAATAGGTTTACAACTTACCCGAACAACCGAACGGGATTTCTTGCCTCAACTACCGAAGAGGACTTCAACTTGGATACAAAAAGTATTTCTGACTTGTTGTGTTCTTGATAACACTAATGAGTCAAATTTAGTACAACTTTCCTATAATCTTATCCTCGAGAGTACACAAAGTGTTTGTGAAGATTTAGGAAATGTGAATTGCTATGAATCAAGAGATGTTATAGTTAAAATAGAGATTCAAGCAATTGGTTTGCTTTTGAAAACTTAAAAGAATCTGAAAGTATGTTCAAGTAAATAGAGAGATTAAAACAAGTAGAATTGGTAATTTGCAAATGTTAAAAACATGTATTTATACTTGTAGAAGAGTTGCATTTGTTTGCTAGAGGTGCAGGGAAGAGATGCTTCTATTTCCATTGGAGAATGGTTGCAACTCTTGGGAGGAAGAAGGTGTCTATTCAGAGAAAATTCGCAGTTACAGATTCAGTCGACTGAGCAGGAAATTCAGTCGACTGAAAATATACAGAGAAATTTTCAGGAATGCATTCAGTCGACTGTACAGGAAATTCAGTCGACTAAAACTGTGCATATTTGTAATTCTGTGCCAATTTCAGTCGACTGACCATGCCTGTTCAGTCGACTGAACTATAAAAATCTGCACAGTGAATGTGTACACAAAAATGTAGTTTTACGGATGTGTTTTAATGTTCGTGCAAATCTCTTGAGGATAGATTTTAACAAATAATCTAGACTTTAGACCTATAATAATCGTACTCATGTTTATACTTTGGTCTTCATCGATCTTCCTCTGATTTTGCATATATCTCTTCCTTTTTGTTGAAGTACATTGTCATTGATCAAAATCTTCGTGTATCAACATTCTCCCCCTTTTTGATTGATGACAACACTAATGTGTTATAGAGATGTATTTACTAATCTTCTCCCCCTGAATGTATGCACTTATCTTTCCTACAAAACAAAGTTAGCTACATAGATTTCTCCCCCTTTGTCATCGACAAAAAGGAATTAATAATCATAGATATATAAACATACGACCGAGTCATAGAATTCTAAGATTATCAGAGAATAGCATAGTCAAATAATAAAACAAAGTTGCATAAGTAGAGTTGATACAAGGTTTTAACATCATAGAACAACAAACCATTAAAAATTACTCATCTTTATCCCAATCGTAAGAACCTTCTCTCTCTCTAGGTTCTCGAATGACCGGTCCTCCTGTTGGTTGTCTATAGGCTCTTCCTCCTTGACCACAACTAGCTCCGCTTGTGCCGCTACTTGTATGTTCTTCGGATGTCGTCCATGTAAAAGTAGGTGCCATACGTTTTCCACGAGATGTTGAAGCGGTAGTAGTGCTTGAACATGAGATTGCACCCCATAGCTTGTTGAAGAATCCTTTAATTTTGTCAAGCTTGTGATCTACCTTCTTGAGGCGATTATCAAGAATCTGTTGATTCCTTGATAAAATACCCAAAGATTGATTGGTATTTTAACCAGGCTCAATTATATGAATTTCTTCTTCTTGATATGAAGGTTCTTCATGTGGAACTTGTGGAGGTTGTTGAGGTCCTTGATTCCTAGCTTCCCATTCGGCAAGAGAAATGATTCGAGGTGGTCTTGCCGGAAGTTGCATTAGGCTTATGGTCCGATTGTTTATTTGGTGCACCATTGTATTCTCGGACTCAAGTAATGGCGTATCAACATTGAGAAGTAATCTCATGATATACTCACCAAAATAGATTGTCCTTATTTTGCTATTATTGAATGTTAGGAATTCATCAAGAATCAATTGAACCCAATTAACTTGATAATTACCCCAAAGTGCGTAGAGTGCGCGATAGTTGTTAGGGTATACAAGTTCATATGAACCCGTTCTTGGGGTGATTGTTCTCATAAGAGCTTTGTGGAGAACTCTAGCTCTAGGACGCAGAGAAGTGGATTTAATATCTCCGATGTTGATGTTATCATCCAAAAATTGATGATTGATGTTGTCGCGAATACGAGGATTAAAGTCTATTTCTTCAAGCTTGCTACCAAAGTTTGGAGAACCTAAAATGTGTGAAATGCGATCGAGAGAGAACCAAACTTTCTTTCCACATACCAAACTCCAAACACTATCATTTGGATTTCTTGGAGTTTGGTGTCCAAGATTAAGATTAGCATAAAATAATTTTACCATGACATGATTTATTGCATGGTCGTTCCTTTTCAAATCCAAGAGAGAAGTTAGACCTACTTGATCTGTTAATGCTTGTATGTTGTAAGCTTGAAGACTTTGAAAATCAACAAAAGAATGCTCGAAGATACGGGAATTCTTCATCTTATTTCATCTAGTGACGGCTACTCCATCGTAAAGCCATTGTGCTATTTGAGCGTCAATTGGCTCAGAGGATGAAGAAGAAGAAGCTCTAGATCTTTTTGGAGGCATTTGTATATAATTTGAGTGAGAGTTGAGCAATTTGAGAGCTAGGGTTTCGAAACTAATTGGGAAAGAAGATGTAGTTGGAGATAAAAAGTGAATGGATAGGTAAAAACTGGTGGTTAAAAAGAAAAAGCTGTCTGGAAATTGGCGTTCAGTCGACTGAATAGTCTGTTCAGTCGACTGAAATGTAGTACGAAATATTTCTGTGTTAGATTCAGTCGACTGAGCAGTATTTTTAGTCGACTGAATTTTTAGCTGAAATTTTCTGTTGAATATTCAGTCGACTGTACAGATGATTTCAGTCGACTGAGCTGTGTATATTATGTTTTCTGTTTGTAGTTCAGTCGACTAAACAGTGGGTTTCAATCGACTAACAATTAATTTTTTTGTTATTTCTCCTGATATAAAAGTAAATAATTTATATATAAAAGAAAAAACAAATTACAATTATATAGATGTAACATTAAAAAAATATTAGAATTGACTATTTCTTCAGGGATGGACTTGGAGTTTTTCCTTCATTCTTCCCATAATTTATATCCCATGAATTTGGAGTATACTGAGGAGTTTTTGGGGAAGTCCAAGGATTCAAGGGATCAGCTAGTGTACGGTAGGATGAAGATGGATCAAACACATTACTTGGTCGAGGTAAGGGTTCGCTCACTTCATTTTTCTTTGAACTACAAAAATGTAAACCAATTTTCTCCAGAAAACTTAGCCGTCGTGCCGTTACTTTCTGTTCAAAATATAATTCTCTTTGGAGATTAATTTGTTGTTGTTGAAAATGATGAATCTCGTCAATCTTTCTTTTTGTGTCAGGAGAGGTAAAAAGACTACGTTTTGCCTTTTTTGATTCTGGTGTGTAACCAGTGCGATAGTTTTCCCACTTGTACACCGGTTCATGCGTTGGTGTTGGCGTTGGTAGTTTAGGTGATGCATGAGTGTTTTCAACTGAGGAGATAATATTGATATGAGAGTCTGAGCTATCGTAAGACATTTTTATTGTAATTCTTTTATACGTGGAATGACTTGTTGAAAAGAATTTTGTTTAGGAGTATATTTATAGTAGGAATTTTCTAAATATATATTGGTTATAATGTTTAAATGCTTTTCAACCACTTAATGATTTAATGGTTAATATAAGTTAGTTAAGAATGTATGGTAAATAACTTTTATATGTGAGAATTAATTGAAATTCCCATATAATGTTAGTTGAAAAAATTGTGTAGATTTTTCTTTTAATTTTCTTTATATGATATCTTTAAAAGACAATATCCCTAATTCTCGTCGTAATTTTATAAAGGAGTTTTCTAAAAGAGGTTTAGTAAATATATCGGCAATTTGATTTTCGGTAGAAATATGTTCTAAGTTTATGATTCCTTTTTCGATATTGTCACGTAGAAAGTGGTGACGGATATCTATATGTTTTGTACGAGAGTGATTAACTGGATTTTTAGATAAATTTATTGTACTTGTATTATCACAATATATTGTAGAGTTTGTTAAATTTATATTAAAATCCTTAAGTGTTTGTTGCATGTAAATAACTTGAGTACAAGCTAAAGCAGCTGATATATACTCTGCTTCACAGGTTGATAGCGAGACACAATTTTGTTTCTTACTAAACCAAGATACAAGTGATTTTCCAATGAAATGGCACGTACCACTTGTACTTTTTCTATCTGTTCGAGATCCACCAAAATCAGCATCACTGAATGATACTAACTAAAATGGACACTCTTTTGGATAGAAAATACCAAAATCTTTAGTATTGTTAAGATATCGTATAATTCGTTTTACCGCTCTTAAATGTGATTCTTTAGGATTAGATTAAAATCGTGCACATAAACATACACTCATCATTATGTCTGGTCTACTAGCGGTTAAGTAGAGTAAGGAACCTATCATACTTCTAAACAATTTTTGATCGATACTTTTACCATTTTCATCTCGATCAAGATGAGTTGTGGTACTCATAGGAGTAGGCTTTCCAGAAGTGTTTTCTAGTCCAAACCGTTTAATCAGATTAGCACAATATTTTTCTTGATTTAAGAAAATTCCATTTGTTAATTGTTTAATTTGTAATCCGAGAAAATAAGATAATTCTCCCATGTGTGACATTTTGAACTCTTTAGTCATTATATTTGAAAATTCTTTACATAAGTTTTCATTAGTTGAACCAAATATGATGTCATCTACATATATTTGAATTATTAGAATGTCATTAGTAGTGTTTTTAATGAATAGAGTTTGATCTACTTTTCCGATTTGAAATCCCGAATCTAGTAGATAGCTTTTAAGTCTCTCATACCAAGCACGAGGTGCTTGTTTAAGACCATATAGGGCTTTCTTTAATTTATATACATGATCCGAATATTTTTCGTGTATGAATAAAGGAGGTTGTTCTACCTACACATTTTCTTTTATAAAACCATTTAGAAAAGCACTTTTAACATCCATTTGATAAAGTTTAAAATTATGAAAACACGCGAAGGCTAATAAAATACGTATTGCTTCAAGTCGTGCAACGGGTGCAAATGTTTCTTCAAAGTCAATACCTTCTTCTTGATTATATCCTTGTGCTACTAGTCTAGCTTTATTCCTAGTTATATTTCCTTGTTCGTCTACTTTATTTTTGTAAACCCATTTTGTTCCTATAACAGATTGATTATTAGGACGAGGAACTAAATCCCAAACATCGTTACGTTCGAATTGATTTAATTCTTCTTGCATAGCAATAATCCAGTAGTCATCTATTGATGCTTCTTTAGAATTTTTAGGTTCTATTGTAGAAATAAAAGCAACATGTCCCATTTGGTTTAGTTGACTTCTAGTTTTAACTTGAGAATCTATTTCACCGATTATGTTTTGTACATGGTGATCTCGTAAGATTTTAGGTGGAGATCTAAGTTCGGTATTATTTATATTTTCAATATTTGTATTATCTGTATTTATTATAAATTCATCATCATCTTTTGTGCTCAATTTTTTATTAAAGTTTTCATCAAAAGATACATGTAAAGTTTCTTCAATTGTATTTGTTCGTTTATTAAAAACTCGATATGCCTTACTACGTTCTGAGTATCCTACAAAAGTTCCTTCATCAGCTTTTGGATCGAATTTTCCTAGTTGGTCTTTTGTATTTAGAATAAAACATTTTGATCCAAATATTTTCAAATATGATATATTTGGCTTTCTATTGTTAAAAAGTTCATATGAAGTATTCTTAGTTAATGGTCTAATAGAAATACGATTTAATACATAACATGCAGTAGCTACGGCTTCTGCCCAAAAATGTTTTGGTAAATAACTTCCATTTAATAATGTTCTTGCACATTCTTGTAATGTTCTATTCTTTCTTTCCACTACTCCATTTTGTTGAGGAGTTCTAGGAAATGAGAAGTTATGATTTATTCCTTTCTTTTTACAGAAAGATTCAAAAGCTTCATTTTCGAATTCGCCACCATGATCACTTCGAATATTCTTAATTTTTAAATTTTTAGTGTTTTGAATTCTTTTGGCAAATGTTTTAAAGTTCTCAAATGTATCACTTTTATTTTTCATAAAAATGGTCCATGTGTATCTTGAAAAATCATCAACTATTACAAATACATATCGATTATGATTAATGGATTGAACTTGTGTTGGTCCGAAAAGATCCATATTAAGTAATTTTAATGGTTGTAAAGTTGAAATATTTTTCTTAGATTTGAAAGATGATTTTGTTAATTTTCCTATTTGACAATCATCACAAATATTTTTTATCTTAAAGTTTATCTTGGGTAATCCTCTTACTAATTCATTTTTAGAAAGTTTTCTAATAGTTTTGAAATTAATATGACAAAATCTTTTGTGCCATAACCAAGGATCATTTCTTTTGCTAGTAAACACATATTCGTATTATGATTTATTTTCATATTTAAAACATAAATATTCCTATCTCTATTTCCTTCAAAAACAAGATTTTGGTTTTGATCAGAAATACTACATTTATTTTCCGAAAACGTTATTCTAAAACCTTTGTCACAAAGTTGACTTATGCTTAGTAGATTATGTTTTAGATTTTTAACTAATGAAACATTTGTAATAAAAGGTAAATTTGATGTACCGCAATTGCTCACATCTCCTTTGCCAATGATATAGCCTTTTGAGTTGTCTCCGAAGGTAACCGAGCCACCATCAAAGTATGTGATGTTTGTAAGCATATCTTTGTCACCGGTCATGTGTTTTGAGCAACCACTGTCTAATATCCATTTCTTCTTTTTGTGTGGGACCTGAAAATAAATATAAAATTATTAGTACCCACCTTTCAATAGGGTCCTAAAAAGTTAGAACTTAGGAAACCAAACCCAATTTGGTTCAGTATCCTTTTTATAAATATAGTTTTTATTATTATGAACACTATCCATAAATGTTTTAATATATTTATTTCTAATTAAAATATTATTAGTCTTTGGAACCCAAATTTTAACAAACTTAGTTTCTTCTTTTGTTCTAATTGGTTCTCTTAATAACACTTGTTGTTTAGAGTCAATATTCCTCTTAAAATTTGTTTTTATATTTTTAGGAATTTTTGGCTCCTTTTTATATCCTAATCCATGTTTATTTGAGGAAGATTGAGAATTTTCTAAAATCTTAGATAAATTTTCTCTTCCTTTGTTAAAGTTAGAAACATTTTTAGTGATGTTATCTAATCTAACTTGAAGATTATTATTATCTAACTTAACTTGTTTAATCTGAGTTTTTAATTCATGATTTTCAGAAATAATTATATCATTTTTTGTCTTTTGAGTTTCAATTTCTTGACTTAAAAGTGATAGTTGAGTTTCCGAATTTGAATGAGACTCTTGAACTTTTTCAAGTTCTTCTTCTAAAATTTTCTTTTCATCTTTTAACATATCCCTTTCAAACTCAGCCTTGTTCTGATTTTCACGTGTCTCCTTAAGTTTCTTTTTAAGATTTTTTATTGTACTCAAAAGTTCAGTGTTTACATCAATTAAATCGTCGAAAGTTAAATTACTAACCTCAGATTCCTGAGCCATAAAGCATACATTTGCTTGTTCATTGTCGCTATCATTTTCACTATCAGATAAAGATGAATCTGAATCGTCCCATGTTACAGAGAATGCCTTCTTTTTGAATTTTTCTTTCTTGTTTTTGTTCTGATTCTCCTTCTTTTGCTCTGGACAATCTTTCTGCATGTGACCTTTCTTGTGACAGTTGAAGCATTCTATATTTGAGGATGAAGGTTTGTTCAAGAAATTCTTTTTGAATCCGTTTTTATTTTCTTTTCTATATCTTTTTTTGGCTATAAATGCTAAATCCTCATCTTCAGACTCTGATTCTTCCTTTTCCGCATGAAAAGCTACATTTTTTCTTTCTTGTGCTTGATCTTTTTTAGCTTGCATATTAACTTCATACGACATAAGATTTCCAATTAATTCTTCTGGTTTCATTGTAGATAAATCATTTGCTTCTTCGATTGCTAAGACTTTTCTCTTCCATTCATCAGTAAGTGAATTTAGAACTTTAGATATAATATCAAAATCCATGTATTTTTCTCCTAGTCCTATTAAGGCATGATGAATGTCTTGAAACCTTGAGTACATGTCATTGATGGATTCATTTTGTCGCATTTTAAAGTTTTGGAATTGGTTCTTTAGCATGGAGATCTTAGTTTGCTTGACCTTGTTTGTGCCTTCATGTATAGTTTTAAGTGTACTCCATATCTGATGTGCAGTAGTACAGATGCTTACACGGTTGAACTCATTTCTATCCAAAGCACAAAATAGCATATTCATAGCTTTGGCATTTGCACTAACTTCATTCTTCTGAGCTTGCGTCCATGTAGAATAATCCGTTGTAGGTACAACGAGTTCTGCTTGAGTTGCATTCCAGGCTTCAAAACTTGTTGCTTGCATATAAATCCTCATCCTTGTAGCCCAATAATTATAGTTTAGTCCATTGAATAGAGGAGGTCTTTGAGTAGATTGTCCTTCCGCAAATGTAGAGTTATAGGTAGATGTTGTGCTTGTGTTGTTTTCCATATTATCAATATGTCAAATAACGGTGTTATGGTTATAGGACGGCCTTGCTCTGATACCAATTGAAAGAGTCTATGCGGTAGGATCGTATAATATGGAATAGTAAAATGCTCTAGGTAGATAGTAATAAGTAGTAAGTAAAGTAGACACCAAGACTTTATACTGGTTCAGACCTCTTGTCCTACGTCCAGTCCCTAAGCTCCTCTTAGGAATTCAACTAACCAACAACCCTCACTTAACCCGGAGGAATAGGTTTACAACTTACCCGAACAACCGAACGAGATTTCTTGCCTCAACTACCGAAGAGGACTTCAACTTGGATACAAAAAGTATTTCTGACTTGTTGTGTTCTTGATAACACTAATGAGTCAAATTTAGTACAACTTTCCTATAATCTTATCCTCGAGAGTATACAAAGTGTTTGTGAAGATTTAGGAAATGTGAATTGCTATGAATCAAGAGATGTTATAGTTAAAACAGAGATTCAAGCAATTGGTTTGCTTTTGAAAACTTAAAAGAATCTGAAAGTATGTTCAAGTAAATAGAGAGATTAAAGCAAGTAGAATTGGTAATTTGCAAATGTTAAAAACATGTATTTATATTTGTAGAAGAGTTGCATTTGTTTGCTAGAGGTGCAGGGAAGAGATGCTTCTATTCCATTGGAGAATGGTTGCAACTCTTGGGAGGAAGAAGGTGTCTATTCAAAGAAAATTCGCAGTTACAGATTCAGTCGACTGAGCAGGAAATTCAGTCGACTAAAAATATACAGAGAAATTTTCAGGAATGCATTCAGTCGACTGAAACTGTGCATATTTGTAATTCTGTGCTAATTTCAGTCGACTGGCCATGCCTGTTCAGTCGACTGAACTATAAAAATCTGCACAGTGAATGTGTACACAAAAATGTAGTTTTACGGATGTGTTTTAATGTTCGTGCAAATCTCTTGAGGATAGATTTTAACAAATAATCTAGACTTTAGACCTATAATAATCATACTCATGTTTATACTTTGGTCTTCATCGATCTTCCTCTGATTTTGCATATATCTCTTCCTTTTTGTTGAAGTACATTGTCATTGATCAAAATCTTCGTGTATCAACAGTAGTTGATCAAATCGGTATCTAATGGTGAATCATTCATATCATCTAATATCAGTGTAGAAGAGATGAAAAATCTGATGCGTTGAAATCATGCTTAAAATCCCAATTTAATTTATAAATGAACTAATGATAAAATTCAACAAGATTTTCCTTTCTTTATTTACTATATATATATATCATATTAAAATAGATCCTTAAACTTTAATATAATTTCTTTTGTCTCCAAACTTCAAAATCTTTACTTTGCAAAATCTTTAATAACATATAATAAAATCACTTAATATCGCTTTAGAATAATCCTTTAATTTCTATAATTAAATAGGTTAATTAAATAAATTTTCAAATATTAAATAGATATCTTTTTAATTAAATATTTATATCATACTTTTATAATTCTTAATTAAACTATTAATTAAAAAATATACTTTAAAATACCTAGAATACTAATTAGAAAATGCCTCTTAAGTTCTGAAATTATATATAACTTTTAAATGATTACATAAATCAAAAAATGGATTTTCTTTCAATAAATTAATAACTTTAAACATATGTATGTATGCATGTATGTATGTACATTTGTACGTATGTATACGAATTTATAGTAAAACTCACTCTTCAATAAAATTATATCATTATACGAACACTCATTTTTAAATTCAATGTAATTATGTAATATATATGTTTTAATTATATATATATATATATATAAGTAAACGCTGGTTAAGGCGTTGGAGGCATCGTCGGTCGACTGTTGACCCTACCGTATCGCAATCCCTTGAAGCAAAATTTAATCATTTTGCTTCAATCCAAACACAATCTTAATCTAATTTGATGCACATACCAGCGAAACATAATATTCATCCATACACCAACCAAATAACATATATATGAATTTAATTAACTAATTTGGACATAAATACGTAAGTAGGAATACTCACCTTTGTCTGCTTCTATTTCTTCTTCTGCTTCCTTCACTGTAAACTTGCTATGCACCAAACCTTTATCAAAACTTGATCTTACAAGCTCCTATTGGTGTAGTTTTGTATAAAGATGCATATACCTTGATTTGGGAGTTTATAGATTTTTCTTCTATTTTATCTTCATCATTTCTTTCACGAAGAGCATAGGGCTTGAGATGGTTTTCTGGAAGTAAAATATGAGCTATAGGATACCCAGGGAGATGATATATTTGTAAACGTAGGATAAGGGTCTAGATTTTTAAATTTTCCAAAAGCTTAAACAAAGCTTAAGATACTTGAGTTTTAATTAACTATTACTCTCATTTGGCTTTGCTTTCTCTACTTTAATTTTTTTATATATACTTAGCTTAGCCCATTATTAAATCAAATAAAAATCATATTAGCCTTTCATAAGTATTCAAGCTACTACACATATATTTTTAAAATTATTTTCTATAATTTTAATCTATTCATTTCTTTTAAATTTCCATTTAAACTCATTTATAAATTAAATTACAAATTCTTTTAATATTTTAAAAATAAAATTCTTTTCAATTTAACAAATAATTTCCATCTAATTCCCAAATTGTTTCTATAATTTCACATTTATTATTTTAAAACACATTTAATTAATTAATCTTTATTATTAAACTCTCAATTTATTACTTCTTGACAATGGGTCGTTAAAGACTTCCCCGTTAACAAAATTGTATACTCGTAATCTTTTCTTAGGGAAAATCTATAACTAAGCAAATAACTCCTGGTTAAACTACTCCATCTTTAATTATATTAAACTACAAAACAAACAATCATCAATACAAATTTCACAATACTCTATCTTTACCATCTCAAGTCAACACATATAGTGACCTGCATCGACTCGTTAAGTATCAAATAGAATAATACCAAAATCAATGATTAGACCTTTCAATATTGTTATTTCCAAAATTTCATGTTTTAAAATATTTTATCTAATTTTAAAATAAGCTTAATTTATATTTTGAAATTAAGAAATTATATGTTAAATGTGACTGATATACCTATATATGAAACAATTGTAAGTATTTATTTATGTAGTAAATTTCAAAGAAAAATATTGATGTAATATTTTCCTTTTTCAAGTAATATTAAGTAAATTCGTGATCTTGTAAATATTTATGCGCATGCACACCCGCACATGTGTACGATAATGAGTTTTAGATGTTAAACTGCAAAATCGGTATTGATAAGAATTTTAAAGGTAATATAAGATAATTAAGGAAAGAACTATTTTTTCAATTCAATAAAATCATAGATAATAATAATGTAATAGAACGTATCTCATGCATTGCACATGCTAATGTTGTAAAAACATAGTACTTATACTTTAAATACTGTCAAATATAAAAAATAATGTAATGTTCGATATATCAATCATAAATTAAATTTTATTATTGTTTATCCATATAGTTTTTGTTAAATGGTTCACATATTTTTATATTTGAAAGAAATATCTGTTTTACCATTTTGTTACTACGAATGCGGTACATGAATTGAAATTGTCATTTTGTTTATAAATTATCAAAGAACTTAATGAGTATTAATTGCTTGAATTTATTTATATAGTATGAATTTATAGTGTTTGGTTAATTTAAATATATGGATTTGAATGTAAAATAATAAGAGCAAATTAATGAAAACTTTGTAAATGACCGTAGAAATTATAAAATCTCGGTATATGAATATAAAATCATGGAAAAAAATTAACACAATATTTTGGATAACTATAAAATGACAATTTATACGGATTCAAAAAAATTGAAGTAAATTAAGGAGTAGGGGTGAAATTTTTATAGTTACTAAGACGATTTGTAATTTTTAAACCTTTCTATCATTTAACTGATAATTTATTAAATAAATAATTATACATTAAAGTTGTTCTTATTGCCTTTTATATGATCCATATTTGTTTATATCTGAATGAAAATTTAGTTTATACCATTTTGTTATAATGAGTGTGATATACTTGTTGACATTGCTATCTGTATTATTTATTAGACAAATTAATAAATAATGGTTAATTAATTTGTTTAAACAGTTGTTAGTTAAATTATTTAATTAATTTAAATATACAGACTTAAATGTAAATTGTACATGAAAATTGAGACCTCTGAAAACAATAGTAGAAAGCAGAAAGTGTAGATTTTTGAATGTAAAATGAGAGTATAAAATTAATAAAATATTATAAATAATTTAAAAATAATAAATTGTATCGAGTATTTAAAATAAAATAATAGTAAATATCTAGATAAAGTTAAGGCGAGTTGAGAGAAATGCTAAAATTAATGTGAGAGCTAGAATTTCTTCTACTTTAGTATTATTTAATAAATACATATGTATAATATTTATACTGGTGTGTAATCCGTGTTTTTGCACACGGTATATTGTGAAAAAATAGTTCTATAAATATTTTTGAAACTTTTATTTATTATGCATGATGGCTGTGAGTTTATTGAGATAAATAAGTTATGCATTAAATTAATTATAAATGTAATTTTTGTTATGCGATTAATGTATTTTTATATTTGAATAAAAATTAAATTGTTATCTATGCAGATAAAATTGAGTTATATACTAATATATTAATTTTTAGGATTTATATTTATTAAGAAAATAAA
This sequence comes from Allium fistulosum, assembly GCA_030737815.1. Taxonomy (NCBI): domain Eukaryota; kingdom Viridiplantae; phylum Streptophyta; class Magnoliopsida; order Asparagales; family Amaryllidaceae; genus Allium; species Allium fistulosum. Next base: position 487,778,769 of record CM060901.1, read on the forward strand.
TGGATATTAGTATTTTTAATTAATTTTAAAATTAGTATGTCTATAAATTTCCACAGATAAATGTTTATGTACATAGATTTTTTATTTGATATTTACCATACAATACATTTTATTAAATGATAAACAATATATAAATTGATATCAAATATTACTTCAGAGAATGAAATAATATTTGAGAGAATGACAAAAATACCTAAAAATGAATGTGTAATAGTATTGGCCAATATATTTTAATGTATTATAGGCTCTTACAGTGAATAAAAAAAAGTATATGATATTATTAAAGCGATAAAAAAAATCTATTAAACAACTAAAAGAAATGTTAACTGAGAATAACATAACGCTAAAAATCAAATTTTTATTTCAACTATGTAAAAATAATAACATGATTTTTAATCCATTGTTTCATACCTCGATAATTTTATTTTATAATAAAAATTTTCAAAAAATGGTTAGCATCTACATTAAAAAGACAATAAAATATTAAAAAAAATTCAATTAAAATATTGTTTATTTATTAATTAATGTAAATTATGAAACAAATAATACAAATTTAACATGTTCACAAAACATATTAACAAAAGATATAATTATTTTTCAAATTTACAAAATAAACATATTCATCGCTTATTATTGATTTTGGTGTCATTCTTAACAAACATAAATTTTATCAATGATAAAAAATCCACTTGACATACCAAATTTAGAAATAAAAGACGTTATATATGTTTGTAATATTATACCAATTTTAAAAAGAAAAAAGTAGTGTATATGTTTGTAATAAAGTAACATCTTTAGAAAGAAAAATTAACGTATATGTTTCTTTATTGTAAGATATAAATTTAAAAAAGAAATAAAGTGGATGAATTGAATTTAGAATAATGTAAGAGAATTAAAGATAATTTTCATTATAATTGTGAAAATTTGAATTATATGGACTTGAATGAAAATTTAGTTTTACCAATTTTATCAATATAAATGTGATAAATAGTACATGAAATTGAATTTTTTGTACTTATTAGACCAAATAACAAACATTAGTTAATTGTATTTATTTAAAAAGTTTAAATTTAAGACCACATAATTAATTTAAATACATGTGGACTTGAATGTAAAAAATAGGAGGAAACTTGAAAGAATTTTGTAAATAATCGTAGAAATTATTAAATATTGATATTTAAATGTAAAGTGGTACGATAAAGAATTAGTAGAACACTGTAATAATTATGATAATAGTAATAAATTAGAATTTGAAAATGAAGTATCTTAATTTTTTTTAAGGAGAATGGAGAAAAATCGTAGAATCAATAAGAAAGCAAGAAATACTTCTACTTTTTATCGTTACTAGTGTGTAACCCGTGCGTTGCACACGGTAATGTTGTTAAAAAATAATATTTAAATTTTAATTATTGTTAAAAGTTGAATTTTTAAGCACTATATAATAAACTTGTTGAAATAAAAAAAATTAAAATGACATACAACACTCAGATGTAAGGTAGAGGGTCGCTAATATATATATATATATATATATATATATATATATATATATATATATATAATCATATATGTAAATAGTCGATGCTATGCGATACATGTATTTTTTATATAAATGGATGAAAAAAAATTGAATTTTCCATTTCTATTAATATGAATATTGTATATATAATTTTAATGATTTATAATGAAACAACGAATATTATGCAATTGAATATATTTAAGTATTTTAAATCAGTGATCAACTTAACTAATTAAATATATGGAGCTGAATGTTAGAAAGGAGAGAAAAAATGAGAAGAGCTTTGTATGTAGTTGTAGTTGAGAAAAATACCTTACGATCAACTTATTTGAAAATGAACTTTTATTCATTATCTAAGATTTCAATTAGTAAACCTTTTTTTAACTTAGCAGTTAATCATAAATTTCACGTTGTTGTAGGAGTGTCATGTTTACAACTTCAATGTTTGCAACAAATTTTTTTTTTTTGCGTTAATTTGAGTTGCGAGTTCGATAAGTTTTAATATCATGTTGAAAATGGGAATGTCGACATAACCTAATTTGTATTAGAGTAATCCGTGCATCCACATCTCAATGTTGTAAAATATAAATTTATCATTTAAAGGTTGCAAAAAACAAAAATTTGTACTACAATGTATGATATTATTTTGAGATAAATGAATTAAAAATTAAAAATATAAGTAAATTGAATTTATTTGAATGATTTAAAATAAAGATTACATATTTGGTTAAATACACGTATATGAGTAAAAAATATATTAGAAGAGAACTGTGAAGGGTTTGTAAGTAACTATGGAAATTTAAAATATAGGTGTTTAAAGTTAAAAATATAATTTTTCAGTGCAACACATGATAACTTCATTGAGATAAACGAATTATAAATAAATTGGTTATTATTGTTGATGTATATAATTTATGCTATGTGGTTTATATATCTTTGTATGCAAATGAAAATTTTGTTTTACCAGTTTGTTGATGCTACTATGGTATACTGTTGAAATTGTCATATTTTAGAATTTACTTGATGTATCGAATATTAGATAAATGAGTTTATCAAATGGTTTAAATTTTGAATTACGTAATTAGTTTAATTGTATGGACTTAAATGTAAAATATTAGAAGAGAACTAAGAAGGTATTTGTGAATAATCTTAGGAAATTATAAAAGTATGTATTTGATTATAAATTAGCGTTAGAAGTTTAGTAGAATAATTATAAAATGATAAATTATAAAAATTTAAAATTAAAATATCAAGAGAGAATTAAGGAGAGTAGAGAAAAGCACTACAATCAACAAGAGAGCTTGAATTTCTTCTGCTTTACTATTATTTAATAGATTAATAGATTTAGGGTTCCATAAACATCAAAATTTGGTTTTGGTAATTTTAGGCCCAGGCCCCTCATTCCAACATATAGTGCAATTTGGCAAGATAATCAATACCGCAGTTGGCAGGACCTAATAGCCAACGCCAGGACAATAGCTCGTAAATTAAGCAACATTGTTAAATAAATAAAAGCTTGCAACAGTGTTCCTTGAGTAAGAGAGACAAAATAACTTTGGGAAAAAAAGGTTTTTATTTGATAAAATTTCGCATTCCATGCAAAGCCTAAAGAAATATATTTTAAAGCCAGTACCCAGATTACTATTTCTTTCATGAATCAACACAATTAAGCGAATCTAAAAATCGAGGCAACTACATGGAGGATTTCTTTTACACACACACACATAACATGAACCAAGTATTCAATGAAAAGTGCTAAGAGTTTTGAGTAGTAGGAGTAGCAGCTTCTTGTATATATTTGACGACATCAGCACAACAAGTTAGTTTATCAGCCTTGTCATCAGGAATTTCAATGGAAAACTCTTGCTCAAAGGCCATCACAAGCTCTACCCTATCCAAGCTATCCAAGCTCAAATCCTTTTGAAAGTCCGCAGTTTCTGTAACCTAATTTAGAATTCAAAAAATGGATATGCCATCAGTGGCTACATGAGCTCCAAATTCCAAAAATAAAAAATTGTATAAATGGAAATAAAATATTAAAGGTCAAATTTTTATTTTAGCCTCAGAAAAAAAAATTATTTTAAATTTAGGAATCGTTCAAAACTTATTATGCAAATAAGCCTCTTTTTCACTATTTAGCATTTTATACTTAGTGCATTTTCAGCAAGCACAAATTTTTAATTTTTACTAGTGCAAATTTAAGGTGCGCAAGCTACGCTTTTTTCGTAGGCCAAAAATGAAATATATCCTAAAAGCTGTGTAAAATGTGGTTTTTGGGTGTTGTATCTAGCTATCGCCCAATATACAACAAGCTTGCTGCTCAATATGGATCACAGAGTTTGCTAAAAAAAGCATAGATAGCTGCACTCTTTATGCACCAAATCTACCAACATTACATGTTTTGCCCTATAAAGTGCATGAAAGCAAGTGATCCTGTATGTATTATCATAGCAATCCTTTCCAACCAATACACACCTTAGGGTCTACCTAAAAGATTATATTTGGCTATGCTTATGTTTAAGCTACTAAGTTAAGGTCAATACCAACAAGGGGTATGTGCCTTGTATGGTAGGTCTGTTGAACTCTTTAAGGTCCATAGACAGATCCTGATAATTGATTTACCCGGTTTTCCTAAAACGGGGTAAACATTTCTGTTACAATCAAATAAAATACGCGATCATATTCACATGAGATAAAAGTTTGTCTGGATGGGATTAAATGTGCAAAGATAACCGGCTTTCTTAAAGTTGGGTTCTATTTCTCTCCTTATACAAAGAAACTCCAAAAGAAACACCCCGGGAGTCCTCTTCCTGCCTAGGTATATGTAATATCCCACATCGCCTAATACAGTACGGACGATGACCATAAAACAAACTAGGTAGGTACCCTCCCCTTGCAAGCTAGCTTTTGGGGATGAGTTCTATCTAGTTTGGTTCATTACAATTGGTAGACAAAAGTTTGAAACCCATTGGCAACATATATAGGCATGTACGACATGTATGGACGTGATGTTACATCGCTAACATGGTACATGCAATGACTATGTAACCAACTAGGCACCCTCCTCTTACAAGCTAGTTTTTGGAGGTGGTTCTATATATTTTGGTTCATTACCGTACATAAACTAGCACATAAATTATTATAAAATTCAGGGTTAAAGCCCATCCACTGGTAATGCTCTAAGGATCAATGTTTTCAAAACATGATTTAAATCGTAAATTTCAAATTTTAAATCGAAACGAGATTCAAATCGTAAATCATTGATTCAAAATATTCATATTTGAAGGTTTGCACACAATTTGAAATTGATTTTAATGTTTGAACTTTTACAATTAAACATAAAACTCGCTTTTCTCTCTTATTTCATTTTTATTTTGTTTTGAAACGTTGTAAGCAGAATTGTGAACCCAAATAAATATATTGAATATGTTAGTATGAGTAGAATGTTTTTTATTCTGCGGTTTTGACTAAGTTTGAATCGGAATGTAAATCAAACCGTCAAGGGAGAGATCCGATCTGAATCGGGGTTTAAATTGTAGGATTTTGAGATTTTTGACAACAATGCTAAGGACCATTGTCGGTCTTTGGTATAAATAGTGAAATCTGGATGGCAGTTTTGTAACTTCATTGATCAACATTATACTACTGAAAAAATATAAAATGATCTCTTATGTCTTAGACTAATGCACTGTTATCACTGAGAGAATATGGGACAAATCTATCCGTTAAAGGATTGAACATCAAGAATACAAAAACCCAATAAAATGCAAGTACTGTAAGCATACCTTGCTTGCATCCATTTTATCAAAATTCTTTACCAACTCAATAACACGAGCAGTTAATCGATCAGAGCTTATACTGTTTGACAAAACACACATATCTCGCTTCATCAACTCGTTAGCTTTTGTTGAGAATCGAAGGTGCCTTAGAACAGAATTTCTGATATGCTGCATTCTGCTGATAACTGCAATAGTTGAACATGTAAGATATCACCAATAGCAAACAAGTCTAATATTTTTTTGCATGACATCATCCAGACAAGTTTAGCTGCTAAGCCAATGCAAGTTTGGGTTTAAAAGTCAAGCTCAAAAGCTACAGCAGTCGATCTTCATTGCATTTGTCGCACCCAAAAGTATCTCGAGTATGCTGCACTGATCAGGACTTTTGTTGTAAACCACGTGCGCGCGTGATGCGTAGACATATTTGAATCATAATATTTAACAGACTAGTTAAACTGTAAAAATTATAATGTAATTACATGTAACAGTAATATGCGATGATGTCCAAAGAGCATATTAAGATAACGAACATTTCGAAGCAAGCTCTATTCTTTCACATTTAAGCTAAATATATACTAGACAACGGATGGGTATAATAGTTACACAGGACATGTCCAAAAAGCATATTCTATTAACTTATGTTGGAAACTAGTAAATTCATCTACTTTGAACTACGTAAGGTTACCAAAGCTGGAATGAAGTATTGCTGTATCAATGTCAAATTGATTTTATTAAATGTTTAATAATGATACGTATGCCGAACAAATTTCAAGTTCAATGATATGAAAAAACTAAAACTTCAAAGCAAGAACAAGATACTGACTTATTGTGCAGTTTCCTTAGATAAGCCGAGACCAGCGTATACAGCCTAATGGACGCCCTAAAATTATGTTGAGAGTTTAGAATAAGTCATTACTGTATAAATTACTACTTTCGTTGAAATAAATATGATAGGATGTTGTGGAAGGCTCCAACAAATGAATGAAACTAACAAATTGGTTAGACAATCTACCTTATTTTGTACCATAGGTGACCTAAAATTGTTAAATGTACTAAATGGGTGTCAAACAATTGGCCGCTTTGTACTCCTGGACAACTTTAAATTTGTGTTATGCTAAGGGCACCTCTATTCAAAATTACAAATACCATATAAAAAATTGACAAAAGCAAGTAAAAATACCATATAAGCATTTATGTACAATTTCTCCATTCACTTTCTAGAGCACTTGTACTCTGTTGATTTGGCAAACTGAAAAGTGGGGATTTCAATTTGATAGGAGTTTTGTTGTTTTCTCTAGCTTCTACTGCAAATCTATGCTCAAACTTGCAACTCAAAGCACGCACATAAACACAAACAATTTCACTACATTTCAGCTATTTTATCTCCAATCAATACACATGCGGTGCCCCTGATTGACTTCTATTCTTCCCTCTTCAAAGAGCTCGACTGCTTAAAATAACACAAGCATCTAAACTCAACTAAATGATGGAAAATTCTACTGCGTGTTGATTAACACATTAATAAAATGTAAAAAGAACTTCAGAGCATTTAAGTCACACACATAATCTAATACAAATACTAGATGACAATATTAGAATATAACACCGGAAGAGGGAAAAAACTTAAAGGGCAACTAAAGATAGAAACCCTAATTTTAGGAGCCGTACCTCTTTGGGCTGACTAGAGAAACGGAGACACCGAGAATGAACTGGGCAAGGACAATTAAAAGATATAATTTTCTAGGGAAAATATGTGCGAAGGATATCCAAAAATTAAATAATAAAATCTACTTCAACCATCCACACCTTAACAAAGATATCCAAAAATAAACGTCTTTAGTTATGTGTAACTGAGCAAGCTAGGAAATAGAATAAAATCTAATTCTAAAACATACTTATTTTCAATTTTATCAACCAATGACTGTGGTAAATGAGATGTACAATATGAATAAAAATGTTTTACCAATTTTAGATAAAGAAACGATGAGATAAGATATTTAGCTAAATTTAAAATGCGTATGTAAACCAACATTTTTTTAATCTCGTTATTCTTTGGATGATAATAGTAGTTAATTATATTTGACTATATTATATTATTCTCTATTACATTTGGTTTCATCGTTCTTTATTTATTTTGTATTGAACAAGTAACAAAAGTAATAAAAATTGAATATTTTTTATCAAAATAGTAACGAAGGTCCTTTTACAATGTTCTACCATAGCATCAAATTTAAGTTGCAAATTATTCTTTGGTATGTTAATCTTAGTCAAGGTTACACAATTAAAAAAAATGAAAATCTAATTACAATTTAATTCGATAATAGCTTATACGCAACTATAGTTGGATTCATATGAATCGATGAAGCTCTAAATGAGAAGAAAAAGATCGAATGTGGAGAATCTGGATGAAGAATTTTTGACTTCACTAATTGAAGAGAGAGTGAGAGGGGAAGTCGGGTTATGATTTCGAGAAAATAAAAAATTATGAAAAGGTGTGTGTGGATGGATGAGTGAAGTATTTGATTAGGTGAAAGGATAAATGGATGGGAGAAGATATTTAGGTGGGTGTAAATAGTATCATCCTTGTTAAGGGGTATTGATCTCCCCTTGTAACACCTATTCAAATTACCATATACCCATTATGTCTCTTTCCCCTTTCTACGATATTCACCAACTACCTCACCATACTTTCTATGTCAAAATGAACTAGCTAAGGGCAATAAAAAGATAAAATTTTCGAGGAGAAAATAAATATTAAGGGGATATTGATCCTCACATTATAACACTGTTTGGGCATTTTCGTACATAACATAGTGAATACGAAAAGACGTTAAGGAGCATGGAAACGGTCGGAAGGTGCATAATAAAAGTGCCATTGGGTAATCACAAGGGCAAGATGAAGCGTTTAGGGGAAAATTTGGCATAATCGGAAAATATAGTCAGAGCACTTGAAAAATGTTCGTAAGGTCGGGACATGCATATAAGTCAAAACCGCGTCTCTATCCGAGCTATGGATTGAAAGATATGATCATCTTAAAATTTGTCCATCACCTAACCGACTTGGGCCTCACCTTGGAGAGCTACTACCTACTTCAGGAAAATGGAACATTCAGAGGCATTAGAATATTCTACTCAATGGTATGAAGCTACTAGTCCAAGTTTCATTCAATTCTGACTTGAAACGAAGGAGTTATTGCATAAAAGCATGTGTAGCACGATGGTAAAGACTTGTGCCTTTCAGCCAACCCACTCAAATTCGAGTCCTGGCAAGCACATTATTTTCATGGAGCATGAGTAGTGGTCCGGTAGGGAATCTAACTGTTGAGTGCCTGATCGTTTCCAATGTAAGGAAGAGAAGAAAAGGAGAGATGGCTAGACATAAGGAGCTCCTGAGAGGAAGCGAAAGCAAGCTCCCCTCTCTCTGTCTGGTACCCAAGCTTTGGGTACCGAATAGGAAATCTTTTTTAATACCCAAGGTACCGAACAAGATCTCTTGCTCAGTTAAGAGGGGTGGCATTGTCTAGAGACCATACCAAGGCAGAGAAGCCCACCAGACCAAGCTAGTACTAGACCTATCGAGCCATGTGCCTTGGTGTCATACCGATCCAAGCCTAGGAGGAGTCTGCCGAACCGAAGGGGGGCAGAGCCAAATAGGGGAGCATACGAACTTAGCCAGCAACATGTCCATATACATTCTACCGTACCAACCTACCACAGACGGAGATCCAAGCCAAACCGAGTGAGCTGTATATGGAATGAAATCTCCTTATATTAGGAAATAATTAACTATATTTGGCATATTCAGGAATAGTCCCTCTAGGGGAATTATACATGGAAATTTCCCAACTTACTGGATTAATCACACAATCTCTTCACTCCTATAAATACCAAAGCATCCAACAACAATGGGAGAGAATTCTAGAGACCCAAGCTTACAACAATAATGGTAGACAAAAGGAAAGCAGGAACATCCTAGTAGGAGCAGCCTAGCAGAATCAACTAGCAGAAGCAGCCTAGTAGGATCAGCTAGCAGGAAAAACCTAGCAATAACATCTAGCAGGAATAGCCTAGCAAGATCAAGTAGTAGGAGCAGCCTAGCAGTAATAGCTAGCTGGAACTGCCTAACAGAGACAACCGAACAGGAATAGGTAGCCAAGAATATCCAAATAGGAATAGCGAACGGACTTTCTCGAGTTATATCTTACTTTCTATTGAGCTTTAGATCATTGTAACTTGTATCTTAGACATTAGGTCGAAGATCTATATGAAGAATAATGAAAATGGACAGTAGATGTAGGCACATTCTAGCCGAACCACTATAAATCTTTGTGTTCTTTACTTTACTGCAATTTACTTTCTACATAGCCTACATGTGATATGCTCTCCGAAAATCAATCCTATTATAACAGTTGTGTTATACACCCCATATTCACGACTCTACAGTAAATAGATTGGAGGTGTTTGCCCAATTTTTATGCAAATATTTTTGGCTCTTTCACTGAGAAATGATTTTCAAGATGCCTTTGAGATCAAATAAAGGTTGGTGCTACCAGCAGGAATGCGGGGAATGCCCATACAAACCAACCAAACAACTGCTAATCGAGATGATTAATCAGCAAGTACTCCGGTGCTAATAGACGCAACTACCAACCTGGATAAAGTTGTGGCCAAGCTATATGAATGTTTCACTACCCAACATTAAGCAATGGTGGACCGACTTATGACACGCTTGGGGCAGGTGCAAACTATTAGTCGCAACACTTGAACACAAGGGCGATCCCAGTCTAGGGGATCCATAAGACGAAGGGGGTTGCACCTTGACAAAAAATTCGATCAAGAAGGTCTAAGAGCTGGAAGAAGGAATGAGAAGGGAGGAAATAAGCAAGAGTTCAGGCCGAACCCAGACCTGTGAAGCGGTTCGAGCTGAACCAAAAAGGATAATGTTGAACCTGGCCAGCTGTAGTAAACCTTGCTTATTCCCTCATCGAAATTGTGGTCGATGGAGGATAAAATGATCACTGGTATTGATCTAAGAGCCATAATCATGCCCATAATTGAAGATCAAGTCATTATAAGAAAGATGAAAGAAATCGTCCCCCCCCCCCCCGAATGGAAAGCTCGAGCTATCATTAACAGTCACCTAAACTGGAGGATAGGATGACCGAATCATTAGACAATTCATTCAAATGTGAGCAAGCGGTGTGAGGAATTAGAGCTTAGCTTATCATTACCTTCTCCCTAGAGATAGGACTACCAGGGACCCTAGAGATTTCAGGATCTGTGAGCTAGCAAAGTACATGGGGCTGGAATGCGCTGCATCAGGAAGGCATCCTGTTATAGCTTCTAGAGAAGAGTCTATTAGTGATTGTAAATGATGATGGAAGATATGATAGCTCCTTTTCTAGCTAGTATTTGTAGATAATGGAGCATTCCTTAGACTCATGGAGCAAGCAAAGTACTATGGTAAATCACTGATTACCCAGTCCAAATCCCCTTAAACCTTTGGTAAATCACTGATTGAATCATGCTTATAATGGTGAGATTCAATTTGCGTGCCCCCTCGTTCACCATAATCGCCATCTCCGGCGTCGTTGTCGCCAGAAGGTAGCTGAAGTGGAGTGGAGAGCGTTGCTAATGGCGATTTATAGATTTGGAGAAGGAGGGTAGCTGGAGAGGAAAAGGGGTACGAAGTCACTGACTCCGGATCTGACTAACTTAGGTGGTGATCTTGCATCGATGCAAGGGGATGGACGTGGAATCGATTTGGATGTATGAAGTTTTAGAGATAGTGGATGTGAAGCAATTGTCATGGATCGCATATGCGATCGATGCGAAAAAGTGTGTCGATGGATGTGGTGGAAAGCAGTTTCCATGATCGAGGAGAAAAGTAAGCATCTAGAAATGATGTGGAAGGAATAGCTAGATGATCGGTCCAAGATGAAGAAAGTCGTATCGATATGGGGTGAGGCGCCTTCTGATCGATCTAAAGCTAGAGCTCATGGATCGATACGAATGCGTCGTTTTTTAGACCGGTCATGTGTTGTCGTAGGGAACAGATCGATACAAAGCGATCGATATGGAGTGATCGATACGGGAAGATCGATATGAAGTGCTTGATTGATATGAACTGGTGATCGATCTGACTGTTTTGATCGATATGAATGTTAGCTTTAGGGGAACGATCCAAAATGAATTATGATGGATACGAATTTCATATCTTTTGCACACTTGAACATCGGACTCCAACGAGCATTTAGCCTTGCATATTTGGACTTTCTCGTAGAACCGCATATATTACTATCCTTCAAAGCTCGTCGATGGAACTGTGACTTGTTAAAAAATAATAAGGCTTAATATGGATCGTTCTCCAAAGTCAGAATGGCACGGTTGAGACGGTCAGTAATGACGATCGTTCTGGTCAAATCTCGAAGTCTCGTCTCTTTACCATCTCTTAATCTTATAGAATTTTAAAGTACTGTGCAGCACTTCACTACACAACATGATCACTCACTTTGCACTGGGGGGATACGCGTTTTTTACCATCTAATAGTGGTTTTTACTGAGTTCAATAGCTATGGATCCTGGAATCTCAGAACAGCAAGAAGCTCAAAGTCCTCCATCCTCCAGAATAGATAGGCCGGACGTCCCGGTTGATATAATGAATCTTGCTCCGGATGAACTGCCGGATGCAGTGGTGATAATGAATCCAACAGATTCTATCCAGTCCAAGATTACAGAAGAAGTGCTAGGTAGAATTTGCCTTAGGCATGGGTTGTCTTTTGAAGAAGTCCGGCTATCAGGTCCAGAAGATAGAGCACACTATCCCCTGGAGGGATTCACCGCATGCAATAGATTTATGTGCTGGGTTGGAACAATGCCCCCATTCAACCAATTCATCAGGGACGTGCTATTTTATCTGAGGATCGTGCCTTCTCAGCTTTATCCGAATGGATATGCATTACTCAACAGCCTGTACATAATATTTATGGAACATCTCCTTCATCCCCCGACTGTCGACGAGATCAGACATTTATTCAATGTGAAGAGTCGGGCGGATAATCCATCATTCATCTTCCTGGAGGCTGTTAGGAACTGCCAAGTGGTGGCAGGCACATGGAGCAAGTTGAGCTACTTCAAAACAGAGTGGTTCTATGTGAGATGCCCTCCAGGATTTGCCAGGCGATAGCTAGCCAGACGTAAGTGTTGTTACTTGTTTCGTTATTTAACCATAACTGGATAATATAGGTCGATGCTGAATACATTGTTGTGTTTCTTTTACAGCTTCTATTCCATGGCCCGAAGGAGCGCAATATAAAGAGATAGTGAGAACAGTCCAGGCGGTACCTGCCGAGCTAAGAAAAATAGATGAAGTTCTCACCGATGACAATTTAATTGCCACCGAGCTTTTAAAGGAAAGGAAGAGCATAGGGCTCATGGGAATTCCAAGAGTAGCCCCAGCAAGACAAGGCGGAAGACGGGCTCCTGTCGTGCCCCCAATCGAGGGAGCTCAGGCCATGCCCGGCATAACAATCATCTAACCTCGCGATGATGAGGGTACAGAAGCTAGTCATGAGCCTGCAGTCGTGCCTCCGCAGGGCCCTCGGCCGTCCGAATTAAAGAGAAAAGGCAAAGCTTCTGTCTACAAAATCAAGAGGTGAAAGACTACCGAAGTAACTCAATTTGTGACTACCTCCATAGTTCTAGAGACCTCTTCCCAACAGATAGAAAGCTTGCTAAAGGGGTATTGGATATTCCCATTCCTATGGACATACCGTCATCCCCTGATCTTGGGTTAGAGGGGCTCCACTCCCCTTCAAGAACCGACGCATGCCTAACTTTATTAGATATAGGGGAGTCAACTCCAATAAGCAAAGCTGCTATAACCGGTCGGTTGGGGGGTTTACACATGCATACACGCACTTCACGGCATTACATGACATTCCATCATGTGCTTCTTAATATCTAGTGGTGACTAATTTTCTTCTTATTTTTTGCAGATACAATGGTGAAACAAGGTTCTATGCTTGATAAACTCCGCTCCTCGTGCCAGTCATCTGGATCGCATTCAGAATCACATCAACGTGAGAGTAAGAGAGATTATGGTCGTGGCTACCATTCTAGCCGGGAACGTGAGTGCTACGATAGGGAATAAGAAAAATCACACCAAAGCAAGCGCCGCTCCAGGTCACGATCTCCGCCGCCGAAAGCGCCTTCTAAACCTTTTGGCCCCAGCAGGCCCTCTTTTGAATCTTCGCACCAAACAACACCATCTCACGCTCCAAAAACCGGCGAGCAGCACCGTAGAAGTGAAACAGCCACTCCCGCCATCGTAGAATAAACTGCTATAGAGCCAACGGGGGATGGAGTCGTCCGCATTGCTAAACTAAAGAAGGATTTTCTAAACATATGCTTCGATGGTTTCCATTTTCCCCCTAACTTGAAGAAAATCCCAAACGACATAGAAAAAATGGTGCAAGACTATGTGCACAATGCATACAGCCAATACCGTGAGTGGGTCAAGATGGCAGAACGGGTCTCGGTTGTGCCCTTCGAACGAGCCAAGGCGATTGAGAAATTGGAGGGCGATCATTCTCACAAAGACAAGATAATAGAGGTTCTCTCCAATGAACTCGAGTCCTTAAGAAAAGCTGAGATGGAGACCGGCCAGAGAGCCGAGAAAGCTAAGAAATCCATGGAAGAAATGAGAAAAACTCATATAGACTTGGTGCAAGAGATGGGGCATCGCAACACCATGATCATTCAAGAAAGGAATGTCACGCTAAAAGAAGTTGCTAAATTAAAGGCAAAGCTAACTAAGACCACCAAAGAAAAAGATAAAGCTAGTAAGGTTGGCCAAGAAGCATGCAAGGAGGCGGTGAAGCTTAGAGAAGAGAGGGACACCGCAAATCAAAAGGCCACAGAAGCCGACATTAGGGTTGAAAGGGAAGTAAAAGCCATCGAGGACAAGATGGAAGGTGAATTCGAGGACCTCCTGGTCACCTACAATGCAAACGTCCTAAGGAATCGCAACTTGAACTGGCTTGGCGAGGACTATCCTTTTCAATTGTATAAGGCCTGGAACCGCCTGGTTGAAGATGAAAAGGCGATCCGCAAAGTTGCAACTATTGATGAGTTTGAATTGGAAGCTTAAGTGTTGATTGGAGACGAGCCCAAAGTCCTTCATGACACAACTATCTCGCTCTAGAGAGAAGCCCTGGCTGCTAAATACCCAGAGGCCGGAGAAGGATCTGGGGGTGAACACCATGACGCTGCTTCTGAGGTGCCCCCAGCGTCTCTTTCTACGCCCACATCTTCTACCGACCCCCCAGTCGTCCCGGGGTACGATCCTGACAGGCCACATCTTTCTCCAGTCATTGAGCGCAGCTCGAAAGGCATGTCGGCTCAACTCGGGAGCCACTCTGAGGAAGGTACTCCGAACACTTCTCCTATTCTACAAAATGCAGGAATGTTATCAGAGGATATTACTAATATATTCTCTTATCTTTATTCAGCCTTAGATTTGGCATCGACCAACCCTCCTACAACTCAAGAAATTCACCACGAGTGGGAGGCATTAATAACAGAGGCCACAACTGTGACGATTGCTACTTTGGCTGGGGAGATGCATGATAGCGAATGTATGTTTGACGACCAACTTATGGAAGCACTTCTCAGCCGCCAAAGCGATCCGAGCATTGAGATGCCCTTTAATGTGGATGAAGACGTTATTATTACGGGCTCCTCGGGTCCGACTGGCAGTGTCCCAATGAGCGAGCGCATGGACCGGGAAGAAAAAATAATGAAGGAAATTAAGGCTGAGATGGAGCAGGATCTTAGAGCCGGTGGAGATATGGAGGGTCCTGTTTCGACCCTCATTCTCATGATTTCTCCAAGTGGCACCGTGATTGAGATTAGCACGCCTTATTCTTCTAGTATCGAAAGTGCCACTATTCCACCGGCTTCACACTTAGGGGACGCTTCAATCCCCTTGGGCTCCCAAGAGGAGACTGCATCGATTCCCCCGGTTGGAGACAAGCCAACTGAAGCGAGTCGGGGAGGCAAGGGTTCCAAAAGAGGTCCGGATGGTAGCTCGAGCGAGTCTATGCCAAATAAAACTAAAAAGGATAGGAAACCGAAGGCGTAGATTTGCATTTGGACTTCCTCTTTTGTAGATAGTTAGAATAAGCTTCTTTTCTTTTTCTTTTTGTAGGCTATGTATAGATGCGGGCTTGGCCCCCTACTTATAGGAATTCTTTGGACAGATTTTGTACTTCTTTTCTGAAGAATAGTATGAATAAAATTCCTTTTTTGTTTTTGGCAAACTCTGCATTTATTTTTTTAAGCACTTAAGCATTCACATTTCCATTTAATGTACTCATGAAGCTTTAATCTCCGAGTCGAACTTGAGTTCGGTCTTTAAGTCTTAAGGTCATGGCCTCAGGTCATAATCAAACATTGAGTTGAGTCCCAACGTTACGTTGTCTCGGCCAGCGCTGGTACTTGAGTTATGCCCCCAATTCTGGGGATAGTTGAAGTATTTAGTTGGCAGTCATCCTCCACCTTCACTAACTTTGATTTAACTTAGTCGGAACCAAGTTAAAGTAACATGACTTTGAGCAGCCAGATCACACTCGCTCATTTTCTTGCATTTGCATCCACACTCTAGGGATTAAATTTGTATGCCAGCGGTCGACCACGCCTGGTTGTTGTTTAGAATTACGTCCACACTCTGGGGACATAAGTTATTTTGTGGGTGGTCGATCACACCCGTTTAAGGATTAAGATTATATTCACGCTCTGGGAATAAGGAGTTGGTTAAGGTCATGGATGGTCGAATCGCATCCTCCTTAATCCAGTAAGCGAAGTCGTAGATGGACGGATCCATCCTCTTTGAGCTTGGAAAGAAGTGAGGTCGTGGATGGACGGATCCATCCTCCTCGAGCTTGGAAAGAAGCGAGGTCGTGGATGGACGGATCCATCCTCCTCGAGCTTGACGGTCGATTCACGTCCTGATTTTAGAGTTTGCACTTCAGCTCGCACTTTGGGAGCTGAAGTTTGTTGGAGAATTGTCGTGTTTCAACTCTCTTTTAATTGATTGTTGTTTTCCCCCAAGCTCGGGGTTTCATTTAGCGAGTGACCAATCGGATCACGATCACTCTCTATTTGAATGAGTCCCACCGCAGGACGGAACTCAGTTCTTCATACATCATGGCAGTTGCATGATGCATTTAAGAATCACTAATCTGGCTTGATGAGTCTGCACTTTATTGTTAAAATAGGAAATCATGGCAAAGTCAGTTGCCTTATTACAAGTACAAATTCTCGAATTGCATAAACAAACTTCAAAAGGAAAGCAGACTAAATGAGTGAAAGCCAGTAATATGTAATAGCGATAGAGACTCTTGCTGTTCCATGCTCTCGGTAGAGTGAGACCATCAACGGTCGGTAGCTTGAATGTGCCATCTCCAAGCCTCCGTTCGATGACATACGGTCCTTCCCGTGTCGGTTTCATGTGCGAAGGGACATAATAGATTTTCTTAAGCACGAGATCGCCAATTTCAAAGGTTCTAGGTCGGACCTTAGCATTGTATAATCGGGCGACTCGGTTGCGATGTGTGGCTGCCCTCAAATCAGCCTCTTCATGCTTCTCATCCAATAAATCCAGAGATTCTGCAAGTAGGATGGCATTCATCCTTGGATCATAATAAGTCACACGGTAAGAAGGTACCTCTAGCTCAACTGGAATAACGGCTTCAGAGCCGTAAGAAAGTGCGAATGGAGTATGGCCATTCGCGGACTTGTGGGTAGTTCGATATGCCTATAAGGCCATAGGGAGCTCATCGACCCACTTACCTCCAGCCTTCTCCAATCGTTTCTTTAAAATATACTTGATGACTTTGTTGATAGCTTTGACTTGTCCATTCGATTGAGGGTGAGCTACTGCAGAGAACTTTTTCTCGATGCGATATCGTCGGCAGAAATTCTTAAACTCGGCACTATCGAATTGGGCCCCGTTGTCAGTTACAATCGCCTATGGGAGGCCAAAGCGACAGATGATGTTGTGCACAACAAAGTTGATTACTTTCTTCGTCGTGATAGTAGCAAAGGGCTCACCTTTCGCCCATTTGGTAAAGTAGTCAACTACAACGATGGCGTACTTCGCACCACCTTTAGCTAGAGGCAAGGACCCTTTTATATCAATACCCCATATGGAAAACGACCATGGACTGACCATTTGAGTAATCTCAATTGGCGGGGCTCTCGGAATTTTGGCATGTTTCTGGCACCTATCACATCTCTTAGCGTAATTCGATGCGTCTCGGTTTACGGTTGGCCAGTAATACCCATATCTGAGTATCTTCTTTGCAAGGGCTTGCCCCCTAGTGTGATCGTCGCATTCTCCTTCATCCACTTCATGCAACACTCACTTGATTTCATCATGGGCGATACACCAGAGTAAAGGAACAGAAAATCCTCTTCTGTACATAACTCCATCTTGGATGACAAACCGTGAAGCCTTTCGGAGAACCTGTCTTTTCTCACTCCTGCGCTCGGGTAATGTTCCGTGCTCAAGATAGTTCCTGATTGGAGTCATCCACAACTCCCTCTCGGGTGTTTCCTCATGAACCCAGTCTGTCTCCATCTGATCAATATTTGGAGCAGTTAGTGTCTCCACGGGGACGAGTCCCATCTCCTATGCTTCGCCAGTGCTGGCTAGTTTTGCTAAGGAATCGGCCTTCTGATTTTGCTCTCGAGGTATACAGTGGATGGCATAATAATCAAACTAATTTAACATTTCCTAGACCCGCATAAGATAGGAGGCTAATATTCCATCTCTGACTTGATACTCTCCTCGAACCTGGCACACCACCAATTGTGAATCACAGTAAATCTCCACAGCAATGACTCCTAAATCTTTGGCAAGCCTCAGTCCAGCAAGCAAGGCTTCATACTCAGCTTCGTTGTTAGTTGCACGGAAGTCAAACTTCAAAGCATAGCATACGGATCGCCTTTCTGGGGTTTCGAGCACCACTCCAGCGCCTGAGCACCGGTCGTTTGATGCGCCATCGGTGTATTGCTTCTATATATAGTTGGGAGATTCACCGGTTTCGGGCAAGTCCTACGGTATGGTGAATTCAACTATGAAGTCCGCCAGAACTTGTCCTTGAATAGCTTGTCTTGGGGTATAAGTGATATCAAACTGACTCAGCTCGATGTTCCACTTGAGCAACCTACTAGACGTTTCAGGTCGTGTCAGGATCTGTCGTAACAGCTAGTCGGTGTAAATAGTGATCGGGTGAGCCTGGAAATATGGGCGGAGCTTTCTTGAGGCTACAAGAAGACAATAAACTAGCTTCTCTACCTTTGGGTAGTTTCTTTCTACCCCTGTCAATATTTTGCTGATATAATAGACCGGTCGTTGGATCTGATCCTCTTCTCGAACTAACGCAGCACTGATTCCATTTGCTGAAACGGCCAGATAGACATACAACTTCTCATGATTGACCGGCTTTCACAAGATGGGAGGTGTTTCCAAATGTTGCACTAGTGCCTGGAATGCGCCCTCGCACTCCTCTGTCCACTCGAAATTCTGTTTCCCTTTTTTTGTCAGATCGAAGAAAGGAATGCACTTGTCCATGGCTCTAGAAATGAATCTGCTTAAGGCTGCCACCTTCCCATTAAGACTTTGTACATGCTTGATGGTTCTGGGAGTTTCGAGATTTCGAATCGCCCAGATTTTTTCGGAATTAGCTTCAATTCTTCTGGCGTTGACAATAACCCAAGGAACTTTCCAGATGCAACTCCGAAATGACACTTCAATGGATTGAGCTTCATTCTGTACTGTCGAAGTATGTTGAACATCGTCTCCAAATCACCGATGTGGTTGTTGGTTAGTCGCGACTTCATGAGCATATCATCCACATACACCTCCATAGTCTTCCCGATATGGTTTACAAACATTCGGTTCACGAGCCTCTGATATGTTGCTCCAGCGTTTTTGATCCCAAACGGCATCACCTTCTAGCAATAAAGTCCCAGATTGGTGATAAAGCTAGTATGCTCCTGGTTAGGAAGGTGCATCGGGATTTGATTGTAGCCGGAGTATGCGTCCATGAAAGATAAGAGCTCATGTCCGGTTGTTGAATCCACTAGTTGATCAATTCTAGGAAGCGGGAAACTATCTTCGGAGCAGGATTTGTTCAGATCTGAGTAGTCCACACATGTCCCCCATTTTCCATTTGATTTTCTGACAAGCACTGGATTCGATACCCATTCTGGATATAAAGCATCACGAACAAACCCATTAGCCTTGATTTTATCCACTTCTTCCTTCAGGGTGGCAGATCTCTCTGGATCCATACTACGCCTTTTCTGTTTCACCGGGATGTGCCGCGGGTCGATATTTAATATATGGATCGCGATGTTCGGTGAGATCCCACACATGTCTGAATGAGTCCAGGCAAATACATCAAGGTTTTCCCAGAGAAAATCAACCAGTTCCTATGTCATCTAGGGGCCGAGCTGAGATCCGACCTTTACCACTCTGGAATCATCATCATCGTTGATCGGAACATCAATCGTCAACTCCGTCGGAGAAGCCTGGTATTCTTTGACTTCCCCTTCATCATCGTTATCTCTAGGATCAAGATCCTTAGGAAACTGGTCATGGTGCCCGGGCCCAGGCCCAGGCGTTAACTATCAATCCTCCAAAAAACGGATGTAGAGAGACTCCTCCACGCCCTTACCTTTCACTTTTCGCTACGCATCCTGTAGCTCTGCAACATAACAGGCGTGTCTAACCACCTGATCGCCATGTATAATCCCAACCCCATTGTCAGTAGGGAACTTTAGGGTCAGACACCAGGAGGCAATAGCTGCCCTAAACTCTGCAAGGGTCGGTCAGCCCAAAAAAACATTATATGAGGAATGTATATCCAACACCACAAACTGTAACATTCGAACTCTTCTGCGATCACCAACGCCTAACTCAACAGGTAAATCCACTGTTTCAACTAGTATAGTTGCACTCCCATTGAAACCATGTATACATGACTGGCATGGTTTCAGATCTTTCGCTTCCATCAGCATTTGATCGTAATCATGCTTGAAAAGTATATTTATAGAACTTCCACTGTCAACCAAGATCCTCTTCATCCAAGCAGGACCTATCTGGGCAGAAATGACCAATGGATCAATCGTGGGGGCCTCGACTCTATCGGTATCACGGTTTCTGAAAACGATGTCGTTTGTCATCGTCCTCTGTTGTTTTGACGGGGCCCCTTCATCAGTACTACTACAACACTCGAAGTCTACATGCCTAATCGAACTAGCATATGACTCCATTTCCTTCCAACTCTGATCAGCTGGATGAGGACCACCACTCACAGTATTAATTACCAACCTCCCGCCAATACGCATGGGTTCCTCAGGCCTAGCCTGGCCTTGATTCCAATTAGAGTTAGATGAGCCTGCACCACCATCTTGTGGCGCCCAGACAAATTGCTCTAACTTTCTCTCTATAATCAACCTTTCAATAATATCTTGCAAAGGATGGCATTCATTAGTGTTATGGCCGTAACAGTCATGGAATCTACAAAACTTCCCGGTCTGACTCTGCTTCTCCGATGACGGTTTCGGAGCTGGCTTCTTATACTGCCCTGTATTACAGGTCTGAAGATAAACATTTTCTAGCGACGTGTTCAAGGGAGTATATCGATCAAACATGAGTGTCTCTTATTTCCTTGACCTCCATCACCCTTATGCTGACTTTGTTTATTCTGAATATTTAACTACACTTTACCGAAGCTCTCCTCGGTCTGCTTCACTGCAACATTACTCTGGATGCCTTCACCGTTGGGCCCCGCGACGTCCTACTTCCTAGGCCGTCTAGCATCTTCTCTCCTAAAAAATTTGCCTGCCTTTGCATAGAAGCAGTCCAACGAAGCGTGGGGTTTCCCAGCCAACCAATCACCAAACTCGGAATCGGGATCGATCCCTTTAGTCAATGCCATCAGAATAGAGTTGTCGTTGGGATTGCTGACTTTAATACAAGCAGCGTGGAACCTTTCCAGATAATGACTAAGAGTCTCTCTTGGAGCTTGAGTAATACTAGACAAGGTATTAACATCCTTTGGTCTTACAGCATGCATACGGAACTTCTCAACAAACTTAGCAGCTAACTGATCAAAACATGAAATAGATCTTGGTGGTAGACGGGCAAACCACATAGTCGCAATGCCCCCCAAGGAGATATGGAAGCTTCTAGACTTAACCGCATCGTCAGCTCAGCGGCATTCATAAGCCATTCATATTTCAGAATATTTTGGTTGGGATTCGAATTTCCTTCATACACTAGCAAGTTCGGCATCCTGAATCGACGGGGTGGCTTCGCATGTAAAATGTCATCAGTGAACGGGGTGTGACTTCTATAAATTCTCTAATCATCATTGGTGAGGCCTTGACTTTCCCTAATCATCTGGCATATTATAGTTGGAATATCAGGCATCTGGAGATTCGGGGCCAAGGCATAGTCAGGTTCCATGTCACGAGAATGGTCCGGTCATTGTCTACGGTCTGTTCCACACCTCCTTGGTTCCCGGGCTTCATGGAAGTGAGGATCTTGGGCATGAGTGCGGTGACGAGGGGCTGGATCTGGTTGGTTTTGGATCCCAGCACCCAAATCTATAGCAGCAGTTGCGTTGTCACAAGCGGTGTTTGTAAGGAAGCGTCCCCCCTTGGGAGGAGGGTGCAGCTTCATGCCCTATAGAAGGACCTATCCCGACCTGTCCAAGATTTGCAGCATTCGGGTGCCTAAAGGCTTCCGCCTAATTCTCATCTAATCGGCGGCGTGTAGATCTGTGATAGAAGTCAGATGACGCCGAGCTTTCATACAAGGAATAAGAGGTATGCTCCCTTCTAGTTTTCCCTCGCCTTTCTTCATTCGGCTGGTTCATAAGTTTCATGTTGGCATGGATATGTTGAGTGAGTTCTTGACGGCTTTGAGTGAGTTCATGCATGAGGGTCTGTTATTCCTCTCTAGTTACTGGACCAGATGGATCTAGAGCTCCAGCTGGTGCTTAGCCTATAGTAGTCAGCTGCGTGGGATTTTGCCTATCCCTTCCTTCTAGATCAGCGGCGTTGGAAGCAGTTCTGGTAGTATGCATCATGTTGAATGTAGTTCTTCTTAGATCTGGAACAATCTGAATAGAATAGAAGGAACCACTGGAAGATAGATCTGGATCTCCTCCTTAGACTTTAGCAATCCAATAGCAGGGGATCCACAGAATCAGAGAAAAAATAGAGTTTTCTCAGTGAAAGCACCAAAGTGTTTGTACCAAAAATGGACACAACACTCGTCGGATGTAATTGAAGAGAATAAAATGAAGAAGTAAAATGAAAAATAAGGCTAATCTAATAATCACACCAAGAAAATAAACAGTAACAGAAAGAAAACAAGAATTATGGTGGTTCGGCGTTATTTCCTATGTCCACTTTGAAGGTTTTGATGTTTATTGCTGATTAGAAACTGAGTTACAATAGTACAACAGCTAACACTTGAATTACAATGGAGTTCAACTCAAGCAGCAGCATAAAAGTCCCTCTTTAGTTGCAATGGAGGTGCTATTTATAGGTGTGGAGCTGGAAATATCTGCCTTAGATCTTGAAATACCCTTCCTCAGGCCGAGGTGGGCCCACACGATCGATCTGGAGTCATTTAGGATCGATCCTTGTTCGATCCATAGTGAGTTCGTATTGATCATAAACTGCTCCAATTGAGCTGCGATTGATCATGGATGTCCCCTATGTGTTGTGCGACTTGCTGTGAAAATCTCATTGCAGTTGGAGTTGTGGTTGTGGAGTTATTGATCGATCAAGGTTGCAAATATGGAGTGGCTGAATCCCTCGTATCGATCCTTTCGCATTGATGATGTGGCATGCGCGTTTTATGGAGATCCATGATTTGTGGATAGTGGTGAGACCGCTTCCTTTGGGTTAACTACTTCTTTCGGAGCTTCAGATATGCGGCTTGCTTCGTTCGTATCCATCCACCGCTTCCTTTCCATATCGATGCCCTACTTCCACCTTCGTATCAATCGTAGGATGTGCTCTTCGTATCGATCAAGTAGGTGATCGATACGAAAAGTGCAGTTGCTAGCTAAGTGAAGTGTGATCGATATGGGAAGTGCCATAGTCCATCGTTATGAGCTTGAACCATATGGATATGAATGATGGATGCCAAGTGCTTGAGTTACGCTCATTTCCTATTGATGCTGATTGATACGAGATGATGGATACAAATGATGGATACGAGATTGGCATGTTTCTCATGGATCTTGATCGTTCCATAGCTTGAGCATACGAACTCCGATCGACCTGAAATTTGGAATGTTGCTTTGCATAGCTCTGTTTGTCATGTCATGTTGATTGTGGCCCAATCCGGACTCGGACCAAGTTTGCCTATATCCATCGTGAACTTGCAGATAACTGATCTTCGGAGCAGATTGTCTTTAGTCTCTAGTCAAGTCCTTGGTATCACGGCCCTGCCAAAAGGCGGGATAACAAGTAGATCTTCTAATACTCTATTCACCCTTTCTATATGTCAATCCACCTGAGGGTGATATGTAGTACTTAGGTTTAGTTCCATTCCCAATGCATCCTATAAACTTCTCCAAAACTCACTTACGCAGAGTGGGTCCTGATCATATACTATACTAAACAGAACTCCATATAGCTGAACTATCTCCTTTATATATGATGTTGCCAATGTCACTGCAGTTCTTGTGCTCTTCATCAAAATGAAGTGTGCACTCTTTTTTTTTCGATCCACTACTACCCAAATGTTTTCATTACCTCTTCTTCTTCGAGGCAATCCATCGATAAAGTCCATGGATATATTCTCATATTTCCACTATGGAACCTCTAATGGGAGTAATAGTCCACTTGACTTTTTATATTCAACTCTTACTCCCTGGCATGTCAAACACTTTTGCCTATTCATTCCCGGCAAATAGAGTGTCCTCTTCATATCCCAATTCATTTTGTCTCCACTGTAATAAATGGTCATCCTAGAATGGTGATAATATCCCAAGGCCTCCTTTATCTACTCCTTGAGGTACACGCAGCATACCATTATGCCTCAGGTTTCTTTTTTGGTTTTTGGAGTAACCGTCCAAATGGATTGACCATTCACCTCATTCCAATTTATCCAAAATCCTAATGAACACTATATCTTGCCTCTGACTAAGTCCAATTCTATCCATCGATGTGTTCTAACCTTTCTTGCAGCTAATAAACCTGGTGTATATCTGGCAAGGGTTGAAAGTCAAAATTAGAGATAAATTCTAAACTCTTCCATTCCAACAACAAATAATTCATCGTGACATGTTTTCTACTTAATGCATCAACAATGTAGTTCCTTTTTCTTGGAGTATAAACAATCCCAAAATTATAAGACAAAAGAAAATTCATCCACCTTTGTTTCTTTAGATTCAAGCTGTTCTACAAAAATAGGTACTTGAGGGACTTGTAATCCATGAATAGCTCAAAATTTTCTCCCAATAAATAGTCTCTAGGATTTTAATGTAAATACGATGACAATTAAATTGAGGTCATGTGTTGGGTAATTCTTCTCATGTACCTTGAGCTGTCAGCTAGCATACACTACAACCTTCCCTTCTTGCATTAAGACAACACCAAGACTGATTCCAAAAGCATCAGTGTAGACGGTAAATGGCTTGGTACTATCAGGGAGGTTTAAGATAGGTGCGCACATTAATAACCCCTTCCACTTAACAAATTCTTTCCACAATATGGGTTACGAGAAAACACTAGATTCTTCTTAGTAAGTTTAGCTAGGGATGTAGAGATCTTTGCAAAATCCTTGATAAACTTCTAGAAGAAAATTGCCAAACCAAAGAAGCTATGAGCCTCTGAAGCATTCTTTCGTGTCTTCTATTCCTTTACCACTTCCACTTTGCCTGGTCTACTGATCCTTCTCCAGACATTATATACCCAAGGAATTTGACTTCCTTCTTTCAAAAATGGCATTTTGAGAACTTCGCTCTCATTTGGTTCCTTTTTAAATACTTCTATACCTCCTTTATATGACGTTTGTGCACTTCTTCACTTTTGGAGAATACTATAATATCATGCACAAACACCATAGCAAATTTATTCAGTTTCTTCTAGAAATATCTACTCATAAAATCCCCAAAATATGCAAAAGCATTAGCAAACCCAAATGGTACGACCATCGATTAAAACAGTCCATCAAGAGCTCTAAATGTAGTCTTTGATATACTATCCTCCGCTACTCTTAACATATGGAATTTAGTAGCCAAATAAGGCTAAGAGAAAACTTTTGCCCCGAATAACCGATCGAAGTGGTCGTTAATGCGAAGGATATAGGTTCTTTCTTTTATGTTTGTTCAACTCTCTATAATCGACTCACAGCCTAAGGGAACCGTCGGCTTTAGTAGCAAAGACAAAAGTTGCTCCCCACTTCAAAATATTTTTCTGTATAAAGCTTTTCTACAATAACTCTAAGACTTGCTTATCCAATTCCCTTCTTTCTTTCGAAGCCATATGCCTAAGTGCAATACTATGGGCCTTGCGTCTTTAACGAAATAGATTCAAAACACAATCTCTCTTCGGAGTTAAAAAACTTTAGTGAAGATATCTGTTCAATCTGGCACTATAGGGATCAAAGATAAATTATCCTTTAAGATACCGATTAATACAAATAATTGGCCATTGTGGAATCATCAGGCCTATAAAAAATAATAAGGTCCTTCCCTCCACCATTTC
Organism: Allium fistulosum; assembly: GCA_030737815.1. Lineage (NCBI taxonomy): Eukaryota > Viridiplantae > Streptophyta > Magnoliopsida > Asparagales > Amaryllidaceae > Allium > Allium fistulosum. The sequence continues at coordinate 487,804,872 of CM060901.1, forward strand.
TTAAGCCGTACTACTCTCCTATCATAATCCAAAACTACCCTGTAGCACATTATCTAGTCCATTCCTAAAGCCGTCCATACCCCGGAAAGCTAAATACATATGCATCACAAAGGAAACTACACCACATATGACCAACATTAGATTTTGACAAACCATAGATAGATGGGTCGATCCCCCGACATAATTCAACACCAATTTAGAATCAAAGATAATTTTGGGTCTAACGCTGCACTTATCTACTAATGCACGACTAATGAATGAATGTGATGCATCGGTGTCAAAAAGAGTGCTGATAGGAAATCCATATAAAGATAACACACCTTCCATAACAATTTGCTTCCCCTTCTCATCAGCAGATGGTATAGTACTAGTAGTTGGAATCGCCTCCAACACATTTGCCTTAACTACTTTCCCTTCCTTCTTCTATTGAGCTGGTTAGTTATACTTAAAGTGTCCAAACCGTTCGCATCAATAGCACTTGATCTTAGAAATGTCTATCTTACAATGCTTCATTATACGGCCTTTCCCATGACACCTCTTAAAGATAATGGCCTGCTTCTTTCCTTGTCCTCCTTAAGGTCTACCTTTTTGCTTATTTTGATTCTGATTCAACCCATCTTCGGTTTATCTTCCTTAGCTACAATAGGTAACTTCCTAACAATTGAATTCCACAATGCAACTTCAATCAATCCTTCAAATATTGCTCGAAAAGGTATCTGATTCAGTGCCAAGTCTTTTAGTGGAGAAATAAGAACTTTAAAAGATTTCAATGCCTTCTTTCTAAGGCTGTTGATCAAATCAAATCCCCCATAGCCAATTCATTAAACTGATTGATGTACTCACTCACAGTTGACACTCCTTTACTTCAAATGGATAGACTTTTCCAATAGCAACCTTTTTTTCGCTTAGGAGATGAACTTAACCTCAAACCTCCTTTTGAAGTCTTCCCACGTGATGGTGTTCTCATCCACTTCTTAAGTAATTACTTCCAACCAATTTGTTGCCCTCTCCATGAAGATGCCATGTGGCCAACTGCCCTCTAGAAATATCGCATAGACCCAGTAAGTTAAAGTTCTTCTCATGAGAATTCAACCATGCCTTGGTCACCGAATAGGGTTCGCTACCCACATAAGATTTTCCGGCCAAACTTGAGAAATCCCAATAAAGCTTTGGGAATTCCACTACCGGTGCTTATTAAATGGGGGTAACCTCTGTAGTGGTAGTATCATTAGGAATAAAAGGAGCCTTGGTAGGATTAGTGGCATTCACCTGACCAACCACTTGTATGTACCATCGAAACTATAAAGGAATGTTCAACCCATGGTATCCATGATATCAACCCTGTTGCTAGTACCAGCCTTGGTCACTACCCCACCGGTGTTGGTAATGTTGGTCTGCATTCCAGTTGAGTTACTCATTTTCAACTATCTAAATATAAAATGGGATTCATTAGTAACTACCTAATAGATAGTGAATAGAACCAGAATGGTAATTGGTGTGTAAATATGTACACAACTCACATATATATACACACGCGCGTGCATACATACATACATACATACATACATACATATATATATATATATAATAAAAGCTACAAATACGCTCTACCAATACGTTCCTAATACTTAATTTAGGGAAAATTTTGCTCAAATACTAAATGTAGCAATCCACATTTTCGACCTTCTGATTTAACATAACTCATGATGTGTAGACCTCGAAATTGAAAATGATGTGCCGTTGGTGATTGATAACAAGAGACAAACGAAAAGTATATTCTAATTATCTCCTTTTGAACTCAAAGTGGAAGGTAACACAACATATAATATAATCAAATATCATTATTTTTAAACTAATAGATCCTATCCAAACACATATACATACATATATCCTAATATCAATGTTAAATGATTATTTATACATGGGTTTATAAAGATAACTAACGCCTTTTGTCACCTACACAATCAAGAGTCACCTTATACCATACATCAATTCCCATCAACCTAGCGACAAAACAAAAAGGAAAAAGTATAGAGAGGGTTAGGCTGTAGTATAGTGAGTGATGTGCATCTACTTTATAACATACTTTAATCATTCCCAAATAATAGTAAGACAACTATGAAAAACATCATACTTTAGCCCTATTTTACCTACATCCAACAAGTCAGCTAAACAATGCAATAAACATGACTAACTTATGAAACAAGGTCTTAATCTAATATGATTATAATGTTTGTTGATATGCTCTAACTCGTATACAAAGCCAAGCCTACTCTATTGCATTTACACATGGCTGAATCACCAAATGGACATAGTCCATATATGGCTTACGGACCCATTTCCGTAGTACAACATGCACCACAGAAAATACTCAGATAACTGAGTGATTATGTTATCATGAAGACCAACAAAGGTGACAACCATCAATAGTCAAACAAATCATTATTAGAAATTGACTACCTATATGCATATATCCACAGATATCTACATATATTCATACATACGCACATCCCTATATATACATCCAAACATTCCATTCAACTAAACTGGGAGAATCACATCATAGTGTAGTTTAAACGTTACCCTAAAACCTTTGGAGAAAACCCCGAATTAATCGAGAAAACCTATACAAACCGATCCTATTAGGTCAATGCAAACATGACCCAATTGGCAGCCATAATTCAGTCAGTGAATCCACCACCGGTCGACTAGTGGTGGATGAATTGACAGGAACAGATGCTCCTATCAAATTTCCTGAAGCTATATTTTTATTTTTAGTTTTTAATTTTCTTCTTTCTTACTCATTTTACATTCAATTCTCGATCCATTTTCTTTTAGATTTTGGAACATTCCTTTACTATCTTTCTACTTCGATGCCATCAAAAGATTCGGGTCAAAATTGTTTTACAATTGCTTCAAAAGTTGGTACTTATGAAACTAGTTTCAGGAGTTTATAAATACACTTTTCAAACATAAATGCTTTAAAATTTACTTACAAATCACTATAAATTAGAAAAAAATTAATATAACCTAAAATATCATAAGGGGCATTTCAAATTTTTTTTATATAGTGTTATATACATTTATAATGTATACTTTCCATATAGTTCCTTTTTGTGCTTAAATATATTATATTCCAATATATTGTCAAATATCACATAATAAATCATTTAAATCTATATTATTTCACATATATTTTTTGAAATACCTGAACATACCATATTTTTCAAAAATCACACACATCTATATATATGTCTTTTATATCCATTTCTAATCATGGTTTTTTCCTGTTCATTACACATCTATATATATGTCTTATATATCCATTTTTAATCATTTCATTCATTTATAATATATATATATATATATACATGAATTACTTATATATTATATAAAATTCTAAATTTACCTTCTGTAAATAGTGAGTTGTAATCCCTCATTTCAGGTTTCATTTATTTATACATATTAATATGGATTCAAGCCTTATATTATCCATATTTCACTTTCAATTTCCCTTCTTTCAATCTCATAACAACCATGAGTCATTTTCCATAAACTCTAATATTTGAATTATTTTGCATTCTCATATTTTACAAATTTTATTTATTGTCTAATTCAATATTAATCACTAATGAACCTAAATCCATAATTATCTTAGAACTAAGAGAGATTAACTCGTTATATAGTAATCAGGGACAACCACTCGCATAAACTAAGATTCCTTTATTTGCTCGTTGTCCAGAATTGCCTCCTCTCCAAATCTAAGTATCCATGAATCTAATTAGATCATTTCCCTCGCCTTGCTCTTCGATTCGGCGGCTTATTTATCAAGCTTAATGAAAGATTGAGTGAGTAATTGATGTTGATTTGATTTAGGTTCTTTGGTTTCAGAGAGACAGAGCAAGAAGAAGAATACATATGTGAATAATGCCTTTTTTTCAAATGGAGGATACAACCTTGGTCTACTATTTATAAGAGAAACTAAGTGTCTGCTCCATTATGTTGAGCTTAGCCCAATTTGAAATTCAAATTTTTGATTTGCAAAAATGGCCATAACTTCATCTTCCGGTCTCCGATGTGGACAAACTATTATACATGTGCATCAAAAAACAAGGCAATCGCAATAGCGCTAGTTTCATTTCCAAATTCCAAAATTTTAAAAATGGTGATTTTGTCCTCAAAGCTAAAATTATTTTATTTTTAATTATTTGAAAATAAGGGTTACTACATTCTGCCTCGTATCAATTAAGCTCTTTTGTTTGGATTGAGCATCTTTCATCCTTTGCCGAATCAATTTGACTTTCTCTAAAGTTTCTCTTATAAGATATGTACCTAAGATGAGCTTGTCTCCCATCTTATACTAACTTACTAGTGACTAGTAACACCCCCTCTATACCTATACTATCCAAGAGTATTACCTAGTAATACTTTTAGATAATACGGAGACTGAGGCTATATAGGGTACATAAGTGAATATTCCCTTAGGCTAATGCTGGTACATATTTAAATACTGAATAAATAACTCACCCATACATACACAGTATAGGTATAAAGAAATAAACATGTATGCCTCTAGGATAGAACAATATATAATATAACATAGATAACAGATAACACATAGTCGGAATCGCAGTGATCAATATATAATAGAGTATGTATATAGGTTTGATATACATCACAATGTCATATATACAATGAGAATATATAAAATAAAATAATATACTAGACCACAAAATAACTACTCTCCACCATGCGCTGAAAATACAAGCTAGTCTCATTGTCTCTAAACATAAAATGTCTCGAACTGACCCGAGTATTATATAAATAACAAACGGGTTAGACTATATTTAAAAGGTAGATGATAAAATATCTCATAATTATATGTACGGTATAATAGCAATACCTTAAACAACATCAAAAATCTCAAGAATAGCATCAACCACAAACCATGCATAGGAAAATGTCATCACCTATATAAATCAAGTCAAACAATAAATTAGGGAAATAATATCAAATGGGTGAATCATCCGTACATAGAATCATCATCAATATAGAAAAAATAATCAAGTAAAATAGGGCAAACACAATAATACCCCAATACATATATAAATAGACATTCCAAGGTCGGTCAAACTGTAATACCCCACATTTAACAATTAATTTGCTAATTAAAGAATTAAGATGGGCTTGCAAATGATGTAAGAGGTAGATAAAACCATAGGTAATGAACTAATGAAAAAGAGTATGAAAGCTAAGGCCTAAATTATTATGGGACAATAAACATGACTCTTTTTCATTCCTTCATTCCATTCTAATAAAAATAAAAATAAACACTTTAGAGTACATTAATGATGGGAGCCTAAAGAGAGAAAATAAAGTGAAGGTAAGGAAACACAAGCTAAAGAGGGATTAAGAAGACTACAACAACAACAGCTAAGCCATTATTCCCAAACAAGTTGGGATCGGCTAGAGATTGGACCCAAAACTAAATTACAAAGTCAATTTAAAAGTAATAACAACAATAATAATAAAACAACAACAACAACTAAGCCATTATTCCCAAACAACTTGGGTTCGGCTAGAGATGGAACCCAAAACTAAATGATAAAGTCAATTTAAAAGTAATAACAACAACAACAATAATAGTAATAAACCATGATAATAATAATAAAATAAAGTAAAATAATAATAATAATAAGTAAAATAATAATAAAGATAAAAATAAACATAAAGATAAAAGTAAATATATAAAGAAATTAAAAAAAACCCTGACAATAATAATAATAATTATAATAATGGTAATAATGGTACTAATAGTAATAGGGACCGAAGAACAAACACTACGTCTTAGGCTCCTATTTACTAGTTCTATAATCTAAAACTTATAACACTACTCCTAAACCAACCCTAAGCAAAAAAAACTCCTAGCTCATGATTTTGGTACGTGGATTGCTAACTTCCACACGCTCCTATCCGACACCAGCTCTTCGGATATATTCCAATCCTTCAAGTCCCTTTTTACTACTTCCTCCCATGTCAACCTTGGTCGACCTCTACCTCTCTATGAGCATTCGATGCGACCTATAATTCCAATGCGCACAGGCGTCTCGGGAGGCCTCCGTTGGAGATGTCCAAACCATTTAAATGGTGTTGGACTAGCTTCTCTTCAATTGGTGCTACTCTAAGTTTTTCACGTATATCATCATTTCTATTTTAGTCTCGACTTGTATGACCATAGCTCCATCGCAGCATACGCATCTCTGCTACACTTATCTTCTGGACGTGTTGTCTTTTAGTAGGCCAACATTCTGCACCATACAACATCATAGGCCTGATTGCTGTTCTGTAGAACTTTCCTCTAAGGTTTTATGGAACTTTCTTGTCGTAGAGAATGCCTGACCCTAGTTGCTATTTCACACATCTTCATCAATCTCACCATCATACTACAACATTGATCCTAAATATGGAAAGGGTTTCTTCTTGGGCACTACTTGTTCGGCCAGAGTGACATCTCCATCCTCTTACCTGACACCGCTGAACTCGCACTTCATATACTCTATTTTAGTTCTGTTATGCATAAAACCCTTTGATTCTAAAGTTTGTCTCCACAGCTCCAGTTATCTATCAACCCCTATCCTACTTTCATCAATTAGCACAACATCATTAGCAAAGAGCATACACCAAGGAATCTCACCTTGTATACCATTCGTAACATCATCCATCACTAAGGCAAAAATGTAAGGGCTCAAAGCCGACTCTTGATGTAAACCTATGTTAATGGGAAAGTCACTGGTTTCACCATCGTTTGCTCTGACACTAGTCACAACATCGTCGTACATATCCTTGATAAGGGTAATGTACTTTGTTGGGACTCTGTTATTTTCCAGAGCCCACCACATAACCTTTCTTGGTAATTTGTCATAAGCATTCTCCAAATCGATAGATACCAAGTGTAGATCTTTCTTTTGCTCCCTAAATTTCTCCATAAGTTGTCTTATCAAGAAAACCACCTCTATGATCGACCTCCCAGGCATGAAATCAAATTGGTTTCTTGAAATGCTTGTCATCCTTCGTAATCGATGTTCAATGTGTAACAACCCATAAATTTTCGATAATTTAAACCATTAATTTAATTAAATTTTGTTATTTAATATTGGGAAAAAACAGAAATTTGTGATTTATTAAGGGAAATTAATAAACAGAATGAAATGGAATAAGGTTAATTTAAGAAAAGGATAACCTTTTAAGGGAAGTTCAATTAATTGAAATAATGTAAATGTTATACTTGGTTATAAGATTGAATATAAGAAACAGATGTAAATATTTAATTATTGTATGAAATAGATAGTTAATTATAATTGAATAAAATCGGTATATTATAAGTAGTTGTAACATTTGTTTGTGAATGATGAATTCATAAGTGTAATTAAAAGTTATGGTAACGATTGTTATAAGTTACCTGTTTATTTAGTCTAAAATTAAAATGGGAAATCAATTTGAATTAAATGAACTTTAATGTTACATTAATAAGATTAAGACAATAACCGAGACTGTGAATGTAACAAAATGAATAGAAATGCTAATTTTATTCATAAAGTAATAATTGATGTGATAAAAGAATAGAATCAAGATAAAATAATTAATTGGATTTAAAATCTTAATTAATGTGTGAAATTGACAAAATTTCAATATAATTGAATTATAGTAGTAAATATAAATAAAAGATGGAAATTGGAGTATATTAATGTAATGAAATGTAAAACAAATGTCAACTATGTTATTAGGTTTTAAATGGGTTGAATATATAAGTTGGAATCAAATTTAAAACAACTTATTTGAATTAAATTATAATTAATTGGATTAATTGCAGTTGGAACTGAACACTATATTTTGGAAATTAATTTACACTGAAATTTTATGAAGCTTGTTTTAAATTATTATAAATGTCTAAGTAATTGAAAATGATGAAATTGTTAATCAATAAATATTGAATTGAAAAAAAAGTGATTTAACTAATATAATATTAATTTATTTAATTAACTGAAATATAGTCATTTTGGCCACTAACTCGGATTTTGACGAAACCAGTTTTATCGGATCCGTAACGGTGAATTATTGTAGGATTTCAAGTTTCGTAGCGATCGGACTTGTTGTTTGATTGTAGGGCCTCGAAACGCCTAGAAATCAACTTAACCGAAATTAATTGAAATAAGCTGATTTTAACATAACTTATTCATACGATGGAATTAGGATTTGAAACCTGTTCTATTGAATTTAAAATTATCGAAAACATCTATTTTGATATATGGGACTTCCCATTTTCATTCTCGGAGACAGAACGGGCTTTTCGGGTCGTTTATCATTCAAACCCAAATCAAATCTTGTCCATTCACTCTATTTTCAGCTTTGCCTATAAATATCTCGTTATAAACCCTAGCACCCTTTTATTTTCTATTATTTGTACGTACATCTCTTTCTCATCTCCTCCTTCTCAATGACAGACAAACCAAACAAACTTCTCAATTCAATTTCAAAATCAAATTCAAATCAAAATTTCAAACTCCTCAAACAATAGCGAATTATATATTGATTTGAAGCTCTCGACGAGCGCATCTCAGATCTGCAGTTCGTTCTTCGTTTTGGTTCATCGTTTGTTCAGTAAACGTCGAACTATTCACGACCGTTCAATCAAGCGTTGATCATCTTCGTCTGATCGACAAATCGGAGGTACAACTTTGTAGAGAGGACCGAGGGGAGTGCGTCCATGCAAGTTAGAGGGTGATCGGACGGTTGGATTTGCGGCAAAAATTCGACCTAAGGCTTAGTTTAGTGGCGGCCGGTGGAGGAAACTGGTGACCGGACCTAGGTCATCGGGCACGGCTCGTCGAGGCAGGTGGGTGGAAGGGATGCGATGGTCTCGGGTGGTCGGTGGCGCGCTCAATGATCGGTCAACGGCGATAATTTTGGGTTCGATCGGGCTTTGTGAGGCGTACATGCCTGTAAGGGGAGGATGGGAGTGACGTGTTCTCTGAGGTGACGTACGTGTTATTTTAAATTTCTATTTGTTTTGTTTTATTTATATAAATTTTAATTTCGAACGTTCTAACTCGCATAATTTTCACATACGAGGTTCGATTCAAGCGCGGTTTGATCCGCTAGGATCGTATCGAAATTTCGGAAATTCTGACGTTGGTTTGGACGGATTCTGAGACTGTTTGAATTTTGGGTTTAAATTGGATTTAAATTCAATTTAAATTCAAAGGTGAGTGTTTTGACCCATTCACAACTTCTAAAATTTCTTATGTTTGTTAAATTAAATTTGTGATAGGATTAGAAATTTATTTATGGTTGTTTGGTAATTTAAATTTGCTATTCCTGTTAAGTTGTTATTTTGAATTAAACTATTATTTAATTTACTACTGAATTTAAATTACTATTAAATACCTGTTATTGAAATTAATTATTGCTGAAACTAATTTATTGAACTGTATGATGATTGTGATTGATGTTTGATGGTTGATATTGGATGATTGGATGATACGTTGATTTGTATATTGTTATAACTTCAAGTTCCCTATGGGTTGAAATGATACATACCCGGATCATCTATAGATTAGGAGAAATCGTTATGGGTTGAAATGATAGACTCTAGCGATTTTATGGACTTTATTTAAATTCGGGATTGCGGTTTGAAATGATATATAACGTAAAATTTTAAATTATGGATTGAAATGATAAATATCCATATCACTTGACCCTAGGGTAGAGAATTATATACGGACACCGGATTGGTTAAATTAAAAGATTTTAAATCCTTGATTTCGAGTCCAGTTAAATGATATGTTAAAATAAAAATTTGATTTATATAAATTGAATTATTATTGAAAAATCAAGTTTTATGTTGAAATGTGAATTGGTTTAAAGGACTGCTTTAAGAAATTAAATTGAAAGTTTAAAATATAATTTTTAAGTATAAATGAAATTTTATCGGAATCGAATTATTGAATTGATTTGAAATATAACTTTTAAATGTATTGAGATTGGAATAATTTAAATTGATATTTCAAACATGGATTGAAAAGAATTTGAATTGAAGTTTCAAAATTGGGTTTTGTTGATTTGGAATTGAAATGGTCCAGATATGTTGGAATAGAATAAATAGTTAAATTGATATTGATTTCAAACTCATATTTTATTATAAACTATTTTAAAAATATATTATTTTAAAGACTTTAATTCTTAAGATCTTTTTACTATTAAACTATTTTAACCTATATTAACTCTATAAAATCATTTTAACCTATTTTAAACCATTTAATTTATTTTAAACTAAATAACCATTTTAACTTATTTTAAATCTAATTAATCTATTTTAAAGCTATTTAATCTATTTTAATTATATTTAATCTATTTTAGAATTATTTAACTACCTTAATCAATTTAACAACATCTTTAATCTATAACTAAACTATTTAGAGTATTTTAACTATTTATAACTATTTTAACGACTTATAATTATATAAACTATTTTCTAAATTTTTAGACTAAGTAGAGGGAAGTGTTTATATTAAAATTCACTGGTTTAAAAGCAAATACGGTTAAATGACGTTATAACCTAAGTTGGGATTTAAATGTTATAATTAATTGAATATGATGATTTTGAAGTAAGGATTTAACCTATTTGGAAGTATGATTTTTGAAAGAAATTATTAATTTGGAAACGATATGATTTCAAAGTGAATATGATCTCGAAAGTATTATGGTTTGGGAATATGATATTTTGATATAAATTGTGAATTGACTTTTGAAATGTAAAAGAACCATCTGGTGTGTAATAAGCGATTGGTTGTTAAAGAGACCGGGATCGGATATTGACACTCTCTGCCAATACCTGTGCAGTTAAAGCGCTCGGCAGATTCAAAGCGGTGGAGGTGCAAAAAGTCATAGCGGGGATACAACGAGGATATAGCGGGATATAGCGGATGGCTTTAAAATAGCATATAAAACTCGTACTTAATGTTTTTACGAATATATAAATGGTAATTAAATGAAAATTTATCATTCAATTGAATTGTAACTGATACATAAATAATTTTTAAATAAAAACATGTGCGAATATACTTTAAATAAACGTAAAACTGTTATATAACATAATTGAATTTAGTAGAATATTAGAGTATTTTCATTTCTGAAAATATATTAAAAATTAAATCAAATAAATTAGTTTCATAATTTTTATAATGTATAAATTGAATTTTTCAATTCATTTTATTAAAGAAGATACAGCGGGAATAGCGGAATATAGCGGAAATAACGGGATATAGCGGAAATAGCGGGGATTAAAGCGGAAAGGCTATATTGTGGGGCTATATGGAAAAATCGTAGCGGCAGAAACCCGCTATGAGATATAGCGGGGTAATAGCGGGGCATTAACTGCACAGGCCAATACCGAAAACCACTTTAACAACTGTGTACGTGGTGGAGATTCCAGAAATGAAGTAGGATGGTTTGGCGACGATTCTATATGGTATGACGTGACCCTAACTCCCGTGAGTCAGCTTATATGTGACTAAAATCAGGAGCCACGCCGGGCCAAGTGAGGTCATTCCTCCTATCGGGCACATTCCTTCGATACTATATTTTGATTTTTGTGATTGTTTGGTAACCACCCCTCGATTTTTGATATGGGAGTGTGTCCGAGGTGGGCGGTAGTAGCTGCTATGCATTACCACCAGTCCGGATACGCAAATGGTATATCTACCCTGACATTTCCTCGTGTGCCATATTCACATGCCCTAGAGCGCCTTCTACGAGTTTGTTTGGTACCATTCCTATGGAGTGCTCTCTGATAGCCCTCCAGTTTATGGAGGAATTACGGTACTGTATAGACTATGAGAATATATAAAAATGTGTTAAGGGGGATATAGGTAATGCCTTAACGCTATTTTAATACTTTACTTTATTGTAGACACTATTATAATAGCGTATTGTACTACATAGTAGATAGTTTAACGGATCCTTAGGAGATGCAAATCCCGAACATCTCTTAAGTTAGTACACTCACGTTAGACACTAGATAGGAGATGTCAAATCCCGTAAACATCTCTGACGCCGTCCCACTCATAATATTTTCCATTGATTTAACTTACATAAGATCTTTTAGTTCTGACTCCAGTGTTTTGTCTTTTCAATTCGCTCGGGTTAGCCTGAGCATTTCAGGGTTGAAAGCTATATTTCTGGAGGTCGAAGATGAAGATTTATGCTACTATTAGTTACTATATTTATTCCACTGCATTCATACTGTTCCGCTGCATTATTTATTTATCTCTGATATTTATAACTCTGATTCTGTATTGTATAAATATAATCAAATGTTTTTGTAAACAGCTTTATGAACTGTTATTTGATTATTATTTTTTGTCATTCCGCTGCGAGATTCTGTTTTGTTTTTTTCTTTCTCCTTTCTTATTTACCCCAATAACAATCTTCCTCTTCGTATGTTCTAAGTTGGCATGTGTGTCTGCTTAAAACGTCCAAAAAGATAGGTCGTTACACAATGACTCTCTCCCAAAATTCTATTGTATGACTCATATGCTTAATTCCTCTATAGTTTGTGCAACTTTGAGTATCTCCTTTATCCTTGAAGATATGAACTAATATGCTTCTTTTCCACTCATATGGCATCTTTTTTGATTTGAAAATATTATTGAACAACTTAGTTAGCCAGACTAACCCTGCATCTCCAAGGCATCTCCACACCTCAATAGGGATGTCATCGGGCTCCAACGCCTTGCCTGCTTTCATCCATTTTAGCGCCTCCTTTACCTCGAACTCTTGAATTCTCCGAAAATGCCTACCGGTGTCATCAAAAGAGTCATCCGACTCAATCGTTGTGTTGTCACATTCTTCATTGAATAGCTTATCGAAGTATTCTCTCCATCTATTCTTTATCTCATCATCCTTCACCAAAAGTCTATTATTCTCATCCTTAATGCATTTAACTTGGTTGTAGTCTATCGTCTTCCTCTCGCGGAGCTTAACTATCCTATAGACGTTTTTTCACCCTCCTTCGTACTTAGCTTTTGATATAGATCTTCATACGCCCGACCCTTTGCTTCACTCATCGCTCTCTTTGCGTTCTTCTTTACCACTTTATACTTTTGTATGCTGTCCTCGCTCCTATGATGATACAAACATTTATAGCATTCTGTTTTCTCTTTAATAGCCTTTTGCACATCACTGTTCCACCACTATGAATCATTAGGTTTGCGTTTATTTCCTTTTATTATCCCAAAAACCTCAGTAGCCACTTTCCGAATGCACGTTGTCATCTCATCCCATATGTCATTTGCTTCACCTTCCATATTCCATGCCCCTTCTCCCATCACTCTATCCTTAAACACTTATGAGGCATCTCCTTTGATCTTCTACCATTTCGTCTGACTAATCTTGGCTCCTTTATCCTATCAAATACGTATTCGAAGACGAAACTCAGATACAAAAGCTAATGTTGTGAGATGACACATTCTCTAAGTATGACTTTGTAATTTACACAAGCTCGTTTGTCATCTCTTCTCGTAAAGAAAAAGTCAATTTGGCTAGAGTGTTGGCTACAACTGAAAGTAACTAAATGTGATTCTCTCTTTCTAAAGAAGGTATTAGCTATCATGAGGTCATAAGCAATAGAGAAATTCAATATTTCTTCTCCTTCTTGATTCCTATCGTCATATCCAAAATCACCATGCACTCTCTCAAACTCCTCACTAGTTGTACCAACATGGCTGTTGAAATCTTCTCCTATGAAAAGTTTTTCACTACTAGGCACATCTCTAACCATGACATCTACCACTTTCCAGAAATTCCTTTTGGCGGTTTCACTTAGGCCTAATTGTGGGGCATTGGCACTAATGACGTTCAATATCATATTACCAACTACCGGCTTGACTAGGATGATTCTATCCCCTTGTTTCCTAACGTTGACCACTCCGTCTTTAAGGTTCTTACCAATTAAGATGCCTACCCCATTCTTGTTATGTTCTTTTTCCATATACCATAACTTGAAGCCTGTGTTCTCTACCTTCTTCGCTTTCTGGTCTGTCCATTTGGTCTCTTGAATGCATAAGATATTTACACATCTCCCGGTCATAGTATCAACTATATCTCTTAACTTTCATGTTAAGGATCCTACATTCCAACTACCTAACCAAATCCTACTTTCATCGACTTGCTTCCTTGCTCCTCACACCCGTCAAGTAAAGTGCAGAGACCCTTACTCATTTATCACTACATCAGGGCGTCTATGTAATGTACCATTAAGGGAGTAACGACCCAGCCCTTGCATTTATCACCATACCCAAGCCTCGATATGACATGCCACTAAGAGTGCAGCGACCCAGCCCTTGCTTATTTATCACCATACTCGAGCCTCGATATGGCGTGTCACTAAGAGGGTTACGCCCAACGAAATATAGTAAGGTTCCATTTCCATAAGAGAGGCTATGGTTTTTATGTTGGCCCACCAAACCTAGCACAACCCTCCTCCTTTATCCTGGCTTGGGACAGGCTGCATAGAAAACTACACAAGCAGATTAAGAAGACTAAAGAAAGATATTTCAAAGATATAGATGGATAATACTAAACCTATTTTACTGTTCCCAATTATTTGGTTTTGGTATGATTTTATATACTTTTATATATGATGAAGTTTCATATGAATTTTCATTAATAAGTAAAATGTAAAATGTTTAATGGATGTTTTGGGGAACATGGGATGTTTAGATATATTTTCCTACTCTAAATATTTTGATATGCTATGGAAATTTAACATGATATTCTAAACATGATTTTAGAAATGGGTCTATAGTTCGAGAGGTTTCCAATGTTAAAATAATTTATTATGAGTTTTTTGAAGGAGAATACCTAGAAGATAAGTAAAGAAAATATCTGTAAAATCAAAATAAAGGATAAATATAATAGAATAGTTATCCATGAGCTTTCTAGAATTTAAAAAGGTTTTCTATGAAGAAAATAAGCTAATAGAAGATGGGATCTGGACTGGGGAAAAGGTTACTACGCGGTCGCTTGTAATTTATAATTATATGGTGTAGTGTTAGATAAAATTAGGGACCGATTCCATATAAAAGCTAAAAAGGAAAATAAAGGACACCATCAATAACACAAGGTGAAATCGGGACTTATCAGGTAGCGACATGTGTAAAGATGTTATCAGACTTTGTCTGATGTTAAGCTGGGCGGCAGCTTGACCTTTGATAGAACTGCGCTAGGGAGTCGGGGGTAGCAAATTACTAAGGGAATCCATGGACTTTCAACGGAAAGTAGATCTACGCCGCAATATGTAGAATATATATGTTGCGCCGCAAAATGTAAAGTTGTAAGTGACTAAACTGCACCGCCATATAAGTATGACATACTACACCGCAACGTGAAAGTGAACACCTAATAAGAAAGTGAACTGCGCACACAGGTTAGGATAGGGTGGTACTACACCAAGGCAAGGTATGAATGAAACTTAATAGAAGACAATTAGGTAGGACTCAGGGAAGCCTGGAGCTAGTAAGGGAAAGAACTCATGCGTTACATATGGGGTGGGAAGGGCTATTGACGTTGGATAGGGACGCTCACTCGAATGCACACCTAAAGAAGTTGAGGGGAGACATTCAACTTCCAAGAGACTATAGGAGGCTGATTCTATGTAGTTTTAAATTAAATAAATATTTAGGGACTACGGGTGGCTATTTCATAGTAGTCCAGAATTTAAGTAAATAAATACATAGGGACTGCATGTGGTTGTTTCTTTATGGTCTAAAGTTTAACAAATAAATAATTTAAAACTGCAGGTGGCTGGTTCATTACAGTCCAAAGTTTAACTAGGGAAATACTACAAGGGGCCGATTCCATGTAGTATCGAATTAAATAAATGAGTTAGAAGGATGTTGTAGGAGCGGGTTCCATGTAGCATCGTGTTTAAAGAGTAGTTTAAAACAAAACTATGGGGTAACTGTGTGCAAACGTAGAAGTAGAGGGGATTTGCGTAGAGGCACACCTCAGTAGGCACTAGGTACTAAGAAATTCCATAAAAGTAAACTATGACTATTTTTATTACGATATGCTGAATATTGAGGGGGAAACCCATTCTGCAATCTACGGCATGGTCTCACTATATATGGTATGTTATCAGGTAAGGTATTATTCACATCAGACTTTATGTTTGACCCGTGTTTTATTATTGTTTTCTCCATAAACTCATGGGTACTCAATTGTGTAGATTGAGTTTGTGGGCTCAGGTAGGTTTATTTTAGGCGCTATAGTACTCAGATTGAAGATGGATCAGTAGGCTTTATTATCTAACACATAATGTAATTTTCGTAGTTTTATGAGTTTAGACAAAGCAATTTTATGTAATTTTCTATTGTTATTTGACCCCTGCGAAGGCACGACTCTTGGGTTAATCTGGAAAACTATGTATAATAAAATTTTGAAACAAGCTATATGTAATAAAAATGTTTAGATGCTGGTTTACCTAAATTACTTATGAATATACACAACTCATTTATGTTGCTTGAAAATAATTCTGGTGATGATGCAGCATCATTGGCTTCTATGTTTGGGTTTCATGATGGGGGATGTTAAAAAAACTCATAGAAATGTAATAAGCAATCATCTGTGTATCCAATATATAAAAGGGCAACACATGCCGATAAATGATATAGTTGGCGACACATGCCTATGAAAATATAAGTAGAAACACATAATTATGAAAATATAAGTGGTGACACATGCTAAAAAAGGATACGAGGATTGATCATACACTGGATATATTCTCAGGTTTAATCATAGCTCACCATCTCAAGTTGGAATATAAATAGTAAATTTCTATCTACCGCACATATTAGAACGAGACGGGAGACTGACAGCACATCTTCTTGCTTCAAGAGCTACATGTGTGTCCATCTGACACAACTTCTGCAGTCATTAGTTACTTCCTCTTGGTATCATGATAAGATCCGCCTATGTGCTCATATACTCGAGGACTCGACTTGGTCACGACCTAACACATGCCTCTATAGGTAACTGACTATTGGCCTAGGTGACACAAGAGAAAATGCACACAATAGGACACATCAATATATATAAGGGTGGATGGATTCGGGACACGATCCCATAATAAAGCCACCAGGGTGGATACTATTCTAACCTGGTTCACTCTCGAATCATAAAGGAAGTTGGATAAAGATAGACATACGCATAGTATCCACATTCAATGGCTAACACATAGCTCTACATGTTTGCCGACACACAGCTCCATATATCGGTCGACA
The DNA here is from genome assembly GCA_030737815.1 of Allium fistulosum. NCBI lineage: Eukaryota > Viridiplantae > Streptophyta > Magnoliopsida > Asparagales > Amaryllidaceae > Allium > Allium fistulosum. Next base: position 487,822,211 of record CM060901.1, read on the forward strand.
CACACCTCCATATACTGGCCGACAATGGCTCCATACGATTGCCAACACAGGCTAAATATGCGACTCACCACAGCGAGCCCCATCATACATAACAAATCCCTATATAAGTGACATTTACAATGAATAACCAAACAAATATCACAACGGCATCCCATACCACCGCATGATACTCAAAAGTTTATTCACTACTCATAAACTACATCAATCTCCTCAATATTATATATAACGAGTCCAAAGAAAAATTAAAGAAATATTACCGAAAGTCTCATACCAAACGGTATTATAACTCTGTTCATTCAAATTCTCATTAAACAGAATGCAAAACAATCAAATATAAATTTAGAAAAGAGATCATATATGAAAATGTAATAAAAACCTCTTAAACCAGTTTCATATTCAAAAAATAAAAATAAAAATAAAAAAACTTTTAAAACACTTATATATATATATATTGAATATTATATTCAATTTGTTTATTTAATTGCAATATAAGATTTAAATACTATAATTAATTTGCCAATCCTTTTATACATATTTTAAAATTTTCCCAAAATCACTTTACTATTCAAAAATAATTATATAAGCTATTCCATAATTTTCTATGACTAAATACTACTTTAAAATAAATTCATGAACCTCCAAATAATTTCTTTTCATTTCAAACTGTAATTTATAATTCAAAACCTTCACTATATGCTGAAATCTCTAATAACTCATATTGAGAATCACCCAATATTGTTCATTTCATATCTTCTATAATAAAATACTATTTCAAAATAAATTTATAAATTGCAAAATAAATTATATTTATTTCAAACCATAGAATATAATTCAAAATCTTCACTTTATACTCTAACTAGTTAGAAATAAAACATTTTCCTTTAAATTATATCATATTTGAAATTCTCACTGTATAGGAAGAGATTTTTATTTCTTCAAAACATTTCCAAAATGTTATAATTATTTCACAAAAGAGTTCCATATTTTTCCAAGGTTTGAAACTCTTTCAAAAGTATCTAAATAACCTTTTTAATGAAAATCACTTAAAATAATATTATTACTTTAATAGTATATTTTATAAAATAGTGATATATTTTATTTATGACTTTAAACAATTCTAATTTATAATTTTATTATGATAGTGATTTAGAAAACTGCTTGTGGTATTGTAACAGTAACAAAATGGATACTATATTTATATACAGACTGAAAAATAAATCTTGTTGAAATGAGTTGTGAGTTAAGAACGCAACCTACTTGTGTTAATGTCCTATAGAAAACTGTCGCTCCCCTTTTAGTCAAATCTATTTCAAGCGTATTTTTTTACCCCTCTTTGGCTGATATGTTTTCTTGGTTCTTCTCCTGTCCCTAGTAGCAGGTGGTCATCTTTATTTAGTGTGATGCCAAGGAACGCGGGTGAATACGTTCCATGCTCTTTTGATATTGAGGAGGGGATGGTCCTATGATACCCCCATTGGTGGTTTTGGAAGCAGGGACTGCCTTTTGGTCGGAATATTTAATGGGGTTTTTTCTCGATTTTAAACCTCCTTATCAAGCATTTCGTGATCATTGCAGTCAGCATTGGAATATTCGGGGTCGATTGCAAGTGCACTTTGATAATAGTATGTTCTTTTTCAAGTTCTTTAGAAAGGAAGAAAGGCTCCTAGCGCTTGAAGCGAATCCCTCCATTATAGCCAATCAACAATTTATTATCACCTCATGATGTCTGACGGTGGACAAGGCTAAGGCAAAGATTCTTTCATTCCTGTATGGGCTCATTTTTCACATATTCCTTCTATGTTGCAACCCTTGATTGGGTTAAATTAGCCAGCGAGTGTTGTTGGTAAACTTAAATGTTTCGATGCTAATACTATTGCTCGGAATAAGCTTGTATATGCAATGGCGCTCATTGACCCGATAAGCCCATTCGCTCTAAGATATCTGTTCCTATTGCAGAGGGACATGTTTTAGTTTTCGATGTCCATTATAGTTGGAAATCGGAAATTTGTTTGTCTTGTCACTTTTTTGGCCACCTTGTTGAATCCTGTTCTCAGCACTTTGACGTCCTTCCTATTCCTCTTTCTCTTTCGATCCCACTTCCTCGTCCTATCATGAAGTGGGTTTTGAAAGTTTGCCCTACTACTGTGCTAACTCTATATGCGATCGTGACTCCTATCATTGATGTTTGCTCGATTGATGTTATTGATGACAGTTCGACAGTTATTTTGGATTCGATTCTTCCTTCCTCTAATGACTTCTTTTGGGCCTCATCAGAGAACGCTTGGATTCATGAGCCTTCGAAAATGAGATTGATCCTAAAAGAGGTTGGTTCTATAAGTTTGTTGGCAGAAATGGAGAAGTAAGGTGGCTATATTATCATGTTGAGGGTGAAGGCCTAGTGCTTTCGGTGCTGGGGCAGCTAGGTGATTTGAATCGTTATGTTCTATCGAATGCCTCTTGGGATAGGAAATATCTTTACAGCTATGATTCAGTGGTTTTTGTTCCTACGTTAGCTTCTCTTTTCTTAGGGTATTACCATGTTATTAGGCCTGAATCTTTAGATGAGGGTAGTGGTTCTTCCTCTTTGGAGGGAGATTAGTTTTGGTTTTTTTGTTTTTTAGTAGTTTGGCATTTTGCCCAACTCCTATGCTTTATTTTTCATATTGCTATTCTGGTGCATGTACTGAAAACCCATTTCTAATTCATTTATTCATGTGGATGGCCCACAATAAACGCCTTGAATAATTTTTTGAAGCTTTTCAAACATCTTTTAAAACAAGAAAATAAATCGACCGTCCAAAATATAAATCACAGAGAAAAATTCTCAAAAATCATCAATTACCAATATAAATTTATCGTGTGGCCCGAATCGAATTATATCAAATTCTGGCCATCTAAACAATGCACACACAACATATGAATAAACTATAGAAATCAAAATGCAATTAGATAGCATCTCCTTTGCACTTTAATGATCTAACTTACAAAAAATCTCACCATCTAATCCAAAATCATATCTTGTGTATCACAACAAACAATCCTATATCCAAAAAAAATACTTCAATCAAGTGATTCAATCAATAATAACAATCAATTCAACCAAGCTATGCTATCAAATATTAGGATATATATATATAACTTGCTAGGAAAATAAATATAATGTGAGTATAAAACTCACTGAATCGACGAATGCAAGAATTGAACTCTGCTCTAAACACTTTTGCAATGCCCAAGTCACCGTCGTCTTCCTATCCTCCACTATCGTCGCAACAACCATCCTTGGCCATCAACCTAGACCCAAAGTGCATGCATCATCCCCAGGTTGTGGCTCCAACTTTGCTGATCCCACATCCCAACTTCCTCCTTCAATTGCTCGATATCCACCTTCAGCCACTACATTGTGGCTCTTCCTATTGCAATGCACAGTCACTTAGGTCGCGACCTTCATCTCCCAATCATGAGCAACATTACGCTGCTGCCTGCACCATGAATGCACCTCCTCCCCTACTCACGTCGATCACCATCGCCTGGCCTACATCGCCCCGTGCGATTCTGTTTTGTTTTTCCTTTCCTATTCGTGATTCTTCCTTTTGAGAATAATCTGGGGTTGGGGCTTTATTTTGGACATGATGAGAACGAGTTTAGGTATGTAAGAATAGGGCTTGGGTTAGGGGACGGTGTAAAGAAAAAAGGAATAAACAATTTAAACGGGCTTGGGCTTTCATATTGGCTCTAATTTAAATTAACCAATTTTCTTTTCTTTTCTTTTAACCAATTCTTTTTATTTGTTTGTAAATTACTTCCAATCTAATTCAAATTAATTTACACTTCATTATACTGAATATATTATAATAATTGAACAATTTTATTCATTTCAATGCCCGCTTATTTATTTTCCACTATTTTAATCACATAAGAATTATTTATATTTTAAAAATATTTTATATTCAATTTAAACAATTTATTTAGTTTCAAAATATTATTCAAAAATAATTTATTAACTTAACTTAATTTACTTAAACTTAAATCTTTTATTAATAGCCTTCAATTAAATAAATATTTACTTTCAAAAATAAAACTTCCAAATATCGAATTCAAATATTTTATTTTTTTTAAATTTATTTATTTTACAGCGTATAAATCATGGTTGTTACAGACTTCCCCTTAGGAAAATTGCGTTCTTGCAATTTCTTATGGGGAAACGTCATACACAATTCATACCCTGATTTTCTTCATATTTTCCAATCTTTTAAAAGCTTACATAATCCTCTATATGGCTCTTTCACAGACGTCTCTTATTGTATGCCATAGATACATTCAACAACTTCCTATTTTTTACATAAGATAATTTATGAATTTTTTTCTAAGTGTAGGATTTTTCAAAAAAATTCGGCAGAAGCTTCCTTTATACATAGAGCATTCTAAAAAATTAAAACAGGTATATCATAATAAATACACATCCCAATCAATAAGGCATCCCAAAACTTGGGGAAACAACATAATATCACATCATATATCTATATAGCTTAAAAACATACCTTTTAATTAGCATTTAAGTGCACTATTTCTCTTTTATGAGAGCATAAGAGAGCCAACATCCCCAAATTATCCAAATAAGCTCCAAAAGTACCTATACTTAATTTAAACATTAGTTGCATATATAAAAGGTAAGATAAGAATGCATTCATCTACTATAATAGCAACATCACATTCGTAGTTAACACGCTTCCCATCAAATATTCAAAGGTTAAAAACATAAAATTAGGGATGAAAAGAAAAGTTGTTACCATTTCCAAAACAATTTTTGAATCACAAAAATGCCAGATACAACTCAAGTTTGACGGTTTTTCTAAAGAGTATGAAATTTGAAAACGCTACACATGTGGAGGTACACTTAACAAATCAGCATTTTTAGCTTAGAAAACTTCAAAATTTTGCAAAACGCTTGAAACAAAAGTTGTTTCTTATATTATTAGCTTTCCAGAATGGGAAAGAGCGTCGAAATCGGATAAACCGTTTGAAAGATATGATCAAAAAAAATCAGCTCTATTTCATGAAGTTTCAACTTTTGGACAGCAACGTACATCATTTTAAATTTACATTTTAACCAATGTTAAGCTCAAAAAATTTCATTGCATTGTAAATTTTTTTATCTCTAATAACATAGCTTTTCAATGAATTTAAAATCATCGAAAACGGATAAATGGTTTGAGATTTATGATCAAACCAAATTTCAAGTTTAAGTTTAAAAAACTTTAAGAGTAAAATTCCATTTAACATTACTTGCAATACATTTCTTACTAAAAAGTTGAAGCAACCCACTCGGTTTCTGATGGTTGACTTTCGCTTGTTGGCAATTCAAACATTCCTTAACCCATAAGCCTAAATCCCTCTTCGTACCTTCCTAGAAGAAACTTCTCTTCATGTCCTGATACATTTGAGTTCCTTAAATATGAATAGTAAACTTCGATCAATGACACTTCCTAAGAACTTCCCTCCTTAGGTCACAAATATGTGGAACACACAATTCTCCCTTCTTCCTTAACTTTCCATTCTGGTCAAGACTAAAACCTTTCGAATCATCAATATCAGTTCCTACTTCAAACCTTCTTATCCATTCAGCTAGTAATGCGTCATCTCTCTGCTTAGAAGAAATTCTTTCAATCATTACTGGCCGTACTTCAAAATATGACAACAACGCGGTATTTTGGCTAGAACTAGCCGTCGACCTTAACCACATACTGCATGTAGTTAGTGTCTCTAAGTGCTTCCATTCTGCCGACATAGCTAACACCACATTTTGATGTTTTCGACTAAGTGCATCTGCGACTTTGTTTCCTTTTCCTAGTGTATACTCAATATTAAAAATCATAAGCCACCATAAACTCCAGCCACCTTTGATTTATCATATTCAACTCCTTTTGTGATAATAAATATCTCAAAGACTTATGATCTGTAAACAACTCGAGTCTTTCTCCCAAGAGATAGTCTCCACACTTTCAAAGCAAAGATCATCGCTGCTAACTCTAAATCATGAGTAGGGTATCTAACTTCATGCGGTCTAAGCTTTCGTAAAGGGTAGGCAACCACTTTACCTCTTTGCATCAATTAAGCTCCTAACCATGTTCCACATGCATGAGTATACACCACTAAATCTTTATTTTCTTTTGGAACAACTAACACGGGCGCATTCGTCATTAAATGTTTCAACTTTAAGAATGCTTCTTCATATGTATCGGTCCACACAAAGTTTATATCCTTCCTTGTTAGTTTGGTTATAGGTGCCGCTATACAAGAAAAATCCGTGATGAATCCCTAACAATAGCCAGCTGGTCCAATAAAACTCCTTATCCTGGTCATAGTCTCGGGTCTCTTTTAATTATGAACAGCTTCAATCTTAACTGGATCCATGGATAACCCTTCTTCTAAAACTACATGACCAAGAAACTTCACTTCTCTCTTCCAAAAATGACATTTTGAAAATTTCGCTTTTAATTGATGCTGCCTCAATTCTCAAACACTATTCTAAGGTGAGTCTCATAATCTCCCTCATTCTTAGGATATAACAGAATGTCATCTATAAACACTAATATGAACCTATCCAAATGCTCAAGGAGAGCTTCGGCTCATCAAATCCACAAAGAAAGCACGCACATTAGTCAGTCCAAAGGGCATGACTAACCATTCATACGAACCATACCTCATTCAAAAGACTATCAAAGAAATACTGTCATCCACCACTCTCAATTGATGGAACCCTATCGCCATATCCAAATGGGAAAATACTTTGGCTCTACTCAACTAATCAAACAAATCATCTATCCTCGTCAAAGGATACTGATTCTTTATCGTTTTCTCATTCAACTTATGATAATCAATACACATCCTCAACAATCCATCTGCTTTCTTCACGAACACCGCGACCACTCCCCAAGGAAGACAACTTGGTCTAATAAAATTCTTCCCTTCTAAGTCCACTAGCTACACCTTTAAATCTTTCATATCAGTAGGTGTCATTCTACCAAGGAGTCTACTTACAGGTTCACCTCTCGGTACAAGATCTATTCGAAACTTAATAGATTATTTCAGCGGTAGTCCTGGCTTAAAGACATCTACATACTCTCTTACAACAAAAACCCAATTCACTTCATCCTCCACTTCCATTGCACCCAATAAAGCACATACATGGACACTTGAATTTTCTACTGAGTATATAATTCAATCATGGCTATTAGGGTGTCTTAATGATATCTTCCTATCCTGGCAGAATATCTTAACATTGAATCTACTTAACCAATCCATACCTAGAATAATCGCAAAACCCACAAAATCAGATACGTGTAGACTGCAAGTAAATGTATGACCTAACAACTCAATTTCTAAATGGTAACATCTCATCCCAAGGGTTGCATAACCTCCTATCGGATGTGCAACCCTTTAGGAAGAAACAAGGTATGATGGTTCTAGATTTAGCTTATCTACAAAACAATATGAGATAAAAGAATATGATGCGCCGGTATCTAATAATACTTTAATGGGTATGCCATGAATTAAAAGCGCACCTCCCATCACACACTTTCCTTTCTCTTCTACGGTCGGTCTAAAAGCTAATGGCTCCAGAGCAAAATCCTTCCCTTTATCAGCCTTGACTGCTTCTGGACATTTATTCTTGTAATGCCCCACCTGGTTGCAGATAAAACACTTCACGTTCTTCTTTTCCACAATCGTCTTTCCATCAACAAGTCAACACTCATTAGCAAAGGCCATTTCTTATCACACATACAGCAAACAATATCAGCTTTCCCTTTCTTCGTAGCTCCGCCCTTCTGAGCTCTCTTCTTTTTGAAGAACTTTCTATTCTTGCCCTGAGAACCTTGAGTCTCCAAGGCCTGTCCTTTCCCAATGTCGAAAACATTTCTTTGTTCTTTATCGCCATCTCTACAACTGCATCACATGGATCTCTGAAATGCGGCATTGTTGCTTTGGCTATTTCCTGCTTCAACCCCCTGCATGAACTTCTCATTCCTTTTGATTACACTGTCTATGGTAGCATGTCCATATCTGGCCAACTCATTAAATTTAGTTGCATACTCCAGTGCTAACATCTCTCCCTGCTCCAATTCCATAAAATTTTCGAACAAAGTTGACTTGGCTATCTCAAACAAAAACCTTTCCTTAAACCTCCTTCTAAACTCAACCCAAGTCAAATTCTCCTCCGGTATGCCTACCGTCGCACTGTTCCACTAATACAAAGCAGCTCATTGTAATTGTCTAGATGCCAACCTCCACTTCTGCTCATCATTCAAACATAAGTTAGCAAAGATCCTTTCATAGTGCAATAGCCAATTCTCAACTTTAATAACATTCTCTGTTCCTAGAAAAGGCTTTTCGTCCAAGACTGATATAATCTTGGCTCAACTTAGCATAATTGTTGCCACCCGGTACCTCGGGATTAGCTCTTCTCGCATTAGAAACATTTCCTCTAGCCAAACCAGTGGAAGCTCCAACTTGCATCATATTCACGAAGAACTAATACATAGTCCCCATATCTACTGGTAGGGATGCGACACTCACATTAGCATTTGCATTTGGATTACCATTTGCTTGTCGACCCGGATTCCTTCTAGTATTGGGCCGAACATTTCCATTAGTTGTGGTGCTTCCTCCATCTAGATTCACTCTTTCGTTTCTTGCTTCCATATCTTGTTTTCTCGTAATCTACATAAGGGCCTTAATAAGATACAGAAGAACTATCTAAGAGAGAGGGGAGAATAGAGATAGAGTACATACCTATATATAGCAAATACAGGTACGTTACTATAGCATTATCCCATACCCCAATCTTATTCTCTAATTCATTTGGATTATGTTTTAAAATCTTTTAAGCTTTAAAAGTTCTTTTAAGTTTTACATAACGTATGCTTTGATACAAAGTTGTAACATCTCCCATTTTGGGGCCCTAAATTAAGCGCTACGGATGCTGCAGTCATCCATAGTATTAATTTCTAGTAACAAAATGAAATCGGTTAATTGTACCTATAACATCAAGAGCATATGAATATGAAAAATTCCAAAACTCATTTCATTAATAACTTTCATATCATTACAACCTATTACATAATCCTATCGATTCCACGTTTAGAGAAAATATAATAATAATTACATTTATATTCCAAGAGTGACATATGAAGATACCCCCTTGGGTGATCAGAGTCTAACCACTTGACAGTTATAAATCTTGTCATTAGATCCATTTAACAAAGCAAAGACTTTAAACAACACAGTGGAAATAAATTACTAATATTAGTTAGCTTGCCTCCTGCACGTCTTCGAAAGCTTATTCGTCTAACCTGAAAATCCTACTCCCGACCTTCTAAATTAAGTACTCAAGAATTTAGGTGAAAAAACAAAAACTTCGAGTCAGACAAAAAGTCCGGTGTGAATAATAATATACCGTCTTAAACCACAATAGATATCTAGTAAGACCACGTCACTGAGCGGAATGGGTTTCCCCCTCACTAGTATCCTATCCAAATATGTCAATCATAAATCATGAACCTACAACCACAATGGTTAGGACAAACATAACATGATCATATGCAGGCATGCAATGTGGGTACATCTGACTAATCTGTCTTTATGGGGTTATGCACTCCCATAATCTACCCTATCTCATAAAATGGACCGTCTGTCTCAAATATATGTACTATCTGTCCAAATTAAATGGACTATATATCTCATATTAACTGGACTGTCTATCTCAACTCATATGGACCACCCGTCACACATATTATATGGACCATCTATCTCGGGTCATGTGGACTATCCATCACACATGTCATAGTTTTCCTAGGATTAGTATGAACCTATCAAGAATTATATGGATTGTCCGTCTCATATATCATGTTGTCTATCCATTGCACATATCAAAGTTTTCCTAGGATGATTATGAACCTGTTGATTTTCACAGGTTAACCAATAACCAATCTCCTCATACGGTTAGGAGTAAACAAGTTTTCTTTTAATCAGTTTGAGGCATCCTAACACAAATTTAATCTATCCAATCTTCTGGATGCAATTCTGCTCACTCAAGAGTTTAGTCTGACCATACTCACTACCGGGTCAACCTAATTGGTAAATTTGCCCCTAAATCCCAGGATGCAATGTTGGATCATAATGATGTGAGTATGACAATGATAAATGTGCAAATTCAATTAATCAAATAGATAATAAGAACATATAACATCATTCATCACAACATGTTCAATCAATAGTCATAAGCATCACAAAATTACTTGGAAAATTCATATAAAACTTGGGCAAAAATATCATTTTATTTCCTTGAAAACATTTATCTTTACAAGTGATTAATCCCTTAAATCATTCTTTATAACAAGGAAAACATAGCCCCTTTACTTGGCTAAAACCTTACGTCAAAATACAATCACCTTTAATTTGCTTCTTTTAATCATTTGGTATCAAAATGAGGTTGTCGATCTTCTAAAACACATGGCCTATCGAGCCACTAAATAAAACTATTCAATTTATAAATATATGACATCTATACTGCTAGAATAGGATACTGAGCCTCTATATTGAGTCTCTAAATCAAACATTTTGAATTGTAAAGCATATAGGAATAATGCCAAAATTATATGGTTATCGGCTTTCTAAATACATAGGCTATTGTGCCTTTAAAACATAGCTTTCGGGTTTGCATAACATAAGTTTTTCGACTCTATAAAACAAAGATACCAGGTATTTAAACCTATGACTATTATGCCGTATGCATAGGTATCAAAAATATAGGAGACAAGCAGTTCCAAGTAAAACAGTAAGGGTTATCGAACACTTAAAAACTTAGGGTATCGTGCCCCTAAAATAGGTTGGTGTCAAATCTTTAAAACTTGAGGGTGCTGAAACCATAAGCAAAAAGGTGCTGAACTTTTAAAAGAACGATATCAAGTTTTGAAACCATAGGTTGCTGAATCTTTGCAACATTGAGATACCAAACCCATATAATACTTAGTGCCAGACTTCTATACAAGCAGATACATCACATATTTACTAAGTAGATATCGCATGCATCAACCCATATAGGCACCGAACCTTTAAACGTGATACCTGATATAAATATAACATAGTTATTCTAGGTATCGTTTATTATAGATGCCGAACAATATGACATGGGTGCCGAATACCTACAATGGAATTTCAGTAAATAAATATAAAACTGTTTTGTTTTTTTAAAGACAAATCTTTTCACCAACTCTTGTCTCTTGTCAAAATATGATTAGTTTTCAAATTACTTTTCATATTCTTTTCAGAAATTTATTGGAAGATTATGCTTTACCTTCCTAAAATAATTAGCATACCTTTGTGATTAACATCATTAATTAATATTAATTAAAAGCTTTTCTAGCATAATAAATTCATGGAAAATCATAACCACTTGGGAAAATTTCAAAAAATATCACCAAAAATCAGAATTTCCTTCTTCTTTCACATATAAAAATTTCGGAGACAAAAAATTTATTTAATTATTTTTAATAATTAAAACCTGAAATAAACTCCTTTTCCATCTTAGAAATTTCATAAAACATTCACATAAACTTGGAAAATTATAAAATTAAAAAACCATCTCCAAAATAATATTTTATACATCTTATCAAAATTTCAAGTCAATTGGACATCAAAAATTAGGTTTTTACCTTTTAAAACCCATAGGAATAATTCCAATACATCAGCATTCAACCAAACAATGATGTAATCAACCATATCATGACATATTATCACAAAAAAATTCGAAAGTCATCCTAGATCCGAAATCAAATATAAATAAATGAGATGGATACTATTATTCACCTTAGATTAGATAAGAGAGATTGAGATTTGTTGTTGATTATTTTCCTTAAGCTCTTCCTTTGAATCCCTCAGAGTTTCCCTTCTTTTCTTCTAGTAATGGCCGGCCTTCCCTTATGTTTTTGTTTAATTGGAAACGAAAATGGAAAATGAATGAGAGAGCGATGGTTTAGGGAATGGAATAAGGAGTCATTCTCATTTTTCCCTTCTCATTTATTTCTTTCTATTTTATGTTCAAATCAATCTTATTAATTGGTTAATTAAGGCCTGACCCACTTAATTACTAAATCTCATTCTCTTTATTCTCAGACATCACATTATTCTTTTTAATCTATCTAATTAAATCTCCTATATAATGTCAAACAAAATTAAGGGTGTTACTTCATGCCTGCATTGCGCATCCCAATGGTATGTCTTGGTAATAGTAAATCTCAGCGTTGGCGATGAAAGAGGCGTGCACTTGATCGGGGCCATGCATCACGATCTGATTGTACTCAAAGTAGGAATCCATGAATGTGGGTAACTCATGTGTGCTGGTCATGCCTACGAGTTGGTCAATTAAGGGCATTGGGAAGCTATCTTCCAGGCAAGCCTGATTAAGATCTGAGAAGTCAATGCAATTCCGCCAGGCCTCACTTAGCTTTTGGACGAACACAGGGTTAGCTACCAAGATTGCCTATGTTGCTTCACAGATGAAACAATTTATGAGAAGCTTTTCTACTTCTTCTTTGAGCACCATCTACCACTTTTGATTGAGGGGTCGTCTCTTTTAGCTGTTCGAGTGGGCTAATGATCAATGTTGAGTACGTAACAGATAACTGAGGGATTTATGCTTGTAATGTCAGCATGACCAAAGGCAAACACATCTTTGATTTTCCTAAGAAAGCAAATTAGTTCATTCCTTACTTCCAGACTTAGTTTTGTGCCTACTTGGACGACCTTGCTAGGGTTGCTATTATCAATTGATATTACCTCAAGGGGAGTTGTCGGTGCATCATTGAGGTTTGAGTCTCCCATACGAGGATCAAGCAGGTCGTCATCATTATCCTCTATTCTCTCTTCCTAATCCCATTAGTCTAATGCGTATATCATATATTTAATATCATCCTTCCCTAGGACGGACATCCATGCATGAACTAGAGGGCCATAGCTACCCCCCAGCACTCATAGATGTGTCCGTCATCATTAAAAGGGAAAGATCAATGATGTCTTCTTTTCTTGCATACCAATGGGCAACCCTGGCATAAACAAGAGCATTGAATGGATCTCACATTCTATCGAGTGTGCTGTACCGAGTGTTGCTAACTCTTGTTGTAGCATGAGTACTCTCATTTTTGCTTGTTGTAGCGATATGATGTAGTAGTCTTTGGAAACTTGTTTGTTGCTGCGGACACACCCGTCCCTTCCATTGTTGGGAACTTCATTGCTAGTTGCTGATAGCCCATAATTACATCTAGGTCAGCCAATGCTGGTCTGCCTATTAAGATATTATATGCGGATGGGCAGTTTACTACAATAAAGTTCACCTGAATTTTGGCTGGAAGAGGTTCTTGGTTGAATGTAACAATGTGCAAGGTTGTCCTTAGGGGAACTATTCCAACACCCATAAACCCATAGATAGGAAATTCGCAAGGAGTAAGGATGGAGGTGCGAAGCTTTAGTTGTCAAAATATTCCTTGAACATCGGATTAACGGGGTGACCCCCATCAATGAAAAACCAATGAACCTTTGTGCTAGCGACGTTGACCGATATGACCATAGGGCGATGATAGAGGAAATCGACTCCTCTTTTGTTTTATGCGATGAAGGCGATGTCTGCTATCTCTTCTTCGACCCAAGGAGTCTTATTGGCCTGAAGATCGACTGAATACACTTGATTGCAAGAGGCAAGTTCCCTTTTATATCGAGATTGAGTCCCCTGATTGTTGTGACCATGTGCAGGTTGCCACAAATCGATAGTATCTCCCTGTTGATTATGGAATTTTATTTGAGATGATTTATATTTTTAAAATAAAATTTCATTTAATTAAATTATATTTAATAGAGGATTTTTTTTAATTAATGAAATTGAATTAATAAACTCTTTTTGAATAAATTATTGAAATCAAATAAGATGTTTTAGTCAATATAAATATTTTATAGTGTTGGAATAATTAAAAAAACAAATTTATTTTGTAATGGAACAATGAACGATTAAATAAATAATCGGGCAACAGATTGAAATAAGATTATGCCGTTATCATTATACTCTGGACAATGAAGCATAAATTAAATTAAAATTAGATTGAATCAAATTTGTAAATGAATTGAAAGAGTGAATAACTGGTAATGTAAATTAAATATAACCAGCCCATAATCAACAAAACCCAAACTTGTTCAAATTCAGACCCTTATCCTTTTCTCTCGAAGCCTCTCCTAATTTCTAATTTAAGCCCGACCCCCCGAATAACTTCAGCCCTAATTCACAAAACACGATTTTCATATTTTAAAAAAACAACACAAACGAAATCACGATCGACTTCGAGGCGCACAATGTTGGAGGCGGATTAGGCAATCGACGCCGACCAGGGGAAGGAGTAATGTGACATGGTGTCATGATGGTGTAGATGTGTGTTACGACCTGGTAAGGGGTGTTCGACGACGTCACTGAAATGATTTGCAATCGCGACTTGATGGTGTTGCGGCAACACCGACGATCAATGTTAAGGCAGGGAGGTATGATCGCGATGGAGTTTGGCATTGTAAGCATACGTTCGGACTTGGTGAGCCATGGAGATGTTGAAGTGATGTAAGGACTGGCGGGTGTTGATGGCGATTGGAGTCGGCAGAGATGGTGGCTGTGCTATTTGGTTTACTGTTTTTTCTGGGTTGCCTGCATTTTTTTGAGGGAGGCGAATAAAGGAAGCTTGGGTTATAGACTTGGCTATTGCGATGGAGGGTGCAGTGAGGTTTTGGGCTGAGCATCACTAAGGAGCTGCTGGTGGAATCGAAGGCATGCTGGTGGTAGCGACGTTGTTTTTTCACTGTTTGGAACTCGATCGTCGTTTCAGTGAGTAATCCCACTTACAACTATGTCTATTTCTTTTTTATTTGACGCGTAATCCCCCAAATAATTATTTGAATTTTATATTGGATGGATTGTTGATTATTTGATGGAATTGGATGTTTGTTAATGATTGATGTTGCTTGAATTGAACGGTAATGTGTTGTGAGTTACGATTTATTTGATGTTGTGATAAATGAAGGTAGATTATTGATCGTAATGATTATGTAGTAATATGATGGTTGCAAATAATTGGGTGGAATTTGAAATCGATTGGAAAAGAGATATATAAATTAAAAGATGTATATTTTAATAAATAAATTATTTAGAGAATATTCGTGAAATGATATTTGAAGTTATATTTTTAAAAGAGATGAATAATTTCAATTTAATATGGGAATTTTATAAAAATAACATTTTGAAGTGGCCACAAGTTGAATGTAGATAAGTTAATTTGAGAACAATTAGTTAGTTTTAGAATGATGTTTTATTTAATATTGAGAATTATTGGATAAATGGAAAATTTGAAAGATGAATGATTTTGGAAAAAATAATATTAATAAGTGAAATAATTTTTGAGGTTTGTAAATGGAAATTATTTTAGGAAATGATGAATTTTGGGGTTTTGATGAAATAAGGGAATTTTGAAGATTTATATTTCTATTTACCGATGATTATAAAATATTTAAAGGTCATTGATGAAATTAAGTTTGAAATTTATATTTTTAAAGTGAAGAATAATTTGAATTAAAAGAATGAAAGTTTATAAAAAGATGTTTTGAAGTAATTGCAAGATGATTGCAGCTTATTTTATTTAATTGAATGAAAATTTTCATTTATGGGGATTTAATAAAAAATGAATATTTGGAAGTAATAAATATTATTTTTGATTTATTAATAGCTTTAAAAGGATTTTTTGAAAATAAACGAGGATTTCAAATAATGATTTTGAAGTGGTATATTTGGGGTTTGCAAATACTTTGAATTTAGAATATTTGGGGATTTGATGTTTGAAGTTATTTCAAGAATATAAATTCCTTTGAATTTCTATATTAATAAAGTGGAAACTTGAAGTGAAAGTGTTTTTGAGGATTTAAAATTTATCAACAAGTTTGAATAATGGTTTCTTTGAAACCAAATAATTGTTTTAAAACTTGGACTTTAAAGTTAGATGTAAGAATTAATTATTTTATAAAAGAGAAGGATACAAATAAAAGTGATTTTTGTTGTTAAATTAATTGAAGTGTTTTCTAAAAGGAAGAGAATGAAGTGAAATATATTTGAACAAACCCTGCATCTCGTTAAATATTAATCGAGTAATAAATTTATGTGTGAATGGATGATTGTTGATTTGTGTGTTACGAACGAGATGAAGTAATACCATTATGTTCAATTATAATGTAAAAAACTGAAGAATGATGAGTAGAAAAGCGATTTAAGTGGGAGTGATTTAATAAATGAAGCAAAAAATTTGTTTAATTTTGATTAATTGAGACAGTTGTGTATATAATTATATTTCATCGGGCATTATGGGACGTTCGTGTGGGGTGTATTTATTTACTCAACAAAAATATTAATGTCGAGTGATTTATTGAGGATCGAGTATTTGATATCTGGATGTCGGTGGATTATTCTATATTATACACCTATATTGATCGGTATTACTTGGATTTCTAACTTGACATGTGAGGTAAATTATATTATTTCTTAATTTATTTTAAAGCGGGAATATGATTATCTTCGCTTTTGAGTGGAACGAGGAGTACGTAGTCCCTTACGAGGATGTGATAGCTAGAATTTTTCGCTAGCTCCATCCTAGCTTAATCAACCAAGGGGATGCTCCTCGATACGGTTGCGTCGACATAACCCTCGTCATATGGTCATAATCTACTGCACGGGCCAACGGGATGAATTCAGAATGATGTGAGGAGGTTGATGATGGGAGCGAGGAGCGAGGAAGCGAGGCAATGACATATTGTGCAGCTAAAAACTGATGTGGGCGCTCACAAAAACATTACGAGTAGGGTTTCCCTTTGCATCTAAGAATCCATAAGGCTCAGACGTAGACTCGTCTTTTGGTAATAGCAATAATAACAGCACATATAATAGCAGCAGTAGTAACGAAAATAAAAATGAAGAATAAATGAATAAATTTAATACTGCTAAATAAATATGAATGAATTGATGTTTGATGTATGCTGTGTGTTGTGTACAATGTGTGATGTGTAGATCTGTGCGATGTATGTGATGCGTGATGTATAAGATTGATGTGTGATGTGTATGATAATGTATTGATGTTTGATGGGTTACGGATGATGTTTGATGTTGTTGTCGTCTTCTCGCTGGGGTTGGGAATGTATATTTTGCTGGCATTTTACTATTTTACCCATTTCCTCACATACTGCACTAATATGCCTACAAGAATTAGCCCCTTTATTTCATCATTAAGGTTCCAGCACTCATTGGTGGAGTGGCCATTGAAATGGTGGAATTCACAATAGTTTTCATTGTCCCTGAGCTCTTCCCTTCATCCAGACTAGGAGGAAGCACATCATTGAAACAACATGTGGTCACACATGGCCAGATAGATTGTTTCCATATCACGGTTCAAAGTTGCATAATTCATGTACTTAGGCTGGTAGAGCGAACTATCTTCTGCACGTTTCTTGTTGTTTTCTTACCGACCTTTCTTTCAGCAATTTTCTTCCCTTAGGCTAGCTTTGTTTCTCTGGTTGCTTTCCTCATCACTATCAGAGATGTTTACCTCATCCACCCTCATAATGTGGTTTGGCCATTGGAGAAAATTAGTCAAGGACAAAGCAAGTTGCTTTTACAGTTCTTTCCACATCTGAGATCGGTACCTCACCCTTGAACACATCGGGCCCAAGTATGGGCACTACTAGCTTGTAAATGAAGGAACTAGCGGGAGGTTGGTCTGGTTAGGGTAGAGGGAAAAAGAATGAATTTTTCATGGATGAAGGGCTGGCCTATCTGGGTTATTAAGATAAAGGTAGTGATATGGTCAGACGGGTTAGTGCTCCGTTCAATTTGTCCACGGAAGGTAAAACATACCTTCAATGGATGTTGGTGCACAAGATTTATTTAGAGAAAGGGTCACCTTTCTCATCATCTGGTGACCCTCACCACATGTGTTCCCTGTTTGGATTTTATGCATTTGCTGGCATAGGGTAGCCATTTCTTCATGGAGACCAACCTCCGCATTCTCGGGTGGCATTGTCCCCTTGCTAGGGAGGGACTCCTCCGTTGCCTATCCAATTACGTAGGTCTATGGAAGCTTTATGGCAAGGGGGAACATTGATGACTAGTTAGTGTAGGAGATCTACTTCTAATTCCTGAGGGTGATCGAGGTGGATAGAGCCGCCTTTCATAAGGTCTAGATTTTGCATGGCGTTACTCGTGAAAGAGTTCGTAGAGAAGAAAAAGTGAAGAAAGACGAGAGCTTTTAAGGGAGGCCCTCTTTCTAGCGCTAAAATGTTAAATAAAAATTTAGCCAACCTCAAAGTAATGATTAATAGTTGATATTTAGCAAAGGATACTCGATAAAACCTTGATAAAATGGAAAATGAGGAGATAATATTTGCAAAATTAACAAAGAATATAATGTAAAGTGGTTTGATCGATATTGATCTATGTCCATTGTGAAGAATCACTTATTACTTTGCTTTTGTTACAATTGATGTGATTAGAAGAGATAATAATAAGAAATCACAATGCTTGAAAGCTTAGATTGTTCAACCTTTATGAAAATGAAGGTCGTGTTGTATTTGTAGCTATTGGATTAAATATTGGATGGCTAAGATTATGCAGTTTAGCCACTGAATTCATGTTGGACGTCCGATCTTATTGTTCAGCTGATGCCTGACTATTGGCATGCCGGTTGGTTTACTCAGTTAAGATTGTGCAAGCTAGCCGGTTATACTTTGGGCACGCTTTGTGCAAGGGTAGGTGACATAGGATCAGGTGGTGGTTGTGTTGTGGCACTTTGCCAAAGTGGCAGCAAAGGACATGGATTAATTGTTGTATAATGATGCTTTTGTCAGATGAATAATGCCGCTTATGTCGGTATTTTCAAAGAAATAGTTAAAGGAAGCTTTTTTGGGCAAGGGTGGTTAGGCGACTGTGGCCAAAGCTATTGATCCAATACAACAAGGCTTTAGAATATGTGGGTGGTCGATGAAGAAGGTGAGCGATGGATTTGCTGGGGTGTGGGTCACGAGTTGGGCTACTCAATTGCTGATGAAGATGCCTTAAGGATAAGCAAGTGTCTATCATTTTTGCCTATAAACATCTATGTGGCGGTGCTCGAATTAAGTATACGACCTTGTCACATGGACTATCTGTGAGGGAGATTAGCTATTTGATTCAATGTGGGTTAAGCGAAGAGGGTGAGCCATAATGTCGAGCTATAAATGCATAAGGATCATGTGACGGGCCAAGAGGCATGCCGCTGCAATCATACAAGCCGGTTGAACAATGCGGGCCAACCAATTCCATACTTACAAGAAATTTGAGCAACATATGGCATACAAAAAGAAGATTCATTTAAGTAGACAAACAAACCCGCTAGGACTTGATCCTTATAGTATTAGAGATAACTATATACAAACTTGTCTACTTACAAATAAAACAGAATTTTTTTATGAATAGTTACCGACATGATCTAAAGGTTTTTGCCACCTTTAACACTAATATTCTTTATTTTCATCTCTAGGATCAATGTATATAAGTCCCCTAGTTTTCTCAGCCTCTATTCCTAGCTTCTAAAGTAGTGTATCTAAAGTACACTTCTCCATTTTAGGTTAGGAATATATTTGCATCTAGTTGGAGTTGCTTTATCACTTTTAAGATCTTATTTAGAACTAACCTTGAGCCTCATGACAAGGGGTCTAATGTAAGGAGTAGTTAAAACATTCCCTATTTTAGGACAAAAAAATGGAACTAATGATGCTACAATAACCATTAGTACTGTATTCTAGCAACAAAATAAGATTATTTATTACGTCATTAACATCAAGAGCATAAAAATTAAAAAAAATTCATAAACAGTTTCATTTATTTATTTCTAGTTTCATTGCATAACCTTACATTTATAGCATTTGGAAAAGTTACAGTAATTACAAAATATATTACGAAGAGTGACATATGATGATTCCCCATTGAGTGATCATAGTCATAACTACAAATGATTATAAAACCCATCATTACATACATATACGCAGTTATGCTACATAACACAGTAAAATCTAAAGTCTATAACCATCTTGCTTCTTTCACGTCTGTAGAAACTTCTACTCACCATAACCTAAAATCCTTACTTTATGCCTACTAAAATGAGTATCCGAGAGTTTAGTGGGAAGAAATTCCAGTATGAATAATATTAGCCATCCCAAATCAAAATAGATGCATAGTTATACCTCACAACAAAATGTAATGGTTTCCCTTCATTGATATCTTAAAAATCAATATGTAGAACATAAAATTCATAGGATAGGACATGACAAGACTAATGCATTGTTCTTTCCTCATCCACTTGCAACCACAAGGTTGGAAATAACATAAACATCATACAAAATTGGTTAAACTTAACTAGGTTAATATTCAAAAGGGTTCGAGGATCACACATTCTCTATGTTAGCCATCTCCTTTGGTATTAACACATCGATATAGTTTTCATAAGGTCACTACAAACCTATTAGTTTTCATAGTCCAACAAAAAGTCTATCAGGTTGACTCAAACCAAAACTAGGTGAAACCATGGCTTCCATTCCCATAAAGGTACCAAGATATCCTGATGAAAAAATAAAAATAACAGAGAGCGTCCCCACTTCATTCTAGGATTCATACACATAAAATTTAGTCTTGATGTTGGAAAAGCACTATGCATTAGAATCGTTGACCTTGATAACTGAGGAGCTTAATCAGTAACAATGCGGGGTGCTACCCCGACACTAGTCTCACAAACTTAACTTGGTTTTCTAGACTTCAAACAGGTCATTTTCCCATGATTGGTTTTAGACATTCTAACACATTTAGATCCTCCAGATCTCCTAGATGAAATTTTACTAACATAGGAGTTTAGCTTGATCGTACCCATAATTAAAAACTCAATATGGTCATCAATTCTCGATCCTTAATGCGTATTAGATGATTTTATATAGGCAAGCACATAGAAATATAAGCAATAATAACTGATCAAAATGTATGACAAGCACATAAGGTTACTAAATTAACTTTAATAATGGAAGTATGTACTCACCATAGCCATTTGCACATGTATCAAATATGAACAAATATGCAATTAATTATTTATAAACTCAAAAGGTTTTAGCAAAGTTTCTCAAGCCACTTTGAAACTAAACAATTACACTTCAAATTTCCATCCCTTTTAAAATTTCTTATACAATTTTTCAAAGTTATCAAATTCAACTTTAGTATTTGGAAAAGCATGGCCCATTAATTAATGATATACTTTGTATGCTATCGACTATATAAGCTATTAAGCTTAGAACTGTCATCTCCATGGTTTTCAAGAAAATCGACTATCGACTTTATAAAATTACTCGAGTTTATAACTATTGCATAAACAAAATGCTATGGACTATGTAGCTATCACATGTATAAAATGCTATTTTGGTTATAGCTATCACATATATGAAATGTTAGTATGTCTATTGATATTCCACGTATAAATTGCTATCGGGTTTATAGCTGTGGCATATACAAAATGCTATCATAACTGTAGTTATTGCATATATAAAGTTGTTGTCAGGTTTATAGCTATTACATATACAAAATGCTAATATGTTTTTAGCTATTACATGTATAAAATGCTATCAGGTTTACAGCTATCGCATACACAAAATGCTATCATATTTGTAGATTACTGTATTATCGAAAGCTGCAGCTTACCATGATATCGTATGTATATGATAACATGCTATCGAAGCTTTAGCTTAGCTTGTTATCGTATTTATGCAATAAAGAGCTATCAGAGTTATAGCTCAAATTACCGTCATATATATGCTATAGCTTTCGTAGGTGTATAATTCATATGTTATCAAAGCTATAATGGTAGCATAATGACCCATATTTTATGTATTGGAGGGTCACAATATTATTTTAGATTCATATTGAATCATATGACACTATAACTTTGGAGAATGTTGAGTAGTGACATTTTTGACCCTAAAAACATTATCGGACGATTTTACCGCTAAAAACTTATAACGACTATAACTTTTAATAGAAGTCGAAATAAGACTCGATACCACTTCAATTGGAAAGATATAATGATTTTGCTTTTCGTAGGGTGGTTATAATAGTGATTTGGACTTTTTGACTAGGAGATATAGCTATTTGAAGTTGATTTTCTGGCTAGGAGATATAGCTATTTGAAGTTTGCCTATTTTTTGAGTGGCTTAATGGATAATTAGAGATATTAGGGGACCACTAACCCATTTTGGGTTTTAAGCTATTATAGGTTAAAATGACATTCCTCATTCTTCATATCTCCAAAATAGAACTAAGCCTCCATTAATCCTTTCTTCACCAAAACCTTTGCTTTTCTCCTCTAAATCAAGTCTAAATCATAGATCTATGGTAGACTAACAAGAAGATTAACTAGAGACTTTCAAATCTACATTTTTGGAGAGTAAAATTTAGGGCTTTGCTGTTCATTTTGGATTTACCTCAATTTGCGTACAAAACTTGGATTTTTGTTGTTTGGTGAGTGGTTTATCATCTCACACATTACTATATATGTATATATTGGTTCTAACATGTTTTAGATCCATTTTTAATGTCAAAACCATGTTTTATTGTAACACATAACAAAAAAAGAAAAGAAAATGATTTTGGTGTTTTAATCATGTTATTTGGATGTGTGATTGCCTCTATAGATTTTTGGCTATGTTATAGATACATGATATGATGGTTACTATGATTTGTTGTATGTTTTGCATGATTGGATGTTGATTGGTTCATGTGTGTTATTTTTGTATATGCTTGAATAGTTGAAAACGCTCATCGGAGTGAATTAGAGGTAGGGAACTATTGAACCGAGCTACGGTAGATGGGCTCTACAGAATCAGGAGTCATATCGATGCATAGGGAATGCATACAGGTCGAAATATTGAGCATAGTGATGGAATCAACATGAAATTTAAATTTGGAGATGCTACAACATTTTGGTCTGATGGTGTTGTGGTTAGATGCTATAGAAGATTGAATAGCAAATGCTTTCCAGCAGCGCTACTGTTCAAGGGCCAGGAAAGAGATAGGGTTCGACGATGGTTTGGTTCAGATTATAGAGGGAATCCAGTTATTACTTTACTCGAACAAGAAATGGAGAAGTGGGATTGTGAAGTGTCTTTGGGTTAGCTAAAGGGGACTTCGGGTACGCTTCGGGTATGCTTTGGTTCTTTCCTAGGACCACTTCGGGCTTACTCTTGAGGCAAGGGTGTATGACTCTAGGATGATGCAAGGTTATTTTAAAGTTTGTGTACCGACTAGTGAAGTGAGGGCATGACGCTTCGACATTATGACTTCCAAACTTTAGTACGATGACTCTACAACTTACGATGGATGTCTAAAGTGTTCCAAGGATGACGACGTAATTTTGGGAGTCGTAATGGTGATCCATAAGGACAAGTTCAACGATGGGGACTTTTGAGTAAAATTTGCAACTCTGTTCTACTGTGGTGATATCCGTGAAGGAATAACGATTTGGTTCAACTATGGGGATGTGTGCAAAGGGATCATTGATAGCTCGGAGGTTTCTAGTGTTCTCGTACAGAAGGGGTATGTGGCGACGCCCACCTGGATTACGACTGTGTTCAAATCTTACGATTATGGATTACCCTTGACTTTTGTGATTGTGAGTCAGGTTCCTAGCCTTATGAAGTGGCATTGATTCGAGCATCAAGAAGCCAGGATTTGATTGAGTCTCTGGTTTGCGATTGTACCATACGATTTATCATATATCCAATACACACGATTGATGGTGATGATTGTTTAATGGATGTTATGTTTGTCATGGTTGTTTATCACTCTAAGGTGTCACATGATGTAGATATTTTCAACTGCATACCTAGACACTAGATATTGTACTTCAACTGTAGTACACCCATATGATAATGTTAGTAGATTAGCAAATATTGATTGTCATGGCTAACTCTTTGTGTAGGGATAGGTCATGTATGATCCTATATACCTCATATCTTATATTATTTTAAGATATTGTATCACTCACACCAGACTATTGTCTGACCCAAGGTCATTTTTCTTTGCTTTTTATTATCTCGAGTACTCTTAAATGAGCAGGTTAAGAATAATAGGTATGGATAGTGCATGGAGCGATACAGAGTACGAGCAAGAGGCTACACTTACATATATCTATACTTTGGAGCTTACTATCGCTTATATTCTGCCATGTAGTACTATGGAGCTATATCAGTACTTGTATTTTTGAGAGACGGTTTAGAGTTTATTTTGAAGTATTGGGATGTATAAACTCTTTTATTTCAGTTTTACATAATCTATGAACCTGTTGCACTTTGATGTTTTTATTTATAGTTCATTTGATTATATTACTATCTTGCCTGTTTTGCATCTATTTGATTATTATATTTTGTCCATGCACAATGAGTTGTTCTTTAGGTTTTGTGTTTAGATTTTATGTTACTTTGCACCCTTGATTATCATCCTACATCCATTGGGTACCTAAACAACGCACTCTATAAGTATATTGGGTGCCAGAGTTGTAGGGCAGTGATCACATTTGGTATTAGAGCTTGGGTTGTGTAGACGACCAAGTTGATACCTTGATCCATTAGAGATAAGTTAAGAGCTATTACCTTAGAATGGATCAAGGATATATGAGAGTGCATATTTATTATATTTTAGATTTCAAAACCATATAGTAGTATATATATAGTATATAAGTCACATTGCATTCATGACACCATTTGATTCCTTTTTGAGTGACGTATTGTTATTATTATAGCTTATAAGAATGGGCTGACAAACAAGGAAAGTTGCTAGGACTTCTACTTCTAGCATAAAGCAGGGAGCGGGCGACGAGGCAGCTATGAACCTCAATATGCAAGCTATTTTCAATAACATGCTGCAATATGCCCAAGGAGTTTCTCCTACTATGGCTATTGGTGGTCGTGCTCCGGTGCAAGTGCCAAGGCCTGACTTTGCCATACCAAACAAAGATTATTCTACCTTGAGTGGTTAAACATTACTTGAAACAGAATTAGCTATTGAATTGCAACATTGGTTGGATATCCATGAACACATCTTTGAGGGCATAGAGTAGGATGATGTGATGAATAGGAAGCAGCCTCTAGGCATGCGATAACCCGTAACACTTTAAATGTGAACAATATGAGGCAATAATGTCGGTTGGAATTTCTCATGACATATGACCTTGATATTATATATACGCTGGGAAAAGCCAATGTTGGTTGATGCTCTGAGTCGGAATGCATTTTTGGCTCAATTGGAAGTTACTCCAACTCTCCTTAGGCAAGCAAAGAGAAGATAGTCATTTAATGGAGATCATCAAGGCTATAGATGAGGGACATTACTCGAGCTTTGAAATCGATCATCATGGTATATTGCAGATGAATGGAAGGATAATCATTGCGAATGTCGATGGACTTTGGCAAGAGGTATTAATAGAATGCCATCAATCCAAGCTAAGTATCCATCCTGGTGTTTTGAAGATGAATTGGGATATGAAGCGAGTATTTTGGTAGAAGGCAATAAAGAGGGATATTTCTATTCATGTTAACAGATGTGCAAATTGCCAGCAAACCAAAGGTGATCATCAAAGGACTGCTGGGCTACCACAACCACTTGAGATTCCGAGTAGGAAATGGGAGCAAGTATCGATGAACTTTATAGATGGGTTGCCTTGATCAAGAAAGGGCAATGAAGGCGTTTGGGGTATTGTCGACCGACTAACCAATAATGCACATTTTACTCCAGTGATGCCGAATAAGACTGCGATAATTTTGGCAGAAATTTTCATGAAAGAAATTATCCAATTACACGGAGTTCCAAGTAGCATTGTAAGTGATCATAACCAATTTTCACTAGTCAATTTTGGAAAGCATTGTAAGAAGCTTTGGAAATGAAGCCGAGTTTGAGCATCGCATATCATCCTCAAACTAATATTCAGACAGAGAAGGTGAATGGGTTTTGGAAGATCTTTTGAGAGATTGTATCTTGGATTTTGGAGGATTATGGGAGGGTCATCATCATTTAGTTGAGTTCTCTTATAATAACAGTTACCAGGAAAATATTTGCATTGCAGCTTATGAAGCTCTTTATGGACGGCCCTATAAATCACCTTCATGTTGGATGGAAACCAGAGATCAATTAGTGCTGGGTCCCGATACGATTCTTGAAGCCACAAAGAAGGTTGCTATGATTAAAAGAAAGATGACAGAAGCTCAGGATAGACAAAAAATCTATACCAATCGAAGGCGTATGGATTTGGAATTCTTAGTCGAGGACTTCGTTTTTATGAAGGGATCTTCGATGAGAGGAGTGCTGAGGTTTGGGAGAGCTGGAAAGTTAGAATCTTGTTTTGTTGGACCTTTTCAGATTCTTGAGAAAATTGGGCCACTTGCCTATCGAGTTGAGTTACCTGAGAGATTGTCACGTGTATACATTGGTTTCCATGTATCACATTTAAGAAAATATGTGCATGATCTGACACTGATTATTAAGCCAGCTGTTCAGGAAGATTTAAAAGTGGAACCGAACTTGACCGTAATAAGGCATCCAGTTAGCATTGTTGATAGAGATGTAAAACAATTGCGTAATAAAGTCACAACGTTGGTTAAAGTTTAATGGAGTGAAGATCCTAGAGACTGCAATTGGGAAAGTGGGGATAACATGAGAGAGGCTTATCCTGAGTTGATGATAAATTAGTAGTATTTTTAAAGTATGGATAGTGTACTCACCACTTGTGGTATAGTCGCTTAGTATTTATCTCTTTTGTATGTGTTTCATTATTTTTGATATATGTCCTTTTTCAGTTATCCTTTTTATGTGTTAATTTTGGGATGAAGTTCTTTTAAGGGGGACAGAATGTAACGACCCATAATTTAATCACTTTAAATGTGAATTAAATCTCGGTGTAGATATAAAACTACCATGGATTTCGTGTGTCGTGGATGTTTTAAATGTGATATATGATATATGGTAGGTAATGATCGGCACACGAATACCATGGATGTTTTAAAAGGATTTTCCAAACTCGATTCTTGTTTTCAAAACTCTTTACAAAGAGGTTAGGAATTGGTTTGGAACTTACTAAAAATGTGTTTACATTTATAAAGGAAAATTCTATCTTTTTAAAAGTCAAACTTTAGTTTTAAACAAAAGATTTTTGAAAAAGGTTTAACTTACTAGTTTAAAACCAAAAATCTAGAATTAAATTTCAAAGATAAATTTTCAACGGTTTTTAAGGTCTTTGTTTTTAAAACAAGGAATTTCTTTGTTTGCGCCATTAAGTAACATATAACAAATATGATAGATAGTGTTAAAATGTTGACGCGTTTATGGAAAGTAAGTCGTCTTATATTTAACACTAAAAGCCGATGAGTAAACTATCCTTTATCTATGAGATCGAGAATCAGAGTATTTGTAACTAAGGCAAGGCACGGTGCAACCAGTACCCTGACTTATCTGACTTTGATTCTGAGCGACGGATAGAGAAGTCGAAATATCGGAAGTGTGATAAATATAAGAGAGTTAATTTCTATAAATTGGTCATGATTAATTAAATATATGGAAGGTACTTCGTCTTATATTTAACACTAAATTTCAAGGTAGGTAAGTCTATTTTCTATCTGTGAGAGTTTAAGAATGTACGTCGAGGCAAGGGTAGTTTGCTAACATGTCCGACTTCATTGTTAATCGAGGGATAATACGCGGTTGAAATCAAAAAATGGTGATAAGTGTATGATGTTCGATTTTCCATATGCAAACTATATAATTCACATTTAAGCTGATGAAATTACGGGTCATTACAAGGCAGCTTCAAGGGTAAGCAATGGGGTGGTGGAACTCCATTAAGATTACTACTCTCGAGGACCAGATCACCTAGGAGCAGTTTAGGATGAGGTTTGAAGGGAAGTATATACCAGATTTCCAGAAGTCGATGCTCTTTAGGAAGTTTGTTGATTTGAGACAGGACAATATGTCTGTGTCAGAATACATGATCGAGTTCGATATGCTGTCGAAGTATGGTCTATCTTTTATCATGCTCTACTCGAGAAGAATGAGAAGTTCATTATGAGCTTGGAAGATTATCTTGGAGAAAAGCTAGTGGGACTTATCGACGAGTCCTTTGAAAAGCTAGTGGAGAAGGCTCTTCAACATGAGAGTTTATATTCAAAGTCTAGGCCGGTTGTTTCTTCCAAAGATGAGCCAAAGCTATAAGCAGGCGACGGAGGAAAGAAGAAATGTAATAACAACAAAAAGAGGAATCATCTTCTTAATAAAGGTCGCTAGAAGAAGG
The DNA here is from genome assembly GCA_030737815.1 of Allium fistulosum. Lineage (NCBI taxonomy): Eukaryota > Viridiplantae > Streptophyta > Magnoliopsida > Asparagales > Amaryllidaceae > Allium > Allium fistulosum. The sequence continues at coordinate 487,850,677 of CM060901.1, forward strand.
GCAAGTGGGAGCCTACTTGCTATAATTGTAGGGAGAACAATCATTTTGTTAAAGATTGTAAGGCAGAAGGCAAGAAGTGATAAAACTGCAACAAGCTAGGGCACATCAAGAAGGACTATCTAGAAGCATCGAGGAACAAGCAGGTTGTATCTACTTATGCTTTGAACGCTGTTTTAGCTTCAGCGAGTGCTCCATCAGTGAAGAAGAAGGAGAAGAGCGTCGTTATACAAGGTATGCTTTCTATTTCTAACACACATGTACATGTTTATTCGATACTAAGGCTTCACATTCCTTCATATCCGGCGATTTGATAGATTAGGATTGAAACCTAAGATAGTTGACCGATCTTTGATTGTTACAAACTTTTTTAGAGGAGCAACTAACCATTGCATGGTTTGTAGAGACTTAAAGTTATCGAGTCATGGATGTTTGTTTGTTTGTGGTTGCTTTGTTTTGGGTTTCATGGTTATGTATTATTTTAGGGATGGACTGGCTGTAGAAGTACAGAGTAGTGGTGAATTATGAGAGGCTGTTGGTGATGATAGGGATGGATGATGGGCATAGGTTAGAGATATGCTTCCTAACTGATGATGAGGTGAGGGTTAGCTTTCTGTTTCGCTTAAGGTCCTGCACAATGAGTTGTCATCTATGCCGATAACTAGGAAGTATCCAGACATATTTGAGGAGGTGATCGGATTACCACCACATATGGAGATAGAATTATGTATATATTTGTGAAGGATGCAAGACTGATTGTTATGCCATTGAGGCATATGACGCTGAAAGAGCAGAAGGAACTAGAGGTGCAAATGAATGATTTGTTATGACAAGGGTTCATTTGACAGAGTATATTGGAGAAGAAAGCACCTGTAGTATTCGCCACGAGGGTGACAGTTCTTTGAGATTGTGTGTAGATTACTGTGAGCTGATTAAGGTAACGAAGAGAATAAGCATTCACTCGAGCGTATTGATGACTAGTTTGATTAACCCCTTGTGATAAGGTGTTATCTTAGTTAGACCTTGTGATGGGATTTCATCACTGAGAGTGGTGAAGGAGAGTGTGCCGATTATAGCATTTCGTATGCCATCTAGATTGTATGAGTGGATGGTTATGCCACTCAGGCTAACTAATGCACTGCATACTTTGTTAATCTTATGAACTGTGTCTTCAGGGATCAACTAAATAAGTTTGTACTTATGTTCGTGGATGATATCCTGTGTTTATTTAGAGATGGAGGAAGAACCTAAGAAGTATTTAAGGATTGTGGTCGAGGATTTGAGGAAGTACCGATTGAAGGCAAAATTTTCAAAGTGTCTCTTTTAGAGGAGGGAAGTACGATTTTTGGGTTACGTCGTTTCTAAGAAGGGAATTGCTGTAGATCCTGTGAAGGTGGTAGCAGTTTAGGACTGTGATTGACAAAGAATGCTACATGAGGAGTTTCCTAGTTGGCAGGATACTATAGATGTTTGATAAAGGACTTCTCTAAAGTAGAAGCGCCACTAACCAACTTAACAAAGAAGAATCAGACTTTTCTTGGGACATAAGGTTTGAGCTTGCATTTGTAAGTCTGAAGAAGAGGTTGACAAGTGCAATGGTGTTAGTCATTCCAAGAGGGAAATTGGAGTTGACAGTGTACACATACGCCAATGGTACTGGACTAGGTGCGATATTGATACAGACAAGGAAGGGTGTCGTGAATGCTAGTTGATAGCTGAAACCGCATGCGAAGTAGTATCCGACTCAAGATTTGGAGTTAGCGGCGATAGCATTTTCTTTGAAGATATGGAGGTACTATTTTCTTGGAGAGAGGTTTGATTTATTCATGGACAACAAATCATTGAAGTACCTCTTCTTCCAAACGGACCTTAACCTTCATTGGCAGCAATGGTTAGAATCCTTAGCCTCCTACAACTTTTACATTTCCTATATGCCTAGCAAGGGAAATATAGCCACTGATGCTTTGAGTAAAAGACATTCCAGCTTGAGAACGATGTTCCTAGAGTGAAAGCAGTTGGAATATATTACTGGTTATGACTTCAGACCTCGATGTGAGCTTGAGCCGGAAGTTTTAGCTAGCTTGACGACCATACCTACTTTGATTGAGCAGATTGGTACTAATCAGAGGCATGACGCTAGACTAGCGGATATCATAGCGAAGATATAGGAAGAAGTAGAATCTAAGGTGATGAAGTGGTACGGGTTCGACCATGGTAGTTGGTTCAATAAAGATAGGAGATTGTTTGTACCTAATGATGAAAGGTTGAGGAGAGTACCGTCATTCAAGATGAATATACATCCTGGAGGAAATAAAATGAACCATGATATGAGGCAAACATTTTATTGGGATGGGATGAATAAGGACATTAGGATATTCATCTCGAAGTGCATGAACTATCAGTTGGCAAAGGCAGAGCAGAAGAGGCCGAGTGGTTTGCTGTAGTTGCTCAAGATTCTTGCATCGAAGTGGGAACAAGTTTCAATGGACTTCATTACTGGATTACTAAGGACCAAAGGAGGGTACGATAACATCTGGATCCTCATCCATAGATTAACGAAGAGTTCTATGTTTATACCCGTAAAGTCTAGTAGAATGACATCCAGATTAACCGAGTTGTATGTGTAGTGAATTGTGTGATTCCATTGTATGCCAAAGAGCATTATGAGCAAACGAGACCCTCTGTTCACTAGTGGGTTTTGGAAGAACTTACATGATGTGTTAAGGATGGAGCTGCATCTCAGTACAACTTATCGCCCAAAAACTGATGGGCAAAAATTGAGGGTGAATCATATCTTGGAGTATCTCTTATGGGGTTGCATTCTCGACCGGGGAGGCTCGTGGGACGATAATTTGCATTTAGTGGAGTTTGCATACAACAATAGTAATCAGTCCAACATTGGTATGGACCATTTGAGGCTTAAATGGCTGACCATGCCATGCTCCTTTATATTAGTAGGATGAAGGCAAAAAACTGATACTAGGGTTAGATATGGTTAAGTAGACTTCGAAGAAAATCAAGATCATTTGACAATGAATGAAAGTTTCTCAAGATAGATGGAAGAGCTACGCTGATAAGAGAAGATGTGAATTCGAGTTTTCTGTCAACGATATGGTGTTTGTCAAGATCTCTACACTAAAGAATATTGTTCGATTCGATACTAAGGGGAAAGTTGGCACTAAGATTCATAGGTTCTTTTTTTATACTCGAGAGGATTGGGAACCTAGCTTATAGGGTCGATTTACCCTAGAAGATGGTAGGCGTGCCCAATGTGTTCCACGTTTCTCATTGTGGAAGTTTGTACATGGCTCAGGCGTGATAGTTGAACTAAATTAGTTTAATGATATCAAGATTGCAACAGAAGCTTTGAGACCTCGTAGGCTTATTTGTATCATTAGACATGATACGAAGCAACTTAGGAGGAAGACGATGGAGTTGTTGAAGGTTCAATAGAGTGAAAGCGAAGGCGATTGCGCTTGGGAGGTTGAGGAGAGCATGATGACCACTTAACTAGAGCTCTTTACCTAATGAGACTTTCTGTTTATCGCGTTTACTTTCACTTTTGATATGACATAAGGTAGATTAGTATCTTACATGCTAGGGTAGACGTAGATTATATCTCTTGCTTATGTGTGCATATTTGATTTTTGATATGATTGCTAGTGGTTGTTAGGCATGCGGGATAGCAATGTTTGACCTTGGTTTTATTGGAGATTTCGGAGGCAAAATTCCCAATTAAGGGGAAAGAAGGGGAAGGGGTAATGACCCGTATTTTATGTATCGAAGCGTCATAAATATTATTTTATATTCATATAAATGGCACTATAACTTTGGGTAATGTTGAGTGGTGAAATTTTGGACCCCGAAATTTTTTATCGAACTATTTTACTTCTAGAAATTGTAACGGCTATACCTTTAGATAAAGGCCAAATTAGGGCTCGATGCCACTTTCATTGGAAAGATACGATGGTTTCCTTTTCTATAAAGTGCTCAAAATAATGATTTAGACTTTCTATCTAGGAGATATGATTATTTGAAGTTTGATAGTTTTGGAGCAGCGTACTGGGTAATTAGTGAGATTGGGTGTAGGCCCACTATCCTATTTTGGGTTTTAAGCTATTATAGACTGAAATAACCTTCCATAAATCATTCTCCTATCTATCAAATAGATTTAAACCTCCATTAACTTTTCTTCATCAAAGTCGTTACCTTTCTCGTCCAAATCAAGTCTAAATCATAAATATATGATAGATTAGCTAGGGGATTAACTAGTAACATTCAAATCTACAATTTTCTAGAGGAAAATTTAGGGCTTTGCTATTTTTTTTGGATTTACCTCGGTTTGCATGCAAAACTTGGATATTTGGGTGTTTAAAGAGTGATTTATCATCTCACACCTTACTATATATGTACTAAAAAGTTTTAACATGTTTTGGATCCATTTTTAAAGTCAAAACCATGTTTTATTGCTGTTTTAAAATCTAAACAGAAGTAAAAACGATAATAAAATGTTTATTGGTGTTCTAATAATGTTACTTGGATGAATGATTGGCTCTATAGATGTTATGCAATTTTATAGATACATTAAATGATGATTTATATGATTTATTATATGTTTTGCATGCTTGGATGTTAATTGGTACTTGTGGGGTGTTTTTGTGTATATTTAAACGGTTGAAAATGCTCATCAGAGAGAATTAGAGGTAGGAAACCATAAAACCGGACTTCAGCAGATAGGCTCTAGGGTGTTACGAGTCATATCGATGCATATGGAATGCACATGGATCAAAGTATGGAGCACAGCGATGGAATTTGGAGATGCTACAACATTTTGGTCCGATGTTGTTGTAGCGGCGCTGTGGAAGACCGGACAACAAATGTTGCCCGGTAGCGCTACTGTTTGGGGTCGGGTAAGAGATGGGATTCGACGACAGTTTACTTTAGGTACTTAGGAAGCAACTCCGGTTTGGTTTTTGCTTTACTTAAACCAAAAATGGGTAGGTGGGGTTTTGAAGTGGCTTTTGGTTTGCTAAAGGGGGACTTTAGGCCTGCTTCGAGTGTGCTTTGGGTCGGACCACTTTTGGGTTGTTGTTGAGGCAATGGCATACAACTCCGGGACGATGAAAGGTGACTTTGGAGTTTGTGTGCTGACTAGTGAAGCGACCGTGCGATGCTTCGACATGATAACTTCATAACTTTAGTATGATGGCTCTAAGACTTGCAGTGGATGTCTAGAGGTGTTCCGATGATGACGACTTAAGGATGGGAGTCATGATGGTGATCCATAAGAACAAGTTCAACGATAAGGACTTATGAGTAGAATTTGCGACTATATTCTACTATGGGGATAGCCATAGTGGAATAATGATTGAGTTCCACTATAGAGACATGTGCAAAGAGATCATTGGTAACTTGAATGTTCATTGTGTGCTCATACACAAGGGATATGTAAGGTTGCCCACCTAGATTACGATCGCATCCAGATCTTTTGACTTTGGATTACTTTGGAATTTTGCGATTGTGAGTCTGGTTCCTAGCCTTACAAAGTGGCATGGATTAAAGCACTAAGAAGTTGGGATTTGATTGAGTCTCGGGTTTGTGATTGTGCTATACGAGTTACCATATATCCAATGCACACGAGTGATGGTGAGGATTATTAGATGGATGCTATGTTTGCCATGGTTGTTTATCAATCTAGGGTGTCACACGATATAGGTATTTTCGACTTTGTGCCTAGAGACCAGATATTGTACTTCAATTGTAGTACACCTGTATGATGTTGTTAATAGATTAGCATATATCGATTGTTATGTGCTAACTCTTTGGATGTAGGGACCGGCTATGTATGGTCCTACATACCCTATATTCTTATTATTATATATGATTTTTATAGTATTTTGAGATGATGTATTGCTTACACCAGACTATTTCCCGACCCGAGCTTTTATGCTTTGCTTCCTATTATCTTGGGTACTCTTAAATGAATAGGTTAGGGATAACAGATCTGGATAGTGCATGGAGCTGTATGGAGTATGAGTAGGAGGCTGCGCTTTTATATATCTTCATTTTAGAGTTTACTATCGCTTATATTCCATCATGCAGTACCATGGAGCTATATCTATAATTGTATTTTTAAGAGATAGTTTAGGGTTCATTTTGGAGTATTGGGATGTATAAACGTTTTATTTTGGTTTTGTATAATCTGCGAACCTGTTACACTCTGATGTTCTTATTTATGGTTTATTTGATTATATTACCGTCTGCTATGTTTTACACCTTTTGATTATTATATTTTGTCTATGCGCTGTGATATGTTCTATAGGTTCCATGTTTGATTTTTTCATTACTTTACACCCTTGACCATTGTCTTACATCAGTCAGGTACCTCGACAGCGTGCTCTACATATATATTGGTTATCGAGGGTGTAGGGCGGTCATCATGGGCAGACCTGTAAATAACTTTAAAGTTGTGTGAGAGGAATTCCCAACTGTTATAACCGTTGGAAATTAAAAAATTCCCAATGGTTATAACCGTTGGGAATATGAAATAGTCGCATGTTATAACCGTAATTTCCAACGGATATAACCGTTGGAAAGAAAAAAAATTCCCAACTGTTATAACCGTTGGAAATTAAAAAATTCCTAATGGTCATAACCGTTGGGAATATGAAATAGTCGCTGGTTATAACCGTAATTTCCAACAGATATAACCGTTGGAAAGAAAAAAAATTCCCAACGGTTATAATCGTTACAAAATATGCAAAAAAAGTTATAACATACCTGCTACCAACGGTTATAACCGTTGAGAATTTGATTACCGACGGTTATAAACGTTACAAAATGACAATTTCAGTGTTGTGTATGTATGTATGTATGTATATGTATGTATGTGTTGTCATATGGATATAATTAGTGCTATTATATATATATATAAGCAGAAAATCATTAAGAATAGTATTTTATCAGTCACAGTTACGAATTAGTTTATAATCATGAGTTTTAAATCGATATTCAAATGCTTATTACTTAAATGTTCCTAGTCAAGATGTATTGAGAAAAGGATATTAATACATCCATTCAGATTAGTAGATTTAGTGCTCTCCGTACGGTGGACAATAAACTATTAATTACTATTGGGGACACCAAGGGATTACATACTTATGGTTGCTTCAAACAATCACAAAATGACTCAATGAAAGTCTTTTATAGGTTAATATACTAAGTTAAAATAGAAGATCTCATGTACGACGTGTAGTGATCTTTAGACTTCAAGGCATTATGAATCTTAAGTAACTAGGCTATACTTTGATTATGGTCAATCACACGACATCATAATTGTGTTACGACCACAAATGGATATATGTTAAACTACTTAAAGTAAAACACCACACAAGAGAGGATTCATCTCCTTCATTTAAATGGTTAGTATCGCTGTAATTGGTAGTCAACTTAAAGTCAAAATCTTTGGTCATGGTAAATCCATTGATCGATAAATGTTATTGGATTAAATCAAGGAATTTAAAGTAGTCTATAATATTGACTATAGATATTATTAGAGTTTTTGACCTTTAATCAAACTCTAGATATTTCGCTAATATAATGACGACAAAAAGAAAACCTGCATAAAATATTGTTACAAGGTGTAGCTTAATAAAGATTAAAAATTGAATTTCACCAAAATTCATAAGCAATTGAGTTTATGACAGATACTATACTTTGGCAAAGTCCGTACAATCTTTAGTATTTAAATTATTTAAATATTGACCGAGGACCAAGTTCACACCATAGAGTCAACGCAAAGGTGTTGTTAGCTAATTTTCGAGTTCAACCAAATTAAAATTAATTTATAATATTATAAATTAATAATAAAATTAACACAAATGTTGTGCTGAATTTTTATTGCATTTTACTTATTTATTTAAAGCTTAAAATTAATTAAAATGATATATAATTGGTGTATATCGATTTAATTAAAATACAGGCTTAAATAAATTAACTAGATAATAAATTTAAATGTCAAGTTAATTAGGCTCAAAGCTCATAAACCACTAAGGGCAGCTAGCCATGCTAAGTGAGGCAATATAGAGGTAAAATGACTTGGTCATCAGATCTGGAGAGAAACATGCTAGATATTTTGATATCTAATTAGCTATAAATAGCTACATCTCCCTTATTCTCAATACACAAAGAAAACCCCTAGCCTCCATTGAAATAAATCACTGAAGCCTATATGATTGGAGTCACACACTGTTTGTACCAAAATTGGGCACAACACTCTTCGGAAGTTTTTAAAGAGATAAAGTGAAGAAATTAAATGGAAAAAGAGGATTATCTAACAAAAACTCCAAATTTCAGATATGAAAATAATTAAAATGCAAGGAGACACAAGAATTTAGAGTGGTTCGGCGAATCGCCTACGTCCACTGTGAAGTTGATAGCTTTATTGATCTTTCTTTGAAGATTACAAGTGAATTCAATGAGTTACAGCAGATACTTATGATTTACATCAATGAATTTCGTTATTGGCAGCAGCAAGGGAGTTTAGATCTGGACCCGGCATAGTCTGGGCGTTGGAGAAATCAAAGAAGAAGAAGCCCCTTTTCTGTATGCCTCGAGGCTCTATTTATAGGTGTAAGAGGCTGGTATTTCGCTTAGATCTCGAGAGACCCTCTCTGGAACGTGACTAGGCCCGCGCGCCCAAGCCCGTGAAGTTTCAGTCTGATCCGTGATTGATACAAACGGATTTCTTATCGATCAGGATTTCATCCAATGGAGTCAAAATTTGGCGTGGACATTCTTTAGCATGTACGCAAGCTTCTGTCAAAATTTCGTAGCATTTGGACTTGCAGATTAGGAGATATGATCGATACAAAATGGGATTTTCGGTTGGCTGTTTCGTTCGACTCCCTTATTTCGACTCGATCATTTTGACTCGCTCTCGTTCGACTCGATAGTTGTGCGTGGATGTGAGATGACATGGTTCTTGAATCTCTGGATCTCTCTGCTTTCGATGCCGAGTCGGCCAAATCATCCCTGGAGCTTGCCTTGTTCGAATCGATGGTGGTGGTCTGTTCGTATCGATGATGGTGACTTTGTTCGCATTGATGAAAGGCGCACAGTTCGCATCAATGGTTATGCACTGTTATATGGATACGAAGTGGACATTGGATGATCGAGTCGAAATGTGGCTCTTTGATGGATGCGAAGCTGAGCGAGTCGAACACAGGCTTCGCCGATGGAGTCAAAGTGGTCTTTGGCTGATCGAGTCGAAACGAGCTTCCCTGGTGGATACGAACTGAGCGAGTCGAACTAAGGCCTGGTGATGGATGCAGAGCTGAGCAAGTCGAACAGAGCCTTCACCGATGGAGTCGAAGTGGTTTTTGGCTGACCGAGTCGAAGTGAGCTTCCCTGATGGATACGAACTGAGCGAGTCGAACTGGGGTTGGTTTTCACCTAATTTCGCATCGATCGTAACTTGAACATACGAACTCGGATTGACTTGAAATTTGTAACGTTGATTCTCATAGCCTTGCTTGTAGTGTCAAATCGATTTTAGCTTGATCCGGACTCGAACAAAATTTGTCGATTTCCATAGTGAGCCTGTGTATAACCGATCTCTAAGACGAACCGTCATTGGTTACTAGTTAATTCCTTGATGTCATGGCCTTGCCAAAAGGCGAGATAATATTTTCCCCCTAAAGTACGTCTTGTGGAAACATGATGTGCTTTGAAATGCTGCATCCTTCATTCTGAATAGTTATCATCTTTTCGATGAAAGCCATAATCTTCGGCTGAATTTCTCGATAATTTAAACAGTTGACTGTCAACTGCTGTACCTGAGGGTGTGCAACTGCGGAGAATTTCTTTTGGATGTGAAATTGTTCGCAAAAATCTTTAAATTCAACACTGTAGAATTGGGTTCCGTTGTCCGTAATAATGGTGTGTGGAAGATCGAATCGACATATGATGTTGCAGACTACAAAGTTGATTACTTTCTTCGTCGTTATGGTAGCAAGAGCTTCAGCTTCAGCCCACTTTGTAAAGTAATCAACTACGACGATGGCGTATTTCGCACCACCTTTTTCCAAAGGTAGAGTACCAATGATGTTAATGCCCCACATTGGGAACGACCATGGGCTAACCATTTGCGTTATCTCGGTAGGTGTAGCTCTAGGAATGCGGGCATATTTTTGGAACCTATCACATTTCTTTGCATAATCCGACGCATCGCGATTCATGGTCGGCCAGTAATATCTGTATCGAAGTATTTTCTTGGCAAGTGCTTGCCCCCCGGTGTGATCGCCACATTCTCCCTCATGTACATCGTGCAATACTCGTTTAATTTCATCATGAGCGACACACTGGAGTAGAGGAACAAAGTACCCTCTTCTATACATGATTCCATTCTGGATGGTGAATCGTGAGGCCTTCCGAAGGACTTGTCTTTTTTAACTTCTACGCTCCGGTAGGGTTCCGTGCTCAATGTAATTTCTGAGTGGAGTCATCCATGAATCCTTTTCGTGGATGGTTTCACATATCCAGTCTATTTCTACCCGGTCAATGCTTGGGGAAGATAATGTCTCTGCGGGAACGAGTCCCATTTGCTGAGCTTCACCTGTGCTGGCTAACTTTGCCAATGCATCGGCTTTCTGGTTGCTTTCTCGAGGTATACATTAAATGGCATAATAATCAAACTGATTTATCACTTCCTGAACTCGAGTTAAGTAAGCAGCCAGCCTTCGATCTCTCGCTTGATACTCTCCCCGTACCTGACATACAACTAACTGTGACTCATAGTAAATTTCCACAGCGATAATTCTCAAATCTCTGGCAAGTTTTAGTGCAGCTAAGAGGGCTTCATATTCTGCTTCATTATTGGTTGCATGAAAATCAAACTTCAAAGCATAGCATATAGATCGGCCTTCGGGGGTTTCGAGTACAACACCAGCGCCCAAACACCGGTCGTTTGATGCACCATCAGTGTACAGCTTCCAGACGTATTTGAGGGATTTGCTGGTTTCGGGCAAGTCCTCTGGAACGGTAAATTATGCTATGAAATCAGCTAGGACTTGTCCTTGAATCGCTCGTCTTGGAGTGTAAGTGATATCGAACTGGCTCAGTTCGATGTTCCACTTGAGTAACCTACCAGACGTCTTAGGCCGCGTAAGGATATCGTAACGGCTGGTCGGTGTAAACAATAATAGGATGTGCCTAGAAATATGGTCGGAGTTTTCTTGATGCAATAACAAGGCAATAAGCCAACTTCTCTAATTTCGGATAATTCCATTCAGCCCCAGTCAATCGCTTGCTGACGTAGTATACTGGCTTCTGTATCTTGTCTTCTTCTCGAATTAAGGCAGCGCTGACAGCGTTTTCTGATATCGCCAAGTATACGTACAACTTCTCATGATCAATAGGCTTTGACAGGATAGGTGGTGTGGATAGATGCTGAAACAGTGCTTGGAATACGTCCTCACACTCTGTGGTCCATTCAAAGTTTCGTTTTCCTTTTTGGATCAAATCGAAGAAGGGAATGCATTTGTCGGTGGACTTTGAAATGAACCTGCTCAATGCTACTACTTTCCCATTGAGACTCTGGACTTGCTTTATGGTTTTCGGAGTTTCGAGATTTCTGATAGCCCAGATTTTTTTCAGGATTAGCTTTTATCCCTCGAGCGTTGACGATGAACCTAAGGAATTTTCCGGATACAACTCCAAAGTGACATTTCAGTGGATTTAGCTTCATTTTGTATTCTCGAAGTATGTTGAACATAGTTTCCATGTCTTTAGTCGGTGGAGATTCGTGACTTCACAAGCATGTCGTCTACATATACTTCCATTGTTTTCCCGATTTGATTGGCAAACATCCGATTGACCAATCGTTGATAAGTAGCCCCGACATTCTTGAGTCCGAATGGCATAACTTTGTAACAGTAAAGTTCCAGATTGGTTATGAAGCTGGTATGTTCTTGATCGGGTAAATGCATCGGTATCTGATTGTAGCCAGAATACGCGTCCATGAAAGATAAGAGTTCATGCCCAGCTGTCGAATCTACTAGCTGATCAATTCTGGGAAGCAGGAAACTGTCTTTGGGACATGCTTTATTCAAATCGAAATAATCGACACACGTTCTCCACTTTCCGTTCGGCTTTCGGACGAGCACGGGATTCGACACCCATTCCGGATATAGCGCATCCCGAATGAACCCGTTCGCTTTAAGCTTTTCTACCTCTTCTTTAAGGGCGGCAGATCTCACTGGATCCATACCACGCCTTTTCTGTTTGACCGGGACATGCCACGGGTCAATATTCAGAGTGTGGCTCGCGATGTCCGGCGGGATCCCACACATGTCAGAATGCGTCCAGGCGAATACATCAAGATTTTCCCGTAGAATTTCAACCAATTACTCTTGAGTTTGCTGGCTTAGCTGAGACCCAATCTTTATCATTTTCGAATCATCGTCATCGTCAATTGGGACATCAATCGTCAGTTCGGCCGGGGATGCTTGACTTTCTCTAGGTTCTTCTTCGTCTTCCATTTCTCTTGGGTCAAGATCCCCTTGGAATTGGCTAGGGTGCCCGGGCCTAGGCCCGAGCGTTAATTGTCAATTATCAGTAAAGTAGACGCAGAGAGATTCCTCTATGCCCTTTCCTTTCTCCTTTCGCCGCGCCTCCCGCAGCTCGGCAACATAATAGGCACTTGCAGCAGCCTGATCTCCTTGAATGATTCCCACTCCATGATCACTGGGAAATTTTAAAGTCAAACACCACGGGGCAATGGCTGCCCTGAATTCAGCGAGGGCCGGTCGGCCCAAGAAAGCATTATAAGGGGAGTAAATGTCCAACACAACGAAATGTAACATTCATACTCTCCGGCGTTCTCCAACTCCCAACTCCATTGGCAGTTCCACCATTCCGGTGGGTACTGTAGCACTTTCGTTGAAACCATGGATTCGAGATTGACAGGGTTTTAAGTCCTCTGCTTCCATCCTCATTTGATCATAAGCTCGTTTAAACATGATATTCACAGAGCTTCCACTGTCAACTAAGACCCTCTTCATCCACGCAGGACCTACTTGAGTTGAGATGACTAGAGGGTCGATAGTGGGGGCTTCGACTTTGTCAGCATCTCTATTCCTGAACACGATGTCATCTGTCATCTTCTTCTGTTGCTTGGCTGGAGCCCCTTCATCAAAACTACTACAACACTCGAAGTCCGCATGCTTGATAGAACTGGCATACGACTCCATTTCCTTCCAGCTTCGATCTACTAGGTGAGGACCACCACTTATTATATTGATAACCAACCTCCCGCCAGTTCGAGCGGGTTCCTTTTGCCTTTCCTGATTTGGCACACGATTCTGATTTGATGGGCCCGCACCACCTGACTGCGGCGCCCGCACATACTGATCTAGTTTCCGTTTGCGTATCAATTTTTCAATGAGGACTTGTAAGTGACGACACTCATTGGTGTTGTGGCCATAACTCTCATGGAATCTACAAAATTTTCATGTTTGGATTTGTCTTTCCGTTGGTGGCTTCGGAGCAGGTTTCTTGTATTGCATGGTATTGCAGGTTTGCAAATACACATTTTCCAGCGACGTATTCAATGGAGTATAATTGTCAAACATGGGAGCTCTACGTCGTGGACCACGGCTCTGATCTCGCTTCTTTCCCTGATTTCCATTGTCCTCTGCTGATTCTGTTTATTTTGGATGTTCAACCGAACTTTTCCAGAACTATCTCCGGACTGTTTAACTGTGATGTTACTCTGGATTCCTTCGATGTTGGGTCTTGCGTCATCCTGCTTCCTAGACTGTTTTGCATCCTCCCTTCTCAAGAATTAGGCTGCCTTGGAGTAGAAACGGTCCAATGACGCAGGTGGTTTTCCAGCTAACCAATTTCCGAACTCGGAATCAGGGTCAATCCCTTTAGTCAATGCCATCAGGATAGAGTAATGATTGGGATTGCTTATTTCTGCGCACGCAGCATGGAATCGCTCCAAATAACGTCTGAGTGTTTCTCCGGGAGCTTGTGTAACACTAGACAGAGTGTTAACGTCTTTAGGCCTTGCTACGTGCATACAGAATTGTTCAATAAACTTGGTGGCCATCTGGCCAAAATTAGAGATGGATCGTGGTGGCAAACGAGTAAACCACATAGTCGTAATGCCCCCAGGGAAATGAGGAAACTACGGCATTTCACTGCATCATCAGCTCTCACAGCATTCATCAGCCATTCGTATTTCAGGATATGTTGATTGGGATCAGAACTCCCTTCATAGACTGGTAAAGTTGGCATCCTGAAGCGCCGAGGTGGTTCAGCATATAATATGTCATCGGTGAAAGGGGTATGACTCCGGGAGATTCCCCAGTCGTCATTACTGAGACCCTGACTTTCACGGAACATTTGACGAATCATTGTAGGTATATCCGGCATCCGGATACTAGGAGAGTGCTGGGCCAAGGTGTGGTTGGGCTCCACAGCGCGAGTCTGGACCGGACGCGGTCGACGGTCCGTGCCTCGCCTCCTTGGTTCAACATTCTCAGGGACATAAGGCTCTAGAGTCTGCTCTCGCTGATTACGTTGGGGATCAGCTTGGTTTCTAGCATCAACCCCTTGCTTGGTAGCGGTGGTATTAGCTATGTTGCCTGTGACATGGTAATGAGTAGCACCTCCCCGGGATGAAGGTCCTGTACGTTGACTAGCGGTTGGTCCAGTTCTGGGTTATCCAAGATTCGAAGCAGGTTGGTGTCCTGTGGCCTGGGTGTAGCTTACATCCAACCGTGGGCGCGTGGATCAGTGATGACCGTCGGATGAGGCTGAACTCTTTGTGGAAGAATAAGAACCTTAGTCTCTTCTGGATCTTCTTCGCCTTTGGCGATTTAGATGGTTGGACAACTCTGTGTTGGCGCGCAGTTGTTCAGTTAGCTGTTGTCGACTCTGGGTCAGTTCTTGGAGCATCATCTTAAACTCTTGTCTGGTAACCGGGCCTATTGGATCTGATGGTCCGGCGGCATCTTGGTTTGATGGAGGCAATTGTGCGAGATTTTGCCTGTCCCGTCCTCCCTGATCAGCAGCTATAGAGGTAGTCCGTGTACTTACCATGGTGAGGTTATGAAAGTCCTTTCCTAGATCCGATGCAAATCTGAATAGAATGGAAGGGCTTCAAATTTCTAGATCTGGATCTTCTTCTCGGATTTATACAATCCGATATAGATAGGAGATCCAAAGAGCAGGAGAAAAATTGGGTTTTCTCAGTGAAAGCACCAAAGTGTTTGTACCAAAATTGGGCACAACACTCTTCAGAAGTTTTTGAAGAGATAAAGTGAAGAAATTAAATGGAAAAAGAGGATTATCTAATAAAAACTCCAAATTTCAGATATGAAAATAATTAAAATGCAAGGAGACACAAGAATTTAGAGTGGTTCGGCGAATAGCCTACGTCCACTATGAAGTTGATAGCTTTATTGATAATTCTTTAAAGATTACAAGTGAATTCAATGAGTTACAGCAGATACTTATGATTTATAACAATGAATTTCGTTATTGGCAGCAGCAAGGGAGTTTAGATCTGGACCCGGCAGAGTCTAGGAGTTGGAGAAATCAAAGAAGAAGAAGCCCCTTTTCTATATGCACCGGGGATCTATTTATAGTTGTAGGAGGCTGGTATTTCGCTCAGATCTCAGGAGACCCTCTCTGGCACGTGACCAGGCCCGCGCGCCCAAGCCCGTGAAGTTTCAGTCCGATCCGTGATCGATACGAGCGGATTTCGTATCTATCAGGATTTTATCCAATGGAGTCGAAATTTGGCGTGGACATTCTTTAGCATGTATGCAAGCTTCTGTCAAAATTTCGTAGCATTTGGACTTGCAGATTAGAAGATATGATCGATACAAAATGGGATTTTCGGTTGGCTGTTTCGTTCGACTCCCTTATTTTGACTCGATCATTTTGACTCGCTCTCGTTTGACTCGATAGCTGTGCGTGGATGTGAGATGACGTGGCACTTGAATCTCTGGATCACTCTACTTTCGATGCCGAGTTGGCCAAATCATCCCTGGAGCTTGCCTTGTTCGAATCGATGGAGGTGGTCTGTTCGTATCGATGATGGTGACTCTGTTCGCATTGATGAAAGGCGCACAGTTCGCATCGATGGTTATGCACTGTTATATGGATACGAAGTGGACATTGGATGATCGAGTCGAAATGTGGCTCTCTGATGGATGCGAAGCTGAGCGAGTCGAACAGAGGCTTCGCCGATGGAGTCGAAGTGGTCTTTGGCTGATCGAGTCGAAACGAGCTTCCCTGGTTGATACGAACTAAGCGAGTCAAACTGAGGCCTGGTAATGGATGCAGAGCTGAGCGAGTCGAACAAAGGCTTCGCCGATGGAGTCGAAGTGGTTTTTGGCTGACCGAGTCGAAGTGAGCTTCCCTGATGGATACGAACTGAGCGAGTCGAACTGGGGTTGGTTTTCACCCAATTTTGCATCGATCGTAACTTGAACATACGAACTCAGATTGACTTGAAATTTGTAACGTTGATTCTCAAAGCCTCGCTTGTCGTGTCAAATCGATTTTAGCTCAATCCGGACTCGGACAAAATTCGTCGATTTCCATAGTGAGCCTGTGTATAACCGTTCTCTAAGACGAACCGTCATTGGTTACTAGTTAATTCCTTGATGTCATGGCCTTGCCAAAAGGCGAGATAATATTTTCCCCCTAAAGTACGTCTTGTGGAAACATGATGTGCTTTGAAATGCTGCATCCTTCATTCTGAATAGTTATCGTCTTTTCGATGAAAGCCATAATCTTCGGCTGATTTTCTCGATAATTTAAACTGTTGACTGTCAACTGTCGTACCCTGTATTATTGCAACTGATTGCTGTATGCTAGTGATTAGCCGTTTGTTGTTGTAATCGTTATCAAATGAGCTTCCAATTCGTGTAAGTCTAGAATATTGAATATTAGTCCGACACATATGTATACATGTTAACTTGACTTTCGTTGACGTTCACGAGTCATTGTCAGTTTATTTTATATTGAATTCCGTATAGATCTTCTCCTGAACTGACGTGAAATTCGTTGTAACAACGCTTGATGGTTGTTTTTGAATGTTCCTTCGTAACGATCCTCTCCTGAATCGATGTGAAGGGTTGAAACATTGTCTTTTGCATCAGTATTCATTGTATTGATGGATACGAAATGAGCATTTCAAATCGATGGATATGGGGTTTGATAGATACGAAGCAGTCATTCGTATTGATAGAGTTTAATGTCTTCATAACAGCCCCTGTTGTGTATTTCGAATCGAAGAATCTGGTGTCATTGGATACGAATGGGCAATTCGTATCGATGGGCATTGGCTTCTGGGAGCTGCGATCTGATGGATTTGAATTGATCGTTCGTATCGATGCACTAGAGATGGAGTCGAAGATGATCGATACGAAGAAGAGCTTCGCATCGATGCAAACTCGAGTCCATGGAGTCGAACAACTTGTTTGAATCGATCCCGTGGTGACGCTTTGTAACCGGTCGAATCCATTGGGAGGCGAATCATTTATTCCATTCACCTTTAAGCCCATATAAATACTCTATACTTAACCATTTTTTCACTTTTCACTTTTTACTGTTGTGCCTTGCTTTCGTATCGCTTCTAAGAAAGGAAAACTGCTCGAACTCGAATCGAACCAAAACCTTTAATTCCTTCAACCATCGAGATATCGGTCATTGAAGCCGAAGTTATAGACCCAACTCCGGACGAGCGTCCAGGTGCCCGATTCATTTGTCGTCCACAAGATTCTGTGTCGTCCGGTATCTTCGAAGATATGCTGGGATAGATTTGTTTAAGGCACGGCTTGTCGCTGGACGACGTGTTACTGCCTGGGCCGAATGACAGCCCGCACGATCCCCCGGAGGGGTTTACTGCTTTCAACCGTCATGCCTGTATGGCGAGAACACTTCCCCTTTTCAATTAATATATAAGGGAGATGTTATCATTCCTTGGCATAGCTCCATCCCAGCTACATCCCAACGGGTACGCTTTGTTGAACAGCACCTTCATTCTGTTTATGGAGATCCTCTTTCGACCACCAAAGCCGATCGAGATTAGATATTTATTTAACGTTAAGAGCCGTGGAGACATCCCTTCTTTTACCTTCTTAGAAGCAGTCAGGAACTGCCACATTGTAATGGGCTCCTAGGGGAGGCTAAATTACTTTAAGACTGAATGGTTCTACGTTAGGTGCCCCCTCTGGATTTGCCAGGCAATGGTTGGATAGACATAAGCGTTGCCATCTTTCTCTTGAACTATCGAGATAATAATAACTGACTGCAAAACTAACATATTTCTCTTCTTTTACAGCCGTAATCTCTCGACCTGACGGTGCATACTTCAGAGAGCTAGTTCGGATCCTCCAAACGGTTCCGGGCGAAGAAAGGCATATCGACTTGGTTCTGACCGACAGAAACCTGAGGACTGTCGGGCTGATTGAACGGAGGCAGAGCATACGGCTGGAAGGGATGCTTAAAGCGGTCTCGAAGAAGCGATTGAAATGCAAGGCGCCCGGAGTCGTAATAGCTGAAGAAGTTGACCCGGAGAGAACGCCTACTGATAATGAGCTCCAAGCTGGGCCTTCTTCTGATGTCCAGGATTCAGGAGGAAGGAGAAAAGTCAAGGCCGTTGCTCACAAGCGTTCTAAATCAATGAGACTAAAATCTGTGGTTATGTCTTTGCCGGTTCAGGGGAGTAGAATTTCAGAGGCTCCTCCCCCGCAAGTAGAGAATCCTTTTGAAGGGCTTGATGATATTTCGATTCCGGATTATGCGTCGTTTCAACACGACACAAGGATGGAGGAGCTCGATAGTGCTCTTGAACTGAGCGGGTCGCTTGCTATGAGTGCGGCCGACATTTTCGGTTGGTCGGGGGTTGCACATGCATACACTTCACTACACAGCATGATTCATAACCGTAAATCGTCCAACTTAAGAAATCACTAACTCTTCCTTCGTTTCTCTTTTTCAAGTACTATGTCGGGGAAAGGATCGATGCTGGGGAGCCTTCGCTCTGCCCGAAAAGCTTCTACTTATTATGATTACCGCAGGAGGGATTCAGATAGAGATCGCGATCGCGAGTACTCTAACCAAGATAGGTATGGGCATGATAGGGACAGATAATACAGACATCGGTCTAGATCACGCTCTCCTCCTCCTAGACTTCCGTCTCCACCCCCTATTCTTGTTCCACATCCACCGAAGCCTCCTCGTCACAGGCCTTCTTCTCATACTTCTAGATCCGAGACTCATCTTCAGAGAGTTGAGACTACAGCCTCCATAATTGCAGAGCAGGTCCCAGCTGAGCCCATAGGAGAAGGGGCCCTTAAATTGGCTCAGATGAGGAAGGATTTTCCGAATATTTGCTTCGATGGCTACGTCTTCCCACCCCACTTAAAGAGAATCCCATCTGGAGTGGAAAACACGATGCATGATTACGTTCATGACATCTACACCTAGTACAGAGAGTGGGTAAAGGCTGTAGAGAAAGCTTCTAAGGTAGCCTTTGAGCGAGCCAAAGCACTTGAGAAAATGGAGACCGAACTTGCTCAAAGGGACCGGATCATTCAAGTGCTCACTGCTGAGGCTGAGTCTTCTCAGAAATCTGAAATTACGGCCACCAAAAAAGCCGACAAAGCGAATGTGGCCATGGAGAGGTTGAGGCAGACACATGTCGCCTTGGTGGAGGAGATGGGCCATCGAAATACAACTGTTACCGCCGAGCGGGATGCGGCGGTCAAGGAACTTAACGAGCTCAAGGCTAAATTTTCCGACATGGCTAAGGAAAAGGGTGATGCGAACAATGCGGCCCAGGAGGCATGTGAGCAGGCTGTTCTGCTTAAGGGTGAACAGGATGCAGCCGTGGCTAAAATCCATGAGGTGGAGGCTGAGGTTGAGGATAAAGTGAAGTCGGCCGAGTCCAGGCTAGAGGCTGACATCGAAGACCTTCTCGTTGTTTACAACGCTAATGTGCTGAGGCACAGGGGGCTAGCCTGGCTCGATGATTATCCGGCACATCTTTACAACGCATAGGGCCGACTTGTTGAAGAAGAGAAGGAGGCGCATCTGGGTGAGTCTGTGGATGAGTTTGAACTCGAGAATCGCATTCTGACTGAAGATGAAAAGAAGATTATTCACGAGTCAATGATTCTGCATGAGAAGGAAAGACTCGGCGCCCAGCACTTCGAAGTAGGAGAGGGTTCAGGAGTTGACCATCATGAGGCGAGTCTTGAAGTTCCAGCGTCAACCCAGCCCGAATCCTCGTCTGCGGTCGATCCCCAAGCTGTTCCTACCCACAATCCGGATCAGCCACAGATGTCTCTGGCTGCAGCGCAAGTTACTAAAGCCGCTTTGCTGCTTACGAGTCAAATTGAGGAAGGTATTCTGAACATTCCACATATCTTTCTTAAGTCGAAATATTTGCTTGAGTTAAATTCTAACAGTTCTCTTATTCTTTGTCCAGTGATCGATGCTGCACCGGTCGTGCCTCCTGCTACTCAAGAATTGTATCAGACGCAGGGGGTTATCGTTACTGAAGCAACCGCCGTGACTACTGCCGCGTCTCTTGACGACATGCAAGGAAGCACGCTTGTGTTCGATGAGCAGTTGATGGAGGAACTCTTTTTCCGTCATGGCGACCCTTTCGTTGACTTGCCCTTTGTCATGGGCGGAGGTGTTCCTACTACAAGCTCTTCGATGCCAGCTACTGACGCTCCCGGTGAGGCTCGAGCGGTTTTTGAAGAGGAAATCTTTGAAAATGTGTACGTGCTAATATAGTACACACGGATCGTGTAATATGATGTATAACACACAAATATATGACTAATCACAGATAATAGAAAATTCAGTAAAATAGAAAAATCACACCAGAGATTTTTATACTGGTTCGGAGCACCGTCCTACGTCCAGTCCCAGACTTCTATCTGGATTTTCACTACCAACTACCTCGCTTCACCCGGAGGAACAGGTTTACAACACCCGAGCAGACGAACGGGATTTCACGCCTCTAATACACTGAGGACTTCAACACTTGCCTCTTACAACACCGAGGACTTCAACAAAGATGAATATAATTGTTTGTTGACGGTATGTGTTCTTGCTAACACAAATATATCACTTGTAGTACAGACTTTCTACAATCTTATCCTCAAATAGAATATTTGTATATATGAAGATTTGGAAGTGGATATCGTATTGAATCAAAAGAATGTTAAATAAATTCTAGGATTCAAACGATATATGATAGAATATGAGCAATTCGAGCGCTTGAGTGTTCAAGACAGAGATCAATAGAATAGAGATTAGAATAATAGAATTGGTCAATTGGAATAATGATTTCATGATGTTTATATAAGAAATAAACAGTTGTAACCCTTTGTGAAGAGGTACAAACAAAGGTCATGATCATTGGTGAAGAGAAAGAGAAGCAACCGTTGAAGAAAAGGAAGTGTCTATACGAAAGGTTGCTTTCTGTTTGAAAACGATCGACAGGTCAAAAATGGACCAGTAGACAGGAATTTGAATATATATACGTTATGTACACTTGTGCACGTTATCTGTGCATTCTGGGCAGAAACGATCGACCGCCTGGTTTTAACCGGTCGACCGGTTTAGCTCAGATTGCACAGTTAATGTGCACTCATACATATATATCTATATATTCAAAGATTGAAGGTATGAGATTATTTGAGGATAGATTTTAACATAAATAACACTACTAATATACCAAATAATCAACCTCTAACGTATGGAGCTCTTTGTGTCTCTTTAAAACAATGAATAACTTCTTTTTGTCGATCACGGCTTATCCCTTTGTCAGAAATCAAAACTCTATAAAAATATTGACTCAACATTCTCCCCCTTTTTGATTGGTGACAACATAGTTATGAATCTCCCCCTGTATATGATCTCCCCCTGAGATTATGCCTGTAAATCTATATTTTCCTGCATATATACTGTTAGCACAATTTTCTCCCCCTTTGTCATCGACGAAAAGGAGTTGTTAAATAGAGGATGTAAATGATATAAGCCAGATTATAAGCCACATAAAAACTACTACCATAGATCACTTTCCTCTTTTCTTAAGTGGGACCTACAAAAAATAAAATTAAGTCCATGGTGCCTACTTTTTATGGGGTCCTAAGAGTTAGGTCTTAGGAGTCCAAACCCATACGGGTCCGGTTTCCCCTTTATATATATAATTAGTATTAAGATGCACAGTATTCATGAAATTCTGAATATATTTGTTCCTAATCAAATTGTTATTTGTTTTAGGAACCCATATTTTGATAGTCTTGACATTTTTCTTCTGAAATTTCACAACTGGTTTTGGTTTGGAATATAATAAACTAAGATTTTTCTTAGCTTCAGTCTTTTGTACTTTCTTCTTCCTTTTATTACCAAGATGTTTCTTGGTTTCTTGTTTCTTATATCCCAAACCTTGTTTATTTGAAACAGATTGTGAACTTTCAATGATTTTTGTCAAATTTTCTTGACCTTTGTTAAAGTTAGAAACATTTTGAGTAATGTTATCTAACTTAGTTTGTAAACTAGCCTTTTCTAGGTCCAGAATTTTGACTTTTGCCTTAAGCTCATGATTTTCAGTAGTGAGAGCATTATTTTTCTCTTTTGAGTTTCAATTTCTTGACTCAAAAGAGATAATTGAGAGTCAACATTAGATGATGATTCTTGAAGTTTTTCAAGTTCTTCTTCTAATATTGTCTTCTCGTCTTTTAACATATCTCGTTCAAATTCTGCTCTACTCAAATCTGCTTTGGCTTCTTTTAACTGTCTTTTTATGTCTTTATATTTGACTATCAATTCAGCATTAATATCAAGTACTTCATCAAATGTAGGAATTTGTACCTCATCTTCTGTTGCCATGAAACAGACATTTGCTTGTTCATCTTCCGTATCACTATCACTTTCTGATGAGTCTGTATCATCCCATGTTACCGAGAATGCTCGTTTCTTTAATTTGTCCTTCTTGTATTTTAATTTATCATTTTCTGACTTCTTCTTTTGCTCCGAACAATCCTTGTGCATGTGCCCCTTTTTGTGACAGTTGAAGCATTCTATAGCGGATGATGTTGGTTTATTTGATCCAGATTTCTTTCTGTTATAACGACTGGTTTTTCGCTGTTTTAGGAATTTTTTGAAACCTTTTGCAATGAATGCCAGATCTTCATCTTCAGACTCAGATTCATTTTTGTCTTTTTCAGCATGGAATGCCACGTTTTTCTTTTCTTCTTTTTGTTCCTTTCTAGTCTGCAAGTTAGCTTCATAGGACATTAGATTTCCTATCAATTCATCTGGCTTCATGACGGAAAGGTCATTAGCTTCTTCAATTGCTAATACTTTTCCTTCCCATTCACTAGTTAGAGAATGTAGGACTATTGAAACAACATCAAAATCAGAATACTTTTGTCCTAAGCCAATAAGTGCATGGTGGATAGTTTGAAACCGTGAATACATATCATTGATTGTCTCATTCGGTTTCATTTTGAAATTTTGAAACTGACTTTTCAGCATGGCTATTTTGGCTTGTTTTACCTTGTTAGTACCTTCATGAGTGGTTTTCAGCGTTTGCCAAATTTGATATGCAGTAGTGCAGATACTAACACGGTTATATTCATTTTGGTCTAATGCACAAAACAACATATTTATTGCTTTTGCATTTACGGCTGCTGCCGTTTTCTCAACCGCTGTCCATTCTGAATAATCAGTTGTTGGATTCACTATTTCATTTTGAGTAGCATTCCAGGCATCATAATTATTTGATTGCATAAAGAATGACATACGTGTTGCCCAATAGCTATAGTTAAGACCATTGAAAAATAGAGGTCTTTGTGTCGATTGACCTTCCGTGTAAGTGGTGTTTTGAGTGCTAGTACTTGCGTTATTTTCCATATTACAAGAATATATCAAATAACTATGTTACGGTTATATGATGACCATGCTCTGATATATGACTAATCACAGATAATAGAAAATTCAGTAAAATAGAAAAATCACACCAGAGATTTTTATACTGGTTCGGAGCACCGTCCTACGTCCAGTCCAAGACTTTTATCTGGATTTTCACTACACACTACCTCGCTTCACCCGGAGGAACAGGTTTACAGCACCCAAGCAGACGAACGGGATTTCACGCCTCTAATACACTGAGGACTTCAACACTTGCCTCTTACAACACCGAGGACTTCAACAAAGATGAATATAATTGTTTGTTGACGGTATGTGTTCTTGCTAACACAAATTTATCACTTGTAGTACAGACTTCCTATAATCTTATCCTCAAATAGAATATTTGTATATATGAAGATTTGGAAGTGGATATCGTATTGAATCAAAAGAATGTTAAATAAATTCTAGGATTCAAAACGATATATGATAGAATATGAGCAATTCGAGCGCTTGAGAGTTCAAGACAGAGATCAATAGAATAGAGATTAGAATAATAGAATTGGTCAATTGGAATAATGATTTCATGATGTTTATATAAGAAATAAACAGTTGTAACCCTTTGTGAAGAGGTACAAACAAAGGTCATGATCATTGGTGAAGAGAAAGAGAAGCAACCGTTGAAGAAAAGGAAGTGTCTATACGAAAGGTTGCTTTCTGTTTGAAAACGGTTGACAAGTCAAAAATGGACCAGTAGACAGGAATTTGAATATATATACGTTATGTACACTTGTGCACGTTATCTATGCATTCTGGGCAGAAACGGTCGACCGCCTGGTTTTAACCGGTCGACCGGTTTAGCTCAGATTGCACAGTTAATGTGCACTCATACATATATATCTATATATTCAAAGATTGAAGGTATGAGATTATTTGAGGATAGATTTTAACATAAATAACACTACTAACATACCAAATAATCAACCTCTAACGTATGGAGCTCTTTGTGTCTCTTTAAAACAATGAATAACTTCTTTTTGTCGATCATGGCTTATCCCTTTGTCAGAAATCAAAACTCTATAAAAATATTGACTCAACAATCTTGGCACAGATCGTCGCTGAAATGGATGCAGCAGCACATGGTGGCAGTTTTGGAGGTGGAATGGCGGCACCTAGTCCTGCTCCGCTCAGAATGATATCACCCGGCGGTACAGTTTTCGATACCAGTGTGCCCGCTCCATCTTCCACACTTGATCCTGTTCCCCCGACTCCGCCTGCAGGCAGCATTCCTATTCACTCGAGTTCGGAGGAGGATGTTGAGATCATGCCCCCGCCTAGAGACCGACCACCGACAGGCAAAGGTTCAAAAAGGAAAGATAGTGGCGGCTCCAACGGGCCTGCACCGAAAAGGAAGCTGAGGAAGAAGAAAGATTAGACATGCTTATTTGGTGTATTTTGACTTTCATTTTGTTGGCCGTGTATAGATGCGGGTTCGGCCCATGCTAGTAGGAATTTTTTGAAACAAACTTGTACGCGAACTTCTTTTACAAACAATAGAAATGAAACTTCTCTTTTTTGGCTTCTTTTCAGTCATAATGTATTTGCCTAAGTGTTTCAATATCTGAAGTGCACTTGTGAAGTTTCAGCTTCTGGATCAAGTTTGTTTTTGTTTGCCAAGTTCGGAAACCGTGGACATGGTTTTCGGCCAGGAATCGAGTTGAACTTTGATATCATACTGCTTCAGTCGATGGTCAACGCTCAAGTCCTGCCCCCCAGTCTTGGGGGTGAGTTGTAGAACATCGATCAATGATTTCTTCTTACTTATAACGTGTTGAGTTTAGTGCCACTGAATGGATGTCGGGGACAAGCGAAGATTGAGTGGTTCATTCACGCCTGTCCGATTATCGATTATCATATTCGCACTCCGGGGATCCTCATTTATTTATTGGCGGTTGGTGACGCCGGCTTAAGTTTAAATCATACGTCCGTGCTCTGGGGACTCGGAATCGGCATTTGTGCTTCGACTCACACTTTGGGAGTTCGGGGTTGATATTTATACTTCGATTCACGCTCTGGGAACTTGAAGTTGACGTTTATACTCCGTTTCATACTCCGGGGATCCGAAGTTGGTGTTTATACTCCGTTTCACACTTTGGGAATCCAGAGTTGGTGTTTATACTCCATTTCATACTCTGGAAATCCAGAGTTGGCGAGTAGACGGTCAGATCTACCGTATGTTTTTTGGATTTCGCTCGCACTTTGGGAACGAAAGGTGTATCAGGATCATGGACGGTCGGATTACATCCACCCTAAGTTAACAAGTGAGGTCGTTAGATGGACGGGTCTATCCTCCTCAAACTTGGTGCGGATACGGACGAAGTCGTTGGGTGGACGGATCCACCCTCTTCGTAGATGTATTTTTATACTCCAGTTCGCACTCTGGGAATCTGGAGTTGATGTTTATACTCCGACTCACGCTCTGGGAGTTCGGAGTTAATGTTTATACTCCAACTCGCCATCTGGGAGTTCGGAGTTGTATCAGGATCATGGATGGTCGGATCACATCCATCCTGAGTTAACAAGTGAGGTCGTTAGGTGGATGGGTCCACCCTCCTCGAACTTGGTTCAGATACGGACGAAGTCGTTTGGCGGATGGATCCACCCTCTTCGTAGACGTATTTTTAATACTCCAGCTCGCACTCTAGGAACCGGGAGTTAAGTGAGGGGTTGTCATGTATCAATCCATTTTTGACTTTGATGTGATGGCTTGTCCCCGAGCTCGGGTTTCTCTTAGCGAGTGACTGGTTGCATCACAGTCACTCTCTATTTGAATAAATTCCATCGTATGGTGAAACTTAGTTCTTCATGCATAGTGATGATCATATGAAGCATTTCAAGTAAATCACAGCTCTGGCTCGAAGAGATTGCATTTTATTGCTGAAATAAGAAAATATGGCAAAGTCAGTTGCCTTATTACAAATTCTAATTTCGAAATGCAGAAACAAATTGCGAAATGGAAAATAAACTAAATGGATAAACATAGCCTGTCATGTGTAGTAGCGGCGAAGACTCTCACTATTCCAGGCTCTTGGCAAAGTAAGACCGTCAACGGTCGATAATTTGAATGTGCCATCTCCAAGCCTTCGTTTAATAACATACGGTCCTTCCCATGTCAGCTTCATACGCGAAGGAACCAGATAAATTCATTTTAGGACGAGATCACCTAGTTCAAAGGTTCGCGGGCGGACCTTGGCGTTATACAAATGGGCGACTCGACTTCGATGTGCGGCTGCCCTCAAGTCAGCCTCTTCACGCTTCTCATCTAGTAGATCGAGAGATTCAGCAAGTAATATAGCATTTGTCTTTGGATCATAGTATGTCACACGATGAGAAGGTACTTCTAGTTCAACTGGAATAACGGCTTCTGAACCATAAGAGAGAGAGAATGGAGTGTAGCCGGTCGCGGTCTTGTGGGCTGTTCGGTAAGCCCATAAAGCCATAGGAAGTTCATCGACCCACTTGCCCCCGACCTTTTCCAGTCGTTTTTTCAGAATGGATTTTATAACTTTATTAACTGCTTCGACCTGTCTGTTTTCCTGAGGGAGTGCAACTACAGAGAATTTCTTTTGGATGTGAAATTATTCGTAGAAATCTTTAAATTCAGCACTGTCGAATTGGGTTCCATTGTCCGTAATAATGGTGTGTGGAAGACCGAATCGACAGATGATGTTGCGGACTACAAAGTTGATTACTTTCTTCGTCGTTATGGTAGCAAGAGCTTCAGCTTTAGCCCACTTTGTAAAGTAATCAACTACGACGATGGCGTATTTCGCACCACCTTTTGCCAAAGGTAGAGTACCAATGATGTTAATGCCCCACATTGCGAACGGCCATGGGCTGACCATTTGCGTTATCTCGGTAGGTGTAGCTCTAGGAATGCGGGCATATTTTTGGCAGCTATCACATTTCTTTGCATAATCCGACGCATCGCGATTCACGGTCGGCCAGTAATATCTGTATCGAAGTATTTTCTTGGCAAGTGCTTGTCCCCCGATGTGATCGCCACATTCTCCCTCGTGTACATCGTGCAATTCTCGTTTAATTTCACCGTGAGCGATACACCGGAGTAGAGGAACAGAGTACCCTCTTTTGTACATGATTCCATTCTGGATGGTGAATCGTGAGGCCTTCCGAAGGACTTGTCTTTTTTCACTTCTACGCTCCGGCAGGGTTCCATGCTCAATGTAATTTCTGAGTGGAGTCATCCATGAATCCTTTTCGGGGATGGTTTCACATATCCAGTCTATTTCTACCCGGTCAATGCTTGGGGAAGGTAATGTCTCTGCGGGAACGAGTCCCATTTGCCGAGCTTCACCTGTGCTGGCTAACTTTGCCAATGCATTGGCTTTCTGGTTGCGTTCTCGAGGTATACAATAAATGGCATAATAATCAAACTGATTTATCACTTCCTGAACTCGAGTTAAGTAAGCAGCCAGCCTTCGATCTCTCGCTTGATACTCTCCC
Organism: Allium fistulosum; assembly: GCA_030737815.1. NCBI lineage: Eukaryota > Viridiplantae > Streptophyta > Magnoliopsida > Asparagales > Amaryllidaceae > Allium > Allium fistulosum. Next base: position 487,879,153 of record CM060901.1, read on the forward strand.
CGTACCTGACACACAACTAACTATGAATCATAGTAAATTTCCACAGCGATAATTCTCAAATCTCTGGCAAGTTTTAGTCCAGCTAAGAGGGCTTCATATTCTGCTTCATTATTGGTTGCATGAAAATCAAACTTCAAAGCATAGCATATAGATCGGCCTTCGGGGGTTTCGAGTACAAAACCAACGCCCGAACACAGGTCGTTTGATGCACCATCAGTGTACAGCTTCCAGACATATTCGAGGGATTTGCTGGTTTCGGGCAAGCCCTCTGGGACGGTAAATTCTGCTATGAAATCAGCTAGGACTTGTCCTTAAATCGCTCATCTTGGAGTGTAAGTGATATCGAACTGGCTCAGTTCGATGTTCCACTTGAGTAGCCTACCAGACGTCTCAGGCCGCGTAAGGACCTGTCGTAACGGCTGGTCGGTGTAAACAATAATAGGATGCGCCTGGAAATACGGTCGGAGTTTTCTTGATGCAATAACAAGGCAATAAGCCAACTTCTCTAATTTCGGATAATTCCTTTCAGCCCCAGTCAATCGCTTGCTGACGTTGTATACTGGCTTCTGTATCTTGTCTTCTTCTCGAATTAAGGCAGCGCTGACAGCGTTTTCTGATATCGCCAAGTATACGTACAACTTCTCATGATCAATAGGCTTTGATAGGATAGGTGGTGTGGATAGATGCTGAACTAGTGCTTGGAATACGCCCTCACACTCTGTGGTCCATTCAAAGTTTCGTTTTCCTTTTTGGATCAAATCGAAGAAGGGAATGCATTTGTCGGTGGACTTTGAAATGAACCTGCTCAATGCTGCTACTTTCCCATTGAGACTCTGGACTTGCTTTATGGTTTTCGGAGTTTCGAGATTTCTGATAGCCCAGATTTTTTCAGAATTAGCTTCTATCCCTCGAGCGTTGATGATGAACCCAAGGAATTTTCCGGATACAACTCCAAAGTGACATTTCAGTGGATTTAGCTTCATTTTGTATTCTCGAAGTATGTTGAACATAGTTTCTAGGTCTTTAACATGGTCGGTGGAAATTCGTGACTTCACAAGCATGTCGTCTACATATACTTCCATTGTTTTCCCGATTTGATTGGCAAACATCCGATTGACCAATCGTTGATAAGTAGCCCTGGCATTCTTGAGTCCGAATGGCATAACTTTGTAACAGTAAAGTTCCAGATTGGTTATGAAGCTGGTATGTTCTTGATCGGGTAAATGCATCGGTATCTGATTGTAGCCAGAATACGCGTCCATGAAGGATAAGAGTTCATGCCCAGCTGTCGAATCTACTAGCTGATCAATTCTAGGAAGCAAGAAACTGTCTTTGGGACATGCTTTATTCAAATTGGAATAATCGACACACGTTCTCCGCTTTCCGTTCGGCTTTCGGACGAGCACGGGATTCGACACCCATTTAGGATATAGCGCATCCCGAATGAACCCGTTCGCTTTAAGCTTTTCTACCTCTTCTTTAAGGGCGGCAGATCTCTCTGGATCCATACCACGCCTTTTCTGTTTGACCGGGACATGCCACGGGTCAATATTCAGAGTGTGGCTCGCGATGTCCGGCGAGATCCCACACATGTCAGAATGCGTCCAGGCGAATACATCAAGAATTTCCCATAGAAATTCAAACAATTCCTCTTGAGATTGCTGGCTTAGCAGAGACCCAATCTTTATCATTTTTGAATCATCATCATCGTCAATTGGGACATCAATCGTCAGTTCGGCCGGGGATGCTTGACTTTCTCTAGGTTCTTTTTCGTCTTCCGTTTCTCTTGGGTCAAGATCCCCTTGGAATTGGCTAGGGTGCCCGGGCCTAGGTCCGGCCGTTAATTGTCAATTATCAGTAAAGTAGACGCAGAGAAATTCCTCTATGCCCTTTCCTTTCTCCTTTCGCTGCGCCTCCCGCAGCTTGGCAACATAATAGGCTCTTGCGGTAGCCTGATCTCCTTGAATGATTTCCACTCCACGATCACTGGGAAATTTTAAAGTCAAACACCATGGGGCAATGGCTGCCCTGAATTCAGCAAGGGCCGGTCGGCCCAAGAAAGCATTATAAGGGGAGTCTATGTCCAACACAATGAACTGTAACATTCGTACTCTCCGGCGTTCTCCAACTCCCAACTCCACTGGCAGTTCCACCATTCCGGTGGGTACTGTAGCACTTCCGTTGAAACCATGGATTCGAGATTGATAGGGTTTTAAGTCCTCTGCTTCCATCCTCATTTGATCATAAGCTTGTTTAAACATGATATTCACAGAGCTTCCACTGTCAACTAAGACCCTCTTCATCCAAGCAGGACCTACTTGAGCTGAGATGACTAGCGGGTCGATAGTGGGGGCTTCGACTTTGTCAGCGTCTCTGTTCCTGAACACGATGTCATCTGTCATCTTCTTCTGTTGCTTGGTCAGAGCCCCTTCATCAAAACTACTACAACACTCGAAGTCCGCATGCTTGATAGAACTGGCATACGACTCCATTTCCTTCCAGCTTCGATCTGCTGGGTGAGGACCACCACTTATTATATTAATAACCAACCTCCCGCCAGTTCGAGCGAGTTCCTCTTGCCTTTCCTGATTTGGCGCACGATTCTGATTTGATGGGCCCGCACCACCTGACTGCGGCGCCAGCACATACTGATCCAGTTTCCGTTTGCGTATCAGTTTTTCAATGAGGTCTTGTAAGTGACGACACTCATTGGTGTTGTGGCCATAACTCTCATGGAATCTACAAAATTTTCCTGTTTGGATTTGTCTTTCCATTGGTGGCTTCGGAGCAGGTTTCTTGTATTGCATGGTATTGCAGGTTTGCAAATACACATTTTCCAGCAACGTATTCAATGGAGTATAATTATCAAACATGGGAGCTCTACGTCGTGGACCACGGCTCTGATCTCGCTTCTTTCCCTGATTTCCATTGTCCTCTGCTGATTCTGTTTATTTTGGATGTTCAACTGAACTTTTCCAGAACTATCTCTGGACTGTTTAACTGCGATGTTATTCTGGATTCCTTCGATGTTGGGTCCTGCGTCATCCTGCTTCCTAGACTGTTTTGCATCCTCCCTTCTCAAGAATTGGGCTGCCTTGGAGTAGAAATGGTCCAATGACGCAGGTGGTTTTCCAGCTAACCAATTTCCGAACTCGGAATCAGGGGCAATCCCTTTAGTCCGTGCCATTAGGATAGAGTTATCATTAGGATTGCTTATTTCTGCGCACGCAGTATGGAATCTCTCCAAATAACGTCTGAGTGTTTCTCCAGGAGCTTGTGTAACACTAGACAGAGTGTTAACGTCTTTAGGCCTTGCTATGTGCATATGGAATTATTCAACAAACTTGATGGCCATCTGGCCAAAATTAGAGATGGATCGTGGTGGCAAACGAGTAAACCACATAGTTGCAATGCCCCCAGGGAAATGGGGAAACTATGGCATTTCACTGCATCATCAGCTCTCGCAGCATTCATCAACCATTCGTATTTCAGGATATGTTGATTGGGATCAGAACTCCCTTCCTAGACCGGTAAAGTTGGCATCCTGAAGCGCCGAGGTGGTTCAGCATATAATATGTCATCGGTGAAAGGGGTATGACTCCGGGAGTTTCCCCAGTCGTCAATACTGAGACCCTGAATTTCACGGATCATTTGACGAATCATTAGGTATATCTGGCATCCGGATACTAGGAGAGTGCTGGGCCAAGGTGTGGTTGGGCTCCACAGCGCGAGTCTGGACCGAACGCGGTCGATGGTCCGTGCCTCGCCTCCTTGGTTCAACATTCTCAGGGACATAAGGCTCTAGAGTCTGCTCTCGCTGATTACGTTGGGGATCAGCTTGGTTTCTAGCATCAACCCCTTGCTCGGTAGCGGTGGTAGTAGCTATGTTGCCTGTGACATGGTAATGAGTAGCACCTCCTCGGGATGAAGGTCCTGTATGTTGACTAGCGGGTGGTCCAGTTTTGGGTTATCCAAGATTCGAAGCAGGTTGGTGTCCTGTGGCCTGGGTGTAGCTTACATCCAACCGTGGGCGCGTGGATCGGTGATGATCGTCGGATGAGGCTGAACTCTCTGTGGAAGAATAAGAACCTTGGTCTCTTCTGGATCTTCTTCGCCTTTGGCGATTTAGCTGGTTGGACAACTCTGTGTTGACGCGCAGTTGTTCAGTTAGCTATTGTCGACTCTGGGTCAGTTCTTGGAGCAGCATCTTAAACTCTTGTCTGGTAACCGGGCCTGTTGGATCTGAAGGTCCGGCGGCATCTTGGTTTGATGGAGGCAATTGTGCGGGATTTTGCCTATCCCATCCTCCCTGATCAGCAGCTGTAGAGGTAGTCCGTGTACTTTCCATGGTGAGGTGATGAAAGTCCTTTCATAGATCCGATGGAAATCTTAATAGAATGGAAGGGCTTCAAAGTTCTAGATCTGGATCTTCTTCTTGGATTTATGCAATCCGATATAGATAGGAGATCCAAAGAGCAGGAGAAAAATTGGGTTTTCTCAGTGAAAGCACCAAAATGTTTGTACCAAAATTGGGCACAACACTCTTCGGAAGTTTTTGAAGAGATAAAGTGAAGAAATTAAATGGAAAAAGAGGATTATCTAACAAAAACTCCAAATTTCAGATTTGAAAATAATTAAAATGCAAGGAGACACAAGAATTTAGAGTGGTTCGGCGAATTGCCTACATCCACTATGAAGTTGATAGCTTTATTGATCTTTCTTTGAAGATTACAAGTGAATTCAATGAGTTACAGCAGATACTTATGATTTACAGCAATGAATTTCGTTATTGGCAGCAGCAAGGGAGTTTAGATCTGGACCCGGCAGAGTCTGGGAGTTGGAGAAATCAAAGAAGAAGAAGCCCCTTTTCTGTATGCGCCGGGGGTCTATTTATAGGTGTAGGAGGCTGGTATTTCGCTCAGATCTCAGGAGACCCTCTCTGGCACCCGCGCGCCCAAGCCCGTGAAGTTTCAGTCCGATCCGTGATCGATACGAGCGGATTTCGTATCGATCAGGATTTCATCCAATGGAGTCGAAATTTGGAGTGGACATTCTTTAGCATGTACGCAAGCTTCTGTCAAAATTTCGTAGCATTTGGACTTGCAGATTAGGAGATATGATCGATACAAAATGGGATTTTCGGTTGGCTGTTTCGTTCGACTCCCTTATTTCGACTCGATCATTTTGACTTGCTCTCGTTTGACTCGATAGCTGTGCGTGGATGTGAGATGACGTGGCACTTGAATCTCTGGATCACTCTACTTTCGATGCCGAGTTGGCCAAATCATCTCTGGAGCTTGCCTTGTTCGAATCGATGGAGTTGGTTTGTTCGTATCGATGATGGTGACTCTATTCGCATTGATGAAAGGCACACAGTTCGCATCGATGGTTATGCACTGTTATATGGATACGAAGTGGACATTGGATGATCGAGTCGAAATGTGGCTCTCTGATGGATGCGAAGCTGAGCGAGTCGAACAGAGGCTTCGCCGATGGAGTCAAAGTGGTCTTTGGCTGATTGAGTCGAAACGAGCTTCCCTGGTGGATACGAACTGAGCGAGTCGAACTAAGGCCTGGTGATGGATGCGGAGCTGAGCGAGTCGAACAGAGCCTTCGCCGATGGAGTCGAAGTGGTTTTTGGCTGACCGAGTCGAAGTGAGCTTCCCTGATGGATACGAACTGAGCGAGTCGAACTGGGGTTGGTTTCACCCAATTTTGCATCGATCGTAACTTGAACATATGAACTCGGATTGACTTGAAATTTGGAACGTTGATTCTCATAGCCTTGCTTGTAGTGTCATATCGATTTTAGCTTGATCCAGACTCGGACAAAATTCGTCGATTTCCATAGTGAGCCTGTGTATAACCGATCTCTAAGAAGAACCGTCATTGGTTACTAGTTAATTCCTTGATGTCACGGCCTTGCCAAAAGGCGAGATAACACACACCATAGTCAAGGACAAGGAGCATAGGATTCGAAGAGGAAGTAGCTAAATAGTTGAAAACCAATATGATGAAATAAAAGGTCAACATATCTTTTTACTACATTTCTGTATTGAAAAACGTCTAATATCACCACGAATATTTTTGCTATAATATCAATAAATATATAAATTTTGAATTAGAAATTTTCAAAAATAATGGTATTAAATAATTGAAATTAGATAATATGTATTTTTAACAAATAAATTATGTATTCATTTTTAGAATTTTTTTATATATACTAATTATATATATACACACAATTTAGATATGGCTTTATATTTTAAAAAACACACACACACACACACATATACATATATATAACTTTTTAAATGCTTTTTTTTATAAAAAACAATGATTTGTTACTCGGTTTAAAGAAATAAAAGAAATTATTTTTGAATTTAAAAACACACATACATAACCTACTTTACATTTTCTTTCCAGTTTGTTCATTAAAAATCTATGTTTTAGAAATATTTTAAGTAAGTCAAAACATTTAAATTTAAAATCAAAATCAATAATTATATCATAATACAGACAGAAATATATTTATAAATTCATTTCTTCTCATAGTATAAAACGTAAAATCCAAAAAATATATTATCTTTTTTTATAAATGTCAAACATATATATATAATATAAATGATAATCAAATTTGTTTAAAATTATTATATGGATGAAATATAAAGGTAAAATATTTATTATATATACATATGTATATTACTCATATGCATAATTATATATACATGTTAATATGCGATATTTGTTATATTAAAGTTATCAACCCTTGACATTATAATTAGTATATAACTATAGACCACAATGGTTATTTACACATACATTTGACATTTATTTACGCATATACCTTAGGTTAGTTTATCATATTTGTAAAAATCCAGAATTTGACCACTTTAAAATATACTATTTAAATTGATTTTAAATATAAAATATATATCATGTTATGATTTAAATAATATTAGATAGGATTTACAAAAAGAAATATACACAAAGATATGAATAATTGCTTATATCGACAAAAGTGACAAAATCGTGATTTCAAAAAAGTAAGTTTCAATGGTTAAATAAATTATTTTAATTAATTTATGAGTGTTTATATTTTTAAATAATATTATACAAATTTATTTTTAAATTTGGTTTACATAAATAAATAGTTTAACTGAAACGTCAAAATGCGACCGTAAAACATTTTGTCGAAAATCAACGTTTTGTCGATTTAAAGTTGTCGCAACATTGTTGCACCTTTATTTTCATATATATGAACATATATTCAAATAATAAGTATTAATTAATTCACTAATCAAGTTTACTTTTACTAAACATACTTAGAAAATTCTAGAATCTAATTTAAAAAAAGTAAGCATATAAAGTGTTATAAAAGTGAAAAGGTAAACATTAAATCAAACAAATATAATTATTATATTCTTTACTTAATACTTAAGTGAAAATGACATAAATTAATGATTTGAAATGTGATGTTAAGTGTTGAAAAAATTATTTTGCTTAAAGTATAAGCAAAGGGTATTTTGGTCTTTTTACAAAATATTATTTTAATCCAAATCTTTTCTTATAAATACCGACACACTTTCTCACTTTTTTACATACCTTTCTTCTCCATTTTCAAGCTCTTCTTCCACTTTTTAATGGCTTCCATTCCTCTCTTAAAAAATTCCAAAAGCGTAAGAAGGTTATGGCAAAAATAATAGACAAAAAAAGAATACCACTTAAGTCATGTTCAAGCTAGTAAGTTCCATCCATCCACCCAAGGCCATGCCCACCTAGATGCCAAATCCACCTCGTTTTATCTCAACTTCTAGGATAGCGGAGCTATAGCCGGATTTCAAGAAGTTTCGGAAAATAGTAGCGAAGCTATAGTCAAAATCTATAGTGACAAAGTTAGTAAAATTGGTAGGAAGTATTGTTTAGATCTGAAGTTTCTTACCTTAAAGTTTGACGGAGTGGAATTTAAAGTGAGTTATTCCTTCCTTTAAGTTCATTAAAAACCATTGCTAAGTTGAAAGAACTTTAAGTGTTAAGTGTTGTTTGAAAACCCTTGTAAAATGCTTGTTTACTTTGTTTGCTAAAACAATGGTTTTATTTCTTTGTCTGACTATTTGAATGGTTAATTAAGTATTTTAAAAGTTAAAAGTTAAATACTTAATTGGGTATGCGGAAACGACTAGTACACGTGTTTTGTCTGTGAGATCCAAGAAGACTTGGTCAAGGGACGGAACATGTCGAAGGGAATGCCCGGATGCTCCAAAATAAATATCAAACCGTTTTAACCCAAGATAAAATAAAGTGTTATAAATATTTGATAGAATGAAGCATTGATTATCATTTATTGTTGTGTTTATTTCATTGCTTGATTGTTTGAATTAGGCTCGACCAGTTTATGAGCACTGATTATTATTTATTGATTGTTGACTTTGCTCGACCAGGTTATGAGCAATTAATTACCCATATGCATGGGCTGGGTAAAAAATAATTGTAGCTAACACCGTATGATTTATTTCATGATTTGACTATAAGGTGTTTAGCGGTAATATTTAGTTCGCTTCAATTTAATGAATTGTTTTGAAAATTGGTTTTCAAGTTGAAATGTTATGAAATGTTTTCCTTTAAAAGAAAAAAAGAGATATATGAGAATAAATAATTTGAAGTGATTTTATATAAAAGTGGTTTGTATAAAAAAATGGTTTTATAAAACAGAAAGAATTTCGAGGACTAAACCCGATGGTTTTAAGATGATCTTTGAAAGGATTTGGAAATAGAAATTATTGTAGAATAGAAGTATTTGTAATTATTATTGTAAATGATTTTGTCACTTTGGGATATAAAATGATTTGTTATGTTACCAAAGATTCGGGTAACCCATAACTAAAAATGTGGGCAAGGCAGGTGCAGATGTTCTGTAGCCTCAATATAGTCCGCTCTTGTTGAAGAGGGATATACATATCTATATTTATTTTTTGGAAGGCTAGGACCCAGTTGCCTTGTTATTGGGAGAAACCTCCCGATCTGGTTGCATATATTTTGATATGCTTTTACAGTAGTATTTTGGGATTTTCAAATAAATATTTCAAAAGTGATTTGTTTTAAGATCTCGAAGTAAAGTATAGTTTGATACAAAGGATGTATATATTATTATTTGAAATAATTTGAAATGAAATCGGGAGTGTGGTCCAAATATATTATTTTCGAAAATAATTATATTTTGAAAACAATAAAGTTAATTAGATTTTAGAAATCTAAAATTAAAGATTAAGCCTAAGTGGGTAGTTTTGGAAATTGAATATTGTTTGTTGCATCGTAGGCTCCATGAGTCCTATTTGCGGTAGGAGAACTATGTCGGCTTGATCCTGTATCTAATTGGTACCTAATTAGATAGGGGTACGTAGACAGTCATAAGTGGTAGTGATGCAGCCCCAATAATAACATAACATTTTTTTGTTTATTGTTTGCCGTATATCGTGTATTAATTTACTTTTCATGCTTACTATTTTATTCCGCATTTGACATTTTTTATTGAGTTAGTTGGAATGGCTATTATTGTCTCTCTCATCAGAGTTGTGCAGCGGTAGATTTATTTGTATTGGTATTTAGTATGTATTAAAGCACACCTTGTAGAATAAATTAATTAATTACTCTGATAAGTTGTATAATTGAAATTGTATCCTATACATTTAGTAATGTTGAATATTTATCAAATATTGTGTATTAAGTTGGTAGTTTTCATTCGAAGTTTTAGAACGGATGGATTTTTCAGTGATTTTCAAGGGTTGAAAAATCTGGGTCGTTACAGATGGTATCAGAGCTTAGGTCAGGTGCCTAAGTAAAATTTGTATTGGTTAGTAAATCAACCTAGGAATTTTAAAAATGAAACTACCTTAATTTGATAAACAAAATGGATAGGTTAAGGCCTCGTACCTCCGACCGGGGTTATGTAGATATTACTATTTTTGGTGTGCTTTACTTTCGTTAATTGTTGTTTTTTCGTTATATTTTTCCGTACTTGTAATTTCGAGGACGAAATTCTTTTAAGTAGGGGAGAATGTAACGACCCAGAATTTGACCACTTTAAAATATACTAATTAAAGTGATTTTAAATATAAAATATATAACATTTTATGATTTAAATAATATTAGATAGGATTTACAAAGAGAAATATACACAAAAGTAGGAATAATTGCTTATATCGACAAAAGTGATAAAATCCTGATTTGAGAAAAGTAAGTTTCAATGGTTAAATAAATTATTTTAATTAATTTATGAGTGTTTATATTTTTAATTAACATTATAAAAATTTATTTTTAAATTTGGTTTAAATAAATGAATATTTTAACTAAAACGTCAAAATGCGATCGTATAACATTTTGTCGAAAATCAACGTTTTGTCGATTTAAAGTTGTCGCAACGTTGTTGCACCTTATTTTCTTATATATGAACATATATTCAAATAGTATAAGTATTAATTAATTCACTAATCAAGTTTACTTTTACTAAACATACTTAGAAAATTCTAGAATGTAATTAACAAAAAGTAAGCATAAAAAGACAAAAAGTGTTATAAAAGTCAAAAAGTAAACATTAAATCAAACAAATATAATTATTATATTCTTTACTTAATACTTAAGTGAAAATGACATAAAGTAATGGTTTGAAATGTGATGTTAAGTGTTGAAAAAATTAGTTTGCTTAAAGTATAAGCAAGGGGTATTTTGGTCTTTTTACAAAATATTATTTTAATCCAATTTTTTTCCTATAAATACAGACACACTTTCTCACTTTTTTACACACCTTTCTTCTCCATTTTCAAGCTCTTCTTCCACTCTTTAATGGCTTTCATGCCTCTCTTAAAAAATTCCAAAAGCGTAACAAGGTTATGGTAAAAATAATCGACAAAAAAAGTATACCACTTAAGTCATGTTCAAGCTAGTAAGTTCCATCCATCCACCCAAGGCCATGCCCACCTAGAAGCCATATCCACCTCTTTTCATCTCAAATTCTAGGAAAGCGGAGCTATAGCCAGATTTCAAGAAGTTTCGGGAAATAGTAGCGAAGCTATAGTCAAAATCCATAGTACAAAGTTAGTAAAATTGGTAGGAAGTATTGTTTAGATCTGGAGTTTCTTGCCTTAAAATTTGACGGAGTGGAATCCAAAGTGAGTTATTCGTTCCGTTAAGTTCGTTAAAACCATTGCTAAGTTGAAAGAACTTTAAGTGTTAAGTGTTGTTTGAAAACCCTTGTAGAATGCTTTTTTACTTTGTTTGCTGAAACAATGGTTTTATTTCCTCGTCTGACTATTTGTATAGTTAATTAATTATTTTTAAATTTAGAAGTTAAATACTTAATGGGGTATGCAGAAACGACTAGTACACGTGTTTCGTTTGTGAGATCCAAGGAGACTTGGGCGAGGGATGAAACGTGTCGAAGGGAAAGCCCGGTTGCTCCAAAATAAATATCAAACCGTTTTAACCCAAGATAAAATAAAGTGTTATAAATATTTGATAGAATGAAGCATTGATTATTATTTATTGTTGTGTTTATTTCATTGCTTGATTGTTTGAATTAGTCTCGGCTAGTTTATGGGCACTGATTATTATTTATTGATTGTTGACTTTGCTCGACCAGTTTATGAGCAATTAATTATCCATATGCATTGGCTGGGTAGAAAATAATTGTAGCTAACACCTTGTGATTTATTTCATGATTTGACTATAAGGTGTTTAGTGGTAATATTTGGTTTGCTTCAATTTAATGAATTGTTTTGAAAATTTGTTTTCAAGTTGAAATGTTATGAAATGTTTTCCTTTAAAAGAAAAAAGAGATATTTGAGAATAAATATTTTGAAGTGATTTTATATAAAAGTGGTTTGTATAAAAAATGATTTTACAAAAATGTTTTATAAAACGGAAAGAATTTCGAGGACTAAACCCGATGGTTTTAAGATGATCTTTGAAATGATTTGGAAATGGATATTATTTTAGATTAGAAGTATTTGTAATTATTAGTGTAAATGATTTTGTCACTTCAGGATATAAAATGATTTGTTATGTTACCAAAGATTTGGGTAACCCATAACCAAAAATATGGGCAAGGCCTATGCAGATGTTCTGTAGCCTCAGTATAGTCCACTCTCGTTAAAGAGAGATATACATATCTATATTTATTTTTTGGAAGGCTAGGACCCAGTTTCATTGTTATTGGGGGAAACCTCCCGATCTGGTTGCATATATTTTGATATGCTTTTACAGTAGTATTTTGGAATTTTCAAATAAATAGTTCAAAAGTGATTTGTTTTAAGATCCCGAAGTAAAGTATAGTTTGATACAAAGGATGTATATATTATTATTTCAAATAATTTAAAATGAAATCAGGAGTTTGGTCCAAAGAGATTATTTTCGAAAAGAATTATATTTTGAAAACAATAAAGTTAATTAGATTTTGGAAATCTAAAATTAAAGATTAAGCCTAAGTGGGTAGTTTTGGGAATTGAATATTGCTTGTTGCATCATAGGCTCCATGAGTCTTAATTGTGGTAGGAGAACTACGTCGACTTGATCCTGTATTTAATTGGGTACCCAATTAGATAGGGGTACGCAGGCAGTCCCAAGTGATAGTGATGCAGCCCCGATAATAACATAATATTTTTCTGTTTATTGTTTGCCATATATTGTGTATTAATGTACTTTTCATGCTTACTATTTTATTCCGCATTTGACATGTTTATTGAGTTAGCATGAATGGTTATTTCTGTCTCTCTCATTAGAGTTGTGCAGCGGTAGATTTATTTGTATTGGTATTTAGTATGTATTAAAGCACACCATGTAGAATAAATTAATTAATTACTCTAATAAGTTGTATAATTGAAATTGTATCATATACATTTAATAATGTGGAATATTTATCAAATATTGTGTATTAAGTTGGTAGTTTTCATTCGAAGTTTTAGAACGAACGGATTATTCGGTGATTTTCAAGGGTCGAAAATCTAGGTCGTTACAGATGGTATCAAAGCTTAGGTCAGGTGCCTAAGTAAAATTTTTCTTGTTTAGTAAATCAACCTAGGAATTTTAAAAATGAAACTAACTTAATTTGATAAAAAAATGGATAGGATAAGGTACCGTACCTCCAATCGGGGTTATGAGTGATATTACTAATTTTGGTGTGCTTAACTTTCATTAATTGTTGTTTTTTCGTTATATATTTCCGTCCTTGTATGGAACCATTTATGGGGAGTATAATTTGTTGAGAACACTCAGGGTTATAGTAACATGATAAACGAATCCTACTAACCACTAAAGGTATTTAAGAAATTCCCATATTTCTTTTAGGGCTTTTGGGAGATGTAGAGTTCAGCGGGAGCCTTATTAGATGAATGTAATAAACCAATCTAATAAGTATAAGAACATATGCAATGTTATCTAGTATACTCCAACAAATTCACATAGATTAAATGGAAACAATGAAGCTTTTTTTCAGGAAAACATGCTAACCGAAGTGAACTATAAAGACCAGTTAATGAACGTAAAAAATGCACTCACCAATGAGAAACTCTTGTATATCGTTGCTAATGAGCCCACGGCTAAACCCGATAAAGATGCCAAAACTATACAATGGCATCCTACAAATCATGGACTACAGACTGTGAACGTGCTTAGTGCTACATACTATCAACCATGAGCACCAAGCTCTAAAGGCAATATGAGAATATGGATGTTTGATCCATGTTTAAACACACACAATAGTTGTATGGTGAACAGTCTCGTACCACAAGGTACAAGATCGCATGGAAATTATTTCATACAAAGATGAGCAAAGGTACTCCCATCGAAGATCATGTAAGTAATATGATTAGGTGCACAAAGAGATTGGTTGAGTTGGGAATGACTCTTAATACTAAACTACATACCAAATTAAATCTTGGATCACCAGCTGCATAGTTTGATCCGTTCAGAATTTCAGTATGAATCCGCTAAGTGTTCTGTCCTAGATCTCCTTGATATGTTAAGTACGATTAAGAGTATGTTCAGGATGAACCGAGTGTGGTGCTTGCAGTCAAGGATGCATCTTCCATAAACGATTCGACTAAGATAAAGCATAGGTCGAAGGGAAGCAAGGTTAAAGTTAAGGCCCAAGTAAAGAAAGGATATTGCAATTTTTTTCTAAGAAGGGACACTGGATGATGAACTACCAAGATTTTCTGAAGATGCTCAAGGGGAGGAATCTGGTTCCACTCGTTAAGGCACTTTTCTTATAAAAAATTATTTATCTATAAGTGCTTCTAGTTGAGTTTTAGATATTGGATTTGGAATTCATATGGGTAATTCATTATAGGGACTTTGAATCTTGAGGCTCATACCAAGTGTGACCATAGAATTCTAAGTTGTAAATGGAGCTACATTGGTTGTCGTCGTAGCAAGAGATTACCATGTGAAGCTTGCTAGTGGATATAATTTAATTTTGTATAATTGTGATTTGTACCAAGCATTAGTAGTGGAATAATTTTTGTTTTCCATTTGATGGAAAAAAGATATAATTTTATTTGTAATGACAGTATTATGAATATTTGTTATGGTAATAAAACTATCTATTTTGGTAATTTGAAAGATGACATTTCTGTACTTAAATATAATCATGTATTTTCTATCAAAAATAATAATGCACCTAAAATAATTGACACCTATCTTTAGCATTGCAGACTAGGCTGTTAGGTATGAAACGATTGAATGAGTTAAGAAACAAAGGGTTTCTACCATTATTTGATTCTATCAATTGATACTTATACATCATGTCTTAAAGATAAAATTGCCAAAAACCCATTCAATGGGAGCAACAAAAGGGTTACTGAACTCTTTGGACCAGTACATATCGATGTATGTGGTCCTTAGCCTATAACTAGCAAAAGTGGAACCTCTTACCTCATTATATATATTAATGATTTATCCAGATATGGGTATGTGTATCTTGTGAAACAAAAAGTAGAGGTCTATGGTAAATTCATAGAATATAGAAACGAAAATGAAGACCAAACAAATAAGAAAATGGAAATACATTGATCGAGGTGGTGATCACATTGTATATGAGTTTCAACAGTGCCTAGAAGGGAAAGGGTTTCTCTCATGTCACCCCTTCATGTGCTCCTCAACAAAATGGTGTTTTGAAAAGGTAGAATCAAAATATGTTAAACATGGTTCAATTGATAATGATTGATCATTAGTTGCCTCCTTTTTTGGGATGTGTGCTTGAGACCACAATATATATGTTGAATTCCTTACCATCTAAAACTATGCCTAAGACTCTATACGAGTTATGGACTGGTAAGAAACCCCACCTTAATTACCATAAGGTGGGGTATTGTTTGGCTTACATTAAAAACATAAACCATGTAAAATTGAGGCACGATCAATTTTACGCAAGTCTATAGGGTATCCTAAAAATTCTCATGCATAATCAAGGAACAAAATGTGTTTGTTTTGGGATATATTACTTTTTTGCAAGATGATTTCTTTTACAAGAAATTAATGGCAGTAAGATAATCTTTGATGAGATATAAGAAACTTTCATAGAAACTAAATATTTAGAGAGTAATTTAACACCCGTATAAGATATGAAGCTAATTAGAAGGTCTAGTTGAAAATCTCACATGCCAAAGATATGTTATGGGTTTCTTGTTGACAATGAGAACATAGAATGTGTCATTCATGATGATGAAGCCTTACGTATTGGTAAGCCTTAGAGAGAAAAGACTCTACCTTATTGCTAAACTTGTTGCAACGAAATTCGATATAGATTCTATGGATAAACAATTTTTTAAGACAATTGAGAATGTACCTGAAGCAGTGAAACCCATCGGCTGCAACTGGAACTTTAATAAAAAATCGGTGTAGATGGAAAGGTCAAGGCCTATAAAGCTAAATCATTGACGAATGGTTTCCATCAAATCCAAGGTGTTGATTATGATGAAACATTTTGACCAATTACTATGCTTAAATTAACTCCGGCTCTATTTATTGTCGCTGCTTATTATGACTATGAAATATGGAAAATGGACATTAAAGCAACATTTCTAAATGGTGATATAGAAGAGAATGTTTATATGTTGCATCCATAGGGTTTCATGGTCGGTACAAGTAGAGACAAAGCAGTGGACTCTTAAGATCATTTATGATCTTAAGCGAGCATCTAGGAGTTGGAATAAATATTTTAGTAAAATAATTTGGGTTTTCAATCAAAACACAGAAGAAGCATGCTTATATACGAAAGAAAAAAAATTGTGGTATAATGTTCTTAGTTTTATACGTTGAGAATTTATTACTGATTGGTAACTAAATACCAATGTTACAATCTGTGAAAACTTAGTTTTCGAATATGTTTCCAATGAAGGAATTAGGAGAGGCATCCTTATATGAGGTATAAAGATATATTGAGATAGATTTAAAAGGTTAGTAGGATTGTTCGAACTGATGTACAAAGATACCGTACTATGAAGATTTAGTACAGAAAATTCCAAGCACAAAAATATTCTAGTACAACATGAAATTGTTCTTTCTAAAAAGACTCCCCACTACAGATGAAAAAATATAACATAGAAGTAGGATTCCTCATGTGTCGGCAATAGGACCATCATAGACACTATGATATGTACTAGGCTGGATGTCGCTTTTGCACTAGGTGTAGTCAGCCGATATTATTCAAATCCTGGTAAAAATAATTGGAGAACGATTAACATTATCCTTAAGTATTTAAGAAATACTAAGGATTATTTCTTATATATGGAAACAATGAACTCCTTATGAAGGGGTACTTGGACTCGAGTTTTCAAAGTGATACTGACAACAACAAATATGTCTCAGGATTTTCATTTATCCTCAATGAGGGACTGTTAGTTGGAAAAGTTAAAAAGAAGTTATGGTCGCTTTGACCATGGAGGTTAACTACATCGCCTTAAACGATGCCGTAAAAAAAGTAGTGTGGATGTGCATATTTATTAAAGAGGTATGAATGATCCAAAGCATAGACGAGCTATTATATTTTGACAATAATGCGACAATCAAGATTGCTAGGGAACCGCTAGCTCATAAGAAGTCGAGACATATCTTTTGCAAGTTCCACATTGTAAGATAGCTTATCAATTACGAAGAGATAGTGATCGAGAAATTTGATACTAAAGATAACATCATAAATTCTACTAAGGCCCTTTATCAATCTAGTTTAGGTGGACTATACACACATACACACACACACACACAAACACACACACACACACACACACATATATATATATTGAAAATGGGTTCCTTTTATTGCTTTAACTTAACGTAATTTACATAATACAATACACCATAGTAGCCCAAGCAATAATAAGGCTACAAATCTACCAAAGGTCTAAAAAAACACAACTCACATTACAAAATCCACCCGAACAAGCCTAATAACATAACAAGTTCACATTTCTACTACAAACATGAAAAGAGCAATAGGATGACTCCAAAGCCATGTGTTTGAACCAAAAGTTGGCCAAACACCCAAAGATTATGTAGAGAACAAAAGTGAAGAAATATAACAGAAATATAAATGAAAAATAGGAAAGAAAAGAGACACAGTCGTTTATAGTGGTTTGGCAAGGCAAGATCTACGTCCACTTTAAGATTTTATTACTGATTTACAACTTGAGGGCAGAAGTTTGTGGGACTCAGTACAACTCCAACAGTTAGAATTTCAATGTTACAAGAATATAGAGTAGAGAAGAGTTGGAGCCAAAAGATCCTAAAAAATTAGTCCTACCTTCATATCTATAGAGGTAGGGAGCTTAAAACCTCGCACCAAATATCTCCTAGCCGTTAGTCATGATTTAGACCAGTTGTCCCCAAAAAGTAGGTGCCATGCCATCAGTAACCAGGAGTTGTCAGTTGGGAGTCGTTATTTGGGAGTCGTCATTTTGGGAGTTGTCACTTGGGAGTCATATTGAAACAACAAAACAACTTTGGAAATAGGCTTTTGTCATCGAGTTAGGCATGTAGATAGGAGATGGAATCCACCCAAGCTGTATTTGGGAGTCGGTACCGATCTCTAGGTAGGAGTCTATACCGATCCCCAAATTGGGGAATCCCATTGTTGTGTTGTCTTGATTTGGATTGATTTGGATTTGGTTGAACTTGCTTGGAGTTCGACCTGAGAAATTTGAGTGTTTGCTTAGGGTTTGACCTGAAGATTTTTTGAGGTTTTCATGTTTTGAGTTTTCCTTCGCTTGCTTGAAGTCAAATCCGATATTTTTGTATGTCTGACCCGAGTCCTGACATGAGTTCGCTTACTTGGAGTCAGATCTGAGTTTTCCACGTGTCTTGCTCGAGTTTCGAGACTCGGTATCGATCCTTAGAGTGGGGGTCGGTACTAACCCCGAATTGGAGTTTTTGCATGGGTTGCTCTGGGCCGGGCTTGGAGTTTTTTAGGATTGTCCTGCTTCGAGTTTGACCTGAGGATTTTTGGGTTTGCTTCGTGTTTGCGCCAAAATTGGTCACAAACCCCGAATGTTGTGAAAGCACCAGAATATGAATATAAATCAACAATATTCACACACAAATCTCAAATCTAAGCAAACAGAGTATCACAATTCAGAAATAATGAACAGAAACACGAGATTTATAGTGGTTCGGCGATCTTGCCTACGTCCACTCTGAAGTTGATGATTTTATTGATGTTCACTCGATGATTACAATCTCTTCTAATGTAGTACAATTGAAATTATATTCTAAGTCTCAATCTAAAGTAGCGGTGGTGTTCTGGAGTAAATCTGGCAGAATCTGGGCGCTCTTCAATACTTAGAATTCTCCGACCCCTTTTCTGAATGACCAGGGGCTCTATTTATAGGTGTAGGAGGCTGATATTTCGCCTAAAATGAGGGGAGACCAGTTCTGGCACGTGGGGGGGCCCACATGCCCGCTCTTTGGAAATCCGGGCCCACTCTGGGATCGATTCGACCCTTGCTTCGAATCGATCAAGATTTGCTCCGATTGAGCTGAAATTTGGCATGGACATTCCTTAGGTTGCCAGTTAGCTCCTGTCCAAATTTCGTAGCATTTGGACTTGTAGATCTCAAGTTATGATCGATTCAAGTTTGCATTTCTGGCTGATGTGCTTCGTTCGAATCGATCCCTTTCGACTTGATAGGGTCGAATCGATATGCTTGTATGTGAGGATGTTGACGTGGCGCGTATCTCTCGTATCGATCCACTCTTCTCGCCGAGTTGACTGGGTCGAATCCACGTTTCAAGCTGCTGTGACTTAGTGGATTCGAGGTGATAGATTTGTATACATGCTCGTTCGAATCGATCAAGGCATACCTTGGTTAGTCGATTCGAAGTTACTTTAACAGGCTGGACTCGAAGTAGCTCGTGGGATGGAGTCGAAGGTCTTCAAAGCGAAGGATGCGAAGTGAAGTAGCCTTATCGATTCGAAGTGCTCCGATTTGTTGGATTCGAACGAAGGCAAACCTTATGGACACGAAGAGGAATGACTCCGCGGATCCGAAGTACTACAACTGGATGGATTCGAAGGGTTTCTCCTTGATGGACTCGAAGGTGGGAATACTCTGATGGATTCGAACTAATGGAGGCTATCTTATGGATTCGAAGGTAGGCCTCGCTTGATGGAATCGAAGCAAATGTGATTTTCATGGATTCGACGCAATACTCCTTTGATCGATTCGAACTAGCTTTTCCTCATGGATTCGAGGCAATACACGTCTGATGGATTCGAATATAGGCCTCGCCTATGGATTCGAACTAAGGATGGTCCACTCCACCTTTAGTCGACGATATCTTGAACATACGAACTCGGATTGACTTGAAACTTGGAACGTTGGTTTGCATGGCTTCACTTGTCATGTCTTATCAATTGCAGCCCGATCTGGACTCGGACAAAAATCATTGATATCCAGGGTGAAACAGTGTATAACGAACTTTCACGACGAACTGTCTTTAGTTTTCCAGTCAACGTTTTGGTGTCACGGCCTTGCCAAAAGGCGGGATAACACTTCGAGTCAACCCTTCCAAAAACTTGAACTTCTAAATTTTCATCTTTTTTGGCTCATTTTTAAATATTTCTCCTTTCCTTTCCTTTTTATGATATTCCCAAAGTGCTTGGGTCATTTCTCTATCGTTCGCTCGTCCAAGTAGGTTGTTTAGGTCTGTTCAAATACAGCATAGTCAAAAGGCTGGATAACATTTGCTCCCCAAAGTACATCTTGTTGCAAACATGATGTGCTTTGAATCGAGGCAAATTAGGATTGCTGGAATGGATTCCACTCAGTACCTTGAAATGTCTTTATCCTTTCGTCGAGTGGCTTTCACAAAGAGTCGTATCTCTAACTGTTCGGTGCGATGGTTGGTCGATATCTGACATTGTAGAATTGGAATGTATTCTCTAAGTAACTGTCTATGCTCGGTTTCATTGAGCTAGTTGATTAAAATGGTAGATCTTAGTTATCTGAATTGGTTTCTTTTCTAAAAGTCTCAAGTAAGAATTCAATTTCTGTCGATTCTAAAAATTGTATGTCGGGTATGTTGTCGGTTCCTAAACATGTTTTTATGCCTATGGGTCGTTGCCAAGTTCTACTGGATTATAATCACAAGTTGTTTTTAGGCGAGTTTGATGAAGAGCAGTGATCAGGGCGACTAATTCTGGTTGCTAACTGAATCAATTCCTTCTTGAGTTATCAGTTCAACATCCTATTCCAAGATAGTTGGTTCCAATCATGCCCCAGTCCTCAATTATGGGGTTGAGGGGGCTCAGGATGATATTGAACAGGATGAAATGGTAAGTGTTGATGATGCAACTAGCCATGACATTGTGAATTCGAGTCATGAGTCAGTGATCAAACGGTTTTGATCATTTCATTCTGAGGCATCCTTTCGGTCGTAGCCTTAAGTTGTGTTGAACACTAGGCATGAGCCACGGTGTAGAGCTATCGTGTTCAACTATAAGATGATGATATTCCTCTGCTCCCAATCTGAGGTTAACGGGATTTGTACATGGACGGTTAAGTCTCATCCTTATGTAGTGATACTCTTCCCTATCAGGTCTAAGGTCCAAGTTGGCGAATAGGCAATCGGGTCACACCCATCCCGAGTTTGTGCTCCCTTTGACGGATCAAAGGTAGGAGTAGGTAAATGAATGGTCAAGTCACATTCATTCCATGTTTTTATTTTAGTGAAGCCATGAAAAATAGAGTTGATAGATGAATGGTCGGATCACATTCGTCCTGGTTGGACGGTCATGTCGCGTCCATTTTGGATTTGAATTTCCCGTTGTCGGATCAAGGATATGAGTTAGGAGACGGACCGTCAGGTCACATCCACTCCAAGGTTGACGATGGATGGTTGGGTCGCGCTCATCTTGAAATTCGTTCTCACCCTGTCAGATCAAAGGAAAGAGTTAAGTTGATCGACTGTCAATCTCATCCATTCTGGTTCGAACTCCCCCTGTCAGGTCAAGGGAAGGAGTTAAATTAATGGATGGTCAGTTGCATCCATTTTGGTTTGAACTCCCCCTGTCGAGTTAAGGGAAGGAGTTAATTCGATGGATGGTCAGTCACATCCATTTTGGATTATGTTCTATGCCCCCCTTCCCCCCATCGGGTCAAGGGAAAAGGCTAGGAGATGGACGGTCGGTCACATCCATTTTGGATTATGTTTTAGGCCTCCCTATCAGGTCAAGGGTAAGGGCTAGGAGATGGACGGTCAGCCACATCCATCTTGGATTATGTTTTGTGCCCCTTTGTCGGGTCAAGGGAAAGGGCTAGGAGATGAACGGTCAGTCACATCCATCTCAGATTATGTGTTGTGCCCCTTGTCATGTCAAGGGAAAATACTAGGAGATAGACGGTCAGTCACATCCATATCAGATTATGTGTTATGCCTTTGTCATGTCAAGGGAAAGGGCTAGCAGATGGATGGTTAGTCACATCCATCTTAGATTATGCTTTGGGTCCCACATGGAGGGCAAGAGGTTATGCGTGGATGGTCTTGTCACAACCACGTTGGATTGGATTTCGAGCCTGTTGAGCCTTAGGCAGGGCATGAGTGTTTTGGAAAAATTCTTAGCATGAATTCAGAGTGGATGGTCGAGTCACATCAACTTTGAATCACGGTCTTGCCCCTGAGTCAAAGGCAAGAGTTGGATAAGGAGCACTTGATTTACGCTTATCTCGATAGATCTTTGAAGGTCGGGCCATGAGCTATGAAGGTTTGGTAGGAACCTGACTCTAGGAACCTGAACACCTCCATTGTTTATATGAAGTTTCATTCGAGTTGGTCACGTATCGCAACTCATATGACACGCAAAGGCAAAGTTGCATAAATGGAAAGCACATTCATTGATAATAGAAAATAATAGAGTCTGTCTTATGAAATAGTTCAAAACAAATTGTAATAAGTCTTATTCTCAAGTGAAGTAGCGTCGTAGATGCTTGTTACTCCATTCTGCTCCAGCCCTTCTCGGTTGGAAGATGACCATCATTGGTCTAGTTTATAACCAATCTTCTTTTAGGCCACCTAGGTTCGTCAACACTAGGAGCGGTCTATCCTCGTTGAGGGTTGGATGTTCCCTGCCCGCCATCCTGTGGGGATTTCACAAATTGTTAGAGCCTTCTATTCCGGATCAGCTCTTCGATCATATCTCGGAGGTGTCTGCATTCATTTGTGTCATGACCATGGGTCTTATGAAATCTACAAAACTTTCCAGACCTCCTTTAGCTTTCAATTAATTCTCTTGGGGCTAGTTTCCTATATTGCTCTTAGTCGCGAGTGGCTAAGTAGATGTTTTCAGTCGAATCATTCAGGGGGGTGTAGGTGTCAAATCTCAGGACTTTCGATTGTCTCCTAGAATCAGGGTTCTCGGCTGGGGCCCCTTTATGGCCCTTGTTCTAATCACTACTCTTATTTTGAACATTCACAACTATATTCCTAGAACTCACTCCAGATTATTTCACGGCAATGTTACTTTGAATTCCTTCGGCCCGATGGCATGTTCAATCTCGTTGTCTATTCCGTAGAGCCTCTCCCTTACGCAAGTACTGGGCTGCCTTGTTGTAAAAGCGATCTAGGGTGGAGGGAGGCTTCTTTAATAATCATTCTCCAAAATCCATGTCGGGGTGGATTCCCCTGATAAAAGCCATTAAGATGATATTGTCCTGAGGGTTTCTCACCTCAGTCACTGCGGTATTTAATCTCTGTAGAAAATGCTTGAGTGACTCCCCCGGTCTATGGAATAAGTTAGATAAAGACATGACATCTTTGGGGTGAGTCGTGTGCATCTTGAATTGTTCGATAAATATTTTTTCCAACTGGTCAAATGAAGAGACGGACCTTGGTGGTAGTCTAGTAAACCACGTGGTCGCTACTCCTTCTAAGGAAATGGGAAAGCATTTGCATTTGACAACATTCGTGGCCCTGGCAGAGTCCATGTGCCATTCGTATTTCATGATGTGTTGTCTAGGATCTGTTGTTCCTGAGTATAAGGGCATCGTCGGTATGTTGAATCTCCACACGTATTCTTCGCGTAAAATAGCTTCTATGAAAGGATTCCAACTAGGGGAATTGCCATAGTCGTCGTCAGTTTGGTCCTAGCTTTCTCTCACAAGCTGTTGTACCATCTCAGCCAAGTTTGGCTCATGAGAACCTGCTGGGTTGCGGTAGTCGTAATCTATTCCTTGTGCTTGGCCTGGTAAATAACCCCAGTTTGTGCCTCATTGTCTAGGGTTTTCTGGCTCTGGAGGAATCGTATGCCTAGCAACTTCGTGCTCGTTCCTTAGGAGCAATTTAGTAGAAAAATCTCGACTTCTGATGCCATGGTTAATCATAGTACACCCACATCGCTTGCCATCTCCAAGTCGAAGACTTGAACCTCAGTGAACGCGTTTCGGACCAACCTCCCAAGTGGAATTAGTACCGACTCCCAAGGTGGCATTGGTACCGACCCCCAAGGTTGGATCGGTACTGACTCCTACTCCTTGGTTGGAGTCGGTTCTCAACTTCTGCCTTGACGTCCCTACTTCATGTGCATCTGTCCGCTGCGTTCTTCTCCTCTGGAGGTGGTCTAATTATGAGGAACTTCCTGATTCTAAGTATGGAGGAGTTGGCTCTCTCCTTGTCCTTCTACGTCCAGTGTTCAGCTGGTTCACCAAGCTTCTATTCTCTTAGATTTGCCGATTCAACTCTACATGGCTATCCTGTAGTTCTTTCATAATCCTTTCAAATTCAATCCTGATGATGAGATCTGAGAGATTCTGGGTATCCATGGGATCAGTTATGGAGCTTCGTCCAGAATTTGATGGTCAGTGTTCTCTGCTCCATCAATAGCTCTTGGAGAGGCAATAACTTTGTCTTTTCTGAGGGCCATTGAAGATAACTCCTTATAGACTTTGTTCAAATTTGGGTATTAGGGAAACTAGTTGAGAAGGAATTGGATCTCTTCCTCAGAATTTTGGTAATGCAATAGTAGTTAAGGATACAAATAGTCCGAGAGTCGAGTTCTCAATGAAAGCACCAAAATGTTTGAACCAAAAGTTGGCCAAACACCCAAAGATCATGTAGAGAACAAAAGTGAAGAAATATAATAGAAATATAAATGAAAAAGAGGAAACAAAAGAGACACGATCATCTATAGTGGTTCGACAAAGCAAGGCCTACGACCACTTTAAGATTTTACTGCTGATTTACAACTTGAGGCAGAAGTTCATGGGACTCGGTACAACTCCAACACTTAGAATTTCAGAGTTACAAGAATATAGAGTAGAGAAGAGTTAGAGCCAAACGATCTTGAAAAATAAGCTCTACCTTCCAATTTATAGATGTAGGGAGCCTAAAATCTTGCACCAAATATCTCCTAGCCATTAGCCATGATTTAGATCAGTTCTTCCAAAAAAGTAGGCCCTATGTCATCAGTAACTGGAGTTGTCAGTTGGGAGTGTCATTTAGGAGTCATAATTTGGGAGTCATCATTTTGGGAGTCATCGTTTTAGGAGTTGTCATTTGAGAGTTGTATTAAAATAATAAAACAACTTTGAAAATAGGCTTTTGGCATCGAGTTAGACATTTAGGCAGGAGATAGGGTCCACCTAAGCTATATCCAGGAGTCGGTACCAATCCCTGGGTAGGAGTTGGTACCAATCCCTAACTTCGGAAATCTCATTATTGTGTTATTTTGATTTAGCTTGTTTTGGGTTTGGTTGAACTTTCTTGGAATCCGACCCATGGTTCGACCTGAAGATTTTCTGATGTTTTCGTGTTCCCTTCGCCTGCTTGGAGTCAAACTAGAGATTTTGTGTGTCTGACTAGAGTCCTGTCATAAGTTCACTTGCTTGGAGTTAGACCTGCGTTTTCCACGTATCTGACTCGAGTTTTTGGGACTTGGTACCGATCCTTAGAGTGGGGTCTGTACCGACTCCTAACTTGGAGTTTTTGCATGGGTTGCTCTGGGTCGTGCTTGGAGTTTCTTCAAGACTGTCCTACTTCGAGTCGGACCTGAGGATTTGGAGGTTTGCTTTGAGTCAACACTTTCAAAAACTTGAACTTCCAAATTTTCAACTTTTTTGCTCCTTTTTTGATATTTATCTTTTTCTTGCCTTTTTATGATATTCCAAAAGTTCTTGGGTCCTCCGTCGTTCGCTCGTCCAAGTCGATTGTTTAAGTTTGTTCAAATACTACTTGGTCAAAAGGCTGGATATCGCCAGGTAAGTCAATTTCATTATTTCCACTGGTCGTTAGCAAATTTCCTATCATGCAACGCATGTTACCTTGTAATTGCAAACACCCATGTATTCACAACTTTCAGCCTACTACGGGTGTGAAATGTTTTGTGGGCTGTCAAAAAGCAGTAACGTGACATAAAGTCACATGATTTCTCTTGTAACTACAACTCACGTGCTTCTTGTTTCATTGTTCACGCAAATGTACATAGCACCTTTTGTCATCGTCATGTTGAACTTAAGTCGTAGCACAATTACGTAATTTCTTCTCAAATTGCAGTTGCGAACCCATGCCCACCCTCTTCCAAGTTATCCCATCTCTGACACCTTAAGGTACTACACCGCTAAGGATCTCAGCCAACCTCAACTCCTTTGTCATACCAACCGATGGTATGAATCTAACCTTCAACCCAAATTTGGCAAGAGATTCAGATACTAATAGAGTCAGTTCTCAAATAATTCTCGCTTTGCCGATGATAATCCTCATTTTTAAATCCACAACTAAAGGGTCATGTAGAATAAAACTCATACCATTAGTGTTCGAGTTTTCCAAATAATTAGACTGCTAGCAACACGGTGGTTATTCCTTATAAAGTCAGTCGTCGATGTCATTCTGGTAAGCATGTCAGTGTTGAGTAAAAACAAATCTAGTTCATCGTAAGTTGAGCAATTGTTTCCACTTGAATGGGCGTTAAGTATACAATTATGAACTCTATTTCATCACTGTAAATACACATCAGGACTATGAAATTGAAGAATGTGACTACCAAATCCCGCAAATACATGAGAAACTCAAGGATATCTAGGAATTGTAAATTAGCTTCTCAGACCCCATAACATAATGTTGAAAACATAGGGATGCGAGATGACAAAGAACGTTGAATCACAGATCCCTTGAAATCGAAATTGATACACACACCCAATTATAAATCATTGATTCTCTATGGCATTGAACCAATAATAAAGGTTTTAGGGATTATACCTAAACTCGTATTGGAAGACAAGTTGATTCTAGGCTTTGTAGATAGATCCAAAAATCATATTATCAATTATATGGAATTGTTTGTATCAAAAATTGGCACAACACTCGTCGGGTGTAATTGAAGAGATTGGAATTAAGAAGTAAAATGAAAAATGAGGCTAATCTAACAATCACACCAAGAAAATAAGCACTAACAGAAAGAAAACAAGAATTTATAGTGGTTCAGCGTTATTGTCTATGTCCACTTTGAAGGTTTTGATGTTTATTGCTGATTAGAAACTGAGTTACAATAGTACAACAGCTAAAACTCGAATTACAATGAAGTTCCACTCAAGCAGTAGCATAAAATCCCTTTTTAGTTGCAATGGAGGTGTTATTTATAGGTGTGGAGCTGGAAATATCTGCCTTAGATCTCGGAATACTCTTTCTCAAGCCGAGGTGGGCCCACACGATCGATCCGGGGTCACTTGGGATCGATCCTTGATCGATCCAACATCACTTCGTATCGATCAAAAACTACTCCAATTGAGCTGCGATCAATCATGGATGTTCGCTATGTGTTATGCAACTTGCCGTGAAAATCTCATTACATTTGGAGTTGTGGTTGTGGAATTATTGATCGATCAAGGTTGCAAATATAGAGTGGCTAAAGCCCTTGTATCGATACCTTCGTATTGATGACGTGGCATGCACGTTTTGTGGAGATCCATGATTTGTGCATAGTGTGAGACTGCTTCTTTCGAGTTGACTGCTTCTTTCAGAGCTTCAGATATGCGGCTTGCTTCGTTCATATCCATCCACTGCTTCCCTTCCGTATCGATGCCTTGCTTCCATCTTCGTATCGATTGTAGGTTCTGCTCTTCATATCGATCAAGTAAGTCATCAATACGAAAAGGGCAGTTGCTGGCTAGGTGAAGTTTGATCGACCTGGGAAGTGCCGAAGTCCATCATTATGAGTTTGAACCATAAGGATACGAAATGGTGGATACGAATGATGGATACGAGATTGGCATGTTTCTCATGGATCTTGATCGTTCCATAACTTAAGCATACGAACTTCGATTGACCTGAAATTTGGAATGTTGCTTTGCATAGCTTTGTTTGTCATGTCATGTTAATTGTGGCCCGATCCGAACTCAGACCAAGTTTGCTTGTATCCATTGTGAACTTGCAGATAACCGATCTTCGGAGTGGATTGTCTTTGGTCTCTAGTCAAGTCCTTGGTATCGCGGCCTTACCAAAAGGTGGGATAACATTTTCCCTCCAAAGTACGTCCTGTGTGAAAATGACATGCTTTGAAAAGCTTCTATCTTCATTCTGAAAAGACTCTATCCGATTCTCTGAATAGTTGTTGTCCCTTCGTTAAGAGATGTAATCTTTGGTAGATGTCACCCCTGGTCAATTTTCAGTAGTATAAATGTTGAGTTGTAGACTGCCAATGATTGCGCAATTGTAGCTGAAGATGGAGTGTTAGCAAATTGTTGTCATTGTTCTAGTTGTACCAGGTAAGCATTCAATTCCTATCAACTTCAAGAATCGAATGTTAGTATAGCATGTAGGTACATGTATGTATTTGGACCTGACTCCCATTCACGCTTGCACGTCCACAGGTCATTGTCAAGTTTTTCTTTTTTAAATAAAAAAGGATTTTGGTGAAAAAAAGTTCTTGCCATCGACTGATGGTTCCTTTTGGATTGAGTTTCTTATCGATCCTCTCTTGGATCGATGTGAAATCCAAGTTGTAACAACAATCGATGGTTGTTTTGGTGCCTCCCTTCGTATCGATCCTCTTCTGGATCGATCTG
Source organism: Allium fistulosum (assembly GCA_030737815.1). Classification (NCBI taxonomy): domain Eukaryota; kingdom Viridiplantae; phylum Streptophyta; class Magnoliopsida; order Asparagales; family Amaryllidaceae; genus Allium; species Allium fistulosum. Next base: position 487,907,691 of record CM060901.1, read on the forward strand.
GGGTGCATTAGAGTGGATTTCATATCGATGGTGATCGATACGAGATGAAGTTGCAAAAGGCATGTTCTATAATGATGGGTACGGATTAGTTTGAATTGTTGTACAAATGTGCTCTTCGTATCGATGGATACGAGAGTTACAAGCACAAACGTATTGGAACGCTTCATATCGATGGATACGAGATATATGGATTCAGATGCACTTCGTATCGATGGATATGAATGATTCGAACACAAGTACATGGTGCATTTCGTATCGATGAGTACTTGACCGATTCAATCGGTGAGAAAACCGGGATACGAATCATTTTTTTCGTTGGATACGAAGGAGTATATATACTTTTCTGCACTTAGTATATTTTCTCACCTTGCTATTTTGTATCCAAACAGAGAAAAGGAAAATAAAGAAAAACTGTTCTTTGTGGCCAACTGTAACCCGATTACCTTATCCAAATCCCCTTAAACCTTAGGTAAACCACTGATTGATCGTGCTTATAATTGTGAGATTCAATTTTCGTGCCCCTCGTTCACCATAATCGCCATCTCCAGCGTCGTTGTCGCCGGTGGGTAGCTGAGATGGAGTGGAGAGCATTGCCAATGGCGATTTGGAGATTTGGAGAAGAAGGAGGGTAGCTGGAGAGGAAAAATGGATACGGAGTCACTGACTCCGGATATGACTAACTCAGGTGGTGATCTCACATCGATGCGAGAGGATGGATGTGGAATCGATCTAGATGTATGAAGTCTTAGAGATAGTGGATGTGAAGTAATTGTCATGGATTGATTCATTGGGTCGCATATGCGATCGATATGAAAAAGCTTATTGAGGGATGTGGTGGAAAGCAGTTTCCATGATCGAGGCGAAAAGTAGGCATTTGGAAACGATGTGGAAGGAATAGTTAGATGGTCGATCCGAGGTGAAGCAACTCGTATCGATATGGGGTAAGGAATCTTCTGATCGATCCGAAGCTAGAGCTTATGGATCGATATGTAAGTATCGTCTTATGGATCGGTTAGGTGTTGCCGTAGGGAACAGATCGATATGAAGCGATCGATATGGAGTGATCGATATGGGAATATCGATACGAAGTGCTCGAACGATACGAACTGGTGATCGATCTGACTATTTTGATCGATACGAATGTTAGCTTTGGGTGAACGATCCGAAATGAACTATGACGGATATGAATTTCATGACTTTTGCATACTCGAACACTTGACCCTGACGAGCTTTAGCCTTGCATATTTGGACTCGACCGTAGAACTGCATATATGACTATCCTTCAAAGCTCGTCGATGGAACTGTAAATTGTTGAACATAACAAACTTTTAATATGGATCGTTCTCCAAAGTTATAATGGCACGGCTGAGACGGTAAGCAATGACGGTCGCTCTGGTCGGATCTCGAAGTCTCGTCTCTTTATTATCTCTTAACCTTGTAGAAATTTAAAGTACTGTGCAGCACTTCACTACACAACATGATCACTCACTTTGCACAGGGGGGACACGGGTTTTTTACCATCTAATAGTGGTTTTTACTAAGTTCAATAGCTATGGATCCTGGAAGCTCAGAACACCAAGAAGCTCAAAGTCCTCCATTCCCCAGAATAGATAAGCCGGATGTTCTGGTTGATATGGTGAATTCTGCTCTGGATGAGCTACCGGATGTAGTGGTGAAAATGAATCCAGTAGATTCTGTCCAGCCCAAGATTATAGAAGAGGTGCTAGGTAGAATTTTCCTTAGGCATGGGTTGTCTTTTGAAGAAGTCCGGCTACCAGGACCAAAGGATAGAGCACACTATCCCATGGAGGGATTCACTGCATGCAATAGATTTATTTGCTAGGTGGGAACAGTGCCCCCATTCAACCAATCCATTATGGACGTGCTGTTTTATCTGAGGATCGCGCCTTCTCAGCTTCATCCGAATAGATACGCGCTACTCAACAGCTTGTAAATAATATTTATGGAACACCTCCTTCGTCCCCTGACTGTAGACGAGATCAGATATTTATTCAATGTTAAGAGCCGGGCGGATAATCCATCATTCACCTTCCTGGAGGCTATTAGGAACTGCCAAGTGGTGGCAGACACATGGAGAAAGTTGAGCTACTTCAAAACGTAGTGGTTCTATGTTAGATGCCCACCAGGATTTGCTAGGCGATGGCTGGCCAGATGTAAGTGCTATTACTTGTTTCGTTATTTAACCATAACCGGATAATATAGATCGATGCTGAATACATTGCTGTATTTCTTTTACAGCTTTTATTCCACGGCCCGAAGGAGCGTAGTATAAAGGTATAGTAAGGACGCTCCAGGCGGTGCCTGCTGAGTTAAGAGAAATAGATGAAGTTCTCACCAATGACAATTTGATTGCCGCCGGGCTTTTAGAGAAAGGACAGAGTATAGGGCTCATGGGGATTCCAAGAGTGGCCACAACAAGACAAGGTGGAAGACGGGCTCTTGTCATGCCCCTGGTCGAGGGAGATCAGGCCATGCCCGGTATAAAATTCATCGAAACTTGCGATGATGAGGATACAGAAGCTGGTCACGAGCCCACGGTCGTGCCTCCGCAGGGCCCTCGGCAGTCCGAATTAAAGAGAAAAGGCAAAACTTCTGTCTATAAAATCAAGAGGTGAAAGGCTACCGAATCAACTCAATTTGTTATTACATCCATAGGTCTAGAGACCTCTTCCCTACATACGAAAGCTCGCTAAAGGTGCTATCGGATATTCCCATCCTGAGGACATACCATCATTCCCTGATCTTGGGTTAGAGGGGCTCTACTCCCCTTCAAGAACTGACGCATGCCTAACTTCAATAGATATAGGGGAATCAACTCCAATAAGCAAAGCTGCTACAACCGGTCGGTTGGGGGGTTTACACATGCATACACACACTTCACGACATTACACGACATTCCATCATGTGCTTTTCAATATCCAGCGGTGACTGATTTCCTTCTTCTTTTTTGCAGATACAATGGTGAAACAAGGTTCTATGCTTGATAAACTCTGCTCTTCGTGCCAGTCATCTGGATCACATTCTGAATCACATCGCCGCGAGAGTGAGAGAGATTATGGTCGTGGCTACCATTTTAGCCGGGAACGTTAGCGCTACGACAGGGAAAAAGAAAAGTCACACCAAAGCAAGCACCGCTCCTGGTCGCGATCTCCGCCACCGAAAGCGCCTTCTAAACCTTCTGGCCCCAACAGGCCCTCTTCTGAATCTTTGCACCAAAGAGTGCCCTCTCATGCTCCAAAAACCGGCGAACATCGCCGTAGAACTAAAACAGCCACTCTCGCCGCCGCAGAACAAGCCGCTTTAGAACAAACTAGGGAAGGAGCCATTCATATTGCCAAGCTAAAAAAGGATTTTCCCAACGTATGCTTCGATGGTTTCCACTTTCCCCCTAACTTGAAGAAAATCCCAAAAGATGTAGATAAATTGGTGCAAGACTATATGCATGATGCATACAGCCAATACCATGAGTGGGTCAAGACAGCAGAGCGGGTCTCGGTTGTGTCCTTTGAACGAGCCAAGGCGATTGAGAAATTGGAGGGCGATCTTTCTCACAAGGACAAGATAATAGAGGTGCTCTCCAATTAGCTCGAGTCCTCAAGAAAAACTGAGATGGAGGCCGGCCAGAGAGCCGAGGAAGCTAAGAAGTCCATGGAAGAAATGAGAAAAACTCATATGGAATTAGTGCAAGAGATGGGGCACCGCAACACCATAATCATTCAAGAAAGGGATGCTACGATAGAAAGGGAGAAAGCAGCCCTAAAAGAAATCACCAAGCTAAAAGAAAAACTGCTGGAGGCGACTAAAGAAAAGGATGATGCTAACAAGATCGCCTAAGAAGCATGTGAGGAAGTTGTGAAGTTGCAAGGTGAAAGGGACCAAGCAAAACAACAGGCCATGGAAGTTGATGCCAGAATTGAAAGGGAAGTAAAAGCCACTGAGGCCAAGGCGGATGCTAAATTCGAAGACCTTTTGGTCACTTACAACGCCAATGTTATCAAATACCGCAATCTGAATTGGCTCGGTGAAGATTACCCCTTTCAGCTGTACAAGGCTTGGAATCGCTTGGTTGAGGAAGAAAAGAAGATTCAAAAAGTCAATACTATTGATGAGTTTGTATTGGAAACTCAAGTATTGATCGGAGACAAGCCAAAAGTCTTTCATGGCACAACTATCTCGCTCCAGAGAGAAACCCTGGCTGCTAAATACCCAGAGGTCGGAGAAGGATCTGGGGGCGAACACCCTGACTCTGCCTCTGAAGTGCCCCCGGCATCTCAACCTGTGCCCACATATTCTACCAACCCTCCAGCCGTCCCGGGGTACAATCCCGACAGGCCACATCTCTCTCCAATCATCGAGTGCAGCTCAGAAGGCATGTTAGCTCAACCCGTGAGCCAGTCTGAGGAAGGTATTCCGGACACTTCTCCTATTCTTCAGAACGTAGGAACGTTATCAAAGGATATTACTAATATATTCTCTTATCTTTATTCAGCCTTAGGTTCCGCATCAGCCAACCCTTCTGCAACTCAAGAAGTTCATCACAAGCAGGAGGCGTTAACAATAGAGGCCACAACCGTGACGATTACTACTTCAATTGGGGAGATGCATGATAGCAGTTGTATGCTTTACGACTAACTGATGGAGGCGCTTCTCAGCCGCCAAAGTGATTCGAGCATTGAGATTCCCTTGAATGTAGATGAAGACATTATTATTACGGGCTCCTCGGGTCCAACTGGCAGTATCCCAATGAGTGAGCATGTGGACTGGGAGGAAAAAATAACGAGGGAAATTAAGGCCAGGATTGAGCAGGATCTTAGAGCCGACAGAGGTATGGTGGGTCCTGGCCTGATCCCGATTCTCGTGATTTCTCCAAGTGGCACCATGATTGAGACTAGCGCGCCTTATTCTTCTGGTATCAAAAGTGCCACTATTCAACCAGCTTCACACACAAGGGATACTTCAATCCCCGCAGGGTCCTAAGGGGAAATCGCATCGGTTCCCTCGGCTGGAGATAAGACAACAGAAGCGAGCCGGGGAGACAAGGGTTCCAAAAGAGGTCCGAGCAATAGCTCAAGCGAGGCTACGCCAAAGAAAGTTAAAAAGGGCAGGAAACCGAAGGCGTAGGTTTTCATTTTGACTTCCTCTTTTGTAGATAGTTAGAATAGGCTTCTTTTCTTTTGCTTTTTGTAGGCCATGTATGGATTCGGGCTTGGTCCCCCGCTTATAGGAATTCTTTGGACAAATGTTGTACTTCTTTTCTGAAGAATAATATGAATAAAATTCCTTTTTTTTTGGCATAACTCTGCGTTTATTTTTTTAAGTACTTAAGCATTTACATTTCCATTCAATGTACTCATGAAGCTTTAGTTTCCGATTCAAACTTGAGTTCGGTCTTTAAGTCCTGAGGTCATGGCCTCGGGTCATAGTCAAACGTTGAGTTGAGTCCCAACATTGCACTGTCTCGGTCGGCGGCTGGTACTTGAGTTATGCCCCCAATTCTGGGGATAGTTGAAGTAGTTAGTTCGTAGTCGTCCTCCACCTTCACTAACTTTGATTTAACTTAGTCGGAACCAAGTTAATGTAACATGAGTTTGAGCGGTCGGATCACACTCGCTCATTTGCTAGCATTTGCATCCACACTCTGGGGATTAGATTTGTATGCCGGCGACAGATCATGCCTGCTTATTGTTTTGGATTGCGTCCACACTCCAGGGACATAAGTTATTTTGTGGGTGGTCGATCACACCCGTTTAATGTTTATGATCTAGTTCACACTCCAGGAATCTAGAGTCAGTTGACAGATGGTCGATCACATCTGTTTAAGGATTAGAGTCTTATTCCCGCTATGGGAATAAGGAGTTGGTTAAGGTCGTGGATGGTCGGATCACATCTTCCTTAATCCAGTAAGCGAAGTCGTAGATGGATGGATCCATCCTCTTCGAGCTTGGAAAGAAGCGAGGTCGTGGATGGATGGATCCATCCTCCTCGAGCTTGGAAAGAAACAAGGTCATGGATGGATGGATCCATCCTCCTCGAGCCATGTAAGGAGGCGAGGTCGTGGATGGACGGATCCATCCTCCTCGAGTCGGACGGTCGATTCACATCCTGATTTTGGAGTTTGCACTTCATCTCGCACTCTGGGAGCTGGTGTTTGTTGGAGAATTGTCGTGTTTCAACTCTCTTTTAATTGATTGTTGTTTGCCCTCGAGCTCGGGGTTTCATTTAGCGAGTGACCGGTCGGATCACGATCACTCTCTATCTGAATGAGTCCCACCATAAGATGGAACTTAGCTCTTCGTACATCATGGCAGTTGCATGATGCATTTAGGAATCACTAATCTGGCTTGATGAGTCTGCGCTTTATTGTTGAAATAGGAAATCATGATAAAGTCAATTGCCTTATCACAAGTACAAATTCTCGAATTCCATAAACAAACTTTAAAAGGAAAGCAGACTAAATGAATGAAAGCCAGTTATATGTAATAGCGATGGAGACTCTCACTATTCCACGCCCTCGGTAGAGTGAGACCATCAACGGTCGATAGCTTGAATATGCCATCTCCAAGCCTCCGTTCGATGACATACGGTCATTCCCATGTTGGTTTCATCTACGAAGGGACCAGATAGATTCGCTTAAGTATGAGATCGCCAATTTCAAAGGTTCTAGGTCGGACCTTGGCATTGTATAATCGAGCGACTCGCTTGCGATGTGCGGCTGACCTCAAATCAGCCTCTTCACGCTTCTCATCCAATAAATTTAGAGATTCTGTAAGTAGGATGGCATTCGTCTTCAGATCATAATAAGTCACATGGTAAGAAGGTACTTCTAGCTCAATTGGAATAACGGCTTCAGAACCGTAAGAAAGTGCGAATGGAGTATGGCCGGTTGCGGACTTGTGGGTAGTTCGATATGCTCATAAGGCCATGGGGAGCTCATCGACCCACTTACCTCTAGCCTTCTCCAATCGTTTCTTCAAAATGGACTTGATGACTTTGTTGACAGCTTCGACTTGTCCATTCGCTTGAGGGTGAGCTACTGCCGAGAACTTTTTCTCGATGAGATATCGTTGGTAGAAAATTTTAAACTGGCACTATCGAATTGGGCCCCGTTGTCAGTTACGATCGTCTGTGGGTGGCCAAAGCGACAGATGATGTTGCGTACAACAAAGTTGATTACTTTCTTCGTTGTGATAGTAGCATGGGGCTCAGCTCCCGCCCATTTGGTAAAGTAGTCAACTGCAATGATGGCGTACTTCGCACCACCTTTGGCTAGAGGCAAGGACCCTATTATATCAATACTCCATGCGGAAAACGGCCATGGACTGACCATTTGAGTAATCTCGGTTGGCGGGCTCTTGAAATTCTAGCATGTTTCTGGCACCTATCACATTTCTTAGCATAATCCGATGCGTCTCGGTTCACGGTTGGCCAGTAATACCCATATCTGAGTATTTTATTTGCAAGAGCTTCCCCCCGGTATGATTGCCACATTCTCCTTCATGCACTTCATGCAACACTCGCTTGATTTCATCGTGAACGATACACCGAAGTAAAGGAACATAAAATCCCCTTCTGTATAGGACTCCATCTTGGATAACAAACCGTGAAGCCTTTTGGAGAACCTGTCTTTTCTCACTCTTGCGCTCGGGTAATGTTCCGTGCTCAAGATAGTTTCTGATTGGAGTTATCCATGACTCCCTCTCAGGTGTTGCCTCATGAACCCAGTCTGTCTCCATCTGATCAATACTTGGAGCGGTAAGTGTCTCCACGGGGACGAGTCCCATCTGTTGTGCTTCGCTAGTGCTGGCCAGTTTTGCTAAAGAATCGGCCTTATGATTTTGCTCTCGGGGTATACAGTTGATAGCATAATAGTCAAACTGATTTAACACTTCCTGGACCCGCATAAGGTAGTAGGCCGATCTTCGGTCTCTGGCTTAATACTCTCCTCGAACCTGGCACACTACCAGTTGTGAATCATAGTAAATCTCCACAGCAACGACTCCTAAATCTTTGGCAAGCCTCAGTCCAGCAAGCAAGGCTTCATACTCAGCTTCGTTGTTAGTTGCAAGAAAGTCAAACTTCAAAGCATAGCATACGAATTGCCTTTCTGGGGTTTCGAGCACCACTCCAGTGCCTGAGCACCGGTCCTTTGATGCACCATCAGTGTATAGCTTCCATATATAGTTGGGAGATTCACTGGTTTCGGGCAAGTCCTCCGGTACAGTGAATTCAGCTATGAAGTCCGCCAGAACTTGTCCTTGAATAGCTCATCTTGGGGTATAAGTGATATCAAACCGACTCAGCTCGATGTTCCACTTGAGCAACCTACCAGACGTCTCAAGTCGTGTCAGGATCTGTCGTAACGGCTGGTCGGTGTAAACAGTGATCGGGTGAGCCTGGAAATATGGGCGGAGCTTTCTCGAGGATACAACAAGACAATAAGCTAGCTTCTTTATCTTTGGGTAGTTTCTTTCTACCCCTGTCAATCTTTTGCTGATATAATAGACCGGTCATTGAATTCGATCCTCTTCTCGAACTAACGCAGCACTGATTCATTTGCTGATACCGCCAGATAGACATACAACTTCTCCTGATCAACCGGCTTTGACAAGATGGGAGGTGTTGCCAGATGTTGCACTAGTGCCTGGAATGCACCCTTGCACTCCTCTGTCCTCTCGAAATTCCATTTCCCTTTTCTAATCAGATCGAAGAAGGGAATGCACTTGTCCATGGCTCTGGAAATGAATATGCTTAAGGCTGCCACCTTCTCATAATTAAGACTTTGCACCTACTTGATGGTCCTGGGAGTTTCGAGATCCCGAATTGCCTAGATCTTTTTGGGATTAGCTTCAATTTCTCTGGCGTTGACAATAATCCCAAGGAACTTTCCAGATGCGACTCCGAAATGGCACTTCAATGGATTGAGCTACATTCTGTACTGTCGGAGTATGTTCAACATCGTCTCCAAATCACCAATGTGGTTGTTGGATAGTCGCGACTTCACTAGCATACCATCCACGTACACCTCTATAGTCTTCCTGATCTGGTTTGCAAACATTCGGTTCACGAGCCTCTGATAAGTCACTCCAGTGCTTTTGAGTCCAAACGGCATCGCCTTGTAGCAATAAAGTCCCAGATCAGTGATAAAGCTGGTATGCTCCTGGTCAGTAAGGTGAATCGGGATTTGATTATAGCCGGAGTATGCATCCATGAAAGATAAGAGCTCATGTTCGGCTGTTGAATCCACTAGTTGGTCAATTCTAGGAAGCCGGAACTGTCTTTAGGGCAGGCTCAAATCTGAGTAGTCCACACATGTCCGCCATTTTCCATTTGACTTTCTGACAAGCACTGGATTCGATACCCATTTCGGGTATAAAGCATCACGAATAAACCCATTGGCATTGAGTTTATCCACTTCTTTCTTCAGGGCGGCAGATCTCTTTGGATCCATACCGTGCCTTTTTTGTTTCATCGGGACATACTGCGGGTCGATATTTAATGTATGGCTCACGATGTTCGGCTAGATCCCACACATGTCTACATGAGTCCAAGCAAATACATTAAGGTTTGCCCGGAGAAAATCAACCAGTTTTTATCTCATCTGTGGGCCGAGCTGAGATCCGACCTTTGCCACTCTGGATTCATCATCATCGTTGATCGAAACATCAATCGTCAACTCGATCGAGGAAGCCTGGTATTCTTTTGCATCCCTTTCATCATTGTTCTCTTTAGAATCAAGATCCTTAGGAAATTTGTCATGGCGCCCGGGCCTAGGCCTAGGCTTAACTGTCGATCCTCCAAAAAACGGACGTAGAGAAATTCCTCCACGCCCTTACCTTTCTCTTTTTGCTGCACATCCCGGAGCTCTGCAACATAACAAGCACGTCCAACCGCCTGATCGCAATGTATAATCCCAACCCCATTGTCAGTAGGGAACTTTAGGGTCAAACACCACGGGGCAATAACTGCCCTAAACTCCGCAAGGACCGGTCGATCAAGAAAAGCATTATATGGGGAATGTATATCCATCACCACAAACTATAACATCCAAACTCTTCGGCGATCACCAACGCCTAACTCAACAGGTAAATACACTGTTCCAACTGGTATAGTTGCACTTCCATTGAAACCATGTATACGTGACTGACACGGTTTCAGATCTTTCGCTTCCATTAGCATTTGATTGTAAGCATGTTTGAAAAGTATATTTACAGAACTTCCACTGTAAACCAAGATCCTCTTCATCCAAGCAGGACCTATCTGGGCAAAAATGATCAATGGATCAATCGTGGGGCCCTCGACTCTATCAGCATCACGGTTTCTGAAAATGATGTCGTGTGTCATCGTCCTCTGTTGTTTTGCTGGGGCCCCTTCATCAGTACTACTACAACACTCGAAGTCCACAAGCTTAATCAAATTAGCATATGACTCCATTTCCTTCCAACTCCGATCAGCTGGATGAGGGCCACCACTCACAGTATTAATTACCACCCTCCCGCCAGTATGCGCGGGTTCCTCAAGCCTAGCCAGTCCTTGATCCCGATTGGAGTTAGATGAGCCCGCATCACCATCATGCGGCACCCGGACAAACTGCTCTAACTTTCTTTCTCTGATCAACCTTTCAATGATATCTTGCAAATGACGGCATTCATTGGTGTTATGACCGTAGCAATTATGGAATCTACAAAACTTCCCGGTCTGAATCTGCTTCTCCAATGACGGTTTCAGAGCTGGCTTCTTGTACTGCCATGTATTGCAGGTCTGAAGATAAACATTTTCTAGCGACGTGTTCAAGGGAGTATATCGATCGAACATAGAAGCTCTGGGTCTCCAACGATGAGGGTCTCTCTTCTTTCCTTAACCTCCATCACCCTTCTGCTGACTTTGTTTATTCTGAATATTTAAATCTACTTTACCGGAGCTCCCCGGTCTGCTTCACTGCAACATTACTCTAGATGCCTTCACCGCTGGGCCCCCACGACATCTTGCTTCCTAGACTGTCTAGCATCTTCTCTCCTCGATAAAGTACTTACACATTTTCTCATTTTCTATCTTATTAAAACACTAATAACTAATTCAATTCAAGATAGAAAAATTCAAGTTAATATACTAACATTAAGTTCATCACCTGATCTTCAAGATTAATTAATAAAACATAATTTTTAATAATTTATAAACCTATATTTTCCTCACTTAAAACATGGTATTTTGCATTTTCTATAATACGACAACTCAACAAATAAACAAATTTTAACTTTAAAAGTCCACATTTTCTTATTAAGTAAAATTACACCATATTTAGAAAATTGTAACACGTTATTTAACAAGTCTTAAAACAATAACTTAATATCAATGAATTCCATATTTTTCTTTTCCAATTATTATTTAAATAAAACACTTAATGTTCAAATCTACTTCAATAAATAAGAAATCCAATTTCTCATTAAAATTACAGGTTTAAATCTTTATTAAATTTAAACTAACAACACTGAAAAATTCAGGGTTGTAACAAACTTCCCCCCTAAAAGAAAATTGCGTCCCCGTAATTTCCTTAATGAAAGAAATCCATAATGTATTTTTTTTAAACAAATTTTTTTCCTTTGGCTAGTAGAGTTCTAATTTTATTTCCAAAATCCCCCAATTAATATCAGTCCAAATTATAACACTAAACTCAAATTTTTAGTTATCAAAATTTTTCAAAATTCTCAAAAATATTCCAACGCCTAAAATTTGCGGAAAATTTCGCCAGAGTCTCCTTTGCGTGGCTAGCGTTTCGAAAATTTACAATATGGATATAATTACATAATAAACATCTCATCTCAAGGATGAGGCATGCCGTAGAGAAAAACATAAAAATACGATATTTAATCCGAGATACATAACTTATATTTGAAATATTAGCGAGTCCACTAATATTCCTTAAGCAAACAATTTATAATCTTGTAAACGATATCTATTTACTCGGGTACTTGCACCTATCTCAAAAATTCATATTAGTATTTAATATCAAATTCATATCATATTGAAAAAAACTCACAATTCATGATATTCCAAAACAAAAGAAATTCATACTTAAATTTCCTAGTTTTAATTATTACTTATGTCAAAATATCACGTTCGATGTTTAGGAACCCCTATCGATAACATGGCATCCCACATATCGACCAGAATCCTTAAACAATGTCTGGGTAAGTCAACACAATAGATAATCACAATAGATGCATTTATTTTATTATCACTAACATCCATGCATCTAATTTTAAATAAATCCAATCAAACAATCAATTCCTAGCAACCAATCAGCCAAAACATACACAATCAATTATTTACTCAAATTTTCCAAATTTTCTATTGAAAGAAAACAGTCCACTTTAATTTAATTCATTCTAGTTTAATTCCAAAATTTACTCAACTCTGAAAATAAATTTACTCATTAATTTCCAAAAGTTTTAATGTCACAAATTCCAATTTATCAATTTAAAATTTTTAAATCAATTTATGCTCTAAATGATTGTCCCGATAATCATTTTATATTCCTATCCCAAATTAGATAATTAATATAACTGTCTACCACACACCCCATGGGACAGGACTGTAAGTCATCTAGGTCTCGGATCCGTAATATTATATGCTATAATGTTCTGACATAGCTTGATACCAATTGTAACAACCCCACCATGATACCCATATTAACAAAGAACATTACAAATAACGTCGTCTGCTAATATGGAGAATACGGCTTTTTAAGGGCGATCAAATGTGAATATATCTTTATACTTTTCACTTAGTATCTGAACTGAATTTGACGTGTACAATATTAATACAAAGTAATAGACACACCGATTTCTCAGAATCAGAATAATATATCATATAAATAATAGTCACAGATCACAGCGGAATAAATCTCAACTTATACATATACAAATTATTTAGTTTACAAAATGAAATACTAAACTCAATTGTTATACAAATTTAACAATTCTCAAATCTCAATTATACACTTTATATACAAGGTCCAAATTCCTAAATGTGATAAACTAAAAGTCCAAATGTTTATCTCTTTGCTAGCACAACCATTCAAAGGTCAACCTGTCCTGTAACCTGAAAAGTCTCGGCTTGACCCGAGCAAAATAACACCCGGGTCAGACTATCTCTAAATATCCAATAGGGTGAGAACAAGATATAGCACAAGAACAAACAACTATAAGTAAATACAGATGTTTAGGATTGAATTCATAGAACAAAACACAATATCTCTAAGCACACAAATATCAGTGATTAACTCAGTACAGGGTTATATGTTTATGTCACAAACAAGAACTAGTCACTAAACACAAAATAACATAATTAACTTAACATCCATCATAAGACACAAGAACACATATTTATTTCACGAACACACGACACAAGAATATATGTTTATTTCACAAACACAAGACACAAGTATATATAATTATTTCATGAACACAGAATAGTCACAAAATCCAAATATCCAGAATCCAAGAGATCTTAATCCAAACCGATCATAATGATCGTCCAAAACAATCGCAATGATTGTACTCAAAACCCATGGCAAACAAACAAACAAATTGGTATCACTCGAACCAATCCGATACCAAGGATCGTACTCAGACCGGGAACACAGAATCACAGAATGATCTCAAGGATAATCCATACTGATCAAGGTGATCATAGAAACCATGACTCGATAAATCTACATTTATTTAATATTATTATATTATTATGTTCAAAAAGAAATCCAGGAATAAACTTCTTAAGGATCTAGCAACCACTTGCCGCACACCAAAAGAGAGTAAACTCTAAAGTGCCAAATACTATCACCTTTAGTAATCACTAGAATTTAACCAATACATCCCATAACGTATGGTGAAATTCAAGTATTTACTAAAAGCTAGTAAATATCACTTATTACGGATACCACTAGAAAACCTGAATCATATTCTCTTAAGGATCTAGCAACCACTTTTCGCACACCAAAAGGGAATACAACTCTAATGTGTTAAGTACTTTCCCAAATACGATTACAAGAATTTAAACAAGGCATCCCATACTACCCGGTGAAATTCGAGTATTTGTTAATGGGCTAGTAAATTCCACTCAAACATTCTATTCAATGAGTTATACCATATTCGACGAAGCGTTATTCGAAAGCATTTAAACCAATCAATGACACTAAGTCGATTATTACTACTCCTCAAATTATAGAATTGAGATTCTCAAAATATTTTTTTCTCTTTGATTTTATTTTATAGAAACACTTGTTATGAATTTCCATAAGTTTATTTACTATTTTGATTAAAATAAAATTTCACCTATTTAATAAAATATTATATAAACCCGAATTATTTCAAATTTACACTTATGTACATAGTGTCTCAAATTTATGTATAAAACATTTAGTTAATAACCCATATTTTAAAACCACTTTTATTATTCATCCAAATTCATTTTGATATATATATATTATTTAGAAATAAATTAGACTCACCTTTTTAAAACCATATTCCCAAAGTCACTTGTGTATGCTATCACTTATTTTATAAAACCATAATCGCTCATATCTTCAAATCCATAACTCTATATACTAGAAATAACTAATATATATAAATATATAATTACTTATTAAAATAATTTACAAAAGAAGTTAAACTAATTTAGAAACAAATTTGAGATTTATAAATTTAAATAAACTTTCTTTTGTAAAATTACATGAATATGAAGCATATCCGTTTATATTTTCAACTCAAATTTAAAGCATTTAGATCTGCAGTTTCGACCAAATATATCCCATAATTTTTCAAATCTCAAAACATTAATGTTGTATAAAAATGTCTATGCTTTTAAACAAGATAAAGATCATCTAATTTGGACTTACGGTTCAAAAGTTATGGTCAAAATAATTGTCATATTTTAAATTCACTGTCGCTGTCGTTTATTCTCAGGGTAGCGACAAAGAAATATGGTTTCGACTACTTAACCTCAAAATTATGCAAAACTTAAAAAAATAAAGTTTTAGCACAAAATCTAAGCTTTTTAGAACTTTAATTTTAACAAAATCCGATTAGAAATGAGAAAGTTATGTTTAAATTACTAACAATGTTCTTAGCTCAAATGGTTTGACAAGGCAGTGATTATTCTCTGTTAAAAACTCGATTTTGACCCAAAAATCTTCATAATATGAGAAAGTAATTAAAACAAAAGTTATTTCTTAGGAAATTATCTTTCTACTGTAAAAAGATTCAACATAATTGGATTAATCGATCAAAAGTTATGTCTATTTTACTATCAGGTATCAACATTGAAAATTTGATATGGCTGTGCTATAACCTCTATTTCAAACTTAATTTAGACCCATTTAAATTCAGTATTTCAAAATATGATAAAAAGAAAAGTTGTAGCTTATTGAAATATCTTTCTAGAACAAAAGTATTGAACAAATTAGAATAATTTTACATCAAGATATCGCTATTTTACTACAGCGATTTCCCTAAAAAAAATCAGCTATCGATTTGTATATTTCACATTTTCACTAACATAATAAATCTTTCTTTTAGACATCATGTGTTATGGTTTAGTTATATTATCAATTCTAACATTCATCAAAGTCAAAATAACCACAACAACAAGTGCATAAATAATCACATCCATATATGCAAGCAATAGACTTGTATTTACACATCTAAAGATTAAAATAGAAATAGTTGTGAGATTACTCACCTTTCTTCCTTAGCTTGTTACAACCATTCTTATCAATCTTGCATTCAATTTCAAAAAATACTTAACAATTTGTCTCAAAATAAAGGAAGAACAATAATAATCAAAACCTACTAGATACTGAAAATCAACCTGTCTAAATAATGAATTAGAGTTAAGAGAACTTACTTTTGATTTTCTCTTAATTTTTTTGGAATTTATTGGATTTTAAAACTTTGATTTTAAGAGAACTAGGTTTTAGAAAACAAGAGGAAGAAGAGCTTCTGTTTACTGTAAGAGAAAGAAAATGAACGTGATGTTCATTGTCTAAATGCAGAAGAAAGAAATCCACTTATGCTTAAGTGGGCTGAAACCATCCTAAGCCCAAACCCATTAGTTAATTAGAACAATAAAATACTTACACATTTTCTCATTTTCTATCTTATTAAAACACTAATAACTAATTCAATTCAACATAGAAAAATTAAAGTTAACATACTAAAATTAAGTTCATCACCTGATCTTCAAGACTAATTAATAAAACATAATTTTTAATAATTTATAAACCTATATTTTCCTCACTGAAAACATGGTATTTTGCATTTTCTATAATACGACAACTCAACAAATAAACAAATTTTTACTTTAAAAGTCCACATTTTCTTATTAAGTAAAATTACACCATATCTAGAAAATTGTAACACATTATTTAACAAGTCTTAAAACAATAACTTAACATAATTGAATTCCATATTTTGCTTTTCCAATTATTATTTAAATAAACACTTAATGTTCAAATCTACTTCAATAAATGAGAAATCCAATTTCTCATTAAAATTACAAGTTTAAATCTTTATTAAATTTAAACTAACAACATTGAAAAATTCAGGGTTGTTACACTACCTTCTAGATCTCCCTCGCCTTTCTTCATTCAGCTGGTTCATAAGTTCTGTGTTGGCACGGATCTGTTGAGTGAGCTCTTGACGGCTTTGAGTGAGCTCATGCATGAGGGTCTGGTACTCCTCTCTAGTTACTAGACCGGATGGATCTGGATCTTCAATAGGTGTTTGGCCTGTAGTAGTCAGTTGCGCGGGATTTTGCCTATCCCTTCCTTCTAGATCAGCGGCGTTGGAAGCGGTTATGGTAGTGCGCACCATGTTGAATGTAATTCTTCTTAGATCTGAAACAATCTGAATAGAATAGAAGGAACCACTAGAAGATAGATTTGGATCTCCTCATTAGACTTTAGCAATCTAATAGCAGCAGGGGATCCACATAATAAGAGAAAAAACAGAGTTTTCTCAGTGAAAGCAACAAAGTGTTTGTACCAAAAATGGGCACAACACTCGTTGGGTGTAATTGAAGAGATTAGAATGAAGAATTAAAATAAAAAATGAGGCTAATCTAACAATCACACTAAGAAAATAAGCAGTAACAGAAAGAAAACAAGAATTTATAGTGGTTCGGCATTATTGCCTACGTCCACTTTGAAGGTTTTGATGTTTATTGCCGATTAGAAACCGAGTTACAACAGTACAACAGCCAACACTCGAATTACAATGGAGTTCCACTTAAGCAGCATAAAGTCCCTTTATAGTTGCAATGGAGGTGCATTTATAGGTGTGGAGCTGGAAATATCTGCCTTATATCTCAGAATACTCTTTCTCAAGTCAAGGTGGGTCCACACAATCGATCTAGGGTTACTTGGGATCGATCCTTGATCGATCCAGCATCACTTTGTATCGATAAAAAACTGGTCCAATTGAGCTGTGATCGATCATGGATGTTCGCTATGTGTTATGCAACTTGCCATGAAAATCTCATTGCATTTGGAGTTGTGGTTGTGGAGTTATTGATCGATCAAGTTTGCAAATATAGAGTGGCTGAAGCCCTCGTATCGATACCTTCATATTGATGATGCGGCACGCACGTTTTGTGGAGATCCATGATTTGTGCATAGTGGTGAGACCGCTTTCTTCGAGTCGACTGCCTCTTTCGGAGCTTCAAATATGTCGCTTGCTTCATTCATATCCATCCCTGCTTCCCTTCCGTATAGATGCCTTGCTTCCATCTTCGTATCGATTGTAGGTTCTGCTCTTCGTATCGATCAAGTAGGTCATCGATACGAAAAGGCAAGTTGCTGGCTAGGTGAAGTGTGATCGATTTGGGAAGTGCTGAAGTCCATCATTATGAGTTTGAACCATATGGATACAAATGATGGATGCTGAGCGCTTGAGTTACGTTCATTTCGTACCAATACTGATTGATACGAAATGGTGGATATGAATGATGGATACGAGATTGGCATGTTTCTCATGGATCTTGATCGTTCCATAACTTAAGCATACAAACTTCGATTGACCTGAAATTTGGAATGTTGCTTTGCATAGCTTTGTTTTGTCATGTCATGTTAATTGTGGCCCGATCCGGACTTAGACTGTAACGTTCCGACTTTTCGACGCTTGAAAGTCGACATTAATACGACCACTGTATCAAATGCCGCGCAATCGAATGCCGAAAAACCGAACCATTAGGGTTAAAAAGAAGAGGTAGAAGAAGACAGAAGAAAAGAAAGAACAGAAAAACAAAAACAGAAACAATATCAGAATCTCACATTCGCAGCGGAACAATATACAATAGATGAATCAATAATCTTTAAAACAAAAGACTATATCAATTTATACATTACATCATATCATCAGAGTTTACAACTATAACATACATCACTGGACAGTTGTCTAACTTGTCCACATACATAATACACAGCGGAATAAATAACAAGTACGGGAGTACGCCTCGCCATCCAGCTCATCTCCAAAGCTCTAGAATATCTAGAATATCCTGATATCATAACTCTAGGCTGCCCGTGGGGAAAATTATGGGCACCCAGAGTTTAGAAAGGGAACAATAAACTCCAAGTCACTCATGGTGACTGGTATGAGATCGTAAAACAGTTATTTTCACAAAGAAAACAAACAGATTCGCAATGCTTTTGGAAAATGAAACTACCATAAGGCCTCCCGCCACACACACAATGCAAACGCAGAATTGGAGGAGATTTCTCCTTATGATAGTCAAATATGCTTACTACGCAAAATCATTGGATATTATTACTAGTGCATAGTTTAGAAAACATTTCGAAAGTATAATATTAATCTTAGCCAGCATACAACCATTATTGTATGCCTACTTTAGCTACCATCTAAACAGTGGTGACCACCATAAGTAAATGGTAGGTTCTACAACCAAAACCGTACAGGGTTCGTATTGTTTCTTTGGATTTCCAACAAATAGTCAGGCAAAGAAACTTCCTTACATCGAAATGGAAACGCCTCTGGAAAGACGCCCCGAGAACCTAACCGGATCTCTACAAACACAAGGCCGATGCTACCTCACGCTGTACAGCTGTAACTTGGTAACTAACACACTGACGCTACCTCACACTGTACAGCTGTAACTAGGTAAGTAACACACGAGCTATGTCATCCCCCAGTCGTCACCGACCTTTATCCGAGGATCCTCAACCACAAAGTATAATAAATTTGCAGCATCAACATAGGTAAAATATCTGGGCTCCATACCATGATATCACCTTTTATCCAGAAGGAAATGACATACCCTAGGGGCGCTACCCCTAAAAACCTTTGCCGCAACATTCCGGTTTCGACCATTACCGGGTTGTGAGGCTCGACGAAGTCTCGTCCACAAAGCTACGCTTTTTCACAAAGCCACGCTTTTTCACAAAGCCACGCTTTGATCAACAAATGATCAATAGCACTTCGTATGCCACATTACCAAATTGGGAATGTATCACTAGTAACCATCAACTACATAACCTCTGAGCTCGTACGTCTCAGAGAAGGGTGTTAAGCTAAGAGAATAAATTCTCCGCCACTAACAGAAATGTATTTGATAGAAACCAGCTTTACATCTCAAAGTGTAACGTCAGACACACATCCATACAAGTCCGTTCCGGGATCGAACGAAACCGAAGGCATTTCCAAAGAAGCCCTTGCAATTCGGGTATTCACTAATCACGTCCGAACTTCCCATCACAAAAAGAGTGATATAAATCTCTATACCGGAGCAACTCGGTGCAGAGACATTCGACAGGTTGTCCTTTCATTTTCGAAAATACCCGGTCTTCATACCGGTCTTCAAATAATGTCCATTCACAATGTATCACTATTCGGAATGGGTTGTATGACACAAAGGTCTCTCCCGGCTTAACCGAATAATGAGCGTTTGTTTTTAAAAACAAATCAAGTGCCATTTCAAAGCCAAATGTTGATAGTCGGTTATTTAACTATCAACAACATTCACATCAATCAACCAATTTAAATAATTTTTTCCAAATTATTAAATTTCAAATATCTTCCCGATATATGGTTTACACTTCAACCATTTGAAAACAAATTTCAAATCACTTTCATTTAAACCAATTAAATAAATCCTTATCGGTTTATTTCAAATTTACATCCCATATCTGTAAATTTATTTCCACACTTCATCACATTGAAAACCAATTTCAAATCATATTTTTCACACTTTAAAAATAAATCAATATTTATTTTTAAAACAAATTTCCCTTTCCTTTATGAATTCCGTTTGAATTTACATTCCCAAATATTCACTTTTTAATACGATTTTCAAATCGATTTCTCAAATATTCACTTTCAATTCCAAATCAATTTTTAAATTGATTTCCAAATTTATTTCAAACCC
Source organism: Allium fistulosum (assembly GCA_030737815.1). Lineage (NCBI taxonomy): Eukaryota > Viridiplantae > Streptophyta > Magnoliopsida > Asparagales > Amaryllidaceae > Allium > Allium fistulosum. The sequence continues at coordinate 487,928,148 of CM060901.1, forward strand.
AAATTGATTTTCCAAACATTTATTTCAAACACCAAATCAATGACAAATTGATTTCAAAATTTGCTTCACACTAAATCAATTACAAATTGATTTCAAAATTCATTTCAACACAAATCAATTTCCTCATTCAACATCAAATAAATTTTCATATCGATTTCCCAAAGATTTATTTCCAAATACCAAATCAATTATAAATTGATTTCTAGAAAATTATCACCTTTTAAAATAAATTCATTTATCTCTTCCAAACCATTTAAAATTCCATTTTAAACAAATTTTCCAACTTTCGAATAATACTATTCAAAATCCATTTATAAAAATCTTTTACCATATTTTAGAAATAATTCGATAAGATTTCAATAATCAACTTTATACTTTAAAATCCTTTCTTTTAAATTCAACCAATTCTTTCAAAAGAAATTTACTTAAAATTCCCAACTTTAATTTCAAAAAATCCAATTTTATTTATTTATGGTATCCAACGATACCAAAAATACATTCGGCTAAATTATAGCCTTCAACCAATTCAATCACAGATATAATCATTCACAGATTATAAATAAATCATCACACAGCATATGAAACAAATTCATACAACATATGAAACAAATTCATATAATTTGAGGAATCCAGTTGGATCCCTCTAACCTGTTTCCCTGCATCCACAGATGTTAGCACAATACCAATTCCACTTCGAGGTGGAATATCATGGTATATGGGATTTATAAAATATCATCCGCTATTATGCAGTGCAATAGGGTCTCATCCGCTATATAATGCGGGAAATCAACAACTCCAATATATACATATGCCAATATATATATATATATATATATATTGTTATATACTACTATATATATATAGTATCACATCCAATAGCAATCAATAACTGAAAATTTCACTTTCATTTGAGTGAGAAGATCTCACCTTTTAAATTTTATTTTGCAATCCATTCCAACTCTGACTTGTTCTCTTCAGAATTTCAAACCTTGTATAAACAATTTACATGATTATTAACATTTGAATTGATCTAAAAATTAATGACTACTTATTTATTTAATTTAACTAATAATTTAGTTTTAAACTAATTTTTCTGTTTACCTATATATTAGATTAAAATAGGCATGTATATGTATACATTTATGTTTATGTTATATTTTTCTTTACTGACCACATTAAAATTTTATAATAGGATGTATATATACTATATATTTTCTAATATATATGTTTTCCATAAAACGGTAAGTTGACATTTATAAACTGGTCTTGTTATTTCCACTCTGATCAACTGAATCAATTTCTAGCTATTAAGTTAAAGTAATCACTGCATCAGATTCCTATAGGATTATCTAACTTAATCAGTGAACTTAATACACGAATCAACCTTACTGGAAAGACGAACCCAGGCCATTCCACTCGGCTTCGGCAGTCGAATCTCTCCGAGCACCGCACCGTCTCCCACGTGCCCATGCGAACAACCATCATGTGACCCAAACCCTAGCTCCGATCGACCTACCATCGCAACCCAGCTGAACTTCCCCTTCGTCTCGCTACGCTGCCTCCCTCTCAGTGAACTTGACCAACTCGCAACCCAAAGATCACTTCACCGCCTCCCTTCGCGTGCACGAGCGCATGCCTCCATCGCGACGCCGCTGCCCCAGTCGCGAGGGCGACCCCATCTAGCTCGAACTCGAGCTAAATTTTGATTTGAAATCGGCCATTGATTTTGATTCGATTTTTAACTCTCTGTTCCGCCATTTTTTTCGAACTGAGAAAGGGGGGAAACGGGGAAGATGAGATTTAGTTAAAAGAAAACTCGTTTAATTTTATTTCGATTGAGGAGAGGAAAAAGGAATTCACAGATAAGATTTTTTTTGTGAAGGCAACGACCATTGTATTTATTTTCGAACGAAGATAGGTTTCGTTCTGCTTGCATGATAAAAGGAAACAAAGGGGACAAGATACGATGTTTTCGTGCTTCACTCAGCTTGCTACAGTGCTTCTGAGGTGAAAGGAAAAAAAGTAACAACGTGACATAAATACGGATGAGAGTTGACTAGTATAAATATCCCATTCAAATTCAAATCGTCACGAACTTGCAACTCAAAATTTTGATATCCTATTGAGACGTGCCGCTAGGCGTTTGTAATGTTATACGCCTATTCCAAACGCATTGGAAAAGGTTTCGAGTCCAAATTCGATCGTATGGAGAAGATAGCTTTTTGGACCAGTTATAATATTAAATTTTTGATTTAATTTCAGCGCGTTTGCTTATCGTACGGCCAAACGATCACTCCAAACATTACAAAAATTGAAATCCGATAATAATACAATATTATGGATCCAATGAAACTAGTTTCATCGAATTCCGAGACTGTGCCCCAGAACGCTATTTTTAAATATCGATTTAAACGATAAATTCAAAACTGAACAAAACAGTTTCAAATTCCATTCTGAAGCTTCCATTATCTTCAGTATTATCAATATAAATTTTCTAAGCCTTGAAAATATTTTTAACAAGCTTGAAACTGAAGATTCAAATTCTTTACCCAGTTTAAATAATTAAATTCAATAATTTAATTACCAAATTCATTCTGAAATTTCGAATTTCAAATTAAACAATCAATTCGAATATTTAAACTCAATTAAATATTCATATTTCAAATGTCAAAAATTCAGGGTTGTTACACAGACCAAGTTTGCCTGTATCCATTATGAACTTGCAGATAACCGATCTTCAGAGTGGACTGTCTTCAGTCTCTAGTCAAGTCCTTGGTATCACGTCCTTGGCAAAAGGCGGGATGACAGGAACCTTTGACGTTTGATTTTGCAGTAGAGGAATGTTTTCGCCCTTGCTTACAATCGAACGCTGATTTCCAGATCTCCAAATTTATAATTATATGGTAGTTTTTTTGTATTACATACATATTTGTAAATGTGGTTAAATAATAAGTCAAAATCAAACATGTATGTCAAATCTATTTATCTTACACACACACACACACACACACACACTCTTTTGGTCATTTTATGTAAGTCACAATTGGTGTAATATGAAATCATTTATTCACCTAGTTTAGACTACAATTAAGTAATGTATATATAGATTATAATAAATGATTTGAATTTGATTTTAGTTAGGAATTTACAAGAGAGGAAGGGGAAGGACTTTCCTTTTTCTTTTAGATAATAATTTGGTATTTCCTTAGAAAAAGAAATGAATTTGTACTTTGTTTCATTGACCGTTCTTTGATTATTACTTATCTAAATTTAACTTATATGGCAATATGTATGTTATATGCACATATAAATGTCTAAACTCTACACACACACACATATGGCAAGGTACCATAAATTTCTATATAAAAACACTATACACATATTATAGCATACTGAAACATATGTATACTAAGGCAATTATATTCTCGATATTCATATGAAATTATCATACGTATGTCTAAATATAATATACATACATATATACAATAAATATAATCCTAATATCTCTAAGTATATATATATATATAGTTATATACATGTTTATACATCATCATATTATCATGCCATGTTATGAATATATGAGAAATATTCATAGTAATCATTAAATAAAATAAATTAATGTGATAAATAATTAGATATAAAATATTTTAAATAAAATTTAATTTTATTTAAATAGATAGATTGAATCTAATAGTAGTGAATAGACTTCGTATGCTCATTAAGATCTAAATAGGATTTATTTTCAAATGACCTTTTCACCTATTGCTAAACGAGACAGATCTAACAATGATATCCGAGCCCGTATGGTCTATGTATTCTAATTAGCTAGCATGAGGAGCCAACTAATAAAATTTTCTATCTGATAGATGTCTCGAAAGTAGTATCTAGGCTTGGGTATAGATAAAAGTATTCTCCCATCCCTGACTACTAACCTAGTCCAATGAGTGGAGTAAGTATCAAAGGTCGACCCCAAATATAAGGCCCAAAGTTATTTTGGGTCTTAGATTAATTTTCAAATTAAGATTTTCAAATTTAAAATATATTAAATTGAAGTGTTAATTTTAAGATATAATAGGAAATTTTATAAATATTATAAAATAAATTTAAAACTTTCAAAATTATTTTAAGAAACTAATTTAATATTTTTCGAAATTAATGTAAGCATTTAATTAATTTGATTAGTTAAATAAGTAATTAATTAAAAGTTAATTAATATATATAGTGATATATGATGTAATTATAAAAGTTATAGTTGAAAATATATCTTAAATCAATTAAGGTAAACTAAATAAAATTTTCAAAGCTTATTAAAATATTTAATTAAAATGTGTAATTTAATAAATAATTTATTCAAGAAATAATTAATTAAAATATATAAACCATTTGTATGTAAATAAAACTATAATGGTATAGTTTAATAATTTAAAATGTTTTGAATTCCCCAAAAACGAAGTTTAGTTAAATTAGTTAATTAAATTTAGAACTAAAATTAATTAAATATGATTTAATTAATAAGATACATACAGATATTACATAAGTTAATTAAATTATAATAGTTATAAAAAAATTGAACTTATATAAGTACACACATAATTTAAATTTGAGTGGAACGAAAATATATCCAAATAGATTTCTCGAATAAATACATACGTATGGTATCTATACCATGATTTTATACGTGACCGACACTTGAATCGTGAGGGTATTCCATAAGTAACATATTATTCCTTTAATCGATATCACTCAAAGTTTATTAAAGATTATGAATCTTTAATATGGTTGCCCTCTACTATTTATATATTGATAGATTACTTGCAGACGCACTAGTTTTTGAGAAAATTCAAGCTAGAACTGTTATGTGGACTATTATTAATATATTGCCTAGACGAGGTAAGATACATGCACGTATATTTTGAGAAAACTAAAAGTATGTGCATTATACTTAGGTCATTGAAAAATGATAAGTAAGAGAGAATAATCTTTCTTGATTTATTTAAAAAACTAAAGGTCAAGGTCGAGATTAGGGTAAAGACCATAGTTAGGAGTTGTATATGATACAATCGATAAAGTGTTGTCCATCAATTGTGGGTCTATGTTTTGTTCACCAAGCTTATGGTCGTAATCCCAATATAAGCAAGTCCTAACATTTACTAGAGAAATCAAATGATTTCTATATTTCTCTTAGGGTTTTGAAGAATATGAAAATCTAGTGGAGCCTTATTAGGAAAATGAAATGATTATGTTCAACTATTTTAATATTGTAAGAACACCTGCTATACAAAATTAAAATTATCTACTTCAATAAATTTTTGCAACTAATCTAATTGATAAAATTGTTTGTCAATTGAAATACACTAATGAACTAAACTAAGGTTTACAATGAAATAGAAAATATACTTATCTATAAATATTTTGGCATGTTGTTACTTTAAGACCATGCAAGGGCAAACTATAAGACTACTAAAATCATTCGTACCTTGATCACCTAAGTGTTTTTCCCAAGACAATATATTATCTTTTGAATTTTAAATTCTAAAGTAATACAAGAATATAGATATTCAATCCATATTGACCACATACAGAAGTTGTATAGTGAGCAGTCACGTTCATAATATACAAAACCTCAATGAAATTGGTTCGCTCAAACTATGTAAATAAAACACGGTGCAAGATCATGTGTCCACACGATTGAATACAATGAGAAACTTGTTGTATTAAAAGCAAAACTAGACCAATGACTAAAGATTGACCCAGAAATTCAATTATTGAAAAGTAAGTTTTAATCGGTTTACTCAAGTGCAACTTATTCAGTATTCATAAAATGTTAAGGACCTCCAAATGCACTTTTATAAATTTTCCGAAGCAGATTTATAGTAAGGGTTTATGTTTGAATGGTTCAACCATTTGGAAAGGAAACAAATGTCAGACAGTGAATGTAACATAGACATAGTTGGGATGAAGAGAGTGAATGATGACTCTGCTTCATGAAGAAACATCGAAAACAAGAATTGTATAAAATACTAGTAGATACTTGATAGGTAACATGAAATTTGATTTTTACTCCATGTTTATTTTTGTAGAAAACTATTTTTTTACGAGTTATTTCTTTAAGTTCAAGATATTTAATCTGATACTCTCGACTATAAGCTGATTATTATATACGAATTGAATAATCATAAGAAATGGTTGAATGGAACTTTATATTATTTCATGTGTTGTTATTGTAATGGTGGGTACAGTAGGAGCATGTCATATGATGCTTATTAGTGGATGCATCAAGTTACGAAAGATTGTTTTTGTATGTATACCTAATGTTATTTATGAAATGATAAATATTTTTAGTATTAACTAAAAATAGATATAGTTTTATTTTAATATGAATATTCATTATAAAATAAATATATTATATTAACTCTATTTGTTTTCATAACATATAGTGATGCATTAGCTATAGAAAACATAGATGTATCTAGAATTTTATATAAATTATTTTGGAATTTGACTAAGCCATATCTTTGAGAAATAATTCTTTAATCATATGATTGTGAATCATATGGTACCGGTTAATTGTATCTCAAACTATTAAGGGAAAAGCACCCATTTAGTGGAAGTTATAGAAGAGTTCACAAACATACATACACATACATAAATACATACATACATACATACATACATACATACATACATACATATATATATATATATATGAAATCCAGGGTCTGCCAATACCTAAACAGATCCACTTACTTTGTTGAATTCACCGATGAATTATCATAGACATGAACATGTATATTTGATACACAAGTAGAATGCTACGATAAGTAAAGAAAATATAAAACAAAAATAGAGAATGTAATATGCAAAGGAAATAAAATACTTCACTTGATCGAATATGTGAGTGTATTTGAAAGAGTTCCAAATGTACCTAAATACGAATAAGATTCAATATCAAAGTCACTCCTCCATATAATACATAATGATCTAAGGAGTAATGAGAGTTGTTAGACAAAGTAGATTGATGATCAGTAAAGTGTAGTTAACTTCTTTCTATAAGGATGTGTACTTAAGAGTAAGTACATATGTTAAATTTAATTTCATCTAAAGCATAACTTATGGGATCATATTCATATAAGATATGAACTGTTAAGAAGACCCAGTATTAAATAGTTTAAGATGTTTGGTTGTTTAATTTATGTTATAAACGTAACTTTTTTTAAAACTGAATTAATTTTTATCTAACTATAAAGGAAGTTCATTAAATATTTATGATTGCCTATTCCATTACATAGAGAAATAATTATTGCTTTAGGAAATAAAATGTTGTGTGAGTCGAGAGGCTGCATGTAAAATTTGCTCATGAAGGATCTTATGTGGACTGCCCAAAAAGAGTTTAGGACCGATCAAAATGGACTTGGATATAATTTCAAAACTCTAACATAGAAACTGATTATATAAGATGAAATAAAATTAACCAAGCCTAAAATGAATACAACTCATTGGAATGTCTAATAAGAATTCTCAGACATTGAAGAAGAAACTTTCTAATTTAATAATAGACTAACACTACTTGTCCATTTGGCTAAGTAGGGAGAATTGTTTTATGATCAGAAACCAATGTTCTTCTTAAATATAAGAAAATGGAATGATATTACCAAACAAATGAGAGCATGCTACGTCACAAACTCCCACTTCCTTCTTTCAGGTTCGGCGGCTTAGGTATGGCTACTAAGTTTTTATGGACTTAATTAACTCTAGGGCTAGACTCATAATTCTAGGCCATTTTGTTAAGTCTCTAAGGTTTGCCTTTCATGAAAGATTCAAAGGTTAATCGGTTTCCACTTTTTTCACATATCTATAAGTGGGGGTACCGTGAGATTGAACCCACCATATCATGGTATAAGTTTAATCCTCCGACCAACTGAGTTAAGCCATGAATTATTTATCAATGATGCAACAAACTTTCCTCACCCTTCTTTAGATCAATATTGTCTCCCCTGAATTTATGTGGTCAATAGTCTTGTTGACTTAGTTAATAGTTCTATTAACTTGTTCGATTATTTTGTTAACTTGGTAAATTGTCCAATTGGCTTGGCCAATTATCTCATTGATTTAGTCAACATTTCAAGACATGCTAACTTTCATTCGAACAAGATTGATATATTTACACAATATGAGTAAAGACTAAGTAATATTATTACATCATTACATGCAGGGCACCCATAACTCTATCACTTCATGACCATAATATTGATCTACATACTATATGCAAAAATTTAAATGCACACATATAAATACATGCATACATCAATACAGCTATACATGCATACAAACATATGAATGTAAATTTTTCATGATATGTAGTTTGGTTTACATACATATATGATAAATTACAATATTATCTTTGTTTAAAAAATATGAATAAAATTAGGATTCATGCATGTGCAAGCTCAATTTCACTGATTCATATCACACATCTAGGGTCATCACCATTGCTCTTCAATCTTGATTGAATACATCCTGGCCCACTTTTTCGTCTATCTTATAAAATGTAATGGTCATGTCTTTTAAAATGTTTACGATAGAATAACTTCGTGTCACTAATATATATATACATATAATGCTAGGATCGGCTACCCCTCATGTTTGCTACACCTCAAGTCCCTCCTGATTTCAACCATCCAAATTAAATAATATACCTTCTCTCTCACACTTCATGAGAGACAAGGTATATTATTTAATTCAGAACATGTGGTTGAAATCAAGGAGAATTTGAGGTGCGACAAAAAGAAAGTGTAGCCGATCCTTGTCCATATATAAACAAATATTTAAATAGAAACTTATGGCTGATATCAAGGGCTATATATATATATATGTATGTATAAACTTTGTTTGAATTAGTTGTTTTACAATCAAGTTTACACCAACTTAACATTTGAAATATATATAGCACCATTTCTAACCCTTTAATACCAGCCACAAGTTTCTATTTAATTATTTGTTCTTTCTATCACTGTTACATGGACCAAATATTTATATAAATAGGGTTATTGACCCTACCTCATAAATATATGAGGTAGGGTCAATAGCGCCTTTTATTTAGCACCATTTTATTACCATAAATTTCTATTAAAATATTTGTTATTTCTCTCGTTCTATCATATGGACCAAATTTTTAAATATAAACTTATGGTTGATATCGTGGGCTAGAAATGTGCTATATAACATATTTAAATGATAATGACATGATATTTTGAGGAGGTCCAACAATAAGAGGATATTTTCCTGATGTGTATATATGTCCTCTAGACTTAGACTTAGAAACTTCATGAATATTGTGGTACTTTAGATTTGTTGATTTAGCATTTGAATCTGGTGAATATATTTTCATATTTATTGATTATAGTATTACAAGTGATGATATATAATTTCCTACAACAATACATATCAATATTGATGCATGTTTGACACAACTAATAAATCATGATCGTTTGTGATGGACGAAAGTGAAAGTAGTGAAATGCTGGTCAGAATCAGAAAAAATACGCAACTAAGGTGTAGAAAAATTTATGTCAAAATAAATCAAATATCTAGGAAAGATGTCATGGTCGACATGCCAACTCTATGTTAGAAAACCGTTGGAAAGTTATGATAGGGTATGTGCAGTTGAATTTATATATATATATATATATATATATAGTAAAAAATTCCAAAGCAATGTGATGGATAATGCTTTATTAAAAGCCATCGTAGCGAGAGCTTAGGGAAAACGGGGAATAAGTAAAGTGTAGCCAATCATGATACACTTTACGTTGATGCATTAGAAAATTCATTTGGATGTCAATTTGTAGACATTTGCTTAGTCGTTGATGAAGCATAGGCAAATCAGTTTTCCTATGCGCCGGAGATACCCCATTGTCATAACAAGCCAACATTTTTATATAGTTGCAAAACAAAAATTGAAAAATAATCTAAAACAAAATTGTAATAGTTGACTAAAAATTGAACCAGCCTCGGAGTTATAGTTGAGAATTGCTATTAGAGAAGGTTCTCAGTAATAACTTGGTTTAAAAATGTAAAATGAAGATAATAAAGTGCAGTTAGTAAAAAGACACAAGATTTAGCGTGGTTCAATCAAAATTGATCTATGTCCACTATGTGGATTTTCTTTTTTACTTTTCTTCCCTTATAGCAATTCAGATTACAAGAGATAATAACAAGAAAATACAATACTTGAGAGCTTAAGTTGTTCAACCCTTAAAGAAATGCTTGTCTTTATGTATTTATAGCTGCTGGAATGCGTAAGGAATGACTGAGAAGATGCGGTTATGGTCTAAAATTTTCTCTAGGCTGTAGATGGAGTTGTTCTACTAAGATCTATGCCAGCTGGGATGTCAGCAGGTGACACCAGCTAGTGGTTTGTACTTGAGCATGCCTTGGTCAGGGATAGGCAGCATGAGATCAAGGAGTGGTTGTGCAAAGGAACTACCATGGTAGCAAAAGGGGCCAAGGAGTGGCTATCATAGCATCGCTTTTGTCAGATGAATTATGTCATATATGTTAGTCATATTAGAGAAACAATGTAGTTGCACCTTCCTTTTACAGTGTCGGTATGGTTCATGTGGCCAAAGTTGGCTATACCAAGACAAGACAGCTTCAGGAGCGGGCAATTGAGGTGGAAGACAAGCCGGGGACTTTGCTGAATAATGGATGATGCAACTATCTGTGTGGATCAAGGTACGACCAAGGCATGTTGCTTGGGTTGCTGGTCTAGGGATAGTCATTCACATACCAAGACACCATTTGTCCCGGTCCGTTGAAGAAGTCACGAGCTTCGCATGGCTCGCGTTGTACTAGTGTTGGACGAGTTGTTTTTACAATGGAGGCCTTATGCTTCGAGAAGGATGTTAGCCTAGAAAAATAGGTGAGACAATGGTGTATGCCAACTGAACTAGGTAGGCTAAGATGCTGATAGTTGGAACCGTGTAGGCCGAGACATGGGCCAAGATGCAACATGGCCCATATTACTTGTGAGAAAATTAAGTAACATTTTCCCTTATGTTTGTGCCTACGAGCAGGGGAAACTTGTCATTCACGCATTTAATACTGATGACATGTGTCTTTATTCAATTGGAAGTGGCGGTTACTTCCCCGATTCACTGCAGAAACGTCTAAATGGTTGATTTTATAGACTCACTGATGAAAACCTAGACGGTCCAGATCTTCCCCTACCTCTGAAATCTAACTATATAGATTGAACATTTCTACCTATGAATAACCCTTTCCTCTTCTTTTTCACTCTTTACTAAAACATCACAAACTATCACCGTTTGAGGAGAATTTTAAGCTTTCAACTCTTTTTGTCTTCAACCAAAGATCTCAAGCTTAAAATAGTGAGTATCTCTACCACTAATGCAGATTTCATTTCTTACTTCGATGCCACATTGTACTTTGATTTGAAACAGATGTTGAGTTGTTTTTTGTTGTAGGCTTTTCCTTTTCCATTGTTGCATTTACTTTATTAGTCTGAATATCACCATTGTTCTTATAAAGTTTTATTAAGTATGGCAATGACGATCGCCTCTATGAAATCAACGTCAATCGATCAATCTCGATCATCTAAAAAACTTACACTAGTGTCGATATTACTAAACTGCCCCTTGCTAGAGTTGAAATATGGTTTATTTGTCCTTGGCTCGACATTATGACTTAAGAAAAGAACAAATAGTAGGCACGAGCCACACAGCACACTTAAACTTAGGCTAGGATAAGAATGGCCTTTAGTAGCTTGCCTATGAGTTTGAGTAACTTCTGAGTCGTTAGGGTGGTTCGGTAATAAGGTATCTTGTTGATTACAAATGACTGTCATAACTTCCACAGGCGAGCAGTCTTTTAATGCGGGTCTGTCCAAGGTCCGCGAGAACCGTGTTGATCTTGTATCTCTATGACCGGGTACACTTGCAAGGAGATAGAGCCTTTTTATTGTTTGAATGTAGACAAATTCAACCAACCCCTGGTGGGTTACATCACTTGGTCACATGTCTACATGTAGAGCAGGGTGTTGCTCCCTCTCCACTCCTTTGTCAATATTCTCAACTCTCACCACCTAGTGCTTGTAAAACTCTCTCCCAACAGCTACAACCTCCTAATAGGCTATTTATTATGTGTCATGACCTAGTCATCCATGAGCCGGACCTATCCCTTGTCATATTGGTTTTTAGATTGCACTAGATGGCCAAGGTCCCGATTGGCCATTATTATCATCTTCAGGTGGCCAATAAGCCTCCTCTCTTCTTCGACCTCCCAGTCAAAGTGTATCAGCCCATTATTTATTTGTGTCAGTCATTGTTAACCCAACACTCATGACGTGGACCTTCCAATCCCCAAGTGGCATATTCCTTGGATCACTTATCTATTTAACTTAAACTGGCTTGTTGTTGATAACCACTTATTCTTTTGTTGTAGTGGCTCCTACCAGCGTTGGTTTGGACGTGATAGTTTATGAATAATAACTTCGTTAGATAAGGCAAAAGCTCAATGATACTAGGAACTTAGCTTTAATTTTGATTGATGAGAATCTTCCTCGGTGGAACTGTTTGGGCCGAGACAAAATATGAGAGGAGGGGAAGCAATAGCTTGGGCCCCTAATTGGTAGGTAAACAGGGCTCTCGAGGTTATGATTAGTTAGTCGGTTCTGGGGTCGATGGTGAATATTGAGACTAGGAGGCTGTCGAGTGCGATTCGAGTCGCAATGGTTAGTGGGCGGCTTATGATCCGACACTTTTGCTGTAAGTGGTGGTCCCATACCACATTACCATATGGTCCTCGAGTTATTCTAGCACTTCTGAGAGCCCGAGGCAAAGAGGATGGGCAGGTGGGCGCAGGAGCGAGATGTACCGATGAGCGTGGGGTTCTCCTCCGAGACCCCTCTCGCTTGTGGATCTTTAATTTAAGCAACATACACCATGCCCTTGGCTCACTAACTTTCGACTCGGTATGATCTGACAGTAACGACACGAGGCCCCCTTGCCCGCCTTTGATTAGAGGGCAGCCTTAGGACCGATTTGATAATAGTTTTAATTTATGTAGAATTGTCTTTACTTTCTTTTAAGTGTTGCCAACCCTTCTTATTTTTTTGCAGTGGTCTGTTTAGACTTCGCACAAATGATGGATAAGGTCGGCTCTAAGAGGACTTCACAACAAACTACCTCCATTTCTTAATCTGGCCACTACAGGGGTGCATCTCCCCAATGACTGACCTCACATTATAGCAATAGCCATCGCAGTTATCATATGCCGAACAAGGGCCGATGTGGGCGCACATAAGGCTGTTATTGGGTACTCAAAAATTTGAAATCCGTCTGTATTCGTATTCAAAATATGAAAAATTATCCAATATCCGAAAAATGGATATGGATATGGATATGGCCACATTTACATTTAATAATTATCCATCAGTTTTTATCAAGATTATAATAATTTTTCTATATATTTTAGTACATAAAATGAAGGTGATTTACTATTTTTAAGTAAATAATTTAATATGTGTATAAAAATCAATATTTTATGCTTAAAATTATTTTTCTTCACACACACACACACATATATATATATTTAATATTAAAATGGATTCATATTGAATCAAAAAATTCTATTTATTTGTTTATATTTATTAGCTGTGAACTAGTCGAAGAATATCCGATAATATCTGATAACTATCTGCATCTACGAATACGGATATCCGGTATCCAAAAATAATTTTGGATATAAATATGGATATGGCATTGTCCAAATCCGTATTTGACTATTTATAGGCTTATGCATAGAGAGGTCGTATTTAAGAGGCCCTGCATGAAGGAGACGGAGAGCTCAGGAAGTAGTTTGACGTTTAAATTTTCAAGGGATGCGGACGTTGTTGGGTCCCTTCAGGAGTACTCTATTTGGGGTTATTGGACCGACCACTGTAAGGATGGTCATAGAGAGGGCAAGGCGAGCCTATAAATGCTCTATAATCATTGGCCGAGGAAGCCTTAGATGCCCAAGATAATGCAGGCCAACCCAGATCTGGTTGGGGTCCTCACTCCTTTAAGGTTATGGTAGATGCTTAGTTGAAGGATGCTAATCGAGTGATGGTTCTCAAACCGTTCTCTCTTTACACACACACAAATATCTATTATTTACACCTGGCTTATTATACATGCTGAACCCTGCAACCTCCCTCATTTGTGGCTGAACACTTTGAGGAAGTGGGTCAAGGACGAGGTTGCGGCTCGCCAATGGGCGAAGAGGCATGCCCTTAAGGAGAAAGGGGCAAGACATATGGTGGAGATGTCTAGGAACACCATCATTAGGGAGCTAGCAAAGAAGAAGGAGAGGCTTGAATTGGAGCTAAACCGGGTATGGGTAGATTTAGAGGCCAGTCGTAAGGAGGCCGATGAGATAAGTGGGTCACTTCAGTAGAACCTGATTTGTGTGACCCATGAGTAATTGGCAGCAGCGATGGCGGCCCTAAGGTAGGAGTCAACAGTGGGTTAACAATCATACTGAAGATGATTTTTGATGCCAACTTTAGTCTTCCCTCTGTCATGAGCTTTCGCCCCCTAGAGGCCTACAATGAAGTCCATCGAGAAGTAGTAGTGGAGTTAGCCACTGCCGAACAGACTCCCCCACTAGTACTTAATCTTGAGCTGATCACCTCTCTGAATGAAAATTCTACTGGACTACATGCCAATGACGCCCTTGTGGTGGAGAAGTGGATGGCCTTCCTTTTTCTTTCTTTTTGTACAAGTTTGTAAGTCGACCTTAGTCCCAAACTTTTATAATGAACTTTCATATAATGAATCTTTGTAATTTGACTTGTTTGTTTTTGGTATTTACCTTTTGTCTATTTATTGCTTTTATACTCATATTTCACACACATTCCTATCTGCCACGTTTGCTTATATTTGTGATCCCTTTATTATTTTATGTTGGACGACTCGAATAACCCTCGACTATGGTAAGCTAACACATAGACTTAGGCATTTATGCACCATGTAGCAAACAAGTAAAAAAACATAGACGAGTTATCAAATAATAGACTTACCTCTCTAGTGAGGCGAGCAAGCCTAGCTAGTATATATATGTAGGCATGGGTTGACGATGAGGCATCCCTTGATGATTGTCAGACACTCATGTTGGTTTGCCTTCTGTAACGAACCAGATTTTGCCCGCTCGAAAATCGACATCCATACTTTACATCGTACTCGAATGCCATAGATTCGACCGTTCAAATCCGAGTCGCCAGAGCTTATAACAACAGTTAAGTAAATAACACAGCGGAAGAAATGAATAATACATTGATATACAATATCTGATACAATATCTGATACAACAGAGTGATACAATGAATATCAATATATATCAGAGATATGATACAAGAAATAGCAGTAGAAAAGAAAACGATAACATCAGCTGCGGATAATCTCCATTTTCAAAGCGCCAATCCAGAAATAGCTCGAACTCCCAATAACGAGGCACAAAGTTAAGCAAGTGCAGTCCATATCCAAAGACTGAACTAGCTCCAGAAAATCTACTAATCTAATTATCTGAAAAACCAAACTCTAGACTGCTCGTGTACAAAAATTTTGAGCATCCAGAGTTTAGGAAAGAAACAATAAACTCCGGATCAGTCATGGGACTGGTGTGAGCAACAAAAACAGTTTATCTTTAAAAACAAATAGCAGAGAATTTTAAAGTCAATTCGCAATGCTTTTGGAAAATGAAACTACCATAAGACCTCCCACCACACACATAATGCAAACGCAGAATTGGAGGAGATTTCTTCTAATGATAGTCAAAGATGCTTACTACGCAAAATCAAATCATTTTTGATATTATTATTAGTGCATAGTGTAGAAAACATTTTCGAAAGTAGAATATCAATCTTAGCCAGCATAGACATTTCGAACTATGCCTACTATAGCTACCATCTAAACAGTGGTGACCACCATAAGTAAATGGCAGGTTCTACAACTAACACCGTACACAGTTCATATTGGAGTTTGGATTTCCAACAAATGGTCAGGCCAAGGAACTTCCCATTGCCACATGGAAACGCCTCTGGAATGACGTCCCGAGAACCTAACCGGATCTCTGCCAACACAAGGCCGGGTTACCCCTAACTGGGTAACTACTGACACGAATATGTCATCCCCCGATCGTAACCGATCTATATCCGAGGATCCTCAATTTCCAGCAACCACAAAGTAATAAATTTGCAGCAACCACATAGGTTAAATATCTGGGCTCCATACCATGATACCACCTCTATCCAGAAGGAATGACATACACTAAAGGGGCGCTACCCCCTAATAACCTTGCCGGATCTTTCCTGTTTTGACCATTTCCGGGGTATGAGGTCCGACGAAGTCTCATCCATAAAGCTACGCTTTGTCACAATGCCATGCTTTGGGTCAACAGATGATCAAAGTAATGATCACAAAGATAAATGATCAAACAAATGATCATATCACAAATGATCAAACAATGATCATCACACAGCAACACTCAGCATGTCACATTACCAAATTGAGAGTATATCGTTGATAAATTTCAACTACATAACCTCTGAGCTCGTACGTCTCAGAGAAGGGTGTTAAGTTAAGAGAATAAATTCTCCGCCACCAACAGAAATGTATTTGAAAGAAATCGGCTTTATATCTCAAAGTGTAATGTCAGACATGTAACCATACAAGTCTGTTCTAGGTTCGAACAGAACCGAAGGCACTTCTTACGAAGCCCTTGCAATTCCGGGTATTCACAATCCCGTCCAGACTTCCCATCACAAAGGGTGATAAAATCTCTATATCGGGGCCAGTCGATGCAGAGACATTCGACGAGTTGTCCTTTCGTTTTTGAAAATATCCTGTCTTCACCACCGATCTTCAAATGCAATCCATATACGACGTATCACTATTCGGAATGGGTTATATGACACAAATGTCTTTTCCCGGCTAACCCGAATAATGAGCGCGATATTTAAAAACATATGGATATGTGATTTCAATTAAGTCACAACTTATTACCCAAAACCTTTCTTTTCAAATGGTTTAACAAATTACCATTTTAATCCTTTTAAACAAAAAGATTAAATTCACAAGTTCACTTAATTTTCACAAAGATTCATTCACAGTTTTCAAAACAATTTCCGTTTCAATTGGATTTACTCGTTAAATCTTTAAAACAAAGATTCAACTTATAGCTTTCAAAACAATTTCATTTCGAATGGTTTAAACAAATTACCATTTTCAAATCTGTTAAAAATAAACAGATTCAATCCATAGCTTTCAAAAAGAATTCATTTATAGCCTTTCAAAACATTTCAATTTCATTTTAAATCTGAAACCTTTCAACACAAATTGGAAGTTCACTTCTTATATGAAAGCTGTTATTATTTGAAAACAAATAGTTTTCGTTTAAGAAAAATCCAATTATATTTGCACGAGTTAAAGCCCTTGAATTATATTCACATTCCAAAATCAATACTTTTAAAATAGTTTAACCCTTATATAACGGGTATAACATCTTTAATCCCTAGTTTCAAATCATAGAATTCAATTTCAAATCTTGAATTTAAGTTTAAATCAAATTATTTAAATTTTCAAAACTCGATTAAGTTATTCGAAAATAAGTTTCATCTTTGAAATTCCATTTCAAAAGCTTTTCACATTTAAACCCAAATTTCTAATTTCAAAATCAATTAAAATTTCAATTTCAAAAAAAATCAAATTTAAATTATCTGTGACTTAACCGATTTCCACATGAAATCCATATTTGTGTGTGTATAAGTGTGGTCCAGGGTTTTACACACAATAGTGCAACATCAATCATCATAGATATATCGATAAGTGGTATAATCGATAACGCTTATCTTCATTCACAGATTCATAGATAAAATAAATTTATCGGTCACAAAGATTCACTATTATAATTCGATGTGGGTTTTGGATAACCAACTGGAATCCGACTCCCTGTCGCATCGAAATTCAAATGCCGTTTTACGGGCAAAGGGTTTTCACATCAATACAGAACAAATCACAACACAGTGTAGAACATGGCAATTTTCATCACACGGTATCACAAACAGAACAGAAAATCAATATAGTTCACATCAATAGTTAATTATTTTCCAATGTTGTTTTAAATAAATTTAACACACGATTAATTTTAATCAGTTTTGATTTCTTTCTAAAACATTTTATTAATAATGATTATTCCTCTAAATTAACATTAAAAGTCTTCTTTAAGCTTTTCAAAATCGATTTATTTCTATTACAAAAACTTTAATGTTAATTTACTTTAATGTTTACCTTACATCAATTATTTAGTTAATCATTTATTTATCCATAATTAAATTACTTAATTAATTGACTATTAATCATCCATTAATTAACTTAATTAACATTTTAAAGGAATCTTCTTTAACTTTTGAAAACAATTTATTATTAATTACTAACTTATAAAAACCCGAGCCTTCCTTATAAAAACTCGAGTAATGCTTCGAGAAATTCACGTATATCCTCGAGACTCTCCCTTTCTTCCCCGTGCCTGATCTTCTTCTCTTTTTCTTTTCCTTTCCTTTCCAGTTTAAATATTTAAACTAAGATAGCAACGCATACTCGCGTTCGCGAGTTTCATCCCGAAGCAAACGTGCTTTTACTCGATCCATCTTCCACTTCTCCCCGTGCCAGTTTCTTGTTCTTCCCCTCACGTACTCTCCTTTTTTTCTTTCCACTGACACATCCTCACCACCGTGCACGTGCACGGTGGTTCGGCGCGACTCTGGTGATCGCCTCGATCATCAGCAAGTCGAAATATCTTTGCCAGTACTAAATCGAACATCGGTTCGATCGAAGACACTCAAAATCGAAGACTCGCCGCTTCATCGAACTGCAACTCGAAACCCATCGAACAAAATCACTCCGCCGCCACGTCTCGGGTCACCAGAAAAACCCACGCTTCCGACCATACCACGTCAACAACCTACGCTAACCTCCCCCTCAAAATCTTCGAACTCGATGCTTCAGAGGTGGCGTACACACCTTGTTTTAGAACATATAAACTTTGAGTCAAATAACCCTAATTCGACCTCGTACTCCTAATCCACGCAATGGATAGTGTTAACCGTCATCTTGGCCCGGTTACAAAACGACAGTTGAAGAAATTATCATTAGCACTAGACAAGATTCTGATCAAGGAGAGACTGGAGGTGGTAGCAAGTTTTCAGGCCCACAAAAAAGCAAGAGCATTCGGCCTGCCTAGCTTGGTGCGTAGATTCACCTACTATGGGCAGAGGCACCTTGTTCCTAAGCCCATAAGGGAAAGCCCAACCCATCTCATCTATAAATAGAGAGGCAGGGGCATAGTGAAATAGACCTTTTTTCGGGAACACTGGGGAGACTCTGCCATTTTCAAGACTCATCTTCTTTACTTAGCAATTGCATTTAAGCATTCGATCTAAGAATTGTATTTGTAATCAATCATTAAGGAGATCAATAAAGTTTAACCTCAAAGTGGATGTAGGAAGTTATGCTGAACCACTATAAATCTGGTGTTCTTACTTTCTGCATTTAAATTAGCATTTTCTTCCTTGTTTAATTTATCTTCATCACTTGTATCTCTACACAATCTTTCTCAACGAGGTTAGTGACCAATTTTGGTGCTAACACTTTGGTGCTTTCACTGAGAATTGAATTCTCCGCTTGATTGGATCTCATCATCTACTAGTGGATTTCCATATTCGCGAGATAGATCCAGTTGTTTAATAGAAAACTTCCTATTCTACTCAGATTTGAAAGAAATCTAAAGTAAGTTGATAATCGTAGATTGGATTCACTGATGTACGAAGATTTGGTGATTGGATGTTGAAGTTTGCACTCAAGTTGAATGAAGACCGACCCTCCTCTGAAGGCAATTCAACCGATCGCCCCAGAAAAGACATATGCCGACCGCTCCAGAAAAGGTCTATGCCGAACGTTGCAGGAAAGGTGTAGGCCGAACGCACTTCCAGGCCGAACATACCTCTAGGCCGAACGCCCTTCCAGGCCGAACATACCTCTAGGCCGAACGCCCTTCCAGGCCGACCATACCTCTAGGCCGAACGCCCTTCCAGGCCGAACATACCTCTAGACCGAACGCCCTTCCAGGCTGACCATACCTCTAGGCCGAACATACCTCTAGGCCGAACGCCCTTCCAGGCCGACCATACCTCTAGGCCGAACGCCCTTCCAGGCCGAACATACCTCTAGGCCGAACGCTCTTCCAGGCCGATCCATACCTCCAGGCCGAGTGACATCAGAATGCCAAACAGTGTGAATGCCGAACAGTGTGGATGCCGATGCGTGTGGATGCCGAACAGTGTGGAATGACGAACAGTGTGGAATGTCAAACAGTGTGGATGCCGAACAGTGTGGAATGCCGAATAGTGTGAATGCCGAACACTGTGGAATGTCGAACAAGTTTAGATGCCGAACGCTTTCGGATGCCGAACGTTCCTGAATGCCGAATAGTGTGGAATGCCGAACAAATTTGGATGCCGAACAATCTTGTATGCCGAGCAACTTTGTCATGCCGAATGGCCCTCAATGCCGATCGGAACTAAAGTTACACCGGTCTCTTATACGACCCCTATTTACAAAAAAAATCTTTTTCGGGTACGACTTTACATTTTGAAAATGCCGAGCAGCGCAGTGCTCCGGATAGTGAATTCAAAACTCAACTTAATAAAGAAACATTCTATCCACTTCTCTGACATCCCATGATCGATCAGGGCATAGAGGATCTAGCGGCAGCTTATGAACGACATAAAGGGAATGGACAAGCAACCGCTATTCAAACGGTACTCCCAAAGGTTGGAGAACATAGATGATGTGACTCTAGCAAACGCCAAGATGACTCCAAGCAACGTTCTTCACTGACCCAGCACTTCGAATTTAGTGACTCCAAGCAAACCAATGTTTGGCTCTAAGCAATTTATTCCAAATACTAACAGGGGTATCATACTAATCGCATTTGAGGAAAGTCGACCTCCAGATATATTTTGGCAGCTGGTTAACTAAAGAGCCTCCTACGACTATGGATCGTTTCTTTTACAAAATGAATCAGAACTAAAGTGAGGAGGAGTGGAGCATACTAGGAAAAATAACAATGCAGGCCTGTCGGCTAAGGACATTGATTCGAGTAGACAAAACAAGATCTCAAAATTCGACTCATATGCTCTTTGATAGTTTCAATCGATAGCCTCTACTTGGAAGCTCATGACTCAAATTGGTACTGGAAACCAACCTCGAGAGAGCCCATCGAAGTTCAGAGAAAATCGGAGGAATGTTGTATATTCCAAGATGCACACTGATCATGACACTGGCGATTACAAACACCTCCGAGGTGTGATCGAAAAGCTTTTCCGGAAAAGAAAGCTTCAGTAGTACATGCAAGCCTCATAGAAGGGCAAGCCAGGAACTGCGGATGCCCATCAATAAAGAACTATAATTAATAATTGACCGTTGGCAGTTGGCATCCCACTAGAAGGGGCTAGGGGCAGAGTTGAACAGCAAGCACACGATGCTGCTCCACTTATCAATGAGATTTATCCCAAACTTCTTTGGATTATTTTCTATTTCAATTTGAAATGTGCTTTGAATTGCAACAGGCTTAAACTAAACTTCTTTTAAAACAATGCAAGTGACCAAGTACTCAAAGTTGGCTTCCAACCAATCCACGCAGACCTTAATCGGATTTGTGGAGTTTCATCAAGACGAGCATGATTCGTTCGCTCATTATCAACCATGTGCCTTTGATTTGGGGCCAAGGACTAGAGATTGAAAAGCTCATCACGGTCAGAGCCCAATACAAAGCCAACATAACCGACCATCCCTCCATCGACCTCCACATTTGACTTGGTGACCTAAACAAGGCTCGGAATAAATATGGCCCGATCATCCATTCCAATTGAGTCTTAGAACAAAGTTCGACAAAATACAGATACCCCTCATGAAGCTCAATGACACCGGGGATCCGCCTAAAGTGGACGTGATTTGATCATCTACACATCAAATCCTACCCCGAACACGAAAGGTTGTTCGAAAGCCCAACTTAAAGTAGCTATGGTAGACTGCCTACTCGCTAACCATCGCTCTCAATACATGGACGCGACTGCACCGTGAAACATATGCAACTTACTTTGTTTACCCAGTAATCCATCATCCTCGTCTTCTGGAAAGAGATACGAAGCAAGTTGTGCGAGACCTGATTATCCAACCCCAGCATGGATGTGATCCAACCATCTGTCATATACCTCCTTCCTTGAATTGATTGGAAGAGCTATAATCACCAAGCGGACGAGAATCGACCATCCATTTTCAAAGTTTCATCCTTGATGCTGGGGGCAGAATCCCATTCCATGAGCGAACATGGTTCAATTGTTCTTCCGACAACATTAGACTCAATACGGTAGATGAAATATAAATTGAAGGGTGGAAATACGACTACTCTCAATAACAACCTCCAAGTCCCCAGAGTGCGGACTGGAGTACTCTATGTCCCTAGAGCGCGGACTAGAGTATAAATGACTCAAACCTCCAAGTCCCCAGAGTGCGGACTGGAGTACTCTAAGTCCCCAGAGCGTGGACTAGAGTATAAATGACTTAAACCTCCAAGTCCCCAGAGTGCGGACTGGAGTACTCGAAGTCCCCAGAGCGCGAACTCGAGTATAAATGACTCAAATCTCCAAGTCCCCAGAGTGCGGACTGGAGTACTCTAAGTCCCCAGAGCGCGGACTAGAGTATAAATGACTCAAACCTCCAAGTCCCCAGAGTGCGGACTGGAGTACTCTAAGTCCCCAGAGCGCGGACTAGAGTATAAATGACTAAAACCTCCAAGTCCCCAGAGTGCGGACTGGAGTACTCTAAGTCCCCAGAGCGCGGACTAGAGTATAAATGACTCAAACCTCTAAGTCCCCAGAGTGCGGACTGGAGTACTCTAAGTCCTCAGAGCACGGACTAGAGTATAAATGACTTAAACCTCCAAGTCCCCAGAGTGCGGACTGGAGTACTCTAAGTCCCCAGAGCGCGGACTAGAGTATAAATGACTAAAACCTCCAAGTCCCCAAAGTGCGGACTGGAGTACTCTAAGTCCCCAGAGCGTGGACTAGAGTATAAACAAATTAAACCTCTAAGTCCCCAGAGCGTGGACTAGAGTATAAATGACTTAAACCTCCAAGTCCCCAGAGTGCGGACTGGAGTACTCTAAGTCCCCAGAGTGCGGACTAGAGTATAAATGACTTAAACCTCCAAGTCCCCAGAGTGCGGACTGGAGTACTCTATGTCCCTAGAGCGCGGACTAGAGTATAAATGACTCAAACCTCCAAGTCCCCAGAGTGCGGACTGGAGTACTCTAAGTCCCCAGAGCGTGGACTAGAGTATAAATGACTTAAACCTCCAAGTCCCTAGAGTGCGGACTGGAGTACTCTAAGTCCCCAGAGCGCGGACTAGAGTATAAATGACTAAAACCTCCAAGTCCCCAAAGTGCGGACTGGAGTACTCTAAGTCCCCAGAGCGCGGACTAGAGTATAAACGAATTAAACCTCTAAGTCCCCAGAGCGTGGATTAGAGTATAAATGACTTAAACCTCCAAGTCCCCAGAGTGCGGACTGGAGTACTCTAAGTCCCCAGAGTGCGGACTAGAGTATAAATGACTTAAACCTCCAAGTCCCCAGAGTGCGGACTGGAGTACTCTAAGTCCCCAGAGCGCGGACTAGAGTATAAATGACTCAAACCTCCAAGTCCCCAGAGTGCGGACTGGAGTACTCTAAGTCCCCAGAGCGTGGACTAGAGTATAAATGACTTAAACCTCCAAGTCCCCAGAGTGCGGACTGGAGTACTCTAAGTCCCCAGAGCGCGGAATAGAGTATAAATGACTTAAACCTCCAAGTCCCCAGAGTGCGGACTGGAGTACTCTAAGTCCTCAGAGCGCGGACTAGAGTATAAATGACTAAAACCTCCAAGTCCCCAGAGTGCGGACTGGAGTACTCTAAGTCCGCAGAGCGTGGACTAGAGTATAAACGACTTAAACCTCTAAGTCCCCAGAGCGTGGACTAGAGTATAAATGACTTAAACCTCCAAGTCCCCAGAGTGCGGACTGGAGTACTCTAAGTCCCCATAGCGCGGACTAGAGTATAAATGACTTAAACCTCCAAGTTCCTAAAGTGCGGACTGGAGTACTCTAACTCCCCAGAGTGCGGACTCGAATATAAGCGAATCGGATCTCCAAGTTCCCTGAATATGAACTATGACAAAGATGACTTGAATTTGTCAAATCCCTGACATACGGGCTAGAAAGTATTCTAAGTGCTCGAAGCATAGAATGGAAGTTCAATGACTCTCGAAAAGTTTCCGAGTTATGTGAAGATGGACTGAGAAGTCTATGTTACTCACAACTGCTTGGATTAAAATCACAATCACAAAGAAAACTGAACAATAAGAGTCTTTTGTAAGACAAAAAAAGGAACTAAACCTTATTCAGAAATGAGTTTCTATTACAACCCCTCCAAAGTTCGGAGTCGACATTCTATTTACAAGGACTAAGGAAATAGATGAAAATAATTACATGACTTAAACTAACTCTCGTTGAACGAGGATAGTAATCACTTCTTGTGCTTCTTAAACTTCTTTCCAGACGGCTCCTCTCCAGAGCATTTACCCTTGGTACTCTTCTTTTATAGAGGGGTAGCAACTGAAGAGGTACAGGTGCCTTCCATGGGCTTGGACCCGCCAGGAAGGATAACCTTCAACGGCTTGTTCAAAGGATCGTCCAAGTCCAAAACTCGAGGCTCTACTATGACCTTGACCGTCTCCTCCCTCTCTTTCTCGAGCCGCTCCTCCATGCTCAATTTGGATGTGTTCTCAGAGGCGCCTGTAATTTCTACTTTATAATCCCCGTCGGTAGGAGAGGAGGTTTCAGACTTGTCTTCATCAAGTGCTCCGATCACCTGAGCGTTTGGATCAGGAGCCCCCCCTGCGTAAGTGGCTCCACTTGTTTTCTCCCCCACTTCCTTGGCGACATCGCTCCTCGAAGTGGGCTCTGGGTCAGAACGTCCTGCACAAAATCGTGGAAAACAAGCATTAGAATGAATAGTCCTGCATAAATAATAACGACTTTCGAAATCTTAAAGAGAATCTTAAAGAGAAGGATTATCTACCAGGTTCAGGCAAACTCTCAGCCATCCAGGGGGTCTCACCCTCTGGAATGGGAGACAGAATGCGGACTAAAGTACTCTAAGTCCCTGAGTGCGGACTAGAGTATAAATGACTCAAAAACCTCTACGTCCCCAGAGTGCGGACTACAGTACTCTCAGTCCCCAGAGCATGGACTAGATTATAGACGACTTCAGAAAAATCCCTAAATCCCAGAAGAGGACCAGATTACTCTAAGTTCCCAAAGTGCGAGCTAGAGTATAAACGATTTGACGAAAATCTCTTCGTCTCGAACTATGGACTAAAGCATAAACCGTTCGACAAATCTCTAAGTCCCCGGAGCATGGACCGAAGCATGAACACAAATTGGGCGCGAGTCAACCGGGGGGAGAATAACACTAAGTCACCAGAATGCAGAGTGGTGTATAAACATCGATAAATATATGAGTGGATTCTGACCATTTTCTATTCCGCAAACTTCGGCCTGGAATCGACAGGAGGATTATTAACCCGCTGAGGATGGAGTTTGACCATCCAACTAGTGACCTGGCCAAATCAATGCTGGGGGCAGGGGTACAAAACACTAAAAAGCCGAATACGACAGCTTATTATAGCTCTAGCGTGGCGTTCTTTATAACTTGAGGCATTGACTGCAGGGAGGCCTCAATACAGAACCAATCGACACGGCATCCAAAGCTACGAGCAACCTACTATATCATACCTCAGACCAAGGGTCAATGCCGATCCGCTCCAAGCACATACGAATGTGACTCGGATGTTTGTTTTTTGAAAAACTATGACCCCTAGAGTATGGAAAGGAGGGTAAACCACAAATACTTGGTCAAAAATTCTCCAGCACCCTCGTTCGATTCGTCAGGAGGAGTATGAAACTGGATGAGCATAACCCGACTGCATTTGTAGCCAACTTTACCCCGAGATCTGATTACAGAGCATGAACCAAAGTGGACGTGGATGACCACCCACTGTCCAAATTACGCCCTGAAACTTACGTGGCATCGAAGTATTCCTCTTGGAATGGAAAACCACGATAAAATCCAAGATAAGCGAGACCTAGTCTCCTATCGACTGACATGATCCCACGATTCAACGGGAAAGAGAGTAAAGCTAAAGTGGGCGTGGCTGGCCTTCCTACTTATCGGTATATGCCCCAGACCTGGGGGCACGAGCGAGAAGCAAGATGAATGTGAACCGACTATTCACCAATCACCTCTATGTCTTTGGAGTTTAGGTGAAAACATAAACATAGCTAGGACGAGACTCAACCGTCCATGCAGTACATTTATCAACCCGAGACTGGTAAAAGACGCATGGTCATCCAAAAACTGGCTACGATAGCTTAGTATTAAAACTTATATATAGTGCTTACAGCTACTCAAGGCATCGACCGAAAGGATGCCTAGAGATAGAATTGTTAAATCGATACCTTAGCTCATGGGAAATTGACTTTCACTCCAACCCGAAGGACGGGTAAAGAATCATGAATGCATTGAATAGAAAGTGCGTTACTCGAATGCACAAGCAAATTCAAACTCATAGCATGATCCAGCTATACAGTTGCATGCCACTCGAGGCTGACCCTCACTTGACATTTCCTTTAATGCGCTTTTAAGCCTGATTTTTGGCCATTTGCTGATAATCTATTAGAGCATTCAAAGCCCTTCGCTATTAGGCTCAATAACTCATGACAAGACTCTAGGATTCGACTAGAGTAACCATCAACATTGGCCGTCCCAACTATATTTCGCATTGAATGTTATTAAAAATAGTTACGTCTTTACTCAAAGAATCTGGGATGGCACCTGCTAATATGATGGTCGACATAACAGCCAGCCATGGCGACCCTTTCCGGGTGCTGAATATCGGATCACAGCTTAGTGCAGTGATGATAAAAGAATTAGTTGGATTTTTCTGAATAAATGATGATATGTTCCCTTGGACCCATTCTGACATACATATGTGATTTCATTAACCATCGTGAGCCATGCATTGGATATCAACTCGAAGCTACAAAAGCTAGCACAATCTTTATTGATTTCATCATAAAAGATCCACTCTTACTTTTAGGCTCACCCTATCAACGTCTATGCCTACTAGTCGTTGCAACCAGGTATACAACGACCTGAGATATCTGAAAGACTACTTAAATAGAATATCGAACTAAGCCAATTCGATATCACTTACTTCCCTCGAAGGGCTATCCAAGGATGGAAATTAGCAAACCTCATACCCAAATTCACTGCATCAAATGACTACTTGAAGGGTAGTAAAGAACCAACTGACAGATGGAAACTGTACGCAGATGGAGCATCCACTGATCAGTGTTATGGCATAGAACTCATGTTAATGACTCTCGAGGAACGATTGATCTGCTACGTCCTGAAACTCGATTTCTCTATAACCAACAACGATGCTTATTATGAAGCCTCAACCGCCAGCCTCAAACTTGTTAGAGAATTTGAAGTGGGAACTTTGCATATCTTTTGTGATTCCTGATTGATAGTATGCAAAGTTAAGGAGGTTGATCTCGCTATGGGGCATTATCTTGCCCTTTATCTCGACCAGGTCCAAGAGCTACTTGCCGACTTCACGTATTGCATCATTACACACATACTTAGCGAACAAGATGAAAAGAGTCCAGTCACTGGCCAAGCTGGCTAGTTTTAGGGACGCGCAATGGACATACATTGTTTCGGTTGAAATATTTAATATTCCAAGCATTGACGGGTGGAGATCGACTAAGTCTTGGAGACAGAGCCTGAAAAGTTGTCATGGTTGACTCCTATCAAAGACTATCTACAATGAGGAATTCTTACTGAATGGAGGAATGGAAAACGACAGATCCTCCTCAAAGCTTCACGCCAAATCATCTAAGAATAAGTCATGTGTCAATAGGAGTTTATCCATCCCCATGCTTCGGCATATAGCCCATGATGATATCTTGAGCAAAGTCTATGAAGAAGAATGCGGTAATAACGTCAAGGGGAAAACCATGATAAAGAAGATACTCTGCTACAGGTATTACTGGCCAACTATCAACCCAGATGCAGTTGATCATGCTAGACAATCTGACGAGTGCAAGATGTTTGCAAAAAATCCGGGAACCCCGCCGATGGAAATTATTCAAATGGCTAGTTCATAGCCGTTTGTCACTTGGGGGCACTGAAATCATCTTCTTGTCGATCCTAAAGGTGGTGCGAAATACACCATCATAGCAGTTGATTACGTCACCAAATGGGCAGATGAAGAACTCTCAACCACGACTAAGATGAAGAAAATAATCAACTTCTTTATCCGTAACGTCATCTGTCCTTATGACCTTCCATGATCCATTATAACTGCAAATGGACAGGTTGAAGCTGTGAACAAAATCATAGAGTCTGTACTGAAGAGAGGTTTGGAAAACTCCTCCAGTGGCTGATTGCAACCCTTATTTCAAAGAAAATACAAACAAGGAACCGCGATTGAATTGCAATTAAACTAGACGGAGTTGGTGATGACTTATGAGCATATAAAACGCATCCGAGAGCTAATGGCAAGAACATGTACCCGAACGTGCAAGTGTACATCCGAAAAAGTTCGACTTCTTGAAATCAATAGAAATTGAATTCTCACTAAGGGTTATTAAGAAAAGGCTAGATCAGATAGCCGAAGCTTATTAGCTCTGCAGAATCAGTCACAGATGGCCACTAATGAACTACAACCCTAGATTTATAATATTGGGAATCGACCAAGCATCACGATGACCAAAGAAGGATACAACACCTTGGGAGGATAAATTGGAGAATAATGACTATTCAAGAAACATGGTGGATTTCTTTCTGAAGACAAGGAATACTTGTTGATTCAAAGCGTGTTGTGTTGCTTCACACGACACACTTTGGGGGGCAAGTGTTAACTGGCATCTTGGCCCGGTTACAAAACGACAGTTGAAGAAATTATCATTAGCACTAGACAAGATTCTGATCAAGGAGAGACTGGAGGTGGTAGCAAGTTGCCAGGCCCACAACAAAGCAAGAGCATTCGGCCTGCCTGGCCTGGTGCGCAGATTCACCTACTATGGGCAGAGGCACCTTGTTCCTAAGCCCATGAGGGAAGTCCAACCCATCTCGTCTATAAATAGAGAGGCAGGGGCACAGTGAAATAGACCTTTTTTCGGGAACACTGGGGAGACTCTGCCATTTTCAAGACTCATCTTCTTTACTTAGCAATTGCATTCAAGCATTCGATCTAAGAATTGTATTTGTAATCAATCATTAAGGAGATCAATAAAGTTTAACCTCAAAGTGGATGTAGGCAGTTACGCTGAACCACTATAAATTGGTGTTCTTACTTTCTGCATTTAAATTAGCATTTTCTTCCTTGTTTAATTTATCTTCATCACTTGTATCTCTACACAATCTTTCTCAACGAGGTTAGTGACCAATTTTAGTGCTAACAGATAATTTTTTTGATAATTTTCGTGACATCCCTGATGTTTACACTAGCTTCAATTCAAGTTTAAGCATTTACTATTGATTCAATCACGAGAAATTGGTAAAAATTCCATTTTTTTATTCAAATGCGAACTGCTCTTGAATTATTGAACTAGAAATCATAATTCTTGTTTCAAAAATCATACTTTTGAATGTTATTTCAAGATATGAATTCAAACTTACAATTTAAATTATTCGAATTTTAACATATAATTTTTTTTTTCTGTAAAAATGGATATACAGAATCCATGTTACACTATCAAGCTTCAAACAATTCCAAGCTAAAATTTTAAGTTTAAACAAACACAATTTGTTTAGAATCCTAAGTTTAAAATGTTTTGTACGAAGAAGTGTTAAGTTTTCCTTATTTTCTTTGCTCTGTAACCAAAATACAAAGGGACAAGCCACATAAAAATTCCCAGAAGTATTTAAACTACTTTGCTAAGAAATCATTTTTTTCCTTCTTTTAACCCTAAGACATGATTAACAAACATGTTTCATTTTGGATTCTAGAACCTACAGGAGATTGGAGAGGGGATGTTTATATTGTTACAGGTTTTGAAACCTAGAACAGAGCATACCTTAGAGTAGACAGACATGCACAAAACATAACTAACACACCCAGATTTCTGCATGCACATTCATTCAAACACTTGAAATATATAAGGATTTAAGTGTTCGCTCACCTTGGTTTCAAAAGAAGAACAGAGCTGCCCTCTATGTTGAACCAGAGTTTGAAACTGGCAAGTTGAAACTCTTCCCTTGTTCTCTGGTTTTCATTGATTGTTTTGTTGAAGTTGAAATTGTTGTTAAAGTTTGAATTTTTTTGTTTTAGGTTGAGATGATGCTACTTTATTTTTCTCAGTTTCGAATGAACAAAATGAAGATGTTTGATATATTTGTACAGGTTGAGGTATATAAAAGAAAAGATGTGTACATGTGATTATTTTCTTTTGTACAGGTTGATAAAATATTGTATAGGAAATGTTATTTTGTACAAAACTAGGCATGGCTGAAGATGATGTTAGGGTGTACTAAAGATATTGTATTATGGGCTGCATTTCTTTGTTTCGGCTGATAGATGTGGCATTAATTGCCTTGGTACTTTATGTTTCTACTTATCCTATTTTATAAAGATATTTTGTTTACTTCATGTTTTGAATATATACTTGTTGACTTCGGCTGTACATGTATATTTCTTGTTTTCTTTTTACAAGTTAATTCATACTTTTTTTACTTTGTTTTGTATTTAAGTGTTGTTTGTATTTCCTTTTGCTTCTTTGCATACTTAACTATGTATAGATGTTTGTTATAATTTAATTTATATGTTTATTTCTATTTTACAAATCTATATAATTTATCTTACCATTATTATTATTAGTAAACCGTTTATTTAAGATTATATTTTCAAATCCAATATATACACATATATGCAATATTTAAATTCAAATGATTTAACATCTATTTTATTTGAGATCGGGGAAACTCGGTTCCATTTATAATCAATTATACAATTTTTATTCAAAAATTCATTTAATTATAAATTTAAATTAAATTAAAATCTAGGGTCGTTACACCTTCTTTGTATCTGCATGCTGATAATGGACTCGAATTTGTTATGATGAAGCCACCTTGGATGTTTTATTGAGGTTGCTAATGCTACAGATGCCAGATTCGAGGTTACAGTATGTGTGTAACTATGCCCATCTTAGCACCAATGCCTCACCTCACTCAGGGACAGGCAGCACCATGCATGAATGTATCGGGACCACGTTGTAGGTGGTCATGCCACCTATTCGTTGATGCCTCTACATGGAAGGAAGCATTGATGAGATCGCATATCCTAACGGAGCAAAACACCATGGATGCAAGAATTGGTGTGGGTTGGAGGATTATGGATTTTAAGGCTAATTAAATACTATAGGGGGTGAATAGTGTTATCTAATTTATGTAAATCTTTTTAAATTTCTTTCAAGTTAAATATTAAATCACAAATTAATAGCATAGAATTATACTATCAAACAATCACAGATGCAATCACAGATAAAAATAAAATAAGTAAAGCAAAGTAAAGAATTAGAGAGATGACACAAGGGATTTTATACTGGTTCGGATTTCTCCTACATCCAATCCAGTACAATTTCTTATATAGAGTTCTTTTCAAATCCTACTTTAAACAGGTAGCAAGCAAACCCATTATAGACACGATTTCAAGGCTACTAGATACACCCTCCTAATTCTGAAGTTTAGGGTAGACTCACTTGATTTAAACAGGCTACATGTGCTCCCACTTGATTTAAATGGGCTACAAGCACACCCACTTGATTTGAACAGGCAACAAGCACAACCACTTGATTTAAACGAGCTACAAGCACATCCAAACAAACATAGTAGAGTTAGTAGTTTTTCCCAAGACAAATTCTTGTACTCTGGATACTGTGGATTCTATTACCTCTTGAACAACACTTTGACCTTTGATTTGAGAGGGAGAGATGTTTGCAAAACAATAAGAAAGTAGTCTTGAACTAGTACGATGAAGTATGAATTGATTCTATATGATTTTGAAGAGAATGGAGTTTTTTTTCAATGGAATTTTCAAGAGAGTAAGAGGAAGGAAGAAAATAGGCAATAAGTTGTCAAAAATTTCTTATGCACTCCCCTTTAGATAGTAAATCAATAGATGTGTCTGTTCGTGAAAAGTAATGGCGAATAGACACTTCCTTTCAAAATTTGAAAAATCACTTAGCGACATGTTTGTCGATATACCATCAACCTATATGTCGACATATGCACGTATATTTTGAAAACTTGTTTCTTTTAAAATGTTTTGAAAATCCTATACTTTGTAAAATAATTGATACTTTGTAAAATAGTTTAAACATAGTTTATGAACATTTTAATGATGAGGTATTAACAATCTCCCCCTTTTTGATGACGACAATCATTACATATTCCTTTATATAAAATATGATATAATTCCCCTGAGTTACATAACTCCCCCTGAATATACACATGTATATTATATATTTTTCTCCCTCTTTGTCAACAACAAAAATGGGTGGAAAAATAAAACTCCCCCTAAATGATACACCAATAATAATAGGAACAAAATCCTTAAGTAAGATGATATATACACCAAAATCAATACTTAATGTATCAAAATTAATATAAACTAGATGATATATATGAAATCAAAATTTAATGATGAGAGTATGGAAAATAATTCAATGTGACATAAATGATATTATTATATAATCCTAACATCCAAATTTGACAAAGAAATTTATACACTAAATTTATTACATAAAAATCATATATAAAAAACCATAATAACTATGAAATTTAATCATAGCATAATCACAATATTTGATAAGAGTAAGTATGTAAATGATCAAATTTATGTTTAGTAAATTTTTTAAGTAAATATTATTTTATTCTTATATAATGTTTATTTCTAGAAAGACATGATAATTTATAATAATTTTTTTAGCCTAATAAGAAAACTATAAGTGGGATATGTGGAGTTAAAAATATCATTAAAAAAAGCATCATATAAATTTAATAATAATAAAAAGAACCTAGGAATGACAGTAAATGGTTGATAATATTTTTCAGCATCGTTGTCGTCTTGAAAATTTTCTTTTCTGGAGAATATCATGATATGATTGATCATATAAAAGATCTTCATAGTAATTTTTTTATCTTTCTTTTCTTATTTTATGTAGTGCCTGATGGAATAGATCATATTTATACTGGTATCTATAATTGCTGACGTCCTTTATTCCAATATTACTATTTCTCCATCCAAAGGTTTGTCTTTAAGCATATATATCTGCATTGTTGCTCTTCTTTTCTCATGATCTTCCATTATTTCTTTTGAACATCTGCAGTCGAAAATCCATTTATTCTTCCTGATTTGTGATGTATGACTATCAAGTGGTTGTTCACCATCAGCCACATAACAAACTTGTTCCTGCAATTCAACATTATACCTTTCCAAAATATTAAGTGACTTTTCAAAATAATTAGTTTCTAATAAAATATTGGTTTCACAAAAATTGTTTCTATACTAATGTGTTA
This sequence comes from Allium fistulosum, assembly GCA_030737815.1. Taxonomy (NCBI): domain Eukaryota; kingdom Viridiplantae; phylum Streptophyta; class Magnoliopsida; order Asparagales; family Amaryllidaceae; genus Allium; species Allium fistulosum. Next base: position 487,961,947 of record CM060901.1, read on the forward strand.
AAAAGAGTACAAACAATATTACTTTCCATCTAAACTTTTCAAAACCAAATTACTAAACTTTTCAAAACCAAATTACGAGGTTTAGAAAACCTAATGCTCCGATACCAAATGTGGGTTGCAGAGATATGGATCCTAAGGCTAATTAGACACCAAAAAGGAGGGTGAATAGTGTTTTCTAACTTATATAAATCTTCTTAAATTTATTTCAAGTTAAATATTAAGTCATAGATTAACAACAAAGAATTATACTATCAAACAGTCACAAATGCAATCACAGATAAAAGTAAAAGTAGTAAAGAAAAATAAAGAGCTAGAGAGATGACACCAGAGATTTTATACTGGTTTGGATTTCTCCTACATCCAGTCCCGTATAATTTCTTGTATAGAGTTCTTTTTAGATGCCTACTTTATAAAGGTAGCAAGCAAGCCCATTACAGTCTCGATTTCAAGGCTACAAGGTACACCCTTATGATTCCGAAGTTTTGGGTAGACTCGCTTAATTTGAATGAGCTACAAGCGCACCCACTTGATTTGAACAAGCAAGAAGCATAACCACTTGATTTGAATGGGCAATAAGCACACCCACTTGATTTGAACGGGCATACACACCCAAACAAACATGAGTAGAGTTAATAGTTTCTCCAAAGGCAAATTCTTGTACATTAGATACAATGGATCCTATAGTCTCTTAGACATCACTTTGATATTTCATTTTAAAGAGAGATGTTTGCCAAGTAGTAAGAAAGTAGTATTGAATCAATACAATGAAGTATGAATTGATTAAGAATAGGGTATTGTTTGAACCAAAATTGGTACAAACACCCAGAAAAGTATGTAGTAGAGATCGAATAAAGAAAGTAAATGAAAATTAGAGGAAATCTGATAGAAAACAAGCTTACACAAATTTATAGCGGTTCGGCAATCTTGGCTTACTCCACTTGAATGTTTTTATTGCTTTTGCACTTATTTTTGTGAATAAAAGAGAGTGGGATCGGAATAGATCCCTGAATATAAGAGAGTAAGGGTGAAATGGCAACGTAAAGATCCTTAGAATGAACCATGCCTTTGACAATCGTCAGGTCTAACTTATCCAGTCAGTCTGGATCTGTGCAGTTAATGCCCCGCTATTACCCCGCTATAACTCTGCTATATCTCATAGCGGATTTCTACCACTATGATTTTTCCATATAGCCCCAAATATAGCCTTTCCGCTTTAAGCCCCGCTATTTCCGCTGTATCCCGTTATTCCCGCTATATTCCGCTATATCTTTTTTAAAAGAAATGAATTAAAAAATGACATTTATAAATTATTAAAATTATGAAACTAATTTATTTAATTGAATTATTAATATATTTTTAGAAATGAAAATACTCTAATATTCTACTAAATTCAATTATGTTGTATAACAGTTTTACGTTTATTTACAGTATATTCGCACATGTTTTTATTTAAAATTATTTATGTATTGATTATAATTCAATTAAATGTTAAATTTTCATTTAATTACCATTTATATATTTGTAAAAACATTAAGTATGAGTTTTATATGCTATTTTAGAATCATCCGCTATATCCTCGTTGTATCCCCGCTCTGACTTTTTGCACCTCCGCCGCATTGAACCTACCGAGCGCTTTAACTACACAGGTCTGGATATAGTCAGGCCAAAAGACTGGATAACACTTGCCCTCAAAGTACATCCCATTTTGAACATGATATGCTTTGGATCAAGAAAAGTTAGAATCGTTGCGAAGGACCCATTCTATGTTCCGAATGGTTGTTATCCTTTCTATGAATTGTTTCTATAAAAAGTTATGTCCATAGTGATCCGTTGTGATATTCTGTCGTTATCTGACAATATAAAACTAAAATGTATTCTCTTGGTGATTGTCTGCGCTCAACTCTCTATTGAGCTAGTTGATTTAGTTAGTAGGCCTCGGTTGTCAAAACTTGCTTCTTTTCTGAAAGTTGCAGGTAAGAATTGTATTTTCATCAGTTCATGAAATCGAATGTTGAGTGCATACACATGCTTGCATGCTCATGTACACGCTATTGTTACTGACTTCCAAACACATTAACTTGCTTATAGATCATTGCCAATTTGCATCGAATTATAGTACCCTCCTTTTTTTTAAAAAAAGTGTATGGTGGGATTCGGTACCGATCCCTATAAGGGGGATCTAGTACCGATCCCACACTTAACCGACTTTTATTTTTGGATCCGAGAATATTGGGTCGCATATGGTATATATACCATTTCACTCAGTCTTTTCCCTTCACTTGCTTTCATTTCATCTTGTTGAACCCATATTTCTTTCACCTCACCGTTGAACTTTGAAATCGATAAACCCAACCACTCCACTTGAATCCGCCACCGTCTTGATCGCTCATTCCCCCAAAACTTGGACCTTCTTCATAAGTTGAATTTCCATTCACTTCAACAGATTCAGCATAGATCTAGGACCCGATTTCCCCAATTCACAAACTCTAATCATCTTACAACCATCGTTCTTGCATAATTTTAGGTAAGTGAAGGACTACTGAGGTTGGCGAAGGTTGGGACGAGACAGATCTGGCCTTGGAGTGATTTCGTGTTGGTGGTTGAGTTCGATTTTGAGGTTGATTCGTATGGATGGAAATGGGTTCGGAGATTGGTTGTTGGAATTGAAGATAAGACTCATATGAGGGACGAGAATTTCTTAGGTATAGGATCGGTAATGATCCCATACTTAGGCGATTTTCTGACTTTTTGCCTATATGAAGTTTGCACATACATGAATGATCATATATGACCTTAGAATTAGACTTGGGTGCACGTATAAGTTTTTATAGACCCAAATTAAGATGAATGCACATGCCTCGAATACAGACATCACACTCTAACATGCCAATAGCTGATCCTTGAATTTGGATAAAATCCTAATGTACAACTATCGATGTGAAGGCCAGTTGGGATGGTCATTGATGACGGTTACTCCGGTCAAACTTCCAAATCTTGTCATCACCATTGTGTAATTCTGTATAATTCAACACTGCACTGCACACACCTCACTAGATAACACTTAACACGAGGGGATAGATTAATCTATCTAACTATGACTACCTGCTGTGTTTAATAGCTATAGGTTCCAGATGCTTCGAGCATTTAGCTGCAATGACTAGTGATCGAGGCTCTACGTATGTTGAATCAGATGCTGAGTGGAGCTCAGCAACACTTTCTGCTCGACACACTCCAGGTGAATAATTAGAGCAGCCCAAAGCTCACACCGTGCACCAGGGAATTTTCCAAATTCGAGAGCAGATGATATTACAGAGCCAGCTCTTGATACACTTGAGGATGTCGTATTGTTAGAAGATCCAGCGGACTTAACTGCTTCAAAAGTTAACGAGGCATCTCTTCGTCAAATTTGCATTAAGCATGGAATCCCATATGATGATGTATTGGTCCCATCTCATGACCAAAGGGCCCATCTTCCTCCAGAAGGGTATATTGCCTGTAATAGGTATATATGCCTAGCTGGGGGTGTACCATCATTTAATCCGTTCATCTATCGAATGCTCCAATTTATGAGACTTGCTTTAGCTCAACTGCATCCGAATAGCTTTGCATTTCTCCAAGGCACATACATGGTTTTCCTTGAATTCTTAAATCATGAGCCGACCGAAGAAGATTTTCGATTTATTTATAGCTTTAAGTGATGAAAAGGAAGTCTATTGTTCACTTATCTTGAGCCAGTCAGCGGTTGTCAAGTTTTGACCGACACTTGGAATAAGCTTAGCTATTTCAAAAGCGAATGGTTTTATTTGCTCTGTCCACCTAGGTTTGCACAATGGTGGTTAGTAGGACATGAGTGCTTTTCCAAACTATAGCATGAAAGCTTTAGTCAAGTCGTATTCTAAATAACCCAATTTTCTTAATCATGCAGATGTTCCTTTGAGATCCAGTGCCAATGTTTATCAAACCGTCATTACAACACTCAGAAACATTCCAAAGGAAGATAGGGAGATCGGGTCTCGTATTACTGATAAGCGTCTCTTGGTCTTTAACTTGCTAGAAGAGGGTCGTAGCACCAGCCAGGTCGGGGATGATGATGAAGTAGTAGTTGGTCACCGTATTCAACCAGAAATAGGTCACGTCGACCCTGACATACTCCCAGTCCCTAGCTAGGAAGTTGAGGAGGCTCAAGGCAATGTTGAGGAAGGTGCAATAGTAGGTGGTGGTAAAGAGACTGACGATGACGATGTACATTCAAGTCACGAATAGTGGCTGATAAGTCTTCAGATGAGCAACCACTTGCTTCCAGGAGGAAGCTTGTTGTTAAGCTTCGAAAAGAGAAAATTTCTAAACAGCCTTTACCAGATTCGACATCAGAGCAGACTCCATCTCTTCCTTCCGTGGATACATTTTAAAAGATGGGACTAATTCCTATTGAGTTTGGTTCCTTTGATATATGAAACATGAGCATAGAGGGTTCCCCTCTTCATTTTGATGATGACACCATTCCTGTTAGTGTGGAAGAGATTACTTCTATGAGTAAGGCTCCAGTACATGGTCCATTAGGGGGACATTAGGACACTCTTGCACATGTGCACTTCACAGCACTGCCTTGCACTCCATATGTCTATTTTCATCGAATCTAACTCGTTCCTATTTCCTTTGTAGGTTCTACGAAGAAGAGAAAATATACATATTGATCCCTGGAAGAGAAAGCGTATCTAGCTCAAAGGCCCCGGTCGAGTTCGTATCATGAAAGGAGTGATTGAGATTATGATTCAAGCCACCGCTCTAGATGCGACAGGAATGATTGGGACATGAGTAGTTACGACATGGATCATTCTTCACACGATTCTGCTTCTATGCACCGACTTAGATCCAGACCACCTCCTCCTAGAGGTCCGAATAGGCAACCTGATCGTCGTGATGAGATTCCACCGACTGGCACTTCTTGCGCTCCACCTCTTACCTCTATTCCTGTATAGCCCACAATGCTATCTCATTCCAATCAGTCTTTTGAGCGCAGACATCATAAAGGTGGTTTCGTGACTCCTCATCAAAGCCATGGTAAAGAGACTGCTGTCACTTCGGTCAATATAGCAGAACAGCTTGCGATCGATACTCGCATGGCCGAATTTAAGGATCAATTCCCAAACATCTATTTTGATGGGCTTATGTTTGTGCCCAACCTAAAGAGAGTTCCAATGGAGATCCAAGAAAGGACTATGGCCTGCATGATCTACATTCACTACCAGTATAACGAGTGGGTGTGAGTTGCCGAGAAGATTTCTAAAGTTTCAAGAGATAGGTTGTAGGAGATCAAGAATCAAAAGCATATCGAGGCCGATAATAAAAGGATCATAGCCTCCCTTGATGTTGAGGTCACTAATTTGAGAAAATCCCAGACTGAAGTAGAGAAGAAAGCAAAGAAGGCTATCAAAATGCTCGAAGTTGAAAAATACAAGCATCTTAATGAAATCAAGTAGGCGCATCACCGAAATCGTGAGTTGGTACTCGAAAAAGATGTCGCCAGAAGAAATGCGGTTGAGCTAAAGACCAAGCTTGATCGTAAGAGAAAGGAAAAGGACGAAGCCTAGAAAATAGCTCAGGACTCATGCGACGAGCTGGTTACCATGAAGGAAGAGAGGGACAAAGCACTCGAACGAGCCAGGGATGTTGACGCTATTGTGGAGAGAGAAGTCCAAGTCGTGGAGCAGCGGGCGGAGGAGCGGGTTATGGAAAGGTTAGAGCCATTGCTTACTCAATACAATGCCAATGTGCTCATGTTCAGAATCTAGAGTGGCTTAAAGATGATTCTCCTAGACTCCTTGTGTGCACCTGGGAACAGATCATTGAGGAAGAGAAAGAATTTCTCCAAGGCACTGAGGTGGATCTGGAATAGTTGAAAAAGGAGATCCAGGTAAAAGACTGGCCCTAGATTTTACATGACGATCTTATTTTTATCCATCTACAACTTGCCACGACCATGCAAAAGGAAATAGGCGAAGGGTTCTGGACCAGTATAGCACGATGCTTCGGCTAGCCAAACTCTTGGGACTCATGCTGCTCCTGACTCCACCGCTAATTTCGGGTATTATCCAAGGAGGCCTTAAATTCAGAAATCTACTACTCTCTCCTATTCCAAAAAGGGCCTCCGATGGCACTTCGGCTCACACAGAGCTTAGGACTGAAGAAGGTATCTCGTTGACTTCTCCTATATTTCAGAGAGTCGATGTGTCGTCGATTAGCATACCTATTCTCTCTTTTTGTGTTTCTCTAGCTTCTGGTCAGCCTGCAATCACTCCGCTTCCTCCTTAAGACTCCTAACCGGGATGACATGCGCTCAATAACCGTCACTACTTTGACAATGGTCCCCATCGCTCCAGCCGAAGAGGCTCCAGGACTTGATGAGAGGGTTATTGATGATTTGCTAGGTGAGGGAGCTGATGACGATGTGACTATCACCAAGGTTTCTAAGACTTCATCGGGCTGTACCATGGCTAGACTTGAGCAGAAACTCAGGACAAATATCCTCATTGCCACACATATCAAGAAAGAGAAGTTGGAAGTCGTTCCTTCTCCTTTATTTATTGCTTTCCTAAGCCGACCATTTACACTCCAATCTATATTCCTCCACCCGGGAGTGCTCAGAGCGTACCTATTGGATCCTCATAGAGTACCTCAGCATTTGTTCCTTTGCCTGAAAGTGCTCAAAGTGTGCATGCTGGTTCATCTTAAAGCACTCCACCCATAGGCAAAGGAAGTAGGGGAAGAACAAGAAAACAGTTGGAAGGATCTAGCACACCATCTTCTGTAGAAAAGAAAGAGAGTAAAGAAAGAAAGAAGAGGCTCAAAAAGTGATTGTTTGTCTTCTTTGTGCCTTCTGATTGTACACCAGTACTTAGGCTTTCCTAGTTCCCTATTTTGTTTTGTTTGGCCAATGTAGTGCGAGTTCGGCCCCCGCTTTTGCTTTTTGTTTCTAGCATTGATAACAATTGTATTTAGCTTTTGAATTTCATGTGAATAATAAAAGTTTTTAGCTTTGTCAATTCTTTATATGGATTTTCCTATGTGCTTTAGAAATATGCTTTCCATTCAATGTACTTGCTGTTTATTTCTTTCAACGATTGTTTTTAGACTAAGTCCTTACCCTGTTTCATAGTTCACCAGCCTTTCAACAACCTAACAAACGTAAGGTAACCATTGAAATACAAATTTCTTGGCGTTAGTTAGGGTTAGTCACTTAGAATTAGTGACTTAAGTATCCTTTTCAAGGATAGTAACTTTTGGTCACAACAAACTCTAATTGCTACATTAAGTCAACCACTTAGGATTGTAGTTTGCACATCCTCATCCAGGATGTTTACACCCAACCGTGCCTAACTCCGGGCATCGATTAAAAGCTTGTAAGTTAAGTCCCGCCTTACTACAGGTATGGATCTTCCATTTTTCCTACTCCGGGCAAGAGGTTAAGCATTGGACGGTCTTATCACATCCAGTTTGGTTTATACTCCTGTCCCTAATTCAAAGGCAAGAGTTAGCATACGAACGGTCATATCGTGTTCAGTTTAATTTATACTCCTGCCTACAATCCGAAGGTAAGAGTTAGTGTATGGATGGCCATATCATGTTCGGTTTAGTTTATACTCATGCACTCAATCCGAAGGAAAGAGTTGGTTTACGGATGGTCATGTCACATTCGGTTTGGGTTCATACTCTTGCCACAGTCTGAGGACAAGAGTTGGCTAATGGACGTTGGGCTAACGGACGGTCGTTGGGCTAACGGACGGTCGAGTCACATCCATTTACTTTTATATACCTTCCCCCAGTCCAGGGATGAGAGTTAGCATGCGGACAGCCATGTCATGTCCGGCTTGAGTTTATACTCCTGTCTTTAATCCGAAGGCAAGAGTTGGTTAACATTAATCTCCAAACATCAAAAGGGACTTCATGGGCCTGATCGTGGGCCATAGAAGTTTGATTGGCACCTATCTTCGGGTACCTGCACACCTGCATTAATCATATGCAGATTCATTCGAGTCGGTCAAGTCACAACTCTTAAGTAATGGGGAGATAGATTTTTGGGTAGGAAAAGTCGTTTTATTTCATGAAAGATGGAAAATGATAGGATTTGTCTTATTATATGGCTCTAGTCAATTATATACAAGTTAATTTCTAAGTGAAATAGCATCGTAAGTGCTCGCTATTCCATGCCCTTGGGAGCGAAATCCCATCAGTTGTCGCAAGCCTGAAAGTTCCATCTCCAAGCTTTTTCTCTATCGCGTACGGACATTCCCATGTCAGGCCCAGGTTTCCAGAGCCCAGGAAAATTCATTTGAGAACCAGGTCTCCAATTTCAAAGTTCCGAGTCCTGACCTTGGTGTTATAATATCGGGCGACTTGGTATCGATGTGTGGCTACTCTCAACTCAACTTCGGTCTGCTTTTCATCGATCATATCGAGAGAATTCAAAAAGAGATTCTTGTTTGTCTATGGATTTTAATGCATCACTCGATGAGAAGGTACTTCCAGTTCAACCAGAATTATAGCCTCACTCCGTATGCCAAGGTCAAAGGATAGTGACCGGTCGTTGAGTTGTGGGTGGTTTGATAAGCCCAAAGTGTTAATGGAAGTTCGTCGACCCACTTGCCCTTGGTCTTTTCCAATCGCTTCTTAAGAATGGACTTGATAATATTTTTATAGCTTCGACCTGCCCATTCGCCTAAGGGTGTGCTACCACTGCAAATATCTTTTCTATGCGATGTCGACGGTAGAAATCCTTGAACTCCATGTTGTCCAATTAGGTCTCGTTATTAGTAATCGTTGCCTGTGGAATTCCAAAGCGACAGGTAATATTTTGAATTACAAAGTTGATCTCTTTCTTTTGGGTAATAGTGGCCAATAGCTCTCTGCCTTATCCCATTTGGTAAAGTAATCAACCGCCATGATAGTGTACTTCGCGCCACCTTTAGATATCGAAGAACACCGATGATATCAATGCTCCTAAACTGCAGATGGCCAAGGATTGACCATTTAAGTAATTTCCGTCGGTAGGGCTCTTGCAATTTTACCAAATATCCAGCACTTGTCACACCTCCAGGTATAATCTGCTGCGTCTCGATTGACGGTTGGCTAGAAATATCCGTATTGAAGAATCTTCTTCGCTAAGGTTTGCCCCCCAGCGTGGTCCCTACAAGCCCCTTCATGAACTTCTATTAGGATTTGTTTGGCCTCATCGTGATGACACACCAAATCATGGGGACAGAGAAACCCTTCCTGTACAGTAATCCTTCTTGCATGATGTATCTCAAAGCTTGACGAAGGATTTTTCATGGTTCATTCCTTCTCTCCAAAAGGATCCCTCTTCGCAAATAGTTCCAAATCGGAGTCATCCATGACTCCCTTTCAGGTTCAGTCTCCAAGATCTAGTCAACATCCATCTGGTCGATGCTTAGAGCTAAAAGTACTTCCACCGAAACTAAGCTCATGAGCTGCTCATCTCTAGAACTTGCCAGCTTAGCCAATGAGTTGACCTTTTCATTTTGGTCTCTGGGAATATGTGCTATTGTATAGTATTCAAAGTCGTCGAGCAGCTCAAGAACCCGGTTTAGATAAGGAGCTAACCTTGCTCCCTTTGCTTGGTATTCTTCCCTAACCTGGCATACCACTAGCAGAGAGTCGCAGAAAATTTGCAAAGTCTTTATTCCAAGTTCCTTGGTGATTTTGAGTCCTACAATCAAGGCTTTGTAATCAGCTTTGTTGTTCATCGCCGAAAAGTTGAGTTTCAGGGTGTAAGTGATCAGGTGTTCTTCGGAAGTGACAAGTATGACTCCGGCACCGGAACACCAATCACTAGATGCACCATCCGTGTACATATTCCATCCAATTTCTTTTTCACCACTGCTCTCCGAAGGATCATCTCATGCAGTGAATTCAGCAAGGAAATCTGCCAAGGCATGTCCCAGAATTGCTCTTCGAGGATGATAGGTGATATCGTATTGGCTCAGTTCAATGTTCTAATTCAATAGCCTTCCAGAAGTCTCAGGTCATTGCAAGACTTGTCGTACAGACTGGTCAGCGAGGACATTGATCGGTTGAGCCTGGAAATAGAAGCAGAGTTTTTTAGAAGCAATCAACAGACAATAAGCAAGTTGTTCCAGTCTCAGTTAGTTTCTTTCTACTCATGTCAACCACTTGTTGATATAGTAGACTGGTTGCTGGATATGGGATTCCTCATGTACAAGTGCGGTGCTCTGCGCATGCACCAACACCACCAGGTATAAGAACAAATCCTCATCATCTACCGATTTTGAGAGAATGAGAGATCTCTCCAAGTGATTCAATAGAGCTTGGAATGCATCTCAACAGTTTTGATTCCACTCAAAGTTTCTCTAACCTTTCTTAATCACTTCGAAGAAGGGGTTGAACTTATTAGTGGCTCTGGAGATGAAATAGCTCGGCGATGACCTTCCCATTTAAGCTTTGGACCTCCTTGATCATCGTCGGGGCTTCGATCTCTCTCAAAGCCTTGATCCTTTCTGGATTGGCTTCAATCCTACAGGAGTTGACAATGAAGCCAAAGAATTTCCCTAACACAACACTGAAAGAGCATTCCAAAGGATTGAGCTTCATCCTGTATTGTTGGAGGACACCAAACTTCTCCGCCAAATCATCAACGTGGTCTCTCGAACGCCGTGACTCTATAAGCATGTCGTCCATGTAAACTTCCAACGATCGACCAATCGGGTTTTTAAACATCTTGTTCACGAGTCTCTGGTAAGTCGCTCCTGCGTACAATAATCCAAAGGGCATGACCAGATAACGATAGAGTCCGAGGTTGGTAATAAAGCTGGTGTGTTCCTGATCCGGGACGTGCATCAGGATTTGATTGTATCCGTAGTAAGCATTCATAAATGAAAGTAGCTCCTGTCCAGCGGTTGAGTCTACTAGCTGATTTATCCTCGGAAGTAGGAAGCTGTCCTTTAGGCATGCCTTATTCAAGTGTGAATAGTCAATGTCCTCCACATCCCATTTTCGTTGTAGGATTTGATACCCAATCCAGGTATAAGGCATCACGACTGAAGCTATTGTCCTTCAGCTTATCCACTTCTTCTTTGAGTGCAACGGATCTCTACAGACCCAGGCTACAACGTTTTTATTTTACAGAAACCCATTTGGGATTGATGTTCAATGCATGGCTCGTTAATCCCAGGCGAGATCCCATATATATTCGTGTGTGTCCAGGCAAACACATTCAGGTTCGCCCAGTGAAATCCAACCAACTCCTTCATCACACTAGCACCGAGCTGAGATCCAACCTTCAGGACTTTGCTTGAACCATCCCTACTGACTAGAATAGTGACCATCAACCCGGTGGGAGCTGCTCATCCACCTTCTGGCTCTTTTCATTAGTCCATATAATCATAGAGCTGACTAGTCTGCTCAAGGCGGGGCTCAAGCCATAGTTGATATGTGTCCAAAGCCTTTATGCAAAGGGCCCCCTTTACATACTTTTATTTCTCTGTTTGCCTTGCCTCCTTTAGCTCGGCGACATAGCATTCACGGCCAGTACCTGATCTTCATGAACAATTCCCACTCCATTGTCGGTATGGAACTTCATAGTTAAACATTAGGGAGTGATGGCCGCTCTAAATTCAGCTAGGGTAGGTCGGCCTAAAAGTGCATTATAAGCAGAATATATATCCAACATCAAAAAAGCCGCGACCTGCACTTGTTGATGGTCGCCTTCACCAAGTACCACCGGTAATTAAAAAAATCCTATAGCTTTAATAGCCATCCCATTGAACCCCTATATTAAAGACCTACAAGGCTTCAAATCTTTCTCCTCCAACATCATTTGATCATAAGCTTTCTTGAACAAGATATTGACTGAACTCCCGCAATCAATAAGCACCTTGCGTACAACAACAGGACTAATCATGGCTGAAATCATGAGTCGATCGATTGTTGGAGCTTCCACTCCATTAGCGTCTCTATTCTAGAAAACAAATCATCTATCATGGTTCCAGGTTGTTTCGTTGGAGCTCCATGCTCAACAACATGGCAACTTTCATTCTCAGCATGTTTTATAGCTCCAATGTATCTATCCATTTTCGCAAAGCTTTTATCGGTAGGATGCCATCACAAAACATCTTTCTGGCTGCCTGGATGGATTAGCACTAGGCTGAGCTTGCCTCTACTGGGAAGATGACCTAGGGGGATAGAAGTTCCTTACCCGCCACCCTGTAGGGCTTTCACATATTATTGTACTTTCTTTTTTCTAATCAAATCTTCAATCATGTCGAGTAAGTGCTTGTACTCATTGGTATTATGACTGTGAGTCTCATGGAATCTGCAGAACTTACCCAACTTCATCTCTTTCTCGGTTGACTCCTTAGGAGCCGGCTTCCTATATAGTTCGGTATTCTGAGTAGCCAGATAGATGTTCTCTATTGAGTTGTTCAGTTCGGTTTAATTATCATACTTAGGAGTCCGAAAACGAGTCCGATCATCCGGCTTACGCTTCTTGGCCTGTTCATTGTTCTGTTTTCGACCTTCATTCTAATTTCAAACCTTCACGTTTATATCCCTGGAATTTTCTCTAGTTTTCTTTACTGCAACATTACTTTGTATTACCTCATCTGAATTTCCAACAACGGTCCTCCATGGACGCTTGCGCGCATCCTTCCGACATAAATATTTATTGGCTTTCCTGTAAAAAGCTTCCATTATCAATGGTTGCTTCCTTTCCATCCAGTCTCTGAAATCTGAGTTAGGGTGAACTCCCTTACATGGTGGCCTCAGTACTATGTCTTCCTTAGGATCCGTTAATTATGTGACGGCCATATGGAACTGATTCAAAAAGTCCTTCAATGATTCTCCTTCGGCATGATAAATGTTGGATATTGACATCACATGCTTCAGACGTGAAGCGTGTAAGTGGAACTGCTCCATGAACTTTCGCGACGGCTCAGTGAAAAACGATATGGACTTCGTTTGAAGTTGAGTGAACCACATTGTAGCCACCCCCTCTAGGAAAATTAGGAAATATCGACACTTCAAAATATCTGAAGCTCTGGCTGAATCCATGTGCCATTCATATCTTAATAAGTGTTGCCTAGGATCCATCGTTCCTCTATACAATGACATCACTGGCATATTAAATCTCCGGTGATATCTTGCGTGAAGAATGTCCTCTGTGAATGTGTTCTAACTCGCATTAGTACCATATTCATCATTGTTTCTGAATTTGTTTTCACTCACCAATTTCTTAACCATACCTTCGAGATAGTCCAAGTCAACAAGTTCGATTGAATGGCGATAATCAGGTCCTGTCTCGAGTATTCAGCCCGGCGAACGCTCTCAAGAAGATGCTCGGTACCTAAGCTCCCCAAACTCCGAGGTATCCATTCGTCTACTAGTCCCACTTATTTGATTCCTATGAGTTGTATTGTCAGTAACAGTTCAAAACTCCACATTCTGAACATCAGCAGTACGTCTAGAGACCACATCAATGCCGCCTTCCAATTGTTGAGCACCGAGCCCACCATAATGGGGTTCAATACCGATCCCTCCTCTAGAGTCGATACTGATCCCTAAACTTGTGCCTTCGATCGGTGCTCTCCCTGGTATGATGTCTCCGTAATATTTTGGGTCCACTTCTGTCTTCTAGCCCTACGCCTTTGCTCGGATAAAGAAGAACTCTTCGACTCTAAGCTGGATTCCCTTCTACTCCATCTACAGTTGTTTAGAGTCGGTTCATTTATCAGCCTTGCGGTAGTGACGTCAAATCTATACACCACAAGGTCCAATTCATTCATCAGCCTTGCGGTAGTGGCGTCAAATCTATACACCACTCCTTCTACTCCATTCATCTTAGTTTTTAATTTAATTATCCATAGGATAAATTAATTATTAAACCAAATTCAATTATGCCTTGCGGTAGTGACGTCAAATCTATACACCACAAGGTCCAATTAATATCGAGTAGGTCTTTTAAATTCTCAAATGGTTAATTCTACTCAATGTTAACCTTTAATGGTTACTAAGTGTTATTTTTAAATAAGCAAGCATTTATTATTGACAATAATTTATAAAGGAATTAAAATTTGAGGTGCTCAATGGAAAGCAGCTAATCCGCCTCCATTGCGCAACCAGATTGCTAAGGAAAAGGCACACAATTCAATTTGAAATCCACTAAAGTAGAAGCCAAACATTTATTCGAAGGAAGAATTACTTCAAAGTATGAATTAGTGTGTACAGAAAATAGTCACGATGCATCCTAAGATTTTCTAAGATATGACACATCTCTAAGGAACGGTCTCTAGGACACGTCTAGGCAAAGATTCTCATCTTTAATATCATATATTATTCCAAACTTGGCTCTGATACCAAGCTATGATGCCCCACCTTTATGCCCTCATTAACAAAGAACATTACAATGTAATATTGTCTATTAATATGGAGAATAAGGCTTGTTAGGAGCGACCATTTATATTATTACTTTGGGCAAGTACCGATACATCGAATTGAGTGAAAATATTTTTCTTTTATAAGAGGATTCAAAGTATCCGATCTAGGCACAAAATAACAACATAATGGCTTAATATAATTCAGAACAATATAGAATATAACAGAACATCGAATCACATAATGCGACAAAGTAATATAAACATTTCTCATAAAGCGGATGTGAACATGTCTATGATACATGATGTGAACTACAAAGGTTGTCATAAAAGATCCACGATATACATATAAGATATCTAAGACAACATAAATGAATATACATCAAAATGAATCTCTATTTCGACATACAAGAAGGACTACAACATAACTAGACTACAAGTCTACTAATAAATACGAAGAAGCCTCAAACTAATCCAACTCTAAGATCATCATGCTGAAGAATCTGAAATATTTCGGTCTGACCCAAGTATTACATAAAGATAATAAATGGATCAGTCTAGTCTAATTCAAATCAATGCGAGATAAAAGTGATGATAGTTTACAAGCCATAATAGGAACATAAAAACTCGCATAGAGTTAAACAAAGAGGAATATTATCCTTCTGAAAATTATTCATCGAATCACAAAACCATTATTAGCTTATAAAAGCAAATCTCATAAAATATTTGGTGATACACAAATTTCATAAAATCCAAAAATCAATCATTAGAAATCCAGAAATCTAAAGGGGAGGCCTATCGTAGATGGGAGCGTAAAACTCACCGAACACGTGTTATCATAAATGGTTGAGGGGCCGATAAATGGATACTGAATCCATAACTCTAATGAGCTAAAGCTCCATAAATGAGCCAAAGCTCCATAAATCCGCTTATCACGAATCAATATAAAAAGGCAATTCGTTAAACTTATCTTCGTAAGTGTTATTTACCTTCAAAGAGTAACTAATCAAATAAAACCCGTATGTTCTATACCACACTTGTTTATTTGAATATTTACTACAAGTTAGTAAATACCACTTAAGATAAAATATGGTTTCAATCGAATAAGTCTGGGAATTAATCGATAAAGTAAACGCAAGCATTCCATACTACTTGTTTTACTAAGTCGTTTAATTGAATTTCTCATCCGAATGAAGAATGAGTTTTATATACTATTAATAGGTTTGCAAATTCTTTCCTGAATTATTTGTTTTGGAAAAAGAGTTGAAAATCCATAAAATGAGATTTTTAAATGTTTATAAATAGTATCAAAGTGTTTTAATAAAAATAGGAGTTAGAAACCTTTAATGCAATATAATTGAATTACTCCAAAATCACTTTGTAAATCACTTGAAATCTATATATTTATTTTTCAATCGAAATTGCTATTTATTAGAAAACCAACTTATTAAAAAAAATTCACAAATATTCATATCATCAAAATACGAATTAAACCACTGAAATTCAGCAGTAATTGAATACATCAAAAATGGAATTTCTTCCATAGAACACAAAGGCAACAAAAATGGAATTTCTTTCATAGAGCACAAAAGCATCAAAATGTAATTATTTTTCATTGATTCAGAACTCAAAATTCATATTAGAAAATCATTAGAAAAAAACATTAAAAATTTGAGCAAAGTCTAATTTCAATATTTAGAAAGCAGTAAACTGACAGTGAGCAAATAAGAAGTAGATTTAGAAAACACTAACAGTAATCACCAAACAAACATCAAGAAAACTAGTATTTTAACCATTCAACCACATGCAAATGAATCTAGACTAGAAGTGTGAAGGTTACTCACCTCAATTATGCTTAAGGCTTCAAATTGCTTGCATTTTGTTTTCAACCCAAACAACCAAAATTTCCAAAATTTGACCCTTACTGCAGCAACGATTTGATGTAGGAAAACTAAGTATTTTCCTACAATTTTTTTGCAAAAGGTGTATTTATCTGTTGAGAACAACATATCCAAATTTCATGTTTTTATGACTTTTATACAATTAGTTATGATTTTTCTACCGACCTTCGTTTTTCAGCCCAGATCCACTCGAAAACCACTTGAGAAAAGAAGACCTTTGACCCATCAAAACTAAACCAAATGCCACAAATTTGAAGCAGAGGTGCTCGAACATGTTAGAAACAATATATCCAAAATTGAGAATTTTTTGAAATTTATTTGATTTGCTATGATTTTTGGAGCAGCTAGGGTTTTGTGAAAATTTTGAGAAAATGGAGTTTGCTCTTTGATTTGGTTTGAGAAGAAGATGGACATGATTTGTGTTTGCTGGTTTGAGAGAGATGGGAATGAGATAAACGTATTCTCATTTGTTTAACTACTAATGGGCTTTAGGATAATGGGTAGATATCCAATAAGAAGTATTGCTAAATTCTCTTATCACAAGGTGTTGCTAATTACAACTTTGAATTATAAAACACTTTACTTTATATTTAAACAAACTTGTATATTTTTATAAATTCAACCACTCAACTTTTAACAAACTTTATAAGATAAAATCTTTATTTTATAAATTACAGCATGTTTAAATTTAACTAAACCATATTTTCCATAATAAAGTATATTGTTATTATTAATGTTTTAAAAATACACCGTTTGTGTTAAAATTTAATACAACTTTTAGAATAAAAATTATTCTTCATAGTTTTACCAAAATCATATATTTATGGAAAAATCATATTTCAAATGTTGAAATTATTTCCATTATTCCTAAATTTTCTCAAATACCCATTTTTGGTACAAAATTCATTTACATAAACTCCGTACAAATAGATATTCCAAACTCCAATTTAATTAACACTAAAAACTCCCAAATCTCTTAATTATTTAATTATCACTAAATTAAATTATTCTTCTAATTTAATTTCTGGCAATCTAAACCAGGGTTGTTACAACAAGGAATAGTTGAGATGATGCAATTATTCTTTAGAATTTTCTTTGGGCCATAGATGGAGTTGTTCGTCTGATACCTATGCCAACTAGGCTACCAATGGGTTTGTATGATGCAGATGATGCCAATTGGCAGTCCATAATCAAGCATGCCTAGGTCTGGGATAGGCAACATGGGATCAGTGAGTAGTTGTGCAAAGACACTTTGCCAGGGTAGTAGTAGGGGACAAGGAATGGCTATCACAGTGCCTCTTTTGTTAGATAAACAATGTCGTATGTTACTATCCTGTCAGAGAAATGGCGCAGTCGTACCTTCCTTTTGCAATGTCAATAAAGCGCCTATGGCCAAAGTTGGCCATACCTAGATAAAAGAGCCATACAAGGAGTGGGAGGCTTAATTGGAAGACGAGCGCGGAACTTTGTTGAAGAAAGGATGATGAAACCATTTGGGTTAATCGAGGTATAGGCAAGGCATGTTGCCTAGGTCGCTCGCTTGGAGATAGTCATCAACATGTCGGGCCACCATTTGTCCCTGTCTATTGATGAAATCGCAGGCTTCACATGGATCGCATGTGTACCAGTGTCGAGCGAGGTGTTTTTGTAGTAGAGGCCTTTTTCTTTGAGCAGGATGTATGCCCAATAAAATAGGTGAACCAATGGTGCGAGCTAACTGAACCAGTAAGGCCAAGATGCTAATAGTTGGAACCATGCAAGCCACGACATAGGCCAAGGTGCGGGCTGGCCTATTTTACTTGCGAGAAAATTGAGCAACAATGGAAAGTCTTAGAAAGTTTTAATAACTTTTACACTGCTTCTTTTTTTCTTCAAAAAAATATGAAACTGATAAAAGCTGTAAAATTACAAGAGTTGAGTCTATTTTTGCTGTAGTTTATTTTTTGGTAAAAGATAATGCTATCATCCATAGTAAAACTATAATATAGTGTTATCATGACTAGATCCAACTGCAGTCAGTCTAATAATTATGTTGAACCGTAGACAACTGCGGTTTGGGACTCAATCACAACTCAGTTGTACACGAACTGAAGTTCGGACTGTAAAACCTTGTATTTTTATTAAATGATTAATTAAAGAACTATGGAAGATGTAAATTAACATCTTTATTCATTCTCATTCACTTCTCTCTTCAAAACCTAAGATATAAACATCTTAATAATGACAACCTATTATGTGGGATGTTACACGGACCTTCAAACTAGTGATCAGGTTGAACCGTGGTATTTTATTTTCCCCTTACTTTATCACCTCTTTATTCTCTCTCCATCTCAATCTTTGTATTATTCTAAAGAAAAAAGTACAACGACATTGAAAAATTTGTCACCGCCTTAAAATTTAAACAACGAACTCCACCACTTCATCCTTTGCCACTATAAGCTTCTCTCGAAGGAACCGAGATAGTCAGAAGCGGGTTAAATGAATGAATTTCAAAATTCTATTTTGATCTTTATTAAGTCTATGAAGCCTAAATGGATTTTAAACCCGATTTAAATATTATAAATAAATCATTATTTAATTTTGTTTTATTTGGAAGTATTTTTAAGTTTTAGTTTACAAGTATATCAAATATACATGTTTATGTGAAGTGCACGTGCTACGATAAGAAGTGTACATGACTAATGTAACCGTATATAGGTGCTGGGATTTACACTGCATTGGAGCCTTTCCCCTATTACATATGCCTTTGTTGTCCAAGTTTTGACTTAAAAAAATATTTATACATAATAAAAGTGGAGAAGTATATAGATATATCTGTATACATCAAAATCATGTTAAACAATCTTATATGATTTGAAAAAAAAAATATGAATAGTGAGATTGGTTTTACTAAAGAAATTTTGAAAGTAAATATGGCAATTACCACACAAGATGCATCTTGTGATTTCAATTAGAGCAACACATGTAAGTTACTATATATAGCTTGCACATCATTTTTCATTAAACCCAATTTTACTTATTATAAGCGGTACTCATTAGCAACAATTATTTACACCAATTCTCTTCATTAACATGATATCATATTAGGATTATGGAATTTGGTTTTGGTCAAAAATCCAACCATTGCCCACATTCAACTTTGTAAGTTCAAACACAAATCCTTGAGTCGCTAATTACAATGATTATTAATCGTATTTCTCTAGCCAGCGAATTTGTCTTTAAGTTGACTATAGTTGATCGTGATATTAACCTCATATAACGAGGAGATGAATTCTCTATTGGACAGTGTTTTACTTCTAATGCTTTAACTCAGAGCCAACTATAGTCGTTTGATGGATGTTATGCCATGATTTAATAATAATCAAATGGAGTGTCTACATTAAGGTTGCATAGTATTCTCAAGTCGTGGGAAATGTGTAACATCGCCATTTCGAGATTGTCTGTTTGACTTTAGTTGTATTAACCAATAGAGAACTCTCTAGTGAGTCATTCCATAGTTTTCCAATAACTATCAGTATGTAATCCCTTGATGCCTCCAACAGCCATGAGTAATACACTGCCCAACATTTGGAGAGCGCTACGTATTTTAGTCTCAACGGATGAATCGATATCCTTTCTCGAAACATCTCGACTAGGAATATAAAACAATATGTTAATTTTCAATGTAATTGAGTTCTCATGATTATAACACATTGTAATTACTATCACATAACATATCATTTAAAAATTTTCAATTTAATATGCTTTAAATTAATTACTTAATTAAATGTATCATAATATAACAAGTATATAACAAAAAGAAAACACCTTTTATTTTGAACAATATTGTTTATCGAGTTAGATATATCTAACAAATTACATAATTGCCTCTTGGGCATACCCTTAAGTCTATCAATCTTCCACTTGCAATTAGGGTTAATTATGGAATCTTATTCCAACTTCTTCGATCGATTTTCTCAATACTAATCAAGTCTGTCCCTCGGTGAATTGATATGCTATTTGTTTTAATTATCTACTTTGTCAATCAACTCTCTCTATTGCTGATAAACTTCCTTTATCATATGGAACTATTTGGAGTAAGTCTCTCGACTTCTAGTGGGCTCTTAGTTCTTACACGAACTGTATCGCAACATTATTATCATATAACAATGTTATGGAATTTTCAACATTTAGAATCACCCCTAGATCAGTTATAAATTTATGCTTTCATTTATACTTCTTTTATTGCAGCGATATTCAAGGCAATGCATTCATCCTTACATTGAATAAGCCATTACTTATTATTTGGAATATTTCCAACTTAAATATTAACATAAGATTGAACAAGAACCTGGGATTGACACACTTTGCTTGATATTACTTACAAAGTTCGAGTCCATGCACTCCTTCATAAAGAGTTACTTATTTCTATAAACAATTATGTAGTAATTAATAAATACTCAAGAACGTTCTCAATTTTCATAAAGTAGTCTTAATTTGGATACTTGCTCTACATATCAAATACATAAGCAAAGTGCGATATTGTAGTCAATATAGCATTTATGATAATTTCCATTGCCAATGTATAAGGAACTCATCTTAAATGATCCATTTTAAACATTTTTAATATTGTGTCAACGTATATAATTTAGGACAGTCCCAATATTCTTTTATACTGATTATAAAAGATATCATTTTCAAATTCAACACCGAGTGTTAAACAACCAAACTAACATGATTTTAACTTAAGTGCAACGGTAAAAATAATATGTTTGTTGTTTACTTATAGTTCTAGACATATTTTCTACATATCAATATTATTTCTTGCAGACACACGTGTCCTCCACATTTTGACTAAAAGTCAAACTATTTGTTTTCTTTGTCAAAATACTTGCTTAAATTTGATGCTAATTATATAATACTTTAATTTCGCTCCTTGGATCATATCCAATAACCCATAAACTCAGAATTTATCCCATTGACTTCGAGACACTTTAGTTATTAAGCGAAAACAATATATTCTAAATAATTATTTAGAATTTCTGCTTCATATACCAAAATTCAAAATCGTATTGGGCGATAATTTTGTGACTAAAATCCAAATTACTTAAATATGTTGAGCGCTAAATCATTAATGTTAATTTCAACAATTAAAGCTTACATTGTTATTCTTTTCAATATAGCATACTATATTCCAACTGCGTTGGTTTTTTCTCAAAAACACTTTTGCGGTCGATGGATCATATCCTTTCGGGTATAACCATCAAAATCACATTTTGGTAATGTACTTGGAAACCATTTTGGATCTGCGCATCGTGCCATACAGTAGAGTCAATAATCTTAATAGTTTATTGATAACCGAGAAAATTCTTTTCTCAACATTGAAAGAAATCATAATTTCTCTTTAGTGTATGAGAGATCTTATTAGACAATCTAATTAGTTGTCTTCATTTAGGTCTGGTCAATTTCATTTCAGCCTTTGTTACCAGTTTTATCTTTGAATCATGTCCAAATCCATTTCACTAGCTGTAATTTTTAAAGAAATTACTTCATCATGAAACTGATGTTTCTTGAAACAACAATTGTTTCTCAATGCAAAGGAATTGGTATTCATTTTATGAGTTGCCTGTATATATGCATAAAATTGATTTGGTTTCAGTTTCACAAACTTATGTTCATAACATAAATTGGTCAATGAACATTGATTGGTCCCAAACTACTTTTGGGTGGTTCACACCAAATCCTTCACGATTTTATGTGTAGCCTCTCAACTTACACAACCTATCAACTCTTTGACCTGGGATAGTAGGGTTGGTTTCATCAACTCTTATATTGTATGGTTTTGTAAACTGTGTTTTAGATAAAATTAAATTTAACCTTGTGCACTTACTTATAAGTAATTGACTTTATAGAAAGAAGTTAATTCAAATTCACTCAACATCAATCGTACTTTTCCCAACAAAGGCCGATTAATCTTATGGATACATCATTATGTATTATATGGGAATTTTAGTTTTGAGATTGAATCTTTATTCACTGTTAGGTACTTTTGGAACCATTTTCTTATATACTCACCTATTCAATCAAATTGAATTTTCTTATTTATTTTGTACATTACATTTTCTAATTCCTTTTATATTCAGTAAATTTATCATAGACATACTACATGTTTATCAAGTACACATGTTTATTTCAGGATAAATCATCTATGACTTAAAAAACATATATGGACCCCTTTTTGCCATCATTGGACTTTCAGCTGCATACATCTTTATATATATTAGTCTGAGGAGTTCATCAACTCCTATGTCACTCCCACTAAATGGGTGCTTTGTCCTTAAATCCAAAATAACTGTAAAAATTACAGATACTTTTATGTTATGTAGTTAATTATAACATCCTCTACTCCAAGACTCGAAAATAGATGTCGATGATGCTGCAGTCATCATTGAAATCATTTTTCAGCAACAAAGTGAGTTCAGTATTATTTTGCATAATATAAGTAAGAAAAATAGCTAAATAGCTTTTTTATTACATCAGTTTGAATTACATAATTCATTATATTATTTTTAACTCAAATTGTTGCCCATGTAGGGGAAAATATAAATAGAGTAGTGTTGTGTTCGACATATGAAGATGCCAACACAACACATAACATGTTATAAATCCTGGTGCTACATAATGGAATCTTAAAAATAATTTTTACTAAATAGCACGTCACATGCTTCATCTTCGGAATATTTATTTTCATTTCAAAAGCTACCCGTCTGATCCAAACTTTGCCTACTCGAACGAGTACCCATGAATTTATGAGAAATAATAAGAACATAGGTCATACATAAAGCACAGTATGAGTAAAACCTTTACCCTAGTCATTACGCTGCTAATGCGGAATAGATTTTCAACTACTTTATCATCATCAAGATAAATCATCAATGTAAATAACATTACTCAAAAGCAACCATGTCCATATATCATTAAATAGTGTACCTATACTTATCTAGTTATGAACCAAGGCATATATCAATTCAAGCAAAGTATACCATACACTTACTATCAGTCAAGAACCATGTCATACAATCATTCATCATCCATTCAATCATCACCTAATATCTTGTTATAAGCTTTCATCGTTAAGTTAATGAGGCTTATCTATCACTAAATCATCTTTTCTTGAATATTGTCACTTGATCAAATGACCACTCATTCCACCAATAGGAGCCACCTTGACTAGATTCACCATAACTCTCCTTGAGGTTGAATGTAATCACCCTGAATACACTCTAGTAAGCATCCTTAATAAGCGTTAATAGCTCCTCTTAGTCCCTGAACTGATATCATTCACATTGGCAATTTATTCATTTTAGTCGTAACACCATCCTGACGTTCTAGCACCCTGCCTTAACTCCGCTTTAGTGATTATAAAGTTCTAGGATTGAACTCTATCATTGGACCTTTCCATAAACTATTGGACTTTAAACTAATAGTCAAGGCACCCTGCCATCCAATAACTCCATGAGCCAATATATCTTTACGACCGTAGTACAACCCATTTCATTCATTCGTTTATAGTGTACCATACACTTCCTTTAGATGAAATTTTTTATATTTCATTCAAATGATACCTTATCATTTATTAGCTTCTCTAAACTTTCTTCCATTTAAAAATAAGTTAACACTATTTTAAATTATAAAAATCTTTCCTTTATTTCATTCCTATGAAATACTTCAATAACACTAGAAAACCATCTTCTAAAGTGTCTTAAGTGTTTTCTCATTTTACTTAGAAAATGTAGCATCCTATACTTTCAAGAGTTATGATTATTTGTCATGAACTAGCTATCCCATAGCTTTCGAATATTAGGTTGTTTTATAGAATATTTGACTATCCCATGGCCATTTGTAGGTCAAAAGCTTCCCATGCTATCACATATTACCTTTTAAGTAATGGTCATAGGTTAACTTCCCTATAGCCATTGTGTATAATCTTATATATAGTCATAGCATACTATCTTGTATATATTTAATGCATACTATCTTATTAGATGGCATCATATGTTAATCCACCTAGGGCCATCGTGTGTTAATTCATCTAAAGCCATTGTGCTTTATCTCATCCATGGTCATCGTGTATCATCCCTTCTAAAGCCATCGCATGTTATATCTCCTAAAGCCATAGTGTGTAATGTCATCCATAGAAATCGTGAATAATCTCCTTAGTAGCCATCATGTACTAACTTCTCCGAAGTCATCGTGTACTAATTCTTTCAGTGTCATCGCAGGCTAACATACTCTTATGTCATCGCATACTGAGTTCCAATAGCCTACACGATTTAATATTTACCTTAGGTTTTCACATGATGACTCCATAAAGACTTCATGAGTTAATTCCAATAAGCTATCATGGGTTATAGGTACCATGGCACTCGTGACTTATAATATATATAAATACAAGCCTTCGTGAGCCAAGTGGCGGTCCAGTTATTATGTCGAAAACTGATTAGTTTCCTTTCTTAGTTTTAACTTTTCAACAAACCCCATTAAGTGTTAAATTACCATTATCTAATGTTTATCTTTACAGTTCACTTTTCAAAAGTGAGTTAATTACTTCTTCCATTTGTTAATTAATTACTCTTTTCCTCGGCCAGTTAATTCATATAAAATAAAAAATTGATAGAAAAATCCCAAAAATTCAATAAAAATTAATTTTTCAATATTTTACCTTTTTCTAAAATTTCAAGTCAAAATAACAAATTTCATTATTTTTAATAAATAATTTATCCAAAATTTACTGTTTTCTTAACTTAGAAAATTCCCAAAAATTCGAATTAAATTCAAAAAGTTATGAAATTTAAAACCCATCTTTAATTCATCATTATAAACATAATTCAATTTCAAATCATTTTAACTTAGATTAATTCATGTTTTACCCTAAAACATGAACCAATTTTCTTCATTTAAATTTCCAAGCACCACTAAATAAGGTTTAATCACTCAAACTCGTTTAACATCACCAAAACATTCATATGAAAATAAAATTCTAACCTAATAGGTTAGGATATGATTTGGAGAAAGATTTTACCCACATTGGCTTAAGAAAACTTGTTTAATCTTGCTTTCTCTTTAAAGTTGAAAGCTTTAACCTTCTAGCTTTGAAATATTTTTCTTCCTCCTTGTGAATAATAGCCGGCCTTGGTTCTTAAGTTTAAGGGTTTTGTTTTTATAAAAAGAAATGAAGTGAGGAAGAACGAAATGAGGGGTTAGAGCGAAATAAAGTGGGCTAGTGCTTTTGGCTTGGACTAATATCTCATTCTAGCTCAGTCATACTATTAAATTTCCCTTAAAACAAACCTTTCCATCCAAAATTATTTCCATTAACAAGGCCAACCTTAATTGCTCTAATTGCCCTTGGTCCATTCAATTAACTTTATAAAGTTGTCCACACTTAACTAATCAAATCTCCCTAAGGTAATTTTTGCAATTACATTATCATATTAATTTCTTTTATCATATCTTATTATTAATAATTTAATTTAATTTCCTCTATTTGGACCCTCCAAAATATAAGGTGTTATACTCTCCCCACCTTACAAAAATTTCGTCCTCGAAATTTCGATAAGGAAACAAAATTTCAAGTAACACCTTAAAAGTGAAATGTCATCATCACATAAGTACACACAAGTACAAAAGATTACAATAGTACCCTATTAATGAAAACCTTCAATCACCAATCGAAATGTATTAGTACAACTACTAATACATAGTCATATCATATAAATATACTAGTACCCTACTAGTCCACATAATAGAAAAACAAACCACCCCACTATATACATGAATGTCTAAAATAACTCAGGAAAGATATTCCTAATCTTATCCTCTACCTCCCAGGTATAATCTTCTTTCTCATCAATCCACTGGATGCGAACAAACCTGATAACTTTGTTTCCCAATTCCTTCATATCACCACCTAATATTTCTCTAGGTCGTCTCACATACGTCAAATCTGGTTCTACAAATAAGTCCTCTATTGCTCTCGGTCCACTACCAAACTTAGGTTATGCACACATTTCCTCAAATATGATATAAGAAAAACATTAAAACTACTTAGTAATTCGACCCGATAAGCAAGCTTACCAATTCACTCGATCATAGAAAATATTCTCACATATCTAGTGCTCTTTCCTCCAATTATCAGCATAACTCTTATATCTCGATCGCGCTACCTTTATCCTATGCGAATCAACTCTACCTTCTTAGTAGCTTCACTATAACACAGAGTAAAATTTATAAGAAATTAATTAATAGTGACGCTAAAAATAGGAGTTTTACAAGTGTTATAATTTGGCCACTAAAGTTACAACATTGTGATCATGGCGATTTTCTAAGCAACTTTCACATATAAAGTTTTGCGATCGGAGTACAAATGAAGAAGTTAACGACGTTTGAAAATTTCAAATCGAAATTAATTTAAAATGAATTAACAAAATAATTCAAAATAAATATTAAAAAAAAATTAGTGTTAAAAAAATAAAACTGTAAGGAAACGTCAATGGTAAGTTAAAAAGGTAATAAATATAAATTAATAATATGTTAATATAGTTAACACTGGTTAAAAGGAGTGATCAATCGCCTTTATTAGGCCGGTCGACCGGTTGTTGTTATTTTTTTTTTGAAAACCCAAGAGAACCCGACGGGCCGGTAAACTCCTAAGGAGGGTATAGTAAATCCATCCGCTGATCCAAGCCCCCATATCCCCAGATAAATTTATATAGGATAAGGAAGCACATGGTAGGAATCGAACCTGGGTCTTTTTACCAGAACTCAAGCCTCCTTTCCACTGCGCCGCACCCGTGGACGACCGGTTATTGATTAGCAGCCAGGGTTTGCCAAGGCCAGAACGGCCTGGATTTAGTTTAAATAAAAGATTCTCGATTTGATGGTTTTAACATGTTCTAACCACTATAAATAAGAGGCTCTTTCCTCACTTTTATTTACAAGAAAAATAAAAATGCTAACAAGATTCCACCAATTTCCTTCCTCTCTAATAAACTTTCTAAATTCAAAAATAAATGATTTAAGCTTTATGGAAGAAATTAATCAGAATAAAGGGAAAAGGTAACGAATGTTAGATATATGTGTATTTCTCTGTCTATTCTTCCCTAATCCAGGAATTCTGAATCTAATATACATACAAATGAATTGTTATATATTGTACAACTAAAAAGAAGATAACTGGAGGAGGAAATAGGTGGCAGCATGGAATCAAATCCAAAGGAATTTGGTGAAAGCTATCAATAAATGGAAATTCTAAATTTTCTATTTTTAGTAGTTTGTGCTGTAAATATTTGGACTTGTTTTATGCCTTAGAAAATTTTGTATGCGAAAACTTTAAATATAAAAACCCAAAATTCCTCCTTAAAATGTTAGTTATGGAATTGGTTGGAATCTTATTGTTTTATGTTAATATGGTAGAATTTGATCCGTTATTATTTGTAATACAAATAATTTATGTTCTATTCAACTTCCACTTCCAAATTTGTGTTTGTGATGATGAAGGATTCTACAACGAATTAGAAAAGGGCGTGTACAACATGGATTTTATCCCATCCGTGGTTTGCACGGCCTACTTCCGTAATGAAAATAAATATGAAACCTTTTTCATTTCAACCTTATCCATTTATAAGTTGAATAGAATATAATGGATTTAAATTGTAAAGTTTTGCTCCCTTAAGATAGAGGTGTTAATTATACTATATTAATGTAAAGAAGTTGGCTGTTCTGATTCCATATTTCAGAATATATATGTGTTTGGGCAAAAAAATGGCACAAACACCTAGAAGATTATGTAGAGAAAAATATGTGAAGAAACTATATTAATATAAGAAAAAAAAGAACACACAAGGCTTATAGTGGTTCGGCTAATCTTGGCATACGTGCACTTAGTAATTTTATTGCTTAGATCACTGGATTACAAGCAGTTATCTTATGGATTGATATAAATCCAAAGGTGATTACAAGAAATCAGAGTAGAGAAAGCAAGAGATAGAAGATACCCAAAAATGAGCCCTGCCCCTGTATTATAGACGTAGGAAGCATAGAAACTCGCCTCCACAATCTCACCTCATTTTCCATGCCAAAACTAAGTCCCCAAGAGAAATGGCAGCCACATCATTATTTTCCTTGGATCAGTACAGATCAAATGGCCTGGATCGGTAGCAATTCATAAATTCATTGCATGGATCTTCGTGAACTCCTTGCCTGAGCTTGATTAGTGATTAGCTTTGTGATTCCCAACTTGTTTGTACTATTATTTTCTTGTTTCTGAGTCCAAATGATGGATCTATGAAAGAATGGAGTTGATGACTTTGAGTGCTCATGGAAATCGATAGAGAATTGGATGGAATCGACAAAGTATTGTTTGAAATAGGCTTTTGGGATCATTACTAGCATGTAGTAGGAGTAGGGGAAACTTGGAGGAAGAAAGTTGGATTGGTACCGAACCAAGATGTTGTGACACTTCGTTAGTATCTGGCCTTATAAGTCTGAAATATGCCTTCATGATCTATCATTTCGAACTCTGCAATTTTGAACTGGTTCCATTCATGAATTTTCAAGGATTGAATCTGATTTCCTTTAGCTCTAGTTGTCAGGGTTGAATATGCACATGCAAACGTATACATATGTGCATTCTCTAGTAGCTCCAACATTATATGCAAGTACGCATGTAGCCACATAGATAGATATGTCATCAACATTGTAGTTTTTTCTTAAAGTAAGACTCAGTACCGATCTAGGTCCTTGGATTGGTACCGATCCTGGACTTTGAAATTTTTTCCAAAGTTCTAGCCTAGAAAGTCAGATATTGGGTTATATAACCCAATCTCTCCCATTTTCCTCTTCACTTTAATTTACTTGCTACCGAATTAAGCATCCTTCTTATAACGACCCAGAATTTTAATCATTTGAAATTGGAATATTTAATTAAATTTAAATATTGAAAAGTTAATTTTATAGATTAAATAACTCGAATTTTGAATATAGCGATTTATTAGATAAATTAATTGTTGAATTTAATAATCGAAATTATTTGAATAATTGAATCTTGGGTTTTAAGCTAGATAAAAATAATTTTTAAAGCTTATTTAAATTCTATTTAATAAAATGAAGATAATAGACTTTTAATTTAGATTTAAAAGTGATTAATGTGGTTTTTAAATTACTTGTTTTAATTAACGAGTGAAAATAGCCTTCCGGGGCACTGTCTCGGATTTCGACGAAACCAGTTTTATTGGACCCATAATGATGAATTATTATACGTCGTCAAGTTTCGTAACGATTGGATGTACGTTTGGTCATGCGGGATAGAAACGCGTTGAAATTAGTATCGAAAATTTAATATAATAATTGGGTTCAAAAAGCTATTTTCTGCATATGATCGAATTAGGTCTCGAAACCAGTTCCATTGTGTTCGGAATAGCGGTATAACATATAGAACGCCAAGCGGCACATCTCGATTGGGGTTTGATATTATATAGCTTGATAATTTAAATATACATATATTTATGTAACTTGATGTGACCGTACACTAGCCATGCCTCATCACCTCAGCTATGCCCCATCACCTCAGCCTTGACTTGACCAAACACAATGCTTTATCAACATCACCACACCCTCCGTACGCAGGCCACACTCCTCCACTGTGCAGCCATCATTCCCCTTTCCCTATTTATATTCACATTCTACTGAAGATATGTTCGTTCCCTTCCAATTCAAATGCTCCCAAATCCAATGGCCTCAAGTAATCATCGCCACCAGAGGCGGAGATAGGCTTAGACCTCAACTAAGGATTTGACCGCGTTGACTTGATAAGGCATTTGAACGGTGGTGATGGGCTTTGGCGAAGCGAGGCAGCATGGAGGGAGGTTCGACGTTGGTGCAGCCATGATGGCTTTTCTGGGGAACCGGTGGGTTCTCACGGGATGGGCTCTGAAGAGAAAAGGTAGGTGAGGAGGGAGAGCTTCAGACAGAGTTTGGGAGGGTGACGTCATGTGGTGGGGGCGCAGTTCGAGGATGAACAGAAATCTTGTTTTGGTTTTTTCTTAGTGAAGGCGGCGATAGGGAGGCTCGTTTCGGTGGGGTTGGGGTCGGTAGAGTTGGGGGTTCTCTGGTGATGGTCGCGGCGAAGGCCGATGGCCTGAGGGGGTGTGGAGATGCTCGAAATGCTCGTGGCTGGGTTGGGTTGTTGCGTACGAAAATACAGAGTAAAGAGAGAGGAATTTAAAAAATTTAATTATTATAATTGTTATAATTAGTTTTTTAATTATTAATTTAAATATCATAACTTAAAATGATGATAACTTCTTCATGCGAGATCCGACCAAAACGAAACGAGTTGCATTGCACTCGATGGGACGTCATCTTTGATATGAGTTGGTTTGGCAACAAATGGAGCTAGTTGAATTTTACGCTAAATTCGAATGTCGTTCGAATTCAGATGAACCAGAACGCGCAAGCGACGATAGAAAATTTCGGTTAGTTAATCTCACCTTTTTGGTTAACTAGTGTAACGACCTGCCTTTTTGGACGCTTTAAGTAGACACACGCGTCAAACTCAAACCATTCAAAAGGGAAGATTGTTATGGGGTAAATAAGAAAAAAGAGAAAGAAATAAAAACAAACATAGAATCTCGCAGCAAAGTGACAAAATATAATAATCAAATAACAGTTCATGAAGCTGTTTTACAAATAATTTGATTATACTTATACAATACATAATCAGAGTTACATACAACAAGAATAAATAAATAATGCAGCGGAACAGTATGAGTGCAGTGGAATAAATATAATAAATAATAGTAATACAAATCTTCATCTTCATCCTCCAGAGATAAGGTCTTCAAATCCTGAAATGCTCAGGCTGACCCGAGCGAATTGAAAAGACAAAACACTCGAGTCAGAACTAAAAGATCTTATGTAAGTTAAATCATGGTAAATATGAGTGTGACGGCGTTAGAGATGTTTACGGGCTTTGACATCTCCTATCTAGTGTCTAACGTGAGTGCAATAACTTAAGAGATGTTCAAGATTTACATCTCCTAAGGATCCGATAAACTATCTACTATGTAGTACAATACGCTATTATAATATATCTATAGTAAAGTAAAAGTATTAAAATAGCGTTAAGGCGTTACCCATATCCCCCTTAACACATTTTATATATTCCCATAGTCTATACAGTACTGTAGGCTCCTCCGAGAGGTTTACACAGAGGGCACTCCATAGGTATGGTACAAAACAAACTCGTAGAAGGCACGCTAGGGCATGTGAACACGACACACGAGGAAATGCCAGGGTAGATATACCATTTGCGGATCCGGACTGGTGGTAATGCATAACAGCTACTACCGCCCACCTCGGAACACACTCCTAAATCAAAATCAGACGGTGGCCACCAAATCAATCACAAAGTCAGAATATAATATCAAAGAAGTGTGTTCGATAGGAGGAATGACCTCACTTGGCCCGACATGGCTTCTAATTTTAGTCATATCTAAGCTGACTCACGGGAGTCAGGGTCACGTCATACCTCTACAGAAATCGTTCACCAAGCCATCCTACTTCATTTTTGGAATCTCCACCACGTACACAGTTGTTAAAGTGGTTTTCGGTATTGGCAGAGAGTATGAAAATATCTGATCCCGGTCTCTTTAACAACCAAACGCTTATTTCACACCAGATGGTTCTTATACATTTCAAAATTCAATTCACAGTTTATATCAAAATATCATATTCTCAAACCATATCACTTTCAAATCATATTCACTTTCAAATCATGTTCACTTCCAAATCATATCGTCTTCGAAATCACAATCCTTTCAAAATCATATTTTCCAAATTTGGTTAAATCCTTATTTCAAAATCATCATATTAAATAAATTATGTCATTTAAGTCCCAACTTAAATTATAACATCATTTAGCAGTATTCGCTTTTAAACTAGTGAATTTGAATATAACACTTTCCTTTGCTTAGTCTGAAATTTAGAAAATAGTTTTAAATAGTTATAAATAGTTAAAATACTCTAAAATAGTTTAATATAGACAAAAATAGTTTCTTGATTCAAGATAGTTAAATAGATTTAAAATGTATTAAATATAATTAAAATAGATTAAATAGCTTTAAAATAGATTAATTAGATTTAAAATAAGTTAAATGGGTTAATTAGTTTTAAAGTAAATTAAATGTTTTAAAATAAGTTAAAATGATTTAATATAGTTAATATAGGTTAAAATAGTTTAATAGTTTGAAAATCTTAATAATTTAGAAATTTTAAAATAATATATTTTTAAACAGTTTATATTAAAATATGAATTTGGAATTAATATAAATTTAAACTATTTATTTTATTTCAACACATCTGAACCATTTCAATTTCCAAATCAACAAAACCCCATTTTAAATCTTTCAATTCAACTTCTTTCCAATCCATGTTTGAAATATCAATTTAAACTATTCCAATTTCAATACATTTTAAAGTTATATTTCAAATGAATTCAATAACTCAATTCCGATAAAATTTCATTTTTAAATTCAACTTTAAACCTTCAATTTAATTTCTTAAAACAGTTCCTTTAAACCAATTCACATTTCACATAAAACTTGATTTTCCAATAATAATTCAATTTATATAAATCAAATTGTATTTCAAAATATCATTTAACTGGATTCAAAATCATTTAATTTAACCAATCCGGTGTCCGTGTATAATTCTCTACCCTAGGGTCAAGTGATACAGATATTTATCATTTCAACCCGTAATTTAAAATCTTACGGTTATATATCATTTCAAACCGCAATCCCGAATTAAATAACATCCATAAAATCGCTCGAGATTATTATTTCAACCCATAACGATTTTTCCCTATTCTATAGATCGTTCGGGTATGTATCATTTCAACCCATAGGGAACTTGCAATATTATAACAATATAAATTTTAACATCCAGTCATCCAATATCAACAAATCATACACACATCACAATCATCATCCAAATCAATCAATGAACATCAATAGATAACTAATAATCAACGCATGTATTAAATTGACAATTCAAAATTTAATATTTAATTTAACTGATAATTAAATTAAATAAAAGTCAAATTTAACCAGAATGAAAATTTAAAAAATACCAAACAACGATTGGTAAATCTCTAATCACATCGTAAATTAATTTAACAAACATAAGAAATTTTAGAAGTTGTGAGTGGGTTAAAACACTCACCTTTGAATTTAAAATCCAATTTAAACCCAAAATTCAAACAGTCTCAGAATTCGCCCAAACCAGCGTCAAAGTGTCTAGAATTTCGATATGATCCCAGTGGATTAAACCGTGCATGAAACAGATCTTGTATGTAAAAGTTATGTAATTTAGAACATTTGAAAATTTAAATTTAAATTAAAATAAATAATAGAGATGCATTTCCATGTCACTGCCTGAACCCATCTTCACGCATACGAGCCATCTCCCAGACCCGTTGGAACCTACTAAGCTCGCCCAAAACCCAACGTTGACCGGCCTAAATGCGCGCCTCCAACCACCATAAGCCTCGCCGTTGATCGCCGTTGATCGTCGTCATCCTCCCCCTGATCTCTGACCCCTGAGAGACCACGCGACCCAGTCGCGTTCACCCAAAACTGCAGCGGCCGCCAAGGTTTTTGAAACCCTAGTTCGAATTACAGACATCGATCCAACCATTAATTCATCGAAGCACCTACTCCGATGAGCTGTGCTTGCCGCTCTCCATGACCCAGTATCATCGATTCGACGATCGGTTGCAGTCGATCGTGATGAATTGAACGGCCGTGATTCGTTCTCCAATTTCTGGACAGACAGGGATTCAAATTGGAAAATGAATTATAGATCTGAGATGCGCTCATCGAGAGCTTCAAATCGACATATAATTCGATATAGTTTGTGGAGTTTGAAATTTTGATTTGAATTTGATTTTGAAATTGAATCGAGAAGTTTGTTTGGTTTGTCTGCCATTAAGAAGGAGGAGAAGACTGAAATGTACATATAGACAAATGAAAATGAGGAGTGGCTAGGGTTTATAATGGGCTATTTATAGACAAAGCTGAAAATAGAATGGATGGACAAGATTGATTTACACGTTGAACGATAAATGGCCCGTAAAGCCCGTTCTGTCTCCGGAACGAAAATGGGTCATCCCATATATCAAAATAAATGTTTTCATTATTTTTAAATTCAATGGAACAGGTTTCAGGTCTTAATTTCATCGTATGAAGAAGTTATATTAAAATCAGCTTATTTCAAATTGATTTCAATTGATTTCAAATAAATTGATTTCAAGGCGTTTCGAGCCCGTACGATCAAACGATAAGTCCAATCGTTACGAAACATGAAACCTTATAATAACTCACCATTACGGACCCCATGAAACTGGTTTCGTCGAAATCCAAGACAGTGGCTATATGACAATTTTCACGCTAATTAAATAAATTAATTCACTTTTTAATTCAATATTTATTAACTAACAAATTTTATCAATTTTGATTACCTAGACATATATAATAATTTATAGTAAATTTACATTTCAATTTCAGTGTTGATTATTTCAAAAATTACAGCGTTCAAATTCAACTGCAATTAATCCAATTAATTATAATTTAATTCCAATAAATTATTATTTTTATTTAATTTCAATCTTTTATACTCAATCCATTTATTACTCAAATAACCTAGTTAATATTTTTTGTCTTTCATTACATTGATATTCTTCAATTTCAATTTTTATTCATATTAACTACTATATTTCCATTTATATTGAATTTTTGTCAAATTCATACATTAATTATAATTAAAAATCTCAATTAATTTATTCAACTTGGTTTCATTCTTTTAATAAATCAATTATTTTCTTATGAATAAAATTAACATTTCCATTCATTTTATTACATTCACAAATTTCAGCCATTATCTTAACTCACATTAATGTAACATTTAATTTCATTCAATTACAATTGATTTCCAATTAAATTTAATAGCCTAAATAAATAGGTAACTTTTAATAATTGTTACCCTTAACTTTTATTTGCACTATAAGTTTATTATTTACAAACCAATGTTACAATTGCTTCCCTACCCCTAATTTCATTCAATTATCATTAACAATATATTATTTCATTAATTAATTAAATATTTACCTTTGCTTTCTTATACTCAATTTAGAACCAAGTATAACATTTACATTATTTAATTTATTGGAATTTCATTTCAATTGTTAATAATTAACTTTAATTAACATTGTTACATTTCATTTTAGTATTCATTTCATTATTAAATTACAAATTTTTTATTTCTTCCAATATTCAATCACAAAATTTAATTTAATTAACAAATTTAATTATTGAAAATTACGGGTCGTTACAACTAGAATGATATATAGTTGATAAAAATCATTGTATGATTGTTTGGATGAATTACTATATTTATATTAGTTGGATTGAATATTCCCGCCTAGTGGAGCGGATGAGACCCTATTACGTTCCCGTGTAAGAGCGGATGACCCTTTGTATACGAATCCCGCCTTGAAGCGGTTTGTAACGACCTTGAATTTTCGACCCAATTTAAAAAAATTTAAATCCATTATTTTAATATAAAAAAATGGAACTTACATACGATTTCAATTAGCGTCCAAACTTTTTCTATAAATTGCGCCTAGATGGTTATTGATATGGGTAAAGTTTCGTCGTAAAATACCGCAGTAAATTTCGTTCGCGTTTTATTGCACGTCAGTTCATTTTAAAACGTGTAAAAAATTTATCTTCCGAACCTGAATATTTTTACATAGAAAAATTTCTAAATCATCTTCTGACGGAGACGTCATTTTTCATTTTTCAAAATTCGGACATCCTTAGCTCTGTCGATCTTATTTTTCTGCGTTTTTGCTGCATTTTCCATAATAGAAAATTCGAATTTTTATAATTTAATCATACCACTGATATCTATATACCGTTGTGTTCGCCTCGTCGCGCCGATCAAAACGGTATATTTATTTGTGTCAATTGGAGTTCGGCGTTGCGAATTATAATTGTTTAACGGATTACAAACTGGTCCGTTACACAGCACAAACCGATACCCAATTGTCTACCTAGTTTAGAATTCTAGGAGCCTTTGACTATTCAACTGTCTTGGAAAGCCAACAGCCATCCGGTTACCAAGACAACCAATTGGATACCTTTCAATTTCTGTACTATGAAATATAACAAGCTGTCGTTCCACTATTCACTCGTTTGCATTTCCATCTCTCTAGTTCGTATACTATCTGCCTTTCTCTCCTCTTCTATATACATATATTTTTTTCCTTCTCCAGTAAAACGCTCCACAACCCCTCCGCCCTACCCACTGCCACCCACGTCGCCACCATCCGCTCCACTAGCCTCCGCCTCCACCAGCCGTCCACCTCCCCTAACCTCCGCCTCCACCAACCGTCCGCCTCCCCTATCCTCCGCCTCCACCAGCCGTCCGCCTTCCCCTAGCCTCCGCCTCCACCAACCCGTCCGCCTTTCCCCAGCCTCCGCCTCCACCAGCCCGTCCGCCTCCACTAGCCTCCGCCTCCACTAGCCCGCGTCCGCCCATAACCCACCAGCCTACGCCACTGGCCACACCGTCACCCAACCCACGTCCCCGTCACCCAGTCCCGCATTCCCACTGCCCAGCCCGCATCTGCCTACCGCTTCAGCCGCCTACGCCACTGCCTTACCCACTGCCCGCTGCCACCCATCGCCCTGTCCCGCTGCCACCATCCGCCACTCGAACCCAGTCCGCCTCCGCTCCAACCCAGGCCCACCCGAACCCGCCGACCACCCGAACCCGCCAGCGACCCCAGCCGAACCCCAGCCCGCAACCGCCTTCTCCGACAACCGCGACATCCCCGCTCCGCCATCATTGCTATGCCTCGCCTTGGCCGCAACTGTATTTTTGCGTGTATATGTATAGATATATATATATATATATATATATATATATATGAAACTGTATATTTTATAGCGGTATATAACTTTGAAATTCTGGTTGCTCACATACAGTGTTTTACTGTGCTTGTTTCAGCTACTACTTCGGAGACTTAGGCTTCTATTCAGCTTGTCGGATCTATCTAATTTCTTTGCTTTGTTCGTGTTCGCTTTTGTGCCGTGCTTGTTAGTGCATCTTATCTATTCGTCGTCGTGCTTCGTCGTCAAATCTCTAACCACGCAAGGTGAATATTTCATTCACGACTCAATCTATTATGCTATGATAATCAAGTGATAGATGTTGTTGATATTAATTTGGATGTTAAAATGGTTGATGTTAAATTGTGATTTGAGGTTAGTTTACGGTAAATAGTTGTGACACTAAATTGTTATGTGATGTTGAATTTGGTCGTTAATATAAGTGATAATTAATATGAAATTGAATTTGATATAGGATAGTTAACAATTTAAAATAGATTATATATGTTGAACTTTACCCCTTTAAATGTTAAATAAATCGACACGTAGAAGTAGTGTTAACTACACTTTGAACCATTGAATGTATGATTGATGTAGTAATTTGATAATAGACACCAAGTGTAAAACCATAATATAATAATCTTTAATCTGCATGAAATGATAGTGTGGATTCTAGGAATAATTATATTAATTTGCATAAATAACCAATGTAAATTAATACGATTATTTCGGGATTATTTAAATAAATTGTTGAATTGTTATGTATAGTTGCTATTGCTTGTTTATTTACTTTGACACCATCCCAGTTATCACACTGCAAGATCCCTTTGCTATGTTTTGTTTTTTTTATTTAATGATATTGGGTTGAAATGATAAATACCCAATTGAACAACTTTGGCCTAGGATAGATAATTAAAAATAAGAAACCCGATTGGTTAACAAAAATCAGTTTGAAATTGAAATCCATTTGAAATTAAGGAATGACCTTAACAATTTTTTGGAAATTAAGTAACGAACTTAATGAATTTAATTGTAATAAATTAAGGGATTTAATTGAAATAAATTAATGGATTTAATTAAAATAAATTAATGGATTTAACTGAAACAGATTAATAAATCTATTTAATTGAAGAAAATGAATTGACAAATTTAATTGAAATGAGATTTAGAAACAAGCAAGTTTTAGAATTTAATAATTTAAAATTTATTAGATTTGTTAGATTTAGATTTAAAACTCGGTTTTAATTAAATAGATTTGGAACTTGTTATAAAATTTAATTTGAGATTAAGTAACAATTGACTTAAGAGGAATACAAACTAACTAAAGTTTTATGGATTTGATTTAGCGATAATTTAAATTTAAGATGATTTTAAATTTTAAATGAATTAATTAAATCAGGACATTGAAAACTGATTATGGATTGAGTTGATTTGTAACTTGGAAACAACTTATTTGTGATATGTAGATCATGGAACCAAATAAATGAAATGGATTTCTTTAAATAGAAATTTAATTGAATTTGGTAAATAAATCAATGAAGTTTTGATAAAAGGGAATTTAGTTAATGAAATTTATTTAATCGAATTTATGATTATATTTAATGTAACAATGAATGTAAATATGAATTGAAATGAACAGAATTTGATTTAATGATTTGAACTAAATTGACCATTAAATTGAATCCATGGATTATGAATTAAATTTAATAAGTAAAATTTGGATCTTATTAAATTGAACTTGAATACTTAATTATTGTTAACTCAAAGGGTTTGAACTAAAATTTCATTTGGAAATATGATTTTTAAATATTTGAGATAAATCGAATTGTGAAATGTCAAATTTTGAAAGTCAAATTTGCAACTTGACTTTTGGACTTTGATTTGTTTAAACTTTAAATATTAAATGTCCATCGGGTAATTAATGCGTAGTTATTAAAGAGACCGGGATCGGATATAGACATACTCTCTGTCGATACCGAAAACCACTTTAATAACTAATATACACGGAGTGTTGATCCAGAATGAAGTGGATGGTTTTGGTGAACGCATTGACTGAAGAAAGAGAACGATTTTGGATGACCCCTGACATGACTAAAACAGGAGCCGCACCGGGCCATTGAGGATCGCCATCTCTAGCGGACACACTTCTTCGATACCTTATCTATTACTTATGTGATTTGATTTGGGTGCACCCCTTGATTTGGGAGTGTTGTTTCGCGGTGTTGGGGTAGTAGCTGCTATTCCCAACATCAGTCCGGATCAGGCAACTACTAGTTTCCTAGTTGGTATCGCCTCATGTACCTTATCATACTGTTTATCCTATCGCGACCACTATGATTTGTTTTGTGTTATACCTATGGGGTACCCTCTGATAACCACTAGTTTACGGTGGGGTTTACGGTGCTGTATAGACTATGGCATTATAAAATGTGTTAAGGGAGATTATGGTAACGCCTTAACACTATTTTGATATCGTACTTTACTGATTAGACATTATCTACTTAGCGTATTCTGTTGTATATATAGATAGTTTATCGGATCCTTAGAGATGTTGATTTTATTCATCTTTGAGTTATGGACTTTATTCTTGCACTTAATTATCCTGTATATTATTTTGAGTCCTGACTCGAGTGTTTCTTTTTATTTATGCTCGGGTCAGTCTAAAGCTATCCAGTTGCTGATCAAGGTTGGTTGAAGATGCTGAAGACTTTGCATTTATCTTTATCAGTTATTTCCATTCTAGTATTGATGTACTAGTCTGTTAGACATTTATGTATTTCTTCTCAGTCACTTTATGTTGAGACATTGTTGTATTTCCTGTAGTAGCTTCATGAACTGCTATTATGATGATGTATTTTCCGCTGCATTATTCTGTGACTGTTCTGTGTCTGTGATGTTGTATTGATTCCCATTTACATTTATGTATTTATAATCCCATAATGATTCGTGTTTTGTATTATTTAAGTTGGCATGTGTGGATTGTTGTCAATTTAAATGGTCCAAATATACGGGTTGTTACAGTTGGTATCAGAGCTTTGGTTTCCCTAAAAAACCTTAGTTCGGGATTATATAAACTCATTAGAGATAGGGTAGTAATACCCTAGAATGAGGAGAATCGATTCAATATCCAAATCCTTTCAATTCAAACTTCTTTTGATTCGTTGATTGGACTTTCCTTTGATTCGTTGATTGGACTTTCCTTAGAGTTCTATGAATTTTATCCTTGGTTCTAAAATCTCTTTTGGTATTTCAAGATGAGTACCAGAAGAAACAATAGGGGAGGAAGAGGCCATGGTCCTGCTCAGGCTGCACCTGCCGCCCCAGCTCTAGTCAAATTCACCACTCTTAGTAAGGAGTATACACAGCTTGGAGGTATTAAGTTTTCTGGATCCGAGAACATTATCGAGGCTCAGCAATGGCTTAAAAGCTTAGAGAAGATATTTTCTGGTTTGGAGATCACTAATGCTCAGAAGCGTCAACTGGCTGCTTGGCAACTTCAGGATGCCGCACAAGATTGGTGGGAATCAGTTACTTCTCGTATCGAGGAGAACACCATTACTTGGGTCCAGTTTAGGTAAAAATTCGTTGGATTTCGAAATTTAAATTCTTCTCTCAATCTTTTGAATATTATTAATCTAGTCCATTTTTTTGATTATGGATGCTTTCTCGGCACAATGGATGCCAGCTGCTGGGAAAGCCCAACTTTATAGAGCTTTCATGGATCTTAAGCAAGGCAGTATGACCTTTTCTGAGTATGAGAGGAAATTCAACGAACTCTCCAAGTTCGGACCTGGCTTGATTGATACACCACTTCTGAAGAACGAGAAATTCATTTTGGGAGCTAGACCAGAATATTATGACTTGCTTACTGGTCACACCCACTGCACCTTCACAGAGCTTGTTGACTATGCTCTTAGATATGAGGTGAAACCTAAGGGACCCACTGCCAAGGCCACCCCTACTCAGCCCTCTTCTAGCCAGCCCGGAAAGAGGAAGATGAACTTTGATCAATAAAAGAAAGCTTGACAAAAGACTACAGGATTGGGTTATGCCTAGAAAAGCCCAATCGACCTTGCTAATATCACTTGCTTCAAATGCGATAAGAAGGGCCATTATGCTAATAGCTGTCCATCTACCGGAGCTGCTACTCCACCACCTTCTATGACTAGGAGAGACTTATGCCATGTCTGCCTCCAGCCTGGACATTTCAAGAAAGACTGCCCAATGCATAAGCGTGGCACCACTTTTGGAGTATTTGCTATCACCACACCTACACCCTCTGCACCACCCGCCCAGGATGACCAAGGTACCTTACGGAGTATTTTTCATTTACATGCTACACCTGTTAGGGTATTATTCGATACTGGTGCTTCACATAGCTTTATATCAGTTGACCTTTGTAATAAGCTCAAATTAGAACCTACTCTTGCCACTACTTCTTTATGTGTCTCTAATCCTATCGGAGGACCCGCTAACCTCCGAAGTGTTTGCAAGGAAGTTGCACTCATGTATGATTTTTCTCGATTCACTTGGGATTTCTATGTACTTGGATTCCAAGCATTCGACTTTCTTTTAGGAGCTGATTGGTTAAGCAAATTTGATGCTGTTATTTCTTGCAAAACTCGTTCAGTTTCTTTAGTAAGCGACAAGGGTCAACCACTTGTCATTGAATGCAAATCACCTCAGAAATATGCTGGAAGCTTCATATTTTCTCTTGATGCTCATCCGGATAATCTTAATACTACTCCTATTGTTCATCAATTTCCCGATGTATTTGGAGAGGTCAACTCTCTACCACTTAAATGGGAAATCGATTTCCGTATTGATCTTATTCCTGGAGCTACTCCTGTAGTTCTCCCACACCGAAGGATGGCTCCTAAAGAAAAAGCTGAACTAAAAACTCAAATTGATGATCTATTTGCTAAGGGTTTGATTAGGAGAAGTTGTTCTGAATAGGGCGCTGCAGTTGTATTTGTCACCAAATCAGATGGATCTCTTCGCATGTGTGTTGATTACAGAGAACTAAACAAACGCACTCTCAAGAATCATTATCCGATGCCTCGCATCAATGATTTATTCGATCAGCTCCATGGAGCTAAAGTCTTCTCACAACTTGATCTAGCCACTGGGTTCCACCAAATCAGAGTAGCAGAAGAT
The DNA here is from genome assembly GCA_030737815.1 of Allium fistulosum. Lineage (NCBI taxonomy): Eukaryota > Viridiplantae > Streptophyta > Magnoliopsida > Asparagales > Amaryllidaceae > Allium > Allium fistulosum. The sequence continues at coordinate 488,004,400 of CM060901.1, forward strand.
AGTATCCATAAGACAGCTTTCCGTACCGAGAATGAATTCTATGAATGGTTGGTTATGCCATTCGGTTTGACCAACGCACCTACTTATTTCGTCGACTTGATGAATCGAGTCTTTCATGATGTCCTTAACAAGTTTGTTCTTGTATTCATTGATGATATTCTCGTCTTCTCCAAAGACGAGAAAGAGCATGAAACACATCTCCGTTATGTTCTGGAAACTCTCCGAAACCATCAGCTTAAAGCCAAGTTCTCTAAATGCCACTTCTGGCGAGACGAAGTAAGATTCCTTGGCCATATTGTTTCTGAAAATGGGATTTCGGTTGATCCAGCTAAGATCGCCATAATCAATGTAAGTTCTATCTTATTCGTTGTTTCTGTTCAAACAATCTTATCTCCTTCTGATTTGAATCAATTAATCTACAGGATTGGGAGACTCCTAAAACTCCTACAGATGTTCGTAGTTTCTTGGGCTTAGCCGGTTATTATCGCAGATTTATTGAGCACTTTGCCCGGATTTCTGCCCCACTTACTGCTTTAACTCGGAAGGATGTTAAGTTTATTTGGAGTGAGAAGTGTGAATCAGCTTTTAATGAGTTGAAGCTCAAGTTAACTTCAGCCCCAGTTCTTGCGGTAATCGATGGAAGTGAAGGATTAACTGTCTATACAGATGCTTGCCGAGAAGGTTTAGGCACTGTTCTTATGCAAAATGGAAAGGTTATTGCTTATGCGGGTCGTCAGTTGAAGACCCATGGATTAAACTATGCCACACATGATCTTGAGCTTCTTGCCGTTGTATTTGCTTTGAAACTATGGAGGCATCATCTTTTGGGAACAAAATTCGAATTATTCATTGATCATAAGTCCTTGAGGTATATCTTTTCTCAGAAGGATTTGAATCAGAGACAAGTCCGATGGCTCGAATTCTTAGCTGCATATGATCTCGACATCACTTATACTCCGGGGAAAGCAAATGTCGTAGCAGATGCTTTGAGCCGCAGCAAAGCATTGTCTTGTTGTAATCTTGTTGAAGGCATGTTATTTCAGCTCGTCATCTCTCCATCTCTTATGGATCGCATCAAAGCTAAACAATATGAGGACACTTTGCTCTATCGTATGAAGGAGTTAGTTCTTGGTAGAGTCGGAAATGCTGACAGTAAAGTGGGGGCACAAGTAGATAGTAATGGAGTTCTGAGGATCGACAACCGTATTTGTGTTCCTAATGTCGATGGATTGAGACAAGAAGTGCTTAGAGAGAACCATCAGTCATCACTTTCATTTCATCCGGGTGTCACTAAGATGTATCATAATATGAAGCGTTTATATCGGTGGAGTGGGATGAAGAGAGATATTTTAGGTGTAGAAGAGATTTGGAATTCCAAGTTAGGGATGAGGTATTTCTGAAGGTATCACCTTTGAAGAATGTTATTCGATTTGGTCGAAGGGGGAAGCTTGCTCCTAGATTTGTTGGACCATTCACTATCACCGAGAGAATTGGTACACTAGCTTATAGAGTTGCATTACCAGAAAAATTTGAGGGCGTGCACAACGTATTCCATGTTTCACATCTTTGGAAAGTCGTGCGTGATCCATCCATGACCATTCCTATTGCTCAGTTAGATGAAGTAGATATTGAGCCAAATTTGACTATCGAAATAAGACCACTTCGGATAGTCGGTCGTGAGACAAAGCAACTAAGAAGGAAGTCTGTAAATCTCATCAAAGTCCAGTGGAGTGCAGATGAGCGAGAATGCACATGGGAAACTGAGGATAGTATCCGGGATTCAAACCCCGAATTACTGATTTCAGGTATATATCCAATTTTCTTAAAAATCTATCTTGACTTTTCTGCTTACTTCATTCTTACTTCACCGTCTCGTTTCTTTTCGAGGACGAAAAGTTTTGAGTGGGGGAGAATGTAACGACCCTGAATTTTCGACCCAATTTAAAAATTTTTAAATCCATTATTTTAATATAAAAATGTGGAACTTACATACGATTTCAATTAGCGTCCAAACTTTGTCTATAAATTGCGCCTAGATGGTTATAGATATGGGTAAAGTTTCGTCGTAAAATACCGCAGTAAATTTCGTTCGCATTTTATTGCACGTCAGTTCATTTTAAAACGTGTAAAAAATTTATCTTCCGAACCTGAATATTTTTACATAGAAATATTTCTAAATCAACTTCTGACGGAGACGTCATTTTTCGATTTTCAAAATTCAGACATCTTTAGCTCCGTCGATCTTATTTTTCTGCATTTTTGCTGAATTTTCCGTAATAGAAAATTTGAATTTTATAATTTAATCATACCACTGATATCTATATACCGTTGTGTTCGCCTTGTCGCGCCGATCAAAACGGTATATTTATTTGTGTCAATCGGAATTCGGCGTTGCGAATTATAATTGTTTAACGAATTACAAACTGGTCTGTTACACAGCACAAACCGGTACCCAATTGTCTACCCAGTTTAGAATTCTAGGAGCCTTTGACTATTCAACTGTCTTGGAAAGCCAACAGCCATCCGGTTACCAAGACAATCAATTGGAGACCTTTCAATTTCTGTACTATTTTATATAACAAGCCATCGTTCCACTATTCACTCGTTTACATTTCCATCTCTCTGGTTCGTATACTATCTGCCTTTCTCTCCTCTTCTATATATATATATATATTCCTTCTCCAGTAAAACGCTCCACAACCCTTCCGCCCTACCCACTGCCACCCACGTCGCCACCATCCGCTCCACTAGCCTCCGCCTCCACCAACCGTCCGTCTCCTCTAGTCTCCGCCTCCACCAGCCGTCCGCCTCCCCTATCCTCCGCCTCCACCAACCGTTCGCCTTCCCCTAGCCTCCGCCTCCACCAACCCGTCCGCCTTTCCCCAGCCTCCGCCTCCACCAGCCCATCCGCCTCCACTAGCCTCCGCCTCCACCAGCCTGCGTCCGCCCATAACCCACCAGCCTACGCCACTGGCCACACCGTCACCCAGCCCACGTCCCCGTCACCCAGTCCCGCATTCCTACTGCCCAGCCCGCATCCGCCCACCGCTTCAGCCGCTTACGCCACTGCCTTACCCACTGCCCGCTGCCACCCATCGCCCTGTCCCACTGCCACCATCCGCCACCCGAACCCAGTCCGCCTCCACTCCAACCCAGGCCCAACCGAACCCGCCGACCACCTGAACCCGCTAGCGACCCCAGCCGAACCCCAGCCCGCAACCGCCTTCTCCGACCACCGCGACATCCCCGCTCCGCCGTCATTGCTATGCCTCGCCTTGGCCGCAACTGTATTTTTGCGTGTATATATATAGATATATATGAAACTGTATATTTTTTAGAGGTATATAACTTTGAAATTCTGGTTGCTCACATACAGTGTTTTACTGTGCTTGTTTCAGCTACTGCTTCGAAGACTTAGGCTTCTATTCAGCTTGTCGGATCTATCTAATTTCTTTGCTTTGTTCGTGTTCGCTTTTGTGTCGTGCTTGTTAGTGCCTCTTATCTATTCATCGTCGTGCTTCGTCATCAAATCTCTAACCACGCAAGGTGAATATTTCATTCACGACTCAATCTATTATGCTATGATAATCAAGTGATAGATGTTGTTGATATTAATTTGGATGTTAAAATGGTTGATGTTAAATTGTGATTTGAGGTTAGTTTACGGTAAATAGTTGTGACACTAAATTGTTATGTGATGTTGAATTTGGTCGTTAATATAAGTGATAATTAATATGAAATTGAATTTGATATAGGATAGTTAACAATTTAAAATAGATTATATATGTTGAACTTTACCCCTTTAAATGTTAAATAAATCGACACGTAGAAGTAGTGTTAACTACACTTTGAACCATTGAATGTATGATTGATGTAGTAATTTGATAATAGACACCAAGTGTAAAACCATAATGTAATAATCTTTAATCTGCATGAAATGATAGTGTGGATTCTAGGAATAATTATATTAATTTGCATAAATAACCAATGTAAATTAATACGATTATTTCGGGATTATTTAAATAAATTTTTGAATTGTTATGTATAGTTGCTATTGCTTGTTTATTTACTTTGACACCATCCCAGTTATCACACAACAAGTTCCCTTTGCTATGTTTTGTTTTTTTATTTAATGATATTGGGTTGAAATGATAAATACCCAATTGAACAACTTTGGCCTAGGATAGATAATTAAAAATAAGAAACCCGATTGGTCAACAAAAATCATTTTGAAATTGAAATCCATTTGAAATTAAGGAATGAACTTAACAATTTGTTTGGAAATTAAGTAACGAACTTAATGAATTTAATTGTAATAAATTAAGGGATTTAATTGAAATAAATAAAGGGATTTAATTGAAATAAATTAAGGGATTTAATTGAAATAAATTAATGGATTTAATTGAAATAAATTAATGGATCTATTTAATTGAATAAAATGAATTGACAAATTTAATTGAAATGAGATTTAGAAACAAGTAAGTTTTAGAATTTAATAATTTAAAATTTATTAGATTTGTTAGATTTAGATTTAAAACTCAGTTTTAATTAAATAGATTTGGAACTTGTTATAAAATTTAATTTGAGATTAAGTAACAATTGACATAAGAGGAATGCAAACTAACTAAAGTTTTATGGATTTGATTTAGCGATAATTTAAATTTAAGCTGATTTTAAATTTTAAATGAATTAATTAAATCAGGACATTGTAAACTGATTATGGATTGAGTTGATTTGTAACTTGGAAACAACTTATTTGTGATATGTAGATCATGGAACCAAATAAATGAAATGGATTTCTTTAAATAGAAATTTAATTGAATTTGGTAAATAAATCAATGAAGTTTTGATAAAAGGGAATTTAGTTAATGAAATTTATTTAATCGAATTTATGATTATATTTAATGTAACGATGAATGTAAATATGAATTGAAATGAATAGAATTTGATTTAATGATTTGAACTAAATTGACCATTAAATTGAATCCATGGATTATGAATTAAATTTAATAAGTAAAATTTGGATCTTATTAAATTGAACTTGAATACTTAATTATTGTTAACTCAAAGGGTTTGAACTAAAATTTCATTTGGAAATATGATTTTTAAATATTTGAGATAAATCGAATTGTGAAATGTCAAATTTTGAAAGTCAAATTTGCAACTTGACTTTTGGACTTTGATTTGTTTAAGCTTTAAATATTAAATGTCCATCGGGTAATTAATGCGTAGTTATTAAAGAGACCGAGATCAGATATGGACATACTCTCTATCGATATCGAAAACCACTTTAATAACTAATATACGCGGAGTGTTGATCCAGAACGAAGTGGATGGTTTTGGTGAACGCGTTGACTGAAGAAAGAGAACGATTTTGGATGACCCCTGACATGACTAAAACAGGAGCCGCGCCGGGCCATTGAGGATCGCCATCTCTAGCGGACACACTTCTTCGATACCTTATCTATTACTTATGTGATTCGATTTGGGTGCACCCCTTGATTTGGGAGTGTTGTTTCGCGGTGTTGGGGTAGTAGCTGCTATGCCCAACATCAGTCCGTATCAAGCAACTACTAGTGTCCTAGTTGGTATCACCTCATGTACCTTGTCAAGCTGTTTATCCTATCGCGACCACTATGATTTGTTTTATGATTATATAATGTTTGCGATGCAGGGGAAACAGGTTGGAGGGATCTAACGGGATTCCTCGCTATTACTGAATTGTTTCAATAATATTTCTTTTATATGGATTATTGAATATTGAACGTGATTGTAGACATTATGGTTATAACATTGTTATAAGTTGAAAAACTAAAACCCAAAGTGAGAAAAAAAAATCAATATCGATATTGGTTAAGTGTTTGGTGGCTATTGGCCTCAAATTTGTATTTTAAAAATACTATAAATTGTCGTTTAAGTCAGAATTGGTTTTGAGACAAGAAATGATTTTAAAATCCGAAATTGGGTTTCAAAAATATTTTATTTTAAAGATTATCTATTTAATTATATTTAATATTGTTTTAAAAGTATTAATTATATTAATATTGTTTTAAAGTTAATTAATTACAGTAATATTATTTTAAGGTTATTTAAATTATATTATAGTAATATGGTTCTAAAGAATTTATCAAAATGCAGAAAGGTTAATTATTTCAAGAATAATTATGGTTTGGAATTAATAATAAAATTTATTAATAAGGTTTTGAAAATAAATCATTATTATTTATAAAAAGTGCAAAGATTAATTATTACTGTTTCTTAAACAATATTTTGAAAGTATCAATTATTATTTTTAAGATGTTTTTTTTTTGAGAGAGACGGTTGTGTAGTGACAGACTACACAGCCGGTTAATATTAATATTAGGAAAATATGAAGTAAAGACCGGTTGACAAGCCCAACCGGTGGCCAAAAAAATAGGCTAAGTTAGCTAACATAGAAATGTACATAAGAGCTAATGGAGTACAGATTGGGACAAAATCACCGACATCGATGATTTAGCAAACAAAAAGGGGCAGACAGAATCGCGCCGGAGCTGCTACCGCGGGGAGGCACTGGTACTGGCCATTGATTCTGTCGAGTCAGCAGGAGCAGACCTCAGCCTAAATCTGAAAGGAGCCGAGCTGGTACCTGTCCAGTAGTAGAAAAGTTGTGAGATTCTGCTACAGATGGCCGTGGATGAAGATCTAGGTTTGTTGAAGACAAAAGCATTTCGTTCTTTCCAGATGCACCAGCAGTAAATAGTAATAAAGATGTCGAGATTGTGATTTCCAAGGTCTTGCTGCCAGTATTCAAAAAATGAAATGCAATCCGGAATGTAACCCAAAAGATGTGCGCTGGTTGGGGCCCAAATTGCAAAAGAGAAGTCGCAGTCTAAGAAAAGGTGGGTAATTGTTTCGTCTTGAGAGGAGCAAAGAACGCAGAGAGGGTCAGTGGGGATGTTTAAGCGAATAAGTCTGTCTTTGGTGTTGATACGGTTACGAATGAGGCACCATTGGAAGAAGAGAAATCGAGGGTGTGAATGGCAGTTCCAGATCCTGCTGTAGGGGAAAAGGCGGCCAGGGTGGATGAGGAAAGAGTAGCAAGATGATACAGAGAAGCCTTTGGATGGGTTAAGTGCCCAGGTGAAGCGGTCTGGTGAGTGGGACAGGCGAAGGGATTGTATGATTTTCGAGGCTACGAGAAGTTCATTGAAAGTTTCGATGGAAAAAATGGAGGGGGGATGAAGGCTACTGGGGCCCAGGTGACACAGGGTAGAAGTGGTGGCCAGTTGTAGATTTGTGGAGGAGAAGTGATGCAGCCCAGAAAGTTGAAGACATAGGTCGTGTGCGACCTATGATGCTGGTAAGTCGGGTACGACTTAAGAAGGAAGCCACCGAGTTAAGATTTAGTGAGAAATGGTGGAAAAATGAAGTTCTAGGTCACAACCGACCTAACAAAAGCTTTAAGTCGTCCCAACGACTTAGTGAAGATCGGCAACGACTTAGTGGGAAGGTGCGAGTTAACGAGATGCTGGAACGACTTACCGGGTTAACATGTATACGACCTACCGAGTTACGAAATAAGAAAACAGAGCAAATTGGTGAAGTATTAGGTCGTGGACGACCTAATGAAGCAGGAGTTAAGTCGCAAGGACTTAGGTCGCAAAGGCTTAGGTCGTAAGGACTTAGGTCGCGAAGGCTTAGGTCGCAAAGTCTTAAGTCGCGAAGAAAGTCTGGAACCGCCTACCTTTTTAGGTCGCAAAGCCCAGGATGTCGTTGATTCCTATGCCGCATTGATCTCTGCCGTTGATTCTTAAGTCGCCAAAGGAAGCGGATGTATTGAAGATAGGTCGTGTGTTGTTTAAGTCGTAGGTCGTTCACGACCTAAGGGTTGTTGTAATTTGTTAAGTCGAAAGCTATGTTTCTTAAGTCGTATGTTTTCTTGTATGTTGGTTGCATTGTAATATGTTAGGTCGCTGCCGACCTATACTAAGCCGTGTCTGTTCTTAGGTCGCGTCATGTTAGGTCGTAGGTCGTTTTCGACCTAAGTACTTGTAATTTTTTTTGAAATTTCTGTTGAAAATTGTAACGCCTATAAATAGGCCGTGTGAGTCATTTGTAAGGGTTGTTGATTTTTGAATAAAATTCTCTTTTGATTGCTGTGCGCTTTCATCTAAATTGGTAGTCGAGTATAATCTCCTATCTCCTCTTTCGGATAATCGAGTGCGCTCGATTCAACGATTGTAGAAGCCGATTTACGAAATCAAGTGCGCTTGATCAACGCTTGAAGAATTGAAGATCTTTGAACCCGGTATCGTGCGCGATCAACGAGTTCGAGATAGCTAGAGTTCGGTATCTTCGGATCAACGAATTCGGGCATTCCAGTATTCTTCCAATCCACCGATTACTACATTCACCGTTTTACATCGTTTTGATTAATCCGCTGCGTCAGTTTTGGTATCAGAGCCCGAATTGTGTTTGAATTTTGAAGTGTTGGAAGATTTTCAAGTATGCCGCCAAGAAGAGCTAATCGCCACCAAAACGTAGAAGCTTTGTATCGAAGAGAAGAAGCTGATGAGATGGAACAAAGAATCAATGAGAATTTTAGTGAAAAGCTTAACGAAGGAATTGGCCGGTTAGAGAGGCTTATGACGGAGATGAATCAAAATCGGAGAAGGGTTTCACCAGAATCTAACCATGGGGGAAGTAGAGTCTCGCCACATTCCAATCGAGACAGAAGTGTTGAAAATGATCAAGGGCGTGGGAGGAACGTGAATGATCGTGAACGGAGGAATGTCGATAGAAGGGATGAAGGTGGAAGGCGTAATGGTAGTAGAGATGTTGGTGGTCAGAATCGACATCGTTATGCATCTGATTTTGAAGAGGAGTATGAAGGTGGTAGTATTCAAGGAAGAGGTCAAGGAAGAAACTATTCTGAATATGATCACAAATGGGAGTCGGGGATGAAAACAGAAATTCCTGAATTCAAGGGTGGTATGCAAGCGGAGGAGTTTCTAGATTGGGTAGCTAATGTTGAAGAGATTTTTGACTTCAAAGAAGTTCCAGAACATCGTAGAGTGAAGTTGGTTGCTACGAGGCTGAGGGGTAGAGCTTTGGCATGGTGGCAGCAAACCAAGCTTACACATGAACGTATGGGGAAGTCAAAGATTGAATCTTGGGAGAAGATGAAGAAATTGATGAAAGCAACTTTCTTACCATACAATTATCAATCTTTGATGTATCAACGTTTGTAAAACTTGAGGCAGGGCACAAAGACAGTTAATGACTATGCTGATGAATTCTATCAACTTATTGCAAGGAATGATATTATGGAAACAGAAGAGCAGCTGACATCTAGATTCATTGGGGGATTGAGAATGCAGATCCAAGATATGGTTAATATGTTCGATCCAAGATCTGTAGCGGAAGCACATCAGAAAGCGTTGGCTTGGGAGAAACAGGGACGACGAGGAAGTGGTGTGTATACTAATTCTAACAATCAAGCGAAGGGTGTTGGTGGAAGTTCTAATGTTACTAAACCTATCAGTAGACCAGTGGTGAAGGAGGTTGAGAAGACAAGGGTTAACAATGGTTTCAAATGTTACAATTGTCAGGAATTGGGTCATAAAAGCAGTGAGTGTCCAAAGCCAAAGAAGAGAACCATGATTGCAGAAGTTGAGGATGAGGATGAAGAAGCTGAATGCTCTAATTCTTTACCAGTTGAGGAGGAAGACTTACTGTCAGGAGATGATGGGTATGCATTGATGATGAGGAGAAGTTGTTTAACACCGAAGCAAGAGGAGGAAAGTAGTTGGTTGAGAAACAATATCTTTCAATCTACATGCACTATTCTGGGAAGAGTTTGTAAATTTGTTATTGATGCTGGAAGTTGTGATAACATTATCTCTACAGAAGCGGTGAAGAAGTTGGAGTTGAAAACCGAGAAACATCCTAAACCGTACAAGTTAGCTTGGTTGAGGAAGGGTGGTGAAGTGAAAGTTGGACGTAGAGCTTGTGTGAAGTTCTCAATTGGGAAGAAATACAAAGATGAAATCTGGTGTGATGTCGTAGATATGGACGTTTGTCATTTGTTGCTAGGGAGACCGTGGCAGTATGATCGAGCTGTGCAACATGATGGGCGTACCAACAGTTACAGTTTCATGTTTGAAGGCACAAAGATTACTCTAGTTCCAAAGAAGAGACAACAGGAGGAAAACAAGTTGGAGGAGATTGAAGAGCTCAAAACTTTGTTATCGTTGAAGGAGTTTGTGAAGGAAGTAGAGGAGGAACCTGAAGTGTTTTTGTTAATTGGGCGAGAGAGCAATGAAGAGGTTGAGATTCCAGAAGAAGTAAAACCAATTTTGAAAAAATTTGACGATGTATTTCCAGAAGAGTTACCAACGGAGTTGCCACCGTTGAGGGATATACAACATCAGATAGATCTTGTTCCAGGTGCTGTGTTGCCACACAGACCACATTATCGAATGAGTCCGAAGGAACATGAAGAGTTGCGGAGGCAGGTAGAGGAATTGCTTGAGCAGGGGCGAGTGCAGGAGAGTCTGAGTCCTTGTGCTGTACCAGCTTTATTGGTACCCAAGAAGGATGGGACGTGGAGGATGTGCACTGACAGTCGAGCATTGAATAAGATTACTGTGAGATATAGATTTCCAATGCCGAGGTTGGATGACTTGTTGGATCAGATAAGCGGAGCTACTATCTTTTCTAAGATTGACTTGAAGAGCGGTTATCATCAGATTCGCATTAGACCAGGGGATGAATGGAAGACAGCATTCAAGACGAGGGAAGGATTGTATGAATGGCTGGTAATGCCGTTTGGTCTATCGAATGCACCGAGTACTTTTATGAGGGTGATGAATCAGATTTTTCGACCGTTCATTGGGAAATTTGTGGTGGTGTATTTCGATGATATTCTGATTTACAGTGGGAGTCCAGAGGAACATTTGAATCATCTTAGAGAAGTGCTGATGGTACTACGACAAGAACAGTTTTATGCTGCAACGAAGAAATGCGTGTTCATGACGCATAGCGTTTTATTTCTGGGGTATGTTGTGTCAAAAGAAGGAATACAGGTTGACCAAAGTAAAATCGAAGCTATCAGAGATTGGCCGCAGCCCAAGACGATAACGGAAGTTCGTAGTTTTCACGGGTTGCCTTCATTCTATCGAAGGTTTATACCACACTTTAGTAGTGTGATGGCACCTGTTACAGATTGCATGAAAGGTAAACAGTTTGCATGGACAGAGGAAGCAGGGAGTGCTTTTGGGAAGATCAAGGAATTGCTGACGTCTGCACCAATTCTAGTGCTACCTGATTTTCAGCTAGTGTTTGAACTGCACACTGATGCATCCAAGGTTGGGATTGGAGGGGTGTTGAGTCAGAAGGGACGTCCAATTGCCTATTTCAGTGAGAAGTTGTCAGGAGCAAAGATGAGGTACAGTACGTATGATGTGGAATTCTATGCTGTTGTACAATCTATTAAACACTGGAGACACTATCTATTTCAGAAGGAGTTTGTTCTTTACACTGATCATGAAGCATTGAAGCATTTGCAAGGGCAAGACAAGATTTCAGCGAGACATGCATCGTGGATTGCATATCTGCAACAGTTTACTTTTGTTGTTAAACACAAGTCAGGGGTGACAAATCGTGTGGCTGATGCTTTGAGTAGGAGGAGTCATTTGTTGACTACACTAAAGGTTGAAGTGACGGGGTTTGAAATATTGCCAGAATTATTCACTGATGATCCTTACTTTGCAAAATTTGTTGATAAAGTCAAGGAGGGAGAGACGGATGATTTCATGATGGTAGATGGTTTTCTGTTCAAAGGAAATCGATTGTGCATACCAGAGTGTAGTCTGAGAATGAAGATTATCAAGGAGTTACACGAAGAGGGACATGTTGGGAGAGACCGTACCTTACAGTTGATTTCACAGTCCTACTTTTGGCCATCGATGAGGAAAGAAGTAGCGAGGTTTGTGGAGCGTTGTCATATTTGTCAAGTTTCGAAAGGAACTGCGACTAATGCTGGTTTATATATGCCGTTACCCGTGCATGTAAAACCATGGGTGGATATCAGTATGGACTTTGTGTTGGGGTTGCCAAGAACGCAGCGTGGTAATGATTCCATTTATGTGGTGGTTGACAGATTTTCGAAAATGGCACATTTTATCGCTTGTAAGAAGACGGCAGATGCGGTTCATGTTGCTCAATTGTTTTTCAGGGAGATCTATCGACTTCATGGATTGCCAGAATCTATTGTGTCGGATAGAGATACTCGATTTCTAAGTCACTTTTGGTTAAGCTTGTGGAAGATGGTGGGAACGCAGCTGAAATTTAGTAGTGCTTATCATCCGCAAACGGATGGACAGACCGAGGTTGTAAACAGATCGTTGGGAAACTTGCTGAGGTGTCTTGTTCAAGATAATTTGAAGAGTTGGGATGTGAAGTTATGCCAGGCAGAGTTTGCCCATAATCATGCTGTGAATCGAAGTACTGGGTTCAGTCCATTCCAGATTGTTTATTCAAGTTTACCGAAGGGACCGTTGGATTTGACGGTGGTGCCACAATCAAAGAAGACAGTTAAGAAAGCTGCTGATTTTGTTGAGGGGCTGACGGAATGTCATAAAATCGTTCAAGAACGATTAGAGAAAGAAAATGAGAAGTATAAACAATCTGCAGATTTGAAACGAAGGAATGTTGAATTTCATGAAGGTGATCTGGTTTATGCAGTATTAACGAAAGATCGTTTTCCAGTAGGCGCGTACAATAAATTGAAAGCACGAAAAATTGGTCCGGTGGAAGTTGTGAAACGAATCAATGAAAATGCTTATAAACTGAAGCTGCCAGATGATGTGTATACATCTGACGTGTTCAATGTTAAACATCTCATACCATATCACGGGAATGAACGATCTGATGGAGATGAATTTATAAATTCGAGGTCGAATTTCTCTCAACCTGGGGAGGATGATGCAGCCCAGAAAGTTGAAGACATAGGTCGTGTGCGACCTATGATGCTGGTAAGTCGGGTACGACTTAAGAAGGAAGCCACCGAGTTAAGATTTAGTGAGAAATGGTGGAAAAATGAAGTTCTAGGTCGCAACCGACCTAACAAAAGCTTTAAGTCGTCCCAACGACTTAGTGAAGATCGGCAACGACTTAGTGGGAAGGTGCGAGTTAATGAGATGCTGGAACGACTTACCGGGTTAACATGTATACGACCTACCGAGTTACGAAATAAGAAAACAGAGCAAATTGGTGAAGTATTAGGTCGTGGACGACCTAATGAAGCAGGAGTTAAGTCGCAAGGACTTAGGTCGCAAAGGCTTAGGTCATAAGGACTTAGGTCGCGAAGGCTTAGGTCGCAAAGTCTTAAGTCGCGAAGAAAGTCTGGAACCGCTTACCTTTTTAGGTCGCAAAGCCCAGGATGTCGTTGATTCCTATGCCGCATTGATCTCTGCCGTTGATTCTTAAGTCGCCAAAGGAAGCGGATGTATTGAAGATAGGTCGTGTGTTGTTTAAGTCGTAGGTCGTTCACGACCTAAGGGTTGTTGTAATTTGTTAAGTCGAAAGCTATGTTTCTTAAGTCGTATGTTTTCTTGTATGTTGGTTGCATTGTAATATGTTAGGTCGCTGCCGACCTATACTAAGCCGTGTCTGTTCTTAGGTCGCGTCATGTTAGGTCGTAGGTCGTTTTCGACCTAAGTACTTGTAATTTTTTTTGAAATTTCTGTTGAAAATTGTAACGCCTATAAATAGGCCGTGTGAGTCATTTGTAAGGGTTGTTGATTTTTGAATAAAATTCTCTTTTGATTGCTGTGCGCTTTCATCTAAATTGGTAGTCGAGTATAATCTCCTATCTCCTCTTTCGGATAATCGAGTGCGCTCGATTCAACGATTGTAGAAGCCGATTCGCGGAATCAAGTGCGCTTGATCAACGCTTGAAGAATTGAAGATCTTTGAACCCGGTATCATGCGCGATCAACGAGTTCGAGATAGCTAGAGTTCGGTATCTTCGGATCAACGAATTCGGGCATTCCAGTATTCTTCCAATCTACCGATTACTACATTCACCGTTTTACATCGTTTTGATTAATCCGTTGCGTCAAGAAGAGGTTAGGTAGTGTTTTGGCTAGGGGGAAAGAGGCTACCCACGTGTCATGCCAAAAAAGGCAGTTGTTGCCATTGCCTATTAAAACATGAAAGAGGGATTTGACTCGGGGGATGGTGTGGAGGACATTGGACCAGAATGGAGAAGGTCTGCAACTGGGGGGGAGGTGTAGAGCTAGGTGTGGATTAGAGTAGTGATATGAGAGAAGGATCCAATCCTTTCAGAGGAAATTTTCGGGAGAGAGAAAACGCCAGAGCCATTTTGTTAATAGGGCAGTGTTGAGCGAGGAGAGATCCGGGACACCAAGGCCACCATGGCATTTTGGGAGGCAGACTGAGCGCCAGTTGATAAGGCATTTTGCTTTGGAGCCATTCCATAAGAAGCTCCTGCGGGATATGTCAATTTTATTGGAGACCCAAGAGGGGAGTTTGTGGAAGGAGATCCAGTAGGAGGGGATGGCAGAGAGGACCGATTTAACTAGGATTAATCTACCAGCTGTCGAGAGGGAAGCGGCTTTCCAGGATGCGAGGCGGGATTCTATTTTGTTGATGAGGGGTAACCAGTCAGGACGTGTGAGTCTTGTGGGCCGAATAGGAAGGCCCAGGTAGGAAATTGGAAACTGGGAAAGTTTGCAGTTGAGAATGGCAGCGGTTGCGAGACCAAGGTGGTTGGAATTGCCAAGCATGATAAGGGAGCTTTTGTGGAAGTTGATGGAAAGGCCAGAGATTAATTCGAAAACGTAGAGGAGAACTTTGAGGCAGTGTAGGTGATTAGGATTGGGTGAGGCAAAGAGGATGGTATCGTCTGCAAATTGTAGGTTGGAAATTTGAAGGTTGGCTGTAGGGATGCTGATTCCGGCTAAGTGACTGTTGGAGATGGACAGTTTAATCATACGGTTGAAGACATCTGCAATAAGAACAAAAATTAGGGGGGAGAGGGGGTCTCCTTGACGAAGGCCTCTCATAGATTTGATCAGACCGCCAAGTTCTCCGTTGACTGATACAGAAGACATGCTGGAGTTCAGGATAGAGGATATCCAGGAGCACCATCTCGGTGGGAAGCCTCTATGCCGTAGTAGAGCGAGAATGAAGTTCCAGTTGACTGAGTCAAAGGCTTTGGAGAAGTCAAGCTTAAGTAGGATTCCTGGGGTGTTGGTTCTGTGGCAGAAAGACACCACTTCTTGAGTGGCGGCCACACAGTCTAGGATATTGCGCCCGAGTATGAAGGCCGATTGCTCCAGGCCAACTAGAGGGGATATTACCGCTTGAAGTCGGTTTGCCAGGATTTTTGTAATGATTTTGAAGGTGGTGTTGAGGAGGCTGATAGGTCGAAAGGAATCAATGGAGGAGGGGTCATCAGATTTTGGGATGAGGATATGATGGCGTAGTTGATTCGTGTAACCGAGCTGGGATCATTTTGAAATTCGAGGCACATGTCCATAATGTCAGATTTCACAGTGTTCCAGAAGTGTTTGAAGAAAAGGGGGCCAAAGCCATCAGGTCCAGGAGCTTTATTGTCTGACATATCTTTAACTGCATTCCAGATTTCTTGTTCCGAGAAGGGGTGATCTACTTGCAGACTATGGGGGTCAGGGTAAAGGAGACTCCAGTCTATGTCTGGTAGAGGGGGGGGAAGGTTTGCCAAGGATGTTGCGGTGATGGTTGGTGAAGAGGCGGAGGTGATCAGATTGGTCAGAGTAGGTGATGTTGTTATGTTGAATGTTAGAGATGGTTGAGGATCTGCGTCGTCCATTTGCTAACCTGTGGAAGTAGGCCGTGTTTCTATCTCCTTCTTCCAACCACTTTGCTCTGGAGCGTTGTTTCCAACCGATTTCTTCCTGTTTAAGGAGCTTGTCCAGTTCCACTTCGAGGAGGTTCAACTGATGTGTTTCTGGTTCAGTTAGGGATTGGGATTCAGCTAGGATATTAAGGTTGAGGATTTCATCTTGGACATGTGAGATCCGATATTTAAGGGAGCCCCAGATGTATTTGGCCCAAGGTCTTATCAATTTTCTGAGCGAACGGAGCTTGGCCACAATATGAGCAGTAGGAGATTCTAGATTGGTGGGTTGAGACCAGGCCAACTTGACAAAGTCATCAAAAGATGGTTCTAGAAGCCAGAGTTGTTCGAATCTAAATGGTTTGTGGGTGGTGTTCAGAGAGCCAGTGTCAAACAGGAGGGGGCAATGGTCTGAGATCGTGGTTGCCAGGCCCGAGACAGATGAGAGGGGATGTTGGTCTTCCCAGGTTGTGTTGAAAAGAAATCTATCTAATTTGGCCAGGGATGGGTTGTCTCTACGGTTAGACCAGGTAAAGAGGCGGTTACTGATGGGGGGATCAATTAGCACACAAGAATTGATGAAGTTGTTGAAGGCGGTTGAGTCATTGGAAAGGTTACCAGAGTTTCTTTCAGAGGGGTGTCTAGTGGTGTTAAAATCTCCGGCAATAATCCATGGGCCATTTATTCGGGCTGCGAAGTCTATGCAATGGTCCCACAAGACAGCCCTGCCTTGTGGGTCGGAGGGACCATATACATTTGAGAAAAAGTAGATTATGCCAGATTCAGAGTTTCGCAGAGCGACATTAAGTACTGAGGGGAATTTGATGATTTGATGTAGGGACCATTTATTTTCATTCCATGCTGTTATGATCCCACCACGGGATCCAATAGCATCAATGTGGGCCCACCCAGATAAGAGTGTACCAACAGTTTGTGTCAAGTGAGATTGTGTGGGGTCGGCTAACTTAGTTTCTTGAAGCATTATAATATCAATTTTGTGGGGGGACAGGATTGTGTTTACAGCATAGCGCTTAGATGGGTCCCCCAACCCCCGTACATTCCAAGTGATGAGTTTCATTGGGATTGGGAAATACGCTCTTGTTCTAGAGTTTGCATGCATGTGTAGTGTTCATCGTGCAAACTCACGCCCACGCAACGAAATAAAATTTTATTAAGCCTTTTATTTGCGGATGAAAAAACAACAGGCAATAAAAAACTACCAGGTTATCCAGGATCTGAAGCTGCTCCAACCAATCTGGAGCTACGCCTAACCAGTGCTGGGGAGAGGAATTTTGCTGCGTCGAGCTGGGGGGTCTGAACTACCGCGTCCAGATTGAGTTCAGGTGGAGGGGCCACATTTATGGGGGAGGAGACGTCAGCGGGGTGGGAGTCGGCTAGGACAGGGGCTGTGATAATGGGGAAGTCAGGGAGGATGAGGTTGGAGGGGACGAAACCAGGTTCGGGAGACTGAATAGGTTGTTGGTGGAGAGGGATGGAAAGGTCGAGATCCAGCATTGGGTCCCATCTATCGAATTGGGCTGGGATCCCTCTTCTGGGACCTGATACTTCAAAGGAGGTGTCTTGTAGTGGCAAAACAGGAAAGTAGGGGGTGGCAAGGTGGCTTCATGAAACATGGCATCAAAGAAGTCATCTTGGTCTAAGAGTATTTCAGGGGTAGACCATTTCTGGTCAAGAAAGTTGAAATTTTGTTCAAGGTTATAATCAAGGCCAAGGTAGGTGGTATCAGGGGCACGGTTCGGGTGAGAGTGTTGCCAGCGGTTGATGGTTAGGAGGAAGTCGGTGTTGTTGAGAGATGCCACGAAGGAACAGGGAGTGGAGATGCCCTCGAAGAATTGGAATTTAGCGTAGAGAAACCTGTGATTAATGTAGGCCCAGTCGCAGTCATCCAAAGCAATGAGTCTGCCCATGGGTTTTAAGGCTTCTCCAATGGCATCTGGGTTATCCTTGAGCAGTTCGGGGAAACCTTCGACTTTCGCCCAAGATTCAGGTTCGAGGGAAGGGGCGGAGAAGTTATCAGGATCAGTCCAGGGTCTCAGGAAGACAGTGCCACCTGGTTTGGCTAAGGAACCAGTCGTGACGAAGACATTTCTCTCTATCTCAGAGTCACAGTAGATGAGAAAGCTGTTATCGGTCAACATCCAAATTGGCCTTTCTCGATGCCCATGTTGGTTAAGGGCAGCTTGGATGTCTAGAATACTCCAGAAACCTTGGGTTATTGTGGCAATGAGGTAGCGGGCTGAGTTCTCCATGAGGAATTGAGGGATTGGAAATTTTTTTGCGAAGAGAGGAGCTAAAGGGTTATGTGGGGAGGATTTAGGAGAGAGAGGGCTTAGGTTGATATTGGAAAGTGGAGAAAGGGCTGATGATGACGATGGGATGTGAATCGACTTTGAATCAGGTTGTGGGGCCCTAGCTTCTGAGGGTCCAGGGGAAGGATTAGGTCTGGGAAATCGGGTTTTGGGTGCAGAATGGGGATAATTATTTGGAGGAGAGAGTTTTTTGGCATTATTAGTCTTGGAAGATGAGAGGACGGGCTGCACAGGAAACGAAGCCTGTCTCTTCAAGGGGCAGGTGGATGAAAAGTGACCAAAGAATCCGCAATAATAGCAAATCTTTCCATTTCTGCATGATTTTGCCACGTGTCCAATGCCTGCACATTTCAGGCACCGCCCTCTGGAACACAGGAAAATGACCGTTTCCCGCGTGGATTTGAATTTTGGGACGAGTTTGGGACGTTTGGGTTTGGGAAGGAGAGGCGGAGGTTGATGGGATAACACGACTTGGGCGAAGCTGGGGCCGCCTTTTTGGTATGTGGGGTATTGGCTGGCATAGCGATGGGACACCTCTGGCGAGGCAGGTATCAGGATGTCGGGGGGGGGAGGCAAACGATGGTGGGGTAGGGAGGATGGGGGGTTGGGCAGGGGCAGGATGCCGGAAGTGTAGAGCATATCTTGGCGGAACAAAGGAAATTGGAGGAGGATGAGGGGAGGAGGGGGTGTTGGGGGCAGAGGGCAGGGTAGTGGTAGACGCCATTAATTTTCAAACAATATTTTGGAAAGTACTATTATTTTATGTTTGGTTTGGACTGTTTTTAAGATGTTTTTAAAGCCGATAATTTTCATTTATTTATAATGTTTATTGTTAATAATTATTATTATATAATGATGTTTTGAAGTAAATGATCTTTTTTTAAATGTTTCCGAGACCCATGAATGGAGTTGAAAGACTTGGATTTTATAAAATGGTTTGAAGACTTAAGGAAGGGTTATTTGCAAGGTGAAAGAGTTTATAAATGGTTAGATATTTATAAACGACTTTTAGAAACGGGTTTATAGATTCATAAGAGAGGTTTTATAAATGGTATATGGATTTATAAAGGCTTTATAAATGATTTTAGAAGTGTACAAAAAGGAATTTATAAGTGATTGAAGTGTATAAAAGAAGTTTTATAAATGGTCCAGAAGATTTATAAAATGGATTATAAATGTTTTTAGAGAATTATAAGGAAGTTTTATAAATGGTTTATGAATCGAATAAAATGAAAATCCTTCTAAATTCTGTGGATATACTTATACCATTGAGATAAGTATATGGATATTTCTAACTATTGAAATATAGGGATTTGCGAGTATATCTTTGTAAAGGTGTTTATATACAAGTGATTTACAAAGTGGGTTTTATTATGAAGATTTATAAAACGAGGCTAGTGATTTCTTATATGCTTAACCAATGTTGGTTTTCCCTATAAAATAAATCCCTGATTAAATGTATGTTTGTTGATAGTTAAATAACCAACTATCAAAAATGGACCCAATGTAACTTTGGAAATATCTAGGAGAAACACGTGAGTTATATGGCCCGGTCATCTCCGATGATGCTGTACAGTGCATATAAATCTCGTTTCATTCTTCTAAGACAATGATAAGGAAATCCATCCACAAATGGTTAGGAGGTGATCTCCAATCTTATCTTGGACTATTTATTTCCTAAAGAAACAGGGTTGAGTTTACCAAAAATTATTGAACGTTGTTTCGAAGAGACCGGGATTGGGTATGTTATCTAAAAACCACTTTGATCCAACAAATGCGTTTTAAAGTGAAGACATCGTGAAGAGCATGGAATCAAAGATAGAGATGTAAAGTGCAAGGGATAATCGCTACTAGTCCTGAGGGTGATTCCAAAATGGATGTAGTAGAAATAGTGCCTACGGTTTCGTTCAGACCCAGAACGGATTTGTATGGATGAATGATATTAGCACATTTCATTGGAGGGCAATGAGCATTCTAAGTGTAAATGTTATTAAAAGGTAATTCGTAGCCTTGGGCCTCATCAATCGGGAATGACTAAAACATGGAAGATGCAGTAGGGCTAAGTGAGTCACTCCTAAGTAGGGTATGATCATCCCTATTTAGAGTCGCTACCATCTCTCATTTGTATTGTAACAACCCGAAATTTAACCCATAATCATTAATTAGTTAATTTATGAAATAATAACATAACTTTGTGAAATTATCAGAATTGAGTCACGAGAGTTGCACCATTGTGTATGTGGTAATTTTCTGGTCAATTTCCATATATAGAACGTCAGAATCCGAGCTAGTATGGAGGAGAAACAAAATAAACAAGAATATATATATATATATATAATGGGCTAGGTTGACCGAAAGGTCTACCCAACCGTGCCCTAGGTCGACCGACCGGTCGAGGGGCGATCGACCGCCCGATCGACCCGCCTACGGGTTTGAGGCGAAGGAGTTCCTCCTTCATCCTGTGCGATTTTAACACGTCAATTTTGTTGTTTTCTCTCATCTGGTCCCTCTGTGCTTCCATCTGACGGCTCCTATTCAGCCTATGACGTGGTTGCATCCTATTCAATCTCCAAATCCAACAGTCTGAGATCCACTTCTACCCCTATAAATAAGACCCTAGGCCTAACACTTTTTCTCATTCTAGATTTTCTCTGCTTGGGTTCACCTTTTCAGGAAGGACCCTAAAAGGAATAATTTTCCAAGGAGAGAATCTTTTTAATAAAAATATTTTAATACCCTTACGTGGATCTGGGAAGACCAAAAGGGAAGAGCTTAGGACCACAGGTGATTGATTGTAATTATTTAGATTTTTAAGTAATTTAAAATAATAGGGTTTTCAATAATTGTAGTTTTACTACGATTTTTGGAATAACCTTTTTAATAGTTTATTTACAGTTTTTAGAATTATTTTCAGTCTATTTCTTTTAGCTATTCAATTCAGTTAATTTTAGTTTATTTCTGTTAATTATAGATTTTCCATTTATTTATAGTTTATTTACAGTATTTTAATTTATTTACTGTAATTTATACGTTATTTACATCTTTTTCCTACGCTTTGGATTTTCTTCTATTTTCAGTTTTCTTTTATTTCTCCTTCTTCTTCGCATATGGATTAGAATAAATTAAACGCGGATATGGATTAAAATTATAAGAATACTGAAATAACAGAAGATAAGATGTAAATTGTAAGGACTGTAATAAAAATGAAATTAAGACTGAAATTGAGCCTAATTATGATATTGATGTTAGAATTGGACTAATTAAAGATAATTGGCCAAGTTATAACTTAGAATTATAACTAAAAAGAGCAAAAGATGAAAGAAGCTTATTTTCACACTTAGACCCTGGGTTAAGTAATAAGCATGATTATAACGTAGGTTATAATAAGAAAATAGAGCAGAATGAGGCTTATTTTAAGACTTAGGATAAATTAATAAACACATATAGTAAGAATAATAACAAAGGCTTATTTAAAATAATTTATCTAAGTTAATAAGCAAAGATGAAAGTAGGATCCGTACCGGCCGCATTTCCCTTATGCTGTTTAGGGTAGATATGCAGTCAATAGTTAAAAGAAAAGATCTGTACCAGAAGCATTTCCCTTATGCTGTTTAGGGTAGATAGGCGGTCAATAGTTAAAAAAAGATCTGTACCAGCAGCATTTCCCTTATGTTGTTTAGGATAGATAGGTGGTCAATAGTTAAATGAAATGATTCGTACCGGCAGCATTTCCCTTGGGACACGCTTATGTTGTTTAGGGTAGATAAGAGGTCAATAATTAAAAGACTAAATCATGGGGATTTGGACAAGGGATGCAACTAGATTTTGTTTAATAGGGACCAATACCAACATCATTCCATATTTTCTATAGACATAGTGTCTCACAATAGCCTTAAGTGGGACGAGGGCACGCTTATGCTGTCTAGGGTAAATAAAAGGTCAAAAGAGGGAGAAATAGATAGTGCAAACCAGCGGTGACCGAGCATGCGACATCGATTAGGGGAGATAAGTCGTTATTGAGTTCAAAGCGCTTAGTATGTGTGTCTTTTGTAGACACCATTGCCTTCTGTGTAGGGAGCTATATAGCATCTAGTCCGCAGTAAGGTCTATGGAGTAGCAGGCCGATCAAAGGGAAGAATTAGGATTTCAGCCTAATTATAGGATTAGGAATTTAGCCTAATCAAAGAAGCTATCAAAGACAAGTGCAAACAATCAAAGTTAATCAATTGTGTTAATTTAGTTAAATCGTATTTATTTCCAGCTTATTCCTTCTTCATATTTCCTTTGTTTCCTTTTATATACTAGAACTGTTGTAAGGTCTATTACTTTTACTTTGCTTAAAGATTATAGTAATTACTATCATTCACCAGACTTTTAGTCTGACCCACTCCTCTATTTTCCCCTATTCCCTCCCATAGGCAATCAGGAGCAAGGAAAGTAGACCGCAGCTTCTTGGAGACTTGTTGGAGACCCTATCATGTATCCTTCTTTTTATTTCCAGCCTTTTGTTCTTTTATTGTACTGACACTGTATTGAGGGAAAGTTTGTGTTTGTACTCTGGTTTTTCTGATGAGATTGAGATTTTATTTTCATAAGACAACTGTATTTGATATTTGGAACATATGTGGTTTGTCTTTGGTATTTATGAAGTATTAATTTTTAAAATCACTTATTGTTTTTAATTACTTCCGCTGTGTTATTATCTATCTATTTTGTCTTGTGAATCTTAGTCTCTGCTAGTTTTAGTTATACCTACAACACACCATGCCTTTTAGTGTGTCCTTTTGGGTATACTAAGGGGTGTGGGGTGTTACATTTGGTATCAGAGCAAGGTTATAGGGTTCCTAAAAATTTATTTTAAAAGTAAAGTATTTTTCAAAATAACCTTTTTAAAGATGTTTTTTAGAAATAAACTCTTATTAAAGAAGTAGTTTTTAATATGAAAGAGTTTTTATAAGAATTCCCTCAAAAGTCCAGTTCAATATCCCTTCGATTCTTTCCTAAACTATCGTTTTCTTTTCGTAGAATGGCAGATGCCCCAAACCTTCCCGAGGGCATTCCAGTCCCAACCTGGTTTCATAGGCATCTACAGGCCACGACTCCAGAGGTGCACGAGTAAGTGCCCAACCCAGCACTAGTGGGTGGGAATCCCATCAACCCACCTGTCGCCGTCAATCTGTCTAAGATTTGTAAGGATTTTGCGAGTTTGGGTGTAAAGACTTTTCTGGTAAGGAGGCTTTAGTGGAGGCGAGAGCTTGGCTTAGAGACACAGAGAGGATATTCGGACTATTGGGATTGGATGATCAGCAGCGAGTTCAGCTAGCATATTGGCAGCTGAAAGAGGAGACTTCGTATTGGTGGGAGGTCATCGAGTTAGAAGGAAGAGAGGTGACTTGGAATGGATTCCAAGAGCGATCCGATAGGAAGTTTTTCTCTCAAGCAGAGGAGTGTGTTCAGTTAGAGCGGTTTATCAATTTGAAGCAGGGGAGTTCGTCGGTGAAGGAGTACATCAATCAATTCAATGAATTGTCGCGGTTCGGAATGGAGTTAGTGAATACACTACACAAGAAAGCTATGAAGTTTGTGAAGGGATTGAAGCAGCCCCTTCAGGGATTGTTATTGACTCACGTGCCGATGGGAGCTACTTATGAGTCTTTAGTAGAGATGGCCCTTATGTTCAATGCAGCTAAGGAGGGAGAGTTTAAGGAGGCCCCTAAGTCAGAAAGTTCTAATAAGTGGGGGAAAGATAAGAAGGACGAGGATAAAAAGAAAGGAGGTGGACCTCAAAAGCAGATCAAGAAAAACGAGAAGTGCAAGAGTTGTGGGATGGTTGGTCATTACGCAAAGGATTGTAAGAAAGCAGCAATGAAAGGGAAGTGTTTCAATTGTGGATAGCCTGGTCAATTTAGTAAAGCCTGTCCTCAAAAGATGAGGCAGGGAGCGAACGCGCCTACAGTGCGGATACAGGCTTTGGATGCAGTGCCTTCTAGCAATGGACCATATAGAGGTAGGAAAATCACTGTAGAAGTTTTGATTTCTATTTTTGATTTTCCATTTAGACTCTTTTCGAGTCTGGAGCATCACACTCTTTTATCTCTAGTAGATTGTTTGCACTTAGACATCTCTTTAGTACTAGATCCCATTTTGTTTTAAACCCCATAGGAGGATCGGCACATTTATCTATGGTTTGTAGGGTTTGAAAATTTGTATACTAGGCGTAGAATTTGATTGTGATGCCTATGTATTGGGATTTTCGGGGTATGGGATGAATTGGGAATGGATGGGGTATCCACTTGTGAAGCGATATTGGACTGCGAAAGGAGAGTCGTTCGATTAGAGACATGCAGTGGTAGGACTCTCGAGGTCTCTTGTGACCCACAAGGGTCAGTCATGTTGAGCTTCCTTTATTCCTTTGATCCATCACTAGGAAAGCTAGATTTCGTTCCAGTCATCAAAGATGTTTCAGACATTTTGAGGAGGTTCTTCGTACACTTCGTGTTCATCAATTGAGAGCAAAGTTTTTGAGGTGTCACTTTTGGCATAAGGAAGCGTGTTCTTGGGGCATAGAGAAGGTCTATAGATGGAAAGAGTTTGATAAGCAGTTTTTTACATCTAGTTTCGGATTGTGGAAATCCAAAGAGTTGTAGGCAAAGATTGGAGATGTACAATAGATGCAGTTGATAAGAAAAGAAGAAATCCCTTGTATAGATAATTTTAGAAATTATAATTGCTTCAGATAAGTGGAATTAACAGAAATGCCTTAGGATAAATATAAGCATAGAAGAGGAATAAAAGACTTTAGTAAAGAAATGAGATTCCCGAGATTTAGGAAGGGTACTCCTAGGGTAGTAATAAGGAAAACCCACGTTTTGGTCTAACCCAATAAAATTAAATTATTTGAATTGAAAAGAAGAATTGTTAATATTTTTAAAAGTAAATATTGAGTTTTTGGAAATACGATAAGAAATTTAAATTGGTTTTTATACAATGTAAATTTTGTTGAAAAAGTGAAATTCTTTTTGAAGAATTATAGAACGCATATAGCTCACTAGTTTCTTTGTAAGTAAACAGAGATTTTAAATATAAGAGCCTAAAATGTATTAAGTATCGAAAACGTAGATTACAACATTTATTGTTGTAATAGATGTTTTCGTGAAAAGGAAGGGAGCATAAACTATAACGCTACCGTTATAGTAAGTGACTCCCAAGGGAAATGGTTTACATAGTAGGTAAGGATTATTAGTATTTATTTTTAATTAAATCAATACACTAGTATCTTTGGGTTGTAGTAATGGTGTTTTACGCAACATCTATTTTGAACCCAAATAAAAATGTATTTTTAAAAGATAATTTCTAAGAATAGAAATAAATATGATTTGTGAATACACTTATTATTTAAGTAAGTATAAGAAAATGTTTTCTGGTTATGGATATATTAAAACTATTTTGAAGATGAGTTTTTCTGAAAAAAAGTAAGTTAGATATTAGAAAATTTATATCGTAAGAGAATATAAATTAAACATACTTTAATTATTGGAATGAAAAGAATAATGGTACAATTTTCTATGAAACCAATAAAAATGTTTTGTGTAAGTTATAAGGAATACGTGAAAGAGAAGTACAAGGTATGGGAAGCACCATATTTTGTATAGCCTATTTCAAAAAATATAAAATAAGTTCCTTGTAATTTCACATAAACATGAAATCCTCTTTTAAAAGGTTCATAGAAGATTTTAGCGTTAATAATTTCTCATAGGAGAAAATAATTCCAATACATTAAGGTATGAAACTGTTAGGTGTAATAAGAAGATGTTTTGAAAACACATAAGGATATTTAAAAGGAAACGGTTTGGAGAAAAAGTAAATAAGTTTTTGAAAAGAAAAACTCAATAAAAGTATAATTTTAAAATTCAAATTTTATAGAAAATTGAAAAGGTCTTTAAAAGAAAGCGAGGAATAAGTTTTGGACTTAGAATTTGAAAGTTTTTCCTTCTAGGTATGGGAAATAATGTAAGTTCAAAAAGATGTAAGGATGCAAATCTAGAAACATAAAATGTTAAGCAACCGAGTATTTTTGAATTTAAGAAGAACTTAAAGATAACACTTTTAAGGACAATGATTTTGGGATTTGATGTTTTAAAAATTTAAGTCTTAGTTTTTTTTAAATAAAGTGATAAATACCAAACCAAGCTTTTAAATGTGGAGTAGATAGGAATCATTTCCTAGGTGTAATGGAAAAAGTGCAAGGCTATAGCAGTGATTACTTTTAAAAGTAATGATTGAAGTTCCCATGGAGTGTGTAAGACACTAGTAAGGACCTAGGAATGTTGATTCATGTGTACAGACTAAAGGAGAGCAGTAAAGTGAAATTAGTAAGATAGTAAGTCACGCATGGTTGGGAATGAGTATTCTTGATTTTGAGAAACTTGGGAGAAGCATCCTTCTTTAGTGGAATTCCTATATGATAGTAGTTTTCAAGCTAGCATTGGAGTGCCACCTTTCGATGCTCTTTATGGGAGACCACGCAAGTCGCTTTCGTGTTTGTAACGACCCGGCATTTTGAACCATTCGCATCCGCACATGTCAGACTTGAATTGCTCAAAATAACAGATTGTTAATTTATATTTGGCAAAAATTAGCATATACAGTAAATAGATCAATCACAGAATCACAAATACGGAGTATTACAACAGTAGGCAGTGGAATAGGTAAATAGTAGTTCATGAAGCTACTATAAAACATCAGAGTCTGAAACAAAATACTATAGAATCTCAAATACAAATGAATCTCTAATACATAAGCAACTGACGAGTCTGAACATAAATTACTGGAATAAACTGAAATAACTGAAAGCTGGATAGATTGATCTTCAAACAAAACTCCAATCTCCAAAGGTGAGTCTCAAATGTTGTGACACTCAGTCTGACCCGAGCATAAAGCAAAACACAAAACACTCGAGTCAGGATTAACATTCTTATATCGGTAAATTAAACTCAAGTGAAATGTCAACTGAAATACAAGTAACTTAAAGGATGTTTGGGATACCCATCCTTTAAGGATCTGTGGAACTATCTACTATGTAGTACAATACGCTATTATAATATTTCTATAGTAAAGTATTAAAATAGCGTTAAGGAGTTACCCATATCTCCCTTAACACATTTTATATAATGCCGTAGTCAATACCGATACTATAAACTCCATCCGCATGTAGGCTATCAGGGAGCACTCCATAGGCACGACACAAAACAAACTCGTAGAAGGCGCGATAGGGCATGTGACAAGGTACGCGAGGCAATGCCAGGGTTGATGTACCGTTTGTGGATCCGGACTGGTGGTAACGCATAGCAGCTACTACCGCCCACCTCGAGACACACTCCGAAATCAAAGGTGCACCTAATCAAATCACAAAGTAATAGAATGGTATCGAAGAAATGTGCTCGATCGGAGGAATGACCTCACTTGGCCCGGCATGGCTCCTGTTTTAGCCACATCAAGCTGACTCAGGGGAGTCAGGGCTGCGCTAAAACCTCATATAGAATCGTCGCCAAACCGTCCTACTTCGTTCTGGAATCTCCACCACATGAACAGTTGTTAAATTGGTTTTCGGTATTGGAAGAGAGTATGGCAATATCCGATCCCGGTCTCTTTAACAACCAAACACTTATTTCACACCGTGGTCATTTCATTTCAAATAGTTCATACTTCATATCAAAATATAATATTCATTTCAAAACCATATCAATTCGACATCATTATTCACTTTAAATAATATTCATTTCCAGAATCGTAACACTTTCAAAATTATAACACTTTCGAGATCATAACACTTTGGAAATCATAACACTTTTGAAATCATAACACTTTTGAAATCATAACAGTTTAGGTATTGAAAATAGTATATATACTAAAATAGTTATAAATTAAAATAGTTTATATATTAAAATAATTTATATATTAAAATAATTTATATATTAAAATAGTAATAAATTAAAATAGTTTATATTTATTTAAAGAGATTATACTGAAATAGTTTCCCAATTAGAATTGTTTCATCCAATTCCACAAATCGATTCAAATCAACTTAAATTCCAAAATTCAATTTAAATCAATCCCTGTTCAACACTTAAATTTAAAAAGGTTAAAGATTCAATTTAAATTCTCAATAAACCATTTCAATTTTTATCGATTTCAAATTCGGGTTTGAACTATCTCTTCAATTCCAATAAGATTCAAAGTTTAAATATTCAAACATTTCAATATAAGTTTCATATATATTTCAACATTTAACTTTAATATTATTCACATTGGAAAATATCCACTTAATCATTTTAATAACAATTAAATAAAATCTCAATTTATACATTTGAATAAATATTAATTATTCAGTCTCCATTTTATTTAAAGTTGAGAATATTCATTTAATTACTTTTTATCAAATCAAGTTATAAATCACACCTTTCAAAATTTCAAAATCAATAAGTTCAAATCAATTCTTATTTAAATTCCATTATTAACCAATTTAAATTCCAAGTCAACCTTAATTTATCTTCCCAAACTCTATTAAATATTAATATAAATTTAAAATAATGCTTAGACATATTATATGGTAACTAAATTAAATTAAATTAAATCTTATTTATTTATTAAATCTTATTTTATATAATTTTAAAATAATAAAATTTATAAGTAAAATCTTAAAATTTATATTTTCCAAAACTAACTTATAAATTAAATTTTTCAAAGCATATTATTTTAAAAATCTAAATTTTATACATATATAAAAATATCCTTTATATATTATATTTTAAAATTCAATATTCATTAAACCCATATATTTCCTTTCAAACTTTGGAAATCATTTTTCAAAATATAGACCAACGGTGTCCGTATATAATTTTCTATCCTATGGTCAAGTAATACGGATATTTATCATTTCAATCCGCAAATTAAATATTTACGGATATATATCATTTCAACTCGCAATCCCAAAATTTGAATTCAATGAAATTCACTTGGGTTTATCATTTCAACCCATAACGATTTTCCCTTAATCTATAAAATCGTTCGGGTATGTATCATTTCAACCCATAGGGAATTCTAAACTAACAGGGAACTTGCAGAGTGGGAGAAAATATGATAATAATCAACAGGCATATAATCAGTAACAAATTAAATATAATATATACAACAGGTTATGGTGTCATATGTCACAGGTAAACAACTGCAGATAAAAGCATATCATATTTAACAATTAAATAACTTAACAATTCAAATTTAACAGCATATTTCAATCATCATTTCATGTGAATTAATTTTACTAAATATAAGAATGTTAATTGTGAGTGATTTCTCACCTTTCGAGGCTATGGAAACAATGACAACGAATAGAGTGATACGAACACACACACGGACAAGTGACAAAGGTAGAAAATTGCTGATGTAATCTCTGAATAGCGGCAAACAAAGCAAAGCTAGAATATTGATGAGCAAAGAAGAAGATATTGGCTGTAGCTGTAGATATACAAACTTATATATATATATATATATCAATATTCAATTTAAAACGTACATTTAAAAAAATCTTTATATACATATTTTAAAATCAATATCTAATTTAAAATACATATTAAAATAAAATCTTTATATATATATATAAACTTACATACTTATTATATTTCAAAATCAATATTCACAAACAAAAAAATCAATATGAACTTAATTTATTATAATATATTTTGAACTCATCAGATCATACACACACTTATATTTCATATAAACAAACAACTTTCATAACTTACATATATAAACTGACATATTATAAAATTTATATAACTAACATTTTATAAACTAGCATATATATATATATATACTGACTGGTATAACTTGTGCTTTATACTAACATCACATACAACTTTTATAACTTATATATATATATATACACACACACTACGTAAAATATGGTTTAAAAAAACTTTTATATATGTAACAACAGATAACATAGCTTATAAAACTTATATATATAATAACATATAATTTGGTTTGTAAAACATTTATATATATATATACCAACAGACCAATATATACGCATATATATATATATACACAAACTAAACTGAAGAATGAATTGAAAGGTGGAAGGGCGATTGGGTGTGTGGGTGAATGGATGGCTGTTCGGCCACGACAGCAGCATGGGGTGGGTCAGTGATGCAGGTGAGTGAGGCTAGCATGGTATGAAGTGACTAGGGGTGGCGGAGAATGGTTTTGTGGTCGTCGGTTGATGACAAGGCTGGCGATCTATGCGACCGTCGGTGGTTGCTTGGCGTTCGGAGGCAGATGGATGGTGAGTTTCAGGTGAAGCTTGGGGATGAACGAACTGGACAGAGGCGAGGTGGAGATGGCATGCGGTCTTCGAGGGGTGGCCGAGGCTGCTCGTATAGTGAATAAGGCGGAGGAGGGGGCTTTGATCGGCTATGGTTGTTGATACTCGAATCTGGTGGGAAGACGTGGGGAAACAGTGGAATGATCTGATGTGTTGAGGAGTGATGGGTTTTGGGTGCTTGGAGAGGCCGGTGATGTTCGCTGATGTGGAGCCGCGAAGTGGGATGGACGGTCATGGGGTGGAAGAGGGAGACTGGGCGAGTTGGTGCTACGGGCGGAAGGTGATAGAGGCACTGCAAGGGGGAGGAGGCCGAGGTGGGGTCAAGGACGTGCATGGCTCTGGTGGAGAGGATGATGGATGTAGATGGCACGGAGAGGAAGGATTATCGGCAAAGAAAAGGAGGTGGGAGAAGCACTGCTATTCGAACAAATGGAGACCGCCTTCTTCAGTCAACATATATAACTTGTATATACATTTCATTTCTGGAAATCAAGAATAATAGGAGGAGAAAGTAGAGAGGAAAAAGAAAAAAAAATAGAACGGAGAGACAGAGGAAACGAGCAGCTTGTAATATAAAATATTTAATAAGAAGGTAATAGAGAAGGTAAAGGAATAAAATAAGAGAGTGGAGAGATACACACGAGCCGAAAAATAATAAATTGAAGTGATGGAATGAAAATAGGCAAAAGTTGTATTCTGAGAATTTTAAAAGCCCACTGGCTATTAGTATTCAACCGATGGATTGATGAAAGGTCATAAGGAAACAAAAGGCAAAACAGGCACCAATATGGCTAACCGTTTTGTCAAGTACCGAACGTCGAAACACACAAATGAATATACTACGAAGATCAGCACGACGATACGAACAGAATGGTATACAGATATCAGCGATACGACCATCCTATCAAAAGTCAATATTCGCTACCCAACTGCTGCTAATACGCCGAAAATAAAATAAACAGGGCTATAGCAGTCCAAATTTGGCAAAACGAAATATGACGTCTCACTCAGAAAATGATTTACAAATTTATTGTATAAAATTATTTAGATTTTCGAAGACATTTTATTTTCATTAAATTAACTGATTTAAATTGAAATTGAAATTATACAACAGAACTAACATTCATATTTACCAGTGAAAATATACCATTTGCTATGTTTAAATAGACGCATTCCAAATATCAAGTTTTCATTGCTAAATTTTATAATTAAATTTCAAGCAAAATTTTAGTTAATTACGTTATAAAAACCGTTAAAATTTATGGGTTGTTACACTCTCCCCCACTCAAAACTTTTCGTCCCCGAAAAGGAATGATGCAGGAGAATGGAAGCGTAGAAAGATTCATTTGAAATACACAGTATTAGATGCAACAGTTAATTTAAAACCATATAAATTTTATTTATTTAAAAATTTATTAATATTCAACATCTTTAGTTCAGTCCATTTTATTTAGTCAATATAGTATTCACATTTGGTTGATTTCAATTCAGGGTATTTTCATTCAATTGATTTGCTTTCAATTTATTAACATTTGTTACAAAATTTCATTCAAGACAAAATTTATTTTATTTAACTTATTTATTTAATCAATTCGACCTCACTTATCTCCAGTTATGTTGATTCCACTAAAATTCAATTTCAACCATTCTTCGTAATTCACTTTTGTATCTCAGAAAATATTCCAACATATAAATACATTTATTACCTGTTTATTTTCTTAAGTTCATATTTATTCAATTTTATTTCTCTTAACATATCTTGTAACAAAGTTTAGGTGCAGGGGATGAAGTTGAAACAGAGCAAGAGCACGCTGAAGAAGGCAAAATCATAGGTGAAGGTAGGGAAACCGGTCACGATGATGCTAATGCTAGTCACGAGTCTTTGACCGAACAACCCAAAGATGACCAATAGTTTCCTCTAAAGAAGAGGCTTATTGCGAAGATTACATATGCACAGACTTCTACACAGCCTTCACCGGTCACACCGTGGAGAAAACTCCTTCCCTTCCTTCAACAAACACATTTGCTAACTTATGGCCAATTACTACCGAGTTTGGTTCCTTCAGCATTGGGAACATGAGCCTAGAGGGTCTCGATTATCCCCTTTGCTTTGATGATGATATTATTCCTACCAATGTCGGAGAGAACACTCCCATGTGAAAAGCTCCAAAACATAGTTTGTCGGGAGGACACTAGGATACTCACTCAAATGTGCACTTCATGACACTACATTGCACTTGACATGTGTCCTTACCCATCGAATCTGACTTGTTTCCATTTCTTTGATAGGATCCATGGAGATGAAGAAGTACATATTTCAATCTCTTGAGGAAATCATATCTCGAACACATAGGCATCGTCCAAACACATGCCATCAAGGCAGTAGTCAAGATTTTGAATCCAGTTACCGATCTAGCCATGATAGAGGCAGTCGCAATAAAGACCATCCATCTCATGACTGTGCCTCCACGTATCAATCCAGGTCTAGATCACCTCTTCCTAGAGGGAAAGAAAACTTGAGATCAATAATCTAAAACTTTTAAAGGCGCAAGATAAAAGGATCATTGCTAATCTCGATGCCAAAGTTGAAAATTTGAGAAAATCACAAGTTGAAGCCGAGAAAAGGGCCGAGGATGCTACCAAGGTATTAAAAATGAGACGACCAAGTATCACAATGAGATAGAAACTATACACCATCAAAATCATGACTTAGTGCTAGAAAGAGATGTCTCGAACAAGAAGGTGATCGAGCTGTCAGCTAAGCTCGAAAGTGAAATAAAAGAGAAGAACAAAGCTCTTCAGCAAGTTCAGGGTTACTGTGAAGAGCTGCTCGCTACCCGTGATGAAAGGGACAAGGCAGTCGCACGTGCTCAAGATGTGGACACGCTTGTCAAAAAGGAGATTGAAGCCGTAGAAAAGCGGATGATGGAGAAATTCAAACCAATGCTCAACAAGTACAATGCCAACGTACTCGAATTCCGCAGCTTAGAATGGTTTGACTGTGATTACCCTATAATTATTGCCCTTGCTTGGGACCAAGTCATCAAGGAAGAAATAGAATTATTGAACGGTGGTGATGTGGATCTAGCACAGCTTGAGAAGGAGATCTTAGTAGGAGATGAGCCTAAGGTGCTAAAAGAGGGCCAGCTTATTCTCCATTCGGAGCTAGCCGATATAGTGTAGAAAGACTTAGGAGAAGGCTCCAGGTCTTCGCCCCAAGAAATCGCTATTGGGGACACCTCTAAACCAAAAACTGCTCAAGATTCAACTTCGGTCCCGGTATATAATCCGGATCAACCCCAAATGCAAAAGTTTGCCATCCTTTCTCCTGTCTTGGAAAGGAATTCAGATGGAACTCCGGCCCACACTGAATCCCAAACTGAAGGAGGTATCATACAGATCTCACCTATATTTTAGAGAGTTCATATGTCGTTGGTTGACATTACTAATCTTTCTTTTTATATCTCTCAAGTTTCTGGTCAACCTCAGGTCGTCCCGCTTCACGATAAAGATCTCTAGTTGGGACAACAAGCATCTATAACAAAATCGGTGATCATGACTACTTCAATGATGGTACCGAGTATCCCGACTGGTGAGACTTTTGGGCCTGGCACACGAATGATAGATGCTTTGTAGGATGAAGGGGCTGGTGAGCTTTAGAGAACTCAAACTGATGATAATGTTGTTATCATTGGGTCCTCCGAGCCCCTACGGGGTCCCACCGTGAGTGTGCTTGAGCAGGAACTTGTCCTAGCCAAAGAGGTCAAGCTAGAGAAAATAGAGGCTTGTCCATAGCTTTGCTTAGTCAGACTATCTTTATTGCTGTCACCCTTCCTCGGCCCACGAGCACCTAGATCTATCCCGCTGGATCATTGTAGAGCACTCCATCCAAAGGTAGAGGAAGTATGAGAAAGATAAGGATGCAATCGAAAGGATCTAGTGCGCCATCTTCTGCAGTGAAGAAGGAGAAGGTGGAGAGAAAGAAGAGGATCAAAAAGTGATCATCCGTTTTCTTTGTGTTTTTTGGTTGTATAGCAGCACTTAGGTTCTTTTGATTGTCCGCGTTTTGTTTTTTGGCCAGTGTTGTATGGATTCGGCCTTCGCTTTTATTTTCCAACTTAGATGTAAATGAAACATATACTTTTTCTTCCAATTCTTATTTTAACTATGAATAATAAAGACTTTTTTTGAAAATTTTTGTTCAGATTTGTCTAAGTACTAACGAAATGCGCTTTCCATTCAATGTACTCGTGATCCATTCCTTTTCATGATTATTGTCAGACTTTGTAATTATTCTGTTCCGTGATTTGCCGGCCTTTTATCGTTCGAGTGAATGTAAAGTAATCATTGAAGTGCCAAGCTCTGGGCATCGATTGGGGTAAACCATTTAGTATAACGGTTCATGTATCCTTTTCTAGGATAATGACATCTAATCGTGCCAAGCTCCAGATGCTGGTTTGAGCTACTTACTTAAGATCGTAGTTTCCATATGCTTATTGTAATACCCTTGAATTTTAATTAATATTATCCAGGAGATTTAATTAGATAAATAAAATAAAATAATGTGAATAATTAGGGAGATGAGATTAATAAATCCAATGGTCGTGTCTTAATGAATGAACTAAAATAAGACTTAACTAAATTTAGAAGGAGGAATTTTCCTAAGGGGTAAACTTGGAAATGAGGCTACATTTCTTAGTATATATCTCTTCCTCCACTTTAATAAATTTTCACTTTCTCATTCTTAACTCCTCACCAACTTCGGTCGGCCATTAAAAGCTCCAGGAAGAGCAATAAATTGAAGAAAAAGCTAAGGAATTAAAGCTAGGAAATTATCTCATTCTCCAATTAACTAATCAAGGTGAATAATCATGTTTATCATCTTATTTTTTGTGTTTGGATCGGTTATGGGTTATACCCGATTCATGTTTGTGATTTTGGTTAGGATATAACCATTTAAGCCTTTGTTTGGATAAGACTTAGGTGTTTTAAAATGTTAATGGGCTAATTAACACGTTTTATTCGGTTTTGGTTAAATTTCGAGTTGTTTTTTTTATCTTCATATGCTTTGAAATTTTAATATGCTGAAGTATATGAATTATAAGATTTTTGGTGATTTTTGAGGATTTTTCCTTAGTGGTTAACTAAGGTAATTAAATTATTTAAGCCTAAGGGCTAAACTGCAAATACTGCTTCCGCCTTGGTCAAAGCCGGAGGGAAATTGCTTTCAAAAATTGATTTGGGGAAGAAGTAAGTGTTTTGAGAAAAAGGTTGACTATTTTATACTTTTTACTATTTGGAAGTACAGGAGAAGGCTCCTCAGCCAATTAAAATTAAACAAGCAAGATAAAATATCACTTTGGTAGGCCCAGTTCTGCCTTTGACTCCAACAAGCCCGCTTTTACCCTTTCGTCTAAGACAGAAGGTAAACAATTACCCTCTGCCTAAGTCGAAAGGTATGCACGGTGCCAAAGGGAAGAGGGGTGAAGGGATGGGGAGGATGCTTCCTTTGCTTTCGAATAGAAACAAATTGCTTTCGAATAAGTTGAAGAGGGATCCTTTGACTCTATCATTTTATAAAAGACTAAAATTTTTATATATTCAAGAAGGGGTTTCGAAGGGGATCTTCGAAAGCTTAAACCTTCAAGAGTATTATTTTAAAATGTTTTCTAAAAAGGTGTTTTAATACCTTTCGAAAAAGTTGAAGGGTTGGCTCCAATACCAACACTTTATTATTTTGAATGGTTTCGAAAGGTTTTGAATGGTTTCGAAAGGTTTCAAAGGGGTTATCTTCAATGATTGCGAAAGGTTTTGATTTCGAAAAGTATGATTTCCCTTTCGAAAGGTTTGATTTCGAAAGGTTTTGAAGAGGTTATCTTCAATGATTGCGAAAGGTTTTGAGTTCGATTACTTTCGAAAGGTGTATAATTGGTTTTATAAGGGGGATACCCCAGACTTTCGACAAGGTCGAAAGGTATGATTTTGTGATGCTTTCAAAAGGAAGGTTTCCGAAGAGGCTAACTTCGGAGGGTTATTTGCTTTCGAATTGGACTTCATTCAAAGGATTTTAAAGGGCTGTGTTTAGCCATTTTTCTTGATTTAAGTGTTGCTAATTCGAAGGAGCTACTTCGAAGGGTTATAGCATAAAATACTTATCTTTGTTTGAATATATAAGGGGGTCCTTATTTAAATTGAATGTTATAAAACCTTAGGGATACCGGGGTGGGTTTAATGTTTTCGATACATAGTTTGTAGTTACAAACAAAAATATGCTTTTGAAAATATACATTGGGCTATTAATGTGTTTTTATTTAATTTAACGTAATTCGAGCTACCAATGGGAATAGGTTAAACAGGAAGTATACCTAGGAAAAATAAGTAATCATGGGGATCATGAATTTTTATAAATAATCATGGGGATCATGATGTTTTAATTGGCTATGTGATGGGTTCTTGGTTTACCTAGGAAAATCATGGAATGTGCGGTGGATAGCCCACATAAAATTTCTAAACTAAAGAATGTTTTGCCAGAGGTGGTTATCCTCGGGATTTTGGCACCCAAGGGTTCATAGTCATCCTAGGAAAACTATGGAGTGTGTGGTGGATAGTCCATACCATCTTTTATAAAACAATGTACGGTAGATAATATGCGTTTATTTTGAATGGATTTGGGATGGATAGTCCTATTAAACTATGACGGATGGTCATTTTAAAGATTTTAGAGGGGAACTCTAATAAATTGATTTTTAGATGGGAAATCTAATAAATTGCTTTTAGATAGGATATCTAATAAATGGGTGGATGGGATATTTAATACATATGATTTATGGCTTTATTTCATATTATGTTAAGACTAATCATTTTGGGTGCAGGGGCATAGTAAATGATTTACATGTTTTGTTTTGGATACTAGTGAGGGGAAAGCCCGTTATGCTAAGCGGTGTGGTCCCACTAGCTACCTATTTATGATTAGAGATGATAGCGATTATTCATACCAGACTTATTGTCTGACTCGAAGTTTGTGTTTCTCCACAAACTCTCGGGTACTCAAAATTAATTTAAGTAGTCCGAGAGTGGGAGACTTTCAGGTTTTTGGACGAATAAGCTTCCGGATATGTACATGAGGCAGTGTTA
This sequence comes from Allium fistulosum, assembly GCA_030737815.1. NCBI lineage: Eukaryota > Viridiplantae > Streptophyta > Magnoliopsida > Asparagales > Amaryllidaceae > Allium > Allium fistulosum. The sequence goes on from CM060901.1 coordinate 488,042,135, forward strand.
GCTATATAAGAGCTATTTTGTATTTTCCGCTGTGATGTACTAAGAAATGTAAAGTTCATATTTACTAGTTCTCTAATTATCATAAGGGGACATCTTCATATGTCACTCTTATCGTATTTTGTACATGTATATGTGATCTGAATGTGGTTAACGCCTGAGATTATGTAATTAAATTTTAAATGTAAATTCAAAAGAAATGAGAAAATCATAAATTAACACCTATGAATGACTACAGCATCCGTAGCAGTTAGTTTTGAGTCTCCAGAAGCAGGATGTTACACTCATCTAGGACGTTTGCTTCCAATCATGCCTAACTCTGGGCGTTGATCAAAGTTGGTAGGCAAGATCCCACCTTACACCAGGCATGGATCTTTCATCTTGCCTATTTCGGGCAAGGTGATAGTGATTGGATAGCCATGTCACATCCATTTTGAATTATACTCATGCCCTCACATCAAGGGTAAAAATTAGTGGATGAACGGTCACGTCATGTCCTATTTGATTGATACTACTGCCCCCACATCAAGGGCAAGAGTTATTCGACGGATGGTCAAATCGCATCCTATTTAGTTTATACTCCTGCCCCCACATCAAGGACAAGAGTTAATTGGAATCCATCTCCAGGCACTTAGAATGGTTGAACTACAAGGGTCCGATCATGGACCGTGGGAGTTTGGTTGGCACCTAACTCCGGTACCTGCATACCTGCATCATACATGCAGATTCATTCGAGTTAGTCATATTTCACAACCCTTAAGCTATGTAAAGAAAGAGAAACGGAATTAAAGAGCCATTTTATTTATTGAAAACGAGAAATGACAGGTTCTGTCGTATTACATGGCTTTGTAAATTTATTTCTAAGTGAAATAGCATCGTAAGTGCTCGCTACTCCATGCCCTTGGGAGCGAGATCCCATCAACTATTGCTGGCCTAAAAGTGCCATCTTCAAGATTTTTCTCTATTGCGTACGGACCTTCCCATGTTGGACCTACATTTTTAGGGCCTGGGAAGATTCATTTGAGAACTAGGTCGCTAATCTCAAAGGTCTAATTCCTGACCTTGGCATTGTAATAACGGGCGACTTGGCTTTGGTGCGCAGCTGCCCTTAAGTCAGCTTCGTCTTGCTTCTCATCGATCATGCCAGGAGATTCTAGAAGGATTTGTTGATTCATCCATGGATTGTAGTGAATCCCTCGATGAGAAAGTACTTCCAGTTCAACTGGAATCATAGACTTTGATCCGTAGGCTAAGGCAAATGGAGAATGACCTGTCGTTGACTTATGGGTCATCCGATAAGCCCAAAGTGCTAATGTAAGTTCATTAACCCAGTTGCTCTTATCCTTTCCAATCGCTTCTTTAGAATGGACTTGATAATCTTGTTTACAGCTTCAACTTGTCCATTCATCTAGGGGTGTGCCACCGCAAAAAATCTCTTCTATATGCGACAGAAATCGTTAAACTCAATACTGTTGAATTGGGTTCCACTATTGATAATGATTGGTTGTGGAACTCCATAACAACAGATGATATTCCGGATCACGAAGTTGATTGCCTTCTTTGTGGTAATTAAGGCTAATGCATCCGCCTCAGCCCATTTGGTGAAGTAATCAACCCGATGATGGCGTACTTTGCACCACCTTTAGGTATCGGCAATACACTGATAATATCAATTCCCCAGACCGCAATGGCCAAGGGCTGACCATTTGAGTAATTTCCATCAGTGGGGCTCTTGTAATCTTAGCAAACCTCTGGCACTTGTCACACTTCCTAGTGTAATAGCTGCATCTCGGTTGATGGTTGGCCAGAAGTACCCATGGCGGAAAATCTTCTTCGCCAGGCTTTGCCCTCCAGTATGATCGCCATAGGCCCCTTTATGCACTTCCCTAAGCACTTGTTTAGCCTCATCATTGGCGACAAATTGTAGCAGTGGGACTGAGAATCCTTTCCTGTATAGTGCTCCTTGCCAAAAGATATATCTCGAAACTTAGCGAAGGAGCTTCCATCGTTCGCTCTTCCTATCGGGAAGGATTCCCCCTTTCCAATAATTATTTATGGGAGTCATCCATGACTCCTTCTCATGCTTGTCCTCCAAGATCCAATCAACATCCATATGGTCAATGCTCGGAGTTGACAATACTTTCACTAGAACCAGGCCCATGAGTTGTGCATCTCCTGAACTGGCCAGCTTGACCAGTGAGTTGACCTTTGCATTTTCCTCTTCGAGAATATGCGTTATTGTGTAATATTCAATGTCACCGAGCATCTCAAAGGTCCGGTTTAGATAAGGAGCCAACCTCATTCCTTTTACCTAAAGCTCCTTCTCAACTTAACACACCACTAGTTGGGAATCGCAAAAGATGTGCAAAGTTTTAACTCCCAGTTTCTTGGCAATTTTGAGTCCCGCAATCAATTCTTCAGACTTTGCTTTATTGTTTGTTGTAGGAAAGTAAAGTCGCAATGTGCAACAGATTGAACGTTCCTCAGGAGTGACAAGCACAATTCCAACACCGAAACAGCGTACGTTTGATGCATTATTTGTATACATCTTCCACCTAGAATTTTGCTCACCATTGCTCTTCGGAGTATCGTTTCATGCAGTGAATTCATCTATGAAATCCATCAAAGCTTGACCCTGGATAGCTCTTCGAGGGTGATAGGTTATATCGTATTGGCTCAATTCAAAGTTCCATTTCAACAGCCTTACAGAAGTCTCAGGTAATTGCAAGACTTGTCGCAATGGCTAGTCGGTAAGAACTTTGATCGAATGTACCTGAAAGTAGGGATGGAGATTCCTTGAAGCAATCAACAAGTAGTATGCGAGCTTTTCCAGCTTCGGGTAATTTCTTTCTGCTCCTATCAACCGTTTACTGATGTAATTGAACAGCCGCTGGATGCGAGATTCCCCTTGAATGAGTGTGGTACTCAACGCATGCACCGACACTGCTAGATATACAAACAAGTCCTCGTCGTCCACCGGCTCCGAGAGAACAAGGGGTCTCTACAAGTGATCCACCAGAGCCTGGAATGCATCTTTACACTCCCGTGTCCAAGCAAGATTCCTCTTTCCCTTTGGTATTTTTCCTTTCTTAATTATGTCATAAAAAGGGATGCATTTGTTAGTAGTTCTGGAGATAAATCAACTTAAGGCAACGACCATTCCATTCAAACTCTTGACCTCCTTCACTGCCTTTGGGGCCTTTATGTCCCTTAATGCCTTTATCTTTTCGGGATTTGCTTCAATACTATGGGAGTTCACAATAAAGCCCAAGAATTTTCTTGACGTAATGCCAAAAAAGCATTTCAAAGGGTTGAGCTTCATCCTGTATTTTCGAAGAACACTGAACATTTTTGCTAGATCGTTAACATGGTTTTCTGAATGTCGTGATTCCACGAGAAGGTTGTCTACATAGACCTCCATCGAGCATCCTCTGGTCTTTGAATATCCTGTTTACCAGCCTTTGGTAAGTTGCTTCGACATTCTTTAGTCCAAAAGGCATGACTATATAGCAGTATAGTCCAAGATCAGTTATGAAGCTGATGTGTTCCTGGTTTGGGATGTGCATCAGTATTTGATTGTATCCAGAATACACATCCATGAATGATAGCAATTCGTGGCCAGCAGTCAAATCCACCAACCGATCAATCCTTGGGAGCGGGAAGCTATCCTTCTGGCATGCTTTATTTAGATTAGAATAGTCAATGCATGTCCTTCACTTCTCGTTTGACTTTTTCACCAAGACTGGATTTGATACCCGTTCCAGGTATAAGACATCATAGATAAAGCCATTATCCTTCAGCTTATCCACCTCTTCTTTAAGTGCAGCCGATCTGTCTAGATCCAACTGTAGCGTTTTTGTTTCACAGGAACACATTTGGGATTTATGTTCAATGTATGGCTCGTTATCTCTGGCGAGGTCCCACATATATCAGATTGTATCTAGGCATATACATCCAGGTTCGCTTGGAGAAAACTAACCAACTCCTTCATCATTTTCATGTCGAGCTGTGAATCAACCTTCAGGACCTATGTTGGATCATCCTAACTAATTGGAATGTTGACCGTTAACTTGGTCAGAGCTGCTTTTCCACCTTTCGACTCTTTTCGTAGATCCATATACTTATAGAACCGATTATGCTGCCCGAGTCAGGGCTTAGGCATTAGTTGTTGTGCGTCCAAAGCCTTGATGAAGAGAGTCCCTTCTACACCTTTTCCTTTCTCTCTTTCCCTCGCCTCCTTTAGCTCGGCGACATAACATTTGCATCCAACCCCTGATCTCCCTGGACATTCCCACACTGTTTTCTATAGGAAAATTCATTGTCAAGCACCAAGGAGCTATAGCCACTCTAAATTCAGCCAGGTTCGGTCGACCTAAAAATTCATTGTAAGTAGACTAAATATCAAACACCACAAAAGGCATGATCCACACACGCTTTCGGTCGCCCTCTCCAAGTAGCACCGATAGTTCCATATATCCTACTGGCTCCATAGCCATCCTATTAAATCTATGTAACAACCCGCATATTTTACAATTGTATATTTAAATGTTTTATTTAAATATAGAATCGTTAATCGGATTAAAGTCGGAAAAGCTACTTTTTGTAAACAGTCGAATTGGGACTTGAGACCACCTCCATTGAGTCCAAAATGGCGTTTACAACTTTTTTGAGTATAAACATCGATATGTTTTTAGTTGAGTAAAAATTATGACTTTTTCACTTAGGGCTTTGGGCTTGGGTTTGGGTTTCAGCCCATCAACCTTCTAATAACCTAACCCTTCATCCAACTCCTCTTCACTCACTCTATTATTTCCTAACACTCAAGTTAAAAGAAAAATGGGGGAAGAGAAAATAAATTAGAAATCCCTAAGCCTCAATTCTCTTAGGAATTATCATCTTCAAGCTAGAAATCAAAGAAAAGCTTAGGTAAGCATCCTCTTCATCTTCTCCATCTCAATCCCTCTTTAATTATCAGAAATTCATATAACCTAACTTTGGAAAAACTTCACCTTTGATATTAGATTGAAGATTCTAGAGGTGGTATTGAAGAGAGATCAACCTATTGCTTGTTCTAGAGCTTATCATTTGTGTTTGGGTTTAAAAGGTGAGTTTTTGAACTCACATATTTGTCTATTTCCATCATTGTTGTTAGGTATGAATTCCTAACATCTATTCATGTTCATTTGCTTTTGATTTGAATTGATTTGGTCAACATTTCAATTTTTGGTGTTTTGAAGTCAAAAACTTTAAAAAATCCTAGCTTTGATGTATGAACATGCTTTTGGTGGTGTATCGAAGAGCCTATATGGCTGGGTTGTCGATTGGCATAAACCCCTAGCGCCCATTGCTCGTCCGATCGCAAATTGTTGAGGGTTTGCCCTTCATTGGGCTAGGTTAGAAATACTGGAAAACAGGGTCCAGTCGACTGAACTCAGAGTCCAATCGACTGACCTGGAACCCGAGAGTATTCCAGGCTTGGTCCAGTCGAGTGGCTCTCTGATTGCAGTCGACTGACCTGGAACCCGAGAGTTTCCAGGCATTGGTCCAGTCGACTGAACTCAGTGCCCAGTCGACTGAATCTGCTGTCTCAGCCAGATTTACATATTTGCCTACTTCTTTTTGGTGAATTACCATTGTTTATCGATTTTTGTTGATCCTTTTAGTTGCTATCACCTTTGTCGACTTTGATGACTTCTTTTTTGGGATTTTTAGAATATCCATTTTGATGGATTCGGTATCGATTTCTTTGGATTTGATTCACGTCTTCGTATGTGAATTTTTGGTGATTGATTGTTTCTACAATCATTTCTATGACTTGTCACTTTAAATTACAAAGGTTTCTATACTAGTAGTAAATATTCAAACTCTTTTACAAAGATGATTTCAACTCTATTTTTAATACAAAGCTCGTTTATAAACCATTTTCTAATCTATTAGTATATACAAACCTTTACCTCATTTGTATGAGAAAATCTAATTAAACGGCTTAGCAAAACAAATGGTATGAAACGCTTGCGTTTACTTCGTCGGTTAATTTTTGGACTTGTTCGATTGAAAATCTTGTGACAATTTTCGAGTGGGAATCTACAATTTGTTCGTAAATATGTAAGTTAAGCTAGTGGTTATGAGACATGAAGCTAAACTCATCTATTTACTAGCTTAGTGTAATCGACACTTTTTATTGATCGATGATGATCATTTTGTGATTTAGAATAGCAATGTGCGATGTCTATTTGTTTGTGTGGGGATTACAAACCCCGTTGTGGAACTTCGGTTCAATTTGGTGGGGTAGCGACCCATGGTCTTCGGGCCGTTTGTGGAGCTTCGGCTCAAAATTGATGGTTAGCGACCATGGAATAGCGTTCCGTTTGTGATACACGTGTTGGTGAGTTCTCATGCTCCCGTTTGTGAGAGGCCTCCCCCTTTTGTGATTTCTGGATTTCTAATTGATGATTTCTAGAATTTGTGTTTCACCAATTTTTGTGGATTGCATCGATAAGCTTTATCAATATTTGTGTTTGGTGAATAATTTAAAGAATTTTACATTCTTTTGGTGTTTGAGAATATTTGAGATATTGTATGATTTTTGTTGACATCGGATGTATACTTGTCGTAGTATGGAATTATTGCTATCATACGTATTTGTCATATCTCTTATTCTATCTCATTTTATCTGATATTTATAGCTAGACTGATCCGTTTATTATTTTCTTATTAAATAATACTCGGGTCAGACCGAGGTGTTACAAGTGCTTCTGCTTGACTCCTTATTTGGGATCACCTTCTGACTTTTGTCTAACTACATTAGATTGGTAGTTTTTGTTGTTATACATTTGAGATAGAGACTCCTTGATGTATACATATTCTTTTGTCTGGCACTTGTATCTATTCTTTTGTGATGTAGTGGATCTAGTTTGACCACTATTTTGATGTACACTTTTATGTGTTATATTCATATATGTTTTCGCCTTTGTGATATGAATATCTGTGACTGATTTGTGTTATGTTTAATTCTATTTTTTTTTACGAAGTCCACCTAGCCACTGTGTGGTAGCTTTGAGTTTGTATTTGATATGTCGGATTTCCTCTTGAAATGAAATGTAAGTTATACTATCTGACATGTCGGTACTCGCACAAAGCAATTACACAGATGGTCGCTCCTCAACAGCCTTATTCTTCATGCTAGTTGACGGCATTACTCCGTAGTGTCCTTGGCTAGCGTGAGTATAGAGGTGGGGCACCACAGCTTGGTATCAAAGCCAAACTTCGGAACAATGTAGAATAATCTAGCAAAGATCATTGTCCTAATCTTCCTTAGGAATCGTGCCATAGAATTTAATTCGAGTCTTCGTACCGTTCTATCCTTTTTTTTATGATGCCTTGTTTTATCAATCAAGTTTATTTGATATTCATTTTGTGAATAACCTTTTTCCTCTTTTCTTTCTTTCTTAAAGAAGAGAAATGGTTAGACCAGGCTGCCCCAGCGCCGGTCAATCAAGTGCTACTCCTCAGGATGGAGTATTTATGTCTGCTCCGCAACTTCTAGATCTTGTGAAAAATTCTCAAGCTATCAGACCCGTTCCAGAGCCCACTCATCCTAAATCTGGTTTTGCACGCTTGTGCAGTGATTACACCAAGTTGGGTGGAAAGCCATTCAAAGGTTCCGAGAGCGTTATAGAAGTCCAGGCTTGGCTTCGAACATGCGACCGCATCTTTTCTCGCATGAATCTTATTGATCTTCATCGAGTCCAAGTGGCTTCTAGTATGCTCCAAGAAAGAGCATTAGACTGGTACGAGCTTTTGATCTCTGAAATTATTGAAGCGAACCTTACTTGGGAGCAATTCCGGGAAAGGTTCGAGTTGAAATTCATGCCAGAAGCTAAGAAAGTATCTTTAGCTCGACGGTTTATTAACCTTGTTCAAGGTGAATCTTTTGTGACGGATTACGTTGCTTCTTTTGAATCTCTATCTAAATATGGGGCAAGTATATTAATACTCCATTGAAGAAAAATCAAAGATTTGTTTATGGGTTGAACAAGAACCTCAAAAGGCCATTACTTCTTAAATTGGAAGTTTCTTTTGATCAGCTAGTTGATATCGCTCTTCGACTCGAAGAGGCCGATAAAGAAAGTGATGTTGAGGTCAAACAAAACATCAACAAGAAGAGACCTTTTAAATTCAAGCCTAATCCCAACAAAAAGGGGAAGAAAACAACTTCGGTAGCAAATACTCCTAACTCTCGTCGTGGAGAATGTTACAATTGTGGTTCTAAGGATCATTATGCAAACAAGTGTCCGAAGTCTCTTTTTTGCAGCTATTGCAAGAGTTCGGGTCATACTATATCTTTGTGTCCCAAACTTCAAAATAAGAAGGAGGGCAAGCTAAATGTTGTACAAGCCCCTACTAACACTTATCGTGGTCAAGGTATTTATCATTCTATCCTTGATGGCATTATTATATTTCGCGATCTTCCTATTCGAGTTCTTTTTGATACGGGTGCATCTCACTCTTTTATATCAAAAGAACTTGTTGATGCTTTGTCTTTGAATGTTATTGGCTTGATGACTTCATTAAGGATTGGGAATCCGATTGGTGGATCCGCAACACTTAGTTTACTATGTAAAGATTTCGAAATTATTTTATGTGATTATGCTTTCCAAGCCGATTTGCATGTTAAGCGTTACCTTGGTTTCAGAATGATTTTGGGAATGGATTGGCTTAACCGATATGAAGCCCATATCCTATGCCCTGAGCGGACTATATATCTTCGGCATCCTCAATCTGTTAAGAAGATTTCTCTTGTTCTTAAAGATTCAGATTCCAATTCGGGAGCGTCCTTGTATTCACTAAATCCTCATGATGACGATAACGATGATGAGGAAGATGTCATTTCCCTCATTCACATTGTTCGTGAATTTCCCGACATATTTGAGCCCGTTTTAGGATTACCACCTAAGCGATCAATTGAGTTTAGAATTAATCTAATCCCTGGAGCTCTGCCTATTACTCATCCTCCTTATCGTATGTCCAATAAAGAGAATGAGGAGATGCATAAACAATTACCCGAATTGGAAGCGAAGCAATTTATTCAATCTAGTTCCTCTCCATGGGGAGCTTCAGCTATTTTTGTGAAGAAATCTAATGGTACACTTAGGCTTTGCATTGACTATCGCAAGCTTAACGATCTCACCATCAAGAATAAATATCCCTTTCCTCGGATTGATGATTTATTCGATCAGCTTAATGGTGCTAAAGTCTTTTCACAGTTAGACTTAGCAACCGGTTTTCACCAGCTCCGTATTACAGAGGATAGCATTCCTTTGACATCGTTCCGTACACGTTATGGATATTATGAATGGCTTGTTATGCCATTTGGTTTGATGAATGCTCCAGCTTATTTTGTTGACCTTATGAATCGAGTTTTCAAAGACTTCCTCGATCGATTTGTTCTCATCTTTATCGATGATATTCTTGTTTATTCTAAAACCGAGGAAGAGCATGAAAAACATCTTCGGATTGTGTTGGAAACTCTTATTTCTGGGACTTTTGGCAATCTTTCCTAAATTTCCTAAATGCCACTTTTGAATTCTTGTTTATTCTAAAACCGAGTCAAGCAAAATTTCCTAAATGCCACTTTTGGCAATCTCGTGTGAATTTTTTGGGACATATCATTTCTGAATTCGGAATTTCCGTGGATCCTTCAAAGATTGAAGCGATTCAAAATTGGAAGAGACCGGAGAGTGTGACGGAAATTCGTAGCTTTCCCGGATTGGCGGGATATTACCGTCGGTTCATAAAAGACTTTTCTAAAATTTCCGTACCTCTTACTAGTTTGACAAAGAAGGGAATTAAATACATTTGGTCAGACAAATGTGAAGCTGCTTTTTAGAAACTAAAAGAACTCCTTTTCGTGGCTCCTATTCTTGTGATTCTCGAAGGGAACCAAGATTTTATTGTTTACACCGATGCTAGTCGTGTTGGTTTGGGTGCCATTCTCATGCAAAGGGAACGTGTTATTGCTTATGCTTCTAGGCAATTAAAGCCTGCCGAGACTAGATATGCCACTCATGATTTAGAGCTCGCGGCTATTGTTTTCGCCCTTAGGATTTGGCGTCATTATCTTTTAGGAGAGAAATTTGTACTCTACACCGATCATAAATCTTTAAAGTATTTATTTTCTCAAAAGGAACTTAATTTGAGGCAACAATGTTGGCTCGAGTTCCTTGCATCTTATGATCTAGATATTCTTTATACTCCCAAAAAGGGAAATCGTGTTGCCGATGCCCTTAGTCGTAATCAACAAGCGGTTGTTTCCATGATGATATCCGAATGAAATGATCTCGCAGCTTTATCCACTTGTGAGATTCGAGATCGTGAATCCAATTCATGTTCATCTCTTGTTTTATGTAGCCTTGAGGCTCATCCTTCTCTTTTAGATTGCATTCTTGAAGCTCAAAAGCATGTTTTCGAATTGGTTCTTCTTAGCCAAAGTTGTAGGGATAAAATTGATATTGAAGGTTTGAAAGACTTTGATATTGATGCTCCTGGCGGCATTCGAAAATTTGGTAGACTTATGGTGCCAAATATTATTGATCTTCGTAAAGACATTTTAGAAGATTCTCATCATTTTAAATTTACCATTCATCCCGGTAGTAGTAAAATGTACGCGGATATGAAGCGACTTTATTATTGGGATGGAATGAAATCTGATATTACTAACTTTGTTAAGCGTTGCATGACTTGCCAACTCGTTAAGGCCGAGCATCAAAGTCCCGGTGGGTTATTGCAACCTTTGGAAATTCCAATATGGAAGTGGGATAAAATTTCCATGGACTTTATTGACGGTCTTCCCCGTTCTCGTTCGGGTCATGATAGCCTATGGGTGATAGTTGATAGACTTACAAAGTCCACCCATTTTATTCCCGTTCGGTCCAATCGGACCGTACCTATTTTGGCTAAACTTTTTGTCAAGGAAATTGTTAAATTGCATGGAGTTCCTACTTCTATTGTTAGCGATCGTGATCCATTGTTTACTAGTGGATTCTAGAAAGGTCTTCAAAAAGCTTTGGGAACGAGGCTTAATTTTAGAACCGCTTATCATCCTCAGTCCGATGGACAAACTGAGCATGTGAATCAAACTCTTGAAGATCTTCTTCGTGCATGTGTTCTTGATTTTGGTGGAAGTTGGGAAGATCATATTTCTCTTGTTGAATTTTCCTATAATAATAGCTTCCAATCTAGTATTGGTATGGCACCTTTCGAGGCACTATAGGGAAGGCCATGCCGATCTCCTTCGGGTTGGCTTGAAGCCGGTGGGAAGCTGGTTTTAGGTCCAGATTTTATTCGTGATGCCACAGAAAAGATTGACCTTATTCGTCATAGAATGAAAGAAGCTCAAAGTAGACAAAATTCCTATGCCGATAACCGAAGAAGGAAATACGATAACCGAAGAAGGAAATAAGAATTTTCTGTGATAGATTTTGTGTTTATTCGTGTTTCACCTATGAAGGGTGTTGTGCGTTTCAATCGATCGGGAAAATTAGCACCTCGATATATTGGGTCATTTCCCATCACCGAACGCATTGGCTCTGTGGCTTATCGCCTTTTGTTACCGGCTCAATTTTCTGCTATTCATGATGTATTCCACGTCTCTCAACTATGGAAATGCCTTCGAGATTTCGATTCTATTCTTGAGCCTAGTGTTATTGAAGAAATTGAAGTTTCGCCTAATTTGACTTATGAACAACATCCTATTCATATCATTGCTTCGCAGGTTAAACGCCTTCGAAATAAAGATGTTCCTCTTGTGAAAGTTCAATGGTCCTCAAATCCTAAGGATTGCTCTTGGGAATCCAGAGAATTCATCGAGCGAACACATCCGGACTTGCTCTCTTGTGCTCCTTAAGGAGAACTTTTTATTTCAAATTTCTTCCTTTTGTGTTGATATGCTTTTATTGTTGTTACTTCTTATTTATTTCTTAAAGATTGCGAGGACGCTATTTCTTTAAGGAGGGGAGTCTGTAACAACCCGCATATTTTACGATTGTATAATTAAATGTTTTATTAAAATATAGAATCGTTAATCAGATTAAAGTCCGAAAAGCTACTTTTTGTAAACAGTCGAATTGGGACTCGAGACCACCTCCATTGAGTCCAAAATGGCGTTCACAACTTTTTTGAGTATAAACATCGATATGTTTGGAGTTGAGTAAAAATTATGACTTTTTCACTTAGTGCTTTGGGCTTGGGTTTCAGCCCATCAGCCTTCTAATTACCTAACCCTTCATCCAACTCCTCTTCACTTACTCTATTATTTCCTAACACTCAAGTTAAAAGAAAAATGGGGGTAGAAAAAAGAAATTAGAAATCCCTAAGCCCTAATTCTCTTAGGAATTATCATCTTCAAGCTAGAAATCAAAGAAAAGCTTAGGTAAGCATCCTCTTCATCTTCTCCATCTCAATCCCTCTTTAATTTTTTGAAATTCCTGTAACCTAACTTAGGAAAAACTTCACCTTTGATATTAGATTGAAGATTCTAGAGGTGGTATTGAAGAGAGATCAACCTATTGCTTGTTCTAGAGCTTATCATTTGTGTTTGGGTTTAAAAGGTGAGTTTTTGAACTCACATCTTTGTCTATTTCTGTCATTGTTGTTAGGTATGAATTCCTAACATCTATTCACGTTCATTTGCTTGTGATTTGAATTGATTTGGTGAACATTTCAATTTTTGGTGTTTTGAAGTCAAAAACTTTAAAAATCCTAGCTTTGATGTATGAACATGCTTTTTGTGGTGTATCGAAGAGCCTATAGGGCTGGGTTGTCGATTGGCATAAACCCATAGCGCCCATTGCTCGTCCGATCGCAGATTGTTGGGGGTTTGCCCTTCATTGGGCTAGGCTGGAAATATTGGAAAACAGGGTCCAGTCGACTGAACTCAGAGTCCAGTCGACTGACCTGGAACCCGAGAGTTTTCCAGGCTCGGTCCAGTCGACTGGCTCTCTGAGTGCAGTCGACTGACCTGGAACCCGAGAGTTTTCCAGGCTCGGTCCAGTCGACTGGCTCTCTAAGTGCAGTCGATTGACCTGGAACCTGAGAGTTTCCAAGCATTGGTCCAGTCGACTGAACTTAGTGCCCAGTCGACTGAATCTGCTGTCTCAGCCAGATTTGCATATTTGCCTACTTCTTTTTGGTGAATTACCATTGTTTATCGATTTTTGTTGATCCTTTTAGTTAGTATCACCTTTGTCAACGTTGATGACTTCTTTTTCGGGATTTTTTGAGAATATCCATTTTGATGGATTTGGTATCGATTTCTTTGGATTTGATTCACGTCTTCTTATATCAATTTTTGGTGATTGATTGTTTCTACAATCATTTCTGTGACTTGTCACTTTAAATTAAAAAGGTTTCTATACTAGTAGTAAATATTCAAACTCTTTTACAAAGATGATTTCAAATCTATTTTTAATACAAAGCTCGTTTATAAAACCGTTTTCTAATCTATTAGTATATACAAACCATTACCTCATTCGTATGAGAAAATCTAATTAAACGGCTTAGCAAAACAAGTGGTATGAAACGCTTGCGTTTACTTCGTCGGTTAATTTTTGGACTTGTTCAATTGAAAATCTTGTGACGATTTTCGAATTGGAATCTACAATTTGTTCGTAAATATTTATGTTAAGCTAGTGGTTATGGGACATGAAGCTAAACTCATCTATTTACTAGCTTAGTATAATCGACACTTTTTATTGATTGATGATGATCATTTTGTGATTTAGACTAGCGATGTGCGATGTCTATTTGTTTGTGTGGGGATTACAAACCCCGTTGTGGAACTTCGGTTCAATTTGGTAGGGTAGCGACCCATGGTCTATGGGCCGTTTGTGGAGCTTCGGCTCAAAATTGATGGTTAGCGACCATGGAATAGCATTCCGTTTGTGATACACGTGTTGGTGAGTTTTCATGCTCCCATTTGTGATAGGCCTCCCCCTTTGTGATTTCTGGATTTCTAATTGATGATTTCTAGAATTTGTGTTTCACCAATTTTTGTGGATTGCATCGATAAGCTTTATCAATATTTGTGTTTGGTGAATAATTTAAAGAATATGACATTCTTTTGGTGTTTGAGAATATTTGAGATATTGTATGAATTTTGTTGACATCGGATGTATACTTGTCGCAGTATGGCATTATTGCTATCATACGTGTTTGTCATATCTCTTATTCTATCTCATTTTATCTGATATTTATAGCTAGACTGATCCGTTTATTATTTTCTTATTAAATAATACTCGGGTCGGACCGAGGTGTTACAGGTGCTTCTGCTTGACTCCTTATTTGGGATCACCTTCTGACTTTTGTCTAACTACATTAGATTGGTAGTATTTTTGTTATACATTTGAGATAGAGACTCCTTGATGTATACATATTCTTTTGTCTAGCACTTGTATCAATTCTTTTGTGATGTAGTGAATCTAGTTTGACCACTATTTTGATGTACACTTTTATGTGTTATATTCATATCTGTTTCCACCTTTGTGATATGAATATCTGTGACTGATTTGTGTTATGTTTAATTCTATATTTGTTTTCGAAGTCCACCTAGCCACTGTGTGGTAGCTTTGAGTTTGTATTTGATATATCGGATTTCCTCTTGAAATAAAATGTAAGGTATACTATCTGACATGTCGGTACTCGCACAAAGAAATTACACAGATGGTCGCTCCTCAACAGTCTTATTCTTCATGCTAGTTGACGGCATTACTCCGTAGTGTCATTGGCTAGCGTGAGTATAGAGGTGGGGCGCCACAATCTATGTATTCGAGATTCACATGGTTTCAAGTCCTTTCCTTCCAGAAGCATCTGGTTGTAGGCATTTTTCAATAGAACGTTGACCAAACTCGCACAGTCAACCAGCACCTTTCGTACAATAGTCGGGCCAATCGTGACCATTATAACCAACGGGTCAATTGTTAGGGCTTCCACCCCATCCGCATCACTATTCCAGAAAAAATATCATCTGTCATGGTTTTGAATTGTTTCGCCAGAGTTCCATTCTCTATTTCCAAACAACTCTCATTCTCAGCATGCTTCAAATCACAGACATACCTATCCATCTCATTCAAACTCTTATTGGTTGGATGTCGTCCACCCCTGATTGTATTTATCACCAAATGATTTTTAAGCCGCCTAGGCTCCTCACCATTGGGACCAGCTTGCCCCCGTTGGGAAGACGACCCAAGGGGGATAGAATTTCCTTGCCTACCATCCTGTAGGGCTTTCACAAACTGTTGCAATTTCTTCTTTCGAATCAGCTCCTCAATCATATCGTGCAAGTGCGTGCATTCATTGGTATTATGACCGTGGGTCTCGCGAAACCTATAGAACTTGCTAGATCCATTCTCAGTCGACTCTCTTGGAGCCGGCTTCCTATACTTCTCGGTACCTTGAGTTGCTAGATAGGTATTCTCGATTGAGTAATTCAACTCAGTATAATTATCATACTTAGGAATCCTGGGATAATTCCTATATAATGCTTTCTCTTTCTAACCTCATTGTCATTCTGTTTTTGACCACCGCTCTTATTGCCATTGTTCACATCTACATTCCTAGAACTCCCTCCAGACTGTTTTACAGCAATGTTGCTCTGTATCACTTCAACTGAACTCCCAGCCTCACCTCTTCAGGGATGATTGTGTGCCTCCTCCAAATGCAAGAATTGATTAGCCTTCTTGTAGAAAATATCCATCGTCGATGGGGGTTTCATTTCCAAGAAATTCCCAAAGTCGCTCTCGGATGAATCCCGCAGAACAATGCCATCAACACAATGTCATCATTGGGATTTGTTACTTCCGTCACAGCTGTATGGAATCAATTCAAGAAATCCTTTAACGACTCTCCCACTCACTGGAAGAGGTTTGATAATGACATCATATCTTTCGGATGTGCAGTGTGTAAACGGAATTGCTTTAGAAATTTTTGTGATAACTCAGCAAAAGACGATATGGACCTTGGTGGGAGCCGAGTGAACCACATCATCGCTACCCCTTCTAGAAAAATTGGAAAACAACAACATCTAACGACATCAGATGCTCTAGCTGAGTCCATGTGCCACTTGTACTTCATCAAGTGCTGCCTTGGATCTGTCTTTCCACCTTACAACGGCATTGTTGCCATTACGAACCTCCATGGATACTTCACACATAGAATGTCCTCAGTAAACTAATTCCGACTAGGAGAAGTATCTCATTCATCATTGCTTCTTAATCATTTTTCACTTACAAGTCTCCTGACCATATCTTCCAAGTAATCTGGGTCTACAGGTTCGAATAAACAGTAGTAATCGGGGTCCGCCTCGATGTTCGGCCCGGTGAACGCTCTCGGGTAGGCTCTCGATACCTAGGCTCTCTAGACTCCAAGAGATCCATTCATCTAGCAGTCTCCCTTATTTGATACCCACGCATTATATCATTAGTAGTAGCTTGATATTCCAGATTCTGATCATCAACAGCACAACCAGAGGTCAAGTCACGCCACCCTCCAAAGGCTGACTCCTAGAGCCAATATTAGCTAGATCGATAACAGTCTGTCCTCTTGGATCGGTACCGATCCACAAACCTGAGCCATTGGTTTGTCTCGTCTCTTGATTTGAGGTCCCAGTTATGTTTTGCATCTTCTTCTTCTTCATATCCCTCCATCTTTGCTCGAATGATGAGGAACTTTCAGATTCTAAACTTGAATGGTCTAAATCCCTCCTCCTCCTATGGTGTTCTAAGTTAGTTCATTCAACAGCCTCAAGCTCTAATGCATCTGCTGGTTCATCAGATTGCGAGTCTCCTAAAATCTATCATCCATCTGCTTCACTATACGATCCATCTTCATTTTGGTCACGACTTCAATTGAATTCTGGATCTCAGCTTGTTTTGGTTAGGCAACTACATCTACCCGGTGAGTGTCCTGGTTCTCAGTATCATTAGTAGCTCAAGAAGTTGTAGCACATTCTCTTCTTGATGGGGCCATGGTGAATAACTTCTCTTAGATTATTGAAAATCTAAATAGTAGAACAGTAAGGTTAGAAGATTGGATCTATCTCTCGGATCTAAGAAATCCAATAGTAGATGATGGATCCAAGTAGCCTGAGTTCAGTTCTCAGTGAAAGCAACAAAATGTTTGAACCAAAAATGACACAAACACCCAGGAGATTATGTAGAGAACAAAATGTGAAGAAAATAAATAAACACAAGCAAGAAAAGAACACACAACGTTTATAGTGGTTCGGCTAATCTTGGCCTATGTCCACTTAGTGATTTTATTGCTTAGATCACTGGATTACAAGTAGTTGTTCATATGAATTGGTATAAATCCAAAGGTGATTACAAGAAATTAGAGTAGAGAAAGCAAGACCCAAAAGATCCCCCAAAAATGAGCTCTACCTCTCTATTTATAGATGTTGGAAGCCTATAAATTCGCCTCGATGATCTCACCTCGTATTCCATGCCAAGACCAAATGGCAGCCATATCAATTTCCCTAAATCGGTACCGATCCAAGGTTCTGGATTAGTATCGATCCATAAATTTAGTGTATGGATCATCGTGAACTCCTTACCTTGGCTTGATTGGTGATCAGCTTCGTGATTCCCAATTTGTTTGCACAATTATTTGCTTGTTCATGAGTACAAATGATGAATCTATAGAAGAATAGAGTTGCTGACTTTGAGTGCTCGTGGAGATCGTTGGAGAATTGGATGGAATCGATAAAGTAGTGCTTGAAATAGGCTTCTGGAATCATCACTAGCATGTTGTAGGAGTGAAGGCAAACTTGAAGAAAGAAGTTGGATCGATACCGATCCATGATGTTGGATCGGTACCGATCCACTACTTGGGTGGATCCTGTCTTTTGATCTCTTGTGTTGGCTTGGTTTTCATCTCGTGGCTCTATTTGTAGTTGATATCTGGACTCTTCGGCCATCTGTCCAGGCTTTCTGCCTTGATTCGAATATTGCCTAGTCAAAAGGCAGGATAACAATATGCAAGTTTGATTTTCTTAGCTAATTTAGATTATTATATTAGCTATTGTGAAAACTATTGTATTAGACTAGGACTTGTATGGATTTGGGAATTGTGACATTTCAATCATCTTAACAACCTGAAGTATAGATATAGTAATAATGTATAAGTCGTAACATATAAAATAAATAGATTAACAAATAACAACAAACCGTATAAAGAGTAAGTTAAAAGAGGTTATGGAAATTAGTCCATAATTAAAATGCGAAATAAGGAGTTTCCCTTATATAGCCCTAATGTGTAAATGCGGATGAGGTGTATTATATATTATACATATATGTAAGTATAATTTCATAAGGTTGGAGAGTGGAAATATGACTAAGTTATAGAATTGTGAGGTCAGTTAAAAGCACTGAGAAGTCTGTCCAGCTAATTTAGCTACCAACAGTGTGACTTTGGAACCGATGTGATACATAATAAGTACCTAAGGTGAATGCATGGTTAGTCCCAATTCTGTAGGTTAGGCCTGCCTAGCTAATCTGGCTACTAGCACCTACGAATAGTCAGACTAATGTAAGACATCACGGTTTGGGCTACAGGTCATAGAATGGATATCCCATGACGGATCTGCTTTAGGGTTGGAGGTATTATATGGATATTATAGGGTCCGTCTCTTTCCCATTCAAGAAGTATTAAATGGTTGGGATTATCTTTTAGGGGCAGTAGAGGAAATCTCGAGAGGGGGTCCACTTTGGGATTGAGGTATTAAATGGCTATTAGAGGGCCTGCCTCTTCCTCATTTAAGAAGTATTAAGAGGCCTTATGGGATTTCTTGTGATGTCAACTAGGAAGTACTAGAGAGGGGTTTTCCTTTGGTCTAGGTATTAAATGACAAGGATCTACCTAGGGTTTAGGTATTAAATGGTCGAAATCTGCCTATTTCCTATTAAAAAGGTCTTAAGTGACTCAAGTACTTTCTCTTGCATCGTTAGGACATAATTGATGGAGATTGGTCGTTGGACCTAATATATTCCAAGGTTGTGTTGCACCCATGTTATAGTTATGAAGTTAGACTGGAAAGGTCCATTGGCCTACAGTTTGAGATACGTTATGAAGCTAGGTTGGAAAAGTCATTGGCTTACAGTTAAAGGTATACTCGGAAAGGTGTAGTTAGAAAGTACGTAAGACATAATACTCATCTAAATGATATTATCAGAATACTATTATGGTAAGACTTGAGATTTTCATTCACCGGACATTGCTATTCTGAGTCCCTCCTGATTATAACCCACTGGTTAATAGGAACGGTACCGATGATGAAGCATGAAGGAGGCAGCGAAGACCGATGGATGAATAGCTATTTATTTATGTTTATGGCTTATTTTAATGTGCCTAGATTGTAGATTTGTTGATGTTTTGTTTTTAAACATTATGGATATTTGGAATAATATATTTATAAGATTTGGAAATTTTGAAATGTGCAATTACTTTATTTTTATACTTTATCCCTTCCATTGTGAGATTATAAAAGCATAGATAGATAGAATTATACATTGAATTGATAGACTTTACCAACCAACAGCCAGACCTGGAATGGACCTAATGTTCGATCGGCTTTTATTGGATCAAAAATTAGGCCCGTTTCGAAGAGGGTTGTTACATTCTCCTACAAAATTAAGCCCTAACACGAGTCTGTCTCTTATGTCCAACCAACAAATATGTGACTTACAAGGTCTACCATACAACGCCTCAAATGGTGCCATCCCAATACTCGGCTAGTAACCATTATTGTAGGCAAACTCTACCAGATGCAAATGATCTTCCCAAGAACCTTCGAAATTCAATACACATGCTCTCAACAAATCCTCGAGTATATGGTTCACTATCTCTGTTTAACCATTAATGTGTGGGTGGTAAGTCGTGCCCAAATTCAACTCCGTACCCAATGCACTCTACAGACTTCTCCAGAACTCACTGGTAAACAATGGGTCTCTATAATTGACGATGAAACTTGGTATCCCATGTACTCTCACCGCATTCTTGTTATATAGATTTTCTAAGCAAGCTACCGTCCTCATCGACTTTGCCAGAATAAAATGGGCACCCTTAGTTAGTCTATCGACTACTACCCAACTGCTATCATTTTCCATCCTTGACCTAGGTAATCATCCATTCACAAATGGACATTTAATCCCACTTCCAAGTCGGCACTTCCAAAGTTAAAGTAAATCGCTTGGCTATTGATCCTCAGCTTTCAGTTGCTAATAAGTGAAGCACTTCTTCACACATTCTCCGATATCTATCTTCATCCCTTCTTAAAAGAATACTCTCTTCATATCATCATACATCTTCGTGCCTACAGGGTGAATAGTAAACTTCGATCGATGATTTTCTTCCAACACATACTTACCAAGATCTCCTATATCCGAACACACGGTCTTCCTTTCTTTCTAAGCTATCCCTTTAAATCATCTCAAATCCTTTCACATCCTCAACATCTACCCTCATCTCTAATTGCCTAATTTTTTCTGTAATTAGTGGTTCCTCACTTTTCCTTGCAGCAATTCTATCCACAAGAGCTAGACGTACCTCCAAACTTGTTAGCATACCCAGATCTCTACTCAATACAGTATTCTGCCTAAAATGCACTCCATAAGAGGCTAACATCTCTAACGTCTTTCATTATTTAATCATGGCTAAAACTCCATTCTAATGCTTCCTAGTCAAAGCATGCAACCTTGTTTCCATTTCCTTGCGTATATTCTATCTCGAAATCATATGCCGCCAAGAACTCTAGCCATCTCTGTTGTATCATATTCAACTCTTTCTGAGAGAATAGATACATAAGGGACTTATGGTCCGTATACAACTTGAACCATTCTTCCAACAAGTATTTTCTCAAGATCTTCAATGCGAACACCACCGATGCTAACTCCAATGCGTAAGTCGAATACCTGGCCTCATGTGGCCTTAACTGCTTTGATGCATAAGTTGTCACTTGCCCTTTTTGTACCAGCACTACCCCTAAACCTGTTCCACAAGCGTTAGTATACACTACCAGGTCCTGGTTCCCTTCAAGCACAATCAACACCGGTGCGTTTTTCAATAAATTTTTCAACTCCTAGAATGATCCTTCACACCTATTAGTCAACATAAACTTCTCATTAATCCTAGTCAACTTAGTCAAGAGTGCTGCTACACACGAGAAATACTTAATGAATCTGTAGTAATAGCTAGCCAAACCCAAGAAAATCCTCATTTCGATGACCATCTCTTGCTTTTTCCATCCATTAATTTCTTGCTTCGATAGGTCCATAACCAATCCATTTTCTGAAACAACATGCCCAAGTGTTTGCACAAAAAATGGACAAACACCTCAAAGTCGTATGATTCAATAGTTCTTATGTTGTTCTTAGTGATTTTGGAGATTTATGCAGATATATAAAAAGCAGGGGCTAAATTGTAAAAAGACACGCAAATTTATAGTGGTTCAGCCAGAATGTGCCTACGTCCACTTTATATGTTATTTCTCTTCTCTTGTTTTGATTACAAGTACAAAGCTTTGATACAAGTAAAAGAATGTTGTTTGAAAGTTCTATACGTGCTTGAGCTCTCAAAAACTTGTCCCCATTGTTGTACCCCTGCCCCTCTATTTATAGAGTGAGGCTGGGGGTAGGGGTCTAGGATGTGTATAGTTGCTGATGGGCCTGGGCTGGTGTGACCTGGCCTGGTACGTCTTGGTTCGGCATCGCTTGGTTCGGAGATGGTTGGAGTGTAGAGTGGACCGGTTGTAGGTGATTCGATGCTATGTGGTAGTACCTTGGTCCGGTTTGGGGTTGGTCCGGTAGGAGCTTGAGAAGGTTGTTCGGTAGGAACATGAGAAGTGCAGTTTGGACCGGTGGTGCCTTTGGTCCGGTCGTGGCTTTGGTCCGGTGGTGCCTTTGGTTCGGTGGTGCCTTTGGTCCGGTCGTGGCTTTGGTCCGGTGGTGCCTTTGGTCCGGTGGTGGCTTTGGTCCGGTTGTAGATGGTTGAATAGTAGGGACGAAGGTTGGATCGGCGGAGCCTGGTTCGGTGGTAGGTGTTGGGAAAGGTACCCAACAATTGCCCCCCAAAGCAGGGCATATTCTCGAATATGGCATGCTTTGTTTCATGTAGCTTTGACATTTTCATTCGGTTCTTGGATGACGAATCAGATGGTCCGGTCGTGTCCTTTCGTCTATAAGTATGGACCGTACGCCTTTGCTATTCCCTACCAGCCGAATTAAACTCTTGTCTTTGTCGGACCAAGTCCTTACTTTCGCCGAATCAAACGTGGTAGCCGAATCAAACTCCCTACTTTCACCGAATCAGGTGAGATCCTTTCTATGTTGGACGAATGGGTTTTTTACCGAATGGACTTGGGGGTTCTGAGTACCGAATGGAGTCATATACCCGTATAACCCGATGAAGTTGGGAGTGCCGAATGAATTATAGTATGGGGATGCCGAATGAACTTGTTCCATTGGGAAGGCCGAATGGGCTATAGTATGGGGATACCGAATGAACTTGTTCCATTAGGAAGGCCGAATGAGCTATAGTATGGGGATACCGAATGAACTTGTTTCATTGGACGGACTTCATATAGACTTGCTTGTTTATATCCTCTGTTTTAACAACATGTTTTTCGATGTTGCAGATAATGTCTCGCAAAGCAGAAACTCGATCAGATAAAAAGAGGTCTCAGGGCGAAGGAGGATCTTCCGCAGTGCCCCTTGCTCAGCCAGGACCGGAACGTCAAGGATCTACCCCGAGATCACTAGTGGACGGGTACGGCCCTCAGGAGCTTCTGAACTCCCCGCCCGATTGCTTTCCCAGCTCCCTTAAGGAAGAGCAGCTTGATGTCATCTCCCGTTCTTTTGGAATCGATAGAGCGCGCATGCTGTTGCCAGGGAGAGAAGTTATGCCATATGACCCTCCCGAAGGGTACTTTGCTTACAGCAGATACCACTGCATGTGTGGTGCCATTCAGCCTCTTAATGCTTGGGAAGCCAGCTTCCTTACATATCTAAAGGTGGCCCCATTCCAGCTTCAACCCAACTCCTATGCTATACTGGTGAGCCTCTTCGTCATCTTCCAGAGGAAGTATGGGCGTGCTCCTTCCAACCGGGAGATCCGGTACTTATATAATCTGAGGGGCTATAAGAAGGGGTCCCCATATATCAGCTTGGAGTCAGCTGTAACCTTCAAGCCGGTCTTGGATCTGTATTCTAAGTTCAGTATGTTCAAGAAGGAGTGGTTCTTTGTCAGGGACGACTCTGTTTCTATTCGGCGTTTCACCTCTGGATGTAAGTCGACGCTTTATTCATAATTTCCATTCTGGTTGCGATGCTTCTTCTCATACGTTTTCATTTTTGCTAGCGATAGGTGGCTTTGCGGTTGTGGAGACTGATCGCCTGGTTCAGACGGCGGCTGAGATAGAAGCTATCCCCGGGAGAGATAGATCAGCTGCCTACCTGATCAGAAATGCGATCCTTCTGGAGTATAACTTGATCCTTCCACAGCAGTCAGCAGTCAAGCTGAGGGAAACAGCGGAGGAGAGGGCGGCTGCTCAGGCTAAGGGTGGTGTCACGGTAGAGAGTGGCAAGAGGAAACCTTTCACGAAACCTCCAGCTGTCGAAGGTAAGAAGCTTAAGAAGTCGGACGGTCCTTCCCCCAGCAATTGTCCACTTACCCAGGGGGAGGAAGACGTGGAGGAGGAATGAGGTGAGGGTGGAGATGGTCGGGAAGGTGATGATGGTGGCGATGGCATCGGGGCCTTACTTCCTGGGCAGGCAGGCGAGATTCAGGAGTGGACGGATGATGCATTTCGTCAGGCTTTCGAGGGGCTGGACGGGGAAACGGCTTTGGTAGAGAAATCCGGGAAAGCTGACAAGGCTGAGACTGGTGCAAGCGAGTCTTCTCAGACCATTCCAGCCAGGGTGGCTCCGACGACTCAAGGTGAACTTTTGACTCCTGCAGGCTTCATTAATGATAGGGACTTAGGAATATTTTATGATCCGCTCCCGTCCTGGAATGAAATCCAGGCCTCATTGCAGTATCCTACTTCTCCCCAGGGTTTGTAAAACAGACATGTTTCCTTTCTTCTTTTAGCTTTTAATTTACCGCGTTTCTCGAATTATGTACCGATGTAAGCTTGTGACACTTGTTCTTCATATCCGGAGCATGTAAAACGGGCAAGGCCTCAGATCTTCGGCACAGGCTTGAACAATACAAGCTTTCCAAAGCTTCCGCCAAGCCGAAGCCTTCGACCCACCGTTCCGGGGATGTAGTCGGCTACCGTCCTCTTCTCGGGGTTATTGAAGAGGGTATTCAAAAGAGAAAGAGGGGTCATCCTTCATCCAAACCTTCACTTGGTCCTCAGCCCCCAGTTCAGCCTCTTCATGATATCACGGAGGAGGATAGCGAGTTTGCACTCTCTCCGCACCCATCCGAAAACCCTACCGTTATTCAGATTGATCGTCCTGACTTGGCTCGTAATCCATTTGTGGGTCATCCTGATCTAGATCCAAGTTCCCATGATATTACCTTTGACGAGGTTACTGGTGAGCACCTTCTTCCCCGCAATCCCATGGTACGGGTGCTCGATGAGGCTAAGTCCTTAGATCTCGATCTACTTACTACTCGGATAGTTACCATGGGAGACGAGGCCAAGCCTAATATTGATCGGGTAGCAGAGGAGACTAGGAAGCTGATGGGGCACCATGCCCGGCTGGTTAAGGCTGGAGAGGAGATTGGGAGTGCCAACATCCGACTACGATTGATGGTTTCAGACCAGGCCAAACAGCTTGCTGATCAGGCCATTCAGATTTCTCAGCATGAGGCTGCCTCCGGGCGGTTGAGGAAGGCTATGGAGGAGGCTAGTAAGGCGGAACTGCGGAAGATGGAGGCTGCCTACAAGGAGCAGATAAATATGGCCATCTCGACAGTGGACGAGGTTCGAAGGGCGGATCTTGAGCGAGTAGAGGAGCTGTCGGGGAAGCTTGAAGCCGCAGAGCTTGCTCAGGTTAGGCTGAAGGAGGAGATGGAGGCGATGCGGAAATCCCTTCAGGCTGACTGCTTGAGATACCGATTGGAGAGAGAAAACGCCGTTGGGAGGTTGTCGGCTTCCGAGGTCCGGATGAGGGAGTTTGAGGAGAATGAGGGGATGATGGATGAAATGCTTCAGGACATGTACTTCCGAACTTGGAAGCAGGGCAACCTATCCTGGATGGATGATTATCCTAGGGTCATGGCTAAGATTTATCTTCGGGCTCTGGAGGAGGCTAAGGCGGATGCGGATAAAGAGGGTGGCGTGGCCTTCAGCATGGATGCGGTCACGGCCCAGTTTACCAAGGAGGAGAAGGTGGCGGTGAAGAAGGGTATGCGGTTGCTTGCTGCTGAGGAGGCAGGTGTGCAAGTAGAGGATGACGACCAGGATAGTCAAGAAGCAGGTGCTGGTAAGTCTTCCTTTTTTAGTCTCTCCATTAGCTTGGTTGCTTATCACTAATTAATCCTTTCTCTGACTAGACAGGTGGTCAACAGGACAAGGATAAAACTCCAATGCAGCCGGCCCCTTGATTAGACCTGGAAAAACTCTTTTTGTGGACTTGACAGGGTTGTATATGTTAGTCTTAAAACAGTAAAGTGACTCTTAGGTTGTAATATTTTTCCACTTGTAATAAATAGCCTTATTTTTTACGTGTAATTCTTTAACTTAAGCTGATTTTGTCGTCTTCTGAATGTTTGTTGCTATTTTGACATGCCGTATGAGAAATATAGCTATGCATATTCTTGTAATCAAATTGTGTTTGATGTCAGGTTCTTGATTAAAACATGATTTCATGACTTGCAATGTTAGCGCGAGGTGTGAATAAATTATAGTCATGTGTTTATATATGAAAGAAGAAAATACCGCCTTTCATGTTCTAATTGTAGATGGCAGTTTTGAATATCTTGTATGACCGAGCATGGAACGCAGTTGAACGCCCTGTCATCCAATTATGAGTCCCTACACCCATTGGCGAGTATTTCCTACTCTGTATCCTGTACTTTAGGGATTGTTATAGTGGATAGGAGGAAAGCTTTTTAAGTAAAATTGAAATATGTAAAAAAGTAAAACTTCCAATCACGGAAGGCCTTCGATATGCTTAAGTTCGTGGCAAATGGGTTTTGTAGTCACTTTCCCTAGCTGTGGGTCTTGGAGACATTTGTCACCCATCTTACGCCTCTGCGGGGAGTTAATTCTTTTTTACCACAGCCGCACCTAAGACACATCGGAGCCGAGATCGCGCACAGTAACTACCCGGGCCATTATGGCCCGTAATCATGGGTATTATTCGATTTACTGTGGCCGGCTAGCGTGGGTGCCGATCGTCAACTGTGAACTGCCCCTGGCTGGCCACACCTTATGTTGGGGCTTATAGTCGGTTCACAGTTGCCGGCGAGCCTAACGCCATAATGAGCTGCCTCGGCTATAGTCGGCCTTCTCGGTGGCTTATAATCGGCTCATTACAGTTGGCTTTAAGGGCCGTCGCGAGCAACGAGTTAACCCGCAGCAGAGGGATGCTGGAGCAAAAGTGTCTCATTGGCGAGGGCATAGATTCGTATAGTACCTGTTAGGTTTTGCCCAGGTGAAGTTGCGTCGTGGAGTGCTTTGAGTGGAAATGCTATACGCATAGGATTTTGTTCAACAGAAAAGGATAAAGTTAACAAGTAGCCAAGATATAAAGGAACAAGTTAAAAAAGAGACAAGGTTTTTTAAAGTGGTTCGGCATGAAAAGGCCTACGTCCACTGATTCTCTTTGTTAATTCAATTCATATGGGCAGTACAAGTTAAGAAAAGTATCGACGGAGGTGCTGGATGTTCCATGCCCTCTGGAACACCTCTCCGTCCACTGTTGACAAAATATAAGCTCCATTGCGGAGATCTTTATGAATTACATATGGTCCATCCCAGATTGGGTCTAGTGCTCCGGGGCGAGGGAAGATTCGCTTGAGGACAAGATCCCCTTCTTGTAAGGTACGATGCTTGACTTTGGAGTTGTATTGTGCTGCCACTTTCTGCTTGTGGGCTGCTGCTTTAAGGACTGCATCATTTCTTCTCTCCTCAACTAGATCCAAAGACATGTGGAGGAGTTCTTCATTCTCTTCTGGGTTATAGTGGATCCTACGGTGGGAAGGCACAACGGTTTCAACTGGGAGCATAGCCTCCGATCCGTATGCCAAAGAGAAAGGAGTGTGCCCCATTGATGTTCTGAAAGATGTGCGGTAGGCCCACAGTGCCATAGGGAGTTCATCCACCCAAGCGCCCTTTGACTTTTCGAGCTTCTTTTTGATCAGAGTTTTCAGAATTTTGTTGACTACTTCGACTTGTCCGTTTTCCTGGGGATATGCTATGGATGAGAAGCTTTTATGAATTCCGTGCTCTCGGCACCAGTTGGCGAATTCCTCGCTGTCAAACTGAAGTCCATTGTCTGATATGATTTTGAGTGGGACTCCGTACCTGCACAGAACATTTTTGATCAAGAAGTTAATAACTTTGGCTGAAGATACTTTATTCAGAGGTTCCGCTTCCACCCATTTGGTGAAATAGTCGACTGCCACTATAGCGTATTTGGCCCCGCCTCGGCCCATTGGTAGCTCGCCGATTAAGTCAATTCCCCATATCGCGAAGGGCCAAGGGCTGGTCATTTGAGTAATCTCAGTTGTTGGTAGCCGCAGAATCTTAGCAAACTTCTGGCATCTGTCACACTTTTTGACGAAATCTAAGGCGTCCTTGCTTAAGGTGGGCCAGAAATATCCATATCGGAGTATCTTTTTTGCTAATGTTTGCCCTCCGGTGTGATCTCTTCAGCTTCCCTGATGGATGTTGGATAAGATTTCCTTGGCTTCCCTCCCAGCGGCACACCTTAATAACGGGTTAGAGAATCCGCGCCGATAGAGGATGTCTTCTTGTATTGTGTAGCGGGATGCTTTCCTCAAGATTTTCTTGGCTTCGTTACGCCCGTTGGGTAGTGTGCCACTTTGTAGGTAGTCTCGGATGGGAGTCATCCAAGTTGCTTCCTCGGTTGCAGCTATCAGATTCACTTGCTCAAAACTTGGGGCCAGTTGCTTTGAGATGGTTACTGCCCCGAAGATGGTGATGTCTCTCACACTTGCTTGCTTCGCCAATTCGTCGGCCTCTTGGTTCTCTTCCCGAGGGATGTGTTTGACTAAGTAGTGGTCCAATCGGCTGAGAAGTAACTTGGTCTTCTTTAAATATGCTATGAGTCGTTCTTCTCGAGCTTGGAATTCTCCTAGTATTTGATTAACAATAAGTTGAGAATCGCTGTGAAGACACAAAGAATTGGCTCCGATTTCTATGGCAATTTCTAGTCCGGCTATCACTGCTTCATACTCTGCATCGTTGTTGGTGGCAGCGAACTCCAACCTTATAGCATAGTGCAGTTTGTTTTCCTTGGGAGTGATTATTACCACACCTGCCCCCGAGCCTTGTTCGTTCGATGCACCATCCACAAAGAGATTCCACTTGATATCTTCTGCTATTTCCAATTGCTCCTTATCTTCGTTGGTAGTGAATTCTGCAATGAAATCAGCCATGGCTTGTCCCTTGATGGCGGTGCGAGGGTGATAGGTGATATCATACTGACTTAGTTCAATGCACCATTTAAGTAGTCGCCCAGAAGTGTCGGGACGATGGAGTACCTGCCTCAGTGGTTGATCGGTCAGAACTTTGATGGAATGGGACTGGAAGTAGTGACGCAGTTTCCGTGATGTGATTAGTAAACAATATGCTAGCTTCTCAAGTTTAGGATATCTGACTTCTGCCCCAGTAAACCTTTTGCTGACGAAGTAAACTGGCCGTTGCGTGCGATTGTCTTCCCTTACCAAGGCAGCGCTTAGGGCGTGAGATGACACAGCAAGGTATAGGTATAATTCTTCGCCTTCGCTTGGAGTCGAGAGTACCGGTGGTTTCTGGAGGTGTTCGATTAGGTTAAGGAAAGCGGTTAAGCATTCGTCAGTCCATTCGAACTTTCCTTTGTCTTTCTTTAGAGCTTCGAAAAAGGGGACGCACTTGTCCGTTGCCTTGGAGATGAATCGGCTTAGGGCGGCCACTTTTCCATTTAGGCTTTGCATTTCCTTTTGGGTGGAAGGTATCTTGATATCCCTTAGCGCTCGGACTTGTTCAGGGTTCGCTTCAATCCCCCCGGCATGGACGATGAATCCTAAGAACTTTCCTGATGACACTCCGAAGGAGCATTTTAGAGGATTCAACTTCATTCCATACTGGCGGAGTACTTGAAACATTTTGCCTAGGTGGTTTACGTGATCTTTGGCTTTCCTTGACTTCACCAGCATGTCATCCACATATACTTCCATAGTCTGTCCTATTAGCCCTGCAAACATCTTGTTGACGAGGCGCTGGTAGGTGGCTCCTGCATTTTTAAGTCCGAAAGGAATTACCTTATAGCAGTATAAACCCCGGTCAGTGATGAAACTAGTGTGGTCTTGGTCGGGAGCATGCATAGGAATTTGGTTATATCCTGAGTATGCATCCATAAAAGATAGGAGCTCGTGCCCGGCTGTGCTGTCTACAAGTTGGTCGATTCTGGGAAGTGGGAAGCAATCCTTTGGGCAGGCGTCGTTTAGGTTGGAAAAGTCAATGCAGGTTCGCCACTTCCCATTAGCCTTCTTTACCAGCACCGGGTTGGCGATCCATTCCGGGTAAATAGCTTCTCGTATGAAGTCATTGGCGAGTAGATTCTTTACTTCTTCATCGAGGGCTGCTGATTGCTCTGCCCCCATACTTCTCTTTCTTTGTTTTACAGGCGCCTTGGTAGGATCAATTTTTAATACGTGGCAGGCTATGTCGGGGGAGATTCCGGTCATGTCAGCGTGTGACCATGCGAATACATCCAAGTTGTGGCGGAGAAAATCGATGAGTTGTTCCTTCAATTCGGCTTTTAGTTGGGACCCAATTTTCAATAGTCTACTTGAGTCGTGCTTGTCTACAGATACAAACTCCATAGCCTCTGCAGGCTCGGCGGTGGCCTCCTCCACTTTGTCCCTAGGGTCTAATTCATTGAAAGGGTCGCTGGTATATCGAAGAGGAGGGGCTTTCTTTAGTTGCTATGCTTCTAGACTTTTTGTGCAGAGGGCAATCTCTACATCCTTCCCTTTATCCTTCCTGTGGTTGTTGCGAAGTTCAGTCACATAGCAGTCTCGAGCAACGTCCTGGTCTCCTTCCACTTCCCCTACTCCATTGTCTGTTGGAAATTTCATCTTTAGGCACCATGGGGCTAGGACAATTTGGAAGTCAGTCAAGGCTGGCCTTCCTAAGAAGGCGTTGTAGGCCGAATGGTTTTCTATTAGCACAAACGTCTGTTTCCGTACAGCGGAGCGGGGATGGCTTCCAATCTCAACAAAGAGGTCCAGTTTCCCGAGGGGCATCTTTGCATCTCCAGTGAAACCGTGTAGTGGTTTATCGCAGGGAGATACATCCTTTATTGACAGCTTCATTTTGTCGAATGCGTGTTTGAAAAGGATGTTTACTAAGCTTCCAGTGTCTACCAGGATTCGGTAAACTTTGGCAGGACCGAGTCGGGCAGAGATAACCATGGGATCCATGTGAGGGTACTGCCTTCCTTCTAGGTCACGCTTACCGAATGTGATGTCATCACTTTCTTTCCGCTTCGGGTGGCGCTCTTCTATAACCGAATTGACATAGTCTTTATTGTCTCTAAGCGACTTTTCATATCTTTCCATCTCTTTCCAGCTTCTGTCTGCGATGTGTGGTCCTCCTGAGATGGTATGGACCACTATCTTCTCTTGGCTAGAGCTGCTAGCGTTGCGGTTTCCTCTGTCGGTCCCTGGTGAGGGTAGCCTTGGGTTTTCATTGGCAGGAGCTGGAGTCCTGTCCTGACTTTTTACATAACGTTCCAGTTTCTTCCTTCTGATGTGTTCCTCAATCAGATCCCGGAGATGATGGCATTCATTGGTATCATGCCCGTGAGATTCGTGGAAGCGGCAGAACTTTCTAGACTTCTGCGCGTTATCTGATTCCTTCTTGTATGGTGGGCGTTTGTATCTAACTTCGCCTTGGGTGGCAAGGAAGATATTTTCGACGGTCTCGTTCAAAGGAGTGTAAGTGTCGAATCTCGATCCAGGCCGATATAGGCGCTTTTCTCCCTTCTTGCCCCCAGCATTGTCTCTGGAATCATTTCTTCGAACGTCCCTTGCTACAGCGGGGGCGTTGCTGTAAGTTGCCTTATTTTGCTATCCTGACTGCCCCTCAACGGCAGCATCCTCGAGCCTCATATATTTCCCGGCTTCATGGAAGAAATCGGGTAAAGTAGCTGGTTTTTCTTTTGTCAACCGTCTAGCAAATTTAGTGTCCGGATGCACACCGCTACAGAGGGCCATTAGGATAAGCTTCTCGTCGGCATCTTGGACTGCGGCCGCTGCGGCATTGAATCGGGTCAGGTATTGCTGCAGTTTCTCTCCAGGTTTCTGTTTGACGCTGGACAAGAAATAAGCGTCCTTAGGTTGTTCCACATGAATGCGGAACTGACTGATAAACTTTTCTTTCAACATTTCCCACGAGCTGATGGATCCCTGAGGTAGATGACAGAACCAGGAGGTAGCGAGATCTGCTAAGAAGAGCGGAAAGCATTTGCACAGTACTCCCTATATCGCTCCACTCATGAGCATATGTTGTGTGTATCTCTGCAAGTGTACGACGGGGTCGGAGGTTCCTTTGTAAGGTTCCATTGTTGGCATCTTCCATTCTCGAGGGGTGATAGCAATTTCGATGTTGCGGGCGAAAGGGCTGGTCACCCTAGCGCCTATCCCTCGATCTCTTTGCTCCCGTTGGACGCACTCTCTGAATAAGCGTGCCATCCTTTCATCAGAATTTGGAGCAGATAGAAACGAGTTTGGTTCTGTTCTGTGGGATTGATTCCGTCCAGATGACCTGT
Organism: Allium fistulosum; assembly: GCA_030737815.1. Taxonomy (NCBI): domain Eukaryota; kingdom Viridiplantae; phylum Streptophyta; class Magnoliopsida; order Asparagales; family Amaryllidaceae; genus Allium; species Allium fistulosum. Next base: position 488,074,135 of record CM060901.1, read on the forward strand.
AGGGATGGTATCGTCTGTCATTCCTCATATTTTCCAGCGGCTGCCTTTGATCTTCTGGGAGCATGCTAGGGTCAGCTACAGTTGGCCTTTGCCTTGATCTTCCCCTGCTGGGTTCTGATCTAAGCACTTCCTCGGGTCCAACTTCGGGCTGGACTCTAGCTCGGCCCCGTTCACTGGCGTTTTCGTGGTTAGGCAGTATGACAGGCTCAGCTACAGTTGACCTTCGCCCGGTACCTCCCCCGTTGGGTTCGGTACCAAACGTTTCCACAGGCCTAACTTCGGGCTGTGCTCGGTCTCGGCTCCTACCATGGCTACTTCTGCCGTTAGCTCCTTCGAAGAAGGAAGATCTTTGTTGTCTCTGAGATCCTCCAGACTGGGACTCGCCCCATGATTCAGTGTTGCGGTTGGAATCTTCAGCATCCCTTAAGCGTGACATGAGATGGTCCACCAAAGCTTCTTGCTGGGACGTGAAGCGGTTAGTTACTTCAGCCACAACCCTGTCGAGATCTGTCCTAGTAATTGCCGTGGGCTGTTCTGTGGCAGGAATGGTCGGATTAGCCTGTCCTTCATTTGTTACCGCTGCTGGAGGAGGACGATTTACTTGACCTGTGACAGCTGGATCTGGAAGACTGCTGGACGTGACGTTTTTTCCTTTGTTAACATCTTTTCTCTGTTTGGGAGGCATGTTTTCCAAGTGGCGAATGATGCTGTTAGGAAAACTGTTAAGTGGATGAAGCTGAAGCTTCGAGCTTCTAGTTCTCAGTGAAAGCACCAAAAATGTTTGCACAAAAAATGGACAAACACCTCAAAGTCGTATGATTCAATAGTTCTTATGTTGTTCTTAGTGATTTTGGAGATTTATGCAGATATATGAAAAGCAGGGGCTAAATTGTAAAAAGACATGCAAATTTATAGTGGTTCAGCCAGAATGTGCCTACGTCCACTTTATATGTTATTTCTCTTCTCTTGTTTTGATTACAAGTACAAAGCTTTGATACAAGTAAAAGAATGTTGTTTTAAAGTTCTATCCGTGCTTGAGCTCTCAAAAACTTGTCCCCATTGTTGTACCCCTTCCCCTCTATTTATAGAGTGAGGCTGGGGGTAGGGGTCTAGGATGTGTATAGTTGCTGATGGGCCTGGGCTGGTGTGACCTGGCCTGGTACGTCTTGGTTCGGCATCGCTTGGTTCGGAGATGGTTGGAGTGTAGAGTGGACCGGTTGTAGGTGATTCGGTGCTATGTGGTAGTACCTTGGTCCGGTTTGGGGTTGGTCCGGTAGGAGCTTGAGAAGGTTGTTCGGTAGGAACATGAGAAGTGCAGTTTGGACCGGTGGTGCCTATGGTCCGGTCGTGGCTTTGGTCCGGTGGTGCCTTTGGTCCGGTGGTGCCTTTGGTCCGGTCGTGGCTTTGGTCCGGTGGTGCCTTTGGTCCGGTGGTGGCTTTGGTCCGGTTGTAGATGGTTGAATAGTAGGGACGAAGGTTGGATCGGCGGAGCCTGGTTCGGTGGTAGGTGTTGGGAAAGGTACCCAACACCAAGAAACTTTACCTCCCGTTTCCAAAAATGGCACTTTGAAAACTTCTCTTTCAACTTGTGTTGTCTCAATGTCTTCAACACAAATCTCAGATGGACTTCATGGTCTCTTTTATCCTTAGAGTATTACAGAATTCATCGATGAAGACAAATACAAATCTATCCAACTGATCGCGAAAGGTTTGTCTCATAAAAATCAACAAAGAATGCAGAGGTGATGGTTAGTCCAAATGAAATCACTAACCACTCATGAACCGTACCTTGTTTGAAATGCAGTCAATGGGATACTATCTTTTGCTACTCCCAGTTGATGAAAACCCATTGCTAAGTCTAGCTGTGAGAACACTCGAGCTCCACTCAATTGATCAAACAAGTCGTCTATCCTGGGCAAAGGATAACGATTCTTCACTATCAATTCATTCAGCTCCCGATAATCAATGAACATCCGTAAAGATCTATCTGACTTCTTTACGAATACCGCGGGAGATCAAAATGATGAACTACTCGACCTAATGAAACTTTTATCCTTAAGCTCCACTAGCCGCTTCTTTAATTCCTTCATCTTCTTGAGCGACATTCTGCTAGGAGGTCTACTAACAGGCTGCGCCCCTGGCACCAAGTCTATTTGGATTTGATTGAATTTCTTGGCAGTAATCACATTACAGGTTCGAAAAAATTTACAAATTCTTGGACTACATGTACTTTACTGATCTCATCTTCTTTACCTTCCATAGCATATAACATCAAGTCTGACTTCTCCTTCATTACGTCTAACGCTATCATAATTCTTTCTTTTCCCCTTGGATTTCATACAGCGATAATCCTAACTGCATAATAAATCCTAGCATCATTACGCACTAACCAGTCCACACCCAAAATCACTATGTACCCTACGAAGTCAAATATATGTGTCACAAACAATTAGATGTCCACACAAGTCAAACTCAAGGTTGGTGCACCTTAATCTGAGGATGGCATACTCACTGATCGGATTGACCACACGCAAGGATGTAATCAAATAAGTAATATCTAATTCTAACCTATCGACCAAATCTCTCGAAATGAAAGTGTGAATAGCACCAGTATCAAATAGAATTCTAAATGATATACTAAAAATATCATACCTCCAAGCACACCCTTCCCATTCTCCTCTGCAGTCGGTCCAGACAAAGGTCCTTCCACATAAACCTTTACCTGCTTAGTTTCCGGGTAGTCCTTCTTATGGTCGACCTATTAAGAATAAAACACTTGGCCTTATCCTTATTCTCCGGCTGGGTACACTTAGTGGAGTAATGCCCCTTCTAGCTGCAATTAAAGCAAGTGATATCAGCTATATTCGACTTCTAAGTTCTTCCTCTCAAAGTCTTTCCTCCCTTCTGATATAGATTGAATCTTTTCTTCTGTTCGTCCTTATGTCTAACATCAACTTTCTTCTCTTCTTGAAATAAACGATCAACCTCCTTGCCATCTCTACCATCATATCAAATGGAGCCAACAGATGAGCCATCATCTTGTGATTTAGCCCCTTCATCGGGCCTTCAATGAACTTCTCATTCTTCTTCAGTGGCGTATTGATGTGCTCCATCCATACTTCAACAAAGCATTAAAGTGCTGAATTTATTCTACCAAAGTCGTCTCTCCTTACTTCAAGTCAAGGAACTCCCTATACAAAGCACTCTATTGAGATTCGGGGACAAAATAAGCCTCGAACCGCTCCTTAAACTGCTCCCAGGTCATCTCCTCCTCCAGGATTTCAGCAATCACTATCTCCCACTAGGCCAATGCATCATCCTTGAGTTGGAAAGAAGTTAACTTCCTCTTCTAAGAATTTTTATATCCCAAGTCTTCGAAGATACATTCGCATATTTTCAACCAATTCAACACCTCCAAGGCAGACTCCTTCCCTATGAGCTCCTTTCCTCTACAGCTCTTGAAATCTTTGTTCATCTTAGAAAAGTTTGCTTCTCTTACTACCTTTTATTTTGGCTTAAAAACTCTAGTTAGCCATTGCCTCATCATCTCCATCATAAACTGGCAGAACAAGACATTCATATCAATTCCTCCTTCAGCCGGGGTAGGCACTTGAGTACCAGCTTCAGTACGAACTTCCAGGTTCGTCTCCCCTCCTTGGCTGTTAGTTTACTTACTGTTATCTTCTCTACTAGCATTCTCTCTTGTACTTCCTTTGGTCAAACGTCTATTACATAGGTTCATTCTTGCCTTCTGCATAAGTAAGGATTTGTAAGAAATGAAAGTAAAGAGAGTGAGATCAATCGCAGAAGGGGAGATATGTTCTCCCATATATATCTATTTCAATATACAAGTATGTTACATATATACATAGCATATACCCTCCCCAAGGTGTTCATTTTTTACTAAGGAGTTTCAACTTAGCTCTGTATCACTTAAGTGTTTACCCTAACCTGGCTCTGATACCACGTTGTAACATCCCCACTTCGAGACTCGAAAATAGACGCTAGTGATGCTGCAGTCATCACCGAAATCATTTTCCAATAACAAAGTGAGTTCAGTATTATTTTGCACAAATAAGTAAACATAGTAGCTAAATAACTTTTTCATTACACCAATTTGAATTACATAATTTATCACATCATTTTAACCCAAATCGTTGCCCACGTAGGGGTAAATATAAATAGAACATGGATAGAGTAGTGTTGTGTTTGACATTTGAAAAGGCGAACATAAAACATAACTAGTTATAAATCCAGGTTTTACACAGCGGAATCTTAAAAATACTTTTTATTAAATAACAAGCCTTCTGTTTCACCATTGAAACTTTATTCGTCCTTCAAAAGCCACATGTCTGATCCATAAACTCAGCCTACTCGAATGAGTAACTATGAGTTAATGAGAAATAATAAAAACATAGATCAGACATAAAGCTTGGTATGAGTAAATCCTTTACCCTAGTCATCTATAGTGAGACAACACTGCTAATGCAGAATGGGTTTTTCCCTCACTTTATCACCATCAATGTAAACAACATTACATAAAAGCGACCTTTTGCATATATAAGTAAGAAGAGTACCCTACTCTTATCCAATTATAAACCATGTTGTACATCAATTCAGGTTAAGTATACCATATACTTATCATCAGTCATGACATTCATTATCCATTCAACCATCACATAATCTCTTGTTTTAGACTTTCATCGTTAAGTTATCATTAACTTATTTAGTGATTACCTCCCTAGGCCTATCTATCACTAATTCTTCTTTTCTCGAACAACATCACCTGATGAAATGGCCATTTATTCCACTAATGGGAGCCACCCTGACTCTCCTAACAGGTTAAATGTAAGTACTATGAATACATTCTAGGAAGTGTCCTTACTAAGCGCCAATAGCCCCACTTAGTCCCTGAACCGCTATCATTCACGTTACCAATTTTTTCATTTTATATATAACACCACCTTGATGTTTTGGCACCCTTCCATGACACCCTGCCTTATCTCCCCTTTAGAGTTTACAAAATTTTAGGATTAACCCTATCGGGCCACCCTGCCATATACCATTGGACTTTAGGCTAATAGTCAAGGCACATTACCATCCAATAACTCCATAAGCCAATATATCTTTATGATCATAGTACAATCCATTTCATTCACTCATTTATAATGCACCCTACATTTCCTTTGGATAAAACATTTTTATCTCATTCAAACGATAACTTTAATTTAATAGCTTCTCTAAGATTTCTTCCATTTAAAAATAAGTTAACATCATTTTAACTTATAAAAATCTTTCCTTTATGTCATCCCTATGAAATAGATTAATAACACTTGGAACTATCTTCCAAAGTGCCCTAAGCACTTTCCCAATTTACGTAGAAAATATAACATCCCATGCTTTCATGAGCTATAATTATTCATCACGAACTAGCTATCCCATAGCTTTCGATTATTAGGTTGTTTTATAGTATATTTGGCTATCCCATAGCCTTTTGTAGTTCAATAGCTTCCCAAGCTATCACATATTACCTTTTTAAGTAATGGTCGTAGGTTAACTTCCCTATAACCATTATGATTATCTTATATATAGTCATCGCATACTATCTTGTATATAATCATCGCGTACTATCTCATCTGATGCCATTGTATGTTAATCCACCTAAGGCCATTGTATGCTAATTCGTCTAAAGCCATCGTGCTTTATCTCATCCATAATCATCATGTGTCATCCCTTCTTAAGCCATCACATGCTATATCCCCTGAAGCCGTCGGTTAACTCATATATAGCCATCATGAATAATCTCCTTAGTAGCCATCGTGTATTAACTTCTTCAAAGTTATCGTGTACTAATTCTTAAAGTGTCATCACATGCTAACTTACTCTTATGTCATTGCGTATTGAGTTCTAATAGCGTGCTTGATTTAATGTTTACCATAGATTTTCACACGATGACTCCAGAAAGCCTTTATGAGCTAATTCCAATAAGCTATCATGGGTTACAGGTATCATGGTGCTCCCGACTTATAATATATATAAATATAGCCCCTCGTAAGCCAAGTGGCGGTTTTGTAATTATGTTGAACATCAATTAGTTTTCTTTCCCATTATCAACTTTTCACCAAATCCCATTTGATGTAAAATTCCCATGGGCTAATGTTTAATTTACACTTCACTTTTCAGAAGTGAGCCAATTACTTCTTCCAGTTACTAATTGATTAGACTTTTCCTTAGCCAATTAATTCATATAAAATCGAAAATTAATGGAAAAATCCCAAAAAGTCACAAAAACTCAATTTTACCATATTGTACCATTTCCCAAAATTTCAAGTCAAAATACTAAATTTTATTATTTCTAATAATTAATTTACCCGAAATTTACTATTTCTGAACTTAAAAAATTCCCAAAAGTTCGAATTAAATTCCAAAAAAATTGAAATTTAAAATGCATTTTTAAATCATCATTATAAACATCATATTTCAATTTTGAATCATTTTAGCTTAGATTAATTCATGTTGTACCCTAAAACATAAACAAATTTTCTTCATTTAAATTTCCAAGCACAACTAAATAAGGTTTAATCATTCAAACATGTTTAACATCACCAAAAAATTCATTTGAAAATCAAATCCAAACACAATAGGTTAGGATAGGTTTTAGAGAAAGATTTTACCCAAATTGGCTTATGAAAACTTGTTTAATCTTCCTTTCTCTTTAAAGTTGATAGCTTTAAGCTTCTAGTTTTAAATGTTCTTCTTCCTTGGGAATAATGATCGGCCTTGGTTCTTAGGTTTAAGGGTTTTTTTTGTAAAATTAAATGAAGTGAGGTAGAATAAAATGAGGGCTTATAGCTAAAGAAAGTGGGCTAGTGCTTTTGGCTTAGGCTAATATCTCATTCTAACCTAGTCACGCTATTACATTTCCCTTAACACAAACCTTCCAATCCAAAATTTAAATTTATTCCCATTAACAAGGCCAACCGTAATTGCTATAATTGACCTTGGTTCACTCAATTAAATTTATAAAGTGTCCCACACTTATTTAATCAAATGTCCCTTAGGCAATTTTTGCAATTAAATTACATTATTCATCTATTTAATAATAACTTTTTATTATTAATCCAATTTAATATCCCTTATTATGGACCCTCCAAAATATGGGATGTTACACTAATGCAACAAATATCTTTATTCTAATAGATATATTTCATAACAAATATTCAAAACATTCATAAAAAAATAAAAATATATCCAATTTCAGTCAATATTGAAAATAATAATTATTTCATAAATAATATTTTGGTATATGTATGAAAATAATTTTTCGTATCTTGATGCATCCACTAGTAAGTATTATAGGGCATGCTCCCACTGTTTCCACCATTACAATAATAGCGTATGAAATACAAAGCCTCATTGAACTACTTATTATGAGCTATTTGTTTCTTTTACTGTAACTAGTTTACTGTTTATAAATTTCGATCAAATATCTTAAACTCATAGAAAGACTTTTATAAAAAATAATTTTCTAAATGAAAAACACAACTGGAATTACATTTCTCATTCCATAATAAGGATCTACTAGTATTTTATATAATTCTCGTTTCTAATATCACTTCATGAAGCAGAGTTGATTATTTACTCTCTTCATCCCAACTATGTCTAAGTTTAATCTGATCTTGTACATTTGATTTCCTTTTCTAAATGGTCGAACCATTAAAAAGGAAATTTTTATTGTAATCAATCGTATTGAACATACGATTTCACACTACGATTTATTTTCTTAATTCCAATGAAATAATTTCATCGAAGCTTCGTACATTACGAACCACGACCATTCACCATGTAACATTTATATGTGATTGAATATAGGTTAAACATCCATATCTTGTATTGCTATTAGAGTATGAAGCTCATAGAAGATAATACACCGTCTTGTACAAATAAATGGTAAAGGATTTAGTGGTTGTGCAAATTATCTCTTGCATAGGTCTTGAATTGGCAACCTGCAAAAGATTTGCTAGTAAGTATATCTTATATTTCTACTTCAATTTTTATTCAGTTCATTTGTATATTTTAACTGATAAACATTTAACTAATTTTATTAGTTGCACAAATTTATCGATGTAGGTTATTTTAACTTTATATAGTGGATGTTCTTATAATAATAGAAAGGTTTAAATGTTGCAATTTAAATTTTCTAATAAGGCTCCCACTAGATTTTATGTTTCTCAAAACCCTAAGAAAAAGATATAAATCTTTTAACTTCTCTAGTAGGCGTTAGAACTCACTTGCCTTGGGATTCTAACCTCGAGGAATATCAACAAGTCATAGGATCGCAAGCAATAGATAACACTTTATCAATTGTATCAAATACAACTCCTAACCTATTGTTTTTGTCCTAATGTCATCTCAAAACCTTGACGAATATCAAAAAATCAAAAGAAATTATTCACGCATACCCACTATTTCGCGATGGCCTAAGTAAAATGCCCGTACCTTGAGGAATATCAATAAATACATGCATGTACTTTACCTTGCCTAGTCAATATATTAATAGTACTACAAATATCCCAAGCTTAAGGAATATCAAGAACTAGAGAGTATGCAAGTAATTTATTAACATATAAATGGTAAAGGATAACTTTTATATTATAGATTCATGTTCTTTAATATATTTAATTAGGATATATCGATTGAGGGAATAATGCATTTCTTTTGTAATACCCTCGTGATTCAAGTATCAAACACATCTGAAATCATGATATACGTATGTATTTACTCCTTAAATCTAATTTGGGTTTCTTTTCAGCTCCACTTAATTTTATACACACATAAGTATTAATTTATTTATAACTTTTAGAATTAATTTATTTTCTTATATAACATATACATATATCTTATTAATTAAATATTATTTAAATAATTTTTATTTTATTAATTATATTATATTTAATTAATTTAATATATTTATTTTACATTTTAATTACTTGAATTTAAATTTCAACTATTGAATTTTACTTCATTCATCCTCAATAATTCAATGATGAACATGAACTATACTGTTTATAGTACTTATGTAAACATATCACTATACATGTACATTATTTATTAATTAAATTTTAGTTAATTTAATTCATTAAAATAATTTTTAATTAAAATAACATTAATTATATTCAAAATTTTCTCTTTATTTACCTTGAACATTTTTAGACAGATATACACATATCGTTTTATATGTTTTAATTTAGTTAATTAACTTTTAATTAATTATTTATTTAAATAATTATTTAATATAATTAGATAAATAACTAAGGTAGAATAATTTTGAAATTAGTATATCAACTTTCAAAACCAATTTTGAAAATTTTATAATTTTTGCAACATGTCATATTTTAAGATTAACACTTAGATTTAAAATATAATTTTTAAATTTTCAAAGCATATTTTGAAAAATCAGAATAAGGTCCAAAAATAATTTAGGCCTTTATATTGTGTATAACTTTTGGGCTTACTTCGTCCTTTGGGCTTGGCTAGTAGCTAGGTAGGGCAAATTATTAATTACCGTTCAAGATAACTTACTAAATGGGTAGGCCTTAATCAATTAGTCCTAACATTTCTGATTTACACCGAATAGACTATTTCACTCTGATACCATTGAAGGAACCGGATAATTCAAAAGCGGGTTAAGTGGGTGAACTTAAAAAAATACATTTTGATCTTTGTTAAGTCTATGAAGTCTAAATGGATTTTAAATCCAATCTAAATATTTTAAATAAAATCCTTATTTTATTTAGTTTTGTTTGGAAGGTTTTTTTTAAATTTTAGTTCATAGGTATATCAAATATACATGTTTATGTAAAGTGCGTGTGCTACATATAAGAAGTGTACATAGTTAATATAACTGTATGTAGGTGTGGGGATTTACACCGCAAAGGACTCATTACCCTTTTACATATGCCATTGTTGTCCAAGATTTTGGTTTAAAAAATATTTATACATAACTAAAGTGGAGAAGTATATAAATATATATGTATACATTAAAAACAAGTTAGACAATCATATATGATTTGAAACAAAAAATTACCAATGGTGAGTTTGGTTTTAATTAAAGAAATGTTTAAAATTAAATATGACATTTACCACACAAAATCCATCTTATGATTTCAAATTAGACGACATATTTAAGTTACTATATAAACATGTATGTATGTACACGCATATGTATATGCATGTACGTATGTATATATGTATTATTTACACAAAACTTTAATGTCAACATTTAATTTAAGCTTTTAGTTTAGAAAGGAAATACACAAAACTTAAAAGTTGAAAAGAAATAAAGGATTTTGAATTTACACAAAAGCCCATTTATAAATTTTAGATCAAAGGAATTTTTTTCCTTTTTCTTAAAACAATGATAAAAACATTCACATTCAAAATATCAACTATTTAACAAAAGGAATTAATTTTCAAAGTGAAAGTTAATTAATAAATATGAAAAGTTTATTTACATTTATGTATATAAATATTATAAAATTCTAAAATAGATTTCAATCAAAATTTGTTTTTTATTAGCATAATTTCAATGGAATAGAAAAGGAATTGGACAAGTTAGGCATATGTAAATTCGTGATGACAACATACAAATCTAAACAACACAAAAAAGATCAACAAATTAACAAAGCAAAAGGGTAAATAAATCATATCAATAATAATGAACATGTTTTGAGATGATATCAAAAACAGAGCTAAGTTAAATCAAAATAATTAACATACTTTCAATAGAGATAGAGATAAAATGGCTGTAATTACTTGTCATAAGATAAACCATAAACATTAGATGTATCATATAGGATCCAAACACATAAGTAACATATATATAGGTGTTGCCAATAATCATACCTTGAAATGATGAATCAATTCTTCTAGACTTAATTGAATCGATCTTCGGAATTTGCAAGAATTAAGAGATGAGAACCACCATTTGTTTTTTATTTTATTTTGATTTTTGAAAAATTTTAGGCTTTCGAAGCCATTATTTTCGGTTGGGTAGGAAGAGGAGAGGAATAAAGATGAATTGTTTGAAGAGTATTCTGAAATGAATGAGAGAGAATATGTTTTAAATGCAACATTGAAACCTTTCAATATCCTCTTTTAAAACTGTTCCTATTTAATTCCCAATTAAATCTCATCATATCATCTCTCTTTCTTTATTGTATACGGCGGGCCGTAATAGGTGCCACATGGCCCTTAATAATTTTCAAAATCACTTAGCATTTGATATGTTTAAATCCAATTTAAATATTATATTTATATCGTATATCGATGCACGCATTTCTAACTTTTATATATGCACATTTTAAATTCTAATGGTATTTGGTCGAATCAAATCAAATTTTAATAATGAATATTTCATAAATATTATTTAATTTAATTTATTTAAAAACCACTAAGTATTTATTTTATTTAAATCTAATTTAAATAATCTATCGACACACATATATATATATATCGATATGTGCATTTATAACTTTTATGTTCACACTTTATTAAATACTAATGGTATTAAAACAAATCAAATAAATAATATTTCATAAATATTAATTAGTTTAATTAGTTTACAGCTATTATAAAATAATTAAATCGTGTGGTTTATTCGAAGTATTTGTCATTTTGGTTGTGTGACATAAAGGTGTAAACTCAATCAACGAAAATAAAGAACAATTCAAACACTAATGTTCACACGTCATTTTAGCCAGTGGTGACACATTTTGCTTGAATTTATTGCTTAAACATATTTTTGGGTAAAATCCAATTTTACTTATTATAAGCAGTACCATATAGTAACGATTATTTTCACTAATTCTCTTTCTTAACATCATATCACATCAGGACTTATGGAATTTGGTTGTGATAAAAATTCTAACGTCGTCTACATTTAACTTTGTAAGTCTAAACACAAAATTCTTAATTCAATAATAATAATTATTTTTAATCGTATTTCTTCGGCTATAGATTTTGACTTTATGTTGACTCATATAACCAAGGAGATGAATTCTCTATTGAATTGTGTTTCACTTCTAGTACTTCAATTCAGACCTAACTATAGTCGTTAGATGAAAGTCATGCCATGATTTGACTATAATCAAAGTGCAGTGTCCACATGGAAGTTCCATAGTATTCTCAAGTTGATGGAACTGTATAACAACATCACTTCAAGATTATTTTTTTGACCTTAGTTATGTTAACCAACAGAGAACTCTAGAGTGAGTCATTCCATAGTTATCCAATAACTATTAGTATATAACCCCTTGATGCCCCAAACATCCATAAGCAATAGACTACCCAACTTTTGGAGAGCGCTACGTACTCTACTCTCAATGGATGAATCGATATCCTTTCTCAAAACATCTTGACTAGGAATATTTAAAACAATATGTTATCTTTCAAAGTGATAAAGTTCTCATGATTACAGCACATTGTAATTACTATCGTAAAACAAATCATATAAGGGTTTTTTGTTTAATATACTTTAAATTAATTACTTAATTTTTATATCACAACATAACAAGTATAATAGAAAGAAAACACCTTTTATTTGAACAAGACTAGTTATCGGGTTAGATATTTGTAACAAATTGCATAATTGCCCTAAGATCATACCCCTAACTCTATCACCTCTAAGACTGGTGCAAGCTTCATCAAGTTCGTCATCATCAAGCTCCTACCATTGTGGATAGCAGCAGTTGTGCTGGTGCAGTCGTGCAACTATATTAATGCATAATTGTTGCAGTTGTGTATTACAGTAGGGGCATAACTACTCTAGTTGTGCACTATAGAATGGGCATAACTTCGGTCATACAACTTTGATTGTAGACATTGAAGACCCTTTATGATTTGCTAACCTAGCATTTTATTTCAATATTATTTTGTATAGCTTATATTTAAATGTGTAAATTTCGAAGATATAAAACATGCAATGTTTCGATGGTTTTATTGGTTGAACCATTAAAATAAAATCTTGAGTCATCATGGTTCGACTCAATGTTCGGTCATGATAACTATGCTATAATGGCTTTTTGTGGCTTTCCTACAATGTAATATTTATGGGAAAAAAGATTATACGTAACAATCCATTAACAACTTGTGAAATTCTACAATATTTCATATGGATTGTTTCTTTATAATTACTCCTTTGTTCTTCTAGTATTGGATAGGATTTTTGTTGTTTACGTCCATTGAATATCTAGTTAAACACACACTACTAGAAAAGCTACCGTTTACCCACTTCACATTACTGATTCCCCGCCAACACCCTTATCAAGAGCGTCGAGACGGCATCGGTAAGTCATAGATAAATCATTACCTAGACAAAATTAGCGATGTCTTGCCGATGCCTTAACTAAGGGTGTTGGTGGGGCATTCCCCTCTCCATAACCCTCTAGTTGATGCTCCTCTTCCTCATTCGTAACTAATTTAGTTAAAAAAATCCATGCTCCTCCTCCTTACGTCTCCCCTTTGACCACCATCCCACCCATCCCCCTCGACCGAGCAAGAATCCACTCCCCTATGCATGCCTCCATCCATAAGCGATAACTCTAGCGCCACCCCCTCGACCTCCATCATCCCTCCCCATCAGTCACCCCCACCAGTCCCTGCACCACTCCCACCAGCCATATCGCACGAACCAGCCCCGTATCACCGCTCAATCCACAAGCACCAGCCCTCATCACCCCTCCATCCGCAAGCGCTAGCCCCTACCATCGCTAGCGCAACCTATCACTAGCACCCTAGGCTATTGTAGGCACCAACCCACAACTAAAGGCTCCCGCAAGCAATCGCCACAAGCACCCAGCCTCCGTCGGTATGATTAAATGCTCCAACTCATTTTTTTCAATCTATGATTTGATATAGATTCGTTGTTACAAATTCAATAGAAAATGGTAGTTGCCATAGATTTTTTAGTACGATCATTCATATATAATTTGATCATTGGTATTGTTGTGAAATTGTTCGATAAAGTCATTGTAATCGATATGGTATTATTAATGAAACCCCATAGATGTTTAATTTGGCCCCACTTGACAAGTACCGTATGTGATCATTATATAGATATTTATTTTTTAAATAAAACAGATATCGATATTCATCTGATACGTTATTTTTCAGATTTTTCCCAGTATTGGACAAGTTATAAGCGTAATGATATTTGTATTTCGTAAATCAATATTTCAAATCGAATGGTTAACAAAAATTTTATAGCACTTCCTACTTTTTCCCCATGTACGCTCTTTTGCATATGATACAAGGAATAAAAGGAAGTAGTGCTAAAAAATTTATAATCATTCTGTTTGAAATTATTTACGAGACGTAAATATCATTGTGTTTGTAATGGAAAGTAGGATGGCCATCCTTTAAACAAAGTGTAGAAATCCCTAGGTTATATAGCTTTGAAATTGTTTGTGAATTCCTTTGTTTTATAATAAAATTTATAATGTTATTAAAATTAATAATAAAATGAATAATGTTATTGAATATGTTGATAAATTAAGAATTTTATTTGAATTTACAATGTTATTTAAAATATTAATAAACTTAATAATGTTATTTAAATGAATAATAAAATAAATATTGTTATCTAAATTATTAATAAAGTTAATAATGTTACTTAAAGTAATAATAAAATTAATACTTTTATTTAAATTAATAATACTATCGTGTGAATGATGATGAAATTTTTTTTACGTGGAGACTATAGAAGATGGGTTATTTGAAAGATCGAAGTTGGATGTATATAAGAGGTTAAAATAGAAGAACGATTTACTTTAGAAATGGAGTGGATGCATTCATGAATGTGCATCTTATAAGGGAACAAATATGAAAGAAGTCTAATGTCCGTGTTCAAAATGTCATTGCCTGAAACTTCTAGAGTTTATACTTTGATATCACATTTACACCAATATGATTTCATGCCCGACTATCTTGTATGGTTATACCATAGATAAGAATATCACGTTGTACAATAAGAGATTGTAAATATGGATGTGAATTGCAATGAACCCCTTATTGAAGAAAATGTAGATCTAGAAAATTGAATAGAATGGCTAAAATGGCTCATGATGCTACTGGTCCGACTATATGGACCGAAGAACCAGATTTAAAGGAAGATCTTCACTCGAAAGAAAAAAAGTTTTTCAACTTGTTAGAAGCATCAAAACGACCACTCGATAAAAATGACACACTTGTCAACCATATCTCGGTTAATCAGTATACAGTCGAATACAATGCACTGAAAAACCTAATAAATGCAATTCTTAGCTTGTGCAAATAAATGCATCCACCTGACAATGTGTTGGTGGAGATTTGGTACTCCCATAAAAGAGATGTCTCTGCCTTTAGATTGCCTTATGAAAAATTGACATGTGTCCAGATGTATGCATGAATTATTAGAAGGAAGATAAAGATTCACATTGTGTAGATTTTGTAAAAAACCTAGATATAAGTCGATGAAAGCTAGTGGTAAAGGAGTACCTTTCACCAGAATGCATTGGTTTTCGATTACATCGAGATTAAAAAGGTTATATGCATCTGCTGCTATGGCAAAACACATGCGATGGCATCGTGAATGATCACAAGATGAAGATATTTTGTGTCAACCTTCAGACGGTGAAGCGCGGAACCATTTTGATAGGACATATCCTGATTTTGCTAAAGAACCATGTAATGTTAGACTTGGTTTATGTAGTGTTGGTTTTGCCCTACTTGCTTCGTTCGATTAGCCTTACTCGATGTAACCGGTTATTCTAACACCTTACAATCTCCCTTCCTAGATGTGTATGAAGAATCCATACATGTTTCTAACTATAATTGTTCCTGGATCTAAAAAACCTAAAAACGGATTAGGTGTGTACTTGTGGCCTTTGGTGATGAGTTGAAAAAGCTTTGGACAGAGGGTATTATTACATACGACATCTTAAACAAAAAGAACTTTAGAATGTTTACTTCTTTGTTATGGACGATAAGTGATTTTCCTATATAGGATGCTTTTTGGATGGAGTACTAACAACAAATTCATTTGTACTGTTTGATTGGATTGGATAGAATCATTTTGACTTACCCATGGGGGCAAACAGTTTTGGTGGGATTGACACCATCGTTTTTACACGTAAATGATTGCTTTATATTTGATAAAAAAAATTCAAATGAAACAAAACTATTAATTAGGAGCCACCATCCATTATGAGTAGTGAAGAAATGTATGGTCTTGTGCAAGATTATCCCAAAATACATGAGATAGGAAAAGTGCCCAAAATTCCTGGTAAAGGAGAGACAATTGGTGTAAACAAAGTATATTTTGGGAGTTACCATATTGGAAAAATCATAAACTTCGACACAATAGACATAATGCATAATGAGAAAAATGTGTTTGGTAACTTCTTTAACATGATAATGAAAGTGAAAGGAAAAAAAGATGATGTGAAGTCATGGAAGGATATCGTGTTATACTGTAACCGTCCTGAGCTCAAAATTAATAATGAACGACCAAATTTCAAACATCCTGCTTGTTATGAGTTGGAAAATAAGCGTCGACAAAAACTATTAGAGTGGATTCAAAATTTGAAGTTTCCAAATGGAATTGCTTCGAGCATGAGAAGTTGTGTTGATATAAAGGATCTTCCACTGTCGGGTATGAAGAGTCACGATTGTCATGTACTTTTAGAGACTCCTTTTCCGAAGGTATTTAAGGAGCTTTTGCCACCAAAGTCGTGGGTTCCTATTACTGAACTAATTTTGTTTATAAAGAGTTGTGCTCAACCACACTTAATAAAAGTAATTTGAAAAAATTGAAAACAAATATAGCCAAATCACTATAAAAAAATCAGCTTTTGGTTGCAAAAATTGGTGGCGTTTGAATGTAAATGCAACTAACAATATTTCACCTTATTATATAAATGTAACAAAAAATATTTCACTTCTCGCCTTTATAAAAAAAATTCCGTGTTTACCCAAATAAACATAACCCAAAAGATTACCACCTTGTTATTCCTCTGCTACTTAGAAAAATTCAACTCTTTCCCCCAAAATAAGAAACCCCAAATCAAATATGTTCCCCAATCCAAATTCGTAATGCTCAACTATTCCAATCCATGATAAAAGGGAAACTTCCAGAAGCAACAAGGCTAGCCTCCAATTCCCATTCGAAAGAATCACTCGAATGATCTGTATTTACCATGGTAATGTCTACTCAAGCTTCCTTCTCCTTTATTTACTTCTAATCTCTAGTCGACTGATCTGTATTAGTGAATTAGTCATTGAATTCATTGCATGTATTAGAAAACGTATCATGAACTTAGATTTTAATCAGTCATGACTCTTCTATTGTTGAACTCATTATGTGTATTAGAAAATGAAAAGACATAAAGCTAAAATTTTGAAGCAAAATATATATAACGACATTTGGCGTAGCAGACTAAAATTCAAATGGAATTTCTTTAGTTCTATAATGCCTTATAATCCTAATGGATGACGTAGTTGCTATCTTGGTTGATTTCTCACCTTTAGTTGAGTTTTTGAACCTTTTATATCAGTATTGATGTTAATGGTAAATATGTTCTCATTCGTCAAAATACCACCCTTAATAGGGTCCCAATTTCAGAAGTTGTGACTTTGTGTTATCGTGATTTTCTGCACTTATAGTTTACAAATTGGAGTCTGTCGTTGCTGCAGTGCTCTCTCTCTCTCTAAGCATCAATGTTACATGTCGTATCTATAGAATTGTATTTTTCTTTATTGTAGATTGAACTGGTATATTGTTTACTCTGTAATTTAGGCATTGGTGAACTATCTTTTTCTACTTCATATTATATTATATCGGAATTTGCAGACTGTGTGTAACATCCTCTATCTTGAGACCCGAAGCTAAGTGCTACAGATGCTGCAGTCATCTATAGTATTAACTTCCGGTGATAAAATACGGTAATTTAATGGTATCCATAATATCAGAAGCACATGAATATGAAATAAAAATCAACATGGATTTAAAAACAACTTTTCTGATTACATTTCAAATCCATATTTCATATTCAGATGCATAATCCCAAAACGATTCCCAGGTTTTGATCAAATATAATTATTACAAATTACGCTAAGAGCGACATGTGAAGATGCCCCATGGATAATCAGAGTACTAAATGGAAATAAAATTAAATAGCTCCTAACTTTGCCACATGCACGTCTTCGGAAGCTTATTCGTCCAACCTACTAATCCTGTAAAACCTTAACTCTCAATCTACTCAAATTAAATTTCGAGCACCCGAGAGTTTAAGGAGAAAACATAAACTTCGAGTCAAACATAAAGCCTAGTGTGAATAATACTATTACATCTCGGTTTATTGATATTTAGTGAGACCAGACCGCTTAGCGGAATGGGTTTCCCCTCACTAATATCCCTTTAAAAACATATCTTTTTGCAAATCAGAATCCTGGAATCAAACTGATTAAAGCAATAATAGCAATATCATATATGCACATAAATTAGGTAATCAATTGACTATCTATCTGAACATTGTAGTTTTGTTTGGCTAACTACTAACCATTGGCTGACTCGGGCCTACTAGACAAAATAAATAATCTAACTTCCGTTAGCACACTTCAGACGGTCTGTCCTTAAGTTACTTCTCCCACGGTCAACTGATCCTAATGGTTTTGTGGGCTCACAAATAACCTATCTTTCTTTGTATATTCCTTTCTGTGTGTAACATTATTTTAGTCTTACCTGTGACAAAGCCCTACACACTATAATTTTGGACTTATATTAGCTAGGGGCTATAACTAAAGTATAGGGCGCGACGCTATACCAGTCCCATCTGGTATTCTAATATTTGAGTCATTTACTTAGGGTTAACTACCCCATCTAATTTTCCTTGAAAAAAATTCTTTCAAATTGATTTAACCCTTTAAATCATATTTTAACAATGAAAATATACTTTTTGCTTTACTTAAATATCTTTGCCATGATATATGCTTTACACAAAACAATGTTGATGAAAACCTAAATCAATAGGGTTACCTATTGCTTTAAAACATATTAAAGCCCTTCTTTAACTTAGAAAACATTAGGTTTTAAATCAAAGATATCACCTTCGAAACCCTTGTTTAAAAACTTTAAACAGTCCCTTTCGAATTCATTGAAAGTACCCCTTTCAAAATAGGTTAACTATTTTACCTTGAAACACTAGGCCGAAAGTCCAGGACATACCTTTCGAAACCTTTTAAAAATAGACCTTTCGATATCATTTGAAGTGTCCCTTCGAAAGCTTTATACAACCTTAGACATCCTCTTTTCAAAACACTTTAAACTTGCCTTTCGAAGCATAGGAAACCTTCCATTCAAATACTAAGAGTAAACCTTTCGAAGAAATTGGGGAATCTCCCCTTCAAAACCTTTATTATATATCTTTTGAAACCATTAAATTCCTTTACTTAAAACAAACCTTTCGAAAGCACCGAGTTCAAGTAAAAGTTTGTGGAACATAGCTTCGAAACCATTTAAAACCATTTTTTTCGAAACCTTAGGGTTTGACTTTCAATATATCTAAGAGTGTTAAAAGAACTGGAGTGAAAGCATTACTTTCGAAACAATTATTCCTAAGTAAAAGAAAGTGGATGGTTTCGAAACTAACCCTTTTGAAAGCATGGAGAAGCAGCTTCAAAGTTTAAGGCAAAAGAACCCTTTCGAAGGCATTGATTCGAAAGGTTGAATGTGACAGCAGGGGTTTCGACCCCTTCGAAAGCTTGTTTTAAAAACAAAAGGCGACAACCCATTTGAAAGCCCTTTCTTTATATAAACAGAAGCAAGTTGGTTAAGTCGAAAGCTCCAACCCCTTCGAAAGCCTTATTTGTAATCAAAATAGTTCCAAGTTTGTAGGAGCTACTTCTACCCCTTCGAATGCATGTTTCAACTCTATACCTTCCGCTTTTCTCTAACCCACTACGTACCAAGGCATTGATACCATGTGTATTGGTTTCGACTTGGTAGGAGGTGGATTTATGGTGTCGAAAGGTGGCTTCTGTAAGTTGTGAAGGAGTACTCCTTTACAAAACTGATTTTTAACCTTTTAAAGTAATATCTTTCCAACTAACTTGCCTTATTAATCAACATATAATTGGTTGCCAATTCTTTTACTGCAAATAAATATTCTCAAATTAATATATGCACAAAAATGACCATTTTGCCCCTATATGAAGATGAATAAATGATGATTTGAAAATAATTTGAATTTTGGTTTAAACATGTTAAAATACCCTATATGCTCATTTATTTAATTAAATTAGATTAAATATGGAAGTAAAAATATGCACATTTTTGTGCACATCAAATATATACATATATACAAATAATTTTTTTTGTTTATTATATATTTTTTGTTTTTTTTGAAGAGAGAGTTTTGCAAAATTATCTTAGCACCATTTAACTTGGAAGATGAAAAATGTTATATCCTTTACTTTAAATCAACCACTTATTAAACAAAGATTTCAGTTAGGATATACTTCATAATTCTCACCATGAATCTTCCTATATACTAGTTAAACCATAGTTACTTGTAATCAAACTTTGTTTTTATTTTTGTTGAGACAAATAAAATTTTCAAAAATTTCAATTTAATATCCAAAACCTATACTTATCTTATAGCGTTTCTTCAAAAATAAATCAAAATGCTAAATAAATGAAATTTGGTTTTTGGGATATTTTTTTAATTTTTGAGTTTTGGAAGGAAAATGCAAAAAATAAACCATGAAAAAAAAAAAAAAAAGATGAGACTCCCCCCATACTTGATTTTGACTGTGTCCCCATAGTCAACCCAAGTGAAAGGAGAGAAATAAAATAAAATTATGACCTATATTTACATGAAAATGAAACGATTGTTATTTACACAACATAAGAAAGTATATCGTCAAAGAGTAAATGAAACGGTCTTCCAAAGACCCATTCATTTGTCTCATCAAGTATGAGAGACACAACTTAAGCATAGTAAACCAAACTATAAAAGATTTCAAATTTGAATGTTGATTTGGAAAAACGAATGTCGTTTTATTAAAAATCGTGTTAGTTGTTTTATTTTCGATGATTTTCGGGATTGATAAAACAATTGGTCGAAGTTCAAGTTTATTTTCACCAAATTGAAATTCAAACTTATCATTGAAAACTTCTTCAGAATTATTGATTTCAAAATCAAAATGGTGATTTAAATCTTCCCCTTCAGAATTCAACAACTCATCTTCGAAAAGTCCAAAGAATTTATGTTCACAAATTCATCTTCCTTTGTTGAATAATTCACAACTTCATTGCATATATCAAGTTCAAAATCCAAAGTTGTTGTATTCAATTTTTCGAAATTAGAAAAAGGAAGATCGAATTTTAAATCGAGTTTCCCACCCTCAAAAGAATTGAAATCCAACTCAATTGCCATATTTTCAACAACTTCATTAAAATTGTCATTTTCAATTTCAAAAGTTGTTATTTGGAAATCGTCAATTTTGGTAAAAGGTGGATTATTATTTGACTCGTCAATCATTGGGCTTTGATTTTGTTGCTCACGTTGTTTCATATATGATTCAAACAACAAATCTGTGTGATCTCTGTGAATTTCATCCATTTGCTCAACAAAATCAAATTTATAATTATCAATTTTCAATTTGAAATTGTTGAGAGTAAAAAATTTCACCATCATTGAAACAACTCCCATTGCCAAAGTTATTTAAACAGTTGTTCCCATTTTCGTTTTGATTTTGAAATTCATTTTGGAGTTCGAAATTGAAATGACATGGGTTATAATCAAAATCAGTTGAATTTTGAAGTGAATTCCTATTTTGATTATTTTGAAAACTTTGACTTGAGTTATTGCATAAATATGAATTACACAAATCATTATCCTTTGATTTTCTTGTGTAGAGAGTTCATGTAAAGACGAAATCATTTCAATGTTATTTTCAAGAGTTGAGGGTTGGTTATCATTTTGAATATTTTGTTCAAAATTCAAATTGTTTGTACAATAGTTGTCATTAAAATATCTGTAGGCATTTGGTGTGAAACTATATGGATTATATTGATTTGCACAACTATTGTAAAATTCTTGTGAATAGGGAAATTCAGACATTTTCAAGAATGTTTTTTTTCGGATTTTTTTTATAAAGGAAAACTATTTACCAAAATGAATTTATTTTTTTCAAAAGGGAAATTTGTTTTTTTTTTATGTTTTTCTTTTTAAAGATTTAATATATTTTTTTGTTTTTTTCTAAAAGAAAACTAACTTAAATTTTTTTTTAATTTTTTTTATTTTGATTGAAAAATTTCAAAAGATTTAAAAACTAAGTTAAGAAATATTTACAATTTATTTTAGTTTTGGATTTTGAAATTTATTTGTTTTTTTTTTAATATGCATGAACTAATGCAACTAAATGAATGTAATGGCTTAATTACAACTTTCTGTCCTTAATAGCTCCTAACCCAAAATTGTATAATCACACTTTGTCTTAATTCAACAAGATATTTCTTAGCCAGGTAACGGACAGGGTTTATCGGTGCACCACGAATCACCATAGCAATGCAACCGAAGATTTAAGTACCTTCAAAGAAATAATCGGTATATTATTTACGAATCACCGTAATATATATAACTGATTATTGCTCTGTCGTAGCCTAGACACCAAGAAATTAAATTGTCGAAAGATGACAACTTGTCAAGATACAATTAAGCCTTAGATGAGCTCGTGACACCCTTAAGTCGAATGTCTAACAGTTATTAGTAGCGAATTCTAAGATGAAATGCAATTTGTAGGCCAAGGAAGGGGTGATGAAATCCCACACCTTATGTGGATTTGGGTGTTGCCCTTAGAAAAGAAAATAAGATGGAATAAATGAAAAGAAGAAATTAAACGTGAGTTAACGATGCAATTACGAATGAAATTATTATTTTGTTTTTGTTTTTGAACTTTTTTTTAGAATGCAAGCAACTAAAAATGCAAAGCAAATAAAAACAAGAGACGGGAGCACAATACCAAAGCATGTAGAATTTATTAGCAATTTATTTTAGAAGCAGCAACTTTTTTTTATATAAGCAAGCAAGGCAATTTTTTTAGCAAGCAAATCCTTCTCCTTATCTGCTTTTGCAACCTGAAAATTTGAAAAACAAAAGAAAATTGAAAACAACATAAGGAAATAGGAAACAAAGCAAATCAATTTTTTTAAAATAAGGATGTAACTAAAAACAAAACAAAACAAATCAAAACGAAAATGAAAACAACATAAAACAAATTGAAACTTGTTATTATTATTTTTTAATACTAAATGAAAATGAAAATAAATTCTTTTTTTTAATTTAAAGTAGGAAGAAATTTTTTGTTTAAAACACAACTTTTAACCAAATAAAATAATGAACTATACCCACACACGAGCAAGCCCCACAAGCCCAAAGACTAATTTATTCAAAATATTTTTTTTAAAAGAAAAAAGAAAACAAGCCCACCACTTAACACACGCCTTCCATATACCCAGTAACCCAAATTCCCTTCTCTCTAAAAAGAAGAAACGAAACGAAAGAGAGAAAAAAAGGCGACTAAAAAAAAGGTGAAATCGCGAATTCAAAATCGCAAATTTTATTTAAAGGAATGAAATAAAAACCGGTTTATGCATGGTTGTTGCGATGGGCATTTGCGGTTGTGGCTTTAGGTCATGGTGATTTGGAGGGAGGTCTGGAATTCAATGGTTTAGGGTGTTGTTCAATTGTTAGTCACGCTGGTTGAATGACTACAATTGCACAGGAGCAGTTTGATGTCGTAGTGTTGTATGAATTGTTCGAGTTTGCAGTTGTATTGTAGTGGTCGAAGCAAGTGGTGTTGGACAAAGGAGGAATTATGGATGTTGGACAGTTTTGGTGATGTGATTGGGGTTTGGAGATTGTCAGTGGTAGGAAGGCAGGTATGGGATGATGGCTATGAATGGTGCACAGTTGATAGCAATCTGAAGCAATGTGGTAGGACAGTGGAGAGGCAATGTGTGGTGTATGGTATGTTGAGATGTTGGTGCAGTTTGCACAGTAAGGAAGAGTTTTTGGAAGTTGTTGTTTACACTGAAGTGTGCAATTTGAAAGTACAAAGGGGTAGTTGAATTAAGGGGATGGCAGTTTAGGACTATGGAGTATGGAGATAGGGGTAAAATAGAACAGAAGTGACTGGTGGTTGGTTGGAGATGTTAGTAGTGGATGTTGGTGGTTGATTGATTGAGGAACATGCAAATATGGCAGCAAAATAGGCAAATGTAGTTGCAGAGATGATGATGCTTTGTTGTGCCAGAGGTTGTTCAGACAGTTTTGGAGTAAAATATGTTAATGGTTGAAAAAAAAATTTGAATGAAGTTTGTAGAGGAATGGTGGGTAGTATGTTGGTTGAAGTAATATAATTTGCAGTATATTGGTTGAGGGTGACAGAGTGAATTATGGAAGTTTTGAGATATATGGGGCTATTGGAGGGTGGTTTTGAATGTTTGAATTATGGAAGGTTGACATAGATATGTGGGGCAATGTAGAGGAGATGATGTGCAGTGGGCAGTTTTGAAGTATGCCAGTGAGTTTTGTAGAGGTGATGTGCTGGTGCAATTGGTTGGTGCAATTGCTGCAGGCTGATGTTGAGACAGTAGGGATGTGAAGGAGTGATTGGTTGAGGCAGTAGGGGTATAAGCTAATGGCAGAGATGGTTGTAGAAGCTGTAGTGATGAAAGAAGATGTTGTGGACTGATGTTGCTGTGGGATGAATGTGAACAGTGATAAGTATGTGTTCAGTTAGAAGGGATGGTAGTTGGAATAGTTGATAACAAAGTTGTTGTATGTGAAGGGTGCTGTCGAATGTGTATAGGCAGGAGGTTGAAGAAGTTTCTGGTGTTGTATGTGAAGGGTGTTGTTGTATGTGAATGCTGTGGTTGGTGAAGTTTTTATGGCAAGTGATTTGCACAGCAGTGTGGCAAGGATGTGTGACTGTGCAGGGGGATATGAAAGCACTGTAATAGTGCAAGGCAGTTGACAGAGGAGGGGGGATTGCAAGGTAGTTTGATGAAATGTGAATTGTAATGCACTGGGTATGTATGTATGCAGTTGTACAGTTGTGAAATAGGGGATTGTGGCAGAAAGTATGGTTTGAATGTTTGAAGTGAATAGTTGTACAGTTGTGACAATATGCAATGTAAAACAGAGAAGTGAATATTTGGATATGTGTGAAGGATCTTGTAGGCTGAGGAGTTGTATATGATGGTTGTATGTGCACAAAAGTTGGAATATGGTGGTCAGGCAGTGGAATATGGTGGCCTGACAGTGCAGTGATTATGGAGTTTGTGAGAAAATAGTTTGAGTTGTAAATGTAAATTAAAAATATGAAAATATGAAAATTTGTAAAAAAAAATGAGAAATGTAAATGCAAAATTGTAAAAGAAAGTTGTGGATGCAATATTTTTTTTCTTTTTGAAATGAACTTGTGTATTTTTTTAAGTAGAATGCAAATGCAAAACAAACAAGCACACAAATCAAATCACACAACAAACATACACATTTTTTTTAAAAAAAATGCAAATTAACACACAAAAACAAACACACGATAAAATCAAACTAAAATAATTCGAAGAATTGAAATTAAAATCAAACTAACTCCCTGGCAACGGTGTCAAAAACTTTTTTAACGGCCAATTTCCTATCGGATTAGAAAATAGCTGAAAATTTTAAAAATAAAAATTACCGCAAGCGCACAATGTACAATTTTAGTACGTGGCGAGTATGGATCGATCCGTAGGGAATTGTATTGATTTTAAAATTTCTACTCAATCAAATTAAATCAAGAATTAAAGTTGTTTTTAGCTAAAAATTTTTATAAACTAACAAAAAATAAAAGTGGATAAAAATATGAGAGTAGAAGGCAATTTAGAGGTAATTTCCTTCCCATGATCATATAAATCATCAAAATGAAATTATGATCTCTCTTTTGGTCATTAGTGAATTTAGTTGATATGTTTATCATAAGTATGTCCTATTTGTGTTATTAATTAGCCCAACATAAACCATCAAACTTTAACATATCCACTAAACCACTTGTTAACTCTCATGAAAATGTTAATGAACATAAAAATAAAATCTATTCTAAGCATGATCTATTCACTATTGATTAGTAATATAGACCATCAAATTTTGATTTTAAAATTCACTTCATTACCATAATTATATGTAGATGAAGAGGTACTTTGTGTTTGTGTTTGTTTAAGCATAGCCTATTTGGTGTCAACAACATAGGCTATCAAATTCAAAGCTAAACAACAAAAATTTTACCACATCAAACATTGTCATTAAGCACAAAAAGAGATCATAGATTAGCAAAATGTTGAATCTACATGAGTAAGAGAGCTTCATTATCCCTAAATTGAAGAGGATTAGCCTCTCAGATTTGTTATCATTTCAACAAATGTAGAATTCAACATGAAACAAAAACAAGAGGAAAAATGCAAAGTAATTAAAAAGAGAGCTAATTAAAATAAAAAGAGAATTAATCTACTTGCATAAATTAAAACTAACTACTAACATGAAAGGAAAAAGAGCAAGTAAGGAAAAAGAGCATAAATTAACATTGCATAAAAATAAATTACATAAAAGAAGAAAATGGCTAAGTAGCCATGAGATAGAAGAAGAGAGTTTATATTTATTTTTGAGCCTAAAACTAAACTAACTAAAGAGGAGGCTAAGAGCTTAATTACATGAACATATGGGGTATTATACATGTTTGGAAACCCTAATAGTATTTTTGGGGACTACCCAAAATAACCTTGAGGAAGTGTGGCCACCAAGTTATCATTAGCATGAGATAATCCTCCATTTAAATGTGCATGTAACTTTAAGCTCCACTAACATGTGCATTAGCTTCTAATTGTAGATCAAGGTAAGTGGGTAGGTGGGGTCCTCCATGATGCATGGGTTGAATTATTTCCATCTTCATTCTTTTGTTTCCATCCTTGTGCATGCATGAATACATGAAGGCTTCCTCTATTTTCCATCCAATTTTTCTACAAATAAAAATAAAATATGCAAATAAATATTATCAATTTAATATATGCACAAAAATGACCATTTTTCCTTTATATGAAGATGAATAACTGATGATTTGAAAATAATTTGAATTTTGGTTTAGACATGTTAAAATACCCTATATGCTCATTTATTTAATTAAATTAGATTAAATATGGAAATAAAAATATGCATATTTACGTGCACATCATTTACGAAACCTTTTTCTAAAAGTGTTGTTGAGTTTAGTAATTAACAATTTTAAAACATTTAACAAATTACCCCTTCTCCTTTTATAAACATATAAAACGTTTAAGTCCAATACCTTAAATAATTTTATATCTTTAATAAAATACTTAGGAAAATTCTCCAAAAATTCTTATAAATCACTTTTAATATGCTTTCTAGCATATTAAAATTTCTAACCCAAAGTTAACATATAATAGCCGAAAATAATTTAAACCCAATTTAACCATTTTCTTTACTAGAAAATTCATCATAAATCCACAACAAACTTAGAAAATTATGAAACTTGAAACCCATCTCTAAAATAATGTTTCTGACCATATATAAAAAATTCAAGCCATTTGGATGTCATTTAGTAGGTTTTTCAAATCAAATCTTATCATAAAATCTATATATCAAAACAACATAAATCATCAACAAGCATATATATCCATTTAAACAATCAAATCATGGCATTTTACTAGCAAAATAAATTCGAATCTCATCTAGAAACCGAAAGCAATAAAAATGAGATGTAATCTATTATTCATCTTAGCTTGTTGTTAAGGAGTATGATATTTTCCCTTGAACTGATTTGATTAAGCTTCCTTCTTGAATTCTCGCTTATCTACCTCTTTTTTTCTTCTAATGGTGGCCGGCCAAACTCTATGTTTAGTTTTGTTTGTGAATGTTGGAAATGAGAATGGGATAAGGGTTTAGGGTATAAGAATATAACCTATTCCTATTTTTCCCTTATCTTATTACCTTTACTTACTTCATTTTAAATTTCCATTTGTTTATTCATTACTTAAGGCACAGCTACCTTATAATTATACAAATCTCAATCTCTTAACCACTTAAATCTTTACATTATTCTATTTAATTTATCTAATTAAATCTTCTGAATAATGTTATTTAAAATTCAGGGTTTTATAGACTCCCCTCCTTAAAGAATTTCGTCCTTAAAATTATGATAAGGTACCCGTAACAATCAATCATAAAGGTAAAACATACCATGAAATAAGTCACGATAAGTATCTCTAACCATGCTCTCAGATTTCCAAGTATAGTCTCTCTTATTGTCACTCCACTGGACTTTGACTAATCTGACTGTCTTGTTCCTTAGTCTCTTCTCATCTCTCATGACTATACGAACTGGCTTTTTAACTATAGTCAAATTCGGTTCCACTACTAAATAATCTAACATAGTTGGTGCTATAGTAGTCTCTGGATCTCGAATGCACTTCCTTAGATGAGAAATATGGAAAACATTGTGGACTCCTGCCAAGCTACTTGGTAACTCCACTCTATATGCGAGTTTCCCAATCCTTTCTATGATAGGAAATGGTCTAACAAATCTTGGTGCAAATTTTCCTGATTTTCCAAATCTAATTACACCTTTTGTCGGTGATAATTTGACGAAAACATGATCTCCAACTGAGAACTCTAAGTCTTTCCGTCTTCTATCAGCATAGCTCTTCTGCCTAGACTGAGCTTCCTTCATTCTGGCTCGAATGAACTCAATATTTTCTACATCTTCTCTAACCAAATTTGGACCAAGAACTAACCTATCCTCGGTCTCTAACCAACAAATAGGAGATTTGCATGGCCTTCCATACAAAGTTTCGAACATTACCATCCCTATACTAGCCTGATAACTGTTGTTATACGAAAACTCGACTAAGTGTAGGTGGTCTTCCCATGATCCCCCAAAATCTAGCATACAAGCTCGTAACAAATCTTCTAAGACTTTGTTTACTCTTTCTGTTTGCCCATATGTCTGCGGATGGTAAGCAGTACTCATCTTAAGCTTGGTACCTAAAGTCTCATGTAGACTCTTCCACAACTCGCTAGTGAATAAGGAATCTCTATCACTTCTATACTACTAGGAATTCCATGCAGTCTAACTATATTCTTTATAAACAACTTAGCTAAAACAGGTGTTGTCCTGGTTGACTTAACTAGAATAAAATGGGCACTCTTGGTCAATCTGTCCACTATAACCCATATACTTTCATTTCCATGATTCGACCTTGGCAACCTGTTTATAAAATCCATTGAGATAGAATCCCATTTCCATAATGGAACATCTAAAGGCTAAAGTAATCCACTTGGTTTCTGATGTTCGGCTTTTACCTGTTGATAGTTCAAACACTGCTTTACCCATAAGCCTACATCCCTCTTCATGCCTTCCCAGAAGAAACTTCTTTTCATGTCCGGATACATCTTAGTTCCTCCCGGATGAATGGTGAACTTTGAACGATGGAATTCTCCTAGAAATTCCTTCCTAATGTTTCCCACATTTGGAACACATAGTCGTCATTTCTTCCTCAACCAACAATTCTAGTCAAGACTGAAATCTTTTAAGTCATCGCTTTCCATTTCATCCCTTAACTTTCTGATCCGTTCAACTAATAATGGATCCTCCTTCTACTTAGAAGCAATCTTTTCGATCATCAACGATCAAACTTCTAAACACGACAACATAGCGGTTTCCTTACTAGATCTAGCTTCATATCTCCACTGTATTCTACATGTAGTCAATGCTTCTAAATCTTTCCACTCAGCTATCATTTCCAATATCGCATTCTGATGTTTCTTACTAAGTGCATCTGCAACCTTGTTTCCAAATCCAATTAGGAAAATACTTTGGCTCCACTCAACTAGTCGAACAAATCGTCAATTCTAGGTAATGGATATCAATTCTTTATCGTCTTCTAATTCAACTTACGATAATCGATACATAACCTTAATGATCCGTCCGGCTTCCTTGCAAACACAACGGTTGCTCCCTAAGGCGAACTGCTTGGTCTGATAAAGTTCTTATTTTCCAAATCCACCAACTGCACCTTTAGCTCCTTCATCTCGGTAGGTATCATTCTGCTTGGCAGTCTACTCACCGGTTCTGCTCCTGGTACTAAATCTATCCGAAACTCAATAGCTCGTTTCGGCGGCAGTCCTACTACGGGCTCAAAGACATCTGCGATTCTCTAACAATGAAAACTCGATTTAGTTCATCTTCTGCCTCCATAACACCCGACAAAACATTATCCTCAAAACTAAGGTTTTCTACGGAGTATATTACCCAATCACTACAGTCAGGGTGTCTAAGTGATATGTTCCTATCATGGCAAAATCTCCTAGCATCGTATTTACCTAACCAATCCATACCCAAAATAATTCCGAACCCTATGAAATCAAACACATGCAAACTACAAACAAATGTATGACCTAACAATTCAAACTCTAACCGGTCACACTTCATCCCAAGTGTCACATATCCTCCTATCGGATTCGCAACCCTTAAGGAAGTAACTAGGCATGAGGGTTCTAGGTTATGTTTATCTACCAAACAATGAGATATAAAAGAATGTGATGCACCAGAATCAAATAGAACTCTAATTGATACACCATGAATCAAAAGCGTACCTCTCAACATAACTTATCCCTTTTCCTCTGATGTTGGTCTCGAGGTAGCTGGCTCTAATGCAAACACTTTGCTCTTTCCATCCTTGGCTGGCTCCTTGCACTAGTTCTTATAATGTCCAACCAGATCTCAGTTGAACATCTCACTTTTTTCTTGTCAGCAGCTTTCTTCCCTTTGCCTGTCCGACACTCATGAGCATAGTGTCCCTTCTTATCTCCCTTATAGCAGATAACTTCTGCCTTTCCCTTCTTGGCGGCTCCACTCTTCTGAGCTTCCTTCTTATGGAAAAATTTCCTCTTCTAATTCTGCCCTCCTTGAGCTCCCCCTTTCTTGTTACCCTCAAGATAAGCAAGCATTTCTTCCTGCCTTAAAGCCATCTCAACAACATTATTGCACGGATCTCTAATATGCGATAATGTGGCCTTAGCAAGCTCAAACTTCAACCCACGAATAAACTTCTCATTCCTTTTGATAACAATATCAACCGTAATGTATCTGTATCTCGATAGTTCTTCAAATCTGGTTACATACTCAAGCACTGTCATATCTGCCTGCTCCAACTCAGCAAACTTCCAAAGTAGAGTTGACTTCGCAATCTCCGACATAAACCTCTCCTTAAACCTTCTCCTGAACTCAGCCCAAGTCATACTCTCCTCATTGACTCCGACCGTAACACTGTTCCACCAATACAGTGCTACTCCCTGTAATTGCCTAGAAGCAAGCCTCCTTTTCTGCTAATCATTGAGCCCCAAATCAACAAAAATCCTCTCGCAGTGAAGTAACCAGTTCTCTACTTCAATTGCGTCCTTAGTCCCGATAAACGGTTTTACTCCAAGCCTGGCATAATCTCTGCTCAATACAGCATAATTATTGACCATTGGGGCTCCTTGATTTCCTCCTTCAGCATTTCCTCCAACTAAACCCACATCAACTCCAGCTTGCATCATGTTAACAAAGAAATGATACATAACTCCCACATCAGCTTGCGGTATTCCAGCACCTACATTAGCAGCTTGAGCCTGACTGGGATTCTTTCTTGTGTTCGGTATGGCATTCCCATTAGTTGTGGGGCTTCCCCCACCAATGTTAACTCTTTCACTTCAAGCATCCATATCTTATGTCAGTAAAATATGCATTCGAGTCTTCGTAAGATACAAAAGAATAGCCAAAGGGAGATGGAAGAATAGAGATAAAGTGTATACTTATATATAGCAAATACAAGTACATTACTATGGCGTTATCCCATACCCCAATCTTTTCTCTAATTCCTTAGGATTATGTTTTCAAAATCATTTTAAGTTCAACATTTCTTTTAAATTTTTCATAAACCTATGCTCTGATACCAAGTTGTAACATTCTCTATCTTGAGGCCTGAAGCTAAGCGTTATAGATGTTGCAGTCATCTATAGTATTAACTTACGGTGACAAAATACGGTAATGTTAATGGTATGAATAATATCAAAAGCACATGAATATAAAATAAAAATCAACACAGATTTAAAAACAACTTTTTTGATTACATTTCAAATCCATATTTCATATCTAGAGACATAATCCTAAAACGATTCCTAGGATTTGATCAAATATAATTATTACAAATTATGCCAAGAGCAACATATGAAGATGCCCCCTTGGACGATCAGAGTACTAAATAGACATATCAGTCATAATTCATCACAGCGGAAATAAAATTAAATAGCTCCTAACTTTGCCTCATGCACGTCTTTGGAAGCTTATTCGTCCAGCCTACTAATCCTGTAAAAACTTAACTCTCAATCTACTCAAATTAAATTTTGAGCACCCGAGAGTTTAAGGGAAAAACATAAACTTCGAGTTAGACATAAAGCCTGATGTCAATAATACTATTACATCTCGGTTTACTGATATTAAGTGAGACCACGCCGTTTAGCGGAACGGGTTTCCCCTCACTAATATCCCTTTAAAAACATATCTTTTTGCAAATCACAATCCTGCAATCAAAGTAATTAAAACAATAATAGCAATATCATATATGCACATAAATCAGGTAATCAATGGACTATCTATCCGAAATTTGTAGTTTTGTTTTTCTATCTACTAGTCATTGGTTGACTCGGGCATAACAGGAAAAATAAATAATCTAACTTCCGTTAGACACACTTTTGGACGGTCTGTTTACTTCTACTAGGGTTAACTGATCCTAATGGCTTTGCAGTCTCACCATTAACCTATCTTTATCTGTATATTCTTTTCTGTGTGTAACATCATTTTAGTCTTACCTGTGACAAAGCCCTACATATTGGAATTTTGGACTTATATTAGCTAGGGGCTATAACTAAAGTATAGGGCGCGACTCTATACCAGTCCCATCTGGTATTCTAATATCGTAGTCATTTACTTAGGGTTAACTACCCCATCGAATTTTTCTTGAAAACATTTCTTTCAAATTGATTTAATCCTCTAAATCATACTTAAACAAGAAAAATATACTTTTTGTTTTACCCAAATATCTTTTCCATGATATATGCTTTACACAAAACAATGTTGATGAAAACCTAAATCAATAGGGTTATCCATCCCTTTAAAATAAGTTAAATCCCTTCTTTAACATGGAAAGAATTAGGTTTTAAATCAAAGATATCACCTTCAAAACCCTTGTTTAAAAACTTTAAGCAGTCCCTTTCAAATCTATTGAAAGTACCCCTTTCAAAATAGGTTAACAATTTTATCTTGAAACACTAGGCTGAAAGGCCAAGACATACCTTTCGAAACCTTTTAAATAGACCTTTCGAAATCATTGAAAATGTCCCTTTGAAAGCTTTATAAAACCTTAGATATCCTCTTTTCAAAATACTTCAAACTTTCCTTTCGAAAGCATTGGAAACCTTCCATTCAAATACTAAAAGTAAACCTTTCAAAAACATTGGGGAATCTCCCCATCGAAACCTTCATTATATATCTTTCGAAAGCATTAAAGTCCTTTACTTAAAATAAACCTTTCAGAAGCACCGAGTTCAAGTAAAAGTTTGTGGAACATAGCTTCAAAACCATTTAAAATCAATCTTTTTGAAACCTTTATGTTTAACTTTCAATATATCTAAGGGTCTTAAAAGAACTGGGGAGAAAGCATTGCTTTCGAAAGCATTACTCCTAAGTAAAAGATAGTGGATGGTTTCGAAATCAACCCTTTCGAAAGCATGGAGAAGAGGCTTCAAATTTTAAGGCAAAAGAACCCATTCGAAGGCATTGATTCGAAAGGTTGAATGCGACAGTAGGGGTTTCGACCCCTTCGAAAGCTTGTTTTAAAAACAAAAGGAGGCAACCCATTCGAAAGCCCTTTCTTTATATAAACAGAAGCAAGTTGGTTAAGTCGAAAGTTCCAACCCCTTCGAAAGCCTTGTTTGTAATCAAAATTGTTCCAAGTTTATAGGAGTTACTTCTACCCCTTCGAAAGCATGTTTCGACTCTATACCTTGCGCCTTTCTCCAATCCACTACATACCAAGGCATTGATACCATGTGTATTGGGTTTGACTTGGTAGGAGGGGGATGTATTATAATGATAACTCTATAACTTGGTAGAATTTGATAACTTTAAAAATCCAACTGGGTATGTTATCTCATGATGGTTTTCTGAACTGACTCGGGTGTTATTTTATTATAATGCTCGGGCCAGACCGAGCGTATTTACATATTGCTTTGGATCCATTGAAGCTCAGGAGACGAGTTGGAGGTCTTCAAGTCATATTCATGTATATATTTATTTTTTGTTGTTTTGTTGTTGAAATCATTAGAATTTGTGTGGACATGTATTATAACTGTCTAGGCTGATGATGGTGATTTATTGTTGTACTCTGATTGGTGTATGTATATAACATTTTATCTTTTGTGAAGATCATTGATATTATATTATATATTGTTCCGCTACGATTGTGAGATTCTATGTTATCCTTTTTCTCTTCTTCTCTTCTTTCTTCCCTATAACTATCCATCCTTCTGTTCATGTAACGACCTGGATTTTTAGCCATTTGATTTTGAGGTAATTAACTGATTTAATTATTGGATTATTAATTTTTATTAGTCGAATAGATAAATTTTCTGACAAATAAAATATCTGAATCAATAAATTGATTAAAAACTATATAAATTTTAATCAGTGTATTGATTCAGATATTTTATTTATCAGAAAATTTATCTATTTGACTAATAAAAATTAATAATCCAATAATTAAATCAGTTAATTACCCCAAAATCAAATGGCTAAAAATCCGGATCGTTACAGTTCAATTTGGGTTGGACATGTGTGATTTATTGTCAACTTGAATTGTGCAGATTGGCGGGTCATTACAAACTACTTGAGAACAAACAAAATATTTTCCCATGTCATCATAGTCATCCGTATGCATCCAAAATTTTGATGACTTGTTCCTACTTGTACATAACCTGCCCAAACTTTCTATTTTATTTTCCCTAAATCAAAAATCACAAATCAAAATCCCAGACCCAAGCCCTCCTCGATTACCTCCAAACCCTTGCTCCACTACTTCCAAACCCTTTCTCCGTCGCCTACAAACCCTTGCTCCGTCACTTCAAAACCCTTCCTCTACAGCCTCCACACCTGAACCCTTCTCCATCACTGTGCTTCGCCAAACCCTCACCCTCTAGACCCGAAATCCCTCATCGCTAAAGCCCCCATCTCCAGAACCGTGCTCCACCACCTCTCCAGACTTGAACCCCCCTATTCGATGCTAACCCCAAGGGTCCCCTACATTAACGCTGTTCCAAGCTCCTAAGCCTCCATCAATGTTGTCCTAAGCCCTTAAGCCTCCTTCGGCCTCCAAAGCTTCAAAGGTACGGTTCTTTCATATTCATAATATCCATTTATGATTCTGTAATTTTAGTTAATTATAATGAGAATAGTTTGATTGATATGGATTGGTTATGATTGAAATATATGTTGTCATAAATGGTTGACTAAAAATGTATGTACCTATAGATTTGTTGGCTTCATTTGATGAGTTTTTTGTATGATCGTTATATTGATATTCGTTTTTACAAAAACAAAAATCAATATTCATTTGATACAATATTCGTCGGATTTGTCCTAGTATTGGACAAGTTATAAAAAGAAAAATATATACGTAAGTCATAAGTTAATATTTATCCTAGATGGTTCGTAGAATTTTGACAACACTTACTATTTTATTCTCCATGTATGTTATTTGGAATATGATATAGGGAATAAGGGAAAGTGCTGACAAAAATTTATGAATCGTTTGTGGTAAAGTATCGGTTTATGAATTATATACATATTTTTGTGTTTGTAATAGGAGGTAGGATAGCCGGCGAATAAAATCATGGTTTACTCTTATCATTATCATTTACTTAAATGTAAAATTAAAGATATATTAATATAAGATAATATAATAAAAATTAGAAATAAATAAATAGTAGTATATGATTTTATTAAAAGAAAATAATATTGTATGATATTAATAAATAAATTAGTGATTAATAAATAGTAGTGTATGATATCAGTAAAAGAAATTTTGTATTTTATAGTATTGATAATAAAATAAAATTTAACCGTATAAGATATTGATAATAAAATTTATTAAAAGAAAACAATAATATATGGTATTAATAATTAGATAAAAATTAAAGATATTATAAACAAAATATTAATTAATGTATTATAAAAATTAGTGATTAATAAATAGTAGTATATAATATTAGTAAAAGAAAATTTTATTGTATGGTATTAATAATAAAATAAAAATTAATCATATATGATATTAATAATAAATATTAGCAAAAGAAAACAATGGTGTTGGTTTTAGTATTAAAATAAAACATAATGGTGTATATATTTTTTTGCTTATTTTCATAGAGTACATAATGAGTCATTTAAAAGCTCAAAGTTAGATGTATAAGAAGTTCAAAAATTGTACCATTGCAATTTAGTCAAGGTGTGGAAGCATTCCTAAAGGTTTCTTCTAATGATAAAATAAATATGAAACGAATTCGGTGTCCTTATAGTAAATATCGTTGTGCAGAACTCAAGGAATATGATACTGTAGCTTTACATTTGCATACAAAGGGTTTTATGCCAGAATACCACATTTGGAAATTTCTTGGCAAAGTCAAGACATGATATGAGTCGAAAATGATAGTTGAAGATGAACCCGAATATACTAATGTCGATTTTGAAGAACCTAATACAGAGGACTGAATGACAAAAATGGTTTATGATGCCACTGGTCCCCGTGTGTGGACTACTAAACCTAAAATAGAAGAGGAACTTAACCTAGAAGCAAAACAGTTTTTCGACCTAGGTTAATCGCTGTATAATGAATGTGAAATGACTCATTTTTCAGTGACATATAGATTTATAACTATAAAATCCATAGACAATGCATCATAATATCTAATAAACTTGATTCTTAATCTTTGTAAGGAAATACTTCCACTAGATAATGTCTTGGCAGAAAATTAGTATTCACTAAAAAAGTAGTATCTGCCCGTGGTCTGCCGTATGAAAAGATTGACACTTGTCCAAGTGGATGCATGATATATTGGAAGGAAGATAAAAACCTTACAAGTTATAAATTCCAAACAACCAAGATATAAATTGACAAAGAGAAGTAGTAAAGACATGCCTTTAACTTGTATGTACTACTTTCTACTGACAAATAGATTACAAAGATTGTATGCATCTTCTGCAAAACACAAGCGATGGCGTAGCAAACGACAACGAGCTGAAGATGTTTTATGTCATCCATCAGATGGCAATGCTTAGACGCATTTCAATAACATATATCTTGATTTTTCTAAATAATCCTCTAATGTAAGACTTGGTTTGTGTACTAATGGATTCACATTGTTTGCTTTATTTGGTAATAAACCTTGCTCAACCTGGATGATTATTCTAACATCTTTCAATTTTCCATAATGGATGTGCATGTACAACCCGTACATGTTTTTAACTGTAATAGTTCTAGAACCGAGAAATCTTAAAAACCAGATAGATGCATATTTGCAGCCTTTAGTGGACGAATAGAAAATACTATGTATAGAGGCATTGTAACTTATAATTTGTCAATATAAACTTTCAGAATGTTTGCATCATTATTGTAGATGATAAGTGATTTTCCTACATATGAGATGCTCTCTAGATGGAGTACAACCGGTAAATTTGCTTGTCCCATTTGCATGGATTCAACAAAATATTTTATTAAAATTTGGTGGCAAACAATGTTGGTGGGAATGTCATTGTCGATTTTTGCATCAAAAGGTCGTTTTAGATTTGATAAGAAATTTTTTAGAGTAAATATCATTGTTACTTTAGAGCCACCTAACATTCTGAGTAGTGAAGATGTGCACAAGCTCGTTCAATTTTATTCAAAAGTACGCGAGTTAGGCGAAGAGCCAAAATCCCTGGTAAATGACAAATTCATAATAGGTGCAAATAGAGTATATTTTGGGAGTTGCCTTATTGGAAGCATTTCAAAATTTGACATAATCTGGACGTAATGCATATCTAGAAGAATTTTTTTTAGAATTACTTTAATACAATATTGAAGGTGAAAGTAAAAACAAAAGATGATTTGATGTCCAAGAAGGATATAGCATTGTACAATAATCGTTTAGAGTTGAAAATTGATAATAAACGTCCAAATTTCAAACGATTAGCTTGTTATGCGTTAGAAATAAATCAGTGTAGAAAACTATTGGAATGGGATAATTCTTTGAGCTTCTTAGATGAGATTGCTTCTAACTTGAAACATTGTGTTGATATGAAGGACAATCAGTTGTCGGGTATGAAGAGTCATGACTGTCATGTAATTCTCGAAAATTTATTCCCGATAATGTTTAAAGAGTTGTTGCCACAAAATTTTTGGATGCCAATAACTAATCTTTGTTTATTCTTTAAAGATATATGCTCGATTATGCTCGGTAGAACTCGTCTACAATAACAAGAAAAGGACATACCAAAAATATTGGGTAAATTGGAGAAAACATTTCCTCCAGGTGTTTTCAATTGCACTAACCAAAGCTTTACTGCGACGACCAATACAATATGGTTGGATGTATCTATTCGAAAGTTATGTACAATACCAAAAAAATTGTGTAAATTTAATTTTTTTATTAATCATTGTAATATTGTAAATTTTCATATTGTAAATATTTATATATAGGTATCTAAGTCGCCTAAAAAAGAAGGTGAAGCAAAAAGCACACATTAAAGGTTCTATTTGTCAAGCATACATTATAGAAGAAGCATCCATATTTTTTAATTACTATTTCGAAGACCACATTATGTTAAATTTTAATAATGGTTTCAATGATGATGAGATGGTTAATTTACCCGATATTTCTCTATTAATTTTCAAAAAACGGGGACGTCCATTTGCTAAATGAAAAAATTGAGGTTTCAAAATAATTAAGGATTTCAATTTGGCCAAATCAATGGTGCTCCTCAATTGTGAACAGGTATCAGATCTAATTTGGTATGTAACACAATATTTTTTTCATGTTATATATATTTATTTGTCCCAATTAATTGTTCAATGGTCAATTCGAAGAAGCATATCCAACTGTCGCCCTAGTAAAGGATTTGAGGATTGGTTTAAGAAATATGTAAATATGGTTCAATATATATCTTTTTTGTCCTAATAAATTGTCAATTATAACTTAAAAATAAAAAATGTAGGTTGCTAACAATGAAGTTACAAATGTTTGTTATCGAACACTCGCATTTGGACCAAGACTAGATACAAGAATCGTCCAATTTTGTACATAAATGGTTTTAAATTTCACAAAGCTGAGTTTTGGAGCAAATAACACAACGTACAACCATGGGGTCTATGTCACAAGCGGCAAAGAATGTGATGATTTAAAAGATTATTATTGTGTTTTACATAAAATAATCGAACTTGCTTGCTCTATAACATCAAAGCTTAAAATAATTTTATTCAAATGCAAAAGGTTTGATACTAGGAAGGATATAGAAATTCGACCTACACACAAATATTACCCACTAATTGAAGTAAATCACAAAAGGTGATATCAAGGTTACGATCCATTTGTATTGGCGATACAAGCAACACAAGTCTACTATGCACCTTATCCTGCCATGAACAACAGTAAGGCAGGTTGGTAGGCTAATGTCAAAAAAAAACCAAAATGGTTATTTAACTTGGAAATAGTCACAATTGACGATCAACCATGCCAACATGATCCTAATCCAAATAAAGTAATACAAATCATAGAAGATGCAGATGATATAGGACCAATTTACAACAAACTATTTGGTGGAGTTGAATTAGATAAAGATATTGATATAGGTTAATAAGTTGATGACTAAGAAATGAAGATGATACCAACTCCGAGGTTGAAGTGAAGTTAAAGAAGATGACTTTGAAGATGTTGAGAATGGTGTAAATAATGACATCGATGACAAAAGTATCGACTCATAGTATGTACATTTTATTGTGAAGATTTTAATGTACTTTTGACAATGTATGTATTTTGATGCTACCATGAATTTAAATTTCAGTTTAGTTAGTATGTATTTTTCCTTTGAAATCTACTGATATGAATGTACGACTATTCTTTATCATGAATTTTTTATTTTATTGTGTAATTTAAAATTTAATAGATATGAGTACCCGTACTAATAGTAGATGCAAAAAAGTGGTGTAGAGAAATCCATCGCTCAACAGCATACATCCTTTTGGATCTTATTCCACTGGGACATCTTTGGGACAGGGAGGGTCCCAGTTACATGTTGTGGGCGATGATCCTCAACACATCTTACGACCATTCATCAGGTTCAATCATATTAAGAAGCATGATGATATAGGTACATCTACACATGCACCTATTATGGATTCCAATGCATTCGTAGATTGAGTTGACATTATTCATTGCGCCAATGGAAGGCAAATGATAAAATTGCATTTATATTTATTTTTAAATCGATAGGTTATCATCTTAAATAACTTCACATTTATTATACAATTTATATATGTACAATGCTGACATCAATGGTGAAATCATGAGTGATAGCATTCATGATTTGATTCTTGCCAGGATGAATCGGTTCTGGCCTAGATTCTCGGATATTCCACCCGATGTCAAGGACGTCATGTTCAATGATTTGTGGTAAAATAAATTTAATGCATACTTGATTTTTCATGCATAAATTTATATGTTGATAATATATTTAAATACAAATGCAAAGTAAATATCAATGGAAACCTGAAACATCTCAAGCGCTTATTAGAAAACTCTAGGAGCAGAAAGCAAATACTAGATACAGAGAGATGGTGCATGGAATAAAGAAAAGAAACAAGAAGGTTAAGGTGCTTGCTCAAGACATTTATGACTAGTTCGAGTCGCATTAAGAGCAGGAAGATGTAAAGGTGCATGCTAAAATAAATGCAGCAAATAGGGCGCAAAATCAAAAATTACACTACGATGGCTCGAGATCTATTGTAGACTATTAGCAGGAATAATCATTGTTGGTGCCTACTTTTCTTTCTATTTAGTTAGTATACACAATATCGAAGAGACACAAACAGCCAGGACGTGTATTTTTATACTCACAAATTCGAGTTGAGTGAGGGGTCGTTTAGGTAGGTTGATGCTGCCACTACCAATTTTACAGTAAGTTGTCCACACAACTTGACTTCAGTTGTAATTGAATTTAATTTTGTTTCACATACTCATAAAATAGAAAAATTATTAACCGGTAAAAACATGCTGCTAGGATTCAAGAGATGACGGAGCAGGGTTCACTATGAGAAAAAACAAATCGGACGATAGATATGCTCCGTTGTCTGAATGAATACCTATCTGTCGTCTATTTCCGTGATGTCTCATTATATATTAGACCACAGATATGCTCTGTTGTCTGATTTGTTGTTCTTGTTTTACAAATAGTAGAGATGAATATTATATATTGTCTGAAAGTTAACAAAATAACAGTTTTACGTTGTTTGATATTATAGTATCATTTCCAGAATTTTCTATATATGCATACCAATTACAATTATATTATATATTTGAAGAATGAAATAAATGAATCACAATTTTATTTAAACAAATATTTTATTTCAAATCAAATTCACATACAAAACAACTTTCACTATACTTACACTTTCAAATACAATACAACTTTCACTATTCTTACATTTTCAAATACAATACAACTTTCACTATCACTCTCATCTATATAACTTTTCTCTACACTCTCATATATAACATTTTTTTTTGCTAGCACTCACTTACACTCACTCGAGTTTATTTTTGATATTGATCTTCATTTGCTTGCTCCAGCTTGCGTTCAGTCATCTCTTACACCTGTCAAATAAACAACGCAGTAAAATGGAAAAGGAAACAAACCTAAATTTCAAAAATTAAATTAAATTTGAATATTAATATTGCCTCAGTTTATGGGTTTGTTTTCTCTTCATGTTTTAGACATGGCCGGACAAATATATATGTGCACAGACAACTTATGATATGCACAATGTATCACTATGAATATCACAAGGCCGAACATCGATTAAATCTCACAGACTATTGCAAAGTTCAAGCCCGAAGGCTCAACACAGTGCAAATTTGCACAAGGTCAAGCCCAAGCCTCATTGGGCTCAACTCAGGTGCACAAAGAAATGCAACTCAAACCAAAAAATCAAACCAGAAATATACAAACTAGAAAATCAAACTCAGATGCACACTCAAGTATATACAATGTCACAGCAGCAGTTCTACTAATGAACACATGAACAATTCAAAAGTAGCTCAAGACAATTCAAAATATGGTACAAGTATGTATATATAATAGTATGTACAAGTATGCACCGAGGACTTAAAAGTGTAGAAGTGTAGTTCAAAAAACCATGTATAAGTGGAAAAAAAGTACACGTGCATATTTCATTTCAGTTCAAAACAGATTGCAAAACCATGGATCATCAAAAGTATATGTAAGCAATACACATATACACATGTACAAAATACAAAAGATGCTAATATTTCACATATATATACATATATGTGTGTGTACATGGAAGTAACAAGCAAGAAGACTGCATATAGTAGTAACAAGCACACTCAGGTACCAAAATCAAAATGGTTCAGAAAAACAAGTTCAACTAGGCAAGAATTCAAGATAGTGCACATAAACAAGCTCAAACAAAACAACAAGTGCCAAGGCATATAAAATGGTTCAGAAAAAACAAGTTCAACTCAAAATGGTTTAGAAAATCAAAATGGTCCAGGAGTTTAAATTGATTGCCACTACGAAGGGGGGTCCGGGGGGGTGGCAACCCCCGTAGGTAGGGGTGTGGGGGCAAACGAGTATACATATAGAACCATAAGCACATATTCACACAAGCAAGCATGGTGTAAACATATATGTATATACGTGTATACATAACTTGCAACAAGCAAGAAGACACTTCAAGCATCAACTAGTTCAACAACAACTAGCACTAATGCAACAGGTTAGCATCAACTAGTTCAACAGTGATGATTTGATACAATAAGTGCAAATTCCTTTTCAATCAGAAATTTGCAAGCCTCAAGGGACAAGCAAACCAAATAGCAAGCTTTATAGCACAAATTAGCATCAAAAGGAAGAAGTCACCAAAATCAGGCAAGGCAGCATAAGCAAGAATCATCAACCAAGATCAAGCAACAAGGTGCAAGCTCCACAGAGTCACAAAGTAAATTGCAAGCAAAACTAGATGCAAGCTCAAGCAAACATCATGATGTAGATAAATAGGCAACATATACATGTGCAAACATCATGATGGATACATAAATGGGCAGCATGTACATATGCAGATGCAGTAATCAAGAGCAAGGGCCCAAAAAGCAAATGCACACAGAACAGGTTCATGAACACAAGCATGTCAGCAAAGAAATCAGGAATTTTGAAATTTAAATCAAAGGAAATAAAGTAAAAAATGAATCTATTCAAAATTGAAAATCAGAAAATCAAAAATATCAAGGCCAAAGTCAGTAAAATCAATGTCCAAATTATATTCGAAATAGATTCAGGAATTTCAAAATGAAAATATAGGGATTCAAACCCTATAAGTTAACCCATATCATCATCGGCAAATTTAACCTAGTTCGAGCATATTGAAAGGGGAAAAATTGCTAAAAATACTAAATTGATAGCAATCAACTCGACAAAGAAAGCAACCACGTAGCAATCACGGCTAATCGAAGTGTGCAAGCATCAGAGAAGAAGGAGTATCATTCGTGCAGCAAATTCCAAGCGGCGGTTTTCGATCTAGAAACTCCATATCAGAACGAAGAGGGAACATGACCATCAATTTATTGAGAGTGGGAAAAGAGGGAAGAGGGAACATGGTCGATTTTGTTATGCCGATTTTGTTTTGAGAGTGAGATTAAAGGGTTTTGCTGATTTAGTTTTGAGAGGGAGAGAAGAGGGAACACAAAATATTGAGAGGGAAATAATTTAAGGAAAGCGACCACCAAAGTATCAGAAGGAAAAGCCATCGAAATATTTAGAGGTAAAATATAGGGCCAAATTTTTTTTGATAACTTCAATCAGACAACAGATATATTAGAGGGAAAATATGCGGCCACCAAAATATTTAGAGGGAAAATACAGAGCCAAAATTAAATTTTTTGGTAACTTCAATCAGACAACAGATAAGATGTTGTCTGAATGACAAGCACGAACATTGAGATTTCAGGAGCTATTCAAACAACAGAGTATTTTTTCCATATGTTGTGTGAAACAGTGGAAAATGTTAGGACAACAGCAAATCAACATTATGTT
This sequence comes from Allium fistulosum, assembly GCA_030737815.1. Classification (NCBI taxonomy): domain Eukaryota; kingdom Viridiplantae; phylum Streptophyta; class Magnoliopsida; order Asparagales; family Amaryllidaceae; genus Allium; species Allium fistulosum. The sequence goes on from CM060901.1 coordinate 488,118,685, forward strand.
GTGTGATCACCGTTATTTGATTCACTTTGTGACATAGTGGTTTTACAATCACTCTTAAGGTGGAAGAGCATGTGTTTCTCGATTTGTCTGATTCGTTGAAAAAGAGGAGGGATCACATACCCAACTCTAGGAATATTCTTACAGTAAGTTATAATCCATACTGAAATTTCTTTTAAAAAGAAATTATTGATGTTAACTACTCAATAAAGCACTATCTATTTTTTCATAATATGTCCACCAATTAATCATTTATTTTTAATATGACGCTAAAACTTTAAATAGTAATTTTGAGTTCCCTTTCTAATATTTGGTAAATTGGTAAATAGTTAAAGTGCAATTTGGTTATTAATATGATGCTCAATTTTTTTTAATATGTTTGCTTTGCGGCGTCAATTTAGTGAGAGAGGCACCTCCAACAACGCTATCCAGACTCATATGAAGACCTAGGCTAAGTTGGAGGAATTGATAAGAAAGCATGTAGAGCTACCTAAAAATCATGATGAGAAGATGTCAGCATAAAGGGAGATGACGAGGAGGCATGAGGAAGAGATGACCGAGCATAAAACGCAAGTCGAAGCCTTGTACCAAATGTTCAGCCAGCAATTTGGAAATGCGCCACCGTCGCCCTTCCTGCCACAATCATGAGTTTTTTTTATATGGACATGATGTATGATGCATATATTTATGTTATTGTTTACTGTATGGACATGTTGCGGCATGTGATGTTGTGTATGGACATGATGTTGTATATAAACATGATGTAGTGCATGGACATGAATTTGTCTTTTTTATGGAATATTTATGGTGTTGTTTTACCTTTTTCTATGTTTAGTTGTTATGTTTTTGGGTTTACATACATTTGGATATGATATTATGTTATTTTGGTGTTATATTTACATGTGTGGCATTGTCGAAATGGCTTGTTTTGTGTAGTGGCTTTAGGGAAAGAAGAGCAGCATAAACGCTGAAAAATTGGTTTCAGCAAGTCATCAGCAAGTATTTGAAAAATATAAATTTTACATTTTGGGTTAGGCCCCTACACTGCATCGGTAACACTATTGTCGAAAAGTCATCGAAAAAAAAGTCATCGTCAAGTCGTCGGTATTGTCCAGATTTTACGTTTTGATGAGGTGTCTACAAGCCGTCGGCAATTCGTCAAAAATAATGTCATCGTAAAACCATTGGTATTGTGCTCGTGCGTGTCTTTGGCAAGTCATCGAAGACTATTTTACCATAGAGTCTATACTTACGATAATCGAGTCATTGGTAAGTCGTCGGTAAAGTGTTTACCAACAGCTTGCTAACGACTTAATGGTGTTTATAAAACCTTGTATTTCTAATAGTGATGAAGATGAATTTAGCATTCTTTATTATATCATATACTTCTATATAAGTATTATTTTAATAGATATGTACAGTCGACACCGACACAACCAAAGTGCCTCATCATCAGGTCAGGGCGGCTCATCATTTGGTCATTATGGCTCCCACTCATTAGAGTATGACGTCGATGTAGTACATATGATGTCACCATTCATTCAGATTGTCGATGCTTCTATTGATGCTCCTATCAATGGTATTGGTCCATCTACCTATGAGTTTGGGACGGACTCTTCGACCTCCATTGACCCACTTGATGTCTTCTTGAGAGGGCGAGGATTAGGGTGAGTGATTACGTACGAACATACACTTACATACACATAAACATACATATATATACACACATACACATATACTCACAGACACATACACAAATACACACATTCACATACACTCAACACACACACACACATAGACATACATACACATACACATGCTCATACACACGCTCATACACATACATACACATACACTCACAGACCCATACATAGACATATACACTCACACACATACACAGACATACACATAAACACACATGTATATAATAATTTGCTAATTAAATATTCATACATTGATATATATGTGTGTGTGTACATGTTTGATTTCAGCAGCGACGTCACATCCAATGCCATCCGTAAAGGGCTGTTTGCACAGACCATGGCATTCTGGCCTTCATTCGAAGAAATTTCCACTGATGTGAAGATTGTCATATTCGAAGAAGTCCAGGTAAAATAATTTTATCATATAACACATTATATAAATAGGTATATCATATTGTCCATAACATATTAAATTTGCATTTATAGAAAAGATTTAGTTGAAAAGAGGGCGTTCACGAAGTGCTAGTGTATAGGGCTTAGTCGGATGTAGCATCCAAAAAATAACATGAGTAGACATATGGTACGCGTAAGAGTGACAAGAAGCATCCAGCCCTTGCCTAGGAGATGTATGAGCAGTTCTTACGGCATTGAAAGTAAGAGGAATTCAAGGCATTATCGAAAAAGAATGCCAAAAGTAGGAATAGAAATCCTAGATTACATACAAGTGGCTCATACATTGATCATCATAGCGATCTGGTATGTATTTATTTGTTAAATTTATTTAACATTAAAAAGGTTAAAATAGACTTATATGATAGTTTTTTTTTCTTCAAATTTCGGTCTGAAAAGCTGCATGATGAAACTATATCTTGGAAACTCTTTTGTAAGACTCTAAGATTGAGTCATCGGATGGGACCACCACCGATAGCTGAGTAGATGATGCTTCCCCCGAGTTTGCGGTATGTTATCCATAAGACTTAATTCATTTACATAATATTTAAGTATATTTACATGTATAAAATTCTAATGAATACGTAAAATGCAAAATAGGAAAAATATCGGGTTAGGATTGACAAGCTTTAGAGTCAAAGTGTGGAGATAACTAGAGAAGTGGATGAAGATGTATTCCACACACTCACTAAAGTTGCTGGGAAAAAGGCAGATCATAAGCCCAATTACTACAATATTCCTTAGGTACGTAATAGCTTAAACATTCTTTATATACATATGATATTAAGTATATATGTGTACAAAACCATATTCATATATGAGTACAGTATACCATAAGTACATATACATTGGTTTTAAATCCCAAGAACCACATGTATATATATGTATTTTATATGAATGCTTAGTATAATCACCACCTTATGATGTTAAAACAATGATAAATAAATCCAATAAGAGTTTGAGTTAAAATATAGATTTTTTTTAAAATATACAATAAATTAAACAAATATAGAAGTTAAATCACTCAATAATTTTTTTTAAAAATGCATATATAATTGAGTTAAATTATAAATTTTGTTTTAATAAATTGAACAAGAGTTTATTCGAGTTAAAATACAGATTTTTTTAAATCACACAATAAATTAAACAAATATATATGTTAAATCACACAATAAATTAAAGAAATATATAAGTTAAATCACTTAATAAAATAAACAAATGTATATATAATTAATTTAAATTATAAATTTTGTTTTAAAAAATTAGACAAGAGTATATTTGTAAAAGTTAGATCACTCAATAAATTAAATATTCATATACACACACATATATATAATTAAACAAATATATAAGTTAAATCACCTAGTAAATTAAATAAATATATAAGTTAAATCATCAACTAACTAAACAAATATATGGTTAACGCAAATTTAATATTTTTTTTAAATAAATACAATATTTCAAATAAAAAATTTCTTATTATTAACAAACAAATATGGTTAAAATGTAAAGATCATCATTAAATAGAGCTTCTGTATTTAGCACTGCTGTAGAAGAAGAAAACCGATAGTTGAAATCACACGTCGATAAGCCAGCTTGGATGGTTTACGGATGCATTTTTGCGATGCTTTCCAAACGAGAAAATTATTGTCAAGGGTGGTGGTGGTGATGGAGATGGAGATGGTGATGCTGGGCTAGGTTCAGGCTAGTGGGTAATATTTTTTTTATGTATATTTGATTTATTTGGAGAAGGTGATTATATGTATATTTGGTTTGTTTGGATATTTGGTTTGTTTAGAAATGGTAATGGTGATTACTTATGTATATTTGGTTTGTTTGGATATTTGGCTTGGTGTTTGGATATTTGATTTGTATTGTGATGGTATTGTTTGGTTTGGATGTGATATATGATATATGATATTTCGATATGATATGTGATATATGATATTTGCTTACGGTATTTAATATATGGTATACGAATGTAATATATACAAACATATACATACATACATACATACATACATACATACATACATATATATATATATATATATATATATCTGTGTGTGTGATTGATTGAGGTGAGAATTGTTGCAAATATGTTTTAGCCAAAACATCTGAATGGCATTTGCATGACGTCGAAAATATGATTTTTTTTTTAATTTGATTGGGTGTCACTATAGCCCCTGTAGGTGGTCGATAAGGCATGGCAATATCGAATTTATAATTTTAAAAGTAGTTGACATGTCGTCATAATGATGTCAACATTAAGGCATCGGCAAGATATTGGCCCAATTGTCCGTCTGACGTCAGTAATGGCACCACGCGAGGCATTTTCAAGGCGTCGAAATTCTTTTTTAATATAATTTTACCGATAAGTCGTTGGAATGCTATCGGTAGTCATTTACCGACTTCTTGTTGATGCCTTTTAGCATCGGTAAATGGCCTTCTTTTTGTAGTGACAACAAAGTTATATAACAATAAAGTTTGAGGGATGAATTTGCATAACTCTAGTAGGTGTTGAGAACCAAAGTGTAAAATCAAATTTACAATAATTATTGCTTATAAACTATGTGAGCCATCGACATATTCTTCAGTTAAATCACATTGATAATATAACCAATCTTATACTATATACATAAAAGATGGATCTCTCTTGATATCTTTTCTTTTTTCTCATAATATTAGAATTAAAATCCTTAATTCTTCCTTATTCATATGTATATTTTCACACTTACCCATTTAAAATTTAACATTTACAAGCTTTGATATATTTAGGTGTAACACAATGTCCCTTTGACTTCTCCTTTTATTAAATTTACTCATTATATAAAATTCTATTTTATTTCTCTATAAAATTCAAATTTATTTTTTCTCATCAAAAAAAAATATTTGTTCTCTTTTTTCCTTCGTTTATTTTTCTTCTTCTTTAATCTCAGGCTTCACAAAGAACTCAAAATCATATCATAAATTAAAATCCATAATTTAATCAACAAAAGTTCGCATAATATGGTAGTAAGGTTTAACCTTTTATAATTCAACTCTCTTCCCCCCCCTGAATTCACTAAATTTTTGCCAACTATAGTTTAATTTAATTTTATATATTTTATAGCTATTAAAAAATTGCTTTGAATCAATGCAGATCTTTAGTTTTCGCTAAAATTCCATTAATTATCTCAGAAGTAACACCTGTACAATATTTAAGAATTGAAAGGTTCAACATATTTAGAGTCTATTTTCTTATTCTTTTTACCTATAAATAAGTAAGGATTAGTTTTTACAATGTATTTTTATTTATTATTTTTACAAATTAAGCTGAGATCATGATTTTTGATGCTTAAGTAAAATACTGAAAGCGATTTCAATTATTTGCTAGTTATCTTATATTATATACATAAAAGATGGACCTCTCCTAATATATATTTTTCTCGTAATTTTAGAAATAAAATCCTTAATATATTCAAGTGTAAAATTATGTCCCTTTGACTTCCCCTTTCATTAAACTTACTCATCTTATCTTATAATATATATCATATACATAAAAGATGGAGCTCAACTTTTCCTTTTTCTCATAGTTTTAGAATTAAAATCTTTAATTCTCCATGATTCATGTGTATATTTTCACATTTACCTCTCTAGATTTTAATGTTTAACAAGCTTTAATATATTCAGTGTAACATCATGTCCCTTTGACTTCCTTTTTTATTAAATTTACTCATTATTTTAAATTTTATTTTATTTCCCTACAAAGTTCAAACCCTAACCAGAAGTTTCTATTTTCTCATCAAAAATAGAATATTTGTTCTTTTTTATTCTTCTAGTTCCTCTTTGATCTATGGCTCCACAAAGGACTTAAAATCATATTACAAATTCAAATGCATAATCAATCAATATAAAGTCGCATAATATGATAGTAATGTTTAAACTTTTGATGATTCAACTCCCTTTCCCCCTACTATATACTATATACATAAAAGATGAATCTCAACTTTTCATTTTTCTCATAATTTCAGAATTAAATCCTTAATTCTCCTTGATTCATGTGTATATTTTCACATTTACTCCTCTAAATTTTAACATTCAACAAGCTTTAATATATTCAGTGTAACATCGTATCCCTTTGACTTCCTTTTTTATTAAACTTACTCATTATATTAAATTCTATTTTATTTCTCTACAAAGTTCAAACCCTAACTAGAGGTTTCTATTTTCTCATCAAAAATAAAATATTTGTTCTTTTTTCTTCTTCTTTGATTTTAGTTCCTCTTTAATCTATGGCTCCACAAAGGACTCAAAATCATATCACAAATTCAAATGCATAATTCAATCAACATAAGGTCGCATAATATGACAGAAATGTTTAAACTTTGATGATTCAACTCCCTTTCCCCCTAAATTCACTAGACTTTTGCTAACTACAGTTTAATTCAATTTTTTATATTTTATAACTATTAAATATTTGCTTTGAATCAACGTAGACCTTTAGTTTTCACTGAAATTCTATTTATTATCTCGAAAAATACATCTGTACAATATTTAAGAATTAAAAGGTTCAACATATTTTGAGTCTATTTTCTTATTCCTTTTACCTATAAATATGTAAAGATTAGTTTTTACAATGTATTTTTATTCATTATTTTTATAAATTAAGTAGAAATCGTGATTTTTGATGCTTAAGTAAAATATTTAAAGTGATTTCAATTATTTATTAGTTTTCTTATACTATATATATATACATAAAAGATGGATCTCTTATAATATTTTTCTTTTTTCTCATAATTTTAGAGATAAAATCCTTAATTCCCCTTGCCTCATGTGAATATTTTCAAATTTATCCCTCTAAATTTCCGTATTCAATAAGTATTAACATATTCAAGTGCAATACCATGTCCCTTTGACTTTCTGTTTTATTAAATATACTCATTATTTTAAATTCTAATTTATTTCTTTACAAGTTCAAACCCTAACCAAAAGTTTCTTTTTTCTCATCAAAAATAAAATATTTATTCTTTTCTTCTTCTTTCATTTTTGTTTCTGTTTAATCTCAGGATCCACAAGGACTCAAAATTGTTTCACAAACTCGGTTACACAATTCAATCAATAGAAGGTTGCATAATATGATGGTAAGGTTTAGATTTTGATAATATTCAACTATCTTTCCCCTCAAAATTCACTAGATTTTAGCTAACTATATTTTAATTCAATTTTTTATATTCTAGAGCTATTAAAAATTTTCTCTAAATCATCATAGATCTTTAGTTTTTTGCTGAAATTGCAAATCTCGAAAGGTACAATTGTACAATGTTTAAGAATCGAAAGGTTCAACATATTTAGAGTTTATTTTCTTATTCCTTACCTATAAATAAATGAGGATTAATTTTACTATGCACCTCTATTTTATTTTTTTATTAATTAAGTTAAAATCATGATATTTTATGCGTAATTAGAATATTAAAAGTAATTTCAATTAAGAATAATCTCCGGTGTACTAAACCAATTTACCTTTTCTTTAATAATTTGCAGGCTTATTTTTGGATCTTTTATTCTGCAAATATGCACCATTTAATTGTTGGTAATTAGTAATGAAAATAAAGAAGGTTGAAAGTTAAATAATTTATATTTAACGTCTTGAAAAACTGTGGATGATGCCTAAGTTATATTTGGATTCCAAAAGAAGTTAAAAATAACTTGAAAATTTGATAGTTTATTAATTTCAGCTTTAAATTTTGTGATTAAATTACTTTTATTAAACACAAGTGTAAAACATTTTTTTCTCTTCCAAATTTAATTAGTTTTTTCCAATTTATATTCATTCTTTTACAATATATTATGCATATCTACGTAGTTCAATCCCAAAGGGAAAAAAATATTTTTTCTCCTCTAAAACATTTGATCACTTTGTTCCCTTCTTTCATTTAATGTTTCATTTTAATCTCGAGCATAACATGAAATCAAAGTGACGTCATAACTCCTATTTTCTATATCAAAGTTGGGTATCTCTCAAAATTCTAATTAATTTGTTCTTTCTTTTCATATATTTTCTCTTAATCTCGAAATCCATAAGAACTCAAAATAATATATGGATTAAAGTTAGGTATTTTCTAATCCTTTTACTTTTTTATAATTTTGGAATTAAAATTTATTTCTCCTTTATTCATTTTTATGTTTTCACATTGACACCTTCTAAAATTTGTCTTTTTGTAAGCCTTAATTTATTCATGTGTAACATCATGTTCCTTTGACTTCCCCATTTGTTAATTTTTACTCAAATTTAATCAATTTTATTTTATTTCTCTATAAAGTTCATACCCTAAGAAGAAGTTTCTTTTTTCTCATCAAAAATAAAATCTCTATTCTCTTTGTTTCCTTCTTTCATTTTAATTTCTCTTTAATCTCTGATTTCACAATGACTCAAAGTCATATCACTATTTCAATTGCAAAATTCAATCATTAGAAAGGGTCTCATAACGTGATGATAAGGTTTAAACTTGGATAATATTCAATTCAATTTCCCACTCAGTTCACTAGATCTTTTTTTATTACTATGTATAATTCATTTTTTAAATTCCATGTCTGTAAATAATTTGCTTTGAATCATCGCAGGTCTTCACTTTTTATTGACATTGCATTTATTTTTTAGGACGATAAGTTTATATATTATTTTAGAATCATATAGTACAATGGAATTAGATTTTATTTTCTTCTTCCTTTTCCTAATAATCTATACAATATATTTTTATTTATTATTTATAAATTAATTTTAGACCATGATTTTAATGTGTAACTAAAATATTTAAAGCGATTTCAATATTTGTTAGTTCTTTTTAATGAATAATCTCAACTTTACTAAACCAAATTGCTTTTTTACTTTGTGTTTATTTTTAGATCTTTTGTTCTCCAAATATGCACAATTTGATTATTGGAATTAGTGATGAAAATAAATAATGTTGAAAATTGAATTTTTTATGTTGAACCTCTTGAAAAACAATGGATGGTTTCTAAGTTGTGTTTGGGTTTTAAAAGAAGTTAAACGAAATCAATTTGAAATTTTAGAATCTTAGTAATTTTCAAATTTAACATTAGTTTTGCCTTCCTATTCGATTCTATTGGCATATCTATGTAGTTCAATCCCTAAGCAAAAATATTCTGTTTCCCAACTACAATAAAATCTCTAATCACTTTCTTCCATTCTTTCATTTACTTTTCACTTTAATCTTGAGCTTCACATGGAATTAAAAAGGCGTCATAATTTCTATAGTATATATTAAAGTCAGATCTTTCATAAATCTTTAATATACTTGTTTCCTTATTTCATTTTATTTTCTCCTTAGTCTTATACTTTACCAGAACTCAAAATACTATACACACACATATATTAAAGTTAGATCTCTCCTAATCCTTTTGTATTTTTCATAGTTTAGAATTAATTTCACTATTTCTTTATGATTCATTGTATATATTCATGTGTCTCAGCATGTCCCTATGACTTCCCATTTTTATTAGTTTTACTCATTTTATTCAATTCTATTTTATTTTTCTACAAAGTTCAAACCCCAAGCAAAAGAATCTTTATCTCATCAAAAATAAAATCTTTTTTCATTCTGGTTTTTCTTTCATTGTAGTTTCTCTTTAATCTAAGATACCATAAAAACTCAAAATCATATCATAATTTCATTTTCACAGTTCAATCATTAAACATGATCGTAGGATATGATGGTAAGGTTTAAAACATTGGTGATATCCAAAACTTTTCCCACTCAATTCATTATATTATTCTTACTCTATGTATATCTCAATTTTTTTATATTACATTTCAGGTCTTCACTTTTTATTGAATTTGCATTTATTATCTCGAAATATTATATTGTTGTTACAATATATGTAAATTGTGGAATGAATATGCTTTTATGTTGTTTTGTTTAGTCCCACATCGTGGAATAAGTTAAATCCTTAGCTCCGAAGCCTTTATATAAAGGAGGCTATGTAATGTAAATATATGTCTATTCTCAGAAATGAATAATATATCTTCTTTTATATCTCTTATTGATGACAAGGATCATAACGTATATACATGGTATATATTTATGTTTCTCACTATTACAGTTGTTATGAATTAATAAATGGTATTTAATACTACCTATTCATATTCTTAAATCTGCCTATATTATGAAAGTAAACATAATAAAGTCAGCACAATCTTTGATTATAATTCATCCATTCTCCACCAATCAATCCATTATAAAGTCCTTTCCATATTTTCAATAGTGGTTTTGCATTTTCAAGAAAATTCATGAATGCAATTAATGAGATTGGAACTAAAGCTAACAAAAGGATGTAAATAAGATATTATAGTCACTTTTATAGATTATATTTGGTTGTCTTTTACTATTTTGCAGTAATATTTTTTTTTCACTGTAACTACTATCAGATATGAGTTCTTATTTTATGAAATACATTAATTATATACCCATGAACAATATTTTGATGCTTATGCATTTTTATTTCCACTGATAGTTGGTAATATGATAAACATAGCCAAGCTTGAATTTAAAACTTTAGACTTATTAGGAGATAACTTTTTGTCATGGATATTGGATGCTGACATTCAATTACAATCTTAATGCTTAGAAAATGCCACTAAAAATGATAATAATATGTCCCAGTAGGATAAAACAAATGTTCTTATATTTTTAAGGTGTCATATCCACGACAATCTTAAAATAAGGCATTTAACTGAAAAGATCTTCTTTACTTATGGAACTCCCTGAAGGAGCGTTATGACCACTAGAAGATGGTCACACTTCCAAACAGTAGACAAGAGTGGTTGAACTTGAAGTTTCAACCAGTTGAAAGTTGGTGCTTGTATGTTTTTCCTTTCAGAACTAATTGAAATAACGTACCGATGAATGTTGTGTTTTAATCCGTAGTCCATTTTAATTTTTTTTGGAAAGTATTAGCATTTATTTAATGCTTACAAGTTTTAGTAGTTGACTAACTATATTGTCTTTAATTCTTAAGATATGGACCATCAATATTTGATTGATAATATATGCCTACTAGATAGTGCAACTACTTATATGACTTTGAAAAACCAGAAGTTTTTCTCTGAACTATCTGAAAATATTTTAGCTAAAAGTTTCAACCATAGCAAATCTGCTAATATAATTGAAGGGTCCGGAAGAGCCCATATAGTATTACCAAATGGTACATATATCTTAATTCAAAATACATTATACTCAAGCAAATTTAAAAGAAATTTGTTGAGTTTTTGAGGATATATAAATGAATGACTACCATATTGGAACTATAACGAAAACGTTAAAGAATATCTTTGCGTTATTTCTAAAATTGAAAGCCAGAAGCTTATTTTAAAAAAAAAAATTGGTACAATTTCAACTGGATTATATTTTACGAAATTTGGCATAATTGAATCCCAAATTTAAATATGAGCCAAAAGCTCACAAATATCACTTGAATGCATCTTATCAATTGATAAAAGAATTATCCTCTTATTATTAATATGTATGGTGTATTTGCTAGTAGAAATATGATAATGGATCAAAATGAGAATCCAAAGATGATTATTATTTAATGTGACAACGTTTGTCAACATTGAGGGGGAGGATAAAGGGATACAAGTTCATTTTGATCATCAGTATCAAATATTTGTTAACATGTATAATGATGCAAAATATTAAGTAATTTGGATAAATTATTAATATTATCCCTAGTAGACTTTCTCCAATATAGATTTGAATCCCTGAAGGATCAAAATGTGTAAACCACATCTGAAATATGGTACAAAAGTTAGTTTGAAACACTTTTGGAGTAAGTAATAAAGATGCCAAATAAAAGAGGTGAGTGTTCTTGAAGAAACACTCAAGGGTGCTCTTGAAGAGACTAATGACATGATTGTCAAATTACCCCAAAAGTGGTTTAGGTACCTAAAATATGATAAATAAAGAGATCTCAATAAATCATATCTAGAACTGACATGATTTAATATGATAAATAAAGTGCTTATGTTTATAAATGGATTAAAAATCCTGGATTAGAGAAAAACATGATTGGCCATCAGGAAATTCTCCTAAGTAAGAAATGTGGACCTGTAGTCCACAAAATAAAATTAGAAACATGTATATAAAGTGGCAAAAGCACACTAAAATTATTAAAGCACATATAGTATCAACAAGAGGTTAAGTGCCATGGGCATGTTGTTTTTAAAGATAATTGAATTAATTGAAGCAGTGAAAGTGTTTGAAACACTTAAAATACCCTGAAGGTATAAATATTGTTTAAATCATAATAAACAATGAAAGTACACAAATTCCTGAAGAATATAAATAACTTTTGTGGTTATAAAGAAGGCAAAGAACAAGGAGCGTAGATTACAATCTACTTTTAAGTTTGTTGTAATGAAAATCTTGATATAATTCATGATGAGTAGATTACTTCATATTTTTAAGTATTTTGTAATGAAACTCTTAATATCCATTGAAGTGTTAGTTGCGATGTGCAAAACTTATTAAAATATATAAGTTCCTGAAGAATATAAATAACTTTGATGATTATAAAGAATGCAAAGAACATGGAATATAGATTACAACCTTCTTCTAAGTATTGCTGTGATGAAAATCTTGATGCACTTCAAGATGAGTAGATTACTTCCTGCTTTTAAGTATTGTTGTAATGGAACTTTTAATATTCATAAAAGATGTAATTGCAATATGCAAAACTGATTTGAAGCATAAAAATGAAAGCACATGATGTGTTTTTCATAAAGGTAGCAAACAAAATGCATAAAATGCAAATCATGTTTGGAAGAAAAAATCTTGGAAATTTTGATTGTATTGAAGGAAACTATTAATAAATTGTATTATTAATATACATATTTATGGATCCAGAAGTATCTATAACATCTTAAGTTATAGAAAGACGAATACGAATTCATAGGAAACTTTTAAATCAAGGGGAGAATAAGTATTTTATAATGCACTCTTTTTCCTTAACTAAGATTTTTCCCACTGGGTTTTTATTAGTAAGGTTTTAATGAGGCATTATCTAGATCCAGAAGTATCAACTCCCCAGTGACATTTGAAAATAAGTTACAGTGAACTCTTTTCCCTTAGTTAAGATTTTTCCCACTGGGTTTTTCTTATTAAGGTTTTAATGAGGCATTATCTTGATCTAGAAGAATCAAACGTCTTTTCAAGAAATAACATCTCAAATATGTTATTTAAGTCAAATTATATTTTTATCATTGACTAAGATTTTTCCCATTGGGTTTTTCTTAGTAAGGTTTTAATGAGGCATTAAATTGATCCAGAAGTATCAAACTCTATTTGATGTAGTAAATTATTGAATTATGTCATACTATATTTTACTCTTTTTCCTTCACTAAGATTTTTCCCATTGGGTTTTTCTTAGTAAGGTTTTAATGAGGCATTGTTTTGATCCTGAAGTATCAAAACTTTTAGAAAGAAAATCATTTTTAATATGATTTTACAAGTTGCACTCTTTTCCTCGTTCAAGGTTTTTCCCACTGGGTTTTCCTAATAGAGATTTTTAATGAGGCAACAGACAATATCTATATCGACTAAATGGATAAATGCAAGCAAGATAATAATGAGGGGGAGCAATCATATACACGTTTCAAAAGAGACAATTTCAAGTTATTAGAGCATTCAAGATTTTGAAGACGCATATTCAAGGGGGAGTGTTACAATATATGTAAATTGTGGAATGAATATGCTTTTATGTTGTTTTGTTTAGTCCCACATCGTGGAATAAGTTAAATCCTTAGCTCCGAAGCCTTTATATAAAGGAGGCTATGTAATGTAAATATATGTCTATTCTCAGAAATGAATAATATATCTTCTACCTCCCTCTCTCATGGCTTCTACTTTCTTCATTTTATAACAATTGTACAATATTTTAGAATTGTTAGGTACAAGATACTTAGAGTTTATTTACTATTTCCTTTTCATCATAGTTAAGTATTATTTTGTAATATATATTTTTATTTGTTGTTTTTTACAAATTAAGTTCTAATCATGGTTTTTTTCTAATTTTATTTATTTATTTACTTCTTCCATTTGTCCATAGAACCGAATGATATTCAACTTTATTTCCAATTCAATTCACTATTTTTTTCCTTGCTCTTTTTATAAACTAATTTTTTATATTTCATACCTATAATTTTTTTTTCTTCATATGAAAATATTCCTTCATTATAGATTACATACCTCCAATATATGTGATGATATAAGAATATTCGTCAATGTTTATAAAATCCCAATATGAATATGGATTGATGGCAGTTATAGGTCATATCACATATAAAGTGGCAAAAGTCATACTGAGGTGTCAAGGTGAGATGATTACATATACTAGATAATTTGAGCAATAACTAGAAGTGTCATAGATTTCTTTAAATTATATAAATATGTAACTATTTAAGTTTACAAATCCAATAGGATATCTTAATTAGGTCCATAAGTAGACTAGTATATAGTAAAAAATTTGGTATCCTACTACTAACATGATTTCAAATATATTTTAATAGTTTACCATGTTTTACACTCTTAAATGTAAGAATGGATTATTATAGATAATTTACAGTTGGGATACGGAAGGAAACACAACAACTTTATAAAGTGTCAAATTTGAAGGTCCTCTATACTTATCAGTGGTCGAAGAACTATAGTCTCTTTATATTCAAATAGCAGATAAAAACCTTCACAGAGAAGACATTTAATCTAAAAGTAATAGAGATGCTAGAGCTTCTATACCAGTATTTGTAGTTGAATAAATGGAACGTTGAGAGTAATTTGTACAATATAACACGTTGCAAATACTTGGTGCTACCGAACTATATTTTTCTATGATAGTTCATTAAACTCTATGATATAATGTTCAAATATTTTGTTTTCTTTTTTTTAATGTTATTCTATTTTTTGTTCAATTTTTATTTAATTCTGCTCATTACGGCATAAAACAGGGTTTTTGTGTATGAATTTCGATGAATTTCGAGTATATTTTAGGTAATGTATTGTTAGAAAAAAATTAATATAAAAAATATGTTATACTTAACTGTATCAGTGTTAGTTTATGTTTCGTGTTAATATCTATCTATTGCTACATTCTTATAGCGATAAACTCGTTATCATGATTATTTTACCAATTTGTATTTTGGTAACATCATTACAATCTATTGGAAAATTCCAACATATGGGTCATATATGTAAAATAAAATGTGTTGTGTATTTTGGTGTAAAGCATAACTAAAGTGATCAAACTATGAATTAAAGTTAAAAGGCTTAAAGATATAATTGTCATGGTATTAATATGTAGATACCGGGGCAATTCTAATTTATTGAAGGACCAAATTAGAAAATACCAATATTATAAATAAGGGTTATGGTCCCCAAATTACACAAGCTCTAGTTGTTCTCCTAATCTCTTCCATGGAAACAATTCAGATCTAGGGTTTGTGTCAATTTGGAAGATCAAACCAATTCTTCTTCTCTTTCAATCAGCAATTATGGATTCAGGTATGGCTTCCGCTAATTTATTTATCTTCCTATGATTTCATCTCAATCTAATCAATATGGATCACATACTCAGATCTAGGGTTTCATGATTAATCAATCCTAAAGTGTATTTAAATCCTACAAGTAGTATCAGAGCCAACCATCAATGGTTTCATTGGGAAATTTTTATGGTTATTTTTTTATTATGAGTAAGTTTTAAATTAAACTTCATTTAGAAGTCATTAAATTCCACTTAAGTTTTAAATCTACTTGATCTATGTATCAAGGATTTTTTTGGTGATGATTTTGAATTTGGTTTGGTATAAATTTTTTCTGTATATTGTAAGTTGAAAGGATGATTTGTGAAACTAATTTGGTGTAGAAATATAGATCTAAATGATCTGTATATTATTTATGAAATAAGATAGAATTTTGAAATCAATAAATTTTTTGAAAATAATCCAAATTTTTTTAAATTTCAAAAACAACTTATGTTGGTTAAAGCATCCACATGCTTATTATTGTATATTTTGTAAATAAGTTGTGAATTTTAATATGAGGAATACTTTGGATCTGATATGTATAGAAATTTTTCTTTAATATTTATTAATGGTATGGATATATATATATATATATATATAATTTAGAACCATTTTTGCAAGTAATATAAATCCAGTTCTATGATTATTTTACCTTATTTAACTTTTGATTAAGTAATTTGGATATATATATATAAGGTATTTTGGTAATTTCAAAAATTTTGATTAATTAAAAATAAAGTATGCTCCTTTAAAGTGTTATGTTAATCATGTTATTAAAATAAATTTTCACATGACACTAGTTTACATTTTAGACTACATAACGGTCAATTGCATTTACTTTTATCATAAATGCATTAAATGTGGTTGCTATGGTAATAAATTAATTAACTTATTAGAAAAAATGCACTAAATGCGTTGGTTGCAACAAATTTAATAATGTAAGATGTTTGTATTTGGAATAAGAAAAGATATATGGTTTATTAGTTGATGCATTTAGGTTTAATAGATATAGATATTTTATATGTATAATCCATGCTCGTTGAAAATATATTTCACTTTCATGCTTTGGTTAGCATAAAACAAAAGGAGCGGCAATTTTCAAATTTTACCAAAATGCATGGTTACTGACCTTAATTAAGTATTCAAATAATAAATTAAAGATAAGGTAGTATGGTAGCATTCTTTATAGCTATATTTGTAGTGAAAAATCAGAGTTTTGGGCAGCGGAAGTAGAACACCCAATGATCTAGTCTGTCGACAATCCCAACAATTCCAATCCAACAAAGAGAAAAAATAAAGAGCAAAAATTATAGATAGTGACAGAAAAGGAACGAATACACCGATATAACGAGGTTCGGCTATGCCTACGTCCTCAGACCCAACAACCTTTATTACTTCTTCACTTCAAAGGTGAGTACAATATGAGAAGAAAAAAAATTACTCAATATAAATTTCTCACCCTACAATAGATACGGAAATAGGGATCTTATTGAAGATATTTGTGGAGAACTCTCCTTTTGTCTTGTGATGATAAAAGATGAGCAAAGGTCTTCATATTTATATGAGCAAGAATGAAGAATGCCTTGAAGATAATGTTTCCAGATTCGCTTGATTTGATTTCAACACAAATCTAGCATAATTGTGTTTGTTTCTATATATATCTTTATCTGATTAATTCCTTAAATCAATTAATATCTATTATGATATTAATTGATTCTCTTTCCAATTTGTTTCCCATATTTGACTGATTACGGGAATCAATTAATATCTTCTCCTTAATAAATATGGAATAGATTTAAATCGTCTAAATTTGACACTTCACCTTGATTTAAATATATTCATCAATCATCAAAATGGGTTGTTGGGCCAGTGCCCCATGGCGCTAAGTATCTCGTACCATACTAATCAAGTTTGAGTAATGCTCAAACTTGTCATTTGGAACCAACTTTGTCAACATACCAGCTGGATTGTCTTTTGTGTGTATCTTTGATAGTTTTGTCTTATTTCTCTCTTCTTCAAGCATGAGAAAGAAACTCCTAACATCAATGTGCTTTGTCTGTGAGCTGTAGGCTTGATTCTCAACAAGATGAATGGCGCTCTGACTATCCGAAAACAAATCCATCGTCTTCTGCATCATTGATAAATCCTCTAGTTGCAACAAATACAATCCTTCCTTGGTCGCTTCCACAATAGAAATAAGCTCTGCCTCAGTGGTTGATAAAGCTACAACGGACTGTAGCTTGGATCTCCAAGAAATTGGGCCTATGCCAAGTGTATAAACATAGCCCGAATTGATTTCCTACCATCTCTATCCCCAGCATAATCTGAATCACAATAACCCCTCAGAGTTATGTAGCTACCTCCAAAAAACAAGCCAATATCAGAAGTGCCTCTCAAATATCGTAGAATCCACTTTACTACTTACCAATGAGTCTTGCCTGGGTTAGATATGTATCTGCTAACAATACCAACCACATGAGCTAAATCAGACCTTGTGCAGACCACAGCATACATAAGACTTCCAACTGCACTAGAGTAAGGAATATTAGCCATATCCCTTTTGTCTTCATCCGATGTGGGACATAAATCTTTAGATAGTTGAAATTGAGATCCTAATGGAGTAGCCACCGTTTTAGCTTTCTCCATGCCAAATCGATAAAGGACTTTCTCGATATACTGAGTTTGAGTTAGCCTCAAAACTCTTTGCTTTCTATCCCCCTGAATCTCCACCTATAAAATTCTCTATGCATTTCTCAAATCTTTCATATCAAACTCCTTGCTGAGCTCCATCTTCAACTCTGAAATCCTAGTCATACTCTTAGAAGCTATCAACATATCATCAACATAAAACAACAAATAAATGATGTCTTCATTACACTTCTTAAAATAGACACATTGGTCCTTAAAGCTTCTAGAGTAACCATATGAGATCATAAACTTATCAAATTTCTTATACCACTGTCTAGGAGACTGTTTTAAACCATAAAGAGATTTGTTAAGCTTACAAACATGACTAGGCCTGCTGTTGTCAATGAACCCCTCTGGTTGCCGTAGGTAAATGTCCTCCTTGAGGTTACCATGCAAGAATGCTGTCTTGACATCTAATTGTTCCAACTCCATGTCGAAGTGGGCAACCAATGCCAAAAGAATGCGAATGGAAGTGTGTCTGACAATTGGAGAAAAAATATCATGAAACTCCACACTTTTCCTCTGAATATAACCCTTCGCCACTAATCTCGCCTTGTACCTCAAGTCACCATTGCCGCCTTCTTTCACCTTATAGATCCATTTACATCCAATTGCTCTCTTGCCGGAAGGAAGTGGCACTAAATCCCAAGTTTGATTTTTGTGCAAAGACTCAATTTCCTCCTTCATAGCTACTAACCAACTGGAACTATCAACTAAACTAATGTCATCTCGATAGTCTCGGGGCTCAACATGAAATATGCTTAATGCATAGGCTGCCATGTCATCGAAGTTAGTGTCTTCAATGCTTAATCCCACGAAATCATCAAGCCATCTAGGTCTTTTCCTCTCTCTGATTGGTCGAGTTTGAATTTGAGCTAGACCTTGAGATTGATCCTTTGTCCTCTCATCATCAACCATGGTGTCATCGGAAACACCATTTTTACTTGTATGGAAGTCTGATGATCTACTTTGTGTTTGGTACTCTGAATTTGTCCTCTCAACATCATCATTAAGTGAAGAAGAAGGCTCCACCTCCAACATAGCCTTTTCATCAAATGTAACATGCCTGCTAGTAACAATCTTCTGGGTAGTAGGACACCACAACCTATAACCCTTAACTCCTCTCCTATAGCCAAGAAAAATACACTTACGCGATCTTGGATCCAACTTCCCTTTGCTCTCATGCACATAAGTTGGACAACCAAACACTCTAAGAAAGGAATATGAAACAGGCTCTCCCTTCCATACTTCTTCAGGAATTTTCATATCTATGGTGGTAGAAGGTGTACGGTTGATGAGGAAAACCGCCATAGATAATGCTTCTGCCTAAAATCTCTTCTTTAATCTAGCAATCAGACATAAGTAACGAGTTCTTTCTAACAAAGTATGATTCATCCTCTCTGCAACTCCATTTGACTGAGGGTCGCCTGGTGTGGTGTAGTGCATTTTGATTACCTCAGACTCACAAAATTTGGTGAATTGTTGAGAAGTGAATTCACCACCATTATCTAAACGAAGAATCTTTACTTTCTTTCCAGACTGCTTCTCAACAAGAGATTTCCAACTTTGAGTTCCAATATTATAAGCGTTTCCTCATAAGAACGCCCACAAATCTGATCAATTACTCTTTGCACTTTGAAAATAGACACACACACACACACACATATATATATATATATATATATATATATATATATATATGTTGAGCTAAAACTTTTACTTCTCGACTCGAATTTGAGTTCCTTTTATTTATCATAAGGTTATCTCTCGCCAATGAATGATAAGTATCTATTATTTTCCAAATTAACGATGAGATTTATTATCGTTTCTCGCATGTCTCGCGAAAGTCAAAGTCGGTGCGAATTCTCCCAGTTTGTGACCTACCATACGATCTATTATATAAATAGGTAAATGTTTATTTCCATTATGAATAGCGATTGTATGGCTAATCATTTTGGGTATAATGGTAGATGCCCGAGACCAAGTTACTATTATTTCTTTCTCCTCCCTCATGTTGAGTTTTTCAATTTTTATTGATAAACGATTAGCTACCAAAGGGTTTTTTTAGTGAATGTGCCACAGCTGATTACTTAAAAGTTTCATCCTTGGACTTCATAAAGTAAACCCATACCTTTCTAGAAAAATCATCAACAAATGAAACAAAATACCTAGCTCCTCCAAAAGATAGGCATGGTGCGGGGCCCCGAACATCAGTGTTAACATACTCTAAAACATCTTTAGAATTATGCTCTACAATGCCAAAAGAAACCTTTGTTTGCTTTCCAAGCATGCATCCTTCACAAAAGCCAAGTTTTGAATGATGAATACTGTCAATCAAACCTCGCTTTCTCAATACTTCCAAACTGCGCTCTCCAATGTGTCCTATACGAAAAATGCCACAATTTGGTAGAATCAGAACCAACAGAATGAACAACCGAAGAAGACTCCACAACAATAGTGGTACCCTTCAGCAAATATAGATTTCCAGTTTTTACCCCTTTCATCACTATCAATGAGCCATTTGTAATTTTCAATGAATTTTTTCTATTACACACTTCAAGCCAAGATTGCACAATGCTCCAACGGAGATCAAACTACACCTCAAATCAGGTACATGCCTGACATCACACAAAGTATGAACAACACCATCAAACATCCCGATCTTCATCGTTCCAATACCAATCATGCGACAAGTAGCATTATTTCCCATGAGAACCTCTCCTCCATCAAACTGACGATAAGTGGAAAAAGAGTGTCTACCAGGTGTCATATGATAGGATGCTCCAGAGTCAATAATCCATATAGTACTCTTCATAGAAGAGGCAGAAGCTGTAAAAATGCCAGGATCACACTCTGAATCAGATGTTTCCGCTATAGTAGCTGAAGCCTTTTGGGTAACAGCTTTGTTTTTATTCTCCAACTTGGGACAACTTGCAATATAATGTCCAGGTCTTCTACAATAATGACAACACTACTACAAAACATGCCATTTGCATCGGTTGTTTACCCCCCTTTTGCATCAGTTCAACATCCGATGCACATGCAACCGATGGAACAGGCTTAACAGTTTTGCATCAGTTCTAAAACCGATGCAAAACGGCCCTTTTTGCATCGGTTGTTACTAACAACTGATGCAAAAATATGGTTAGTTGCTTGGACATAGCCCTCATGTTGCATCGGTTGTAATGAAAACCGATGCAACAAAGGAACTTGTTACATAGGTTGTTGTTGGAAACCGATGCAAACTAATCCCTCTATTGCATCGGTTTTTGATAACAACCAGTGCAAACTAATCCCTCTATTGCATCAGCTATTTATACCTGATGCAAAAAAGCCATTCTCAGAAACCATTATTACAGTACCCAAATAGACAATATATATATATATATATATATATTTGATTGTAACAAACAATTATTACATGCAATATTACAATCATTCAAAATTAAATTTGATGGCAAATACAAACTGAATAACATAATACCAAAATAAACATATATTAATTAAAGTGTTAATAA
Organism: Allium fistulosum; assembly: GCA_030737815.1. NCBI lineage: Eukaryota > Viridiplantae > Streptophyta > Magnoliopsida > Asparagales > Amaryllidaceae > Allium > Allium fistulosum. The sequence goes on from CM060901.1 coordinate 488,140,614, forward strand.
TCTATACAAAATAATGGTTCATACATTCATTTTTGCAGCATAATTCAGATCTTTAGTACAATCATTAAGTGGTATAGTCTTAATTCAGATCTTTAATTAGTACAACCATTAAGAAATAGTATAGTAAAAACCTTAAAAACTTCATGGAATCTTGAAAACCCAAATTTTTAGGCTTCAGCTCAAAACCATATGCTGCATTTCTTTTTTTGCAATGTCAACTTGAACCTGGGAAAACAAGAAATAAACATGTGAATTAGTCATGCACTACCTGCGTGTCAAAATAAAATTCTGCTGAATAGAAGAAGCAAGGCAAGTGTTTTGTTTGACTAACTTCTGCTTCTTCTATAAGTACCTACATGCATTCAATATCATATTAAATTGAAATTTATACTAAAAAGAATGACATATAGTAATCAAGGTGATAGGACATGATTTAACAATAAAAGAACATTAAATAAAACAAGCAAATATGCAAGAATGATAAAACATGCAAATAAAACAAGCCAACATCGCCTCAGTTCAAAACCGAGCACACTTAGTTTAAAACAGAGGCACAAGCCTTAGTTTAAAACTAAGGCCATTGTCAGTTTAAAACTGAGGCCATTGTGCCTCAGTTTTAAAACTAAGGCCATAGTGCCTCAGTTCAAAACGAACTAAACCAAATGGACAAAAAGTTCACCTGTTTATCATCATGTAATAAAATCAATTAGAGTTAATAATGACACAGCACAAGGTGGACGCAACATAATAATATGGAAAATCAAAAGCCCTTCAATTGTAAAGCAAGCACACACATGGCTGAAGGCAGCCGTGGTAATTGTTATTCAACATGTAAACTGATCATCAAGCAAGCTGAAGTTTACAACAATTTAAATTTAGTTGTAGTAGTGTAAAATACTGGTTCTACTAGAGAACAATATAGGTAAAGTGAAATTTACGTATACAAAAGTTACTTGGCATAGACCTTGTCTATATTTGATGAAGTATAAAGGTGCTTTATTAAAAGTTTAGACCAGAAGAGAAACGATAAAGCAGGTGTAGTCAATGATGGTAACTTTGCCGCAAGTATATCTAGCTTGAATTTCATTTTTTGTAAAACTATCCCTTACATGTCGATGATTGCAAAATTAATAGCTTTTTGTATGTTTAATTTTTAAACCGAACCTGATTTAGTTATATTAAGAGAATAAAAATCGACTGGCAAGGACCAATGTTGAATCACCTTCGCATGTGTAGAACTATCCCATGATTACTACCACTGGAAGTTACAAGCCCATACTAAAACATACATCTACAGGGATCTGCACATACATCCACTCAACACTGCTGTCATATAACTTCATCCATAATTGCTGCTCCTCTAAACAATTCTACCTTATCATCTCCTTTACCACTGCCTGCTGTCAACCCTCCCACACCTGCTCTACCATTTCATTGCACTGTCACAAACATTGCTGCAAACCATATAGCTACTCTCTGTACGAACTCACCATAACACTGCTAGCAACTCAACTGTCCATTCAATTCAACACTGCAACTGTTCACCTCCAACCACCAAGACAAAACAACCACTGTCAAACATCACCATATCAATCACTTCTTCAAGATTACATTTTCAGTATTCCTTAACTTAAAATATTCTATTGTGTTATCCCGCCTTTTGGCAAGGCCGTGACACCAAGGACTTGACTAGATACCGGTGATAGATTGTCTCAGAAATCGGTTACACACAAGGATCGCTATGGATATCGATGAAATTTGTTCAAGTCCGGATCGGGCTACAATTGATAAGGCACGTCAAGCAAAGCCGTGGGAACCAACGATCCAAGTTTCAAGTCAATCCGAGTTCGTATACTCAAGATATCGTCGACAAAAGAGGGAGTAGGCCATCCTTAGTTCGAATCCATAGGCGATACCTATGTTCGAATCCATCAGATAAGCATTGCCTCGAATCCATGAGGAAAAGGCTGAATCGATCAAAGCAGAATCCATTCGAATCCATCAAGGTCGACTCCATCATCTTCGTATCCATCAGAGCAAGTCCCGTTCGAATCCAACGCGTCAAGCTCACGTGATCTACTTCGAATCGATGAGTTCTCAGTCGATTCGAGACCATCGAATTCCCCCAGCTTCGAATACATCGAAACAGGCTACATTCGAGTGCAACGCTTCAGACCCTTCAGGCTTTCATCTGCTTCGACTCCGTGCAATCAGTGCACTTCGACTCCATCACATAAGTCACCTCGAGACTACACTCCGCATTCAACTTCGAATCGATCAACTGTGTTATACCTAGATCGATTCGAACAAACGCGCCTTCGAATCCACTGCCTCGAGTCCAAACCATGGATTCGACCCAGTCAAACCAGAGCAAAACACGGATCGATGCGAGAAGCGCGCGCCAAGTCACTATGAGCATCGAGTCGACCAAGTCGATTCGAACTAAGATCGATTCGAAGTATCCATGTTCTCCGGAAATGCAACATTGAATCGATCATATCTCGAGTTCTACAAGTCCAAATGCCATGAAATTTTCACAGAAGCTTAAACACATGATGAAGAATGTTCACACCAAATTTCAGCTCGATTGGATGATTTCTTGATCGATTCGAACCAAGGGTCGAATCGATCCCAAAGTGGGCCCGGATCTCCAGATTTCGGCCATGTGGGCCCCCTGACGTACCAGAACTGGTCTCCCCTCATTTTAGGCGAAATATCAGCCTCCTACACCTATAAATAGAACCCCTGGTCATTCAGAAAAGGGGTCGGAGAATTCTAAGTACTGAAGAGCGCCCAGATTCTGCCAGATCTACTCCAGAACACCGCCGCTGCTTTGGATTGACACTTAGCATTTAAATTCAGTTGTATTACATTATTAACTACTGTAACCTTCAAGTAATCGAGCAATAAAATCATCAAATTTCATAGTGGACGTAGGCAAAACGCCGAACCACTCTAAATCGCTTGTCTTTGCAATTTACTTTCTGTTATTTGGAGTTTTTGTTAGATAATCCACAGTTTTAATTTTCATTCTTCACTTTTATCTCTTCAAAAACTTCCGAAGAGTGTTGTGTCCATTTTTGGTACAAACACTTTGGTGCTTTCACTGAGAAAAAACCAGCTTTTTTCTCCTGCTCCTTGGATCTACCATCGATACCGGATTGCACAAATCCAAGAGGAAGATCCAGATCTTTAATTCACAATCCTTCCATTCTACTCAGATTTGCATAAAATCTAGGAAAAGGATTCATCATTCAAAATGGTTAGCACGAGAACCACTTCTACAGCTGCTGGACAAGAAGGTAGGGATGGACAGAATCCTGCTCAACAGCAGCCATCCAACCAAGACAACACTGCCCACTCGGATCCGTCTGGGGCAGTCACTAGACAAGAATTTCAGGTGTTGCTTCAAGAGTTGACTCTGAGTCGGCAGCAGTTAGCCTAACAGTTGCGCGCCAATATTGAATTGACAAACCAACTGAACCGCCAGGGCCGTAGGAGGTCCAGAAGGGATGATGTTTCCCGCTCATCCACTGAAAGTTCTGCCTCATTTGACTATCATCATAGATCTACCCGTCCCCGATTAGACGGAGATCATGCTCAAACTGCTGGATATCAACCCGCCCTGACTGTCGGGCAATTGAGGGTAGGACCGTCAACCAGCTTCCAGGCTGGGCCATCAGCACGAGGTGGTCGTACTCCACAATATACTACGGACAATCATGTCACAGCTGCCACAGTAGAAACAAGGGTTGATACCCGACATCTTCCGGATTCGAGTAATCAACAACAGGGACGTACTTCTGAACCATACGTCCCGGAAGACGCTGAGCCAAGGAGGCGATACTTGGACCGTCGACAGCGCCCAGTCCAAACTCGCACTGTGGAACCCGACCACACCTTAGCTCAGCATGCTCAAAATGTAGCAATGCCAGACATCTCGACTATGATACGTCAGATGATCCGTGAAAGCCAAGGTCTTACCAATGACGATTGGGGGATCTCTCGAAGCCATACTCCTTTCACGGACGAGATACTATACGCTGAACCTCCTCGGCGATTCAGAATGCCAACTCTCCCTATGTACGAAGGAAGTTCTGATCCTAATCAGCACATATTGAAATACGAATGGTCAATGAGCGCCGCAAGGGCCGACGATGCAGTAAAATGCCGGAGCTTCCCCATCTCACTGGGAGGAATTACAACAATGTGGTTTACAAGATTACCTCCAAGATCTATCTCTTCATTTGACCAATTGGCTAAGAAATTTGTTGAACAATTCCGTATGCATGTCGCTAGACCCAAAGATGTTAACACCCTGTCCAATGTTACCCAAGCTCGTGGGGAAACATTAAGGCGTTACTTGGAGAGATTCCATGCGGCATGTGTGGAAATTAGTAATCCCAACGACAACTCAATTTTAATGGCATTGACAAAGGGAATTGATCCCGATTCTGAATTTGGAAATTGGTTAGCCGGAAAACCACCCGCATCGTTGGACCGTTTCTACTCCAAAGCCGCTCAATTCTTACGGCAAGAGGACGCGAAACAGTCTAGGAAGCAGGACGATGCGAAACCTGAAAATGAGGGAATACAAAGCAATGTAGCAGTTAAACAGTCCGGTGATAGTTCTGGAAAAGTTCAGTTAAACATACAGAACAAGCAAACTCAGCCAAGAGGTAGTAATGGTCAAAATAAGAAGAGAGATCCGAATCCAGGCCCACGGCGTAGGGCTCCGATGTTCGAAAGTTATACACCATTGAACACTTCGCTGGAAAATGTGTACCTGCAAACTTGCAACACTGAACAGTATAAGAAACCCGCTCCGAAGCGGTCATCGGAGAGGCAGATTCAGACAGGAAAGTTTTGTAGGTTTCATGAGAGTTATGGCCACAATACTAATGACTGTCGCCATTTGCAGGATCTCATAGAAAAGTTGATCAGGGAGAGAAAGTTAGATCAATTCGTGCGGGCGCCGCAGTCTGGTGGTGCGGGCCCCTCGAACCCGAACCGTGCGCAAGACCAAGAAAGGCAAGAGGAACCCGCTCGTACAGGCGGGAGGCTAGTTATCAATACCATAAGTGGTGGCCCTCATCCAGCGGACAGGAGCTGGAGGGAAATGGAGTCGTATGCTAGCTCTATCAGGCATGCGAGCTTCGAATGCTGCAGTAATTGTGAGGATGGAATCCCGGCTAAGCAACAAAAAACGATGTCTGACGATATCATATTTAGAAGCAGAGATGCTGACAAAATCGAAGCTCCAACAATTGACCCACTGGTCATATCTGCCCAAGTTGGTCCTGCTTGGATGAAGAGGATCCTGGTTGACAGTGGGAGTTCTGTAAACATTCTATTCAAACGAGCTTACGATTTAATGAAGATGGAAGCCAAAGACTTGAAACCCTGCCAATCCCGAGTTCACGGCTTCAATGGGAGTGCAACAATACCTACTGGATAGTGGAACTACCAGTGGAACTGGGGATTGGAGAACGCAGGAGAGTCCGACTGCTGCAATTCGTCGTTCTTGACATCGCTTCACCGTACAACGCATTCCTGGGTCGACCAGCCCTTGCTGAATTCAGGGCAGCCATTGCCCCGTGGTGTTTGACTTTAAAATTCCCAACCGACCATGGTATAGGAATCGTTCAAGGAGATCAGGCAGCAGGAAGAGCCTGTTATGTTGCTGAGCTGCGTGAAGCACAGAAGAAGGAGAAAGGAAAGGGCGTAGAGGAATCTCTCTGCGTCCGTTTTACTGATAATTGACAACTAACGCCTGGGCCCCGGCCCGGGCACCACTACCAATTCCTTAAAGATCTTGACCCTAGAGATAACGAAGATAAAGATGAAGTCAAAGAGAATCAAGCATCTCCAGCCGAACTGACTGTGGACGTCCCAGTCAGTAAGGATGACGACTCGAAAGTACTAAAAGTTGGATCTCAACTGGGAAAACAGATACAGCAGGAATTGGTTGAATTTCTTCAAGCGAATCTCGATGTCTTTGCATGGACGCACTCTGACATGTGCGGAATATCACCGAGCATTGCAAGTCACTCCTTGAATATTGATCTGCGACATGTTCCGGTCAAGCAAAAGAGGCGTGGTATGGATCCAGAGAGATCTGCCGCCCTTAAAGAAGAAATTGACAAGTTGCAATCAAATGGTTTCATCCGAGATGCTCTATACCCAGAGTGGGTGTCAAATCCGGTAATGGTTCGAAAACCGAATGGGAAATGGAGAACATGTGTCGACTACCCCGACTTAAACAAAGCTTGTCCAAAAGATAGTTTTCCACTTCCCCGAATTGACCAACTCGAAGACTCAACTGCAGGCCACGAATTGTTATCCTTTATGGATGCTTATTCCGGTTATAATCAGATACCCATGCATCTACCCGATCAAGAACATACTAGTTTCGTGACCGATCTGGGACTCTACTGTTACAGAGTCATGCCTTTTGGTTTAAAGAATGCCGGAGCAACTTACCAACGCTTGGTTAATCGAATGTTCGCTGATCAGATCGGGAAGACCATGGAAGTCTATGTGGATGACATGTTAGTTAAGTCCCGATTTTCCACAGATCACGTCAGGGATTTAGATTCAATGTTCCGCATCTTACGTGAATATGGAATGAAGCTTAACCCGTTAAAGTGCCACTTTGGCGTCGCATCCGGAAAGTTTCTAGGTTTCATCGTCAACGCTCGTGGGATAGAGGCAAACCCCGAAAAGATCTGGGCAATAAGGAATTTGCAAACTCCAAAGACCATAAAGCAAGTCCAGAGTCTCAACGGGAAGGTAGCAGCGCTAAGTAGGTTCATCTCAAAATCCACTGATAAATGCATTCCTTTCTTTGATCTAATCCGGAAGGGAAAACGAAACTTTGAATGGACCATGGAATGTGAAGGCACATTCCGATCACTGGTTCAGCATCTCTCTACGCCACCGATTTTGTCAAAACCAATTGATCATGAACAATTATACCTTTATCTGGCGGTATCAGAGCATGCGATCAGTGCTGCTCTGGTCCGGGAAGAGGATCGAGTGCAGAAACCGGTCTATTATGTTAGTAAACGATTGACCGGAGCTGAAAGAAATTACCCCAGGTTGGAGAAACTGGCTTACTGCTTGGTCATTGCCTCGAGAAAGCTTCGTCCTTATTTCCAAGCTCATCCGCTTACTGTGTATACCGATCAGCCGTTACGACAGGTCCTCACGCGGCCTGAGACGTCTGGAAGGTTACTCAAGTGGAATATCGAACTGAGTCAATTTGACATTACTTATGCTCCGCGGAGAGCCATTCAAGGGCAAGTCCTAGCTGACTTCATAGCTGAATTTACTGTTCCAGACGACTTACCCGAAACCAGCGAGTCTCCTGAATATGTCTGGAAACTTTATACAGACGGTGCATCAAACGATCGGTGTTCGGGCGCTGGAGTTGTACTAGAAACCCTCGAAGGTCGATCCATATGCTATGCTTTGAAGTTTGATTTTCACGCAACCAACAATGAAGCCGAATATGAAGCCCTGTTGACTGGGTTAAAGCTTGCTAGAGATCTGAGAATTATTGCTATAGAAGTTTATTGTGATTCACAGTTGGTTGTGTGTCAGGTACGGGGAGAATATCAAGCAAGAGATCGAAGGTTAGCTGCTTATCTAGCTCGAGTTCAGGAAGCACTGGATCAGTTTGATTATTATGCTATTTACTACATACCACGAGATCGCAATCAAAAGGCCGATTCATTGGCAAAGTTGGCCAGCATAGGCGAAGCACAGCAAATGGGACTTGTCCCGGTCGAAACTTTGTCCTTCCCAAGCATCGATCAAATCAAAACGAATGATGTGTTGGAAACCTTTCCCAGCAGAGAATCATGGATGACTCCGTATCGAAATTATATTGAGAATGGGATATTGCCTGAACACCGAAATGAGAAAAGGCAAGTTCTACGAAAAGCTTCGCGGTTCATTATTCAGGACGGGATCATGTATAGAAAAGGTTATTCTGTTCCACTCCTCCGGTGTATCGCTCACGACGAAGTCAAACGAGTGTTACATGATGTGCACGAGGGAGAATGTGGCGATCACACCAGTGGACAAGCGCTTGCTAAGAAGATACTCCGATATGGATATTACTGGCCGACAGTGAACCGAGATGCAGCCAATTATGCCAGAAAGTGCGACAAGTGCCAGAAACACGCTCGAATTCCAAGAGCCCCGCCTACCGAGATAACTCAAATGGTCAGTCCCTGGCCGTTCGCTATGTGGGGTATCGATATCATTGGCGCTTTACCTCTGGCAAGAGGTGGTGCGAAGTATGCCATCGTCATAGTTGACTACTTCACGAAATGGGCCGAGGCCGAAGCTCTCGCAACGATTACGTCGAAGAAAGTAATAAACTTTGTGGTCCGCAATATCATTTGCCGATTTGGACTCCCGCATACCATCATCACCGATAATGGGACCCAATTCGAAAGTTCGGAGTTCAAGAATTTCTGCCAACGATTTCATATTCATAAAAAGTTCTCTGCAGTCGCACATCCACAAGCAAACGGTCAGGTCGAAGCTATTAACAAAGTTATCAAATCCATCTTAAAGAAACGACTGGAAAAGGCTGGGGGCAAATGGGTCGATGAACTTCCTATGGCATTATGGGCTTATCGAACAACTCACAAGACCGCAACTGGACACACCCCATTCTCCTTATCCTATGGCTCGGAGGCCATTATTCCAGTTGAGACAGAAGTATTTTCTCACTACGTAACTTATTACGATCCAAAAACAAATGCTATATTACTCGCTGAATCTTTGGATCTGTTGGACGAGAAACGGGAAGAAGCTGATTTAAGAGCGGCCGCATACCGAAGTCGGGTTGCCCGGTTATATAACACCAAAGTTCGACCCCGAACCTTTGAACTCGGTGACCTTGTCCTCAAGAGAATTTACCCAGTTCCTTCACACATGAAACCAAATTGGGAAGGACCATACGTGATTACACAAAGACTTGGGGATGGCACATTCAAACTATCAACCGTGGACGGTCTAGTTCTACCAAGAGCCTGGAACAGCGAGAGTCTCCGTCACTACTACATATGACAGGCTTTATTTATTTCATTATGTTCTTTATTCAGCAATTTACTTTTGCATTTCGAAATTAGAAGTTGTAATAAGGCAACTGATTTGCCATATTTTCTTATTTCAGCAATAAAATGTCATCTCTTCGAGCCAGAGCTGTGATTCATTAAATACAATGTACAACATCACGATGCACGAAGAGCTAAGTTCCATCACACAGTGGAATTTATTCAAGTAGGGAGTGGCTATGAAGCAATCAACCACTCGCTAAATGAACCCGAGCTCGGGGGCAAGCCATCACATCAGGCCAAGAAATGGGTTGATACACGACAACCCTTCACTTAACTGAACTCCGTACTCCCAGAGTGCGAGGCGGAGTATAAACATTTTACTAAACTCCGTACTCCCAGAGTGCAAGGCGAAGTATAAATATTTTGCTAAACTCTGTGCTCCTAGAGCGCGAGGCGGAGTATAAACTTTCATTCAACTCCGTACTCCCAGAGTGCGAGGCGGAGTATAAACATTTTCCTAAACCCCAGAGTACTCCGAGAGCGCGAGCTGGGTACCAGCTTTTTACTTAACTCCGTACTCCCAGAGTGCGAGGCGGAGTATAAACATTCCTTAACTCCGTACTCCCAGAGTGCGAGGCGGAGTATAAACATTCCTTAACTCCGTACTCCCAGAGTGCGAGGCGGAGTATAAACATTCATTAACTCCGTACTCCCAGAGTGCGAGGCGGAGTATAAACATTCATTAACTCCGTACTCCCAGAGTGCGAGGCGGAGTATAAACATTCCTTAACTCCGTGCTCCCAGAGTGCGAGGCGGAGTATAAACATACGCCGACTCCACACTCATTCCCAATACTGGGGGCAAAACCAAAACACGTAACAAGTTGAAGACAAAAAGGGAATAAATTTTCATTTCCACTATCAACAAAAAGAATCTGATTACAAAGTGTTTAAAGGAAATTCTGCTAGTGGGAGCCGAATCCACATCTATACACGGCTATAGAGAAATCAACAAAATGCTACCCTACGCAACAAAGATTTAAAGAAAGAATTCAATCTTTCTTCTTCCTTATCTTCTTCTTCGGGGTAGCCCCACCGGATCCACTGCCTGATTTTTTCCTCAATCGCTTACTCTTTTCAGGCTTGCCCTCCGGCAGCGATATAATGTCAACGTCTTCCTCAGAGCTGGAGGCGACGGAAATTCTTCTAGGAGGACGAGCTGGAGGCATAGGAGTAGTAGCAGGAGGAGGGACAAGAGCAGTTTCAATCACTACAGTACCGCCGGGTGAAATCACCATTAACGGGGCAGGCCCGGGCGGATTCGTACCAGCATTCCCTGCTGCCATCTCGGCATCAATCTCAGCAATGATGTCATCCTCACGAGATACTTGGGCCGCATCGGATGTGCCAATAGCTGGCATAGATGAACTAACGGCCGGAGCAGCCCCACTCACAGCATCGGACGGGTTGACAAAGGGATTGATGGGTTCATTGAGAAGCTCCTCAATCATTTGAGCGCTGAAAGAAAACATATTTGCATCTCCCTCCTCGCCAATCAAAGTAGAAGTCGTGACGGCTTCAGAAAAAACAACCCCTTGTGTTTGATGAGGAACTGATAGAGCAAGGGGCGCAGAAACAATAACTTCAGTCACTGAAATGCGACAAAACGTAGATTGTTAGCCAAGTGTGTTGCTTAAGGTTCTTCACAACTAAACTACGAGAAGCGTTCAAATACCTTCCTTGGTCTGGACCAAAACGTGGGCAGGATCCTCGGCAGAAGATAATAATGGTTGGTCAGGATTATAGGCGGGAACAGACTGGGGATCTACCGCACCGGTGGTTTCGGGCAATGTTGGAATTACAGCTCCAACACTTGTCCCGTGATGCGCGATCCCCGAGCCTTCGCCTGTCTCTAGAGATTGAACGCCAAGCTTTTCTTTCGCCATAGAGATCACCACCTCACGAAGGGTCTTCCTCTCATCCTCGGTGAGCAGACGCATCTCCAGTTCAAAGTCGTCAAGTGTTCCATCTGGATGCGCTGCTCTTTTCTCATTCACCAGCCGGGTCCAGGCATTGTACAAGATGATGGAGTCATCTCCCAGCCACGCTAAATTTCTGTGTTCCAGCACATTAGCGTTATACGTGACCAAGAGATCGTCAAACTCAGCATCTAGCCTAGACCTCTCCTCCAAGATCTTTTCCTGAATTTCTGCTTCCGCAGACTTAGCCTTGACCGCCGCCGCAGCAAGTTCGGTCCTGAGAGATACTGCTTGGTCGCAAGCCTCTTGAGCAGTGGCGTTCGCATCATCCTTCTCCTTCACCATTTCAGCGAATTTGGCCTTGAGCTCATTCAGCTCTTTAACGGCTAAATCTCGCTCAGCTGCAATGGTGGTGTTGCGGTGGCCCATCTCTTCCACCGTGGCGCAATGTTCTTGCTGCATCCTCGCCAGTTTGGCCACGACATCTTCATGTTTCTGAAGTGTTTCAAGCTCTGACTTTCGGGACGTCTCTACTTCGGATTGAAGAACCTGAATGATGCGTTTCTGTTTGACAATGTCAGCATCACGTTCAGCAATGATTTTCGCCCTGTCAAAAGCTACTCTAGAAGCCTTCACGGCTGCCTTGTACCACTCCTTATACTGAGCGTAGAAGTCGTGGACATAACTATGAGCAGTGGTCTCAGCGTCCGGAGGAATTCTTTTAAAGTTAGGAGGGAAGATATAGCCATCCATGCAAATTTCAGGGTAGTCATTTTTCATTTGGGCAAGTTTAGCAGCTCCCTCGCTTGTCAACTCAGCCGGAGCTTGTTCAATTATAGCGGCTGCTGTCGGTTCCATTCTTGGCCGCTGAGCATCAGGCCGGGAAGATTGAGAAGGCAGCTGCTGCTGATGAGATGGCCCTGGGAGGTCTACTGGGGCCCTGGGAGGCGGAGGAGAGCGAGATCGGGGTCGGTACTGGTATCCCCGGTCTTTGTCAGAATAATCATAGCCAGAACGGCCACGCGAGTAATCTCTGTCTCTGTCATAACGTTCTTGACTTGAATAGCTTCGCCCATGATCCCTATCTGTTTCTCTCCTGCGGGAATCATAAAATGGAGAGGATTGGCGCACATTCCGAAGCCTATCCAGAGTAGAGCCACGTCCTGACATCTCACCTGCGATAAGAAAGAATTACGGATTAGGATCCCATAAAGCAGTGTTTACTATGCAAAAGTCATGAGGTGCTGTGGAAGTGTGTGTAAATGTGTAAACCCCCAAACCGACCGGAAGTGTTGACCGCACTTAAAGGAAAGGGCTCGTTCATGTTTAGGACATCTTGAAATTCCTCCAACCCAGGATTATGAGAAATCGATATATAATCTGGGATAGGAATATCGTCAAGCCCTTCGAAAGAATCTCTCGAATGAGAAAGGGCGGCCTCAGAAATCATGACTCCGGAAGCGGGAAGAAACACATCTACAGATTTTCCCCCCTTGGACTTAAGTTTTTTGGAAACGGCGGCCTTGCCTTTCCGTTTTTCTCCCGATTCTTCAAAGTTTCCCGAGAGATCAGCCATCGGCTCTGAATCTGTGTGGGTTCTTTCTTCGTCACCCGCCTCGATTATTCTGATTCCGAGTGACTTCTTCACTTTTTTCTTCTTGATTTTCTTCTTGGTTTTCTTCTTATCTTCCTTCTTGGGGGCGGACTTTGCAAATCCCTCAATGACTATGCTTTGATTGATGTCGATCAAACCAAGAACTCTTAAGTTGTAATCGTTCAGCACCGAGTCAATATGCCTCAACTCGCTTGGGACTTCTTGAAGACTCCGGACGATACCCTTGAAACGCCCTCCGTCGGGCCTGGAGATAATGGCTGTAAAAGGAATGAAATGTCAATTTTAACACCGAAGGGCTATTGGTCAAGAAAATAGGTTAAGGCGCTTACGTCTAGACAACCATCGCCTAGCGAAACCCGGAGGGCACCGAACGTAGAACCACTCATTCTTGAAATAACTCAGTCGGGTCCAAGCTCCAACTACAACTTGGCAATTCCTAACTGCCTCCAGAAATGTAAAAGATGGGCTATCACCCCTACTCTTGAAGTTAAATATGTGTCTGATCTCGGAGGGCCTCAGCGGGCGAAAGAGACAGTCCATAAATATGACAAAGGCACTGTTCAGCAACGCGTGCCCGTTGGGATGAAGTTGTGAAGGAGCGATTCCTAAATATGATAGCATCCCTCTGATATATTGATTGAAAGGAGGAAGAGTTCCGGCCGCACAAGCATGACGGTAAAATGTTGTATATCCTTCAGGCGGATTGTGCGGTCTATCAGTAGCACTAGGCAATAATACGTCACCTAGAGATATGTTATGCTTTAGGCATATTCGTCCCAATAAGGATTCAGAAATGTTAGACTGAACCGAATCAACAGGGTCCTCAATAAATATAGCCTCTGGCAATTCGTCTGGAGCCGGATCGATTACATCGGCAGGGATGTCAGGAATCTCAAGCACCGGAGGAGTCGAGCTCTGTACCTCTTGTTGTTGGGAGCTCGAAGATTCCATAATTAGCTAACTCATCAGAAAGCAACGTTAAGTTCATAAACGGCCCGTGCGTGCCCCGGTGTACTGTGTATGAACGTGTTGTGCAGTGCAAGTGCTATGCGTTACTTAAGCAGATTCTACAGAATAAAGCAAGATGTTCGTACAACATATCTTGGGAATTTAAGAATGAAAATGACCGTCATCGCTGACCGTCACTTCCACAACATCCAAACGCTACGAACCAACCTCGTGTATAAATCAGTTGTATTATTGGTTGAGTCATAGTTCCATCGACGAGCTTCAAAGGAAATTCAAGTTCAAGTTTTACAGTCATGTTCGACTATGCAAGGCCGAAGCTCGTCGGAGTCAAATGTGCTAAAGATCGTTAAATTTGTCAAATTTCAACTTGAGATTGGTCGTAGTTCGGATGTTGGAGCAAATCAGAAGGATGTAGGTTTCGAAAATCAGAACGTTCAGACCCAGAAGTTCGAATCCATTAGATCGAATCGATACGAATCGATTCGAAGGGAACAAAGTCCAGATGTTCGAATCCATGCGGTTCGAATCGATAGAGCCTAAGGGAGGACAGATACTTCGAATCCATGAATTTAGTGCAGATTCGAATCGATCGGAGTATCACGTCTTCGACTCAATTATAGCAGCATTGCTTCGAATCGAACGTTTCGATACAATTTTCTTTCATGATCATCGATTCGAAACCTGACACATAGAATCAATCCGAACAAATTGCTCCCAGATCGATGCGAAGCTGTGAACAAAAACGATGTCCACCATGACAAGTTTCTTTCCCCAAGTCTATCGATTCGACCCATTCCAGATCTGACGATCCTTCAAAATTTTCAGAAGATAAGATGGGATCACTGCCGAGAATTCCAAATTTATGTTCTACACTCGAATCGGTTCCATATTTACCTGATTGGATTCGATTATAAACAGAAGCGTGGGAGGATGTTATCGACTCGAGCGAAGGCGTGGAAGTTCCTAGTCTGAAGGATTGACTCGAAGAAGCAGCTGAAACAATGGGGAAAGGTAAAAAGTGAGAAGTGAATAGGACCCTGGTATATATAGGGGAAATGTGGCGATTCGCCTCCCGGTATACCTGACCGGCTTCTACAGGTGAAAGAATCGAATCGAATCAATTCGTTGCGGCATGTTCGAATCCATTGTGACCACCAGTTCGAATCCATTCCAGCGACATCGATACGAGGCAACATCGATTCGAGCACTCGCGACTTCGACTCCACCAACTCAGAAAGCTTCGAATCCACGCAGTATTGATTCAGGGAACCATCGATTCAAAGAATCAAATGTTCATCTTGTCATGACTCAAAGAACCTAGCAGCCAGTCACAATTATACGTCGGTCAATTACAATGATACAGAATGCGATTTTCGATAAAGCATGTGATAACTGTTCAATAAGGGACTGTAGCTTTTCAAAGCACGTCGTGTTTACACAAGACGCACTTTGGGGGGCAAATGTTATCCCGCCTTTTGGCAAGGCCGTGACACCAAGGACTTGACTAGATACCGGTGACAGATTGTCTCAGAAATTGGTTACACACAAGGATCGCTATGGATATCGATGAAATTTGTTCAAGTCCGGATCGGGCTACAATTGATAAGGCACGTCAAGCAAAGCCGTGGGAACCAACAATCCAAGTTTCAAGTCAATCCGAGTTCGTATACTCAAGATATCGTCGACAAAAGAGGGAGTAGGCCATCCTTAGTTCGAATCCATAGGCGATACCTATGTTCGAATCCATCAGATAAGCATTGCCTCGAATCCATGAGGAAAAGGCTGAATCGATCAAAGCAGAATCCATTCGAATCCATCAAGGTCGACTCCATCATCTTCGTACCATCAGAGCAAGTCCCGTTCGAATCCAACGCGTCAAGCTCACGTGATCTACTTCGAATCGATGAGTTCTCAGTCGATTCGAGACCATCGAATTCCCCCAGCTTCGAATACATCGAAATAGGCTACATTCGAGTGCAACGCTTCAGACCCTTCAGGCTTTCATCTGCTTCGACTCCGTGCAATCAGTGCACTTCGACTCCATCACATAAGTCACCTCGAGACTACACTCCGCATTCAACTTCGAATCGATCAACTGTGTTATACCTAGATCGATTCGAACAAACGCGCCTTCGAATCCACTGCCTCGAGTCCAAACCATGGATTCGACCCAGTCAAACCAGAGCAAAACACGGATCGATGCGAGAAGCGCGCGCCAAGTCACTATGAGCATCGAGTCGACCAAGTCGATTCGAACTAAGATCGATTCGAAGTATCCATGTTCTCCGGAAATGCAACATTGAATCGATCATATCTCGAGTTCTACAAGTCCAAATGCCATGAAATTTTCACAGAAGCTTAAACACATGATGAAGAATGTTCACACCAAATTTCAGCTCGATTGGATGATTTCTTGATCGATTCGAACCAAGGGTCGAATCGATCCCAAAGTGGGCCCGGATCTCCAGATTTCGGCCATGTGGGCCCCTTGACGTACCAGAACTGGTCTTCCCTCATTTTAGGCGAAATATCAGCCTCCTACACCTATAAATAGAGCCCCTGGTCATTCAGAAAAGGGGTCGGAGAATTCTAAGTACTGAAGAGTGCCCAGATTCTGCCAGATCTACTCCAGAACACCGCCGCTGCTTTGGATTGACACTTAGCATTTAAATTCAGTTTTATTACATTATTAACTACTGTAACCTTCAAGTAATCGAGCAATAAAATCATCAAATTTCATAGTGGACGTAGGCAAAACGCCGAACCACTCTAAATCGCTTGTCTTTGCAATTTACTTTCTGTTATTTGGAGTTTTTGTTAGATAATCCACAGTTTTAATTTTCATTCTTCACTTTTATCTCTTCAAAAACTTCCGAAGAGTGTTGTGCCCATTTTTGGTACAAACATATTGGTCATATCTTTCCTCTAGTAATAAAATAAAAAATGCCCCAAATATTCAATTATTACTTCGCTTCCAATTTTCTTATAAAAATAAATCCCTCTTATTGAAATTTATTGATTGGGTCGACTTCTAAGGAGAGGTTTATACTCTTTATATATTCTTCCTTCTTGCTAAAAGATTTGCCTTGTAATTTATCTTAGATATATTTTGAAAACTCTCCGCTTCTTACTCACAATTACAGTTATAATTGATTACATAGAGACGTGAACGCTTCAAAAATTATTTATCATATTTATCATATTCAACCAGACGCTCGACATATCACCAATGCCTAGTCTGACACCAATTCCACAATATAAATGAATCTGCATTATAACATGTATGTAACATGTTATAACACATATTCAAGAACCTCTAAGTATTAGAAGTATTTACAATATGATCAAAGTCATAGCCGGCCACACAACTTAAACATATGGGAGGAAAAACATTGTGATGTTTTTCAGGTGCAAACAATGATATAAACAAGGTCAATTTAAATCATGTAATGCTGAAAGTATGAAAGAGACAAGAATAAACTCACCATATAGTAGCATATAAGAAGACTACATCCAGTTATGCATGATATAACTAGCTAAATTATCACGAACCTCATCTATCTCTTGCTGGCTATAAGAACCATCTTGTACAAAGTACTGCAATTACAAGATTATTTCGAAACATTAATCGAATAACTACTTAACAAAAATTATGAAGGAAAAAAATTAAAGTGGTACCTCAAGTATTTCGGTGCTTTGATCGTGGTTTTTTACTATATCATACATATACCTCATCGCATAATATACACAATCCGTCGTTCTAGATTGCTGAGGACACTACAACAATATTACATAATAATTTAATAGTTATGTTAAGTTGAATTTATATCCAACATAGAAGTTTATTTTTATTTTGTACAAAATAAATCACCTTAACAGTCTTCCATTTCAAGTAAGTTCCTCGAGATTTACCACCATATGCCTTATAAGTTTTAAAGGCCCTACACATAAAATAAAAATTTAAATACAACGTACATATTCACTTGCATCAAGCAAAAAAGATATCAGAAGGCAAATAAATAAAACGTACATATTCACTTGTGGTTTAATTTCCAGTTTAGATTTGCGTTCGACTTGGGGATCCAAAACATAAACCCCATTCTTTTCTATACAAAAAACAAGCAGTAGACAATGTTTCCTACATTATAAGATTTATATGAAGTTAATATAAACATTAGATTTGTAAACTAGTTTTTAAAAGTTTATTGTTCATACCCTTCGTAGTGTGGGGCTAAGAGTAAGCTCTTCGATTGTGACGCACGCGATGTGTTCGAAATATATATATTTGTTACGTCTGGATATTTCCGCACTTGAGACAAATTACATGGACACATAAACCCGATGGTCTCCACTCCGAGGTCATTGCACATATGATTTAACCACCTAAAAATAAGTACAACATACAAATATTGTTATTCTACCATTTCATGTATAATACATAATATAAAATAGAACATATACAATGAATTTATAAGCTAGTTGTTGTAAATGTAACCTAAGTATTTCACATAGTAGCTATATTGGTACACAGATAGAAATATTCATCATATATATATATAATACTCACATGATGCAAATTTGCAACCATTCTCCATTCAACCATCCCATACTAAGGAATTGGATAATGTCATCCATAGTGATATGGATTTCAAAGTCCTCATCATATGTAAATAAATCCTTGTTCACATGAATTGCATTGATGAAATTATTATCATGGGGATGGCACTTGAACTATCAGGTCATGGAAATATTTGCACTCATCCGTTAAAGTATTGATGATCTCTTCACCCACGATCGTCCTACGCTTTGCAGGCTCATTTGTCATCTTTTTTTATTATTCATGTCCATAGCAACACACTCTTCCACTTTGTCTTTGCTCCTAATATGTGTAGCCTACACACAAAAAATTCATAAGCAGCATGGAGTCTGCATATTTTATTCAAGAAAAGCTCAAAAAAATACAAAAAGTGTTTTCTTTACCTTATCATCATCGCCTAAAAGCATGAGATTTTTAGGCCATTGTACAAAACTACCAAGTGCTTCTCCTATCGTGATGCGATAGTTACTTGGAACTGGAAGAGGGGTTCCTACATGAATAGGCTCTACTGCGTCAATTCCAACCTTTACATGATTGGCCAAGATTTGTTGATTATGGCATTGATCTCCAGGCCTAAAAGCAGGATGCACCATGCCATGACCCACTACGACAATTTTGGAGTCCAAATTAACAGCTAAACGACATTTAGTTGGCCTCTAAAATGACAAGTACAACATTAAAATTATTGACTTACACGTTTTAGAATCGTATAATTTTACAAAAATAGACTTTTGAATTAGTTACCTGCAAGTTTTCATAAGGATCCGTCTCTTGATTTGTGCTGGTAGTTTGTAATTTATCCAATTGTACTGATTGACAACTGCTACGATGACCAAATGATGGTATGTTTTCGACCACAATATCATTGGGCATTTGCATACCCATCCTATTGAAAAAGTTTGCAATCTTTTGCTCAACCATCGTATCTACCATAGACTCGAATCTTTGGCTCACTTTAGTTTCTATTTCCTGGGTGATACGATGTAGTTCATCTGCCGATATTACACCACTTGGACCTTTATATTTCACTACCTTTCCAAATACATCTTTGATACCGACCGTCCCACCAATTCCTCTAACTCGACCCGGATGTTCTTTTTTTCAAGAGCACGATTTAAGACATCATCATGTCTATTTGGAATCCATGTTCCTTCACTGGCTTTTTCTCTCCAAGCATTCTGTCAACAACAAAAAAAAATTAGTTTTCTCAATAATTTATTGCTTTGTTTTGTAAGAGATTAACCAAATGGGATAAAATGCATCGAAATTAGTCATACCGCTTTATCTGCAACTATCCTAGTTTTCTCATTAGGGATTGCATAACTTCCATTAGCATCTTTTTTTGATCTTGCCAAAACCCAGTCAATACTTCGATCCAAAAAAGAACCACTTGGTAATGTAGTCGAGGAACTATGACCTTCGGTTATCCATTTAGCTTTCTTCCCTGCATATCCAGCTTGCCCCAAATAGTGAGGATGCTCATTGTATGCTTGACACTTCCTACCCTTCTCGCTTAATCGCTGTCAAAAATAATGAATATTAATGTATAATGTGTACGTCATCTGGGTGTACTCCTGATTTTATACATGGTTAAGAACTGAACTTGGTATTTAACATTTAAAACAATAGTTATATTTAAAACAATGGATTAAATTCATTTTTAAATATTGGCGGTTACAAGAATTCTCGGTTATCATTTCTCTAACTGTCAGTCATGTCACTATGGTAATAGTCATTTACCACCTACCGTGGTGGTTTATTGTTTTCTCTCTTTTTTCCATGATAGTATCATCTGCTGCTCGGTTCCTGTTTTTGAACAACTACAAATAGAATTTTTAATATCAAATTGAATATAGATTTTTTGCCAGTTAAAATTTTAAGACCAAAAATATGACAAATTCCTTTTCTTCTTCAAATCAAATTTATTTTGTATTATATTTGCATATAAACTGCATTGTATATGCTGTCTAAATTTTTTACTTATAAACTACATTATATGTGAAGTTTAAACTTCCACTCAGCAACAAGTGAACATGTTTTTTTCTTTATGCAAAGCCATATAGTGTAAGTATCCCTATATTTACTATTATACTATGAAAATGGTAATAACGATCAATTCCATTTCTATATAAAAATATCAGTTTTGACCTATGTATAACGCATTAGCTTTTAAGTTGAACCAAAAATTGTTCGTCATGAGCCTTTACAAAACAATATCTTCTGTCTATTAATTTTTATTATCTTACTTTCCATATTTTCCATAAACTGGATTTGGACGAAATTGCAACTTACTGGCGCTAGCTAAAAAGTGGTACAGGTTAATATCAAAGTATGTTTTTGTGCTATGTGAGTTGTTCTAATTCCATTTGTAAACACATACCACATATTTAATAGTCTACCATACTTTTTATCTACATTTGATTACGATATTTTGTAATGGTTACATTAAAATTCTAGACAGTAATACATTTTATTCCACTTTATTCACTTATATAATTAGTTGCTTAGCACATTGTAAATTTTTTTGGTATTCCGTTATCTGCATAAAGGCTTACACCATATATAAAATTAACAAAGTGTCATTTCCAAAACTTCCTCTGTCTACTTGAATTTGATGCTTTTGCATAACCAGTCAGTTTCAAAGTTAAATTAGTTTTTAGCAGAGTCAAACCTATCCGATGACCAATATTATTTAAAATGTTTCACCTCATTTATAGAACTTTTTCGTTATCAAATATGGACAGTAGCGAGGTATGGAGGAACGCTAGACCTGGAAGTTTTAGTAAATGTTTTAGTAAATGAAACATAATTAACAAAAAAATACCTTAAATTCCTCGGTTTCATAATTCTTCTTGAACGTTTTCCACTGTGCTTGTGTAATGCCATCATAAAGCTCGTACGGCTTTTTATGGTCCTCTAGAAGTTTTCTTGTTTTCGTAATCCAACCACCAACCAATTTTATTTTGAAATCTTCCCATCTTCCACAAACATATTTTAACACGTTATCTTTCATGTTGTCGTCAATGTGGTACTCGATCTGAGATAATAAAAAATCATAGTTACATACGCCTTATAAGACTTCAAATGTCCAATTGGCTCTCAAAGCCAAATAAGTAATAAGTGAACAAATGAATTTATAATACCTTAACATCTTCCCATATAGTATCTTTAAGCCCTTTACTAACGCCATCCCAATTTTAATATTGATATCAATTTTAGATCTAGCAGTATCGCCCACATACGCCTTATAAGACTTCGCCCACTTTCCAATGGGTTTGCCATTATCACTCCACTCAATGAATTTTGGTTCTTGTGTTTTATATTTCTTCCCGGTTGTTGGGCCTCTTCGCCTCTTCTTAGACAACGACTGTGAAGTAGAAGGATCATGTTCTTCATTTTGTCCAAATTGTTCTATCTCCATTATTCCTGTAGTTGATTATTTAGTGACCATTTAATTATGGAAGTTGGAAATAAGAAGTATTCTAGTTAAAGGTGAACATAAATGGAGATACTATAATAATTTTGTAGGAGACCATAAATAAATAGAAAAGACAATGTATTATAAAATTTCATCGAGGTAAATATAAAGCATGATAATGTGAATTTATTTATAGCTAATAAAAGTGCATACATACAACAATAATAAGATGCAGCTGGTAGTGGATTCATTTCTACTACTGATTTGACATCACAAATAGTGTGGTAACTCGTTGTTAATATGTAATGTTCATGTCTTCAGTCATTTCATAGCCAGTTCACACAAACTACTTCAGAAGGTCTGATCTTCTAACAGTCTGAGCATTACAAGAAAACAGTGACCTGCATAATACAGCAAAACCTATAAAATACAAGATAGCACTTGTTAAGGTTGTTTACATGAAAAAGAGGCATAAATTAGACGTTACACCAAATATAAGAGAAGCATATGCTTAAAAATTTATTGTCATAGCCTACTAACATGAAGACGCATTCATGACAGTAAAAATTTATTGTCATATGCTTAAATAACTTATGTTATATCATTTTTTTTTCCAGAAAACGAATCAATAATTAAAAAAACTATTTTTTAACCTGAGGTGATATTAATTAAAATATTGTTCATTACAATTTTTTTAACAGACTTTTGAAATATTGTTAAAAAGGTAAGAATGAAATAAGTTTCATAAATATACTGTCATGTATTTTATACTTAAGTTTAGAAATATATTAACATTTTATACTTAATTTTTGAAATATACTGTCATGTATTTTATACTGTCTGATCTTTTAACATTTTGGTAATATACTTAAGTTATGAAATATATTAGTATTTAATGGAAAATTGAAATGTATTTTATAGGTTACTATCATGTTATACAGATAAATTATAACAACTATACTGTCATGTTATACAAAGGCGTTTTCCTCTTCATTGAACCCTCAAGTTGTGAATAAACAAATTGTTCTTGTGCTACATGTTACTTCTTATAATTCAGTAAGTTTGAATATAATCAAAATGAGATGATCATTAACTCTTTTGTAAATAATACTTATGTATGACCATTCATTGTTTTGAGTCTAAGAAAGCCATTAATTAAGTTCTTCTGACAAATGTATTTTGATATCTTGTTTATATATATGAATCTTACATATGGTATTAAAACTCAATAAGTATGTACAACTAAATAATAAATCAGAGAGATTGTGTTTTTTTATAGATTGAGGATGTAACAACTGACATATTATAACCTCATCAACAACTAGATTGAAAAAGTCATGTTTTTTAAACACATGTAAATTGTTGAGAAATTGATGGTTGAAACTTGAAGCATACTGAAATTGGATCCTCAATTACAATTTCACAAAAAAGAGTTCCAACAAGTATTGCATGCTTATGTTATTAATAAGCAACGAGGGAAAGCTAACATAGCGAAAGAGAAGCCAAGGACGAACTGTTTTAAAAATTCACAAATACAACATGTGAATTTTTTATCCTAACAAACAAATACATGGGTTACTTGGCTTAAGTACCATAATCATTAGCATTTATCATTATAGAAACCAAGTTGATACCACATCAGTAAATTGTAGAAACCAACAAAAGTAAACAAAATGGTAGTTGGCATAAGCAGTAAGTTGTCAATTATCAAAGTGCAAATATGGATGTGAGTGGACCTATTGTTTGTCATCTAGCTTGAAAATGCAAGAAATGTTTGATGCTTTCAGTAAAGTGCACATAACCATTATATTTTAGGTATAATAAATATATGATCATAGTGGGATTTGTACCCATAGCCTCTAGCTGCAAGCTCAGTTGTAGATATTCATAATATCAAGGTTTCAACTAAAGGTAAAAAAACATTTAATCTAAAGATTAATGCAATATATACTTACTCTTAACGTTAATACAAAGAATTTGTACAATAAAACAAACATTAGCATGTATAGACATACTGCAAAAACAAATAACGAATAGAAAATTTCATTAATAAAAAAAACTATAAGAAGAAGCAATCGTTTGTGAAGTAACAACAGTACCTGTAGTTGAGAAATTACTTATACTCCCACTAGCGCTATAAGTTTTGTTATACATATGGTTGCATCAGGCTCTAAATCATACTTTAATTTTTATAATGTATGATTTACCTGTTTCCATTTTGTACAACATTGATAAGTACTTGAAGCCCTACAGTACAGTGTATGAGTTAGTCATTGAGAAAAAAATCTCTACCTAAGAGCAAGCAGTGATACAATGTCCGAAGTCTGCAACAAATACAGCGATCAAGTATCCCTGTAAAATATCTTATTGGTAATTATTCTCAAAAAAACTAAAGTATCACAGAAAATGAAAGATTTCAACTGGCAACTAAAGCATGATGAGCATAAAAAAAATTTACCCAACTATCCAAACCCCCTCATCGTGATCAGAACGTGCATAATTTGCATTTAAATCAACTTCTTCTGGTAGACTTAAGCCGACGGAGAAAGGTGGATTCTCATCAAATTGATTATACTCTTCTTCATCCACCACATCACCAATCCCAACAATGCGTCTTTTGCCGGGAAGAACAACAGACCACTTATTATCGGCAGGATCAGTCACGTAAAAAACTTTTTTTGCTTGAGATGCCAAGATGAGTGGATCATTATCATGACTCACTTGACCAAAGTCAACCAATGTGAATCCATGTTCATCCACTCGTACAGCACGACGATTGTTAGTCCATCTACATCGAAATAGCGGGATTGTGAAGTCTTTATACTCAAGTTCCCAAATATCCTCGATTATCCCATAATATAGCATTGTCGCATTTATTGGTCTGTTATCTTTAGCACTAGAAAATTCTCTTGAAGATGCAACGATGCTAACTCCACTATTTTGCATTTTGCTCTTCTCATCCTGACGCTTCGTATAAAAGACATAACTGCTCATATCATATCCTTCCCATGAATTGACATGAAATCGAGGCCCATATGCTAACCATTTTATTGTATCTGAAATACCATGATTTGTTTGAGACAATTGAGACATTACCGTATGTTTAAACCATATGACAAAAGAGCAGTTATGTTCATTCGTCAACCACCTTTCGTTCTTTGAAGGATTCTGGGACTTTAGAATTGCCATGTGCTCCTCCAAGTAAGGATGTACCTCACTAAGGTGCTGCAAAACAAGTAGCTGAGCTTTGTGAAACATCTCATCACCAATTGAAATCAATTTTGATCCAATTATGCCCTGGCCGTCAAGTCGTCCTTCATGTCGAGACTTACGAAGTCCAATAGGTTCAACACCGGTTAAGTATGGAGTGACAAATTCAATAACCTCCTCAGCTACAGTAGCTTCTACGATACTGACTTCAGGTCTATATCTGTTTTTTGTTTTTCTTTTTAAAGTTCCCATATGCATTTCAAACGGATACATATATCTCATAAATACAGGACCACAAATTTTGATTTCTCTTACAAGATGAACAACCAAATGCAACATAACATCGAAAAATGAAGGTGGAAAATACATCTCAAATTGGCATAAGGTAACAATAACATCGGCTTGTTGAGCATCCAACGTATCATGATCAATTACCTTGCTACAAATTATATTAAAAAGGAGACAAAGCTTTGTAATAACATGCCTAACATGTTTAGGCAATATACCTCTAATTGCAACAGGTAATAAATGTTGCATTAACACATGACAATCATGAGACTTCATACCGGTCAATTTCAAATAATTCACTGATACACGACTGCTAATGTTTGAAGAATAACCTGTTGGAAACTTCACACCACGAAGACACTCGCATAAATTAGTTTTCTCTTTTTTGGACAATGTATAACATGCGGGGGGCAAATAGGTACATTTACCTTTCTACACCGGTGCTAACTTCTTCCGGATACCCATTTTCAACATATATTGCCTAGCTTTCTCACCATCTTTTGTCTTACCAGGTATATTCAAGAGTGTCCCAATGATACTGTCACAAACATTTTTTTCTATAAGCATTACATCTAGACAATGTCTAACCTGTAAATGTCTCCAATACGGAAGTTCCCAAAATATAGATTTCTTCTTCCACGAGCCTTCTAAAAGAGGAAATACTTTGCCAAATGCATTTTCAATATCCTTGACCCGTTCGTAAACATCATTTCCTGTTAATGGAAAACGAGCAACTCCATTCTCTATCTCCCCATTAAAAGGCTTCTTCTTTTTACGATAAGGAGGATGATTAGGAGGGAGAAATCTACGATGATGCATATACACATTTTTTTGCAACAATGTAAACGCTCAACAACCATATCATCTTGACAAATTGGGCATGCTTTGGCACCTTTTGTACTATAGCCAGACAAGTTACCATATGCAGGAAAATCATTTATGGTACAAAAAATCATGGCACACAATGTAAAATTACTTTGACTATATGCGTCAAACACTGTAACGACCCTGAATTTTTGATATTTGAAATGTGAATATTTAATTGAGTTTAAATATTCGAATGATAGTTTAATTTGAATTTCAAATATCAGAGTTTGTTTGCTAATTAAATTTGTGAATTTAATTGTATAAAACTGGGTAAAAATTTGAATCTTCAGTTTTAAGCTGGTTAAAAATATTTTCAAGGCTTTGAAAATTCATATTGATAATACTGAAGATAATGGAAGCTTCAGAATTGAATTTGGAACTGTTTTGTTCAGTTTTGAATTTTATCGTTTGAATCGATATTTAAAAATAGCCTTTCGAGGCCCAGTCTCGGAATTCGACGAAACTAGTTTCATTGGATCCGTAATATTATATTATTATTGGATTTCAATTTTCGTAATGTTTGGAGTGATCGTTTGGCCGTACGATAAGCAAACGCGCTGAAATTAAATCGAAAAATTAATATTTTAACTGGGTCCGAAAAGCTATCTTCTCCATATGATCAAACTTGGACTCGAAACATTTTCCATTGTGTTCAGAATAGGCGTATAACATTACAAACGCCTAGCGGCACGCCTCGATAGGATATCGAGATTTTGAGTTGCAAATTCGTGACGATTTGAATTTGAATTTAAATTGAATATATATTTATACTTCGGTCAACGTCAGTTGAAATTCTTTCACTTCATATCACTGTAACTTTACTGGATTCTCACGCAAACATCACTTCCTACCTTCTTTACATCAACGCAGCCAAGAAGAACCCATTCGTTCAAATCAAAATCATTATCTTAGTGAAACAAAATATCTCGTTCAAAATTAAAATAATGGCTGCCCAAAATTCTATTCGAAACCGTGAACCCTCTTCTTCTATTCGAAATCAAATCGACATCGCCAGTTCAATCTTGGGTTTTTGCGACGTCTTTGTGAGCGAAGGCGGCAGCGCAATCAAGTCGCGAGGCAATTGGAGGCGAATCGAAGCAGTGGTTCGTCTTCGCGATGGTCTCGAGTGGACATTCACGAGCTCATGATCGAAGCCAGGTCTCGAGGCACGTGAGGAGGTGGCGACTTCGAACGTGGCGATGGCGTGGAGTTCGATCGATCAAGTAGAGGTGTCGTCTCGAGAAGGAGTTCGAGCGAGGCGCGCGGTAGAGCGATCTAGGGCTTTAGATTCGAGTTCAGGTGTCAGGCGACGATGTCGTGTGGTGATGATTGCAATCTGGTGGATGTGGCATAGTCGAGGCAAGCAATGTTGGTAAAGAAAATTTCTGTTATTTATAAATTTTATAAAACACATGTATATATATAGATTCAAAAGAAAACATTTACAGTTAAACAGAAAAGTATGTATATAGATATATACAGGTAACCAAAAATATAATTATAGTCGGTATATGGACTGTTTTAGTTTTAAAATTTTAAAACTGATAAATATATCTATATATATATATATATATATCTATAGTTTGGAAATATATATATATATATTAGAAAAATGAAATGATGATGATAGTAAATGAATATATGGATAAAACTTTGAAAGAAAAAAATGTGTAAATTTACAGTAAAGGATGTTCACTGTAGTTTCAATTTGCAGATTTTGAATTTATATATATACGTACAGAAAATATATACATATATGGTTGAAAAGGGATTTTAAAATACATACTAGTTTAAATAAAAAAAATTATTAAATAGAAATTTAATTATTCGATTAGTTCGAATATTAATGAATTGTATAAAATTGTTTATACAAGGTTTGAAAACATGAAGGAAACAAATTGGAAATGGAAATGAGTTGGAATGGACCGCGAATTAAAATCAAAGGTGAGAACTCCTCACTGAATCGAATTGTTTCGACTTAAATTTTAAATAGTTAGATTTAAAATTTGCTTGATTGATTGAATTGAATGATGATTGCTATCTATTGTGTTGAATAGACCTTATACGACGTATATTAAGCGGAGGTTATTTATTAAAAACATATACCGCGATAATTCCACCGTAAAGTGGAATTGGTATTATATATGTATTTGGAGTTGATTTCCCACATTATATAGCGGATGAGACCCTATTGCGCCGCATAATAGCGGATAGTATTTTATAAATCCCATATACCGCGATATTCCACCTTGAAGTGGAATTGGTATTGTGCTAACATCTGTGGATGCAGGGAAACAGGTTGGAGGGATCCAATTGGATTCCTCAAATTATATGAATTTGTTTCATATGTTGTATGAATTTGTTCATATGTTGTGCGATGAATTATTTATAATATGTGTATGATTATATCTGTGATTGAATTTGTTGAAGGCTATAATTTAGTCGAATGTATTTTTTGGTATCGTTGGATACCAGAAATAAATAAAATTGGATTTTTGAAATTAAAGTATGAAATTTTAAGTAAATTCTTTTGAAAGAATTGGGTGAATTTAAAAGAAGGAATTTTAAAAGCATAAAGTTGATTTTTGAAATCTTATCGAATTATTTCTAAAATATGGTAAAAGATTTTTATAAATGGATTTTGAATAGTATTATTCGAAAGTTGGAAAATTTATTTAAAATGGAATTTTAAATAGTTTGGAAGAGATAAATGAATTTATTTTAAAAGGTGATTAATTTCTAGAAATCAATTTATAATTGATTTGGTATTTGAAAATAAATCTTTGAGAAATCGATTTGAAAATCGTATTAAAAATGAATTTTTGGGAATGAAAATTCAAACGGAATTTATAAAGGAAAGGGAAATTTGTTTTAAAAATAAACATTGATTTATTTTTAAAGTATGGAAAATATGATTTGAAATTGGTTTTCAAAGTGATGAAGTGTGGAAATAAATTTACAGGTTTAAGATGTAAATTTGAAATAAATCGATAAGGAATTATTTAATTGGTTTAGATGAAAGTGATTGGAAATTTGTTTTCAAATGGTTGAAGTGTAAACCATATCTCGCGAAGAGATTTGAAATTTAATAATTTGGGAAAAATTATTTAAATTGGTTGATTGTTGTGAATGTTGTTGATAGTTAAATAACCGACTATCAATATTGCCTTTGAAATGGCACTTGATTTGTTTTTAAAATAAACGCTCATTATTCGGTTAAGCCGGGAGAGGACTTTGTGCCATATAACCCATTCCGAATAGTGATACGTCGTGAATGGACATTATTTGAAGACCGGTGTGAAGACCGGGCATTTTCAAAAATGAAAGGACAACCTCTCGAATGTCTCTGCACCGAGTTGCTCCGGTATAGAGATTTATATCACTCTTCTTGTGATGGGAAGTCCGGACGTGATTAGAAATTATCCGGATTGCAAGGGCTTCTTTGGAAGTGCCTTCGGTTCCGTTCGATCCCAGAACGGACTTGTATGGATGTGTGTCTGACGTTACACTTTGAGATGTAAAGCTGGTTTCTATCAAATACATTTCTGTTGGTGGCGGAGAATTCATTCTCTTAGCTTAACACCCTTCTCTGAGACGTATGAGCTCAGAGGTTATGTAGTTGATGGTTACTAGTGATACATTCCCAATTTGGTAATGTGGCATACGAAGTGCTGTTGATCATTTGTTGATCAAAGCGTGGCTTTGTGAAAAAGCGTGGCTTTGTGAAAAAGCGTAGCTTTGTGGACGAGGCTTCGTCGAGCCTCACAACCCGGTAATGGTCGAAACAGGAATGTTGCGGCAAAGGTTTTTAGGGGTAGTGCCGCTAGGGTATGCCATTTCCTTCTGGTTAAAAGGTGATATCATGGTATGGAGCCTAGATATTTTACCTATGTTGATGCTGCAAATTTATTATACTTTGTGGTTGTTGCTTTGTGATTGAGGATCCTTGGATAAAGGTCGGTAACGACCGGGGGATGGCATACTTGTGTGTTAGTTACCTAGTTACAGCTATACAGCGTGAGGTAGCGTCAGTGTGTTAGTTACCTAGTTACAGCTGTACAGCATGAGGTAGCGTCGGCCTTGTGTTTGCAGAGATCCGGTTAGGTTCTCGGGGCGTCTTTCCAGAGGCGTTTCCATTTCGGTGTAAGGAAGTTCCTTTGCCTGACCATTTGTTGGAAAATCCAAAGAAACAATACGAGCCTTGTACGGTTTTAGTTGTATAACCTGCTATGGAATTTGGTGGTAACCTGCTATTGAACATAGTAGCTATAGTAGGCATACAATAATGGTTGTATGCTGGCTAAGATTAATATTGTATTTTCGAAATGTTTTCCACTATGCACTAATAATAATAATCCAATGATTTTGCGTAGTAAGCATGTTTGACTATCATAAGAAGAAATCTCCTCTAATTCTGCGTTTGCATTGTGTGTGTGGTGGGAGGTCTTGTGGTAGTTTCATTTTCCAAAAGCATTGCGAATCTGTTTTATTTTCTTTGTGAAAATAACTGTTTTACGATCTCACACCAGTCACCATGACTGACCTGGAGTTTATTGTTCCCTTTCTAAACTCTGGGTGCCCATAATTTTCCACACGGGCAGCCTAGAGTTATGTTATCAGGATATTCTGGATATTCTGGAGCTTTGGAGATGAGCTGGATGGCGAGGCGTACTACCGTACTTGTTATTTATTCCGCTGTGTATTATGTATGTGGACAAGTTATACAACTGTCTAGTGATGTATGTTATTGTTGTAAACTCTGATGATATGATGTAATGTATAAATTGATATAGTCTTTTGTTTTTAAAGATTATTTATTTATCTATTATACATTGTTCCGCTGCGAATGTGAGATTCTGTTGTTGTTTCTATTTCTGTTTTTCTGTTCTTTCTTTTCTTCTGTTTTCTTCTACCTCTTCTTTTAACCCTAATGGTTCGGTTTTCCGGCATTCGATTGCGCGGCATTTGATACAGTGGACGTATTAATGTCGACTTTCGAGCGTCGAAAAATCGTGACCGTTACAAACACACACACCCCTTATCCCATAGAAGTTTTAGATCATCAATAAGAGGAGTTAGGTAAACATCGATGTCGTTTCCTGGTTGTCGTGGTCCAGAGATTAAAAGAGACAACATGATATACTTGCGCTTCATACTCAAATGAGGTGGAAGATTGTAAATCACCAAAAGAACAAGCCAAGTACTATGTTGACTACTAAAGTTGCCAAATGGGTTTATGCCATCTGTGCAAAGACCAAGTCTGAGATTTCTAATTTCTTCACCAAAATTAGGATACATTGTATCAATGTTTCTCCACTGTGGAGAATCAGCTGGATGCCTCAATAATCCATCATTTTTCCTCACATCTGCATGCCACCTTAAGTTTTTTGCATTTTCTTTATTTGCAAATAAACGTTTAAACCTTGGTATAATTGGCAAATACCACAAGACTTTTGCTGGAGGCCATTTCTTATCTGGGTCATTGTGAACGTTCCCTCGCGACTTGTAACGGGATAATCCACACTTGGGACACTCGTGCAAGTTCTCATATTCATTTCGATACAATATACAATCATTTGGACATGCATGTATCTTTTTTTATCCTATATCAATTGGGCACATAATTTTCTTTGCCTCATAGTTAGAAGAAGCTCATTACCTTCCGAAAGCATGTCATTCAAAAGTTCCAACAAAGATGTAAAACTTTTATCACTCCACCCATGCTTTGCTTTTAAATTGAAAAGCTTGAGCACAGCAGACAATGTTGTGAACTTAGCACAATTAGGAAACAAAGGCTTCTCGGCATCAATTAATATTCTTTCATACAACTTTGGCTCTTCCATCAAATGTTCTTCAGCATCACGAAACATCTCATGAACACAATCATTCGCGTCATTATTCATGTTATCTTCCTGGTCATTCTCATCATTCTCATGATTATTAGAACTAGCTCTACTAAGTATACTTTCACAATGCCATATCCACCGCGTATAATTTTGCTTAAACCCATAACGGATTATGTGATCTCTAATCTGATCTATATTACGAAGTCTCCTCTTATCTTTGCAGTGTCTACAAGGACAAAAAATAGTTTCTTCCCCTCTTCTTAATTGATCATTCAGTGCACAATTGATGAACTCTTCAATTTTGTTTAGGAACTCATCATCGTTACGTTTTACGTTGTACATCCAACTACGATCCATATGCAAATGCTAGATACACACTACACAAGCAAAAAAACATTGGATTACGAAGAGCATTCATTATTAAATCAACATAGCTCTTATCCAGGAACCCAACCTTCTTTACCATAGGGAAGTATCAATGTAAATTTATCACCCGTTAAGTACCTGTTCACATATCAACGCATGTTCAAAAGAAGAAGTCATTCAACATTGAGCATTCATATTCATTTCATCGTTCTCCTATTCTACAGCAGCTTAAAACATATGTAGTGAAAATTTTGATGTTGTATTATAGCGAATTAATTCTATAATGCATTTTGTGTGGACTTCACTTTGTAATGTATTATCCGGTGCCAAATTATTAATTTTTGAGTAGAGTATTTGTTGTATTATTATAAAATTTTAAGCATATTTTATTCCTTTAACTAGACAATTGTAACCCTATACACAAGTGTTTAACCTCATTCAACGTATACATGTACATAACTTATCTAACCTCATATAATATACTTTACTGAATAATGAAAAAGCTTTTACTGAATTATCAAAAGCACCTGTATAGTTAAAATTTATACATAAAGCTCAAAAGGATCAATACGATATGTGCAAACTTCCATGGAAAGGGAACTTAACAGAGATACCTTGGCTAACGGTTTTTACCCAAAAAAGTGAAGGTGGGTAAGAGAGAGAAACTTTGGTGTTTTGAATACAATCTGCATCACTTATTGAGAGAGAATTGAGATGGGAGTTATACAAATTTGTCTTCGAAATCATTCTCTATGCTTATGTTTGCTAACTTTCCCCTTAACATCTCGTTATACAAATTTGTCTTCACAACCTCCAAGCAAATAGAGGAGCGCCCATAGATTAAGAGTTAACAAAAGTGTTATGCTTCATAGGCAAAGAACATAAAAGAATGACAGCTTGTGCTTCATCCTTAATTTTTACTTCAACTGCTCGAAGATTCATAACAAGGGTGTTTAAGGCATCCACATGAGCTAATACATCGGTTCTAGGCTTCATCTTGAATAAGTAAAGTTGTTGTTGTAGGATGATGCGGTTGGTGAGAGACTTGTCGTAGAACTTTTTCTGAAGAGCATCCCATAATTCCTTGGCAGTTTTCACATGAGAAAACTCTCTAAGTATTTCATCAGAAAGGCTAAGTTAGATGGTAGTAAGAGCATCCTCTTCCAATTCCTCAATCTCTTCAGGTGCTAATTTCTTCAATTTGTTTGGATCTGAAACAACCTTAAAAGTCCTCTCTTTCTTCAACACCGCTTCCATCTTCATCTTCCATGTGCCAAAATCTCCCTTTCCATCAAATCTAGAGACTCCATAATGGTAGGGCTTCTACCAGTGCTATTCTTTGTAGAGTTAGACATAGCTGAAATAGTCTTTAAACAGAACAACAAGCTCTGATACAAAACTGTAGTGAAAAATCATATTTTTGGGCAGCGGAAGCAGAACACTCATTGATCTAATTTGTCAACAATCTCAACAATTCCAATCCAACAAAGAGAAAAAAAATAAAGAGCACAAATTATAGATAGTGACAGAAAAGGAAAGAACACACCGATATAACGAGTTTCGGCTATGCATACGTCCTTGGACCCAACAACCTTTATTACTTCTTCACTTCAAGGGGGAGTACAATATGAGAAGAAATACAATCACTCAATATAAATTTCTCACCCAACAATAGATACAGAAAAATGGATCTTATTGAAGATATTTATATAGAACTCTCTTTTTGTCCTGTGATGATAAAAGAGGAGCAAAGATCTTCATATTTATATGAGCAAGAATGAAGATTGCCTTGAAGATAAGGATGAAATGTTTCCAGATTCGCTTGATTTTATTTCAACACAAGTCTAGCATAATTGTGTTTGTTTCTACATATATCTTTACCTGATTGATTCCTTAAATCAATTAATATCTTCTCCTTAATAAATTTGGAATAGATTTAAATCGTCCAAATTAACAATATTATGGTTCAGAAATACATCATAGCTACTACATTCATTTGTGTTATTTAGTACGACATTTTCTATGTTAGTTATGTATAATTTTATATGGCAGAATTTTGAATTTCAGTGACGAAATTTCCTAAAGGGTGGGAGAATGTAACACCCCGCATTTTTAGATAATTAAATAACCAAAATAATTATAAACAATGAAAATGAGCATTTTTGGAATTGTCAGAATATGGCCTTAAAAATTATACCATTATGTTCGTGGCGATTTTTTGATTAATTTACATATATAATATGCCTCGAACAGACTTCATATGAAAACGTTATTGACGTTCGAAGTTCCGTATCGAAAAATAATTATACGTGTAAATGTGCGTGAATATATTTGTTTATAAATATATACGCGGATAAATTCCAAAAATAACGCGCGTTTGAATTTCAAAATAAACGCGCGTCATAAAGGAAATTAATTGACATTAGCAATTAGAGGTAATTAATTGGCATTAGTAGGCAATGTTAATCAAATCAGTAATTAAAGGAAATTAATTTACATTAATTAGCAACATTTGAATTTCAAAATAAACATGTGTTATAAATGGAATTAAATTTTCAATTGAAGGAAATTAATTAGAATGAATAAGCAATGGTTAAAAGTTAATGTTTAATAATTTGATTTTTGCGCAATCTCGAGCGTTGTTTTCTAGATCCAACGATTCGCAGCAAGCCTGTGACGTGGTTGCACCAGATTCAATCCAAAAATCCATCGTTCTGAGATCCCCAAACTCCATTATAAATAGAACCCTAGGCCTAGCTATTTTCTCACAATCAGATTTTCTCCCAATTGGGTTCATTGCCTGAGGCTAAACCCTAAGTAGAAAATATTTCTAGGGAGAAGATCTTCTTAATAAAAATATTAAACGCCTTAGAAGCAGATCCAGGAAGGCCATGGAGCAAAGCTATGGACGACAGGTGAGTGGAATTAAATTATATATCTTTTACGTTTATGATATATTATCGTTAAATTCTCGTTAAATATTTAATTCAGCATTTATTTTCAGTAATAAGTCCTGTTAATTAGTTATGTTGAAACTGTAAATTTTATAAGAGAACTTATATTTAACTATTATTTATATGAAATAGAAAGAAAGGAATTCAATTAAATATGAATAATAGGCTTAACAGTTATAGAGAAAGGGTTAAACCTAAAAGCAAGAAATTTACAGTAAACTATGCTAAAACGAGAGAAATAAATTAAGAAGGGGAAAATCTAATAACTTGATTTGGAAGTTAGGGATAGATTAATTGGTTGGTTTAGAAAAGTGGATACATTTCCATAGTTTAATATATTTAAAAGATAACGATAAACGTAATTGTAAGAATAAAAGAAAGAAAAAGAGAATTGGTGTAAAATAGAGACATTTCTGTATTTTGCATTACCTAACAATTAAAGAAACAATAAAAAGAAATATCTTGCAATTATGAGTTATTATTTATAGCATCATTTAATATTTAAAATATGGAAATGGAATTTTAGCACAGTTTTTGTAACCAACCAAATAGAATAGAACTACTTCCTAGAATAAAAGAAAATAAAGTGAAGAGTTAAAGAAGTTAAAGAAGTTAAAGAAGAAATCAAGTTAATTATTTGACAAGACTAGAAACAATAAACAGAAATGTGCCTAGATCTGCATTTACTATGCAGATAGTAGAATAAAAGCAAAGCAGTTATTATGATAAGTAAATTTGTGATAGTCGGACGTAGTCCCAAGCCAAGTTTGTCATATAATATAAGACAACTAAAGAGAATTCAATATTATAATAAAAGAAGACAGACTAGAATAGAAAAGAGACACTTGTAATTATATTTATAACATGTAGGTTATAAAAGAATATAGAAGTAACAATTGCAAGTATAATTATAGCACAGGTTATAATTAGAGATAACAGAATAGGCTTATTTTAAAACTTATGCTAAGTTAATGAGAAGAAGGACCCATACCAACAGCATTCCACTTCAGTCAGGAACTGATGGTCTCATAATAGTTAGGTGAGGTTGGGACACGCTTATGCTGATTAGGGTAAATAAGTAGCCAACAGAATAAGAAAAAAGTAAACTAAACGCATAATAAAAGATTAGACGTAGAGTCTAATAAAATAGTAAGATGCGTTTGGAGCAGCCCAAAGGATGAAGAGCCTAACGAAGCAGTTCATCACAAATTTCAGCACAGAAGAAGCACGTCCAACTTAGGTATTTTAGGCTAGAAGGAAGTACGAGACTTCAAATGGACGTGAGGGTACTCTAGGATGGCCCTCTGGGGTAGGCCTAATGAAGCTGCACCCCCTAAGGCAGGTCTGTATGTGTTCCATCAAGAGAGTATGCCTTGACTGCTTTTGCATTGCAGGCCTAACGAAGCGGACCTTTGTAGGCAGTCAAAAGGTTGATGAATGGAGTAAGGTATTCGAATGACACCGTACTCTGACTTGCGAGTAGTTTTAGTGGGCAAGACCCAAAAGAATAGTCGCATGCGGAGATCAAGCCATCATCAACCAAGAACGAGTTCGGGAAAGACTAGATTTAAACCAACATGCCAATGATTCTTTCACTATCAAGACATTGGATGAAGGGCGCAGCCAATTGGATGTTTAGATCATTTGTAGTAGGGCACAGCCACTTAACTCTTTAGAGGTCTTTCGATTAGTTGAGGGGTGGCTGCGTAGGGCCATAGCCACGATGAGAAAGAGATAGACCAAGTAGAATATCTGTATTATAGGCCTAACGAAGCTGTCCTTTATAGATATAGAAAGTCCCCGATTGAGTTCTGTACAAGGTAGACCTTTTTGGCGGGATTCAGGGAGTAGACAGAACGATTGCGTATAGTCCTCAAGGTACGCACTGGGTGGTACATTATGGATGTCCGAGCATTAGTATAGGCTAGTGCGGACGCTGTTTTACATTTTTGTAGTAGATGACGGAACATCTGTATTGTAGGCCTCATGAAGTTGTCCTTTATAGATGTAGTTATAGAACGCTCTAGGAGCAAGACGACAGAGTCCTTTTCGTGGAGGATACGGAAGGTACCATGGGTAGTACCTAGGACCAATATGGTCATTGGGCATATAGCTACATATATATTAGTTATTAGGTTTTAATCTACTAAGGAGTAGATGGGTACGATTCATGCATAAAGGCGAGAGTATTATAAACCCAGTAAACCTAATATAACAGAAAATGGAAATAAAACTGTACATGTAGAGTTAAGCTTAGAAGTGTATAATTTGTCCATTCACCAAAAATTTGGTTCTGACCCCCTCCTCATAACATCCCACAGGTTAGGTAGATGGCAGAGACTTTCCAACTTTGAGACACTTGTTTAGAAAGTGTTATTATCTTGGTGAGTATTTACTTACTATTATATTTTAGTCAGTTCCGCTGTGAGATATTTATTTGTGCTCTGATATATTTATTTTTGCCTATTTGCAGGATACTGGATAACCAACTCGGGCTTCAGTGGGCTTGGATTTTAGCATTTTTTCGAAAAATCCGAACCCACTGAAATTTGGGTTGTTATATTTGCTATATGAGCCTAGGTTTAGGATTCCTAGGTAGATAGTGAGTGAACGTATTTGTATTTTTGAATAAAATATAAATATATTATGTACTAAAATCTAAATAGCCCCCAATAATAGATTTTAACATATGGAAAGTTTTTAGAAGTACAATTGTGCATAGTTTACTAGTTGGGTTTGGGATGACCCAAGGGTGTTAAGCCCTAAGTTATTACTGATTTATAGTGTATAATAAGCTATGTTTTGAGAGAAGATTAGTATCCATATTTCATAAGAAGTGGGAAAGTTCCCTAGGGATAATAGGGAGAGTATTTTTATTTTGGAAGGAATAAGAAATTTTAGTATGGGAATGAGATTTCCAAAGTTTAAGAAGGATATTCCTAGGGTAGTAAGAAGAAAATCCACTTTATGTCTAGCCCGATAAAATGAACTTTTGGAATTTAAAAGTGGAAAAATAATAATAAGTGGTATGAAATTTAAATTTGTTTTTATATGATGTAAATTTTATTAAAGGTGAAATTCTTTTTGAAGAATATAGAGCATGTATAACTCGCTAGTTTCTTTATAGGTAAACAAAGATTTTAAATATAAAAACCTAGAGTGTGTTAAGTATCGAAAACGTAGGTTACAACATTTATTGTTGTAATAGATGTTTTCGTGAAAAATAAAGGAAGCATGGACTATGACACTATTGTTATAGTAGGTGACTCCCAAAGGAAATGTTTTTACATAGCATAAGAGGTTTATTATTATTTATTTTAATTGAATCCATATACTAGTACTTTTGGGTTGTAGTAACGATGTTTTACGCAACATCTGTTTTGACCTAAATAAAAATGTGTTTTGAAGATAATTTCTAAGTATAGAAATAAAGTGGTTTGTAAGTACACTTATTATTTAAATAAGTATATAAAAATGTTTTCTAGTTATGAAAATATTAAAACAATTTTGAAAATGGGTTCTTCTGAAGAAAAAAAAGATGTAAGTTAAATATTAGGAAATTAATAAATTTCGTAGGAAATGTCTATAGTAAGTGAATATAAATTAAACATACTTTAATCTATTGGAATGAAATGAATAATGATATATTTTCTATGAAACCAAATCACAAATAAAGATGTTTTTTACAAGTTATAAGGAAT
Source organism: Allium fistulosum (assembly GCA_030737815.1). NCBI lineage: Eukaryota > Viridiplantae > Streptophyta > Magnoliopsida > Asparagales > Amaryllidaceae > Allium > Allium fistulosum. Next base: position 488,179,500 of record CM060901.1, read on the forward strand.
ACGTTAAAGAGATGTACAAGATATGAAAAGCACCATATTTTGTATAGCCTATTTCAAAAAATTATAAAATAAGTTCCTTGTAAGTTCACATAAACACAAAATCCTCTTTTAAAGAATTCATATGAGGTTTTAGCATTAATGGTTTCTCATAAGAGAAAATAGTTCCAATACATTAATGTATAAAACCATTAGGTGTAATAAGAAGTATAATAATTAGAGACAGTGTTAGTTAAGAGGGATATTATAGAGAGCCTTAGTAGGAAAGCAAAGCAATGGAAATTTCATATTTTTCCATTGATTATGCGCATTGGTTACTTGTCTTTGTAGAAAGTCCTCATTTGTAGTAAGTTAGAAACTTCTCCAAAGTTAGGTAATTGGAAGAGCAAGAAAGTTAAGGGATTTTTGATAAAATAATTGTTCTTATCTACTCCGGTTTTTGTAAATTTGAAAATCTATGAAAAGAAGATGTTTTGAAAATATGTGAGGACATTTTTGGAAGTCAAGAAAAAAATGTTTTAAGAACAAGCAAGGCATGTTTTAAAGAAAAATGGTTTGGTGGAAAAGTAAATAAGTTTTTGGAAGAGAAAAACTTAGTAAACAGTTAAATTTAAAAATCCAATTTTTTATGGAAAGCTATAAAGGTCTTTAAAAAGAAAAGAGGAATAAGTTTTGAACTTAGAATTTGTAAGTTTTCCCCTCTAGGTTTAGGGAATAATTTAAATTTAAAGAGCTGTAAAGATGCAAGTCGATAAAGATAAAATGTTAAGTAACCAAGTACCTTTGAATTTAATAGAAACTTCAAAGTAACACTTTTAAAGGCAAGAATTTTGGGATTTGATGTTTCAAAAATTTAGAAGCTTTAATTTTTGAAATGAAATGATAAATACCAAACCAAACTTTTAAATATAGAGTAGATAGGAATCATTTCCTAGATGTGACGGGAAAAGTCTAAGGCTATAGCAGTGATTACTTTTAGTAGTAATAATAAAAATTTCCGTAAAGTGTATAGGATACTAGTGAGAACCTAAGAATGTTACTTCATATGTGTAGACTATAGAAGAATAGTGAAGTGATATTAGTAAGATAGTACGACACACGTGGTTGGGGTAGGTAGACCTTAGTTGGGGAAAAATGAAAGGTAAAGGTAAAGAGAAAATTTCTCCAAGCTTAGTTGCCTTTTTAGATAGAGACTGCATAGATTAAAATCCTTATTCATTGCAATAAATGAGACTTGGTTATTCCATTTTGGGTATGGAAAGGAAGAGATGAATAGATCTTATTCATCGTGAGTAATACAACATAAGTTAGTAAAAAGTAATAGGCGATAGGAGGAGCATATGAGTTACTTGGATTCCTAGAGTAGAACCTTTCTATGTCAGAGTGGACATGGTCCTAGGCCTCCTAGCCCTAGAAGATAGTTGTGTTTAGCTGCTATATTAAAGAAAAGTAAAAGCAAATAAAAGTAACTAAAAGAAAAACAGTAAGATCTAAAGAAAACAACAAAAACGTCAATAGAAATAAATGAGAATTGCAAAAGGAAAATACATTTTTCCATAAATTAAGCTAAAAAATTTTGAAAAGAAAATTTTTCTTATGTGGACTGTGCTTGAGAAGGTAAAATAGAGATTTTTATAGAATAGCGGCATAAGTTCCAAGTATGGAGAAAGAAGTGCGTAAAAGTAAAACAGTAAATTTGAGGTTTTTCGTTTTCTACCATCTTTCTGACATAAGAAATCGAGTTTGGAAAAAAAATTAGTTTTTTCTGAAATTCGAATATTAAAAGTTGTGTGGCAGGATTTGGATGTAAAATTTATTGAACTACGCTCCTATTCAGTAGGAGTGTAGGAAAAATTGGATGAAAAACGTTTTGAGTTTTCAAATGATTGCATTCATATAGAAATTGCAAGTATATTTAGGATGTGTGCATCATATTTTAAAAAGGAGTTTTTAAAGAAGAAAAGCATTCATATAGGAGGTACCGCTTAGAAATTCATGTACGTGCACATATTTTATGTTGAATGACACTTTGCACAAAGACACAGATGGTTGCAAAAATTAGATGTACACAAAATGGATGTAATTGATGCGGAGAATTACATAGTTTTACCCTTATCGAATTTCGGGGACGAAATTTCCTAAAGGGTGGCAGAATGTAACACCCCGCATTTTAGATAATTAAATAACCAAAATAATTATAAACAGTGAAAATGAGAGTTTTTGGAATTGTCAGAATATGGCCTTGAAACTTATACCATTGTGTTCGTGGTGATTTTTTTGATTAATTTACATATATAATATGCCTCGAACGGACTTTATATGAAAAAGTTATTGACGGTTGAAGTTCCGTATCGAAAAATAACTATACGTGTAAATGTGTGTGAATATATTTGTTTATAAATATATGCGCGTATAAATTGCAGAAATAACGTGCGTTTGAATTTCAAAATAGACGCGCGTCATAATGAAAATTAATTGACATCATCAATTAGAGGTAATTAATTAACATTAGTAGGCAATGTTAAACAAATCAGCAATTAAAGGAAATTAATTTACATTAATTAGCAACATTTGAATTTCAAAATAAACATGTATTATAAAGGGAATTAAATTTGCAATTGATGGAAATTAATTAGAATGAATAGGCAACGGGCAATCTCGAGCGTTGTTTTCTAGATCCAATGATTCGCAGCAAGCCTGTGACGTGGTTGCACCAGATTCAGTCCGAAAATCAAACGGTCTAAGATCCCTAAATTCCATTATAAATAGAACCCTAGGCCTAGCTATTTTCTCACAATCAGATTTTCTCCCAATTGGGTTTATTGTCTGAGGCTGAATCCTAAGTAGAAAATATTTCTAGGGAGAAGATTTTCTTAATAAAAATATTAGACGCCTTAGAAGGGGATCCAGGAAGGCCATGGAGCAAAGCTAAGGACGACAGGTGAGTGGAATTAAATTATATATCTTTTACGTTTATGATATATTATCGTTAGATTCCCGTTAAATATTTAATACAGCATTTATTTTCAGTAATAAGTTCTGTTAATTAGTTATGTTGAAACTGTAAATTTTATAAGAGAACTTATATTTAACTATTATTTATATGGAAAAGAAAGAAAGTAATCCAATTAAATATGAATGATAGGCTTAAACAGTTATAGAGAAAGGCTTAAGCCTAAAAGCAAGAAATTTACAGTAAACTATGCTAAAACGGGAGAAATAAATTAAGAAGGGGAAAATTTAATAACTTGATTTGGAAGTTAGGGATTGTTATCCCGCCCTTTGGCAAGGCCGTGACACCAAGAACTTTACTAGAGATCAAAGACAGTCCGTCTATAAAATCGGTTATACGCAGGCTCGCTATGGATATCGATGAATTTTGTCCGAGTCCGGATCGAGCCAGAATTGATATGACATGACAAGCTAAGCAATGAGAGTCAACGTTCCAAATCTCAAGTCAATCCGAGTACGTATGCTCAAGTGGTGAACGATACAAAATTGGTCAAGAACAGCCTCCTTCGACTCGCTCCAGTTCGATTCCATAGGGAGTGCACATTTCGACTCGCTTTACAATCCATCAGGAGCAACAGCTTCGACTCGCTTCACAACAGACAGAGATGACAACTTCGACTCGCTCCGTCTACTTACTTCGACTCGCTCAGCCTTCTCCGCTTCAACTCCAACACAGAATCACACTTCGACTCACTCTGCTTCCTTCAGAAAACAACACTTCGACTCGATCAGCCTCGCATCCATCTAAAGGCTTCTACTTCGTATCCATCAAAGCGAAGCAAAGCCTATCGCCATCGATACAAACAAAGTGAGATTCAAGAATGACTCGGCCAAGGAAGTGGATCAACATGAGGAATGCTCGCCACGTCATCTGACAATCGCGCTCAGTTATCGAGTCGAACGAAAGCGAGTTGAAAGGGGAGCGAGTCGAACGCAACAGCCTACCGAAAACCCCATTTCATATCGATCATATCTCCCAATCTACAAGTCCAAATGCTATGAAATTTTCATAGAGGACTACGTGCATACTAAAGAATGTCCACGCCAAATTTCGACTCCATTGGATGAAATCTTGAGCGAGTCGAAATATGTTCGTGTCGATCACGGATCGGACCGAAACTTCACGGGCTTGGGTGTACGGCCTGGTCACGTGCCAGATAGGGTCTCCCAAGATCTGAGAGAAATATCAGCCTCCTACACCTATAAATAGACCCCCAAAGCTAACAGAAAAGAGGTCTTCTTCTTCTTTGAGATCTCCAACGCCTAGACTCTGCCGGATCCAGATCCAAACTCCATTGCTGCTGCTACCAATGAATTCCACTGCTGCAAATCACAATTATCTGCTGTAATTCATTGAATTCACTTGTAAACATCAAAGAAATATCAATAAAGAAAACTACTTCAGAGTGGACGTAGGCAAGATCACCGAACCACTATAAATCTTGCATCTCTGTCTACTTCTTTCTGTTTTAAGTTTATTATTCTTCATTTTTATCCTCTACAATACTTAGATCTGAGATATGTGATTATACATTGCTGATTTGTGTTCATACACTGGTGCTTTCACGACATTTGGGGTTTGTGACTAATTTTGGCGCAAACAGGGATAGATTAATTGGTTGATTCAGAAAAGATGATACATTTCCATAGTTTAATATAAAAGATAACGATAAACGTAATTGCAAGAATAAAAGAAAGAAAAAGGGAATTAGTGTAAAATAGAGACATTTCTGTATTTTGCATTACCCAACAATTAAAGAAGTAATAAAAAGAAATATCTTGCAATTACGAGTTATTGTTTATAACATCATTTAATATTTAAAATATGGAAATGAATTTTTAGCATAGTTTTTGTAACCAACCAAATAGAATAGAACTACTTCCTAGAATAAAAGAAAATAAAGTGAAGAGTTAAAGAAGTTAAAGAAGAAATCATGTTAATTATTTGACAAGACTAGAAACAGTAAACAGAAATGTGCCTAGATCTGCATTTACTACGCAGATAGTAGAATAAAAGCAAAGCAGTTATTATGATAAGTAAATTTGTGACAGTTGGACGTAGTCCCAAGCCAAGTTTGTCATATAATATAAGAGAACTAAAGAGAATTCAATATCATAATAAAAGAAGACAGACTAGAACAGAAAAGAGACACTTGCAATTATATTTATAACATGTAGATTATAAAAGAATATAGAAGTAATAATTGCAAGTATAATTATAACACAGGTTATAATTAGAGATAACAGAAAAGGCTTATTTTAAAACTTACGCTAAGTTAATAAGCAGAAGGGCCCATACCAACAGCATTCCACTTCAGTCAGGAATTGATGGTCTCACAATAGTTAGGTGAGGCTGGGACACGTTTATGCTGATTAGGGTAAATAAGTAGCCAACAGAATAAGAAAAGTAAACTAAACGCATAATAAAAGATTGGACGTAGGGTCTAATAAAATAGTAAGATGCGTTTGGAGCAGCCCAAAGAATGAAGAGCCTAACGAAGTAGTTCATCATAGATTTCTGCATAGAAGAATCACGTCCAACTTAGTTATTTTGGGCTAGAAGGAAGTACGAGACTTCAAAGGGACGTGAGGGTACTCTAGGATGGCATTTTGGGTTAGGCCTAACGAAGATGCACCCCCGGAGACAGGTATGTAGGTGTTCCATCAAGAGAGTATGCCTTGACTGCTTTTGCATTGCAAGCCTGACGAAGCGGGCCTTTGTAGGCAGTCAAAAGGTTGATGAATGGAGTAAGATATTCGTATGACACCGTAGTCTAACTTGCGAGTAGGTTTTAGTGGGCAGGATCCATGGGCAGGATCCAAAAGGATAGTCGCATGCGGAGATCAAGCCATCATAAACCAAGAATGAGTTCGGGAAAGATTAGAGTTAAACCAACAGGCTAGTGATTCTTTCACTATCGAGACATTGGATGAGGGGCGCAGCCAATTGGATGTTTAGATTATTTGCAGTAGGGCATAGCCACTTAACTCTTTACAGGTGTTTCGATTAGTTGATGGGTGGTTGCGTGGGGCCATAGCCACGATAAGAAAAGAGACAGACCAAGTAGAATATCTATACTGTAGGCCTAACGAAGCTGTCCTTTACAGATATAGAAAATCCCCGACTGATTTCCATACAAGGTAGACCTTGTTAGCGGGATTCAAGGAGTAGATAGAACGATTACGTATAGTCCTCAAGGTACGCACTGGATGGTACATTGTGGATGTCCGAGCATTAGTATATGCTAGTGCGGACGCAGTTTTATGTTTTCATAGTAGACGATGGAACATCTGTATTATAGGCCTCACGAAGCTGTCCTTTACATATGTAGTTACAGAACGCTCTAGGAGCAAGACGATGGAGTCCTTTTCGAGGAGGATATGGAAGGTACCATGGGTAGTACCTAGGACCGATACGGTCATTGGGCATATAGCTACATATATATTAGTTAGTAGGTTTTAATCTACTAGGGAGTAGATGGGTACGATTCACGCATAGAGGCGAGAGTATTATAATCCAGTAAACCTAATATAACAGAAAATGAAAATAAAACGGTATATGTAGAATTAAACTTAGAAGTGTATAATTTGTCCATTCACCAGAAATTTAGTTCTGACCCTCTCCTCATAACATCCCCGGGTTAGGTAGATGGCAAAGACTTTCCAACTTTGAGACACTTGTTTAGAAAGTGTTATTATCTTGGTGAGTGTTTACTTACTATTATATTTTAGTCAGTTCCGCTGTGAGATATTTATTTGAGCTCTGATATATTTGTCTTTGCCTATTTGTAAGATATCGGATACCCAACTCGGGCTTCGGTGGGCTTGGATTTTAATATTTTTGCGAAAAATCCAGACCCACTGGAATTCGGGTTGTTATAGTGTCTACCCATTTTAATAATATTCTTATCTAGTTTGGGACTAACTCTAAAGATTAGTAAGAGAATATGTTGTTTGTTCTTGACTTCGTGAATCTAGCTCTTGCAATAGGAGGGTCAACACTCATCCTAATACAGTTGGATGTTCTTATAATGTTCTAAAGAACATTGAGAGATGAAATGATTCAAACAACAAGAGTTAAAGGATCATAAGGTAAAATATTTCAGAAGGTTTCAAGGATGTAGTATCCATAGTGATAACCAATTTTAGGAGTTTTTTTTACTGAGAATGAAAAGCATTTAGCCAAAAATGATTTTGAAAAACAAGCACACTTTACATTGCCTGATTCCATAAAATAAATGTAAGGGAAGCATAAAGGAGTACTATATGAAAAAATGTTGCTTCAAAAGTTAATGCACTTAAGTTATTGTTATTTTTTGGTACTCTCTTTATTCACAGTATAACCACTTTTATTTATTATTATTTTTTAAGAATAAAATGACCTCTTATTGATCTCATTTAGCATTGTGGTAAGAAGAAGAGAGGTTGAAGCATGTAAGATTGAGCGTACTCATTTAACATACATTGTAAATAAATGTATAAATATGGATAAAGAAGTCGTTAAGTATCTAGAATAAAAGAAATAACATACATATATATTTATAGTTGTTTTTTTAATGAGATATACAAACATATAAAGTAAAATATATTAGATATTTTTAAGTTATTATTGAGATTTCAGTTATATTGTTTCAATTTATTTGATATTTTTATTATGCTGTCATTTAGACTGATTTCGATTTTCTATTTTTAATATGAACAAATTAGGTTATTATTGTTCATTTAGAAATAATAAGATTGATTTATGAATAAATTCTAACATTTTGGAATAAAAGCTTCTATTGTTTAAAATATAACCTATATCTACTTATGCTGAATAACTTTTATAATGAAATTTGTCATTTTGATTTGGTGATTAATATGATTCTTTATTTCAGCTTACCAAAATAATTCTAGATTGAGGCACTAAAGAAAAAAAATACTGTATTGATATTCTAAATGACTTAAAAGTTATAGGTTTATGAACCCCAACTAAGGAAAAATTTTAAGATGGGAAACGCAACAATTTTTGAGGATGTTGAGTTTGGAAAAGAAATATAGTATGGATCATTGTCTTTAAAAGAACCATTATATTTGATTCAACTGCAGATAGTTCTTCGGATAATGTATAAGATTTCTTTCCTTTCATTAACAAGAAGTAAATTGAGAACCACAATAAGACAATGTTAAACAAAATTTTCTTGAAGTTAAGGTTACTGTTTCAAGAGAACAAACTTAACAACCTCAAAGTGGAAGGTTACTAAGAAAATCCACTTGAAAAGAAAGAAATACTATTCTGAATAACTATGTAATATTTCTCTATAAAGATAAATATTGGATTGGTGAAGATGGTTCTTTGGACTTACATCAATCCATACAAGGTACTAATTTGGAATGTGGATTTAAGGTATGAATATATAGTGTAAATCTATAAAGACAATAAAGTTTGAGAACTTTCCCACCACTTTAAGGTAACAAGATCATTGGTTATGAATAACTATTCAAAACAAAAAGGGATCAAGTGGGTGATGTGCAAAGGTATAAGGCTCATTATAGAAAAGACTATATTTAAAAGGAAAAAATGCTTTAATTTTAAAGAGACTTTCTCTTTGTTTTCCCGAAAGACTCTTTAGAATTATTTTAGAACTTGTTGCAGATTATGAATTTAAGCACTATCGGAAGGATATTAAAGCTGTGTTTCTCTATGGGGACATTGATGAAACAACTTAAAAAAATTACTTATGAATTACTTTTTTGTATTAAGGATTCAAATACACCATTATTATTCATGGGGTGATATTTGGATTATCACAAAAACGATAGGCAGATAAGGCTTAAAAAAGGGGCTTGGTATGCATACTTGCGAATCAATTGATTCTCTTTTTCCAAAATAGACAAATGTTGTCTTATATAGTAATATAAGAACATCTTTGAAGCTAAAGAAATAAAAAAGATTCATCATGCAATTGCCGTGTAGAGTCTAATGCATGTTAAACCACATACACATATGGATATTGCGTGTATTATTTGACATATATCTTACTAACATTGAAAATGGATCAATAGTTAGTAACCAAAATGATTACGAGATATCTTTAAGGAATAAAGGATTATATGCTCATGATAAAAAGATCGGATTGGTTAGAGATCATAAAGCATTACAATCGGAATATTTAGGATGCCAAGAGTACAAAAGATCCACTTCAGATAATAATAATAATATTGTTATTTTTTTGGATTAAGCTATATAAAGAAAGTTGTCATACCGACACTTACAGTCTTTTTTACTATTTTCTGTTATGGGGCATCCAATGATGGAAAATAATTATAAAATTTTGTCACAAAGATATGGACTATTAAATAAAGAAATTGAAAGACCATTAAAGTAATATTGTGATAATAAATAATATATTATTTTCTAATAAGGAGAGAGTTAACTAGATTGTAATTCATAGAGCATATTGTGACAAACTCCATTATGGCGGATCCACTTATAAAAGGATTATCACCTGCGGTCTTTCATGAGCATCTTGCTTACTTGCTGTAACTTTTATATAAGAATATTTTGATTCAGAGGGAATTTGTATTTGGTACGTACAATCATATGACACATTGCTATACTTCGGTTACAGATATATATCAAGTTCTTTTTTCTGATCAGAAATAGTAATAAAGTTTTATTTACACTCTAGTTTATTCAAATATTAAACATTTTGATCTCACTAAAGAAGGATCATTTGAAAATAGACATGTATAGATCACATCTCATGTAATTTTCATGCTATGCATCCATAATTGATCTATGCTATTTGATTATGTTGGTATATATGATCATTGATAGGTTTAGTTACGCTAAAAGTAACAAAACCCACTTTAAACCTTTGCTAGCATAGTTAATGGACGAGATTGTTTCAGAAAAACATTATGTTATAAAAAGAAAATTTTGGATCTCATAAAGTTATACACATTTATAAGGTTATTACATATATGGCCTCGGTGGAGATTGTTAGAAACTCCAACATGTGGGCCACATATGTAAAATAAAATGCGTTGTGCTATTTTGGTGTAAAGCCTAATTAAAGTGATCAAATTATGAATTAAAGTTAAAAGACTTAGAGATATAGTTATCATGATATTAATGTGTCGATATCGGGGCAATTCTAATTTTTTTAAGGGCCAAATTAGAAAATATCAATATTATGAAGAAGGGGATATGGTCCCCAAATTACACAAGCTCTAGTTGTTCTCTTAATCTCTTCCATGAAAGCAATTCAGATCTAGAATTTGTGTCATTTTGGAAGATCAAACCAATTCTTGTTCTCTTTCAATCAGCAATTATGGATTCAGATATGACTTCCACTAATCTATTTATCTTCCTTTAGTTTCATCTCAATCAAATCAATATGGGCCACGTACTCAAATCTAGGGTTTCATGATTAATCAATCCTAAAGTGTATTGAATCCTAACATAATCATCACAAAAAAGTAGTTGTTTTAAATTATGTAACTTTAGCATGTTACATGTATAGCATGAGTCTACAATTTACATATATATTAAAGTCGAATCTCACTCAAGATTTTTCCGTTTCTCATAGTTTCAGAACTTAAATACTTAGCTTTACTTGATTTAGTATACTCTCAAGAATGCCACAAGTTTGAATCCCACAAATCACGCTTATACCTAATGTATATTAGAATAACTTCGTTTTCCTTGAATCACTTTACTCCAAAACTTCCAAGTCTGAATCCTATTCAACTCATTTTACTTAAAATAATTTGGAATCACTTAGTTCACTTAAAAACGTTTATTTTTTACCATCAAATTCCTTTACTTAAAATAATTTGGAACCACTAGTTCACTTAAAAACGCTTATTTTTTACCACCAAATTCCTTTTTACTTAGAAATTTCAACTATAATCTAAGCTTCATTTTATGATCCTATATTTTGTAGCTATTTTCACAATATAAGCACGATCTTTATTCGAAATTCATTGATTTAATTTTTTAAAATATAAACTCCATTGAAAATATAACATATTACAAACACTTATGATACTAATAGAATGAATTAATTTTTTTTAACTTAAAAAGAGTAGTGCTAGATTAAAGAAAAGCATAATTTAGATACATACATAAACACACACATAGAGGGATTGGGTGCTATAGTTTATCTTAAGCTCTATTTTTAAATAAACCAACAAGCCCATGTAATATGTAAAGTATACAGTAGATTGCCTGAGTTTTGCCAAATTCAAGTAACCACATTCTATCCAAAGTAGTTATTTTAAATTATCAAGCATGATTTATTTTTGAATTTCATTGATTCTAAGTAAATTAGCATAAAAACTAGTAAATATTAATCAAAACATAATGATGGGTGATTCTGAATATCAACTTGCCATACTGCAATAATTCTCATTTTAAACTCTTTTCTTCATTCGCTTTTAAAAAAAACATATAAATTCAACCACCATCGCCAAAAAAATTTGTACAAGGTATACCATATTACATATAAAGTGCACTCACTCAAATAATCCTATGAGCTTTAATTTTCATTTAAAATTATCAAATATGAAAAGCATAAAGTTGAACGAACTAATGTACTTCTATATATATTGTATGAATTTAGATCTAGCTTAATTTATTTCTCTTACGATTTAAAAAGAAAATCCAAACTTCTGAACGATCCATGAAAATACAGAATTTACATTTTACTAAATAAAATGGTTGATACGAAGGTAATTCAAACTTTATGAATTTGTTTGTCTCTCAATTAAATAAATTATTTTTTGGTTTTCTTTTTTTATTTCCACTAACCTCTTTCTTTTTTTAATCTCCATTCTTCCAATTCATTTTTCCTTTCATCCCTATTTTAAAAAAAAAATGCATTATAAATTAAAAATAAATATCCTAAGCAAAATCAATGCTTTGTTTTTTCTATAGAGTAAGTATTGATTTATCATCGTCTTTTTTCTCTAAGAAATTGTGGTTCTTCTTTTATCGTCACTATCACTGAAAATTATATTTTCCCCCAACATTTTAAATCAATAATTCTCTTTTTGAAATTTAGTTGCATCTCAACTTGTTAATATTTTAATGTCATTTAATGCTATATTTCAATGCGAAATCCCCTATATGTTATTATTATTTTTTAATTCTTTGAAATCAGCATTTCAAAATGTCACATTGATTGGTTGGTTGTTTTAATTGATATTATTTTTATGATACCCTGTGCGAAGTATGGGTTCACACTGATTTAAATATTAACGGCATTCATCTATATTTATTTAGGGTTTATTTTTCAGGAGCCTTTAGTTTCGTTGTCCCCAACTAGGGTTACATAATTACAGTACTTAAATGTACAGGGAATACATAAAAGTTTTCTGTATAATTTGTCTCCGGTCCTAAATTAAAAGCAATAACAAGTGACACTAAATGTAATGTTTAAGTTACGGTTAAGATAAACATCAATAAATTTCATTTGCAAAGACCACTTCAGTTTTGTCAATGGTTTTATATATGGTATATATTCCGTTTCGTTGATTGAGCGTAATATATGATGCATTGCGTTAGGTACAACACGTCATTTTCAAACGAGGGTTGACAAATCAATTTTTACCATATATCTATCTCTGTCTATGTCGATGCAAGTTCATCTCATCTTACCGTATTACACACTACTGACTTACTTGCATATGAAAACATTTTTTAAAGTCATTCATGTAATCTTTTAACTCGCACACAGCCAATATAGTATTATCTTATACTCAAGTACATTTCCTTCATGCCAATTTTTTGCCAGCAACCTAATATACTATCTGATCGTCTTCGTAACTAATTTCACATTACTCTTTAAACAGTTAACCAAAGCTTTTAGCGAACTGCTTGGACGACAGTAATCCAAAAGAAATCAGTTATGAACTTGTGAAGAAAAAAAGGCTTTAAGTGGTGCAACGTTATTATTGTAACTTGAAAAAAGTAAGGGAAAAAAAAAATACTTATTATTGTGGTTTCTACTTTCTATGTCAATCCTCAATATTAGAACGCTAGTCTGGTACACTTTCCATAGTGAGGGTTGAAATATGCAATTGTGAAGTGTAAAAAATTTGAAGTGATACGGTTTTAAAAAGAGAGGCAGGTGGTGTGTAATTACCAAACAAGTGAGCACAAGATTGAGTGCAGAATTAGTCAAGTCAAGGGACGGGGACAGCAGCGTCACTTGCTGAGTTGTCTGCAATGTTTAAGCCAAAGTAAATTATTACTTTTATGAAATTAAATATTATTAAGTTGTAAATCTTATATATACTTGGAGCATCAACAAGAGACGGTGACGTAATTTCCCTGACGACACTAAATATAAGAACCAAAAGAGAGTGGTAAATGATAGATTTTCTTTAGTCGCTAGATTATTTACTTCTATAGATCAATTTAGTTAACACGTATTGACTTGTTGGTTACCAAATCTCATGAGTTGTTTGAAGCACTCTATGGTTCAATTACTTTGCTGTTTTCTTTTACTGACAGTAACATATGTCCATGGAGGATAGTCTGAATTAAACATAATTATGCAAAAAAATGAACAATAGCACAAATTTTTATTGTAGGTCCAAGAAAAAAAGTTGTTTCAACTTTAGATCTCGTTCAAAGCTTATTACAAAAATGTATCTGCTTTTATCTATAACAGCATTTTACACTTGCGCATTTCAAATATGTATCGACACAAAAAATTATTTTTTAAAAATATGCTTGCACATTCCAAAATAACGTAAATAAACACTTTAAAAAAAAATTACAGTTACACAATCTATATTTGCGAAAACACAATTTTTAAAAAAAAAAATACATTTACGCAAATATGAATTGTGCAAAATTAGACATGTTTTTGTAAATAGTTTTGAGTGAGATCTATAGTTGAAATAAGTTTTTCTCAAGCCTAAAACACCGAAAATTTGTCCTTGACATAATGTCAACAATCTTTTGATAGTAAATTTTGTGATTAACCTGGCTATTGTATGTCTAGAGCATTCGATGTTGATCTTTACTTACACAACTAAATTCATCAAATTATTATGTACTATTTAATTGTTAATAGGGACATTCGTGATCTTTAAAACTATGCCAAAACATAATTCATTTATATTTTCACAATTCAATGATTTAAATTCTCAACTAAATAATTTATAGTTAAACGCGATCAACTTTTGCTTAGGTAAACTAAAAGAAGAGACAAGGATTTGGTCCATTGACAAACATCATCGTAATAAACAATTGCGATGTACTGGTACCTTCACAACCAAACTACTTATAAATAACTTATAGGTCTCTCACATTTCAATTACTCAAAACAAACCAAATGAAGCTTCACACTAACAACAAACAAGCCACTCAGTTGAGGAGAGCAATAAAAATATTCCTCCCTATTTCCATATTTTCACTACTTGTCTCCTACATTTATTCTTCCACCATATATTATCTCCACTCAGTCACATCATTCCTCCAAATCCTTAACCAATTCACTACCAAAAAGGCCTTGTTTCTTTTATCTAATATCATCATTCTCTTTTTAACGTGCAACAGCTTAAATATCGACAAAGAATATGATGAAGAAAAGGTACACAAGTACTTGGATGATACGGAACATGAACAAGTTGCAAGCTTGCATCATGAGCTGGAATCAAATGCTGAAGTGATAAAACAAGAAGATCCGAACTTCATAAAACACATATACGTAGACTTGAACGAGGAGATATTGATAAAATGCAACGACTCTGCACAAGACGTATATTTTGATTCAGATGATGGTGTGCATGAGTTGGAAATAGTTGATGAGAAAGGAGTAATAGAAGAAAGCATAGAGTATGTGCAGTGTTGTCCCAAATGCAAAGAGCTAATTAATGTCCATCGCAAGTTAGAGAAGAAGGTAGTGGAAGAGAAAGAAAAAGAGAAGGAAAAAGGGAAGACGACTTGCATGGAGTTGGTTGTTGTGGAAGTGGAGAAGTCCATGGAAGTTATGGTAATGGAAAATGATTTGGAGGTAAAGACGTCTATTGAAGTCATGGCAATGGAAGGTGAATTGGATTGTTTGGAGCTAGACGATCTGAACAAAAAGTTTGATGAGTTTATTGAAAGGGAGAAGAAGAAGAGACAACTGGAAAATTTGCAAATTGTATTGATAAAGAGTAACTAGCGTACATGCAATCAATATTGTAGCACTCAATTAGGTTTGATTCTGACAAATTGCACACATCCAATCAAGAAAAAAGAAAAAAGAAAAAAAAAAGAGAGAGAAAAAAAAAAGAGGGGAAAAAAAAAAAAAAAAAAAGAGGACGAAAAAAGGGGTAAAAGAAAAAGGAACAGTGTAAAAGGTGAGAAAAAGCAGAAGATAATAAAATTACTCAAGCGTGGAGCTGAATCATGTTATGTTATGTTATGTATGTACAAGGATGGATAGATCATAGATGTGTATATGTGTAGCTAGGGTTGTGTACTATGTTATGTTACATTGTTCTTTGTACATAGTTTGCATATTCTACTAGCTATGTATTGACCATAATCCAACTCGCACATAAATCGTTCGGGCATGCTTATCTTTTACATTATATTTGCTGAACAAAAGACTGTTGGGTTAATTGAGGTGTAACACTTTAGCTTTTTAACAGTATAATGGCAGTAAAATTATACTGTTCATTATCAATTGCCAATTGCCGTCATAGTTAATTAAATCTAAAGTCAGGACATATTAGTTCAGCTAGATTCCAAATAACAGTGACAAATACACCTAACTAGAGGAGTTGAATGCAGCGTTTGTAGTCTTCGGTAATTCTATATTACCATTCTAGGGTAATACATATATGATATAAATTGTTTGAAAGCTCATCAAAGTCAATAAATATAGTGTATATATGTAGTCTGATGGTAATTATAAATCACTGAACTGTCGAGTAAGTTGATCGAGATGCGTAGTAATTGGGTAGTTATATATGTAAGTTATGATGTAACCGGGAACACGTAGCATTTTGTTAATTAATATGTGAAGCAAAACATAAAATGACACATATGGTCCCATCTGAATTAATCTATGAAACGGAGATAAATGTAAGAAATTAAAATATATCCGTCGGCGTAAAGAATTACAGTCAAACATAACAAAATTATGCTCTTGTCAATAATAAATCAGAAAATGGTCAACAAAATGAAGATAGACTTTAACATGGGTGGTTCATATGGTCAAGTAAAGAGAAGAACGAAAGAAAGAAATAAAGTAACAAAATAAAAGAAATAAATAAAATAACTACGGGTTATAATAAATATCAGACTGGAAGTTAGGCGTATGCCCTATCAATGAATGTATGGGAACGTTCTTGTTGGTGTTCGCGTTCCGACCATTTCTCCTCTTACAACCCTCAATTCGTGGTGGAATGGAAACACAGGGAAATCCCTTCGATCTATCGTTTTCCGTTTAATCCCTTGTCTCATATGCTGGCACGTCTGGTGTGCGCGGAATAAGGCTACTTACGACAGCATTTCGATGGATCCTCAATCTATTATTCTTCGGGTGAGGAATGACGTATTCCTGGCCTTCCGGGGTAGACCTTTCAGGGGTCCTTTAAGCCATCGGTCTAGGCGACTGGTTGGAATTCTGTCGCTTTCTTGCTCTTCTATCGCCACTAGACTAGGCGTTGGTTAGGCCTCTGTCCTGGGGAGGTGCCAACCCCTCTCCGCTCCTATCCCATCCCCCCCCCCCTTTTTGTTTAATTCGGCTGCTTGTTTTTTTTTTAGTTTCAGGTGCTTCTGCTGCCACCCAGTTGCGCTTCTCCTTAGGACGGATTCGCTGCGGAGTTCTGGTTTCTTATGGCTTGAGCGCTTGGCTCTCCTTCGTCGGCTTCTGTGATTATGGACTACTGCTCCCTTTTCGGTGATCTCCTATCACTTTTTTCTGTCTTCACCTTCGGGCGGTGGCCTTGCCGGAGCTCGATGGTGTGGACAGGAAGACGGAGGTCTAGGATCTGTCTATCTTTTTGCTGCGGACTCCGCTTGGCGGCACATTTGGCTAGTTGGTTGCTGGTGGTTGTTGGGTGGTCTGGACTTCACCTTCTGGGTGAGGCGGGAGAGTGGGCGAGCGGGTTTCGACACTTCTTTTGCTCCATGGACTTCGTCTTAGCTTCTTGCCTGTCCGGTGGATTTGAGCTGTTATTTTTATTCGTCTATTTTCTCTTGTCTTTTTAGTTTTTCTAGGGAGGTTTGTGTTCCACAAACTTCGCCTACTGCTGTGAGCCTCCGGAGGAAGGCTATCTCCTCCTTTTGTTTATTTATATATTTCCTTTCATAAAAATAAAAAAATAAAAAAAAAAGTAGTTCATTTAAAAAAAAAAAAAAAAAGAATGTATGGGAACGTTGCTTTTTATTCAACGAACACCCTAAGTGATCAGTCATCTAACGCTCATTACATTTTTATCAATATATGATGCACAATCTGCCTTAAGTACAGATAAAA
Source organism: Allium fistulosum (assembly GCA_030737815.1). Taxonomy (NCBI): domain Eukaryota; kingdom Viridiplantae; phylum Streptophyta; class Magnoliopsida; order Asparagales; family Amaryllidaceae; genus Allium; species Allium fistulosum. The sequence goes on from CM060901.1 coordinate 488,196,983, forward strand.
GTTTATTATTAATTTTAGGAAGAAAAATTTAGTTTCAAAGATAAAAAGTATGCCTTTTAGACCGATGGATATTTTTTAGTGTAAATCACAAAATGATAGTTGTAACTATCATTTTCTGTTTATACTAAAAAGTGTCATTCAGACAAAAAAAACAAATTTGTTATCTTTCAGACTAAATTTTTTTGCAACTTCTTTCCTGTGCCTATTTTTCTGTTGTAAAAATATGCTTTCTTTTGAAAATTTGAACTTATATTACTTACACTATAATACAATTTATCGAGCAAGAAAAATATCGTAATAAATATAAAATTCTTGTTCATCATTATTGTTTGCTAAAATTTATACTTGTGTATTAATTAATACAATATACTTCACTGTCATTATTGATTATTTAATTATATTTTTTAACATCAATTTCTTTTAATACTATTTTCACCAAGTAATTAGTATACTTAGAGTTATTTATTATAATATTCAATAAATAAATAGAACACTATCTATAATTCATGGTTTATAATTACTTTTGTAATTTAATTCAAAATTGTATTATCATATAAAATACTTACTGAAAATTGAAGTTTACAAATAAACACAAATAGCTGGAAGTATAATTAATTATCCATTTTGAAATTATAATTTAATTTAGAACTAAAGTTACAATAATCATAAATAACTCGAACATAATTTTTTTTTTTTGTAAAATCTGTGTTTTGTTACGTATATTCATATTGAAATTTATTGCCTGTACATAGTGACTTTAATTCACAAATCATATATAATGTACACATATATAGTCAAATTTCACACCGTTGGAATATTGCCAAAACCAGGCCTACGTCCGTCTTCTACTCGATCTCGTCTCTCCACTTGAGACTAGCTCTTCAAATATATGACCTTCTCCTTCTTGCGTGATCTCCTTGTCTTCATTCCATAGCTCAGCAACTCTAGCTTCATATTTTGCCTATATATACACTTAGCATCTTATAGTACATTATATTTTTATTTTTATTTTTCAGCAAAGAGAGAATATATAACCAAAATGGAGAAAAAACGCCTTTCTCCGGGGGCTCACAAATAGCACAGAACAACATCGGGAAAGACGAAACCAGAAAATACAGAAAATAAAGGCCACAACAGGAAGAAACAATACCACCCGTTGACAGCGATAGAGAAGGGGAAAAAAACCACCAAAAGCCACCAACCCGCCTTAACCCAAAGGTAAAGGCCAGATCACCAAGCCATACCACATAGGAATCAAACCTAGTTGAAGCAAAGCCAGCAAAACCAGGGAAAGCATACTCTTGGGAAAGGAGCAAGCGGCGAAGGAGAAATGGAGCCAGTCCAAATGAGCCCAGAATGGTCTCACAGAAGTATCAGAGCAGCAATGGTCTAAACCAGACCACCAAAGACGCCACCATCGCAGATCCAGCCGAAGAGAAAAGAGAACAAAATCCAACCAAAGCAGCCGAACAACCACATTAACACCACCACAGAACCAGAGAAAAAAGAAAGCTGGACCCCGAACCTAGCCATCCAAAGCTCTTACCGGTCCATTGAAGAAACCTAAGATACTTGGAACAGGAAAACTAACGACCACATTAAACAAAACGGGGGGGGGGAGGGAAAGTGAGCGATGGATGAAAGCCAGCACCCGCTCGCGAGGATTCAACCTACTCCCAGTCTAGCGTGAGACAGAGCACACGAAATAGAGAGAAGCCCTACTAGCTGCTCCGCACGGGAGCTCAAAGGACCCCTGAAAGGTCTACCACGGAAAGCAAGGAAGACGTCATTCCTCACACACCGAATAATGGATGGAGGGTCCATAGGAGAACTCTCGAAGGTTGCCTTATTCCGCGCGCACCAGAGGTGCCAACAGATGAGATAGGGAATCAAGTAGAACACGATTGAACGAAGAGATTTTCCAGAATTCCCAAACCACCAGGAACTTCGGAGATCGGTAGGAGAGCTGGCAAAACGTCGAACACCAATAAGGTTGCCAAAGTAATTCCAGCACGATCTGGCCGAGAAACTGTCAAAAAACAAATGATTCAAGGATTCCGATTCCCCATTGCCACAGCATCTACAACGGGAGACGTATAGGATGCCGATTTTTTGGAAGTTCTCGTCAAGTGGCAATCCATCGTGGAGGATCCGCCACATCAAAATAGAGACCTTGGGGGGAATACGAGAATCCCAAATGAAAGAAAACACAGGGCGAATGAGGTCTGGGATTCTAATCGAAGACCAAGCTTTCAGTATGGAAAATGAAGCGCCATCCCATCCTGAAGATCCACCATGAGAGTCAGAAAATAGCTTCACCGACTGCATGTGCTTCCAGGTCTCACTAGCATATGACGGAGACCCCGTGAAGTTAGAGCCCGCAAGCCTACGGTACTTCGCATGAAGGAAAGAAGCCCATAAGGAGTTGTTAGCGCCAAACCCGTGCCACAACTTACAGGCAAAAGCTGCACAAAGGTCCTTAGGATTACGCAGACCCAAGCCGCCTTCGTTTTTGGGACGACACACCGCATCCCACGACACCCAGTGGTGCCGACGGTCGTTGTCCTTGTTGCCCCAGAAGAAGGACGAGGCCAAAGACCGATATGACCGAAAGAAGGAAGAGGTAGGGGTCATAGCCGTGAAAACATGAGTTCCCATCGAGTCTAATACGGATTTGATAAGAACTAGTCTACCAGCCTGAGAAAGAAGAGACGCATTTCAGTGTAAGATCTTACCCCTCACTTTGTCTATCAAGGGGTCGAAGAAAGCATTGAGCTTTCTACCACGATATAGGACAATACCCAAGTAAGGAAGAGGAAGGGTGGCTTCCTTGAAACCTGAGATAGTCTCGATCCAGGTAGCACGAGATGGAGACAAGTCTTTCGCATGGACGAAGCAACTTTTGGAAGGGTTTACTAGTTGGCCCGAGGATCTCTCATATTGATGAAGGAAGCTGAGGAGCCGCCGGACAGAGGAACGGCTGCCATTAGAGAAAATGACAATGTCATCTACAAAGGATAAGGAAGAGACAAGGGGATAACCCCTCGGAATCCCGAAGCGCTGGACCTGGCCGTAAATTGTTAAGGTTTGGAGACCGCGAATGAGAGCCTCTGCCGCGATCACAAAAAGAGATGGCGAGAGTGGGTCTCCCTGACGCAAACCCTTTCCTGCCTTGAAATAACCATTAGCCGAACCATTAATGAGCACAGAGAACCAACAGTTGGAGATGAGCCTCCACACCAAGTCAATAAGGGGTTCTGGGAATCCGAAAGCCCTTAAGACCTTGATGATGAAAAACCAGGACATGCGATCGTAGGCCTTAGCCATGTCCAGTTTGAAGACAACATTAGAACCCCAGACTTTCCGATCAATCTGGGAGATAAGTTCCTGGGTGAGTAGTACGTTACCAGTAATCAAACGCCCCTTTACAAAGCCCGCTTGAGAAGGAGAAATAATGCGCTCAAGGAAGGGAGCCAAGCGGGTGGCCAGGATCTTAGAGATAACTTTATTTGAAAAGTTACATAGGCTGATTGGCCGGAAATCCACACACGACCTAGGGTTTTTGCATTTAGGAATAAGAACAAGGTTGGTGGATGTCCATCCATATGGAAGGGATCCCCTGGAGAAAAAGGATTGAACAGCAAGACAAAAATCAGCCTGAATAATAGGCCATGAACTCCTGAAAAAAACACCGTTGAAACCATCCGGACCACTGGCACTATCCTTGCCCAGAGCAAAGACAGAAGCACGAATCTCCTCTGGGGTAGGGAGATCCGCGAGAAGGTCACTTTCCGGAGAAAGAACCACACGAGGAATGAAGGCAAGCAGAGCCGGATCAGAAACCGAGACAGACGGCGAGCCCAGAAAGGATTGAAAGTGGGACAGGATGGTATCTTTGACATCTTCGGGCGAAGAAGCCGTAGATAGATCATGTCACAAAATCTCACGGATCGTGAGAAGGCTATTCTTCTTACGAATAGAGGAATGGAAGAATTTGGAGTTTGTATCACCGACGACTACCCACTTGACCCTAGCCTTTTGACGAAGGTAGTCATTCTCAATACGAAGTTCCGAAGAGAATATGGTTTGAGCAATAGCCCAAGCCTCCTTATTAGCCGCGGTAGGATCCTCGTCTAGCAAGGATTCGGCTACGATTAGAGACTCTTCGGCCATGCGAACGCGATCGAAAATGTTCTTAAAGACCTGAACGTTCCAAACCTTAAGGCACGCTTTGAGACGCTTAAGCTTACGACCAAAAACCTCACAGGGAGAGGCAACAATAGGATCGCTCTAAGAGTTAGCAACCACTTGAAGAAAAGAGTGATGAGATCTCCACATGCTCTGGAACCGAAAAGAAGATGGCCCCGTTAAGGAGAAGGGAGAGCATCGAACAACCATGGGAGCATGGTCAGAGAAGGACCGATGGAGATGCGCGATCGAGAAAGAGAAAGGGAGGCGAAACCACTCCTCCGATCCGAAAACACGGTCAAGTCTGGAAAGGATACGGTTCGGTCCCTCTTGGTTGTTTGACCAGGTGAAAGCAGAGCCAACAAAGGGAAGCTCGGATAGACCAGAGCTGACAATGAACGAGTTGAAATCCGCCATCGCTACACGGTTGATGGCGGCTCCTCCCCGTTTTTCCGCTTGGCAGGCGACGATATTAAAATCGCCGCCTATCACAGAAGAAGAGATACCCAATGAATCGAGCCCTAAAATGTCGAACCAGAGAGCTAATCTCTTCGTACGATCACATTTGGCGTAAACCGCCAAGAAAAGAAAGGGAGAGATAAAAGATGGAGACGAACAGGCCACCGAAAAAAGCTGAGAGGAATAAAAAACGGCGCGAACCGAGATGGATTTGGACCATAGGATCCAAATTTTCCCCGAGACGTTGGCAGAGCCACCGCCAAAACCTAAGGATAAGACGATGTTGGATATGCCTTCCGGTTCCAGAAAGGGTTCCAGAACAGCGACCAAACCAACAGAGTGCTTCCTGACAATGCGTTTTAGCCTAGCCAAAGACGCATCGTTGCCAATACCACGGACATTCCAGAAAAGCAAATTCGTCATTAAGAGCGAGAAAAGAGAGAATGAAGATAAAGGGAGCGAAAGCAGGACACCAAACAAGAGGAAGCAAAAAGGACTCAAACAAGGTAAAACGAATACGAGTAGATCGATCGATCTGCTCGGACGCCGCTATAGAGTGTGTGCGGATGGTGCGGGGGGGTAGACTGGGCTCTACGCGATCTGCGACGAGACGCCCGGGGGATAGGGTCGGGAGACTGGGGAGGTGTCACAAAAGACACCTCATTACCGGTCTCCAACGAAGTAGACAGCGAGGCACCAAGCAGCGAAGACGAAGGCGAAGAGTTCCTAGATATGCAATCGAGGCGCTCATTAAGGAGCGCAATTTCTGCCTTACTCATAAGAGGAATGGATATGGACAGAGAGCACGATGAAGAGGAAAGGGAGCAAGCTGAGGAGCAATGAGAGGTAGAGGGACCCAATTGATCCGAGTGATCATAGGGAAATCGACAATAAGAGGGGAGGCGAACCAAGCGCATACCAATCTTTTTTAGAAACCAAACAGAAAAATAATGAGCCGTAGAAATGGAGGAATCAATGTGGCAGGAGCAATCCGAAGCCGAAAAAGCCGACACACCCGACGATGGGGAAGTAGAGATAGGCGAAGCGACGGAAAGAGTGAGGAAGGGAAGAACAGAGGGGGAACAAAACTGTGTAAGGGCGCAAACAGACTGCAGCCCATGTTGCTGTGGAAGTCTTACCAAAGCCGGACTGTCACTAATAAAACAGCCCCGCAATACAGGTAAGAGTCGCAAGACGGACCAAACAGAGGGAATAGTAGAGCAGAACAAAGAAAGCTGGCAATAACTCAGTCTGTCCGTATAGTGGTCATAAATGGCCACTATACGACCAGGACATGGAGATCGCCCGAACCAATCACTCCACCCCTCTGTAACCTCCGAAGGGACCAATAGAAGCCAGACAATAAAAGTCTAAACCAAAAGGACAAAGTCGCTGACGACAAAGAATGGGCCTCGTCAAGACTCAACACAAGAAACCAACAATGGGTTTCCAACAGATCGAACCAAACAAACAGCTTGAAACGGACATAACCGATGCGACAAAAGAAAACCCGCAAAATCAACAGAGGCCGAATATACTGATGCAAGCAGCAAGACGAAAGGGCCCCGGCGGATGAATCTAAACCAGCAGACAACAAGGAACCTGACACACTCCCGGCCTCGGACGAGACGGCAGTGTCAGGGAGCACACACGTAAGTGTGACAAGGCTCAAGCAAACATGGCCGACCATATCGGCCGACAACCAATAAACAGCAGGCAAACCACAAATATCAACGGAAATGAAACAAGAATGAGAAATACCCACCTGCCTACAAAAGGCAACACAAACCTGCACGGACGGAGGAAGAGCCAGCAAAAGCGGCGAACATGGCAGAGAGGAAAGCACCAATTCATCGTTAGCCAAAGGAGGAGGCGATAGCAACGAACCAAAAGGTTCGGCCATAGGCAGAAAAGAGCCAAGGCCAAACAAATCATCCAATGGCCGGTCTGTTGGAGGAGGTAAGGTGGTCAACTCCTTAACCCCTGGAGCATAGGCTACGCCTAATACGCTAACACACCCAAAGGCGATAGAGGCCTCAAGCGGGCTACAAGCAGCTGCAGTTCCTAAAAACGACAGGCGAGGAACAAACCGAGTGATGAAGTCTCGTTTGTAATCGATAAGGAACCACAAACAGCCAAAGAGCCAGAGAGTTCGCACACGGAAACATCACCAAGCGATCCAAAGCAAAGATCTGACTGGCACGAAGCCAATCCACCCATCGCATCATCAAAGAAAAGGCTCGGAACAAATCGGGTGGTGAAATCACGATTACCGACAGTCGCACCCAAACTCGGACAAGATGCCCAAATCTCAGGCGAGGCAGCAGTCTCTGCCCTCGATCCATCGAAGCACGAGCCGTGAGATGAAATCGAGGGGAGCGCACTGAAAATGGGAGCCAGCTCCATGAAAAACCCATCAACTACAAAAAATTTGAAACGAGCAAGAGCCGAAAATGCCCTAACAGAGAAAACGCAAACCTCAATCGAGCAATAACTAGTGAAGCAGACCGACATTGGCGGCGCCACCACCTCTAAAAGGGCAGCATCGATGCTAGCGAAAGAGGGGCAATTCTTCACGAAATCACCACGGAAGTAAAAAATCCCCAAATCCATAGACAATGCCCTAGAAAAACAAAGACGACAACCAATAGAGCAGAGAACGAAAGTCGCGCAACCAGAGAAGAGAACGAAGGAACGCTAGAGCGGGGGAGCGGAGACAGTCGAAGAAACCAGAGAATCGCTAAGCAGACAAAATTAAGGAGGCCATTTTTATTTTATTTTGACCGTTGGAATATTTCCGTCAATCTGATAACTTACTAACTCGAACATAATTACTAGCTTAAAATATGTATCAAAAAATGACTTGTTGAAAATATAATTTGAAGCAATTAAACATTTTAAAATATATCTAATAAATTAATAATAATATATATATCTAAGTGTATTAATTGCTTAATATTTTTAATAGTTTTTGAAAATATTAATTTCAGTAGTAATCACTACACTTTTAGCACTTTATTACTCCATGAATATATTAAATAACTTTGGAAAACTCAAAGTAAACCGACGTATATTACTCACCTAGAACTTTTTGAAAATATTTTTTATCCAACCATTGCTGAATATACTTCAATGTTTTCTACTATTACCGAGAAAAGAAAAATATTCTAACGAATATAAAATTCTATTTTGTTTCTTTATTGATATTATTATGAATAATTGTATGTATAATAATTACTAAGTGAAAATAATATTAAAAAATGATGTTTAAAAATATAATTTAGTTAATCAATAAAAGTAGGAAAGTTTATCCCATTAATATCAACATAAAAAGTTTAGTAAATAATAATAATGAACAAGAATTTTATATTTATTACAACATTTTTCTTGCTCCGTAATAAAAATACGTATATAAGGTAGAAGTATTTATACTATAATACGGATTAGATTAAAAGAATACTTATAAAATATGAATTTCACATGAACAGTAAATATTTTAAAAATTATTATTGCATAACGGAAAACAAATATATAAAAAATCATTAAAAATTGCCACATAATTAATAAAAATATATTATAAAACTTATCAATATTCGAATAAACTAGTACAAAAGTAAGCTAAAATAAAAACCCAACAACAATTGAGAAAAATATATATATTAAAAGTGGAAATTGAACCCATGACCTAATGTTTAAGGAAGCTAGACTTAGAGCAATTTAGGAAACCAACCCAACTACAATTATTTTTGAATAAATTTTTACACTTGTGCAATTTAAAAATGTGCATGCGTTATACTCAGATTTTAAAAACCCAATCTATCTTTACAATAAGTTTGAGAAGGACCCTAAACTTGAAATTGGTTTTTTGCACAAGCTTAGATAAAAAATTTGTCCTTATTTTTATTTAAATTAAATTAGGAATATATGTAGGCATAAGTTCAATGCTTCCTTTATTTAATAAAATATTTTTGATTAATCTAATTGAAAGATATTCTTGTATATTCCATAACCAGTGTTAATTTCCAGTATAAACGTATACATGAATAAAGGATTTATATGTTCATGCCTCAAATTCTATATTCTATCTTCAATTTTTTTACTATGACCAAGACGCTTGTGCCAATTAGAGCAAGGTTTATGTATGGTAGCAATGGCTTGAGACTGAGAACAAGTTTCATTTGTAGTGTTAGAAACTTTACAAGAAGAAGAAGGTGAATTAAATGTAATTTGCAAGTAAAAATTGGGAGCTAAAAATTTTATAAAGAAGGAAATGAAACTTTATTGCAATTCTTTTTCTGCTTTATTTGCTTTATTTTTTGCTTTGTTACAAATGATAAAGGATTCATGTTTATAGTTGCACATCTTCTAAATGGATGATAGAGATGTATTTAATCATATAGATAAGGGACATTTTATTCTTATCCACCGTTTCTATTAGTTGATACACACTTGAGTTTATCTACAACTAATTTGTCAGTTTATCCACATGTGGATAAATTAAATAATTTATTAGTTTATCCATGTGTGTATGAATTCACTAACTATTATAATTTTGAGTGTCGAATATGTACTTTATGAAATGCATTTATTGAACTAAAATCGATTGAATTAGTTTGTGAGACACGTTTAAGATTAGTGAACACGGTCCATATTTGTTTATTTAGTAGCCTTTTTTCTTAGCTCAATATGCTGTCATATAATTATATCATAAATTTTTCAACTACTTTCGGTATATACAAACCCTACATATGTTATAACAGTTTGAAGTCAGCAGTACAACAAAGATGGGCAATTACTCGGTACATTTAAGCATTTAAAGACCGACCAATGCACCATAATTTCACGCATTTATTACACTGTTTGAATTCTCAATAAGCCAGTAATTGCTTTTGCATGATGATATTGTTCTAAAAAAATAACTAAATTTACAAGCAAAACTCTACATATAGATTCATCTTAGAATATGTATCTTTTTTTGAAAAGAACGCATCTTACCTCAATCTTCTAATCTTCTACTTTAAATATACACTAGGACATCTTCATGGTGCATGATAATGAGAAGAAGAAGAGATTAGATTTAACAATCTTTTTTTTATTTTTTGTTTTGATTTAACCCTAAGGTGATGTATCTGTGACTTGATTAGGCAACGGAAGAAAGAGAACCATGAGAAGAAGATGCAACTATCTGTTGTGGGGGTTAACTAATCAATTTTTAAAAATTAAAAAAACCACAAAAGTAGGAAGAAATCCAAAAAAATTAAGGTGGATAAACTTATAGAAACTATGGATAGAAAAATAAAATTTCCCTATATATAATAAACATTCTCTAGAGCTCTCTTTGATTTTCCTAAAAAAAGTATTCTCTAAAATTCTCTCAAATTCCATACTAGATAATTCTAGAGAATTTGAATAAGTACATCGAACTCTAGATTTTCTCTTTAGACTAAATTTTTGTCTCTTCATAATTATTTTTATAGATGCAAAAATGAAATGTTTTCAAAATAATTAATGCTTCCCAAAACCAAGTTTATTTCCAACTTCTCATTAAACTTGGTTTTGGTAAATTCGAGAAGGTCTTGCAACCTTTCAAAGTAATCATGCTTCAATGCCTTTGCGAAAATATATGCAGTTGTGATCTTTTGAATTGATAAACTTTGCTTGTACCTCCTTTTTCTTGCAGTCTGTACTCGAATAAAGTGGTAACGTGTATCGATTGGTTCATGTAAGACAGAAGTCCTAGTGAGTGCTATGGCCGACTTGTTATCCACAAAAATCTCTATTGCATTATGTTATGGTATGTACAACTTCTTTAATAAGTCTTGAAGTCAAATTGCATGGCGCACACAAGTTTAATCACTAACAAATTCAGGTTCACAAGTTGAAATTGTCACGATTGGTTGACATTTTGAGCTCTAAGTGAAGGTTGTCCCATGAAGAAAAGAAATTCAGTTGAACTTTTACGATCATCAACATTTCCAATCCAATCGCTACAACTATAATCAATCAACTTGAAATTTTTAGAATGTGATTACAATAATAAAAATCAGTGGTACCTTTAATATATCGAATGATCGTTTTTGTTGTCTTCAAATGCGATGTTGTTGGAACTTCCATGTAGCGACTAATAAGACCCACTTCATAAAGTATATCCGGTCTGTAGGCTATGTTCAATCTTATCGCAAATGTAGAGAGCTAACTAATGTTCACAAGTTACAGAAAGAGATGGCTAATGGCAAAAAGGAAGAAAAAAGAAAAACTTATATGGAGTTGGTTGTTGTGGAAGTAGAGAAGTCCATGGCAATGATGGTAATGGACAATGAGTTGGTGGTAGAAAAGTCTACTAAACAAGAAGAGACGGTTGGAGAATTTATAGATTGTATTGTATTGATAAAGAGCAGGTAGTGTACACATTGTGTATAATAAGCCATCAATATTGCAGCACTTAATCAGTTTTGGTTCTGACAAATCACCAATTAAAAACATTGAAAAAGAAGGAAAATTACAAAAGGTGGGAGAGAAAAAAACGTAAAAAATCCCTTTAGTTTGGACCTGAACTATCTCATGTACATAAGTGGAGGATTAGACTATACTACGAACCTTATGTACATAAAAGGAAAAAAAATTCTATATATGTTACGTGTAGAACTTTGTACAACGTTAAGGAACAATGTTTTTTATCCATTGGTGAGTAGTTGTTTGAAATCCTTTATTCATTATCAATTGCGGCCATATTAAGTAAATCTCAAGTTAGAACACATTAGTTTAGCAAGATCCCAAAGAGCAGTGACAAATGTACGTAACTAAATGAGTTAATTAATCGGTATGCAGTATTTCTAGTCTTTAATAGTTTTATATTACCATTCTGGAGCAATATACAGTTATATATAATCAATAAATTGGTTGAAAGTTCATCAAAGTCAATGAATTTAGGCAATATTCAGTTTCTTAACTTGGCTATTATGATAATTATAAATCACTTAAATTGCTGAGTAACTTCTTTGAAATGCATAAATTTGATAGTTATATGTGTAAGTAATGATGTAACTAAAACAAGTAGCATTTTATTAATATGTGATTCAAACCAAGAAATTAACGCATGGTCCCCATCTAAATTAATAATTGAAATGGGTATTCTAATGTAACCAATTAACATTTATCTATCGGTGTGAATAATTCAAATTAAACATAACAGAATTATGTTTAGATTTTTTCAATAATAAATCACAAAATGGTCAACGCAGACTTTAGCATGTCTGGTTCATAAATCAGCAAGAGAAGAACAAAAAAGCTGATAAAACGAATTTGCAGATACCATATGTAAAAGTCAAATTATTGTTTGAAATTCTATATGAAGATTAACTTTGATTTTGAAAGAATGTAATTAAGGTAGATGAGAGACAGAACAAGAAAGCAAACAATTTTTCATAAAAAGAAATAAGACTGTATTTCCAACTTTAGATTACAAACATTCATGTTTTCATATATATCTCTAAATTACATCTGACTCTACCTACATTTATACTAAATTACATCCATTAAGAATTAAAACAAGTGACTCTACCTCCATTTATATTAAATTACATATTGAATAGAAGGTGGAGATTCATTTGATCTAATTGTTTGAAGACATTCTCTAAACATAGATTTATTCTTCATATATATCTCATAAACTCTCTTATGTATAATTTTTAAATATACTATTTCATGAATATCAAAACAAATATTAATTCTGGTTTTTATTCAACATCCCTCCATATACTTTATTTTGTAGTTCCTAACAGTACTCTTAATCTTTATATTCGACATGAATAGTGATATTATCTAAAGTTTCTTTATTGGATGACCATCTTACCTAATGTTGAGATCTTCGAAGCATGTTCTGAATCTTTGTTCTATTCATTTCGTTTCATCTTCCATCATTACATAGTAGAATTTTCCAAAAAACACCCGTTCTAACATCCAGTTTGTTCGAATATCATAAATTTTGAATGTTCTATATATGTTATCTTCATATATTTTTTCATAATTTCACTCTTTTAAAAAAATTGACTCAAATTTTTTTAAACATGGATGATAAAAAGAGGGAATTAGTCTAATGAAAAAATATAAGATCAATTATAGTTTAAATGAAATAAGTTTTAACCGAAATACAATTGAATGATGTATTTATATAGGATTACACATATATAATGCTATATTCATATAACATTAGACATATACCTGCTACAACCTTAAAACATATTTAACTTGAAATGCTCAAATAATCTCACGTCATAAAACACTATATGCGTAAATTTTCACACAGTGTAGTTCCCAAACATCATGATTTCTTTTCTCTATCATATTAACTGCATAATTAAGAAAAACAAGGAATTCCTTAAACAACGACGTCAATAAAGTACTACTTCATCAACTTTCTTTGCCACGTTACCACAAACACCTATTTCATTACTCCCTCTTGAACTACATCTCTTGCATAATATAATTAAGATCCACGATTCGAGAGTATGGGATTGTGAAAGCTCCCTATTCGACTCTTTCAAGCTCAAATCATCCCAGGATCAACTTGACTTAGCAATTGCTAAGTCACGATGTATCTCCATACCACGACGGTTTGAGCCAGCTTACACTTGCCCAATATACTACCTGCAAAGAAGTCATATGTGTGTACGTTAATTGGTTATATTTTCAAGTTTAGGAAGTTGGATATTTCCTATAAAAAGAGCTTTTTAGTCGAGTATGAAATTTTGATGGAGGGTTTTTGGGCTATGATACTCTCGCCACATACCTGAAGGAAGTGAGAAAGGATTTAAGTCATTGGATCATGATCGGAAGGTGACGAAAACTGTTTCTAAGAAGTACACTGTATATTTTATTTGCATAATTTATTGCATAACATTATATATGTGTAATGCTATACGAATATAACATTCTATATATGTGATGCTATATGAATATATCATCATGTTATCCTTTGGACTAAATTTTAAAACTTGTATCTTTTGAAAAAATTGATTTTGATTTTTCCTTTATACTAATTCCCTCTAATAAAAACTTTCCTTGTCTTTCAATGGTCTTATAATATGCGCTTTCTTCTTTTTAAAATTTTTGATTTCATATTCCCTTATGCGACTTCCATATTAACTCTTAGATTACCAAATTTTAAAATATCAATAATTCTTCCTTTTTTAGTTGATTCATTATTATTATTATTAAGAAATATAATATATATATAGCAAAAAGGAGAAAAAAGCCTTCCTCCAGAGGCATACACAAAAAAAGGCGAAGCATATGAAGAACATACACCTCCCAAGATAAGTACAGAAAAATAAACAGACACACAGTGACGAAACAGAGAAAAACAACCCCACAGACACAAATAGTCTGGATGCCACAGGCATGAAGACCAAAGGAACAGAACCATCACCAAGAAACCCCTCTCCAGACACAATCAAAAAGCGAAGGCCAAATCTCCCAAAGATGCTACCAACGAAAGTCAAGCCTAAGGACCCATAAACAGTAGCAACATCCAAACCGAGCAGAACGCCAACGAAGAAGCAAAAGCTGACTGAAACCATGGAGGGAACCACATAGAACGACAGAAGTAAAACGGTGGATTCCATCCCAGTGAACAAAAGAGCTAAACCCAGCACAGTTGGAAAGGCACGACTGCTGAAAAATAGCCCGAGCGCGCTACCCAAGAGGACAATCACAGCATACACTAGCCTATCCTTCGTAAGAGAAATCCAGGCCTATGAAACACCAAAGGCACCTGAAACAAAAAACGAGCAGCCAAAACAAGATAAAAGAGGGGGGAGAGTGGGTGGGAAAGGCCACCACCTGCCAGCAACGGCTCAACCAACTCCAAGTCTAACGGGAGTTGGAGAGCAGGAGATCGAAAGAAGTCCCACAAGCCGCGTAAAGCGGTGGCTTATGGATCCCCTGAAGGGTCTACCACGGAAAGCCAGGAAGACGTCATTCCTCACACGATGAATGATAGATGGAGGATCCATAGGAATACAGTCGAAGGTAGCCTTATTCCGCGCGCATCATACGTGCCAGCAGATGAGACATGGTATCAAGCATAAGAGAATAGACCGAAGCGATTTTCCAGAGCTCCCAGCCCACCAGGTGCTCTGAAGTTATAAAGGGGCTCTTGCATTACTTCGAACACCTACAAGGTTCCCGAAGTAATTCCAGCACGCTCTGGCCGTGAAACCCCCAAAAAACAAATGGTTTAAAGATTCTGTATCGCCGTTGCCACAACATCTACAACGGGAAACAGATGGGATGCCGAGTCTTTGGATATTCTCGTCAAGTGGCAATCCATCATGAAGGATGCGCCACATTAGTAGTGAGACCTTGGGGGGAATACGAGAGTCCCAAATGAACGAAAATTCAGGACGAATGGGGGAAGGACTTCTGATTATGGACCAGGCTTTCAGGATTGAAAACGAAGCGCCATCCCAGCCTGTCAAGCCGCCGTGAGAATCCGAGATGTGTTTAACCGATTGCATGCGCTTCCAGGTTTCACTAGC
This sequence comes from Allium fistulosum, assembly GCA_030737815.1. Classification (NCBI taxonomy): domain Eukaryota; kingdom Viridiplantae; phylum Streptophyta; class Magnoliopsida; order Asparagales; family Amaryllidaceae; genus Allium; species Allium fistulosum. Next base: position 488,212,168 of record CM060901.1, read on the forward strand.
ATAGAAAGGAGTGCCCGTAAAATTAGAGCCCGCAAGTCTTTGGTACTTAGCACGAAGGAACGACGCCCATAAGGAGTTGTTAGCCCCGAACCTGTTCCACAACTTACAAGCAAAAGCCACGCAAAGATCTTTAGGGTTGCGCAGACCCAGCCCGCCTTCATTTTTGGGGCGACAAACCACATCCCACGACACCCAATGGTGACATCGGCTGTTGTCCCTATTTCCCCAGAAGAAAGACGAAGCCAAAGACTGATAAGATCGAAAAAAGGAGGAGGTGGGGGTCATAGCCGCGAAGATATGAGTTCCCATCGAATCTAAGACTGACTTGATAAGAACCAGTCTGCCAGCCTGGGAAATAAGGGACGCATTCCAGCGTACAATCTTCCCCCTTACTTTGTCTGTCAAGGGATCGAAAAGAACGTTGAGCTTTCTACCCCGGTATAGACTAATACCTAGATAAGGAAGCGGAAGGGAAGTTTCCTTGAAACCAGAGATGGTTTCAATCCAGGAAGCACGAGAGTGAGACAAATCTTTCGAGTGGACGAAACAACATTTGGAAGGGTTAACGAGTTGTCCCGATGACCTCTCGTATTGATGGATGAAACTAAGTAGCCGCCGAACAGAGGAACGACTGCCATTAGATAAAATAACAATGTCATTTGCAAAGGATAAGGAGGAAATCAGGGGGCAACCCCTCGGAATCCCGAAGCGTTGGATTTGGCCGTATATGGTTAAGGATTGAAGACCCCGAATGAAAGCCTCGGCCACGATCACAAAAAGAGAAGGCGAGAGCGGGTCTCCCTGACGCAAGCCCCTCCCAGCTCTGAAGTACCCGTGGGCCGAACCGTTAATGAGGACAGAGAACCAGCAGTTGGAGATGAGCCTCCACACCAAGTCAATCAAGGGTTCCGGAAAACCAAAGGTCCTTAATACCTTGATGACGAAAAACCAGGACATGCGATCGTAGGCCTTAGCCATGTCCAGTTTAAAGACAACATTAGAGCCCCAGACTTTCCGATCAATCTGGGAGATCAGTTCCTGGGCGAGAAGGACGTTATCAGAGATAAGACGCCCCTTGACAAATCCCGCTTGAGACGGAGAAATAATACGCTCAAGGAAAGGAGCCAAGCGATTGGCCAGGATTTTAGAGATGACTTTATTAGAAAAGTTGCAAAGGCTTATAGGCCGAAAGTCCGCGTAGGACCTTGGGTTATCGCACTTTGGAATGAGAATCAGATTGGTGGAAGTCCATCCAGCTGGGAGAGAGCCCCCAGAGAAGAAAGACTGAATAGTAAGACAAAAATCAGCCGGGATAATAGGCCAGGTGCACCTGTAAAAGACACCATTGAAGCTATCAGGCCCACTGGCACTATCCTTACTTAGAGCAAAAACACAAGCACGGATCTCCTCAGAGGACGGGAGGTCCGTGAGAATGGCACTTTCCGTAGAAAGGACCACTCGAGGAATGAAAGCTAAAAGGGCCCGATCAGAAACCGAGACAGAAGGAGCACCCAGAAAGGTTTGGAAGTGAGATAGGATGATGTCTTTGACTTCATCAGGCGAAGAAGCCGAAGATTGATCGGGACGCAAAATCTCTCGAATCGAGAGCAGGTTGTTTTTCTTCCGAATAGTAGAATGGAAGAATTTGGAGTTCGTATCTCCGTCAACAACCCACTTGATCCTCGCCTTTTGGCGTAGGTAGTCATTCTCGACGCGAAGTTCTGAGGAAAAGGACGTTTGGGCAAGGGCCCACGCTTCCTTGTTGGTAGCGGTCGGATCCTCGTCTAACAAGGATTCGGCTACGATAAGAGACTCTTCGGCCAAACGAACGCGATCGAAAATGTTCTTGAAAACCTGAACGTTCCACACCTTGAGGCAAGCCTTGAGTCGAGAAAGCTTACGCCCAAAAGCAGCACAGGGAGAGGCAAAGATAGGATCTCTCCAAGATTCAGAGACCACTTGAAGGAAAGAGTGGTGGGATCTCCACATGCTTTGGAAACGAAAAGAGGAAGGACCCGAGAGGGAAAGAGGAGAGCAGCGGACAATCATAGGAGCATTGTCCGAAAAGGATCGATGAAGATGATCGATTGAGAAGGAAAAGGGAAGGTGAAACCAATCCTCCGACCCGAAGACACGGTCGAGTCTAGAGAGGATACGATTCGGGCCTTCTTGGTTGTTAGACCAGGTGAAAGCAGAGCCGACAAAGGGGAGCTCTGCGAGGCCAGAGGAAACAATGAACGAGTTGAAATCCGCCATCGCCCCGCGGTTGATGGCCGCTCCGCCCCGTTTTTTCGCTTGGCAGGCGACGATGTTAAAATCGCCGCCTACCACTGACTTCGAGAAGCCCAATGAATTGAGAGCGAGGATGTCAGACCAAAGATCTAATCTTTCCAAGCGATCACATTTGGCATAGACAGCCGAGAAAAGAAAAGGATCTACAAAGGGAGGAGACGTACACAACACCGAAAAAAGTTGGGAGGAATCGAATGCGGGGCGCACCGCAATCGATTTGGACCATAAAATCCAAATCTTTCCCAAGAGATTAGCGGAGCCACCGCCAAAACCTAAGGATAAAACGATTTTGGATAAACCTTCCGGGGCAATAAGAGGCTCCAAGAGAGCAATTAAACCAACAGAGTGCTTCCTGACAATGCGTTTTAGCCTAGCCAAAGACGCATCATTGCCAATACCACGGACATTCCAGAAGAGAAAGTTTGCCATGAATAAGAAGATGGAGGGCAACTAGAAAAAGGCGGAAGCAAGGCACCTCCCAAAGGGAAAAGGAACAAGCACAAACTCAGACTAGATACAACGAGAAACGAGTAGATCGGTCGATCTGCTCGGACGCCGCTATAGAGCGTGTGCGAATGGTGCGAGGAGTAGTAGTATGGACTCTTCGCGGCCTGCGACGAGACGATCGTGGAGGAGGGTCAGACGGCTCAAAAGACACCTCTCCCCCGGTCCCTAGCAAGGAAGAGTCAATCAGAGGAGCCGAAGGTGAGGAGTTCCTAGCTAGACAGTCCAACCGCTCATTTAGGAGCGCAATCTCTGCCCTACTCATAAGCGGAATGGAGATGGACAGAGGACACACAGAGGAGGGACGGGAGCACTCCGAGGAGCAATGTGAGGGCGATAGGACCAACCGATCCGAGTGATCAAAAGAAGATCGAACAATAGGAGGGATGCGATCCAATCGCGAACCAATCTGCCTTAAGAACCAGTCAGCAGAAGGAAGGAGCATAACCCTGCTAGGGGATGATGCATCGGGGAGAGAGCCTCCATCAGGAGAGGACACCGAATCAGGCAACAAAGAAAGAGGACAAGAGGAGACAGACAGAGGGGTGGAAGGAGAGAAGAGAGGAAGAGCTGACGGAGAACTGAGAAGTGTGGAGGAGCAAGCAAGTTGCTTCCCATGTTGCTGTGGGAGTCTTACCAATGCCGGACTGTCACTAATCAAACAGCCCCGCGCAGCGGGTAAGACTCGCGACTCGGACCACTCAGGGGCAACAACGGAGCAGAACGAAGAAAGCTGGCAATAACCCAGTCTGTCCGTATAGCGGTCAGCGATGATCGCTATACGACCAGAGCTGGGAGATCGCCCTAACCAACCGCTCCAGGCTCGAAGCATCCACAGAATGGGCCGATGGCAAACCGACAGGATGACTACAAAAGAATGAGTCACTGACGACACATGAAAGGCCTCGTCATGACTCAGCACAATAAACTAGCGCACGGATTCCAATCGATCGCTCCATACTAGCGAGCTTGTACGGACGCAACCGATATAGGGAAGGAACATCTGCAAATCAGCCAGGAACCGAAGTCTCCAGCTGGGAAAAGGATCACGGACAAACGAAACATAGCGAATAGAGCAGGCGGGACCTGACATAATGCAAGCCAGAGGCGAGAGGACAAAGTCAGGGAGCACACACCAACGTGTGTCATGGCTCAAGCAAACATGATCGGCCACAGCGGCCATCAACCAACAAAAAACAGGGAGACCACCACCAACAAAAAAAGAGGAACAAGAGATAGGATCGCTCACCTGCCTGCACAAAGCAACACACACCTTCCGGAGGTTAGACAGAGCCAACAAGAAAGGAGAACTAGGCAAATCCAGTATGTCTGAGGCCCAAACAGAAATCCCACCATCACCTACACACCAAGACTTAATTGAGCACTCGGCCGAAGACAACGATGAGCTGCAAGGCAGCACCAAACCCTCAACACCCTCAACAGCCACAACAGCCAAATGATGTTCTGGACGGGGGAGTAAGGTGATCAAGTCCTTATCCCCGTTAACGACATTGCCACCAACGACAAAAGACCCAAAATCGCAGGCCAACACAAGTGGACTAACAAGAACTGCTGCCCCAAGAATGGACAAACGAGGAGCAAATCGAGTGATGAAATCTCGATTGTCACTCGAAGAACCATCACAACCTGTCAGTAGGGCAGCAGAAACACCAGTAGAATCGACGGCTAGCGAGCCAAAGCTCAACCCAGAAAGGAACTGACCAGCATCTCCCACTGCCTTTCCAAAAAGGAGGCTTGGTTCGAAACGGGTGATGAAATCCCGTTCACCAAGCGGCGACGACAAGCACAGAGAGGCGGAGCAGTTCTCAGGCGCAGTAAAGCAAGACGGACCAAAAGTCGGGCCAACATAAGACGGGCCACGCACTGAGTAAGCAAAGCAAGGAGAGATCTCCAAGAACAAACCATCCACAACCAGAAACTTGAAACGAGAAAGAGCCGAAGAAGCTCTCGAAGAGAAAACGCAGATCTCGATCGAGCAATTGCTAACAAAGCAAACCGAAATAGGAGGAGACACCACTTCCAAGAGAGCGGCGGCAATTTTAGCGAACGAGGGACAAGAGTACACGAAATCGCCACGAAAATAAAACATCCCTAATTCCATTGAAACCCTAGTTGCCTCCGCAAATCGAGACCTACTGGCAGCAATGGGCAAGCGAGGGCACCCAACAAGAGAACACGGAAGCGCTCAAAAGAAGACAATAAAACAGCAAGAAGAACAATCAGAGAAATCGCAGAGAGAAGAGAGTTAGCAGGAGGCCATTATTTTAATTTGACCGTTGTTTTTTTGTTTGGAATGATATTTGGAAATGATAATAATGTTTTAATTTGATCGTTGTTTTTTTGTTTGGAATGATATTTGGAATGATAATAATGTTTTAATTTGACCGTTGTTTTCTAGTTGATTCATTATCGTTTGTGCTAAGAATTATTGGCATAATCTCGTTTACTTCATTGAAGTTGACATGTTCATCATTAAAATTTTTCACTTCCTCCTCTTATTTCATTTCTTCTTCCACCTCTTCCATTTTTCCTTTCATGGCAGCCTACTTATTCACTTCCGTGGTTTGTCTAAGCTCTTCATCATTTATCCTTTTGACTCTCTCTTCGGTTACTTTGTCGATCCTTGATAACTCTTTATCTTTCATATCTTTGATTTTCTCTTCCATCAATTCTTTAATCTTCGGCAACTATTCAACAATTTTCTCTTCTATATCAATCGTTATTTTCTCTTCATCCTCCTTCGTAGCATTCTCTCTCTCATCTTATTGTTTTTTTTTTGTTCTTCTCATCAGCTAACATGTCTTCTTCAACATATTTCATTTCATTCTCTTCACAGATGATTGCTAGCTCACATATCCAAGTACCATGCATTTTCATCTTTGATTTCATCCACTTTAAGTGTCTATAAAAGTGTGGAATCTTATTCTTCTTCTTTAATGAAGTTAGATCTCTCTTGATATCTATTACAAATTAATCCACATTCAAAAGTAAAATGGCTTAGTTTATCACAATTATAACATTTAATTTGTGATTTATCATATATTGGCCTTCGATTTTGATTTGTGTTTCCTCCACTTCCTCGATCACGTGTAGCATATGTCTTGCTTAATTTTCTCGCAAGTAATATTGGTCGGCCCGCACCTTGGTCCCATGGATCAGATGGTTCACACCTCGGCTCACCATACAAAACCCATGATGTCTTCAATAGACTAGGACAGATAGTGGCCCGGCGTGTAAACCACTATCCATAGGTGAGCGACTCAAGCAACATGCCTCGTCCATACTTCGATCAACCCAGATAGTCATGCTTTCTTCAACAAGGTCCCTCGTTCATCCTCTACCTCAACTGCCTACACCTTCTGACATGGACCTTGGCTATAGGTGTCCGACCGACCCTGCAAAAGAAGCTATGCCTGCACTATATCTCTAAAGAGCCTAACACATAAGATACCGTAAATCTGACAAAAGCGGCAATGTCATACCCACTCCATGTCCTTTGCTACCACCTTGTCAAAGTGCATCTGCACAACCTAAAGAAACCGAGCTAGTCGAAAGCGGGTTAAATGGGTAAATTTCAAAATAAATTCCATTTTGGACCACAGTGGGCCTATGAAGTTTAATGTCTAATACTAGGTCCACTATGGCTATTTAACAAAATCAAAATTTATTTTGAATATATGTTGTCTTATTTATTTAATCTCATCAATCAAATGCATTTAATGTGAATTAAATTCAATTATATGAATAAGAAGGGTTTTTTATTTAAAGAAAGAGAGCTTTCGTTTCTCTCGCTTAAATCTTTCTCATTAATTAGAGGAGGGTTTTATTTTATTTAGAGAAAGAAACTTTTCATTTCTCTCTTTTAACTAAATTAATTGGTTGATTTGTTTAAATGATGGTCTTATCAAATTCGTACGCGGTGATATATCTAAATATGTATAGTGCAAGTGCAAATTTCATATCGTGTTCATTTTTAATGTCTACGTGTATAGGTGTTGGAATTTACACTGCAACAATCACATTCGCCCTTTATATATGCATTAGCTATCCAAAACATTGTTTGCAAACAAGTGTGTGTCTCTGTGTATGTGTGTGTATATGTGTATGTATGTATGTATGTTTGTATGTGTGTGTATTTAAAAAATAATAATTAAATATCTATATAAATCTAAGTTGATTTTGACCAAATCAACAAATCTAAATTCAAAATTTTGTTTCCAAAATATCAAGTTGCCTGATTTCGTAATACAATATAAAACAAATATAGATCTACAAATTCAAAATAAATTAAATATTAATAACTTAAAATAAAATAAAATATAAAACAAAGATATTTCGTAAGTAATATTTATTTCACAATAACCTTTCATTTTTAACCCAAAAGGAAATTTTTATCAAACAAGATTAAGATGTTAATTTATGTACGTTTGTACATTAAGGTGAATCTCCTTTAAATATTAATATAACCTTTTTTTAAAACCATTTATTGTAAAATAATTTTCAAATTAGTTTTAATACGCACACACAAATATATATATATATATATTATACACATATGTGTGTTTTGAACAAATAACCAATTATGAATTAATGGAACTTAACATTGTTTTTTAAATAAATAAATATACATAAAATAATAAATTAACTATTAGATATAGATTTTAATCAACACCAACATCATTAGAAACTAACAATAAAATTATTAACAGAAACCATCATTACTTATTTTGAACCCAAATCAAATGTTGACACATTATAAAATTTTCAGATCTACACATACATATAAAAGGAGACAACAAACACATATATAAATTCGTAATGGTAAATAAATTTCTATACCTACAACATCATAGCGTACATAGGTAAAATTAAATGGAATATACCTTGTTGATGTTGCCCTTTTGAATGCATCTTGATTGATCGATTCAATCCTACATCTAATCTATTAGCTCCTAGATTTGCACTGACTTGGAGTACCACCTTTTAAATGACTGAATAATTAAATTAGATACCATCAAAATATTTTTTTTATTTATATTACTTTGAATTTTGGGCCATGAAAGTCGAGAAAAGAAGATGGAGAATAAGGTTTTGGAAGAGAGTGATTAAGTATGACAAGTGAATGAAAGACAAGGTATTTATAGAGAGAACCTTTCCTAACCTTCTTCCTTCATTTTCTAGATCCAACCTTTGGATTTCAAGCCATCTTTTCTTCCTATGGCCTACCATGAATGAGGTTAGATAGGCCTTCAATTTTTTCAATAGCACTATGTAATTAATTACATTAAATCAAATTTTAATGCTTGTCGATAACACACATCAATTTGTACATATATAAATTTTATATACACACCCAATTAAATCCTAGTGGCATTCAAAAAAATTCTAATGGAATCGAGTACATGAAATAAACAAATAAATAATATTTCAAAAAATACTAATTAATTTTCAACTACTTATAAATCAACTAAATCGTGTGGTATTTTAGAGAATATATCAATGCGGTTGTGCGACTCATAGATGTAAATTAAATCAGAGATTAATATCGAACAATTCAAATATTAATTATCACTCATCACCTTAGTTAGTGGAGTAATAGTACGGTCGAATTTATCATTTACACATCCTTTCGGTAAAAATAAAATTACTATTATAAGCGGTACCCGGTAGTAATGAAGATTTATATCGACTCTCTTTGCCAAAACAATTTCACTTTAGGACTTATGGAATATTTTTGGATCAAAATTCCAATATCGTCCACAATCAACTTGATACATTCAAACACAAAATCCTTGATTTAATAATAATAATTATTATTAGCCATACCACATTGGCTGAAGGCTTTGACTTTGAGTTGACTACAGTTGACTGTGATATTAACCCCTTATAACCGAAGAGATGAATTCTCTATAAATATTGTTTCACTTGCAATGCTTCAACTTAGACCAAACTATAGTCACTCAATGGATCACCATGCCATGATTTAACTATAATCAAAATGGAGTCTCCACATTGAAATTCAACAGTATTCTCAAGTCGAGAGAGCTATGTAATATCGTCACTTTAAGATTCTTTGCTCGATCTAAGTTATATTAAGAAACAAAAAACTCTTGACTGAGTCATTCCATTGTTATCCAATAATTATCAGTATGTAACCTCTTGGTGCCTCTAGCAGTCATGAGTAATATACTGCCCAATATTAAGGGAGCTTTAGTCTCAACGGATGAATCGATATCCTTTCTTGAATCATCTAGACGAAGAATATTTAAAATAATATGTTATTTTAATGTGATAAATTTCTGATGATTATAATACATTATAATTACTAACATATAACATATCATTCAAGGATTTTCTATTTAATATACTTTAAGTTAATTACTTAATTAATTATATCCACTACACTATACTATTCATTTTGCCACACTCGAATGCAAAAAATTTGCCACGATCTTGAGCCGTGGCAATTTTGCCATGGCTTTTAGCCACTGCAAAATAAATAACAACGGTTACAGGGAGTGGTAATTTTGCAACGGCTCCAGACCGTTGCAAAGTTTCCCTATTTTTCTTACACCCTTGCCTAAGCTATACTCTTAAATATGCTACATCCCTTTTCATACACTACACTTCAAAATACATCCGTCCTGAGAAAAAATGGTGGAAGGCAATTTTAGATCCGAGAATTCGCGAATCCATCTCTACTCCTTCCTAAACTTTATCAACTTCATTTCTACATTCCCAGCCTTCAAATCTATTGCTCTTTTGCTCAAGCTTGCTTTCTAGTTTGCTATCTAGTCTGCTCTTGATCCTTTCTAGTTCATGTTTCGGTTGAGTCAGTTGTTCATGTTTCAATTACTAAGGATTCTTGTGCGAGTGCTATTTTGCTACACTCAACGGTAATTGGTGACTCCAGCGGTTGTACTGATGGTAGTCTGGATAGCGGTCCAAAATATTTGCCGCAAGCACAATCCTCTCCTCCAAAATCACAGGTAATCCCTATTGATTCACCTGTTTTCAATCCTTGTTCCAAAATTGATATTAATTTGCTTATGATATTGGATTGTATTAGTGATTTTTTATTATATCATCAAATTGAATTACATTGAATTAAAGTTATGATCGCTTTTTTTTATTGTTTTAGTGATTAAAGTTATGAGCGTTTTTTTGACTTATTTGTCGTGTAGATTGTTTTTGTATAACTATAGTTACAAAGATGCTCACTTATCTTAACCGTAGAATCCAATTGTAGTCCCATTTGATATTGAAATTAGGATCAATGTAATGGTTGAGATTATGTTTTTCATTGACTAACTTGTCTCCCAATAGGTAGTACCATATTATTTTATTTAATAGGATTACAAAACTAAAAGTATTTAATATGAAAAACAGTATACGTAAACTTATTCTGCTTTTCAGAAATAAATATAATACTATAACTATAGTAAAAGTCAAAACCAAATCCGTGTTATAATAAAATTAGTTTAAAGCCAAAAATATTTCAATTCATAATAATTTAAGGTAAATTTATATTAAATTATATAAATTATTATTGTTTCAAAATCAATCATAACTTTAATTTACAAAATCAATCATAGATAAATTAAATTGCTCGCAATATCAAATTAACACTTAATGGTAAGGACATCAAATTGTATTAATTTCATTATTTGCCTTAGATTTACTAATTAAAATATTACAGTCTTGCTTTATTATGGAACTTGTTTTATAAAGCGTAGGAGTAGGAGTGAAAAATGTTGTAAGCATCAATACAAGGTTTATCTCTTGAAGCAGTTGGGAAATTGATTCGAAATTGTGTTATTTGCCGGCTCTAATTTTTTTGTTAAAATAGTTTCTAATCTTTTATACCTAATCTAAGTTTCAACTATGTTTGTACCAAAATTGGGCACAACACTCTTCGGAAGTTTTTGAAGAGATAAAATGAAGAAATTAAATGGAAAATGAGGATTATCTAACAAAAACTCCAAAAACATATAATGAAAGTAATAAGAACGCACAGAAACACAAGAATTTATAGTGGTTCGGCGTGTTGCCTACGTCCACTATGAAGTTGATTGCTTTATTAATGTTTCTTTGATGATTACAATTGATTTCAGTGGGTTATAGAAGATAATGATGATTTACAGCAGTGAAATTCGTTATTGGTAGCAGCTATGGAGTTTAGATCTGGATCCGGCAGAGTCTGGACGTTGGATAATTCAAAGAAGAAGAAGAAGATCCCCTTTTCTGTATGCCCTGGGGCTCTATTTATAGGTGTACGAGGCTGATATTTCGCTCAGATCTCGGGAGACTCCCTCTGGCACGTGACTAGGCCCGCGCGCCCAAGCCCGCGAAGTTTCGGCCCAATTCGTGATCGATACGAATGGATTTCGTATCGATCAAGATTGCGTCCGATGGAGTTGAAATTTGGTGTGGACATTCCTTTGCATGCACGTAAGCTTCTGTGAAAATTTGGTAGCATTTGGACTTGTGGATCTCGAGATATGATCGATACAAAATGGATGCTTTCGGCAGGTTACTTCGTTGGACTCGATCACATCGACTCGTTCTCATTCGAATCGATAGCTACACGCGATTGTGAGATGACGTGGCGCTTGAATCTCTAGATTACTCCGCTTTCGATGCCGAGTTGAATGAGTTGTCCTTGAACTTTGCCTCATTCGTATCGATGGCGCTGCCTTGTTCGTATCGATAAAAGATGCACAGTTCGCATCGATGAAGGCTCCTCTGTTCGTATCGATAGTTATGCTTTGTTCGCATCGATCGTTATGCTTTGTTCATATCGATTGTGGGGCCTAGTTCGTATCAATAAAAGCGCTCCACCTAGATGGATTCGAACAAAGACTCTATGATGGATACGAAGTGGCGCGTCCTGATGGATTCGAACAAAGGCTCTGTGATGGATACGAAGTGGTCATTGCACGATCGATTCGAACAGTGGCTCGCCGATGGAGTCGAACTCGATCGATTCGAACAGTGGCTAGTTGATGGAGTCGAACCCGATCGATTCGAACTGAGGCTCTAGGACGAAGGCGAGGTCGCTATCGTTCTGATCGATACGAAAGTGATGGATTCGAATAGAGGCGTAGCTATGGATACGAAAACTGAGTTGTTCCCTTCATTTTGCATCGATCGTAACTTGAGCATACGAACTCGAATTGACTTGAAATTTGGAATGTTGACTTTCATGGCTTCACTCGTCGTGTCTTGTTGATTGTAGCTCGATCCGGACTCGGACAAAATTCGTCGATATCCATAGTGAGCCTGCATATAACCGATCTCCAAGACGAACTGTCATTGGTTTCTAGTCAAGTTCTTGGTATCACGGCCTTGCCAAAAGGCGGGATAACAAACTAGATACCGGTTTCTTGTTTTTTATCCTTTAGCTTTATGTTAACAACTAAATCTGCAATTCCTTTGTGCGGACATCTAAACCAAACGGGAAATATTCCTTTTTGAGAAAGAAGGATTCGTTTTCTTCACTGTCGAAGTGAAAAGCTAGATATACTTAATTTTTCATGATCTGTATTAAGATTATTTCAAACAAAGTCATTTGCATGTGTCAATTCTTTCGGGGAACAAACGTAGAGCTATGTAGTACAATTTCATGACTGCTTTTTGGTAACATTTTGTTTAGCCTGAGCGGCTATGAACTTGGATTTCCTTCCTTAATGCAGATTAGCTTAATTTCTTTTGATATATTTATATGTATAGACCATAATTATATTAATATATGTATTATATGGTATATAGTTATATCTATATACCATATTTATATCTATATATCATTTTTTTAAAATGTTAAGCAATATTTAGCCATGGCTCTAAGTCGTGGCTAAATATAAATTAGCCATGGCTAATTTATATTTTGCCATGACCTAGAGCCATGGCTAAATATTAGTCATTGCCCATTTTGTCATGGCTCTAGGTCATGGCGAAATGGTTTTTTTGATGCAGTGATCATAATATAACAAATTATATTAAAATACCTTTATTATAAATAAGATTGGTTATTGAGATAGACATATGTAACAAATTACATAATTGTCTATAGGAAATACCCTTAACTCTATCACAACCATTCCCTGGTACTTTGCTGCTTGAGCCCTACAAAAATGTTGGCATCCTAGTTGGCATAGATCTTAGTCGAACATACTACTAGCTGGCAAATATTTGAGCCCCACAAAACAGTTGGCTTCCTAGTTGGCATAGATCTCAACCGCACAATTCCATTTATGGCCCGGAGTAAATTCTGGACTGTAACCACATCATCTTTGCCATTCATTATGCATTCCAATAGCTATAAATACAACAAACCATGCATTTCTACAAGGTTTGAACTTTTCAAGCTCTCAAGCATTGTACTTTCTTATTATTGTCTCTTGTGATTACCACTATTGTAAGAGAAGCAAAGTAACTAGAAAATCCTCCTAGTGGGCGTAGATTAACTTAGATCTACGCACTCTAAATCTTGTGTTTTTTTACTTATTGCACTTTATTTTCTTATTTTACATTTTTAAATCAAGTTATTAGCCAGTAACCTTTGCTAATAGTCATACTCAACCATAATCCTGAGGTTGCCTAAATTTTTAGTCACCATTTTAGTGCTGAAAGGAGGGCCTTCCCTAAAAAGCTCTCATTTTTATTCATTCTTATTCTCTACAAACAACCTACTTGCATGCAAGCCATGCAAGCTAGCGGTGAGAATGAAGTTTACAAATTCAATGGCCACAATACAAATGGAGCCATGGGGCTAGCATTGTCTACCTCATCCCAAGGCTGAGTAATGACATATGGCTCGTTATGATAAATAGATTAACCAGTATAGGGCAGATTGCTTGTGACGTAAATAACCTGAGGGTTAGGTGCCTAGAAAACTATAAACTTCGGCCCGGCAGTCCCACCAGTAACTAATCGAACTCCTATCCAACACGTCGTTCCAAACACCTACAACATAATGCATAACACCCACGAGAGGGTCGTGCTAGAGACTCCCACTAAAGGCAGTCTTGTCCAAAATAGAAATGTACGTTCTATAAATGAGCAAGGGTATAACTGCAATAACCCATAACCTAAAACAATTATGTATTGAGAGGCCAAGAAGATCGCAGTTCTCCTTCCGTTAAACGATCGTCCGCATTTGATCACCTTTGGTAGCGGATAGGGTGCACGACATGTGTTTTAACCTTCTAAGTGATGATGGGTGAGGAAAAAACCAAAAACAACAGGCTATGACCGTCCACTCTCGATCCCAAAGGAATGTTCCCCGACCTAGAGCCCAAGAAAGGCGACCCACCTTGTCCATTTCACTTTGCAACAAGCACAGATTTCCCACTCCAGCCAATCACATCCTTCCTCTTCGCCTTATCGTCACCATAGATCCACTTCACCAGGCGGGAACTGAGGGAGTCCCTCCCCGCTTGGTGCTAGCAACACTTACGGCATAAAGAAGTTAGGCTCAAAGAAGAAATTGCGGCCTTGTGCCAGCAAATAAGTAGGATCAAAAACCGAAATACAATTGGTGAAGGCCTTTCAAATGACAAAAATAGAAAAAAAAATTCTCCAAAAAGATCTTGAGCACCTACATCCACCAGAGGTATGCTTTGCTTCCCATTGAGAAGTATGACGGGTGAGCCAATCCATTTGACCACATCACAACTTTCAACTCCATAACCCATGCCGACAAGCTTTTTAGCAACCCTAAAAGCCTCCTTTTCCCTTCTACACTAACCAGACCAGCCTCCTACTGGTTCCCCCAACTCTATGCCAACAGCATATATTCATGGGCCCAATTGTAGACAGACTTCAAGACTTGCTTCTTCGGATAAAAAACAAGAGTCGTGATGCCGAGCGAGCTAGGAAACATTGGACAAGGCCCAAATAGTCCCTCTTCTCATATGTGAATCGCTTCAACAAAGGGTTCACCCAAGCAAGGGAAGCAAACATGAACAGCCTGGTAGTAGCTCTATGCTCAGAGTGAGGTACCAATCTGAAATATAGAAAGAATTATAGAAGGAGCCAGCCTCTTCCTTGGCCGACTTCCTTCAAAGCTTGAATGAGATCATGAGTATGGAAGAGGCCGACTTCTCTCCAACGGTGATCTGGAAGAGACTTAACAAGCAGGCATGTTCAAATCCAAAGAAGAAAGCTAGGAATTATCTTTGAGTGGAAATCTTAGTTTTTCTCAATTTAGTAATTGTATTAGGTTAGATTTGGTATGTGCCTTGTGGAATTTTAGTTTATGAAAACTTCAAATCAAAAACCCCCAAATTCCCCCAAAGTGAAACATTAGTTCTTATTTTATTGGGATCTCAATTACTCTATATTAAAATGGTAGAATTTGTGTAGTTATTGTAATTTTAATATTTACATTTTATTCCACTTCTCATTTTCACTTTGTTATGATTGAGGGTTTTTAAATATGAATACCTTTTTCATTTTATATGTAAAAGTTGAATAGAGTGTGAAAAATTGAATTTTAAATTCTATTAATATTGGTTCTTCTATTTTGACATAAAATAAGTTTGGTAATTGATTCCATTTTATTATACAAGTTTATTTTGTGCTAAGGATATTTGATAAATTGTATGTTATGATATGAAGTTAAACTTGTATAAATTGGAAAATTTGACATTTAACGATTATAATAGGGTGTAATCTTCGCACGCCTAGTGTAACGACCCAGAATTTTGAACGAATTAAATTGAAAATATTTAATTAATTTTAAATATTTGAACGATAATTTAATTTGTATCCCGAATATATCTTTGAATTTGACGATTAAATTATAAAATTTAATCGATTGAAAGTTGGATAAAAAAAAATTGAGTATTCAATTTAAATTTGAAGAAAAATATTTCGAAAGCTTTTAAAATTCGTATTGATAATTCTGAAGATAACAGAAACTTCAGAATCCAATTTCGAATTGATTTGATCAGTTTTGAAATTTATATCGTTTAACCGATATTTAAAAATAGTCATTTTCCAAACAGTCTCGGAATTCGACGAAACCAGTTCCATTGGGTCCATAATATCGAATTATTATCGGATTTCAATTTTCGTATTTTTCGAAGTTGATATGTAACCGCACGATAGACAAACGCGTTGAATAAAATGAAATTCAATTTAAATTTAAAACTAAAAAAAAAATTTAAGTCAAACCTCAGCACGTCATCTCCCTAAATCTACGCCGAAAATCACGAAGCGGATCGTGTGAAGCATCCCTTCTTCCCTTTGTAAATACCACTCTGTTCAACGGATTCAAAACGAAAACAACTTTCGTTCGAAATAAATTTATGGCCGAGCAAATAGTTAACAAAATCTCATTCGTTTCCCCTCTTTCAAATTCATTCGTTATAAAAATCAAAAGAAGAAATTAATAATGGCCGCTACATTCTCGTTCCAGTTCAAAACAAAAGCTTTTTCGTTCAACAAAAAAATGGGGGTCGCGATTGTTTCGCGTGAGGGACAGAGGTGGCAGCTGCATCTATATCGCGAAGACGCGATCGATCTCGAGCAGGGCGGCACGCGTGAGCTCGAAGTCGAACAGGAGGCGGCGGCGACTCGCGATCGAAGGCGTAGGCGTTCGTTTGGGCGCCGCGAATAGGGGGTCGATAGTTGGGGAGTTCGTGGCGATGGGGGCTGAGCAGCTCGATCAAAATTCGTATGGGTCGAAGGCGCGAGACGCTCGAACTCGATGGCGTCGTCGTCGAAGGGAGATCGATTATGATCGGCATTTGCCTGTAGGTTGAGCGACGAAGTCGCAATGGCGACGCGAGCAGTGGATGGCTAGGGTTGGTTCGAGTTCGAAAATAGGCAGTAAGGTATATCATTTTATCTTTAATTTAATTAATTTAGTATATGCAATTTCGATTTTTAAATGCAAGCAGAAAATATAATGTGTCAGTAGTGATTTTTATTTTGAAATTTAATTTTTATCTGTACAGTAAAATGGAAAGAGTATATATATGTGTAAAACAGAAATTATTTTAGATTTTGGGAAAATATAAGCATTTATATAAAATAGATTTTATAAAATTTATATAGGATATTTTTATAAGTGTATAGGCAGTTCAAAGGGATTTGTTGAGAAAAAAAAAGTATTGGTTTAAAATTAATATTTATTACCTTAAGATTTTTAAAAGGATATTCGATTCAATTAAATAGATTAGTAAAGGGAAATTGAGTTTTAAAATTTAATTGTAATTAAATAAAAATTTTAGAGGAGGAATTTGTTAATCTAAAACCATTGAAATGAAATTTATTGTCCAGTCTTTCGAATATTGATAGATTGTATGAAATTGTTTATACAAGGTATAAAGCAAGAAAAATCGAGTCAGGATGAAAATGGATTGCAAATTAAAAAGCTAAGGTGAGATCTTCTCACTCAGATTTAAAAAAATTGATTGCAGTTATTGATTGATGATTTGATTGCTATTGGATGTGGTATTAGATATTATAGGATATATCTATATATATATAGCAATATATACATATTGGCATATGTATATATTGGATTGATGATTTCCCGCCTCGTATAGCGGATGAGACCCTATTGCGCCGTTAGTAAGCGGATTTATAAAAACCTATATACCGCGATAATTCCGTACTGGAGCGGAATTGGTATTGTGCTAACATCTTTGGGTGTAGGGAAACAGGTTGGAGGGATCCAACTGGACCCCTCACATTGATTGAATTTATTTCTATTGTGATATGAATCTGTGAATGATTATAGTGATGCTATTAATCATATTGATATCTGGAAATTGTTGAAAGCTAAAATTTAGCTGAATGGATGTTTGGCATCATTGGATTCCAAAGATAAACGAAATTAAATTTTTGAAATTCAAGTAGAAAATTTCTAAGTGAATCAATTTTTGAAATTGAAGAAATTTTGAAGAAAGGAATTTTTTGTAAAGTATAAAAAGTAAATTTTTATAATCTTATTGAATTATTTCCAGAATAAAGTGAAAATGCTAAATAAATGGATTTCATAAAACAGTGATTTTAAATTGAAGAATTCAATTTAAACTTGGATTTTTAAATAGATTGAAAGAGACAAAGAAATATATTTTCTTTAAAAAGAATTTATTTAAAAGGAGATAAGTTGGAAATCCAATTAGAAATTTAATTGGTAAGTTGAAACGATTTGGGAAATCAATGTAAAATGATTTCAATTTAAAGAATCCATTTAAAAACAGAATATTGAATAATTTGAGAAAAATAGGGAATTTATTTTAGTAGTGATAAATAAAATTTGAAATCAATCTGTAATTGATTTAATATTTAGAAATGAATTTTTGAGAAATCAATATGGAAATTTTATTCAAACGTTGAAAATAAAATTTGAAATCAATATTGAAATTGATTTGGTATTGAAGCTTTTATAAATAGAATTAAAATTTATAAAAGTTGTTTATAAACCCAAAGTCACTTATTTTGATAAGTTAAATATAGAAGTTGATAAAAGAAGGTTTATAAGTCGAAGTTGTTATTAAAAAGAGAAATAGAATTTATAAACGTGCTTATAAATTCGAAATAGATTGAATGTGATAAATTTAATATAGAAGATTATTTAAGAAGATATATTCACGATTTTGAATAGCGAATTTTTATTGAAATAAAAATGTGTAGAAATGATTGAAATGGGGTTAAGTAAATTTTATTCACGATTTTGGACAGTGAATATATTGTTAAGTAAAATGGATTCATTTTTGAAGAAGTAATATTTTAAAAATGAAGTTAAACATTTTAAAGGTGTTTTAAAATGTGTTATGAATCGAAAGCATAGATTTCAACATTTATTGTTGAAATAGACGTTTTCGAGAAATATAAGGAAATGGTGGACTATAACACTATTGTTATAGTAAATGATTCCCGAAAGGAAATGTTTTATGTAGTATTGGGATTTATATATCTATCTTAAAATCCGAATCCCTATACTAGTGATTTTGAGTCGTCGTAACGATGTTTTACGTAACATTCGTTTTGACTCGAATGTTTTCCTTAAAGAATGAAATATATACTTAATATTGATTTAAGTATATCGAATATTTTCAAATGTTGAAAATAAAAGATTTGTGAAATACTTATTATTTAATAAGTAAGGAAATACTTTTCCAATATGAAATGAAACGTTTTGAGATTTTATCTTCTTAAAGATAAAATGAAATTGAATATTTGAAATCGATTTGAGAATCGTATATCAGTAGATATTTTGAAATATAATTTTCAATATGGAATTTATAAAGGAAATGAGAATTCGTTCAAAAATAAATATTGATTTATTTTTGAAGTGTGGAAATTATATATCTAGTAAAGATATTTTTGGAAGATGAAATAATTTGGAAAATTATTTGGAATCTGATGATGTTGCGCATCTTTATTGATAGTTAAATAACCGACTATCAATAATTACCTTGAATTGGTATTTGTTGTGAATTGGATGAATTTGAATGCCACACTTATTTTTAAATAAACGCTCACTATTCGGGTTAGCCGGGAAAGGACCAGGGGGTCGTATAACCCATTCCGAATATGTGATACGTCGTTATGAATTGCATTCGAAGACCGGTGTTGAAGACCGGATATTTTTGAAAACGGAAGGATTACCGTCGAGTTACTCTACATCGGCTGATCTCCGATTTAGAGGTTTTATCACCCTTAGTGACGGGAAGTCTGGACGTGATTAGAAATTTATCCGGATATGCAAGGGCTTCGTGAGAAGTGCCTTCGGTTCTGTTCGATCCCGGAACAGACTTGTATGGATTGTGTGTCTGACGTTACAATTTGAGATATAAAGCTGATTTCTTTCAAATACATATCTGTTGGTGGCGGAGAATTTATTCTCTTAGCTTAACACCCTTCTCTGAGACGTACGAGCTCAGAGGTTATGTAGTTGAAATTTATCAGCGATATATCCCAATTTGGTAACGTGGCATACTGAGTGTTGCTGTGAAATGATCAGTGTTTGATCATTTGCGATATGATCATTTGTTTGATCTTATATCTTTGTGATCATAGGTTGATCATTTTGTTTGACCCGAAGCAGGGCTTTTGTTGAGAAAGCGTAGCTTTGTGGACGAGACTTCATTGAGCCTCACACCCCGGAAATGGTCGAAACAGGAAGGATGCAGCAAGGTTCTAGGGAGTAGCGCCCCTTAGTGTATGTCATTCCTTCTGGATAAAGGTGGTATCATGGTATGGAGCCCAGATACTTAACCTCTGTGGTTACTGCATTATTATTATCTATGTGGTTTGTTGCGAATCGGGGATCCTCGGGAAGATCGGTTACGATCGGGGGATGACATACGCGTGTCAGTAGTTACCTATTTTTGCAGAGGTAACCCGGCCTTGTGTTGGCAGAGATCTAACCGTAATGTTAGGTTATTTCTCGGGTCGTCTATTCCAGGGACGTACCCATCGTGGAAAAGGAAGTTCCTTAGCCTGACCATTTGTTGGAAATCCAAACTCCAATACGAACTTTGTACGGTATTAGTTGTAGAACCTGCCATTTACGTACGGTGGTCACCACTGTTTAGATGGTAGCTATAGTAGGCATACGATACTGGTCGTATGTTGGCTAAGATTAATATTATACTTTCGAAATGTTTCTACACTATGCACTAATAATAGTATCAAAAAGAATTTGATTTTTGCGTAGTAAGCATCTTTGACTATCATAAGAAGAAATCTCCTCCAATTCTGCGTTTGCATTGTGTGTGTGGTGGGAGGTCTTATGGTAGTTTCATTTTCCAAAAGCATTTCGAATTGACTTTAAAATTATCCTGTTGTTTATTTTAAAGAATAACTGTTTTACGATCTCACACCAGTCACCATGACTGACTCGGAGTTTATTGTTCCCTTCTAAACTCTGGGTGCCCACAAATTTCCACACGGGCAGCCTAGAGTTATATTATCAGGATATTCTGGATATTCTGGAGCTTTGGAGATAAGCTGGATGGCGAGACGTAGTATTTGTATCTGATAGTATTTATTCCGCTGTGTATTCTGTATGAGGACAAGTTTATATAACTGTCCATTGTTGTTTATTGACTCTGATGATATGATGTGATGTAATGTAATGACAGATATAATTCTTTGTTTTTAAATGATATTCATTTATCTATTATATATTGTTCCGCTGCGATATGTGAGATTCTGATATTGTCTCTGTTCTGTGTTTCTATTGATGTCGTTCTGATGTTTTCTGTTGTTCTTCTTCTTTCTTCCTTCTCTTTTTCTTCTATCTCCTCCTTCTTCTTCTACTTTTTCTTTTTCTTAAAACCCTCACTATTGGAGTTTCCGGCACTCGATTGCTCGGCAGTCGATAAAGTGAGTATCGATGTCGAATTTTCGAAAGTTCGAAAATTTCGGGATGTTACATTTGGTATCAGAGCATATGGTTAAGCGACAACCCTGCTCTGTTGGGTGTTACTCATTAGAGATAGAGTCAGTAGTACTCTAGAATGAGTTGAGTGTAATAATAGATACGAGTGCGTATTTGTTAGTGAATATAAAATTGTTTTATATTGTGATGATTGATTTGTTGAGTGGTATATGGATTCTGGTCGGTATTGTCCGTACAACTCTATCGATAGGGATCTCTAAACACTTATATAGAACAATTCGGCACAGTATTGTTTTAAAATAGGGTAAATTAAATAATTTTGCCCAAAACCATTTTTGTATAGAAAAGAAATGCTTTTCTATAAAATACTATAGTATATGGTTGCATGGATGTTAGGAAGTAATAATAGTGAATTATCATCCCTGAAATTGAATAATAAATTGAAATCTTAACTCCAAAGTTAAGAAATAAATTCACATATACAAATGAAATTTAAAGAATATAAATTATAAATGTGAATTGTAATTTAAAACGGAATTCCAGAAAAGTTTTTGGAAATGTTTGAAAAGAATTTGAAAATTTTGGAGATTTGGAAAGTTTAAATCTTTTTGATTTGAAAATGGATTTCAAAGGATTTGAAAAGTATTTTGGAAGAGATGAGAGCTCTAAACTCTTTTCGGTCGCTGGAAAATAATTCCGATGATGATCGCGACATCACCGGTGTTCATTTTCGGGTTTCCAAAAGAGGAATTGCTGCCAAATTGTTTTAAATGGAAAGTGTTTGAAAATTTTGGGTTTTGTTTTAGAAAATTCAAAGGATGATTTGAATTGTTTTCAAAAATGATTTTTGAAATGTTGGTAAACTCTGGAATACTATGTAGAAATATTTATGAAATATTATTAAGTTGATAACTTATACAATTAGTTGTGAGTTTAGATTGAATAAATTTAACTTAAGGAATTTTAAGTTGAATCAAAGAAAGTATAAGTGAATGAATTTGAATAAATGAAAGTGAAATTGAAAGTTGAGATTCATTTTGAAATTGCAAGTAAGTAAGACTGGATTGAATTTTGATTTGTGATAAACAAAGTGAAGTATTGAAATAAAATTAGTAAGTGAAACTAATTGAAGAAATGACGAATTAATATGGTTTGAAATGAATTAAATTCATATGGAATTAGAAATTCAGTATAATATAAGTAATGATGAACCAAAATAGTGAAATGAAAATAAATTTTGGGAATGAACGAAAGAATAAAACTAATCTAAAATAAGCAGTTGTAAATGAAAGTTAATCGATAAAAATTCAATATTCAGAAGTTAAACTGAATCCAAATTAGATTGGAATTATGAATTGAATTCAAATGAATGTGAAATGTAAAATTGAATGTATAAGCAGTTTATATTGAAATTTTGTAATAGAATTTGCAAACTGGTTTGAATATATGTAACTAGATATTATGGCTAGTAGGATATACAAGTATAAAGGAATTGGAATTTAATTTCGAAGATAAATTTGAATGGCTCGACAAAAGGTATGTATTTAAATTTGAATATGAGATTTGATGATTTCTTGTCTAGCCGCTTGGCTTTTTCTTTTTCTTTTTGAAATTTGAGAGTCCGTAGGGACGTTTTGTAGTCGTGCCGTATTAGCCGCGCAAAGGAGACGCTGGCGAAATTTTTCGGAAATTTCGAGTGTTAGAAAATTTTTGAGAAATTTTGAAAGTTTGAAATTTGAATTTAAACTCGAATTTGAATTTTGAAGTTAAACAATGTGTTTGAAACTTATAATTGAAGTTGGAAAACGAGATTGAATGATAACGAATCTTTAATAGAAAGATTTGTTTTGATGAATTGATAAATTGATAAAACTATTAGATTGTGAAAAATAGTAGACGAGTTAAGGACCATTTTTCCTAACTGGTAATTTCGAGGACGAAATTCTTTTAAGGGGGGAAGTTTGTAACGACCCAGAATTTTGAACGAATTAAATTGAAAATATTTAATTAATTTTAAATATTTGAACGATAATTTAATTTGTATCCCGAATATATCTTTGAATTTGACGATTAAATTATAAAATTTAATCGATTGAAAGTTGGATAAAAAAAATTGAGTATTCAATTTAAATTTGAAGAAAAATATTTCGAAAGCTTTTAAAATTCGTATTGATAATTCTGAAGATAACAGAAACTTCAGAATCCAATTTCGAATTGATTTGATCAGTTTTGAAATTTATATCGTTTAGCCGATATTTAAAAATAGTCATTTTCCAAACAGTCTCGGAATTCGACGAAACCAGTTCCATTGGGTCCGTAATATCGAATTATTATCGGATTTCAATTTTCGTATTTTTTCGAAGTTGATATGTAACCGCACGATAGACAAACGCGTTGAATAAAATGAAATTCAATTTAAATTTAAAACTAAAAAAAAAAATTAAGTCAAACCTCAGCACGTCATCTCCCTAAATCTACGCCGAAAATCACGAAGCTGATCGTGTGAAGCATCCCTTCTTCCCTTTGTAAATACCACTCTGTTCAACGGATTCAAAACGAAAACAACTTTCGTTCGAAATAAATTTATGGCCGAGCAAATAGTTAACAAAATCTCATTCGTTTCCCCTCTTTCAAATTCATTCGTTATAAAAATCAAAAGAAGAAATTAATAATGGCCGCTACGTTCTCGTTCCAGTTCAAAACAAAAGCTTTTTCGTTCAACAAAAAAATGGGGGTCGCAATTGTTTCGCGTGAGGGCCAGAGGTGGCAGCTGCATCTATATCGCGAAGACGCGATCGATCTCGAGCAGGGCGGCACGCGTGAGCTCGAAGTCGAACAGGAGGCGGCGGCGACTCACGATCGAAGGCGTAGGCGTTCGTTTGGGCGCCGCGAATAGGGGGTCGATAGTTGGGGAGTTCGTGGCGATGGGGGCTGAGCAGCTCGATCGAAATTCGTATGGGTCGAAGGCGCGAGACGCTCGAACTCGATGGCGTCGTCGTCGAAGGGAGATCGATTATGATCGGCATTTGCCTGTAGGTTGAGCGACGAAGTCGCAATGGCGACGCGAGCAGTGGATGGCTAGGGTTGGTTCGAGTTCGAAAATAGGCAGTAAGGTATATCATTTTATCTTTAATTTAATTAATTTAGTATATGCAATTTCGATTTTTAAATGCAAGCAGAAAATATAATGTGTCAGTAGTGATTTTTATTTTGAAATTTAATTTTTATCTGTACAGTAAGATGGAAAGAGTATATATATGTGTAAAACAGAAATTATTTTAGATTTTGGGAAAAATAAGCATTTATATAAAATAGATTTTATAAAATTTATATAGGATATTTTTATAAGTGTATAGGCAGTTCAAAGGGATTTGTTGAGAAAAAAAAAGTATTGGTTTAAAATTAATATTTATTACCTTAAGATTTTTAAAAGGATATTCGATTCAATTAAATAGATTAGTAAAGGGAAATTGAGTTTTAAAATTTAATTGTAATTAAATAAAATTTTTAGAGGAGGAATTTGTTAATCTAAAACCATTGAAATGAAATTTATTGTCCAGTCTTTCGAATATTGATAGATTGTATGAAATTGTTTATACAAGGTATAAAGCAAGAAAAATCGAGTCAGGATGAAAATGGATTGCAAATTAAAAAGCTAAGGTGAGATCTTCTCACTCAGATTTAAAAAAATTGATTGCAGTTATTGATTGATGATTTGATTGCTATTGGATGTGGTATTAGATATTATAGGATATATCTATATATATATAGCAATATATACATATTGACATATGTATATATTGGATTGATGATTTCCCGCCTCGTATAGCGGATGAGACCCTATTGCTCCGTTAGTAAGCGGATTTATAAAAACCTATATACCACGATAATTCCGTACTGGAGCGGAATTGGTATTGTGCTAACATCTTTGGATGCAGGGAAACAGGTTGGAGGGATCCAACTGGACCCCTCACATTGATTGAATTTATTTCTATTGTGATATGAATCTGTGAATGATTATAGTGATGCTATTAATCATATTGATATCTGGAAATTGTTGAAAGCTAAAATTTAGCTGAATGGATGTTTGGCATCATTGGATTCCAAAGATAAACGAAATTAAATTTTTGAAATTCAAGTAGAAAATTTCTAAGTGAATCAATTTTTGAAATTGAAGAAATTTTGAAGAAAGGAATTTTTTGTAAAGTATAAAAAGTAAATTTTTATAATCTTATTGAATTATTTCCAGAATAAAGTGAAAATGCTAAATAAATGGATTTCATAAAACAGTGATTTTAAATTGAAGAATTCAATTTAAACTTGGATTTTTAAATAGATTGAAAGAGACAAAGAAATATATTTTCTTTAAAAAGAATTTATTTAAAAGGAGATAAGTTGGAAATCCAATTAGAAATTTAATTGGTAAGTTGAAACGATTTGGGAAATCAATGTAAAATGATTTCAATTTAAAGAATCCATTTAAAAACAGAATATTGAATAATTTGAGAAAAATAGGGAATTTATTTTAGTAGTGATAAATAAAATTTGAAATCAATCTGTAATTGATTTAATATTTAGAAATGAATTTTTGAGAAATCAATATGGAAATTTTATTCAAACGTTGAAAATAAAATTTGAAATCAATATTGAAATTGATTTGGTATTGAAGCTTTTATAAATAGAATTAAAATTTATAAAAGTTGTTTATAAACCCAAAGTCACTTATTTTGATAAGTTAAATATAGAAGTTGATAAAAGAAGGTTTATAAGTCGAAGTTGTTATTAAAAAGAGAAATAGAATTTATAAACGTGCTTATAAATTCGAAATAGATTGAATGTGATAAATTTAATATAGAAGATTATTTAAGAAGATATATTCACGATTTTGAATAGCGAATTTTTATTGAAATAAAAATGTGTAGAAATGATTGAAATGGGGTTAAGTAAATTTTATTCACGATTTTGGACAGTGAATATATTGTTAAGTAAAATGGATTCATTTTTGAAGAAGTAATATTTTAAAAATGAAGTTAAACATTTTAAAGGTGTTTTAAAATGTGTTATGAATCGAAAGCATAGATTTCAACATTTATTGTTGAAATAGACGTTTTCGAGAAATATAAGGAAATGGTGGACTATAACACTATTGTTATAGTAAATGATTCCCGAAAGGAAATGTTTTATGTAGTATTGGGATTTATATATCTATCTTAAAATCCGAATCCCTATACTAGTGATTTTGAGTCGTCGTAACGATGTTTTACGTAACATTCGTTTTGACTCGAATGTTTTCCTTAAAGAATGAAATATATACTTAATATTGATTTAAGTATATCGAATATTTTCAAATGTTGAAAATAAAAGATTTGTGAAATACTTATTATTTAATAAGTAAGGAAATACTTTTCCAATATGAAATGAAACGTTTTGAGATTTTATCTTCTTAAAGATAAAATGAAATTGAATATTTGAAATCGATTTGAGAATCGTATATCAGTAGATATTTTGAAATATAATTTTCAATATGGAATTTATAAAGGAAATGAGAATTCGTTCAAAAATAAATATTGATTTATTTTTGAAGTGTGGAAATTATATATCTAGTAAAGATATTTTTGGAAGATGAAATAATTTGGAAAATTATTTGGAATCTGATGATGTTGTGCATCTTTATTGATAGTTAAATAACCGACTATCAATAATTACCTTGAATTGGTATTTGTTGTGAATTGGATGAATTTGAATGCCACACTTATTTTTAAATAAACGCTCACTATTCGGGTTAGCCGGGAAAGGACCAGGGGGTCGTATAACCCATTCCGAATATGTGATACGTCGTTATGAATTGCATTCGAAGACCGGTGTTGAAGACCGGATATTTTTGAAAACGGAAGGATTACCGTCGAGTTACTCTACATCGGCTGATCTCCGATTTAGAGGTTTTATCACCCTTAGTGACGGGAAGTCTGGACGTGATTAGAAATTTATCCGGATATGCAAGGGCTTCGTGAGAAGTGCCTTCGGTTCTGTTCGATCCCGGAACAGACTTGTATGGATTGTGTGTCTGACGTTACAATTTGAGATATAAAGCTGATTTCTTTCAAATACATATCTGTTGGTGGCGGAGAATTTATTCTCTTAGCTTAACACCCTTCTCTGAGACGTACGAGCTCAGAGGTTATGTAGTTGAATTTTATCAGCGATATATCCCAATTTGGTAATGTGGCATACTGAGTGTTGCTGTGAAATGATCAGTGTTTGATCATTTGCGATATGATCATTTGTTTGATCTTATATCTTTGTGATCATAGGTTGATCATTTTGTTTGACCCGAAGCAGGGCTTTTGTTGAGAAAGCGTAGCTTTGTGGACGAGACTTCATTGAGCCTCACACCCCGGAAATGGTCGAAACAGGAAGGATGCAGCAAGGTTCTAGGGAGTAGCGCCCCTTAGTGTATGTCATTCCTTCTGGATAAAGGTGGTATCATGGTATGGAGCCCAGATACTTAACCTCTGTGGTTACTGCATTATTATTATCTATGTGGTTTGTTGCGAATCGGGGATCCTCGGGAAGATCGGTTACGATCGGGGGATGACATACGCGTGTCAGTAGTTACCTATTTTTGCAGAGGTAACCCGGCCTTGTGTTGGCAGAGATCTAACCGTAATGTTAGGTTATTTCTCGGGTCGTCTATTCCAGGGACGTACCCATCGTGGAAAAGGAAGTTCCTTAGCCTGACCATTTGTTGGAAATCCAAACTCCAATACGAACTTTGTACGGTATTAGTTGTAGAACCTGCCATTTACGTACGGTGGTCACCACTGTTTAGATGGTAGCTATAGTAGGCATACGATACTGGTCGTATGTTGGCTAAAATTAATATTATACTTTCGAAATGTTTCTACACTATGCACTAATAATAGTATCAAAAAGAATTTGATTTTTGCGTAGTAAGCATCTTTGACTATCATAAGAAGAAATCTCCTCCAATTCTGCGTTTGCATTGTGTGTGTGGTGGGAGGTCTTATGGTAGTTTCATTTTCCAAAAGCATTTCGAATTGACTTTAAAATTATCCTGTTGTTTATTTTAAAGAATAACTGTTTTACGATCTCACACCAGTCACCATGACTGACTCGGAGTTTATTGTTCCCTTCTAAACTCTGGGTGCCCATAAATTTCCACACGGGCAGCCTAGAGTTATATTATCAGGATATTCTGGATATTCTGGAGCTTTGGAGATAAGCTGGATGGCGAGACGTAGTATTTGTATCTGATAGTATTTATTCCGCTGTGTATTCTGTATGAGGACAAGTTTATATAACTGTCCATTGTTGTTTATTGACTCTGATGATATGATGTGATGTAATGTAATGACAGATATAATTCTTTGTTTTTAAATGATATTCATTTATCTATTATATATTGTTCCGCTGCGATATGTGAGATTCTGATATTGTCTCTGTTCTGTGTTTCTATTGATGTCGTTCTGATGTTTTCTGTTGTTCTTCTTCTTTCTTCCTTCTCTTTTTCTTCTATCTCCTCCTTCTTCTTCTACTTTTTCTTTTTCTTAAAACCCTCACTATTGGAGTTTCCGGCACTCGATTGCTCGGCAGTCGATAAAGTGAGTATCGATGTCGAATTTTCGAAAGTTCGAAAATTTCGGGATGTTACACCTAGGAATATATATATATATATATATATATATATATATATATATTAGCATGTAAGTAAAATATAATTAATAACATATTAAAAGTATAATAAATTGGTTAGTTATTAGCATTAAAATCCCCTAGGATGAAAGTTAAGAATGGACATGATTAGTGGCAGAATAAAGAATCTTTCTTTATAGCCTTAGTAGAATGCGGTGAGGTATATGGTACATGGTTAGGAGAGTATAAATTATGACTAAGTTATAGGGATGAGAGGTCATTCAAAAGCATACGGAAGTCTGCCCAGCTAATCTGGCTACCAACAGTGTGACTTTGGGGCTGATGTAAGACATAGTCTATAATAAGCACCCATGGAGGACGTGAGGTTAGTCTTAATTCTGTAGGGTAAGCCTGCCAAGTTAATCTAGCTACTAGTGCCTATGAATTGTCGGACTAATGTGAGACATTAAAATTGGGTTACGAGTCATAATACGTAGGACCTGCTTTGGGAATTGGGGGTAGCAAGTGGTTATTCTAGGGTCCGTCTCCTCTCTAATTAGGAAGTATTGAATGTTAGGGATAGCGTTAGGCACGGTAATTGTAAGTCTTGGGAAGGTTCCGCTTTGGGTTCGAGGTATTAAGTGGCTATTGTAGGGTCCACCTCTTCTAAAAAGAAGTGTTAAGTAGCCTAATGAGATTTCATGCGATGTCAGCTAGTTCGTACCAAAGAGGAGTTTGCCTTGGGTTAGGTATTAAATGATGGGGACTAGCCTAAGATATAGGTATTAAATAGTCA
Organism: Allium fistulosum; assembly: GCA_030737815.1. NCBI lineage: Eukaryota > Viridiplantae > Streptophyta > Magnoliopsida > Asparagales > Amaryllidaceae > Allium > Allium fistulosum. The sequence goes on from CM060901.1 coordinate 488,241,801, forward strand.
GAGTCTACCTAATTCCCATTGAAAAGGTATTAAGTTGCTTGGGTACTTTCTCTCACATTGTTTAGGACATGATTGACGGTAGATGTGTGGGACTACGAAAGGCCTTTGGCCTACAGTTAAGGGTAAGTAATAGAGTTGGATTGGAACAATGTAGTTTGTAGAGTTAGAGCTTACTATTGGAGAAATATTATATATAAAGTTAGGACGCGTAAGACATATACTTACCTAAATTATACTGCACGAGTACTAATATGGAAAGACTCGAGATTTTTTATTCACTAGACATTGTTGTGCTGACTCCCTAATCATTACAACACAGGTTAAAGAAGACGATGCAGACTTTAGGAGATAAAAGCAAAGATGGAGTCTTGTGGTAGTTATTTATCTGTCTACTTATGTTGTTCTTACATTTTTGATGTACCCATTTAGACATGATGATGTTTTATTTTGAGATATTGCACTACGAATGTTTGGGTTTGTTATGTTGTATTATGTTATGTTTTTCAAAGACTTGGTTTTTAAAAAATGGGTACTATTTCTAATATTATATTTTATCCTTCTGCTATGAGATTACGAATGTGTAGATAGATAGCTCTGTGTTCTGTAAAATTTTATCAACCAACAGCCAGCTTTGGAAAGGGTCTAATGTTCGATGGGCCTTTTATGGGTCGAAAAATAGGCTTATTTTGAGGCAGGTTGTAACATTTTGTATCAGAGCTTAGGTTTCCTGATCAATGGGTATAGGTATACATATGAGTGCGTATTTGTTATTTTTAAAATATTTTTCAAAATCCTATAATATATATATATACTTACTTTGAACATACACAAACATACTAGACAAATCTTCTATTTCAACAAATAATATTATCTTAGGAAATTGTAACTAAAAGTTTAAACCTACAAATAGTTGATAATGGCTGAAAATCATTCCTCTAAGACTGGGGACTCCTCTACCTAAGAGATACCCACTATTTGAGGGATGCCTGAATGGTTCAAGCAATACCGGATGCATGTAGGGCAAGTTTCCATTCCTCAGCAGGTTGCACCAGCGGCACTCGCTGCTCTACCTATTGAAGCAAGACCCCACCCTATATACTTTTCCAAGATGTGCAAGGACTTCCAAAATATGGATGGAAAGGTTTATACGGGAGTTGAAGGTTTTATGGAGACAAAGACTTGGATTAACGACAATGAGCATATCTTTCGAGAGCTCGGATGGGAAGATCAAGTTAAGAGGAGAATGGCAGCATGGCATCTTAAAGGATAAACCTTAGATTGGTGGACTTATGTGGTTGGGGAGAATGCTGAGAGAGTTATCACTTGGGCTGAGTTCAAAAATCGCTTTTTGTCACGATTTATGTCTAGGGCTGAGGTAAATTTGCAATTGGAAAGGTTTCTATAGCTTAGGTAAGGAGATTCCACTTTGAAGGAATATATTAGTAAGTACACAGAACTAGCTGCTTGAAATGAGTTTGAATAATACCCACATGAAGAAGGCCATGAAGTTTGTGAAATGCCTGAATTCCCCACTTAGAGGATTTCTTTTGATGTAAGACCCAATGGCGCTACTTATAAGACGTTAGTTGAGATGGCTTTGCTTCAGACGGTTAGTTCGGAGGAGAAGGAGAAGGCAGGACTGATGTAGAAACAAGGATTTTGGACGAACAAGAAAGCCGATGGCAAGTTCAAGGAAGAGGGTGTAATATGTTGGAGGTGCCTGAAGAAAGGACACATTGCTAAGGATCGTAGAGTGAGTATAATGAGGGAAGAATTCAAAGGGAAGTGCTATCACTGCCACGAAGAGGGGCACTTCAAGAACCGATGTTTAAAGCTTGCGAAAGAAGGGCGGAGTGGACAAGCCTACCCTATTGAAGCTATTTCTATTTTGAGTAGACCTCCCCTTAGAGACCAAGGAAAGGCTGCGATGGAAGGTACAACTATTATTTCTGGGCATATTATTCACACTCTATATGACTTGGGAGCATCACATTCATTTGTAGCTAAAAATGTAGTCAACTCTTTGAATCTTAAACCCATGTTGTCATCGACCCAATAGTCATATCAAATCCTATTGGGGGTTCGACGCATATTTTCTTAATTTCAAAGACCTAGTTATGGATATATGTAATGTCGATTTTACATGCAACACATATGTTCTTAGTTCTGAGGGGTATGAACTTATCTTAGGGATAGATTGGTTATCTTACTACGGGGCCATCTTAGATTGCAATAGGAGAATTATATGGTTAAGGAGTTGTAAAGGAGGGGATATAGATATTTGCTATACACCCTAAAGCTCAATCAAGTTAAGCTATTTATATTCGCTGAGCCTAGCACAAGATGAGCTCCCATCTGTACCCATAATTCGAGAATTTCCCGACGTTTTTGAAGAAATTTTATTTTTTATGGCGCTCAAAAAACGCTACAAAAACTTTTGGTGGCGTTCCGATAATCGTTACGAGAAAACATGCCACTAAAAATCCATGAATTTTTGTTGCATTTATTTTAACGCCACTATAAATGCATTTTTGGCAGCGTTTTTCAAACGCCACCATAAATCTTTTTGTAGCGTTTAAAAAATGCCACCAAATGATTTTTTGGCGCTACTAATAGAATTTCCAACTTTACCCCTGTTTTACGGTTGCATTTACTCAACGCCACTATATATATTTCGGTAGCGTTTTTGAAACGCTACTAAAAGTTGTTTATTATTTAGCACCAATTTTCATGCTATTATTTCCTGTTAATGGTCTATTTTGGTTCTATTATATCAATCAACAATCACTCACATAATCATCATATTCAAATAAGTTAAAAAACACATTAACCATATAATCAAATAAAATATCCATAACCATTCCAATACAATAGTTTTTCGACAAAATGACATAACTCACATACAATAACCATTTGTATACAAACTCACAACATCGGATACTAATAAATGTTATATCTAACTAGTGCTAACAAAACGTTTGATTACCCATAATTCTTTGTTGCATACACAAGTGAAAGCTAGCATCATCAAGTCCAAATTTGCTCTCTTCAAAAGTTCGATGCCTACACAAGTGAAAGCACAATAGATAGTCAAACAATTACGTTAACTCGTAGAACTTCAAATATGGAATCAAACATCTACAACATTATACAAGTATATCCTACTATAAATGATGTCATATAAATTATCAAAGTTATACACTTTTTTTCTACAACTCAGAATAATAGTTTTACTTATAAGAAATTTGGACAAAACTTACCTTTCCTAAAAGAACCAGATTCTACTCGAACCTTCCAATTTAGTTCCCATGTTTCTATTTTTTAAAAACCTGACAAACATACAGGAAAAAGCAGCCAACTGTTGCAGCACAAATGTTTTTTGGCCAAAGATGAACATATAGAAAGAACAAAAATAGTGGATATGACTACCTACCTCGTTCAGCTTGAAGACCATCCCTCATTGTCCTAGTATATTGTGTACGTTATGCAGCAATAGACTACAGAGTACATACACTACTTAGTTCAGCATCATAGAGAAATGAACTCTGCAAAAGATATAGTAGTGTTAATAAGATGTGAAATAACGACCACAAGATCAATGCATTTGTTTTGGATACTCAGTTACCTAATTGATAACTGTTTTTTGCAAGAGTATCAGCGTCATAAGTGAATAATTTGATGAACTTCATGTTTGGATCAATCAAGTGCCAAATAATAAAAACAAAATATAGATACAAGTTATGATATGCTTAAGAATCATTGTTCATGGTCTTCCAGTTTAAATTTATACTGCTGATTAGTGCCAATATGTCCATTAGAGTCTCTACACCCCGCAACTGCCACAAACCACCCACCAATCCACCCTTCAACAACTCTGTCAAATTCACCAAACAACCACACATATTCAACCACAATTATGACCAATTATTGCCATTAATTTCCTTAAACATACTGCATCCAGGAAAGGGGAGCATTAAGTACTGTTACAAGCGCAAATAATGTTTTTGCAAGACTTTTTATACAGAAGAAGAAGCTGTGTGGTGTCAAATGATTCAGAGTGCACTATACATATCTACAAATATCAAATGTGTACAACCTGATTTGGTGATTACCATCAGTTGTCTAATTTTTTGCAATATTTATGTAAGCACCTAAATTCATAATACTTTTGTAAATTGTAATTTAATGCATAATATGTAAAGCAATTAGTAACAGTAAAGCAATTAGTTAACAGTTTAGTTGAAGGTATACTGATACAAATAAATGCAACTATCAGAACACTTGAGAATAAGGAAGCCATAGGTGGTTTCTTCCTATATTCACTGCCCATTGTGTTGTGGTTGGAAACACTGCAATATCACCCTCATTATATAGCAGTGTGAGTTACCACCAACTGAGTTATTATCAGCATATTTACAGTACTTAATAAGAACCTTTGTCTGAAACTTTGACCGAGTTTTCAACTGCTAACTATCAGTTAAAAGAGATATGCTAGACCTAATCCTTTACTGTATGGATTGGGGTAGATGATGCTGTGAATCAACCATTTCTATCTATGGGATATTTCCCGTACTAGCTGTAATATTATCCCTTATTTTTTCTCTAAACATAACTGCATGTCATAGTTCATATACTGTTTAGCAAGTATTTGATGTATGTCCATCGTTAGTTGTCAAATTTTATGTATCTTTCCAGTTTCATGGAAAATGGCTAACCGGTGATTATAGTGCTACCATGTCCTCAAGAAACAATTACCAGTTACCTAGTATATACATCTAAAAGCTGCTAATCAAATTTGAAAACAATCTTGATTTAGTTCAGACTTCAGAGTTATCTAAGTGAATTACATATTAAGGTTAACTGGATACAAAACTAATTGTGGTCCACTGAGTCAATTATCTTCCACAGTGTGATCCTGAATGCTTACATCGTGCACTGTCGGAGTCTCAGAGTGTTTAGGATTGTTTACCATTGTTTGTTTAGGGACCCATTGCTATGTATATTTACATAAATTCCTAGAGTGGAAAAAACATTGGCAAGTATTATACACTAGTGGTTTCCATTCATATTTTGCCTCCTGCCAACTGATTTCTCCATCTGGATTAATTATAGGGTGATGCGTATTTCACAAGAAGTACCCCTTTCGACACTGTTGGAAGTAACCCTTCCAAATATAGTAACAAGTTTTCCCCAATATTTTTATATGATTAAGGATGGTTACGAATGAGTTTTTTCACAAAATTTGATTGAAAACATGTTTGCAGTACACAAGGAGTAGATATTTTCATTCACAAAGTATTAAGATCCAACTCAAAACAGCTGTAACTAGGGGTTAAGCCACCTTTATAGCTGGGTAGGCAAGAAGAAGGGAGCAAGGAAAGAGGAATTGGGTGTGTATTTATTTTTTCTTTGTTAAATGGTACCATACAATTTAATTTCATCTCAATTTATTTTCAGTTCCCTTTTTTATTTTGTATAGCATGGAAGCCTTTAACAACGTAAAATTTGTTACTTACATAATCAGTTCTTAAATAAACTATGAAATATGTTTTTAACCAAATTTAACTCTTGTAAAAATGAAAAAAAAACACTACAACTCATGAGTAATGTAAAATGTTATACCAAACGAAACATTTTTGAGCTAAAGTAGTCACCGGTGCATGTTATGCTTCTCATTTTACAAACTACAACTTGATATTTGTGTATATAACATAAATTTTTAGCACCTATGTTAACTAGCCATCACTTAGCAGTAGAAAAGCCAACAGAACATTGAAGTAATAGTCCAAATGAAGTACCTATGGATCATTATCTAATGAAAAATCGCAAAGCAACAGACCAAAGAACTTAGTTTCACCAAGGCTAGAAAATAATAAGTTTGATAATACCTGTCTTGTTTGCTCCAAAGAACCAAACAAGGATTTCTCCCCTCTCAGATGCACTATTGTTAAATATTTCTGTGTACAGCAAACTTCCCAAACTGACAAGAAGGCAACATACCAAAAATATCAGCTTGTTCCATGGATTATCAGATGCTACTCCATGCATCATCACATGCTACTACTGCCTTGCATGTGCACATCCCTATCCAGATCATGTATGTCTTCATTGTATGACCAGATCCATCTCATATCACACCTGTACGCACACACAAAAATGTTCACATACTCATACAAACATGCTTACTCACCCTCCTAGAACGCAGCAATAAATCGGACCATATCGCCATTCATCGTCCATCCTCGGAATGTAAAAAGTTGCTATTGATAATCTTGGCCCTTCCCGACTGACCAACACCCTATGCTTATAAGCTGCACATTCACAAGCCAGATTCAATCGTAGGTTATTTTCTACAACAAAAACTCAACAACAAATTCATTCATAGGTCCCTCCTATAGCCAGTTTAGCAAATAAATTATGACGTGTTTTGTTTTGAACTAAATTTGTATGTATAAAAACAAATAAAAGGTAGCTTGAATGCATAGTTGTATCTAGTGTTTGAAGCAGCAATAGGATCCAATAAGAAGGCAGGTATAGAGAAAAATACCTGAAGAAGATCTCCAATATTGCATAACAAAGCCCCATGAACTGGGGTTATTGGAATCCACTGATTTTGATGAAGTACTTGAAGTCCCCCAGTTTCATCTTGCGCAAGCACAGTCAACAGTGTAAAATCAGTGTGTTTTGTTGTTCCCAGAGTAAGTTCTGGTTCAGGACATAGAGGGTAATAATGGCACAGCAAACGTTGCATTGCAGTGGAATTTATGCTTTTTAGGTAGTTCGAGTTGAGTCCTAGAGCTTCGGATAGTAGTTCACATATTGTCTCTGCGACAATATTAACATGCCTTGTGCACTCCATCATCTCCTCCCTGCAACAAAAATAAAACTTTAAAGTAGAGAAAAACAAGCCTACGCCTTACTTCAGTAGACTTTTATAAATCTTTGATAAATTTAAAATGTTTTATTTTACCTGAAAACAGATGGTAATTCTTCAGGTTTGAGCGATCCATCAAAGACAATGGAAAGTGTGTCCCTCCAATTAGCAGCAGGCGATGTAAACAAACGTTGATTGGATGCATACCTAATCTTATCATTTAAATCCCTCGAATAGTATTTTACCTGAAAACAGATGGTAATTCTTCAGGTTTGAGCGATCCATCAAAGACAATGGAAAGTGTGTCCCTCCAATTAGCAGCAGGTGATGTAAACAAACGTTGATTGGATGCATACCTAATCTTATCATTTAAATCCCTCGAATAGTATTTAGCCTTGATATCAGCATCGTGCAATATTTATAACCTGATTATATCTACAGCAACTGAATTCTGCAGCAAACAGAGATCAGTTGGGGCAGGTGGGATGAAAGGCGGAGGCTGCCGTTGGAGACTGGAAACCTTACAAAAATTTTGTCACCAACCGTTGCCATAAAATTTATGAACGCGCCAAATTTGCAGTTCCCTAAACTTCGTTTCTCATTCTTAATTAAGTCTCCACTTCCCCAAGCGAAAACAACGCTAAATCACTTCCCAAATCGCCTCACACCCGAAATCACTTCGCTTAGGGTTGCGATTCGGATCTAGGGTTGCCTCACACCCTAAATCAGCTCACTTCCCAAAACTGTTGCTAACTCGAAGGTGGTTGCAATTCAGATCCGGCGAGGTGATGGTTGCCAAGCCTGGACACGATGTGCTCAGCTGCAGATATGGAGAGGATTGATCTCGAGATCTGATGATGAAAAACTATTGGGTCGCATCATTTCCCTTTTGCGGTAGCTTTCAATCGATCATAAAAAACTATTGGGTCGTGAATGAACTAGAACGGGACAGATTTGGATTTGGGAACGTCTGATTTAGTGATGTTGAATTTGGATTTGAGAAAGTAAAATAAGTTTAATGGGTGATGAAAATAAAAGAGGGAGGAAATGCCTCCATGAAAAAATTAAGTCCCGCCTTTTTGCGGCCACGAAAATAAGATCTGTGCGGTGACGAAAAAATTAAGCCCGCTTAAATTTCTGTTCCCGGCTAGATTATTGGTTGCACTTAAATAACTTTTTGCTTGCATTTGACAATAAATGCTACTAAAAAATGCAACTAAAAATGCTTTTTCTTTTAGTGCAACAGCCAGCTTTGGAAAGGGTCTAATGTTCGATGGGCCTTTTATGGGTCGAAAATTAGGCTTATTTTGAGGCAGGTTGTAACATTTTGTATTAGAGCTTAGGTTTCCTGATCAATGGGTATAGGTATACATATGAGTGCGTATTTGTTATTTTGAAATTATTTTTCAAAATCCTATAATATATATATATACTTACTTTGAACATACACAAACATACTAGACAAATCTTCTATTTCAACAAATAATATTATCTTAGGAAATTGTAACTAAAAGTTTAAACCTACAAATAGTTGATAATGGCTGAAAATCATTCCTCTAAGACTGGGGACTCCTCTACCTAAGAGATACCCACTATTTGAGGGATGCCTGAATGGTTCAAGCAATACCGGATGCATGTAGGGCAAGTTTCCATTCCTCAGCAGGTTGCACCAGCGGCACTCGCTGCTCTGCCTATTGAAGCAGGACCCCACCCTATATACTTTTCCAAGATGTGCAAGGACTTCCAAAATATGGATGGAAAGGTTTATACGGGAGTTGAAGGTTTTATGGAGACAAAGACTTGGATTAACGACAATGAGCATATCTTTCGAGAGCTCGGATGGGAAGATCAGGTTAAGAGGAGAATGGCAGCATGGCATCTTAAAGGATAAACCTTAGATTGGTGGACTTATGTGGTTGGGGAGAATGCTGAGAGGGTTATCACTTGGGCTGAGTTCAAAAATCGCTTTTTGTCACGATTTATGTCTAGGGCTGAGGTAAATCTGCAATTGGAAAGGTTTCTATAGATTAGGTAAGGAGATTCTACTTTGAAGGAATATATTAGTAAGTACACAGAACTAGCTGCTTGAAATGAGTTTGAATAATACCCACATGAAGAAGGCCATGAAGTTTGTGAAATGCCTGAATTCCCCACTTAGAGGATTTCTTTTGATGTAAGACCCAATGGCGCTACTTATAAGACGTTAGTTGAGATGGCTTTGCTTCAGACGGTTAGTTCGGAGGAGAAGGAGAAGGCAGGACTGATGTAGAAACAAGGATTTTGGACGAATAAGAAAGCCGATGGCAAGTTCAAGGAAGAGGGTGTAATATGTTGGAGGTGCCTGAAGAAAGGACACATTGCTAAGGATTGTAGAGTGAGTATAATGAGGGAAGAATTCAAGGGGAAGTGCTATCACTGCCACGAAGAGGGGCACTTCAAGAACCGATGTTTAAAGCTTGCGAAAGAAGGGCGGAGTGGACAAGCCTACCCTATTGAAGCTATTCCTATTTTGAGTAGACCTCCCCTTAGAGACCAAGGAAAGGTTGCGATGGAAGGTACAACTATTATTTCTGGGCATATTATTCACACTCTATATGACTTGGGAGCATCACATTCATTTGTAGCTAAAAATGTAGTCAACTCTTTGAATCTTAAACCCATGTTGTCATCGACCCAATAGTCATATCAAATCCTATTGGGGGTTCGATGCATATTTTCTTAATTTCAAAGACCTAGTTATGGATATATGTAATGTCGATTTTACATGCAACACATATGTTCTTAGTTCTGAGGGGTATGAACTTATCTTAGGGATAGATTGGTTATCTTACTACGGTGCCATCTTAGATTGCAATAGGAGAATTATATGGTTAAGGAGTTGTAAAGGAGGGGATATAGATATTTGCTATACACCCTAAAGCTCAATCAAGTTAAGCTATTTATATTCGCTGAGCCTAGCACAAGATGAGCTCCCATCTGTACCCATAATTCGAGAATTTCCCGACGTTTTTGAAGAAGTCTCGGGTTCCCTCCCTAAAGGGAGATCGGGTTTAGGATTATTTGAAGGATGCTAGGCCTATCGCTCTAATTAAGACACATGGCCCTCAAAGAAAGGTGAGAGTTGGATAGGAAGTTTTTATAACTATTACAGAAAGGATTCATTCCTTGAAGTACTTCTGAATGGGGAGCATCCGTTGTTTTTGCCACTAAGGCAGATGGCTCATTAAGGCTATGCGTCGATTATAAAGAACTCAACATGTTGATTGAAAAGTATTGGAATCCCATACCTAGAATAGGCGACTTGTTTAACCAGCTTGTTGGAGCCAAAATATATTCCTAATTGGACTTAGCCACTGGATTTCATCAATTGAGGATAGTCGAGAATATCAAGCAGAAGATAGCATTTTGCAGTTTGGACTGACTGTATGAATAGGAAGTGATGCCTTTTGGATTGATGAATGCCTCTACATACTTTGTAGATTTGATAGGCAGAGTATTTAGGGGACAACTAAATAAATTTGTTGTAGTGTTTGTAGATGAAATCTTAGTATTCTCCAAGTGTGAAGGAGAGCAAGAAAATCACTTAAGGGAGGTATTAGGGACTTTGAGAAGGCACAAACTTAAAGCCAAGTTCTGAAATTTTCACTTTTAGAAGAAGGAGGTGAGGTTTCTTGGGCATATTGTTTCTGAGAAAGGATTGTCTATAGACCCCACAAAGGTGGACCTATTCAAGTTTAGAAGATTTCGAAGAATGCCATGGAGGTTAGGGGTTTTCTTGGGTTGGCAGGTTATTATAGGAAATTCATTGAGGACTACACAAAGATAGCAGTCTCATTGAATCGCATAACCAAGAAAAATCTAGTTTTTGCATGGAATGAGAAATGCACGGAAGCATTTAAGAAGCTGAAGGAGCTATTGACTAGTGCGCCGGTATTAACTATCCCTGGTGGAACGAAGCCTTTCACCATTTACATAGATGCATGTGGTATGAGATTAGGAGGAGTTCTTATGCAAGAAGGTAGGGTGATAGCTTATGCTAGTAGACAATTAAAGGACAATGAGAAGAGATACCCAACTCATGACTTGGAGTTAGCAGCCATTGTTTTGCGTTAAAAATGTCAAGGGGTTATCATATAGGAGATAGATTTGAGTTTTTCACCAACCACAAATCACTCGAATATTTTCCCAAAAAGGTTTAAGCCTTAGGCAGTAGAGGTGGATGGATTTTATAGCATGATATGACTTTGGTATATAATATACCCTCAAAAAGGGAATGTTGTCGCTGATGCCCTTAGCCGGAGGCATGCTACCTTAGGTGCTATATATGAGTGGAGGCAGTTTAGGTTTCTTTTGAATTTCAATTTCCAACCATCAGCAGAATCCACTCTAGGCTATTTGGCAGTAGTGGAGGTTAGGCCAACGCTAATGGACCATATTGGACTATAGCAGAAGAAAGATGAGGCGATAACAAATATTTTGGACAAGTTGAGGAGAGGGGTGCTCTTTAACCATAGTGGTAGATATGCGATTGGTAGAAGAGGATGCTTGAGGATAGATGGATGCCTTTGTGCTCCGATGGTTGATGATATTTTGGAGGAATTTCTTACGGAGTGTCACCATTCCAGAATGACCATTCATCCTGGAGGAGATAAGATGTATAGGGATATGAAGAGAGTTTTCTATTGGCCAGAGATTTAGAAGAAGGTAGCAAAATTTTTCGCTAGATGTTCAACGTGCCAAAGGACAAAGGTAGAACAAAGAAAGCTTCGAGGATTTCTATTTCTGTTGAAGGTGCTAACTTGGAAATGGAAGCATATATCCATGGACTTTATAGATGAGTTGCCTAGGAGCCAAAGAGGCAATGAAGCTACTTGGATTATAGTGGATAGACTCACTAAAAGCACCCATTTTATTCCCGTTAGAAGTAATAAGACCGTAGCATCTTTAGTGCAAATTTATATTAAGGAGGTGGTTAGACTTCATGGAATACCAATTAGCATTGTTAGTGATAGAGACCCCTTATTCACTAGCGAATTTTGGGGGAGTCTACAGTCAGCTTTAGAAACTTCATTAAATCTTAGAACTGTTTACCACCTACATAACGATGGTCAAACTAAAAGTGTGAATAGGATCTTAGAAGACTTATTAAGAGCTTGCAACATTGACTTTGGAGGACATTGGGAGCACCACTTACCTTTAGTAGAATTCGCTTACACCAATAATCACCAAGCGACGATTGGCATGGCACCCTTTAAAGTGCTTTATTGGAGGCTATGTAAATCGCCTAATTTTTGGTAGAAAATCATCGACAAAATTCTACTTGGACCAGACTTGATTCGCGAAACCTCAGACAAGATAGAGTTGATTAAGCAGCGAAGGCCAAGCAAGATCCTCAGAAATCCTACGCGGACAAATGGAGAAAGGAATTGGAGTTTGAGGTAGGAGACATGGTGTTTGTTAAAGTTTTCCCTCTTATGAAGGTTATAAGATTCAGAAAGTCGGGGAAATTAGCACCAAGGTTTGTTAGGCCTTTATCGATTTTGGAAAGAAAGGGAAACTTGCATATTGAGTAGAGCTACTGGATAAGTTGGCAGGAGTACACAACATATTTCACGATTCGCACTTGAGGAGATGCCTTCATAGCACTACCACCGTAGTAGAGCCTGATCAGCTTATAGACGTTGAGACGAAATTGATAACACCCCATGCCACCACATGCATTATGGAGTATGGGACTTGAAAGCTCTACAACAAAGAAATTAGGCTGGCTCAAGTACAATAAGAAGATAATCCGGCGGAAAGCACATGTGAAATTGAAGAGAAGATGAGGACTTCTCATTCTGAGCCTTTCTCTAGTAAACTTTTTCTTTCTAAAATTAGGTTTTGGTTGCATCGAGGTTGCTAGATTAGATGGTAGGGAATGGTTGCCACACGTTTTACAGTCAATTTTACATTTATGTAGAACTTTATGCATGTTTAGAATGCTTGCATACATTCCTATATGTCGCGACTCTGCATCTGCGCTAGGATTTATCTCACTTATAGTTTATTTGCATGCATAATCACATTTCACTTTTGGTTGAGTGGATGACTGTGTAGAAAACATGGTTGTATAACATGGATGCTTATTGCGCATTACACTGTCTGTCCCTTAGGGATTTTAGGGACGAAATCATTTTTAAAGGGGAGAGAATGTAGCACCCTATAAAACTTAATAAGAGATTGATTAAGTAATAAATTAATAATAAGGCTAAAAATAGAAATTTTGTAAATTTTGGAATTTGGCCACGGAAGGTGTATCATTGCCTTCATGGTGATTTTCTGATCAATTTTCATACATAAAGTTTTGAAATCGAAGCTCCAACGAGAAAGTTATTGATGTTTGAAGTTTTTGAAGTAAAATAATTTAAATAGAATTCAAATTCAAATTGTAGTTAATGCTAAAATTTGAAAATTTAAAAATTAACGGTAATTAGAAACTTAGGGGTTAAGTAAACATTAAAAAAACATTAACATTGAAAATTAAATAAGGAATAAATAGTAAATAGCACAAAGAATATGTTCCCATATTTAGGCAACGGGTTGATCGGTTACCTAAGGTGGGTCGACCGCCTAGGTAGGAACAGTCAACCGGTGCATGTGGTGGCGGCTAAGTTATTTCGACCACGAACGACTCAGATTTTATTATTTTAAATTGACTTACATCCGACGGTTCTAGCGCTTTCTAACCACTTTAAATAAGATCCTAGCCACCTAACTTTTAGTCACAATGTAACATTCCCCCTTTTGACCGCCTCCAGTCAGTGATTAAACCAACTAGAAACGTTCAAAAAGACGAATTGTTATTTAGTTTATAAGGTTTAAACAGAATCAGCCACAGAAACACAGAATGATAACAATCAATTAAAACAAATGAATCTTTATTACATTACTATAAATCTTTTTATATACATCAGAGTTTATACAATTTAATACTGATACAGCGGAATATCTTAAAATACAATTTTCTTCTGAAAACTAAAATGATTCTTTACTCTCTCTCTAACTTCGCTGCTCGAAAATCTTCAAGCTGTAAAAATACTCGGTCTGACCCGAGTATTATATTCAAAAGAAAATAATACACAGGTCAGTCTAATTCAAACCAGTTTATTAGTGTATAGAGGCAATAATAATTTAAGTAGATGACAGTCACAGTAATTCCCGACTATCCGACTCTTTAACAAAGAAATCGGATAACGAAAATTTTAACACTAAACAGTGTTAAACAATAAATCAGCAGATTTAAATCATCAACAGAGATAAATAAACAATTTATCAAATCGACTAAATCAATTTAAAACAATTAAAATTGTCACTTCAAAAACCATCAAGACTCGATTGGCTGCCGTACACACGTGTGCATTCGTACACGTGTGCACTGCCCCGCCAACTCGTGTGCATAGATAACGGTGCAACATAGTGTACAAACTCAAATAATCGGGCCTCAAACTGCAACAATATTTTGGAGGCAGAACAAAATAGCCCAAGCAGTACACAAAGGCAACAAAGATGACCAAAACAACAGTTATGATCGAGTAACCGGAGCTACCCAGGGTCAACAACAGTGCCACAAGCATAACAAACTCAGTGAAGTGCCAACATCACAAATATGAATATAATCAGTGAAGCTACAGATGTACAACATCAACAAAGGAATGCAGACTGAACAAATAACAAGTGGAGCTATAATCAATGAATGCCAGAGCCAAAAGTTCACAGTGAAGACAGTGATACAAGCTAATGAATGCAAGATGCAACACAATGAAAACAACTCACATGCAAGCACTACCCCAAACCAAACTCAAGTGTATGAATGCAAAGTGATACATGCACAATGCAACACACAAGGGCAACAACATAAAGACCAGAGTGTGCAGGTACAATACAAAGACAACAAGGTCGTGAATGCAAACTAGTGTGAATGCAACAACAAAGCTCAACAGTATAGCAATTTCAGCAATGGCAATGGTATGGATTGACAGATGAAACAAACTAATATCAACAACATTTGAAATGAATGCAGACAGTGGTCCAGCATGATAAATGCCAAATGCACAACAGTGAATGAATGAAGTGATAAAGCATTTGTGACAAAGATAGGATCAAGTGCATATCTGTTACTTATTGAAACAGTCAAACAAATCCAACCAGATGCCAAACCGAGGTTTCAAAAACAGTCAAAGCCGAAATTCACAAAACAGGAAAAGTTCGTATCTTGTACTTTTGAAAATGTCAGAGATAAATCTCAAAATCAAGTCCAGATTCAAGCCGAGATTTCCAAAACCAAATCAAGTACAAGTTAAGACAGTGGATTTAAATCCAATGCAACCAAGTTCGAATGCACTGTGACAAATATACCAGCTCAACCTACTATGAAGAGAAGGTAGCACACTCATAAGGATAGTGAAATAGTGAATGAACCAATGTCTAGTGAATGACTCAAATGAACAGACTACGGCATAAATGCCAAAGCATACATGGAGCAGCAATCAAATCTATGCAACATGGCAAAGCAAAAATATAAATGTTTTGAAAATTTTAAAGAAAGAAAACTGAGTTTAAATGTAAAGCCAGATTTAACAAAGTTTTGAGTCAAGTTTTAAGTAGGGAAATGTATCAAACAATAAAATGATGCAAAATATTTACACAAAGGACAGACACATAGTTTCGAAACTATATGTATTACTTTTATTACAAAATTTCGAATAAAACTAAGTTTAACTGAACATGCTTCTTATACATATAATGTTCATAAATTCTGGCTCGCAAAGTTCATCAGTTATTTTCCTAAAGCATCATGAATCTTAATGAGAGACCGTAACATATAAGTATACAACAGTACATATAGTGCCTAATATACAGTAAACTTTTAATATTTCAGATATCATCCTGATTTTTATAACTAATCTCTATTTGGTTTGATCTGTTTTAAGAGGTGTAATTCAAGTTAGAAATCATCACAAACCAACATGCGTCTAGAATTTATACTCCTCAGAAAACAAATTACTCCAATGCAATCGCACAATACCGTGAGCTCATGACCAAGACAAAGGTCGAAACAAATAAGCAACCTAGTGCCATAAAGGAAGTATTCAAGCTTCAACTCCAAACATGGCTTCAATTCGAAACCATTGTACAGAGGTACGTAAACCACTACAACAAATCCATAATTTACAGTGAAAGACCAGAAACAAAACTCATCATAAAACCAAGTCGAAAATCAAAGGCCACAAAACAAAATAAACAGACAAGTTCGAACGGTTCGAATTAGATGTGAGTGAAGAGAGTTCACTCACCTTTTGTCGACGAATCGGAGCAGACGGAGTCGGCGCGAGCAAGAAGAAGACGAACGATCGGTCGAAGCCGAAGCTCCAAATTTGCCAGAGAATCGAAATCGCCGAAGCCCTAGATTTCGAAAGCCCTAATTGCTGAGGAGGAACGAACGAGAAGACGTATGAGTTTGAAGACGAATGAACACGAGGACGAGCGAACGAAATTCTTTCCTTTAGGCAGCCATTATTTTTTTTCTCCTTTCGATTTTTTTACTTAGGGTTATTGGAATGAGAAAATGAAAGAGAGGGGGTCGTGTTTTAACAGAGAAGGGGGGAAAAGATCGTGGTCTCGCAGAGGAAAACGTGGGTTTGCAGAAGAAATCGTGGGTTAAAGTACTTGCATCGTGGGCTGATATGATTTTATCAGTGTACTAAAGGTATGTTAATATTTTATACAAAACATCGGCTTCCTTTGAAAGCTGATGTCTTTTATTATCTTGCATACTTTTGTTTATGTAAAGTTGTGATGAATGTTTATGTAAAGTTGCATACTTTTGTTTGTATTGATCTTACTTGGTTTTACTATCTTGCTTTGCATATGGCTCTATAATATTTATTTATTTCGTATCAATAAAATTTTAAATAAAAGAATTCCAATCCCTTTACCAATTTCAATAAAATTAACAGAAATTAATATTGCCAATTTGACGAAGATTTTATCGTTATAAAAATTTCAACAACAAACAGAAATTATCTGTCAACATAGATCGTTTATCGATGATCAAAATTTTGGGTAAAAATTCAGGTTGTTACAGAAATTCAATTTGAATTCGATTAAATTCTCTACGCGTTTACCCGCCATATATTCACAAAACAATTCTGATAAATACGAAATTGAAAATCCAGTAATAATTCAATATTACGGACCCAATGAAACTGGTTTCGTCAAATTCCGAGACTGTGCCTCGGAAGGTTATTTTTAAATTCGATTTCAAACGATACAATTTCAAAACGGAACAAATCGCTTTCAAATTTAATTCTGAAGCTTCTATTACCTTCAGTATTATCAATATGAATTTTCCAAGCCTTTAAATTATTTTTAACCGGCTTAAAATCGAAGATTCAAATTTTATTAAATTTTCAATAGATTAAATTCAAAAATTTAATCGCCAATTCCTTCTGATAATTTGAAATTCAAGTCAAATCATCATTCAAATATTTAAAATTAATTAAATATTCTCAAATTAAATTGTTCAAAATTCAGGGTCGTTACAAACTCCCCTCCTTAAAAACTTTTCGTCCACGAAAAGGAAAGGTTGTTAAAATTTCATCGATATTTATGCTCTAGTCAATTTTTTTCTAAACTTAAAACTTATTACAAATAAATGAATATAGGATTCATTCCATTTGTTTAATCTCACTAGCTTTGTTTATCTTCTCTTTTGTTCAATGATTTTCTAAAATCAAAACCCAAAAGTCTTTTACTAACATTTTTAATTTACCACACTCAGATTCAAACTTAAAATTCTTCACGTTAGAGATTTATATAATATATCTCTTCCAAAGCTGTGAACTTTCAAAACATTACAAAGATCCTCTTCCTTAGTTCATTAGGTAGGAATTTTGTAATTCTATTTTCAAATCATTGATTTGCTATTTACAGTCTGAAAATACTTGCTAACTCGAAATTTAACAAGTCCATTTTCGTTCTCACAGACATTAGACATACGCTGGCCAGGCGCAGGTCTAAAAATCTCCAAGTACTAAACATACTTGCTTCAATTCCCAGTGAAAATACTTTTAAAAATTCTTTTAAAAATGGATATGGAAAGCACGTTCCCCCATGGATTACAGTTCCACCCGGCGGTTACGCTACTATCCCAGTAGAGTCGCTTGTGGCTGTAGATTTCACATCTCTTAAATTTCGCCATGGTTGTCGCCATAGATTGCAGTACACACGGCGGTTACGCTACTATCCCAGTAGAGTCGCTCGTGTCTGTAGGCATCACGCCCCTCAAATTTCGCCTGGCATTAGATTGCAGTTTACCCGGCGGTTACGCCACTATCCCAGTGGAATCGCTTGTAACTGTGGGCATCTCGCCCCTCAAATTACGCTAATCATCAATCAAATCTAATCTCATCGCGATGAACTATCGCGAAGGATTTCCGATTCAAATAGTCACTCTGACTAAAATTCTACGTAGCTACGAATTTCAAATGGACACTCATCGAGAGTTCCAATACCTTCTCTAATAATAAATGGAAGGTACTTTTCCACATCCTCAGTTTAGAAAACATAATATCATATATGTAGTACTTTCATTTCACATTTCGTACATATAACATCTATGTAAACATACATAAGATTTCCATAACAATGTCTTTCTAAACTAACGGTTTCAAATTTACCGTATTCATCATATATATAAGTTCTAAAAACTTACATATCTCATATTCATAACAAAATAGAGGATTTCAAAATTTTCCTCTAAGTCGATTTGGAAATTTAAGGTTATCTCAAACCTAATTCATATTCATAATTCCATTCATTATCGACTTTCACATTCAATTTGGATTTCACGCTTACATCGTCAATTCTCAACACAGAATTGATGTCTATCGATATATAACCTCTGAGCTCGTACGTCTCAGAGAAGGGTGTTAAGCTAAGAGAATAAATTCTCCGCCACCAACAGATATATATTTAATAGAGATCAATTGCTATGTCATCAATTCACAATGTTAGACATGCAATCCAAATCATCATCTGAAATTCAAAGCTCAACTTATATTGTCTTTGATGTCGAAGTTAAACTCAATTTTAACTTAACGATTCAATCTTTTTGAAAAATTTCAAATTGAACAAATTGTTCAAATTCTCATTTAACTTTTCAACTTCGACTTCAAAAATAAATTTCAAATCATTTATTCCTTACGGAATATATTCACAACATTTCATTTTTGGAAAAACATTTCCATACTTATTTAAAAATAAGTAATTCACAAATCCATTCTTATTTTCAACATTTGAAAATATTTGATATACTTAAATCAAAATTAAGTATAATTTTCATCTTTAAGGAAATCATTCTCTTTCACATATTCATTTGAGTCAAAACGAATGTTACGTAAAACATCGTTACGACAACTCAAAATCACTAGTATAGGAATTCGAAATTTAGATAGATGTATAAATCCCAATACTACACAAAACATTTCCTTTCGGAAATCATTTACTATAACAACAGTGTTATAGTCCATCATTTCCTTATATTCGAAAACGTCTATTTCAACAATGAATGTTGAAATCTATGGTTTCGATATTCAATGCTTTGAAAACATCTTTTAAAACAATTAACTTCGTTTTAAAATATCACCTCCCAAAACATGTCCATTTTATTCAATGATATATTCACGGTCCAAAATTGTGAATATACTACCTTTAACAAACTACAAGAATTTTACTTATCAAAATAAGTCATTTCCGGATTTATAAACAACGTTTATAAATTCTATTCCTATTCATAAAGACTTCAATTTATAAAAATTTACTTTATTAACCATTCCTTTATAACTCAATTTTTATATCAGAATTTTAATTTATAAGTGAATTACTTATAAATTCTTTTATTTCGCAACTTCGAATCATTTTATAACTTCACAATTATAAAACTTTTAATTCTGTAATTAACATTCACTTATGAAATCCATTAAATATTTCACTTTTAACACTTATACAATTCCAATATTATATTAACACTTTCAAATCTTCAATTTAAGCCGTTTATAATAATTCTAAATTTCCAATTTAAACTATTATATAAATTTATCAATTTTCCATTTCCAAAATAATCACTAGTTCTTTAGTAAACCATTCATCGACTTGGTTTTCAATTTAATCGCATTTGATTCATTCACATTGGATTTTTACTAACATTCATTCATATTCAATTAGTTCACATTCACTAATTCATATTCAAGTTAGTTTGCTTTCAATTCAAATCAAATTTGGTTCTATTTAGATTTCTTACCTTTCAATTTGAATTCAATTTACATAGCTTCCAATTTCCATTAATACAATTTCATCAACACTTAATGAATTTCTATACAATCAACTGGCAAAACCAATGCACATTTAACTTAACCAAATTTATTTACTTTGCTTACATTCAATTTGGTTTAACACACTTAATTTCAATTGGTTTATATTCTAATTCTGATCGACTTTTTATACCCACCATATTCACTATTCACTTTTACAGTTAAAGTTGAATTTCCTTTATATCCTCAAATTAATATTCATTACATCACTTTATCCATTCATTTTTATATCAAATTAAATTTGATTCACTATTACTTAAGCCATGTTTCATTTTATCTCCACTTGCATTTATTTTCACCATACTACTTAAGTTCGTCTCAAATTATTTGAAATTCTATTTTATTTAACTTTACTAAAGTCAAATTCATATCACTATTCAAAATTCAGATTTTGTTTTACTTAACAAAACTGTTCAAACATTTAACAACTGGTTTACTTCATACAGGTAAAGCACAAGTAAATTTTTCTCCCCAAAACACAATTTCATTAAGATATTTCTTCCAAATCTTACCATAAACATTCACGTACAAACTATACATAGCTTAAAGTTTTCATAATACATACTTAGAAGTTTTTAGATTACAAAAGATAGTATTACAAAATATATTGATCGCTTCAAATATATTGACTGGTTTAAGATTCAGACTCATAGAGGACTATCGTCTTCCCGTCTGGTAGTACTCATCTGTTCCGAACTTTCATCTTCGGTTTGCACTATTTCAGGTTGGATTAAAGGAGGATTGACGCATTCAAAGTCAACGTGCCCCCAGCTCCTACAGTTCCCGCAAAAATACGTGACGTTCCCATCCTTATCTATCAGTTTTACACTTTTCGCTCTAGCGGGACGGGCTATAGCTTGCTTTCCACGCTGCCTTTCGGTGCAGTTTCTGGCTATATGTCCATTCTGGCGACAATGATAGCAGACTGTCAATCTATCGACAGGTAAATCTAGTGCACTCTTCTTCCTTTTCACTTTAGGGCAATGACTAAGAAAATGTCCTTTTTCTTGACATTTAAAACATACTATCTCAGGACGAGCGAAACGGTCATTCACATTCCTTTTCTTTCTCTTCTCTCGACACGTAACGACGAAATGTCCTTTTTTATGACATCGATAACAAGTAACATCATCATAGGGACCAGGTCCTTGCCTTTCATTAAATCTCCTTTCGATTTCCGCACGTGTCAATTGTGCTTCTCTACGGGCAATTGCTCTTTGTTCACGACGTGCTGCTTTTTGTGCTTCGGTTTTCGCCATTTTAATTAACAAGATGTTTCGAAGTTTCCTATTAAAATTGACAATTCCATTAGAAAAGGTTGGATTATTCAATCATTTTCCTAAGACAAATTTGTAAATTTACATTATCCTGATATATACGATTATCATTCATATTAGGTAATCACTTACCCTTTTAGTTTAATTTGCCATCACACTAATTTATCTAATCAATTTCAATTTATTTAACTTCCTTTAGTTAAATTTCAAATCCATATATTTATTAATACTAATTCAATTCGATTTAACTTTTCTTAAGTTAAAAATCTTTATTTTCATATTCAATATTCACTTTACTTATATAAGATCTATTCCAAATTCATTCATCTTATATTTTCTAAAACAATTTTATACTTCTTTGGATTTGAAAAACATTCTCCTTTTTAAAAGTGTTTCTAGTAACTATTCATATTAAACATCATAAACTAAGCTTTGTGTAAACCAAAGCTCTGATACCACTCTGTAACATTCCCCCTTTTGACCGCCTCCAGTTAGTGATTAAACCAACTAGAAACGTTCAAAAAGACGAATTGTTATTTAGTTTATAAGGTTTAAACAGAATCAGCCACAGAAACACAGAATGATAACAATCAATTAAAACAAATGAATCTTTATTACATTACTATAAATCTTTTTATATACATCAGAGTTTATACAATTTAATACTGATACAGCGGAATATCTTAAAATACAATTTTCTTCTGAAAACTAAAATGATTCTTTACTCTCTCTCTAACTTCGCTGCTCGAAAATCTTCAAGCTGTAAAAATACTCGGTCTGACCCGAGTATTATATTCAAAAGAAAATAATACACAGGTCAGTCTAATTCAAACCAGTTTATTAGTGTATAGAGGCAATAATAATTTAAGTAGACGACAGTCACAGTAATTCCCGACTATCCGACTCTTTAACAAAGAAATCGGATAACGAAAATTTTAACACTAAACAGTGTTAAACAATAAATCAGCATATTTAAATCATCAACAGAGATAAATAAACAATTTATCAAATCGACTAAATCAATTTAAAACAATTAAAATTGTCACTTCAAAAACCATCAAGACTCGATTGGCTGCCGTACACACGTGTGCATTCGTACACGTGTGCACTGCCCCGCCAACTCGTGTGCATAGATAACGGTGCAACATAGTGTACAAACTCAAATAATCGGGCCTCAAACTGCAACAATATTTTGGAGGCAGAACAAAATAGCCCAAGCAGTACACAAAGGCAACAAAGATGACCAAAACAACAGTTATGATCGAGTAACCGGAGCTACCCAAGGTCAACAACAGTGCCACAAGCATAACAAACTCAGTGAAGTGCCAACATCACAAATATGAATATAATCAGTGAAGCTACAGATGTACAACATCAACAAAGGAATGCAGACTGAACAAATAACAAGTGGAGCTATAATCAATGAATGCCAGAGCCAAAAGTTCACAGTGAAGACAGTGATACAAGCTAATGAATGCAAGATGCAACACAATGAAAACAACTCACATGCAAGCACTGCCCCAAACCAAACTCAAGTGTATGAATGCAAAGTGATACATGCACAATGCAACACACAAGGGCAACAACATAAAGACCAGAGTGTGCAGGTACAATACAAAGACAACAAGGTCGTGAATGCAAACTAGTGTGAATGCAACAACAAAGCTCAACAGTATAGCAATTTCAGCAATGGCAATGGTATGGATTGACAGATGAAACAAACTAATATCAACAACATTTGAAATGAATGCAGACAGTGGTCCAGCATGATAAATGCCAAATGCACAACAGTGAATGAATGAAGTGATAAAGCTTTTGTGACAAAGATAGGATCAAGTGCATATCTGTTACTTATTGAAACAGTCAAACAAATCCAACCAGATGCAAAACCGAGGTTTCAAAAACAGTCAAAGCCGAAATTCACAAAACAGGAAAAGTTCGTATCTTGTACTTTTGAAAATGTCAGAGATAAATCTCAAAATCAAGTCCAGATTCAAGCCGAGATTTCCAAAACCAAATCAAGTACAAGTTAAGACAGTGGATTTAAATCCAATGCAACCAAGTTCGAATGCACTGTGACAAATATACCAGCTCAACCTACTATGAAGAGAAGGTAGCACACTCATAAGGATAGTGAAACAGTGAATGAACCAATGTCTAGTGAATGACTCAAATGAACAGACTACAGCATAAATGCCAAAGCATACATGGAGCAGCAATCAAATCTATGCAACATGGCAAAGCAAAAATATAAATGTTTTGAAAATTTTAAAGAAAGAAAACTGAGTTTAAATGTAAAGCCAGATTTAACAAAGTTTTGAGTCAAGTTTTAAGTAGGGAAATGTATCAAACAATAAAATGATGCAAAATATTTACACAAAGGACAGACACATAGTTTCGAAACTATATGTATTACTTTTATTACAAAATTTCGAATAAAACTAAGTTTAACTGAACATGCTTCTTATACATATAATGTTCATAAATTCTGGCTCGCAAAGTTCATCAGTTATTTTCCTAAAGCATCATGAATCTTAATGAGAGACCGTAACATATAAGTATACAACAGTACATATAGTGCCTAATATACAGTAAACTTTCAATATTTCAGATATCATCCTGATTTTTATAACTAATCTCTATTTGGTTTGATCTGTTTTAAGAGGTGTAATTCAAGTTAGAAATCATCACAAACCAACATGCGTCTTGAATTTATACTCCTCAGAAAACAAATTACTCCAATGCAATCGCACAATACCGTGAGCTCATGACCAAGACAAAGGTCGAAACAAATAAGCAACCTAGTGCCATAAAGGAAGTATTCAAGCTTCAACTCCAAACATGGCTTCAATTCGAAACCATTGTACAGAGGTACGTAAACCACTACAACAAATCCATAATTTACAGTGAAAGACCAGAAACAAAACTCATCATAAAACCAAGTCGAAAATCAAAGGCCACAAAACAAAATAAACAGACAAGTTCGAACGGTTCGAATTAGATGTGAGTGAAGAGAGTTCACTCACCTTTTGTCGACGAATCGGAGCAGACGGAGTCGGCGCGAGCAAGAAGAAGACGAACGATCGGTCGAAGCCGAAGCTCCAAATTTGCCAGAGAATCGAAATCGCCGAAGCCCTAGATTTCGAAAGCCCTAATTGCTGAGGAGGAACGAACGAGAAGACGTATGAGTTTGAAGACGAATGAACACGAGGACGAGCGAACGAAATTCTTTCCTTTAGGCAGCCATTATTTTTTTTCTCCTTTCGATTTTTTTACTTAGGGTTATTGGAATGAGAAAATGAAAGAGAGGGGGTCGTGTTTTAACAGAGAAGGGGGGAAAAGATCGTGGTCTCGCAGAGGAAAACGTGGGTTTGCAGAAGAAATCGTGGGTTAAAGTACTTGCATCGTGGGCTGATATGATTTTATCAGTGTACTAAAGGTATGTTAATATTTTATACAAAACATCGGCTTCCTTTGAAAGCTGATGTCTTTTATTATCTTGCATACTTTTGTTTATGTAAAGTTGTGATGAATGTTTATGTAAAGTTGCATACTTTTGTTTGTATTGATCTTACTTGGTTTTACTATCTTGCTTTGCATATGGCTCTATAATATTTATTTATTTCGTATCAATAAAATTTTAAATAAAAGAATTCCAATCCCTTTACCAATTTCAATAAAATTAACAGAAATTAATATTGCCAATTTGACGAAGATTTTATCGTTATAAAAATTTCAACAACAAACAGAAATTATCTGTCAACATAGATCGTTTATCGATGATCAAAATTTTGGGTAAAAATTCAGGTTGTTACAGAAATTCAATTTGAATTCGATTAAATTCTCTACGCGTTTATCCGCCATATATTCACAAAACAATTCTGATAAATACGAAATTGAAAATCCAGTAATAATTCAATATTACGGACCCAATGAAACTGGTTTCGTCAAATTCCGAGACTGTGCCTCGGAAGGTTATTTTTAAATTCGATTTCAAACGATACAATTTCAAAACGGAACAAATCGCTTTCAAATTTAATTCTGAAGCTTCTATTACCTTCAGTATTATCAATATGAATTTTCCAAGCCTTTAAATTATTTTTAACCGGCTTAAAATCGAAGATTCAAATTTTATTAAATTTTCAATAGATTAAATTCAAAAATTTAATCGCCAATTCCTTCTGATAATTTGAAATTCAAGTCAAATCATCATTCAAATATTTAAAATTAATTAAATATTCTCAAATTAAATTGTTCAAAATTCAGGGTCGTTACACACAAATTATCTGGGAATGTAAGCGGAGCTCTGTCAGTTCTTTCTTCCACGCGATTCAGAAATTTCTTAAGGTTTTTAGGTAAGAGTTTTATATGTTAATTTCTAATTCTATTCTCCTCCAATCCCCGAAATTCTGAATCTAATTTTTATACAACCCACTTGTTGTATATTTCTAAAGGAAAAGATTTGGAAAGAGACTTAATAAGTATGCATGTTCAAATCCAAAGGAGAAAGCTAGGAATTATCTGTGAGTGGAAATCATTTTTTTTTCTCATTTTAGTAATTGTATAGCATAAGTTGGATTTGATATGTGCCTTGGGGAATTTTGGTTCATTAAAACTTCAAATCTAAACCCCAAAAATTCCCGTAAAGTGAAATCTCAATTCTTATGTTATTGGGATCTCAATTATTCTATATTAAATGGTAGAATCTGTGTATTTACTACAAGTTTAATATTTTACATTCTATTCCACTTCTCATTTTCTCTTTGATACGATTAAGGGTTTTTAAATATGAATCCCATTTCCATTTTATATGTGAAAGTTGAATAGAGCGTAAAAGATTGAATTGTAAATTCTATTAATGTTGGTTCTAGTATTTTGATATAAAATAAGTTTGGTAATTGATTCCATTTTCTTATACAATTTTGTTTCGAGCTAAGGATATTACCTAAATTTTATGTTATGGTATGGAGTTAAACTTTTATAAATTAGAAACATTGACATTTAACGATTAGTATAGGATGAAATCTTCGCAGGCCTAGGAATATATTAGTTATATATAAGCATATGAATAACATTTAATTAATATGTATTAATAACATAATAAATAGGTTAGTTGTTAGCATTAAAATCCTCTAGGATGAAAGTTAAGAATGAATATGATTAGTGGCAAATAAAGAATCTTTCTTTATAGTCTTAGTAGAATGTGGTGAGGTATATGGTAGTATGGTTAGGTGAGTGTAAATTATGACTAAGTTATAGGGAAGCGAGGTCATTCAAAAGCACATTGGAAATCTGCCCAGCTAATCTGGCCAACAGTAGTATGACTTT
The DNA here is from genome assembly GCA_030737815.1 of Allium fistulosum. NCBI lineage: Eukaryota > Viridiplantae > Streptophyta > Magnoliopsida > Asparagales > Amaryllidaceae > Allium > Allium fistulosum. The sequence continues at coordinate 488,268,692 of CM060901.1, forward strand.
GGGGCTGATGTGATACATCACTTATAACAAGCACCCACGGAGGACGCAAGGTTAGTCCTAATTTTGCAAGGTAAGCCTGCCCAGTTATGCCGGATACTAGTGCCCATAAATAGTCGGACTAATATGAGATGTCGAAGTTGGATTACAGGTCATAAAACGCATGACCTGCTTCGAGGGTCGGGGGTAGTAAGTGGCTATTGTAGATTCCACTTTCTCCATAATTAAAAAGTATTAAATGGTCTGGGATAGCGTTAGGCATAGTAGTTGGAAGTCTCGGGAAGGGTCGGCTTCAGGTTTAAGGTATTAAGTGGCTATTACAGGGTCCGTTACTTCCAAAAAGAAGTATTAAGTGGCCTAATGAGATTTCACTTGATGTCAGCTAGATCGTACCAAAGAGGAGTCCGCCTTAGGTTAGGTATTAAATGACGGGGATTTGCCTAAGATATAGGTATTAAATGGTTAGAGTCTACCTAATTCACATTGAAAAAGGTATTAAGTGGCTTCAATACTTATTCTTACATTGTTTAGGACCTGATTGATGGTAGATACGTGGATTAGGAAAGGCCTTGGGCCTATAGTTAAGGGTAAGTTATAGAGTTGGACTGGAACGGTGTAGGTTATAGTATTGGACTGGAAAAGCTTTAGAGCTTACAATTGGAGAAATTATATATATATTTAGGACATGTAAGATATATACTTCTCTAAACTATACCGCCCAAGTACTAATATAGAAAAACTCGAGATTTTTTATTCACTAGACATTGTTGTTCTGACTCTTTCTTCATTACAACATAGGTTAGAAATGACGATGCAGATTTTAGCAAATGAAGGCAAAGACAGAGTCTTGTGGAAGCTGTTTACATATCCACTTATGTCATTCTTATATTTTTGATGTACCCATTTAGACATGATGATGTTGTATTTTGAGATATTACACTATAGATATTTGGGGTTGCTATGTTGTATTATGTTTTATTTTTCAATGACTTCTGTTTTTTATAAAATGTGTACTATTTCCAATATTATATTTTATCCTTCCATTGTGAGATTCTGAATGTGTAAATGATAGCTCTGTGTTCTATAAAATTTTACCAACCAACGGCCAGCTTTGGAATGGGTCTAATGTTCGATGGGCCTTTTCTAGGTCGAAAATTAGGCCTGTTTCGAGGTGGTTTGTTATAGAATGAGTATGCAACACCTTTGCCTACATCAAAGAGAGTCTACTAGCATTCAACTAGTCATCTTGAGTGGGTGTACGAGTGCGCAAAGCCTATGCCTACATTAGGTAGCCATCCCAAGTACGTGTACGAGCGTGCAACGCCTCAGCTCGCATCAAGGGAAGCTACTAGCATTCAATCAGCTATCATAAACAGTGTACGAGCGCACAACGCCTCTATCCACATCAAGGGGAAGCTCTGAACATTCTGATCAACATAATTAGAATGCACAAGCAATCAACGCTCCCTTTTATGTCAGGGACCATTGTAGAGATGGCATGATAGCACATGCCATTGCCCCCGATTCCTTCATCCATGTTGTACTGCATCGTGAGGATGCACGAGCCAATCAACACTCCCTTTCTTGCCGAAGGCATCAACGAATAGACGTGAAACCTCCTATGCCATGGTTCCGATTCTATTACATGTGATGTTGTCCATTCCACCCATGGGGTAGGGCACTGGTGCCAAGATGGGCGCAATCACCTACGTTGTAACCCCAAATCTGGCAGTCATGGTACTGTTTGCCTCAAGCAACCAAGGTAGCCTTATCATATCAAAGCCAGGCCCCTCCCAACAGCCCATAAATAAAGAAAAGGCAAACTAACATGCATACCCGACAACCACCAGAGGACACCCTGTCATCAACTCATGCCCGTTTATACATGCTACCAAGGGGTTGTTTTCCTCTATCAAAAGATAAACATGTTGTTAAGCAGCTTTTTCTTCATTTTCTTTCCTTTAATTATTTGTTAATGATGCATAAATGCCTAAGGTCTATGTGTTTTCTTGGCATAGACTGGGGTTGCTTGAGCTTCCCGACATAAAAAATGATCATAGATAAAAATAAACGCGACATACTAGCATGTATGAATTATCAGTAGAAAAGTAGGGAATTGATGGCATAATCACAAAAAATAAGCAAATCAAATTACAACATTTTTACTTACAAAAGTTGGGACTTTTCTCGATATACTAACTATTATAAAATGTCAGCAAAAAAGCAAAAAGTCCACAGCTCGTCCCATTGCTCAGGGAGATAGCAAGGATCTCAAGACATGGATGTCATCATTATATATCATTGCCTTATCCTATTCCAAGGTGGCATTAATGGGCGGATCATTGGGGCACTTATCAAGGAAGCAATCTATTCAAGGGACACGATTGGTGGGGAATTCTGGCCCCCAACTACTATCTCTTACGCTTGAAGGAATACGGTCCATTTCGTAGTGGGAGAAATGGGTAAATTTCAAAAAAATCCCAATTTGGATCTTAATGGGCCTATGGATTTTATTAACTAGCATTAGATCCAATCTAATTATTAAAAAAATCATACTTTATTTCAAATTATTTCATATTATTAATTAATTATATTGATTAATTTGATTGAATAGTTATTTGAATATGTCATATACATATTCATAACATCATATGATAACATAAAGATATATAAGCATGTGTATGATTATATATAAATATATATGGTTATTGGGATTTATATCCATTTTATATAGCTATGTATTATTTACATAAGCATGTGACTAAATCTCATGCATACCGCGAATATAAATGCCTAAATGTTGACTAAAAATTTAGCCAACTTCGAAATTAGAATAATGCATCGATATTATCAAAGGTTACTTGCTGATACTAGTCTTAAAATGTAAAATGATCAGTCGAGCAAAGAAATGATGTAAATGACACAAGATATAGAGTGGTTCGACAAAAGATGGCATATGTCCACTATGAAGATATCTTACTATGTTTATCTCTTACAATTACAAGGAATTACAAGAGAATAATAAGAACTTTGGCACTTAAGCTTACAGTGGTACTAAACTTAAGAGCTTACGAGGAGTCGCTTGCTATGAATGGGAATTCTGAGCTTAGAAATAAACTAATTTTCAATCGGAATACAACCCTTTTGATTTTATATGGAAAGGGGTATTTATAGTAGCTGAAGTAGATCAATTGATGACTGAGATTGTGTTGTAAATATGTAGGAATCATTCTCGACCGTAGATCTAGTCTCTTTGTTGATGGAAGACAGTTGGAAAGGTAGTTGGAATGTATGGTTGAGAAGCATGCCAACTATAATTCCATACCGGGCGCATGTATTATGCTGAGAAAGGCGTAATGCTACATGAGTTGTATCCTTTTGCCAGACATGCTACATTAGTAGGAATACTAAGTCGTACTAGGTTGTAATTTTCGACCTTTAGCACACTTCACTATGTAGCAAGGCTAGAGAGAAGCTTTATGCACAGGGATAGTCAGTCACATATTGCCAAAGCTTACGGAGAACAAAGATGAAAATGCTAAGGCTAAAGCATGAAGGAACAGACTGAGACATAGTGATGGGATGGGCTACTTGGGACCAGTCGTAGGTGCATTGAGAGAATCGGGCCACAGATGGGTCACTTTGAGCTAGATCAAGTCATATGAAATGGTAATGTTGACTCATGCCAGGTCGGGCCGGGCGTAGGAGTCCTAGCCTGCCTATCCGTGACTTTCTTTTAGGATTTGCTGGGATGGAATTTGGTTGAATGTGGGTCGATTTGAACTGCACCAAGCTAAAAAATGCTAGCTGACATGAATTTAGGCCGGGATTAGAATTGGTGGTCGGCTAATCATACTTGTGAGAAATTTGAGCAACATTTTTCCCCTCAAGCCCATCTTTGTGGGTAAGAGCGGGCTTATCAAATCACAAAGATCCTACCAATCCGACCTTCTACTTTGCATTTAACGCGTGCCACATGTGGTGCTAAGATGGTTCACTTCTCCAGATGTGGTGGAGGCAGCCCGTGTTTCCAATGTGTGATGTGACAACAACATTGATTATACGTATATGGTTGAGATTTGTTAGCTTTTTTAATCCAACAGCTGCGATTGAGGGGGAAGGTATGTAAATACCTCTCTTCTCCTTCCTTTTCAATTTTACCAAAGCATACAAAATAATTCAGCCATTAACAAACCTCCAAAAACTCCATAAAATTTCAAAGCTTTCCTTCTTCATAAAACATGAATTATGATTATCTTTGAGTCTTCATCATCTTTTGGCCATCTTTTGGATGTCAATCAACCATCGTTGCAATGTCTAGGGTGGTCGATCGATGTTGGTGAACTTTTTAGTGGCCTGTGATTTTTAGAGAATGAATTAGTGTTAGGCTATAGTTTTAGGCCTAAATTAATAGCCTCGGACTTTAAGTAAAAAGGTAGAATAGTATATATAGGCCATAAGGCCTATAACTTAGCTTAGAAGAGTTTCTGAGACATGAGCTGGCCTTCTTTGGTTTTCGGCCCCAGAATGCAATGAAGAAGGTTATCCAGCTTCCCTCCTGAGGCATTACCCTTGGGTCTTGCTAAGCTTAGAAATTAGGGATTTGTTTAAATTAGACCGTGTATTTTTCAAATAGAAACCTCTTGATCTACCTCGGCTGGTGACTCTAGCCTCAACGCTTTTCATTTACTAGAGGGGAAGTAAAACTTGGCCAGGAGCCTAGCCAATCATAGATGCAATGTCGAGATGGTAAGATCCCTATGGCTGCCAATCGATCAGACCTCCCTCCCTCGGGCTTCTTCACATGGTCTTCGGGCTATTTTAAAGTTAGAGTCATGCTACCTCAACATCCTTACTTCATTTCCATCCTTAACCTTTTTGGACTTACCCCCAATCAACATACTCCTAATAGCTAGCGATTTCTATGCGGGCTCTACGTCGCCTACGTGAACCTCAATTTTCTCTAGTCGACCGCTTAATTAGTCAACATGCTCTTTCAACTAAAGATGTCGGATACCCGACCTACACTTATTTCACCTTTCAAACAAAAACTAAGCCTATTGTTTTCACAGGCATTCTTGACAAAGCTGCCTCAGGTAGGATGAGGAAGTATTTCTTCATCCCGCATGGAGTCAACCTCGAACTGAGGAACATAGAGTTCCAAATCCCCTATAAGTTCTCTTTTCCATTCTCTACTTTCGCACGTCCCGTTTCCTTTTGCTTAACGTGTCCTTTTACAGGTGCTTTTATCAATTCTACTAGCTTATGCTTTGGAATACTGATTGAATACGTTTAGCGGCTGAAGATGACTGCTAATAATGTTTTGGATCTGAAGTTATTAGTGACCAACAACAACCTCTACCGGGTTGGGCTAACGAAGGGAACCCAGACCATGTTTGTAGAGCGGGCTTCCCACATCAAAGAAAATGGCCATGGTGAAACACAACTGTTCCAAAATTGTATTCTTGGACCCTTTGGTCGGCTTGATTACTGATGAGAACCATGGATATGATGATGTTATTAAGGTTAGGGGTTCAGGAGAGTGGTAACAAGTTGATTACAACAAACTTAGTGATGTAGTTCCGATGCCTCAGTGGGAAAATTTTGACCCACAACTACTATTTGACATCCCGATTCCACAATGGGAGAGCCCAATCGTTGAGACACTGAGGAGAGCTCTGAGGTAAGTAGTTTAGGGGTAGGGTTACAATAACCAAGAGTTAGTAGGGACGTAGGTCCCTCCTTCAAGCCACATCCTGCTTATTTGATGTGCACGTAATCAAACTAGCATTAGTTTTCATCATGCTCGCCCCTTGTCAAATGGCATGGCCGGGCAGGTTTCGATAGTAGTTAAATTACTTGCTTTTATCTCTTTTTGTTGTACTTGAACTGATCATTTTTTTGTTTTAGTGGCCGATAGGCTCAACTTCGAATCCTTCGATGCCATTAACTCCACCATCCAGATTGACATGATTTCCCTTAAGGCACCCGTGCCAGACTTGGAGATTGTTAATCTTAGCCCCAACCAGGTAACACAATACCCCCTTGATAATAGGGAAAAAAGGGCCAGAGGGGGATGTTTGGGGATGCCTGCACTCTTTTTGCCCAACATGCACCCATTTATGATGCAGAGGGGCCGGCCTAAGGGAAAGGGGTAAAGCCGTTTGGGCGAGTGTCTTTAGAGGTTAATTGGGCTAAGGACCATGTAGACCTAGACCAACTACTAAGGTAGTTCCAGTTTTTGTCCATGGAGATCCGTCTTTTACTCATTGGCCCGGATCTGGATTGAGAAGTTACTCCATAGAGTTCGTGATTAATGAACATACATGGGATGCCCTTCTTATAAGCTTCCAAACATTTTTTTGCTTTATGGAATTTCTTCTAACACTGATTTTTCAAGCCACCCACCACTGCATCCATGCGTAGGACGAATACCTAGAACTTAAAGAGGAGGTCCGAAAGAAGGGGCAGTCTCAAAAGGCAGTTGAGGAGGCTCTAGCAGGGCCAAGGAGGTAGTAGCGGTGGCTAAGAAGATGGCCAAGAAGGCAGTTGAGGCAAGGAATAGGGCAGAGAAGGCGGTTAAGGATCTCAAGGAGATGCTAGAGAAGACCGAGAAGGAGAAATAAACATTACAGAATGACTTAAACCATCATACAATTGAATGTCGATCATCCACTGACGTGGAGACTACTTGATAGGTGGAGAAGAACATATGGAGGATCCGACTGAAGAACATGGCGAAGGACATATTTAAGGAAAACTACCACCTGCCGATCTCCATTAGAAACTTCAATGTAGAGGCCTTTGCCGTGACTCGGGCTGAGGTGGCTGTCGAGATGGAGGGGGCTGGGGTGACTATGCAGGGCATGTTAACAAAGGAGAAGATAACTCCTTGGCATGGTTAGTTAGAGTGTTGGCTTTGTAAATATTCTTCAACCTTTTTGGTTTGTAAGCCTAATAGGGTGGGCTTTATGCCCTCTATTTTTGGTAGCAATGAATAGTGATGTGCACGTAAAAGTGTATATTTATACTCATATATTTAATCTTGTTTTAATTAAATAATGATCATATTAGGGTATTTTTACATGTTTTTACCAAAATCCAAATGTCATCAAATCATCATTCATTTAGGGGTAAAATAGTAATTTTGTGCATGTATTAATTTTTAGAATATTTATTTGCACATTTTATTTTTATTTGTAGGAAACTGGATGAAAAATGGAAGATGCTTCATGCATGTATGCATGCACAAAGGATGGAAGACAAGAGAATGGAGAAATAAATCAATTCATGCAACATAGAGGACCCTACCTACCCACTAACCATGAACTTCAATTAGGAGCTGATGCACATGTTAGTGGGAACAAAAGTAATATGCACATTTAATGAAGAATTAAGCTCATGCTAATGATTACTTGGTGGCCACACTTCCTAAGGGCCTTTTGGGTTGCACCCTAAAATATGGATTAGGGTTTTAGACATGTATAAATACCCCTTATGTTTCATGTAATGAAGCTCTTACCACCTTCTAGTTAGTTTAGTGGTAGCCACAAATTGTTAACATAAACTCTCTTTCTCTTTCATGGCTTCTTAGCCTTTTACTCTTATGTAATTTTATTTATGCAATTTAATTTCATGCTCTTTTAATTATTGTTGTTTACTTTATGCAATTAGTGTAGTTTTATTTCATGCAAGTAGATTAGATTTATTTACATGTAATTTAGTTAGTTCTCCTTTTCCTTTTGTTTTTGTTCTATGTTGCAATCTACATGTATTGAAATGATAACAAAAATAAGTAGCTAAAACCCCTTCAATTTAGGGGTAACGATGCTCCCTTAATCATGCAGATTCAACATATTTGCTAATTTATGATCTCCTTTTATGCTTAATGGAAATTTTTGATGTGGTAAAAATTTTGTTGTTTAACTTTGAATTTGACAGCCTATGTTGTTGACACCAAATAGGCTCATCTGGCCACGTGGCGAGTACGGGTCGATCTGGCCACGTACTTCCAACGGCTTCCAACAATTTCCAACGGCTTCCAACAAATTAACAAATTGTTGGAACCAACGGCGAGTACGGCTCATCTGTAAATGACACAAGATATAGAGTGGTTCGACAAAAGATGGCATATGTCCACTATGAAGATATCTTAATATGTTTATCTCTTACAATTACAAGGAATTACAAGAGAATAATAAGAACTTTAGCACTTAAGCTTACAGTGGTACTAAACTTAAGAGCTTACGAGGAGTCGCTTGCTATGAATGGGAATTCTGAGCTTAGAAATAAACTAATTTTCAATCGGAATACAACCCTTTTGATTTTATATGGAAAGGGGTATTTATAGTAGCTTAAGTAGATCAATTGATGACTAAGATTGTGTTGTAAATATGTAGGAATCATTCTCGACCGTAGATCTAGTCTCTTTGTTGATGGAAGACAGTTGGAAAGGTAGTTGGAATGTATGGTTGAGAAGCATGCCAACTATAATTCCATACCGGGCGCATGTATTATGCTGAGAAAGGCGTAATGCTACATGAGTTGTATCCTTTTGCCAGACATGCTACATTAGTAGGAATACTAAGTCGTACTAGGTTGTAATTTTCGACCTTCAGCACACTTCACTATGTAGCAAGGCTAGAGAGAAGCTTTATGCACAGGGATAGTTAGTCACATATTGCCAAAGCTTACGGAGAACAAAGATGAAAATGCTAAGGCTGAATCATGAAGGAACAGACCGAGACATAGTGATGGGATGGGCTACTTGGGACCAGTCGTAGGTGCATTGAGAGAATCGGGCCATAGATGGGTCACTTTGAGCTAGATCAAGTCATATGAAATGGTAATGTTGACTCATGCCAGGCCGGGCCGGGCGTAGGAGTCCTAGCCTGCCTATCCGTGACTTTCTTTTAGGATTTGCTGGGATGGAATTTGGTTGAATGTGGGTCGATTTGAACTGCACCAAGCTAAAAAATGCTAGCTGACATGAATTTAGGCCGAGATTAGAATTGGTGGTCGGCTAATCATACTTGTGAGAAATTTGAGCAACATTTTTCCCCTCAAGCCCATCTTTGTGGGTAAGAGCGGGCTTATCAAATCACAAAGATCCTACCAATCCGACCTTCTACTTTGCATTTAACGCGTGCCACATGTGGTGCTAAGATGGTTCACTTCTCCAGATGTGGTGGAGGCAGCCCGTGTTTCCAATGTGTGATGTGACAACAACATTGATTATACGTATATGGTTGAGATTTGTTAGCTTTTTTAATCCAACAGCTGCGATTGAGGGGGAAGGTATGTAAATACCTCTCTTCTCCTTCCTTTTCAATTTTACCAAAGCATACAAAATAATTCAGCCATTAACAAACCTCCAAAAACTCCATAAAATTTCAAAGCTTTCCTTCTTCATAAAACATGAATTATGATTATCTTTGAGTCTTCATCATCTTTTGGCCATCTTTTGGATGTCAATCAACCATCGTTGCAATGTCTAGGGTGGTCGATCGATGTTGGTGAACTTTTTAGTGGCCTGTGATTTTTAGAGAATGAATTAGTGTTAGGCTATAGTTTTAGGCCTAAATTAATAGCCTCGGACTTTAAGTAAAAAGGTAGAATAGTATATATAGGCCATAAGGCCTATAACTTAGCTTAGAAGAGTTTCTGAGACATGAGCTGGCCTTCTTTGGTTTTCGGCCCCAGAATGCAATGAAGAAGGTTATCCAGCTTCCCTCCTGAGGCATTACCCTTGGGTCTTGCTAAGCTTAGAAATTAGGGATTTGTTTAAATTAGACCGTGTATTTTTCAAATAGAAACCTCTTGATCTACCTCGGCTGGTGACTCTAGCCTCAACGCTTTTCATTTACTAGAGGGGAAGTAAAACTTGGCCAGGAGCCTAGCCAATCATAGATGCAATGTCGAGATGGTAAGATCCCTATGGCTGCCAATCGATCAGACCTCCCTCCCTCGGGCTTCTTCACATGGTCTTCGGGCTATTTTAAAGTTAGAGTCATGCTACCTCAACATCCTTACTTCATTTCCATCCTTAACCTTTTTGGACTTACCCCCAATCAACATACTCCTAATAGCTAGCGATTTCTATGCGGGCTCTACGTCGCCTACGTGAACCTCAATTTTCTCTAGTCGACCGCTTAATTAGTCAACATGCTCTTTCAACTAAAGATGTCGGATACCCGACCTACACTTATTTCACCTTTCAAACAAAAACTAAGCCTATTGTTTTCACAGGCATTCTTGACAAAGCTGCCTCAGGTAGGATGAGGAAGTATTTCTTCATCCCGCATGGAGTCAACCTCGAACTGAGGAACATAGAGTTCCAAATCCCCTATAAGTTCTCTTTTCCATTCTCTACTTTCGCACGTCCCGTTTCCTTTTGCTTAACGTGTCCTTTTACAGGTGCTTTTATCAATTCTACTAGCTTATGCTTTGGAATACTGATTGAATACGTTTAGCGACTGAAGATGACTGCTAATAATGTTTTGGATCTGAAGTTATTAGTGACCAACAACAACCTCTACCGGGTTGGGCTAACGAAGGGAACCCAGACCATGTTTGTAGAGCGGGCTTCCCACATCAAAGAAAATGGCCATGGTGAAACACAACTGTTCCAAAATTGTATTCTTGGACCCTTTGGTCGGCTTGATTACTGATGAGAACCATGGATATGATGATGTTATTAAGGTTAGGGGTTCAGGAGAGTGGTAACAAGTTGATTACAACAAACTTAGTGATGTAGTTCCGATGCCTCAGTGGGAAAATTTTGACCCACAACTACTATTTGACATCCCGATTCCACAATGGGAGAGCCCAATCATTGAGACACTGAGGAGAGCTCTGAGGTAAGTAGTTTAGGGGTAGGGTTACAATAACCAAGAGTTAGTAGGGACGTAGGTCCCTCCTTCAAGCCACATCCTGCTTATTTGATGTGCACATAATCAAACTAGCATTAGTTTTCATCATGCTCGCCCCTTGTCAAATGGCATGGCCGGGCAGGTTTCGATAGTAGTTAAATTACTTGCTTTTATCTCTTTTTGTTGTACTTGAACTGATCATTTTTTTGTTTTAGTGGCCGATAGGCTCAACTTCGAATCCTTCGATGCCATTAACTCCACCATCCAGATTGACATGATTTCCCTTAAGGCACCCGTGCCAGACTTGGAGATTGTTAATCTTAGCCCCAACCAGGTAACACAATACCCCCTTGATAATAGGGAAAAAAGGGCCAGAGGGGGATGTTTGGGGATGCCTGCACTCTTTTTGCCCAACATGCACCCATTTATGATGCAGAGGGGCCGGCCTAAGGGAAAGGGGTAAAGCCGTTTGGGCGAGTGTCTTTAGAGGTTAATTGGGCTAAGGACCATGTAGACCTAGACCAACTACTAAGGTAGTTCCAGTTTTTGTCCATGGAGATCCGTCTTTTACTCATTGGCCCGGATCTGGATTGAGAAGTTACTCCATAGAGTTCGTGATTAATGAACATACATGGGATGCCCTTCTTATAAGCTTCCAAACATTTTTTTGCTTTATGGAATTTCTTCTAACACTGATTTTTCAAGCCACCCACCACTGCATCCATGCGTAGGACGAATACCTAGAACTTAAAGAGGAGGTCCGAAAGAAGGGGCAGTCTCAAAAGGCAGTTGAGGAGGCTCTAGCAGGGCCAAGGAGGTAGTAGCGGTGGCTAAGAAGATGGCCAAGAAGGCAGTTGAGGCAAGGAATAGGGCAGAGAAGGCGGCTAAGGATCTCAAGGAGATGCTAGAGAAGACCGAGAAGGAGAAATAAACATTACAGAATGACTTAAACCATCATACAATTGAATGTCGATCATCCACTGACGTGGAGACTGCTTGATAGGTGGAGAAGAACATATGGAGGATCCGACTGAAGAACATGGTGAAGGACATATTTAAGGAAAACTACCACCTGCCGATCTCCATTAGAAACTTCAATGTAGAGGCCTTTGCCGTGACTCGGGCTGAGGTGGCTGTCGAGATGGAGGGGGCTGGGGTGACTATGCAGGGCATGTTAACAAAGGAGAAGATAACTCCTTGGCATGGTTAGTTAGAGTGTTGGCTTTGTAAATATTCTTCAACCTTTTTGGTTTGTAAGCCTAATAGGGTGGGCTTTATGCCCTCTATTTTTGGTAGCAATGAATAGTGATGTGCACGTAAAAGTGTATATTTATACTCATATATTTAATCTTGTTTTAATTAAATAATGATCATATTAGGGTATTTTTACATGTTTTTACCAAAATCCAAATGTCATCAAATCATCATTCATTTAGGGGTAAAATAGTAATTTTGTGCATGTATTAATTTTTAGAATATTTATTTGCACATTTTATTTTTATTTGTAGGAAACTGGATGAAAAATGGAAGATGCTTCATGCATGTATGCATGCACAAAGGATGGAAGACAAGAGAATGGAGAAATAAATCAATTCATGCAACATAGAGGACCCTACCTACCCACTAACCATGAACTTCAATTAGGAGCTGATGCACATGTTAGTGGGAACAAAAGTAATATGCACATTTAATGAAGAATTAATTTCATGCTAATGATTACTTGGTGGCCACACTTCCTAAGGGCCTTTTGGGTTGCACCCTAAAATATGGATTAGGGTTTTAGACATGTATAAATACCCCTTATGTTTCATGTAATGAAGCTCTTACCACCTTCTAGTTAGTTTAGTGGTAGCCACAAATTGTTAACATAAACTCTCTTTCTCTTTCATGGCTTCTTAGCCTTTTACTCTTATGTAATTTTATTTATGCAATTTAATTTCATGCTCTTTTAATTATTGTTGTTTACTTTATGCAATTAGTGTAGTTTTATTTCATGCAAGTAGATTAGATTTATTTACATGTAATTTAGTTAGTTCTCCTTTTCCTTTTGTTTTTGTTCTATGTTGCAATCTACATGTATTGAAATGATAACAAAAATAAGTAGCTAAAACCCCTTCAATTTAGGGGTAACGATGCTCCCTTAATCATGCAGATTCAACATATTTGCTAATTTATGATCTCCTTTTATGCTTAATGGAAATTTTTGATGTGGTAAAAATTTTGTTGTTTAACTTTGAATTTGACAGCCTATGTTGTTGACACCAAATAGGCTATGCTCAAACAAACATAAACACAAATGACCTCTTCATCTACATATGATTTTGGTAGTGAAGTGGATTTTAAAATCAAAATTTGATTGTCTATATTACTAATTAATAGTAAATAGATCATGCTTAGAATTTTTTTTAATTTCATTATCATTTTCATGGGAGTTAACAAGTGGTTTGGATGGTGTGTCAAAGTTTGATGGTTTATTTTAGGCTAATTAATTGCACAAATAGACCATACTTAGGATAAACACATTAACTAAATTTACAAATGACCAAAAAGAGAGATCATGCATTGATTTTGTGCTGATTTATGTGAGAGTACGAGAGTGGATTTGCCTCTAAATTGTCTTCTAATCTCATATTTTTAATCACTTTTGTTCTAATTTAACTTTTGCTATTTTTCTTAGTTTACACAAGCTTGCAAATTTGGGTTAATTTGATTAAGTAGAATTTAAAATCAATTCAATTCCCTACGGATCGACCCATACTCGCCACGTACTAAAATTGTTTGAAGCCGTTGCAAATTTCAACAAGGGAGACAGCTCTTATATGGGAGTACGTTGGAAGTACGTGGCCAGATGAGCCGTACATGCACATTTAATGAAGGATTAAGTTCATGCTAAAGATTACTTGGTGGCTACACTTCCTAAGGGGCATTTTGGGTAGCACCCTAAAATATGGATTAGGATTTTAGGCATGTATAAATACCCCTTATGTTTCGTGTAATGAAGCTCTTACCACCTTCTAGTTAGTTTAGTGGTAGCCACAAATTGTAAACATAAACTCTCTTTCCCTCTTTCGTGGCTTCTTAGCCTTTTAATCTTATGTAATTTTATTTATGCAATTTAATTTCATGCTCTTTTAATTATTGTTCTTTACTTTATGCAATTAGTGTAGTTTTATTTCATGCAAGTAGATTAGATTTATTCACATGCAATTTAGTTAGTTCTCCTTTTCCTTTGTTTTTGTTCTATGTTGTAATCTACACGTGTTGAAATAATAACAAAAATGAGTAGCTAAACCCCTTCAATTTATGGGTGATGAAGCTCTCTTAATCATGTAGATTCAACATATTTGCTAATTTATGATCTCTTTTTGTGCTTAATGGAAATTTTTGACATGATAAAAATTTTGTTGTTTAACTTTGAATTTGATAGCCTATGTTGTTGACACCAAATAGGCTATGCTTAAACAAACATAAACACAAATGATATCTTCATCTACATATGATTTTGGCAATGAAGTGGATTTTAGAATCAAAATTTGATGGTCTATATTACAGATTAATAGTAATAGATCATGCTTAGAATATATTTTATTTTTAATTTCATTATCATTTTCATGAGAGTTGACAAGTGGTTTGGATGGAATGTTAAAGTTTGATGGTTTATGTTGGGCTAATTAATAGCACAAATAGACCATACTTAGGATATTCACATTAACTAAATTCACAAATGACCAAAAAGAGAGATCATAGATTGATTTTGTGTTGATTTATGTGAGAGTATGAGAGTGGATTTGCATCTAAATTGTCTTTTAATCACATATTTTTAATCACTTTTGTTCTAGTTGGACTTTTGCTATTTTTCTTATTTTAAACAAACTTGCAAATTTGGGTTAATTTGATTAAGTAGAATTTAAAGTCAATTCAATTCCCTATGGATCGACCCGTACTCGCCACTAAAATTGTACGCCGTGCGCTTGCGGTTATTTTTATTAAAATTTTTAGCGGCAGTTTTCTAAACTGAAAGGAATTTCTGCCGTTACTCCACAAATAGTAACATTTTTTACATGTGAAAATTTATTCAGTTGTTTGATATATCTATCTTTTCCTTTTTGTCTGTTGTTGAATAATAGGGTAGCATACCATGCGTAGTCGACATAGTCCTTATGTTATCTACACGTAAACATTTTCACAATTTAGATATAACAGTAGTATATGTAATGAGATTGGCGGTGTTGGCGGCCCATTCTTGTGAACCATGTAAATGGATTAAGTAGAACTTATCTTTATGATATGTTGACCGTGATTGGTTGAGAAGCCCGGTCGTAGTTGAACACGGAGGCGGGTACATGGTGGCTAAGCCTGTTTATGATCTTGAAGTTGTCGGGCCGTCCTAGCATGAACCGAAGTATTGAGGGTCTTGAGGGTTTTTTTGGTAACATGTGGCAAGATAGAGTGGGGGTGGTCCTGGCACAAACCGAAGCATTGAGTGGATCGAGGGTTCTCCTGGTTGACACGTGACAAGATAGAAACGATGGTCTTGGCATGAACGGGAGTGCTGAGTGGCTCAAGCCTAAGTGACACATGGCTAATTAATAGGCTAAGCGGTCCCGGCATGAACAGGAGCGCTTGGAGGCTCGAGAGTTCTTCTAGGTGACATGTGGCAAGATTAAGTGGCATGCGGTCCCGGCACAAACCGGAGCATCGATTGGCTTGAGGGTTCTCCTGGGTGACACATGGCCAGTTGATATGGTGCCCAACCTATTTCTATGCACGCACAGTTTGAATGCTGGATCATGGCATCACTTTAAGTAACATCGCTAATCTCGACAATAGTGCCAGGTCCTACAAAAGGGACAGGCGACATCATGTGCGACGGAATAAGGACTGTTTCGTTTGAGCATCTGGTCATTCGATGCATCCCGGCACGAAGGGGAGAGACATCTCACCCAAACACAACAGTGTAAATTGGAAGTCCCTAAATAAGGAAGTGAATACATAATAATTCCCCTTTATTGGATAATCAATCGGCAAAGAGGAACGAGGCTCACACAGTCCTTGGCGGTAGAGGTCAGTAGTAAGCAAAGAAGTAAGCACATAATAACTCACCCTTCACTGATTAACCTATTGAGGTGGAAGTCTATAACACTCCAAATCTATACCTGTATTATCCAAGAGTATTACAGAGTAATACTATCAGATAATATGGAGAATGAGGCTATATGGGGTACACACATGAATATTCCCCTGGACTAACACTGGTATGTATGAAAACATTGAATAAATAACACGTCTATATATATACGGTATTGTTACAAAGCAATAAATACATGTGCCTCCAAGACAAAACAATACACAGTGAATGATAGAGTACACAAAGTCAATCGTAGCGATAACATATAATATATGATATAGTTTGGATACAAATAAATAAAATGGCATCTCTTTCAATATAAAGTAATGAATTATCAATATACAACTCAGTAATAAATATATACAGTGAATCAATGTCATATATAAATTTACTATAACAATCCTAATTTAGTTTCCTTTAAGCCCACTAAATCAAAGCTGGTTATGTCATCCCTGTACCAAAAATGTCTCGTACTCATCCGAGAATTATAAAATAACACATAGGTCAGATTATGTCTAATCAGGAATCCAAATAGAATAACATAATACAAACAATGAATAATAATATGATAAATTGATCAGGAATACTCAAACCATCATATTACATGTCAATATGTGTGTGTATATGTATGGAAACGTGTGCCTGGAATATCTACATAATACCACAAATAAACATCAACGCAATATATCTCATTAATAACTCAAATCTATAAAAAAAATCAACACCATTATCAAAAGATGACATCACCTATATAGAAACATATCAAATCATAAAGCGCATAACTAATACAAATGGATGAATCGTGGATATTCTGGATTCATCATCAAATCCAAAAATATCAATAATAAGTAGGTTGTCTGCCTATAAAGAAAAGGCCGTCTGTCCAAGAAGGATACGGGGTTGACCATATTCTGGACATAGTCTCAGGTATAATCTTATCTATACATAATATATGTCTATCTACCACCCACACATATATAAACATACACCTGAAACAAATGGGAGATTGACAGCACGTCTGCTTGCTCCAAGAGACACACATGGTCCATATGACATGACTCCTACAATCATCGGTTACCATTACCTCTCCTCTTATGGTATCATGATAATGATCCACTATAGGCTCGACAACGCATAGCCTCTTCGGCCACGACTACCGATATGTTCCCCTATGGAAACTAACTGCTGACTTATGTGACACAGGGGTTAATCAAATCCAATTATGCACATCGAATACTATATACAACAACAGTGTCGCAATCGAGGGTGTGACCTCTTTGATCAAGCCATCACGGTGGATATTGGCCAATCTGGTTCAATCCCGAAACATAAAGGAAGCTAGAAAAATGTAAAGACACATATAATGTACACAAACCATGTGACTAACAAGTAGCCTCCATACATGCTCTTCGTAGTGAGTCACAAATAACATACCCCCGTATGAGTGTCATCCATGAGCAATGAATAACTGAATAAACAATACAACTGCGTTCCATACCACCGCATATTACTAGTTCATTTATTCAGTGCTCATCCATCACACTCGCCCTTCCTTATTCTATATAACGAACCCAACGAATAACTGAAAAGGTATTATTGGAAGTCCTATATCAGACGGTATCACTAAACCGTTTATTCAGATTTCTCGTCACACAAAATAACCATTAGTAAATCAAACAAAAAGAATGTCATCACCATGTCATATTAAAACATCAATTAAATCAATATCAATGGTGAATCACTTACATAACTATTATTCAATAAACAAGGAAGAAATATCAAAATAGTAATATCAAAATAGATTATTCAAATAAATATAAAATAAACAAAAAAATGCATAATAATAATTATTCACAACTAATGATTTTATATAACAAAAATTAATACTTAGAATCGGGTAATAAATAATAATTATATATTGTAGAGTTAATTAGATAATTAACTAAACTAAAATATAATTTAATATTTAAAATAAATAACAAATTTCTTATTCTAATGTAAAATTAGTTGATTATTAAATATTTACTAATAACATTAGAAAACTCATTTTAAATTCACACACTAATTTGAAAGCTAAATATTACATATATGAACTATTTCATAATTTACTATGATTAAATTCTAATATAAAACATCCAAATTAAGTTAATATACTCATAATCAATTAATTACACTTTCATAACATGAATTATACTTTATGAATCACAATCAAGAACCATTTAAAATTTACAATTGAAACCACTTTATCAATTTATTTGTC
The DNA here is from genome assembly GCA_030737815.1 of Allium fistulosum. Taxonomy (NCBI): domain Eukaryota; kingdom Viridiplantae; phylum Streptophyta; class Magnoliopsida; order Asparagales; family Amaryllidaceae; genus Allium; species Allium fistulosum. Next base: position 488,286,948 of record CM060901.1, read on the forward strand.
TTATATTTACATTTTTACATAGAAAATATTATGTAAGTATATGTTAAGGCTTAAGTATTTAAAAGAAATTATAAATATAAATATATCTATTTCAATCATAAATTAATGTAGCTTGCTCTTATATGGGATTGCACATATACACTTTGGAAATAAGAAAATTTTTTATTTTTATTTTTATTTTTTTTGAAACCCAGGAGAACCCGGTGGACCTGTAAACTCCTGAGGAGGGTATAGTAAAGCCGTCCGCTGAATCACAACAAAATATAAATGTGATAGTAGTTTTGTACTAGCAATATATTATGAACTAATTGGGCCAAACTCATGGAAAATTACAAGCTTACACGAAGGTGTATCAACTCACACAAACAACAATATATACAGTTCAAAGGCAAGTATTCAAGTGGATCAATATGCAGGGTCTAGTATACAAACTGGCTAATGAATCCAAAAGTACAATAGGATGTAGCAGATCAAATGTGAACACAAGTATTTTCTGCCAACTAATCCGCAAATTACCCCCCACAACATATACACATCAGCTACACAAATATATATACATAGATGTGCACACACGCACAAAACACATGATCCCACACACACATTCACAGTCATGCATGCACACAGACAATACACTTATACACAATAGTATACACACAACTCAGCACTCTCTCATGAACACAACTGCTTACTCACGCACTCATGAATAGAAATATTCACTAATCCATGCACTCATCACCAACCCTGAAACTCACACAATTAAACTAAATTAAAGAAGAAGCAGTATATACAAAAATGTGCAATAAATGGAGCAAAGTTTAAAAGGAGCAAAGTATAAAATAATTAAACACAGCAAGTACACTAACCAGGCACACATCGGTAGTAGCACAAGGTGAAAGGCACGACCTGGCACCCACTCAAGAACTGATGCTAACACAAAGTTACATACAAACACACACAACTATACACTACACACATGAACAATAACAAACAGTTTGAGCAGGCAGTGAAGGGGATAATATAACCAAGTTAACACAGACAAGTCAGTAGGCAGAAGCTTGGGTAGGAGAAAAAAATTCCAAACTAATTCAATTCAATGCAAAAATCGTAGAGCAAATCATTTACAAAAAATAGATGGGAGATACTTGAATTAGACATAGGATTTTGTGAGTGGAAACTCACCTGAGCTTTGCATCTTTTTCTCCCCTACTTACACGCACACACTATACACATGAAGCTCATGTCGCACCTGGATCTGCTTCGCACCTAAATGTACAATGAAGCGAAGAACCCTATTTTTAAATTTGGTAATTTATTTTTGATTTATAAAAAAATTTCTTCATTTGTGAAGAGGTTAGTTTTAATGGCTTACGAAGGAAGATAAAAAAAATATAGGGTGAACTGTGTACGTGAATCCAAAATAAAGAGAAAAAAAATTAAGATTTAAAAGATTCTGGCTTTAAAGACATGGGCTTGAGAATAATGATTTGGGCCTTAGAAACTAAATAAGTAAACATATATATGTATGTATGTAAGTAAGTATATATATGTATATATGTAAGTAAGTATGTATATGAATATGTATATATGTATGTATGTGTGTGTGTGTGTTTTTTTTCTCTTTGGTTTTCTAACCAAAATTTAATTTAATTTAAATAAATACAAGATTTTATTTAAAAATCATCTCTTTTCAAAACCGATACTGTATTTTTAATCTCATCCATTTTATATAATATTATTTCACACCTTTCTCTTATTTTAATTTAATTCTACTACATTTATAACTTAAATTTGTTGACGTCAAAAATGTGCATCAACACCCAATAAAATCTAGTAAAGATTAAATGAAGAATGAAATTAAAACAGAGCAAATATCATAAAGGAACACACAGATTTTTATAGTGGTTCAACAATCTTGGCCTACATCCACTTCATGTTTTTATTGATCTTCCACTTAATTATGATTACAAGAATGTTTGGATCAGCTGGGATCCATTAGTACAAAAGTGAAGAATAAAAATGGCAGAGCCTCAAAAGAGAAAGCAGGATCCTTTTTCTGATGCCATGCTTGCTGTATTTATAGGGGAAGACATGCTTGGATCGTACTGAAATTTTGACAGAAGGTTCAGGAGACCAAGACGAGGCTATCCAAAAATTTGCAGGCCCATCGGGGCCCACAATAGGGATCAATACCGATTCCTATTAATGCATCCAAATGGGCTACGATCCCTATAGGGATGCCCCATGATGTTAACTACTTTCTCCCCAAATTTCATGCAATTCCGATGTACGGTTTGTGAGATATCGCATTTTCAGTGAAGTAGTGTTGCTTGAATTCCGATTTCTGCCGATCCCTCCAACTTGCTCCAAATGCCATGCGATCCCTATGAGGTGTTAGACACGTCCTAATTAGCTTATACTCCAAGTTTCATGTTGATAACATCTATAAATTTTGAGTTACTGACTGATCATTGTTGCAATGTGTAGTGAAAGCTGAATATGGATGATCCCTTTTATACCGATCACTTTTATACCGACCCCTTTTGATAGGAGAAGTAATTTGCCCATAACTTGAGCATACGAACTCCAAATGACTTGAAACTTGAAATGCAGCCTCATGGGGCCTTCCTTGTCACTCTGTATTGATCTTACAAAGTTTGGGAAATTAATTGAGGATATGTACCTATCCCCTAAGGAAAGGGATAAGCACTGATCCCTCACATAGGGGAGGCATTATTCGATACTTAGAATATTCTAGAGAATCCATCTTTTGGCCTTGGTTGATCGTTGCTTCATATCATTACCTGCACTTTGTCTCTGAGCCTAATAATCATCTCTTCAGGCTGTCTTCCTCAATGATCGCCCAGTCTAACTTGTTTAGTCAGTCTGAATATAGTCAGACCAAAAGGCCGGATAACAATTGCCTCCCAAAGTATGTCTTGTTGCATACATGACATGTTTGAATCGAAGCAAGTTAGAGTCGCCGGAAAGAAATCCATCTAGTTTCCTGAATAGTTGTTATCCTTTCGTTTTATCTTCCCAAAGTGTTGTATCCCTCTTTGATCGTCATGACGCTTAGTCGATTTCCAATAGTATAAATTCAGGATTGTATTCCATCAGTTGCTATCCGTGTCCAGTTCTACAAGACTAGTAAGCTTTGGCTATCTGATCTAGTCTTTTCTTTAATAGATCAAGTGAAAATTCAATTTCTGTCGATTTCAAGAAGTCGAATTTTTTGAATATACATTTGCACGTTCAGGTACATGTTCTTATCATTGGCTCCCTGATGCGTATATACAATGACGAGTCGTCACCAATTCCTTCTAGTTTAATAACAATTAGATCGCCATTCCTTGTTTATATATTATTTTATAATGAAATAGAGGGTTGTAATGAGTCACTCGATGAGAGGGGAGTTCAAGTTCTATAGGAGTGACGACCTCGGAGTCGTAAGCAAAGGCGAATGGAGTATGGCCAGTCGTGGACTTGTGGTGGTTCTGTAAGCCCATAATGTTGTTGGGAGTTCATCCATCCACTTGCTTCTAGCCTTTTCCAAATGTTTCTTCTGAATGGAATTTATGATTTTTTTCACAGCTTCAGCCTATTTGGTGAAGTAATCCACTGCCATGATGGCGTATTTCGCACCACCTTTAGAAATCAGCAAGGAGCCGAAAATGTCAATACCCCAGTGGAAAATGGCTATGGATTGACAATTTGAGTGATTTCCGTTGGTGAGGCTCTCGGAATTTTTGCAAACATCTAGCACTTGTCGCATTGTCTAGTGTGATCAGCTACATTCTTCTTCATGGACTTCCCTCAAGGCTTGTTTAATTTCATCATGGATGATACACTGAAGCAGGGGAATGGAGAAAGCCCTTTCTATACATGACTTCTTCTTGCATGATTCAGCGTGAAGCTTTGAGGAGGATCTGTCATTTTCCATTCATCCATTCAGGAAGAATTCCCCATTGTAGATAGTCTTTGATAGGAGTCATCCATGAATCCTTTACTGGCTCCGTCTCCATGATCTATTTGATCTCCATCTGTCAATGCTTGGAATATTAATTACTTTAACCGAAACAAAGTCTATTTACCGCGCATCCCTAGAACTGGCCAGCTTGGACAGTAACTCTACTTTTTCATTTTGTTCTTTGAGGATGTGTGTAATGATGTAATACTCGAAGTCGGCTAGTAGCTCTTGGAACTGGCCGAGATAAGGAGCAAGACGCTGCCCTCTAGCAAAATTAACTTCCCTGACTTTGCATACTACTAATCGGGAATTGCAAAAGATATGTAAAAGTTTCCACTCCCAGTTCTCTAGCAAGTTTGAGGCTGGCGATCAAGGCTTCATACTTAATTTCGTTGTTTGTTGCAGGGAAGTCGAGTTTTAGGGCGTAGCAGATCGATCGTTCCTCAGGAGTTATTAACACAACTCCGGTGCCAGAACATTGATCATTGGATGCTCCATCCATGTACATTTTCCATCTGTTGGTCGGTTCTCCACTGCTCTTCGAATAGTCGTCTGATGCGGTGAATTCAGATATGAGGTCTGCTAATTTCTGTCCTTGGATAGCTCTTCGAGGGAAATAAATGACATCGAATTGGCTTAGTTTGATATTCCATTGGATTTGTCTTTCAAACGTCTCAGGTCATTGTATGACCTGTCGTAATGGCTGGTGGGCATAGACGTTAATGGGGTGAGGCTGAAAGTAAGAGCGGAGCTTTCATGATGAAATCAATAGGCATTACACGAGCTTTTGTAGCTTCGGGTTGTTTTCTCTTAGTAGCTATCAATCGCTTGGTTACATAATATACCGGTCTTTGGATCCGATTCTCTTCGCATAGCATTGCAGCTCTTATAGCGTGTACCATCATGGCTAAATTGATGTATAAATCTTTATGATCCACCGGCTTTGACAAGATGGGAGGTCTCTTTAAGTGGTTTATTAAAGCTTGGAATGCTTCTTTACAATTCTGTGTCCATTCAAAATTCCTTTTCCATCTCCCGATTAGGTTGAAGAAGAGAATACACTTGTCGGTGGCCCTAGAATGAATCGACTTAGGGCGATGACCATCCTATTTAGACTCTATACCTGCTTGTTTGTCTTTGGTACCTAGATGTCTTTGATTGCCCGAATCTTCATAGGGTTGGCTTCAATTCTGCAAGAGTTGAACATTAAACCCAGGAACTTCCCTGACGCAATGCCGAAAGAGCATATCAAAGGACCAAGTTTCATTCCATATCTTCGGATAAAACTGAACATCTCCGCTACGTCATCGACGTGGTCGTTTGATCGTCGTGACTTCACAAGCGTATCATCCACATATACTTCCGTTGATCACCCGATCTGGTCTTTGAACATCCTGTTGACCAGTCTATTGTAAGTAGCTTCAGCATTATTTAGTTCAAACAGCATCACAACATAACAATATAGGCCTAGATCGGTAATGAAGCAAGTGTGTTTTTGGTCGGGACGTGCATCGGGATCTGGTTGTTTCCAGAGTACACATCCATATATGAAAGCAGTTCATATCCAGCGGTTGAGTCTACCAACTAGTCGATCCTCGGAAGTGGAAAGCGATCTTTCGGGCATGCCTTGTTCAGGTCTGAGTAGTTGACGCATGACCGCTACTTTCCATTAGCTTTTCTCACAAGAACTGGATTTGATACACATTTCGAGTAGAGAGTGTCATGGGTAAACCTATTGTTTTTTAGTTTACCCACCTCCTCTTTAAGTGAAGCAAATCCCTTTGGATCCATGCCGCGATGCTTTTGTTTCACAGGGACATGCCTCGGGTCAATATTCAATGCATGGCTCGCGATACTTGGTGAGATCACACGCATGTCAGAATGGGTCCAAGCGAACACACAAGATTCATTCGGAGAAAACCAGCTAAATCATTCATCATCGTTGCACAGAGCTGTGATCCGATCTTTAGTACCCGTGATGGGTCACCATAACTGACTGTAATATCGATTATCAGCTCAGCGGGTGTAGCCTTGGATTTCTTGAGTTCAAACGTAACTGTTTCACGTAAGAATAAACATGAAATCTGGTTGGGATGGTCAATGATGATGGTTACTTCTGTCGAATCTCGGAATCTTGTCATGAGTTATTGAGTCTGATAGTGAAGGGCTCTAAATGCTTTGAGCGATTATCTACAAATGGCCAAAGATCATGCTTAGAAGCACGTTGAAGCAAATGTCGAGTTAGGGTCAGCCTCGAGTTGCATGCGGCTGCATGGCTAGCTCTTGCTTTTACTTTGAATATGCTTGTGTATTCGAGTAACGTGCTTTCCATTCAACGTACTCGCAATCTGTTGCTCTCATTTAGGTTGGAATGATAGTCAGTTGCCCATGAGCTTGGGCATCAATTCGATGATTCTATCTCTAGGCATCCTTTCGGTCGTAGCCTCGAGTCATTGAAACACTATATATAAGTCACAATATTGAACTATCGCAGCCAGTCTTTGGATGATCACGCTTCTGCTCCTAGTCTCGGGTTGATAAATGTACCACATGGACAGTCGAGTCTTGCCCTAGCTATGTTTATACTCCCACCTAAGCTTCAAAGACATAGAGTTGATCGATGAATGGTCAGTTCACATTCATCTTGTTTCTCGCTCGTGCCCCCAGGTCTAGGGCATACATCGATAAGTAGGAAGGCAAGCCATGTCCACTTTAGCTTTATACTCTTTCCTGTTGGATTGCGGGATCAGGTTAGTTGATGGAAGGCCGAGTCTTGCCTATCCTGGATTGTATTCTGGTTTCTCCTTCCAAGGGGAATACTTCAATGCTCCACTAGTTTTCGGGTATGAGTTGGGTACTGGACGATCAATCACATCCACTTTCGATGCAAATGTCGCCATGCTCTAAGCGAGGACCTAAAGCATAAATGGTTAAGTCACATCCAATCAGTGATTGATGCTCTCCTTGTCGGACCAAGGGTAAGGATCAGTGTGTGGACGGTCGAGTCACATCCGTTTATATTGCTCGTCTAGTCGGATCATGGTAAGAGTCAACGAATGAACTTTCGCATCACATTCATTTGGAGCTAGACAGTCAGTTGCATCCATTTTGATTCATATTCTCCCATCAGATCTAAGGGTAGAGTTGGCTCAGGTGCAGTTGGGTTATGCTCATCCGGTTTCATACTCCTCTTGACGGATCGAAGGAGTGTGCTGGAGAATTAATGATCAAGTCACACTCATTCGTGGTTTATTCTCATGTTCACACTTTGGCGATCGAAGTTTTTTGAAGGACAACTAGGTCACATCCGTTTATGTTTGGTGTGGATCGATATTGAACGTCAACCCAAAGGCACCATATGGAAAGCTTGGATTGAGATTGCCTGTTAACCTGGTGGTACAATATAGTCGGTCGCCCGTAACTTCGAATATCGTTTCGATTGATTGTGTATTAAGGCCTCCTTGCAGTCGTTGCCTTAAGTTGTAAAGAACACCAAGCCAGAGCTATAGTGAGCTGTTGTACTCAGCTTTTACTAATTTGTACTTCCTCCCCCAGTCTTGGATTAGCGGAGTTAGTTTGTGGATGGTCGAGTTCCATCTGTAGTGAGTTTATACTCCTCCCATCGGTTTCAGGCCGAAGTTTATGGAATAGAGAATGGCCGAACTCCACTCATCTATTCATTCATGTTTGTATCCACACTCTGTGGATAAGAGTTTGTTTGCGGGTGGTCGTATCACAGCCAATTTGTGTTTATACTCCAGTTCGCTCTTTGGGGAACAGAGTTGGTCAATGGATGGTCAGTCACCGTTGGATGTTTATACTCCTAGTCCACGCTTTGGGGAGCAAAGTTGGTCGATGGGTGGTCAGTCACACCCGTTTGATGTTTATACTCCAGTCCACGCTCTGGGGACCAGAGTTGGTCGATGGGTGGTCAGCCATACCCGTTTGATGTTTATGCTCCAGTTCGCACTCTGAGGACTAGAGTTGGTCATGGTCAGTCACACTCATTTGATGTTTATACTCCAGTCCATGCCCTAGGGACCAGAGTTGGTCGATAGATGGTCAGTCACACCCATTTGATGTTTATACTCCAGTCCATGCTCTGAGGACCAGAGTTGGTCGATGGGTGGTCAGTCACACCCGTTTGATGTTTATACTCCAGTCCGCGCTTTAGGGACCAGAGTTGGTTGATGGGTGGTCAGTCACACCCGTTTGATGTTTATATTCTAGTCTGCTCTTTGGGGACTAGATTTGGTCGATGGATGGTCAGTCACACCCGTTTGATGTTTATGCTCCAGTCCACGCTCTGGGGACCAGAGTTGGTCGATGGGTGGTCACTCACACCCGTTTGATGTTTATACTCCAGTCCATGCTCTGGGGACCAGAGTTGGTCGATGGGTGGTCAGTAACACCCTTTTGATGTTTATACTCCACTCCGCGCTCTGGGTACCAGAGTTAGTCGATGGACATTCGTACCTGATGCAGACCAAGTACTAAGTCGTAACCGACTTAAGGAAATTGAAACTATAAGTCGTGACCGACTTAACATCATGGGTATAAGTCGTGACCGACTTAGTAAAGCTAAGGACCAAAGTCGTGACCGACTTAAGGGAGACAAAGGCATGAGTCATGACCGACTCAACGGAGGTGAAAACATAAGTCGTGACCGACTTAACAGAGTGGAAGACCTAACTCATGAAGATGTGCGAGTTATCGAATATCTTAAGTCACCAGAACGACCTACCGAGTTATGCAGTAAGAAGGCTGAGCAAACTGATGAAGTATCAGATCGAGTATGACCTAACGAGATAAGGAAGAGTGCTGGGATACGACTTAAGGAAGGTGATAGGTCGACACCGAGTTACGATTTATTTAAGTCGCCCGAAGTTTTAAGTCGCTGAAGCCCAGAACCGAGGATCCTTATGCCGAGTTAATCTCTACCGTGGATTCACTTAAGTCGTTGATCTGGGATGCCGCATGTTTTAAGGTCACTGAAGCTTACTGCCGTTGTTTCTTCTGCCGAGTCAATCTCTGCCGTTGTTTGTTGAGTCGTAAGGCGTTTGGGTCTTATGTCGTGAGTAGTAAGTCGTCTATGACCTAAATGTGTAATAAGTTTGTACTTTTATAAGTCTTGAGTTGTTTGTAATATACATGTATGCTGAGGCAGAGTTATTGATAAGTCGTAAGTCGTAGGTCGGAAGCTATAACTCGGAACCGACTTAGGAGATGTAATTTTTGTTATTTGTCGTGTGAATTGTAAAACGCCTATAAATAGGCAAGTTGTTTCATTTGTAAAGGTTGTTGATTTTTGAATAAAATTCTCTTTTTGATTGCTTTGTGCTTTCACCAAATTGGTAGTTGAGTGTAATCTCCTATCTCCTCTTTCGGATAATCGAGTGCGCTCGATTCAACGATTGTAGAAGCCGATTCGCGGAATCTAGTGCGCTAGATCAACGCTCGAAGAATTGAAGATCTTTGAACCCGGTATCGTGCGCGATCAACGAGTTCGGGATAGCTAGAATTCGGTATCTTCGGATCAACGAATTTGGGCAATTCAGTATCTTCCAATCCATCGATTGTTACTTTCATCGATCTACATTGTTTTGATTAATCCGCTGCGTCAGTTTTGGTATCAGAGCTTGTTCTAGCCAATCATAGCTAGATCGAGACTTGGAGCCTAATCATTTTGAAGAATTTGAAGTTTAAAGAGAAGCCGAGCTAAGAAGAGTGTAGATCGAGCATCATTTCATTGTCTAGCCGAGAATTGTTGTTCATCGTGTTCATCGCGATTTGCAACAAAGTGGAAGTTTTCGATCCGTTTCATTTTGGATCAAAGTCCGAAAAGTGTTTGAATTTTGAAGTGTTGAAGAGTTTGTGAAGATTTCAAGTATGCCGCCAAGAAGAGCCAATCGACATCAAAACGTTGAAGCTTTGTATCGAAGAGAAGAAGCTGATGAGATGGAGCAAAGAATCAATGAGAACTTTAGTCAAAAGCTTAATGAAGGAATTGGCCGGTTAGAGAAGCTTATGACGGAGATGAATCAAAATCGGAGAAGGGTTTCACCTGAATCTAACCATGGGGGTAGTAGAGTCTCACCACATTCCAATCGAGACAGAAGTGTTGAAAATGATCAAGGGCGTGGTAGGAACGTGAATGATCGTGAACGGAGGAATGTAGATAGAAGGGATGATGGTGGAAGACGTAATGGTAGTAGAGATGTGGGTGGACGAGATAGACAACGATATACTTCTGATTTTGAAGAGGAGTATGATGGTGGTAGTGTTCGAGGACAAGGACGAGGACAAGGAAGAAATTACTCTGAGTATGATCACAAGTGGGAGACGGGGATGAAGACTGAAATTCCTGAATTCAAAGCTGGTATGCAAGCGGAGGAGTTTCTAGATTGGGTGGCTAATGTTGAGGAGATTTTTGACTTCAAAGAAGTTCCAGAACATCGTAGAGTGAAGTTGGTTGCTACAAGGTTGAGGGGTAGAGCTTTGGCATGGTGGCAGCAGACCAAACTTACACGTGATCGGATGGGAAAGTCAAAAGTTGAATCTTGGGAGAAGATGAAGAAATTGATGAAAGCAACGTTCTTACCTTACAATTATCAATCTTTGATGTATCAACGTTTGCAAAACTTGAGACAAGGGACGAAATCTGTGAATGAGTATGCTGACGAATTTTATCAACTGATTGCAAGGAACGATATTATGGAGACAGAAGAACAGTTAACAGCCAGATTTGTTGGAGGATTGCGAATGCAGATTCAGGATATGGTTAATATGTTCGATCCAAGATCTGTAGCGGAAGCACATCAGAAAGCGTTGGCTTGGGAGAAATAGGGACGACGAGGAAGTGGTGTGTTTACTAATTCTAACAATCAAGCGAAGGGTGTTGGTGGAAGTTCTAATGTTTCTAAACCTATCAGTAGACCAGTAGTGAAGGAGGTTGAGAAGACAAAGGTTAACAACGGGTTCAAATGTTACAATTGTCAGGAATTTGGTCACAAAAGTAGCGAATGTCCAAAACCGAAGAAGAGAGCTATGATAGCAGAGGTTGAGGATAAGGATGAAGAAGCTGAATGTTCCAATTCACCACCTGATGAGGAGGAAGAAGAAGTGTCGGGAGACGAAGGTTACAATCTAATGATGAAGAGGTCCTGTTTAACACCAAAGCAAGAGGAGGATTGTAGTTGGTTAAGGAGCAATATTTTTCAGTCAACATGTACCATTCTGGGGAAGGTTTGCGAATTCGTTATTGATGCTAGAAGCTGTGATAATATAATTTCTTCAGAAGCTGTGAGGAAGTTGGCGTTGAAGACCGAGAAACATCCGAAACCGTACAAGTTAGCTTGGTTAAGGAAAGGCGGGGAGGTGAAGGTTGGACGAAGAGCTCGTGTGAATTTTTCAATTGGGAAGAAATATAAAGACGAAATCTGGTGCGAAGTGGTAGATATGGATGTCTGTCATTTGTTGTTGGGAAGACCGTGGCAGTATGATAGAGCAGTACAACATGATGGGCGTACCAACAATTACAGTTTCATGTTTGAAGGCACAAAGATTACTCTAGTCCCAAAGAAGCGACAGCAGGAGGAAAACAAGTTGGAGGAGATTGAAGAGCTCAAAACTTTGTTATCTTTGAAGGAGTTTGTGAAGGAAGTAGAGGAGGAGCCGGAAGTGTTTTTATTGATTGGACGGGAGAGTCAGGAAGAGGTTGAAATACCAAAAGAAGTTAAACCGGTATTGAAAGAATTTGACGATGTATTTCCAGAGGAGTTACCAACGGAGTTTCCACCGTTGAGGGATATACAACATCAGATAGATCTTGTTCCAGGTGCTGTGTTGCCACACAGACCACATTATCGAATGAGTCCGAAGGAACATGAAGAGTTGCGGAGGCAGGTAGAGGAATTGCTTGAACAGGGGCGTGTACAGGAGAGTTTAAGTCCTTGTGCGGTACCAGCTTTATTGGTACCCAAAAAGGATGGAACATGGAGGATGTGCACTGACAGTCGAGCATTGAATAAGATTACTGTGAGATATAGATTTCCGATGCCGAGGCTTGATGATTTATTGGATCAAATTAGTGGGTCTATAATCTTTTCTAAGATTGACTTGAAGAGCGGTTATCACCAGATTCGCATTAGACCAGGGGACGAATGGAAGACAGCATTCAAGACGAGGGAAGGCTTGTATGAATGGTTGGTAATGCCATTTGGTCTATCGAATGCACCAAGTACATTTATGAGGGTGATGAATCAAAGTTTCCGACCGTACATTGGGAAATTCGTAGTGGTTTACTTTGATGATATTCTAATCTACAGTGCTAGTAAAGAAGAGCATGTTCAGCATTTGAAGAAAGTGTTAATTATTCTACGTGAAGAACAATTTTATGCTGCTACAAAGAAGTGTGTTTTTATGGCGAGGAGTGTTCTATTTCTGGGGTATGTTGTGTCGGAAGAAGGAATACAGGTTGACCAAAGTAAAGTTGAAGCGATTAGAGATTGGCCACAGCCCAAGACGATAACGGAAGTTCGTAGTTTTCACGGGTTGGCTTCATTTTATCGAAGGTTTATTCCACACTTTAGTAGTGTGATGGCGCCTGTGACTGATTGTATGAAGGGTAAACAGTTTACATGGACGGAGGAAGCAGGAATTGCTTTTGAACGAATCAAGGAGTTGTTGACGACAGCACCAATCCTAGCATTACCTGATTTTCAGTTGTTGTTTGAATTACATACCGATGCGTCAAAGGTTGGGATTAGAGGAGTGTTGAGTCAAAGGGGTCGTCCTATTGCCTATTTCAGTGAGAAGTTGTCAGGAGCGAAGATGCGATACAGTACATATGATGTGGAGTTCTATGCTGTTGTGCAAGCTATCAAACACTGGAGACATTATCTGTTTCAGAAAGAGTTTGTTCTGTATACTGATCATGAGGCGTTGAAGCATTTACAAGGGCAAGACAAGATTTCAGCAAGACATGCATCGTGGATTGCATATCTGCAACAGTTTACTTTTGTTGTTAAACACAAGTCAGGGGTGACGAATCGTGTGGCTGATGCTTTGAGTAGAAGAAATCATTTGTTGACAACAATGAAGGTTGAAGTGACGGGATTTGACATGTTACCGGAATTATTTGTGGAAGATCCTTACTTTATGAAGTTTGTTGATAAAGTCAAGAATGGGGAGACGAATGAATTCGTGATGGTAGATGGTTTTCTGTTCAAAGGAAATCGATTGTGCATACCTGATTGCAGTTTGAGAATGAAAATTGTGAAGGAGCTACATGAAGAAGGACATGTTGGGAGAGACCGTACATTACAGTTGATTTCACAATCTTATTTTTGGCCATCGATGAGGAAAGAGGTGGAGAGGTTTGTGGAGCGTTGTCATATTTGTCAGGTTTCGAAAGGAACTGCGACTAATGCTGGTTTATATATGCCATTACCCGTGCCTGTAAAACCATGGGTGGATCTCAGTATGGAATTTGTTTTGGGATTGCCTAGAACTCAGAGGGGAAATGATTCTATATTCGTTGTGGTGGACAGATTTTCGAAGATGGCACATTTTATTGCTTGTAAGAAGACGGTGGATGTTGTTCATGTTGCTCAATTGTTTTTCAAGGAGATCTATCGACTTCATGGATTGCCAGAATCTATTGTGTCGGATAGAGATACTCGATTTCTAAGTCACTTTTGGTTGAGTTTGTGGAAAATGGTGGGAACAAAGCTGAAGTTTAGTAGTGCTTATCATCCGCAAACGGATGGACAGACCGAGGTTGTGAACAGATCATTGGGAAATTTGCTGAGGTGTCTTGTACAAGATAATCTGAAGAGTTGGGATGTGAAGTTATGCCAGGCAGAATTTGCTCATAATCATGCGGTAAATCGTAGCACAGGGTTCAGTCCATTTCAGATAGTATATTCAAGCTTACCGAAGGGTCCGTTGGATTTAACGGTAGTGCCACAATCAAAGAAGACAGTTAAGAAAGCTGCTGATTTTGTTGAAGGATTGGCAGAATGTCACAAAATCGTTCAGGAACGATTGGAGAAAGCAAATGAGAAGTATAAGCGTTCTGCAGATTTGAAACGAAAGAGTGTTGAATTTAATGATGGTGATTTAGTTTATGCAGTGTTAACAAAGGATCGTTTTCCAGTGGGCGCTTATAACAAGTTGAAAGCTAGAAAAATTGGTCCTGTAAAAGTCGTAAAACGAATCAATGAAAATGCTTATAAGTTGAAGCTGCCAGAAGATGTGTACACTTCTGATGTGTTCAATGTTAAACATCTCGTACCATATCATGGGGATGAACGAGCTGATGTGGAAGAATTTGCAAATTCGAGGACGAATTTTTCTCAACCTGGGGAGGATGATGCAGACCAAGTACTAAGTCATAACTGACTTAAGGAAATTGAAAATATAAGACGTGACCGACTTAACATCATGGGTATAAGTCGTGACCGACTTAGTAAAGCTAAGGACCAAAGTCGTGACTGACTTAAGGGAGACAAAGGCATGAGTCGTGACCGACTCAACGGAGGTGAAAACATAAGTCGTGACTGACTTAACAGAGTGGAAGACCTAACTCATGAAGATGTGCGAGTTATCGAATATCTTAAGTCACCAGAACGACCTACCGAGTTATGCAGTAAGAAGGCTGAGCAAACTGATGAAGTATTAGATCGAGTACGACCTAACGAGATAAGGAAGAGTGCTGGGATACGACTTAAGGAAGGTGATAGGTCGGCACCGAGTTACGATTTATTTAAGTCGCCCGAAGTTTTAAGTCGCTGAAGCCCAGAACCGAGGATCCTTATGCCGAGTTAATCTCTACCGTGGATTCACTTAAGTCGTTGATCTGGGATGCCGCATGTTTTAAGGTCACTGAAGCTTACTGCCGTTGTTTCTTCTGCCGAGTCAATCTCTGCCGTTGTTTGTTGAGTCGTAAGGCGTTTGGGTCTTATGTCGTGAGTAGTAAGTCGTCTATGACCTAAATGTGTAATAAGTTTGTACTTTTATAAGTCGTGAGTTGTTTGTAATATACATGTATGTTGAGGCAGAGTTATTGATAAGTCGTAAGTCGTAGGTCGGAAGCTATAACTCGGAACCGACTTAGGAGATGTAATTTTTGTTATTTGTCGTGTGAATTGTAAAACGCCTATAAATAGGCAAGTTGTTTCATTTGTAAAGGTTGTTTATTTTTGAATAAAATTCTCTTTTTGATTGCTTTGTGCTTTCACCAAATTGGTAGTTGAGTGTAATCTCCTATCTCCTCTTTCGGATAATCGAGTGCGCTCGATTCAACGATTGTAGAAGCCGATTCGCGGAATCTAGTGCGCTAGATCAACGCTCGAAGAATTGAAGATCTTTGAACCCGGTATCGTGCGCGATCAACGAGTTCGGGATAGCTAGAATTCGGTATCTTCGGATCAACGAATTTGGGCAATTTAGTATCTTCCAATCCATCGATTGTTACTTTCATCGATCTACATTGTTTGATTAATCCGCTGCGTCAGTACCTCATCCATCTTTTTGGTATTTATATTTCGGTCTGCACTCTGGGGACCAGGGTTAGTCAGTGGGTGGTCAGTTACACCCATTTTTTATTTATACTCCAGTTGTCAAGTCAAGATAAGAGTTGTCGAATGAACGGTTGAACCACGTTCATCCATGGAATGGAATTCTGCCCCCAGCATCAAGGACAAAACTTGACAAATAGACGGTCGATTCACGTCCACTTGGTGATTGTAGCTCCTCTAATTAATTCGAGGAAGGGAGTGAGTGATGGATGGCTATATCGCATCCATGCCTGTGTTGGGCAGTCAAGTCTCGTCCAATTTGCTTAAAATTACTCCTAGAAAGTCGACGGAGAGAGTTGTTGGGTGGATGATCAAGTCACATCCACCTCAAGCTGCAGTCGTGTGCACGTATTGAGGGCGGTGGTTGATAAGTAGGCAATCAGTCACGCCTACTTTAAGTCGAGCTTCTGAACTGCCCTCCATGTCCAGGGTAGGAGTCGATGTGTAGACGATCAAATCACATCTACTTTGGTTGGATCTCGACATCGTAGAGCTTCGAGAGAGGCATATGTATTTGGCGAACTACAAGTATGATCCGAGGAGAAGATGATCAAGGTACATCAGCTCCAAGTCTTTCTTTGGTCTCTAAGTCAAGTGTGTAGGTTGATGAGTGGACGGTCAGTCGTGTCCACTTTGTATTGGATTCTGACCTTGTCGGGCTTTTCCATTTTGAGTCCTTGGTGCTAAGTCAAGGGCGTATGGTAGCTAATGAACGGTTGAATCACGCTCGTCCTGATGATCCTCCAAAGGTCCCATCATGGTCCGTGGAGGTTGGTTAGCACCCAATTCTAAGTACTTGGTCACCTGCATTGTTTGGAAGTAGTATAGTTCAAGTTGGTCGTAGTTCACAACACAATTGAAATTGAAATAGAAATAATTCAAAGAAGATCGGAATAAATCTCATTGATAAGTAAAGCAGCATCGTGTGCTCGCTATTCCACTTTGCCTCTAGCTCCTTTCAGTGGGATGTTGACCGTTAGTGGTCCAATTGATAATTAGAGTTCTTTATTGATAATCATCAGATGTTCCCTACCTGTCATTCTGCAGGGCTTGCACATATTGTTGAAGCTTTCCTTTCCGAATCAGCTTTTCGATCACATCTCGGAGTTGTTTGCAATCGCCAGTATTAGGACTATGTGCATCTTGGAATATACAACATTCCCTAGATTTTCTCTAGGCATCTATGGACTCCCTTGAGGCTGGTTTTTAGTACTCCTTCGAGTCGTGAGTCTCCAAGTAGATGTTATCGATTGACTCGTTCAAAGGAGTATATGAGTCGAATTTTGAGATTCTGGGTCGTCTCTTGGAATCTGAGTCCTTAGCCAATGGGCCTCAATGCTGCCCTCGCTTTGATTTCCTTCATCCAATGGACTGCATTGTTCTTCTATTTAGTATGTCTTTCCTCCTCCTTGTGTAAGCACTGGTTCGCTTTGTAATAGAAGCGATCCAAGGTTGAAGGAGGCTCTCCAACTAACCAGTCGTTGAAATCTAACTTGGGTTCGATTCCCCTCATCAACGCCATCGGTATGATATCCTCGATGGGATTGCTCGCTTTAGTAACAATGACGATGACATTAAATCTCTACAATAAATCTTTGAGAGGCTCACCTAGCATTTGGAATAAATTGGATAATGACATCACATCCTTGGTGTGAGTCGCATGCATTCTAAACTGCTCGACAAACTTCTGATCCGGTTGATTGAATGAGGAGATGGATTTGGGCGATAATCGCATAAACTGCATGATCAATACACCTTTGAGGAATATAGGAAAGCGTCTGCATTCGATGGCACATATCGCTCTGGCGGAATTCACATGCCACTCGAATTTCATGAGATGTAGTCTTGGGTCGGTGTTCCCTGGGTAAACCGATATGATTGGTATATTGAATTTCCTCGGATATTCTGCACACTGAACGACTTCCATGAATAAGCTTCGACTGGGGAGATGCTTCAGTCATCGTCAATCCGGTTCATTTTTAAGTTACAACTACTTGTTATGCTTGTGAATGATGTATGCATGCCCGAGATATGAGCAAAGCAAGACGAACCGGTATTGACGGATCAGTGGTAAGTTACTTGGAGTTGGACCCGAGAAAATCTGCTATTTGCTTGAAGTCAGCAATTAGTTCACTTGGAGTTACTGAATTTGAAGTGTTGGGTCAGTGAAGAATGGTGCTTGGAGTCATCTTGGCGTTTTCTAGGAGAAAATCTTGATTTTACCCGAGTTTGGCTTTGGGCCAAACTTTCTTGGGTTTGCTTAGAGTCACATCACCTATTTTCTCCAAACTTGGGGAGTATGTTTAAGTAGCGGTTGCTTGTCCGTTCCTTGGTTGTAATTCAGAAGCCGCCACTTGATCCTCTATGCCTTAGTCAGTCACAAGACGTAAGGGAAGTGGATAGAATGCACCATGTTCAAGTTGAGTTCTGAATCCAAAATGTGGGGGCACTGCGCTGCGGCATGGGTTCGGGTATTTTTTAGGGCTATTTTTTATAAAAATGGATCATCCTCGATTCATATTTCTTTTAAAATGGATCATACCCGATCCATACTTTTTTTCTTGGTATAGGGATCGGTCACATGGGCTTTTAAGAGAGGGATCGATAGTATACTTTGGAGAGGGATCGGTATATAGACCTTGGAGAGGGATTGGTATGTATACTTAGTAGATAGATCGGTATACATACCTTGGAGATGGATCGGTATACATACCTTGGAGAGGGATCAGTATGTATACTTAGCAGATGGATTGGTATACATACCTTGGAGATGGATCGGTATACATACCTTGGAGTGGGATCGGTATGTATACCTAGTAGAGGGATCGGTATAGTTCCTGGAAGGATCAGTACATGAAGTATGTGGAGGGATCGGTATAGTTCCTAGAAGGATCAGTACATGAAGTATGTGGAGGGATCGGTATATGGAGTATGGAGGGATCGGCATATGGAGTATTGAGGGATCGGTATTGACGTCTTTCAGAGGGATCAGTACTAATGAGATTAGAGGGGGATCCATTTTGGCCTTCAGAGAGGGATCGACCATCGCTTAAATTGAGTGCAAACTTCAACATCCGATCCCAAGATCTTGCATACATGAGTGAATCGGATCCCTTCCAAATAGACATGAACACATGAACGTATGAACAACTCCAAACAAGAATACTAGCATCATCATTCCCATCAACTCCACGCGAAGATGATTTAATTCTTCTAACCATGGCTATCAGCTTCCTTTAAGTTTCCTTTAAATCTGAGTAGAATAGGAAGTTTGTCGGTAAATAACCGGATCTTTCTCGCAAATATGGGAATCCATAAGTAGATGATGAGATCCATCAAGCTTAGATTTCATCTCTTAATGAAAGCACAAAAATGTTGACGCCAAAAATGGGCATCAACACCCAATAGAATATAGTAGAGATCAAAAGAGGAATTAAATTAAAATAGAGAAAATATCATAAAGGAACACACAGATTTTTGTTCGGCAATCTCAGACTCACTCATTTAAATAAATTTTCTTTAAATAACTTTAAATTATTTTAACAAAATTCTAAAATTTTAGAATCTCTTTTTATAAATTCCATACAACTATTTAATTCTTTTTTAAATTCATATAGGGAAGGAAGTTTAAATTCGTCTTTAAACTTAATATTTCAAAGTTTGCTCTATATTTTCACACCAATATAATTCCCAAATGAAAAATTCATTTCATTTAAAAATCTTTCATACTCTTCAAAATATTAATTATCAAAAAAATTTCCATCCATCAAAAGTAAAATAACAAAACTTATTTCTAACTAAATTTCAAAGCTAAAGCCAAATCAGATTTTTTTTCCTTTGAATTATTTACTAACACATACAATTACAAAGGAATCATTTTCTTTACATCTCAAATTATATCGAAAGTTATAAAATGTATAAACTTATATTCACAAATTCTCAAATTCTATAAAATAGAGAAATGTTGCCTCACCATCTATTATAGTGATTATTAATATCAATTGGCTTCAATATTGATATAATCAATAATGCCTCGTCAGTGATCATAGTAGTGCACTAATATCCAATGGCTCTAGACATCACTAAAATACATACAAATATACAAAATATATCCTTTACAAATATAGATCTCGAGTATCACTTTACTAAAATAACTTTCTTTACTTCGATTCTCAATTGAAACATTCAATTTCCATTTTCAATACTCTAATCAAAAAAATTTCAAAATGTTGTGTCTAAATGTCTCGTACTAGTGCTTAAGAATCTTTATCAAATACGTGTGCACCCACATCGACAAAAATTCCTTAACATACTCAACAGACAAGTTTACATGATTTTATCTCCAAAACTATTTAATATATATTAGTTTCAAGGAAACATTACTAATTTATTTTTGAATCCTCATTTAATATTATACTAAAATAATATATTTTCCTTCTAAAAGATTTTAACTTAAACATTCAATTGACTTCCAAAATCATTTGATGATGATAATAATAATCAATATTTGTATATGTCATAAATCTTTACTTCTAACCAACACCTAATAACTTCAAAACATTTCAAAATTACCTTTAACTACTATTATAATAAATATACTTTTACAATAAACCATTACAACCAACATTTTTATAATATCAAATAAACATTATTCATATTCCCTTGTAATAAATATAAATCAATAGCTAAATTCACTTCATAATTTAATAAATGCACACAAATTTCAAAATTAAATTCCACTCCAACAATTTCAAATTTCCAAATAAATATAATAGACAAAAATAAGCATACACGGCGGAAACTAATAAATATATTTTCCGTTGCACATTCTAATCAAAATCAAGTTAAAACACAACAACGTATGCCAAGCCATAACATAATAATACAATTCTAAATTACTAAAAAATCACAAATACATATACTACTGGTTGGACTAACTCCTTTCATCCTTGCTACTCCAACCATTACATACTTAATGCTTAAAGAAAATGAAATTTAATTATATATATAAGTACACATATTCGTAAAACTACAAATACATCCCCTGATGATTACCCCAGTAATCATCTTGTATGTATGTATGTATGTGTGTGTGCATATATATATATATAATATACTATCTCTTATTATAGAAAATTATCTAATACTCCCAAGGATCATGGAACTCTAGGTCCCAACTAAGGTCTCGATTCGTATCTATGATATACCATGTATTGTTCTAAACCCGCTCTGATACCATTTTGAAACACCCCACCTCTATACTGTACTATCCAAGAGTATTACAGAGTAACAATGTCAGATAATACGGAGAATAAGGCTATATGGGGTACACGAATGAATATTCCCTTGGACTAATACTGGTACGTATGAAAACATTGAATAGATAACTTACCTTTATGTGCACAGTATTGGTATAAAGTAATAAACACATGTGCCTCCAGGTTGTGTAGTCAATTCCCCGATATTGCCCCAATATATCCACGATATATCCCGTAGCGGACTTTTGGGTCAACGATATTCCTATAAAGCGGCCCAATATAGCCGATCCCATATTATCCCCCATATTGCGGCAATAATCCGCTATATCCCCTATTTTGTTGCCCCGCTATATCCCCATTTCCTATAAATAAGCATTTTGCTTGATGTCTTGTTTTTAAGTTTTATGGTAAATTCAAAGTTGATGTAACAATGATGTACGATGTTGGTTACTATAACTAATTCTAACTTTTTAAGTGTCAACTTTGGTTATCTTTACTTTATTATAACTCCTTTTGCTTGGTGGGAAATAATAAGTATTACTTGTTCCTCTTTTTAATGTAGAATGTTCATCATTCCTCTTTTTAAAGTCGTCCGCTATATTCCCGATATATCTCCACTACAACTTTTCGCACCTCAAACGCTATGGAGCGGCAGAGCGCTTTAACTACACAGCCTCCAGGATAGAACAATAGATATATACAGTGAATGACAGAGTACACAGAGTCAATTAGAGTGATAACATATAATATATGATACAATTTAGATACAAATAAATCAAATGTGATTTCTTTCAATATAAAGTAATAAATTATCAATATACAACTCAGCAACAAATATATACAGTGAGTCAATGTCATTTTTAAATTTACTATAACAATCCTAATTTTAGTCACCTCTAAGCCTACTATATCAAATGTTCGTCATGTCGTCCCCGTACCTAAAATGTCTCGGATTGATCCGAGTATTATAAAATAACACACGAATCAGACTATGCCTAATTTAGAATCCAAATAGAATAACATAGTGTAAACAATGAATAATAATATGATAAATTGACCAGGAATACTCAAATCATCATATTACATGTCAATTTGTGTTTATATACCATAAACAAACACCAAGGCAATATATTTCACTAATAACTCAAATCTATAAAAAAACAACCAACATCGCTACCAAAAGATGTCACCACCTATATAACAACATGTCAAATCAGAAATCGCATAACTAATATGTGAATCATGCATATTCTAAAATCATCATCAAATCTAGAAATATCAATAAATGCGATATCGTCAAGTGAAGTCAGGCAGTAATGAAGCAATGCCCACTATCTCTCTCAATCTCATATTATAAAATACTATGACAGAATCAATAAAATCAATAAGAAATATTTGAGCCAGCTCATAATAATATCCAAATATAATCAATAATAAGTAGGTTGTTTACCTGTAAAGAATAGGTCGTCTTCCTGAGAAGTATATGGGGTTAACCATACTCTGGATACAGTCTCGGTTATAATCTCATCTATACATAATATATGTCAATCTACTACTCACATATACATTTTACATACACCAGAACTAGATGGGAGACTGACAGCACGTTTGCCTGCTCCAGAGCCACTTGTGGTCTTTATGACACGACTCCTACAGTCATTGCTTACCATTACCTCACCTCTCTCGGTATCGTGACAATGATCCACCATAAGTTTGACAATTCATAGCCTCTTCGGCTACGACTACCGAGATGTGCCCCCATGGTAACTAATTACTGGCCTATTCGACATAAGGGGCAATCAAATCCAATGATGTGCATCGAATACAATATACAACAACGGTTTCGCAATTGGGGGTGCGACCTCCTTGACCAGGCCGTCGGGGTGGATACTGGCTGGTTCACTCCCGAAACATAAAGGGGGAAGGTAGACAGACATATAATGTACACAAACCATGTGGCTAACAAGTAGCCTCCATGCATGCTCACCATAGCGAGTCACAAACAACATACCCATATAGGAGTGTCATCCATGAGCAATGAATAACTGAATAAATAATGCAACGACATTCCATACCACCGCATGTTACTAGTTCATTTATTCAATGCTCATATATCACACTTGCCTTTTCTTATTCTATATAACGAGTCCAAAGAATAACCGAAAAAGTGTTGCTACAGTCCAATACCAGATGGTATTACTAAACTGTTTATTCAGATTTCTCGTCACACAGAATAACCATCAATAAATCACACTACAACAAAAAACATCTTTTACAACTCTCAAAAATAGTTGTAGTATGTATTTTACAACTGTTTATTAAAAGTAGTCTTATCCACAGTTGTAATAGGGTCTACGTCTACTATAACTTTTTAAAATGGTTGTAGCTAAACGTTGTAATAAATTTATTACAACTATTTAAACAGATGTAATAAATTAATTACAACTGTTTATAAAGGTTGTAATAAATTTATTATGACCTTTTTAAACTGTTGTAATTTATTTGTATGCACCTAAATACCTTTCTTACAACTCTTAGTCTAGGTCGTAAAATTGTTTATTGGAACTATTGAAAAACAATTGTAACATATTAAACTACAACTGTATTTACAAGTTATAATAAACTCTTTTATAACTAATAGTAAACGTTGTAATTTGGTAAGCACGCACCAAACCACTTTTACAACTGGTTTTCATAGTTATGAAAGTGTTTGTTACAACTATTAGCAATAGTTGTGAAATATATTTTCTACAACTGCTTGAAAATTGTTGTAAACTATTATTTCATCACTATTTTTAACCGTCGTGGTACATATTTTACAACTCTTTTAAAAAGTTGTGAAATATGTACTATAAATTTTTAATAATATTGCATAGATATTTCTACATATTCCAACCTGCTAGTATACGCACATTATAGACACAACAATAATAAAATTTCAATAATTCAAATAAAATTCAACGATCAAATAATAAACAACACATTTTCAAATTACTTCCATTCAAAATAGTAGTAGTTGTTCAAACCCATTCATGTTCCAACACAACCAGTTTTTCACAAAAGATAACATAAATTCGACTATTCAACAAACAAGCGATAAAGCATACCAACAGCAAAAGGATCTAATCAAAAACGATGAAATTCTTGTGCCACACAACCGTTGTTCCTACGGCCTCTTGAATTGTACAAGCTTCAAGAATCTCCCTTCACAAAGGAGCTTGTGGAACCAATGGGACATCGACAAAAACTTTTCAAGTATCTACCCCAAGTGGAACGTGGTGCACCAAAGCGGTGGGATCAATAGATGCAAGCATCCCTTCGGCAACAACTTTCATTTGCCAGTTCGATATCTTGTGTTTTTTTGGAAGCTGTAGAGCATGTGTATCATTATTTGGGAAACTAGTGCTACCATGTTATGGCTACGACTGTAAAGAAAATGTAACCTATCAAATACAATATTAAATCTAAGAGTCATACAAGCTTTCATTGAGTAACAGTTAAGACTCATATTAATATTAATATTGTATCATATTTTTCAAAAGAATCCACACTAACCTGATTGAGTAATTGATACATATTTCTTTATGGCAGTATTAATATTCAACACAGGAGGATATATGTCCGCTAATAATAATCAGGTGTAAATCATCAAACAAATGACACAAATTTTGTTATGTATATGGGCTCAAAAGTATAAAATATTATTTAAATGTATAGCAAATGACAAATACAACTTTGATACTCTACCTACTAACTATAGTAAGATATCTACTCTGCCTTCTGACTAACAACAAGTTATGATCATTTTAAGGGTGACCAGACTGTTCGCGCATATGCTTTCATTTTTATTAGCATCAGTATCAAGTACCTAATTTTTCTCAAAAGGACAGAATTTATCAAAATGTCCAAACCATTTAACATGAGACAACTATTTCAGAATTTTATGTATTTCAAACCAAATTAGAGTTCCTCTTTTCTACCAAGTATGGGACTTTTGAAAAAATGATTTCAAAAGAGTTTAATTTTGAAAGAATCTGACTTTGGGACTTGATTTCAAAAACACTTTCCAGTTTATTTACTAAGCCTCAAAATCAAAAGAATTTATCTATCTATAGTTTCAAAGATTTTCACATATATGCAAAAAAAAATTAAAGAAATAATACGTGATTTTGGGAATTTACAGCATACTTATTTGTATGAAATGAATTTTTGAAATAGGGCAATTTTTAATGTATGGATTTTATTGTATGTACACATATTTGACTTTAAAGATGAATGATACTCTGTACAAAAATTATTTCCAACATTTTCAGTTTCACATTTTTTGATTTATGATGGTAGAAATGTCCAAATTTTTTATGTATTTAATAGGAGAGAAAAACAAGCTGTTGCAACTATTTCAAAGCCTATGATTTTATAGAGCAATAGCAAGTGTGACTGAACTAAAAATGTATTACCTGAGGCATATTAACAAGAGTTAATGGGCTATTCACTTGACTTCCCTTTCCTGCCATAAACTATAAAAAGAACAAATGTTAAATATGCTTGTATTAGCTAGTTATTAAGATGCCTAATTAATTTATAACTTATGGTCATGATCAAATTTGTCAACTCTTGAACTTTATTCTGCAATCCGGTAACTTGGTTTTCAAGTGCAGATACTTTCTTTGAGTTGTGTAGGTGAGCACCAAATTGAGAAGGTGTAACCCCAAAACCAAGTCCTCTTATTCTTCCATATCGTTCTTTGCCGGATGTCTTTGCCACACCATCTTCACTTAATGAAACCATTCCCTGAGAACTTTAACTATTGCTGTGCTCTTTTATCTCAGTCTACAAATAATAAAATGTTCCAATAAGAAGTAAATATTGTATTTGTACTATGTAGTAGGCAATAATTGTATACTTACTATGCATTCGGTAGCAACCGAGTTTGGTGGTTCCCCATTTTTTTTGTATGTCCCTTGCACCACAGCTCATCTCTAGTAATATCAGATGCACAATCTTTTTTTTGCAAAAATAAGTATGGAAATAAAGCTCAGCTATTTTGCATAACAACAAAATTCGACTATTTTTTAACACAAAACTAGGTACCTTTATCATTTGACTAAATGATAAATGACTAATTCAAAAATCAAAATTTTAACTGGTTTGTGAAATAAACGAGAGAGGAGTTACAGACACGAGTCAATAATTTGTATCGTTTTTCATCTTAGGGAATAAAATTGTTTGATTATTCGGTAGCATCCATCATGGAGTAGTGTTGAACGTTCACTTTTATCAAATTAAGCAAAGTTTTAATCAACTTTTGGCTACTTCAGTTGGCTTCTTTTATTATCTTTTAGCTACCAAATAGCATACATGGAAAATTTGCAATTCATATATACATTATTTCTTATTAATCTAAAATTTCATATAATTATACATGTCATGTTGCTAGAGAATTAATATCCCACATGTTAATCTTTGTACTAAACATCCAGAAATTAATTATAAGTCTCATATATAGAACAAAACATTCAGAATGATTCATTTAGTCGTATGATTCCTGGTATAAGTCTCATATATAGTCCAAAATCTATGGATAAGTCGTATAAAAGCTTTTTGACACTTGGTTGTGCACTTCAAGGATTTTGAATTCATACATATGTATTTCATGTTTAGAAATAATGTATTTTAAAATCATAGGAACATACACACTTGAAACTTTGATCATGAAGCCATATTCAAAATTTAACAATGTTAAAACTTGACAGAGCAACGTATTCTCAAAAAGTTATTCGTGAAAAATTTGTTTTCATGGTCAAAATCCCTCATGCTTACAAGACCAAATAAGTTTTATAACTAGCATCTATTTAATGTAGCACAAACTGGTAACCATAGATATTTGGAATCATTTGTTCTTAGAAAATGTTATGATATATTAAAAAATTCTCTTTTCATAAAACATGTATATAAACTAATATATACTTAAAGCTTTCATATTCCTTAAACCTTCTGAATAATTGGCAGCCATCAAGTAAGCACAATATTCAAAAAAATTATTTACATGTGTTTTGGTCACTACTAAAAAACAATCACCAAAAGACTAAAAACTAAAGACGGAAAATTTTCAATTTCAAACTAAAGACTGTTTTATAACTGATAAATACCAGTCCCGAAAATCATTCTTTTTATAAATTTTGAAACTATTTTATAACTGAAGTTCAGTATTTATTTGGATTTTTATTTGTTTAACTAAACATGTAAAGGCTGTGATTTTTCTTTTTTTTAATCCAACGAACGTATGTGGTGATCCAAGTCATGATATCCAAGATCTAAATCTATTTTTTTAATACTGAGCCACGCCATTCTCTCCATTTATGTTTTCTGGTTTTGGCAGTTAACATAATTTCACCATTTATGTTTTTATGTGTTTGGTCTGTTGCTTTTTTTTTAATTTGTGGTGTTTATAATTTAGAAGTTTGAACTAATATATATTATCCTTTGTAGAGAACAATGGAATTTGGAAATAGGTTGCAGTAACATTTCCATTTTTTGAACAATTGTTCTGTTTAGTTAAAAAGTGGATTTACAGTGAACAGATCTAAGTTCCTGTTGATTCTGGAAATATCATTTCTTTGTTCAAAAAAAGTCTGTCCTCTCCTTTAGATATTTAATGTCTCTTTCTAGCACAATTTTTGTGCAGCAATCATAGATTGTAGATTCAATGAAAACATATTCTAAATTGTATAGATGCTTATCCATAGAAATATTCAACAAAAACATATTTTAATAATGAAACAATAATCTTACCAACTCCTCCGCCAACCTTGCATACCCTGTTCTACTCATCGTGTGTAGAATCTTATTCTATTCTCTAATCTCTTTGTATTTCTTGCTCTTCAACTACATAACAGAAATTCAAAAATTAATATAATATATAATAAGTGTTGTTTAAAAGAATCTTGTTCGAAAAGGATTGAATGATACCTCAGCGGATAGTTTCACCTTAATAAATTCTCTCCATTCTTGATCAGTCTTTATATTATCGAGTTTTAACATTGCTAACCTACTAGCGGAGTCGGGGCTTTTGGCGGTATGTCTTATGGCTGAAACCAATTTTGATTTTGCTTCTTTCCACCTAACGCCTAACATCATCATGAACAAACTCTTGTATTGTGCATCCATAATGAATCGTGTCTGCACAACAGAACATTAATGCGTGAGCACAAGGAAGCATAGTAAAATAAATGAAGCATGGTTTAGTGGAGATGCAATTGATTAATGGGGTGTAAAATATATTTGTTTGCAATTGATTGAAGCATAGTTAGATTGATTTCGATTGTAAAATATATTTGTTTGCTTAGACAGAATTATAATTTTCTACAAAAAGATAAATTTGTTTATATCTTTAACATAAAGATTACCTATTTGTTTTACTGAAGAAAATTGTATGCCATTTTTTAATCGACAAATTATGCTCTTCCTGTCAGTTTTATCTTCAAATTGCAAATATTTGCAGAATGCAGATAAATTGCAAACATTTGCAATTTATGTTTTGCCTTTGGAATTCATAAGGTCAGTTGTCGTTTTTGAATAACAATCATTAACATATTCTAAGGCAATGCCTATGTGTATGTGTGCTTATGTGTTTATAACTAGTCATACCTGAATACATGTCCATATGTCATCCTTCAATTTGTCGTCGACATTCTTCCAACAGTCAATGTTCACAGGGACCATTTCCCTTGCTAAAATGCCAAGATATGAAGACAAGTGTGTCGAATTTTTACCTGTAGGTTGTCCTATTTCATTGAATTCGATTGTGGCCCTTTCACTCGGTGTTAGGAAGAATGTCTTCGTCATTGTTTTCCCCCCTTTTCTCTTTAGTGCTAATTGCGCTTGATCTTGAGCGGAAGAGTTAGGAGGAGTGGGTGAGTTTGTACGGGAGGTTGAATTGTGAGGACTGACGGGGGGGACAGGTGTAGTATTCAGATCCTGAAGTGCTTGAGCAACTTTAGCCTCTTCAACAACTTCTTTGCTCGAAATTCTACCATCACCATTATTGTTAAGAGTTCCAACTAATTTAGCTAGATACAATCGCTTTGATTTCCTTTCTCCGACCTTCGAGCCCTGAAATTATCAAATAGATGTTAGAAAATCTACCTAATAAAGCTGTCACTAAATTATCAATACCATTGAAGCAAAATCAACTAAATTATCAATACTAGATGCACGACTTCCTGATCCAGAAAAGTGCATGATTCATTCATTTTGTGCAACATTTAATTCAATCGACATGGGCCATGCATGGTGAATTACCTTAGCTTATGAAGGATGCTGATAACTGCATGCCTCCTTTGGCCATTGGTATACCAATAAATACTTTTTGATGCATTTAAGGGTATCGGTTAACTATTAACATATGCATCAATTTCATACTCATCTCGACAAATTTATAATAAATTGAAATGTGCCAAAATGACCAACCAAATCGCTGACATGGAAATCTAGGATGAAACTTTCATTCGATTTTCAGCAATGAAGGATTAGATGATTGACTATCAGCAATAGACTGAGTAATAAGGGAGTATCAATGTGCGTGTCAGCATATGCACTATTAGAATTAATTTTAGGGTTCACATTTGAATGATTCAACTAATAAAATTTTAATTCAAGGGTTAACATACCACAAAGAGATATAGAGTAATCACAGCTACAAATGTTTACCTCTACTTGTTCTCGTCCACCCTTGCCCAATAGATGTCGCAAATTCATGTTTCTTGCAGATGATTGACCTAGACAAGAAATTAACACAAACTATATGAATAAAATATATAAGATACACAATTTATATGAATGAAGGGCAAAAATAATATAAGATAGAAATTCAATAAACAAAGAATTTTTAACATTTGTTAGTTAATTTTATTGCAAATTCAATCATGTAATTAAATAGTTTAAGGAAACCTAATAAAAATTGTTTGCCTAAAAATTACATGATGTATGTAAATGAGCAAAGTCATATATGTATGATAATAATAAACAATTACCACAAGCTCATCACAATCGTTCCTTATATAACTTCCATCCCCGATATCGATCTCTTTATCGTCAAGTAGTGACTCGTCTAGGGTTTTACTAGTCGACTCTTCATCCTCATCGTATTTGTCCAATTCATGAAAACCTCTTGGGGGTGCTCTAAGTACAACATACTAATTTGAAGAACTACTTTCTCTTGGAAAAAACACTTGTACGACTTGTGTTGCAAAGATGAAAGAATCGTTTGCAAATTGATTTTGAAACTGATGTAAATTGACTAATATAAATCCATCTTCAATCTTAACTCCGCGATCAACATTAACCCAATCAAGCTTAAACAAGGCAATTTGAAATACGCGATAGTCTAGCAAAAGAATCTCCCGCAACACTCCATAACAAAGTACTTTTTCAATAGAACCATCTTCACAGATTGTACTTGCCTCAATGGAAACACCACTATTTTGCGTAGACTTCTCACAATCTTTAGTATGGAAACGTCGACCATTAATAATATAGCTAATATAGGAAGTTACTTGTAAGTGAGGCCCATATGAAAGCCATTTTATTGTTTCACTAACATTAGATGCATTTCTATCATCCCTAACCTATATACATATACTATTATGTACAAGGACTTAAGATGATAATATGTACATTATATATCAAATTTAACCGTTTACATATAAGAAGACATAAATCTTACAACCTTTTTTTCAAACCAGTAACAAATATTCTCTTAATGCAGCCTTGCAAGTTCCACATCATCTTTTACAAGTTGAGGATGCATACGTTTCATTTCCTCTTTGTGCATTCTATATACGCGAATATACAAGTTAAAATCTAGTTTCATACATACTAAGTAGATGCAATTGCTACTTACTCTATATAGTGCTCCACTTCTTCGGTATTAAACAACACATAACGATGAGCAATATTAATCATCTCCTTGGTGACTATCATAGGGGTTCCTTTGGAAATAGGACACCCTTCTAGTGTGAAATCACTTTGATGCACTTTATTTTGATTCTTTCTTTCTTCAATTTTAGATGCATGTTTAATATATTTGTCACAATACTTCATGCATTCTTCGGCAAAATAATGCTCAGCTATGCACCCTTCAGGTCGTGCTTGATTGTTAACATAGCCTTTCAATACTGTAATATATCTACAACCAAAACATGTAGTAAGATATTTTATTTAAGTGCAAACATTATTGACTAATTTCAGTATCCACAACAAAGTTTACCTTTCAAATGGATACATCCAACGATATTGCATTGGCCCACAAGTTCTTGCTTCCCTCGCTAAATGTATTGTCAAGTGAATCATGATGTCAAAAAATGATGGGGGAAAAAATCTCTCTAGATCGCATAAGGTTAAAGCGACCCGATTCTCCATAGCTTCTAATTTATCTTTATCAAGTACTCTTTGGCATATGTCATTATAAAATGAACATAGATGCAGTAGAGCATTCCGTGTCCCTACAGGTAAAAGTCCTCCCAATGCTATAGATAATAATTGTTGCATCAAAACATGATAATCATGGGACTTAAGACTTGAAACCTTGGCTTCTTTTGCAAAGCATTTACCAATATTTGAGCAATATCCATCAGGTACCTTCAAATTTTTCATTCTATAATAAAAGACACCCTTCTCATGATCACTTAACGTGCATGGTGTAGCTGGAAGTAGCGGTTTACTTCCCATGTCTATTGGATGCAATTTTTTCCTAATACCCATTGCTTCCAAATCTTGACACCCATTAATTCCATCTTTTGATTTTCCTTTGATATCGAGCAACGTGTCAAGAATATTCCCACCAACATTTTTCTCAACATGCATTACATCGAGATTGTGGCGCAAAGGGAGAGCCTAAGCAAAACATAAAAACACAAACACCTAGTC
Organism: Allium fistulosum; assembly: GCA_030737815.1. Lineage (NCBI taxonomy): Eukaryota > Viridiplantae > Streptophyta > Magnoliopsida > Asparagales > Amaryllidaceae > Allium > Allium fistulosum. The sequence goes on from CM060901.1 coordinate 488,318,681, forward strand.
AATAAAAAGTCACTAATTACTACATACGAATAAATAAATAAATTATCTCTAGCTATTTCTTACCTTCCAATAAGGAAAATCAAAGAGAATTGATTTCTTCTTCCACATTAGAGTTCCTTTTTCCTTCTCATCTCCCCGTTTTCTTTTCTTCTCGCTTTCCCCTTCCTTTTTTTCCTCATTTTGTTTCTTTCCCCACAAATTACAAATATCTTTGACATCTTCTAAGACTTGAGCACCTGTTTGTATTAGTTGGCTTTGTTTATTCTCTATGGTTCCATCAAACAAGTTTTTCCATCGACGATGTTCATGGTTAGGTGCTAAGAATCGTCTATGGCCTAAGTATGCACATTTCTTACTGAATGGTAGCCATATTAAGCATGTATTACGACCACAAACAGGGCATGCTTTCTTATCCTTTACAGTGCAACCTGCTAAATTTCCATAAGTTGGAAAGTCATTAATTGTCCACATTAAGATAGCATTTAGTCTAAATTTACTATGGCTACATGCGTCATAAACATTCACCCCTTTAACCCACAGTTTATTCAAATCTTCAATAAGTGGTTGCAAATACACATCAATATCATTTCCTGGTTGTCGTGGTCCAGGAATTAACAAAGATAACATTATATTATCTTTGTGCATGCATAGCCATGGAGGAAAGTTGTAAGCAACAAGAAACACTGGCCAACAACTATATGTAGAATTCCAATCACCAAAAGGATTAAATCCATCTGTTGCCAGACCAGGCTTTAAATTTCGCAGGTCGGATGCAAAGGAAGGATACATTGCATCAATTGTGACCCACTATGAAGAATCCACCGGATGTTGCAATTTACAATCCTCACTTTTATGATTGGCATGCCATATTAACTGTTCTGCCGTTTCTGTGGACCTAAACATTCTTTTCAACCTCGGTGTGATTGGGAAGTATCTTAAAACTTTCATAGGTATTTTAGTTTGCTTTTCGTCTTCCTTCGTCCTTTTCACTTTCCAACGAGACTTGCCACATGTAGGACATGAATCACTATGTGCGAGTTCTTTTCTAAATAGACAACAATCGTTCACGCATGCATGTATCTTCTTATAACCTAAACCAAATAATTTAAGCAACTTCTATATTGCATATGTTGAATCAGGAAGTGTGTTTCCCTTGGGCAACATATCTCGAAGGAGTTTAAGAAGTTCTATAAATGCTGTATCAGATATACCATTTTTAGCTTTGTGTTTGAAAAGAAGTAATGTTGCTGACAACTTCGAATAGTTTACACAACCAGGGTATAAAGGAATTTCATCTTCCAACATTTCTTCACACACTTCCGCGTGTCTCTTATTATTATGATCTTCAATCCCCTCATCACCAATTGATGCATCAAAGTACATCCTATGTGTATTCGTCTCTTCGCTTGCTACATTTTGTGGAGGACATGCTTCCCCATGAAATATCCATACATCATATCTTGGATCAATTCCAAAACAGATCAAATGGAACACAACGTCCCTCAAAGAATGTCTAACCAAGTTTCTACATTTATGGCAAGGACAAATAACTTTTTATGGATTTCCTTCCCTTTCTGCATGGTTATATACAAAATTTTGAATAGCCTTCTTATAATCTTCTATCATTCTACAAAAAATTACATGCATCACTAATCAAACATTAAGAGTTATAACTATGAAACTAATAAACAAAATTATACAACCTTGGCATGTTAACCCATGTTTTGTCCATCTTGATAAAGCTCTCTAATGTTTGGACCTGATGAGAGGACATGAACTAGAACATCCACAAACAATTAATGAAAATAGTATTTTCATTACTTGAAATGGTAGAATAACATGATCAACTCTTTATGTGTTGCATACATAAGCACTAACACCATTCGATGAATAAATGTAACTAGCATATTTGAGCTAGAAAAAGTTTACAAGTCACATAAATGACTATTTCCTTCACTTGCAATCGAACAGACGACAAATTTGTAGCACTAGGTGGTAAATATGTTTACAAAACTATAACATAATTCCACAACTTCATATTTGTAGGATCCAAGATTAGAAGAAAGCCTATGTATTATGTTTTTTCCTAGCCGTATGGTAACCAATCCTTAAACACATCTATCTTTTTTGGGTTTGTTAGCTTGATAACACGAATTTCAGTTAACATAACAAAAATTAGAGCACCTGAAACATGTACCTGGGCGTAGGATTTGAGAAGTATTACTACAACTGCTCGTATGATTTAGGAGTTGGATTTGGTAACCGTGGATTTGAGAACGGATTTGAGAAGGCCATCAAGCGAGTAGATGAAATATGAGAAGCGATTTAGCTTGGGGAATTAGGGTTTTAACGCGAGCAGTAGTTTTGGAGGGCGGTCGATTGGGGGAATTAAGTATCAGAAGCAGTTTTATGGTTTTCTATTTTTTTATTTTACAAACTGGCGGGTGAAAGAGGCGAGATGGGGCGAATAATTTGTTTCAACAGGCTGCTGCACAACCGGGTCCATGCGGAAGAAATCGTGTACTTAGTGATAAATCTAATGTAAATGTAAATAGGAATTTGATGGAATAACCAATATAAGTTATGATGACCCGGAATTTTGGACATTTGAAATTGGGATATTTAATTAATTTTAAATATTTAAAAGTTAAATTTTAACTTGAATTTCAAATGTAATCAATTATTGAATAATTAAAATATTGAATTTAACAATTGGAAATTGGGTAAAATATATAATCTGGAGTTTCAAGCTTGTTAAAAAATATTTCAAAGGCTTATAAAATCTATATTGATTTTATTGAAGATAATAAAAATGATAAAAGTGAATTTAAAGATTTTTTGTTCAGTTTTGAAAATATATCGTTTAAATTGATATTTAAAAATAGCCTTTCGAGGCACAGTCTCGGAATTCGACGAAACTAGTCACATTGGAGCCGCAATAGTGTATTATTATCAGATTTCAAATTTCGTAATGTTTAGAGCTATCGTGTGTCCGTACGGTACATAAACGCACTGAAATTTATATCGAAAATTTAATATAATAATTTGGTCCAAAAATCTATCTTCTCCATACGATCGAATTAGGACTCGAAACCTTTTCCATTATGTTTGGAATAGGGGTTTAACATTATAAACGCCTGGCGGCACGCCTCGATTGGAGATCGAGATTTTGGCTCGATTTTGAGACGTTTAAATTCAGATTTAAATTGATTTTGATATTTTGACCAGTCAAAAACAAAATCTCTATTGTTCAACACGTAGCCCATTCTATTTTACATTTGTCCCTCCCTGAGACACGCGTATCGAAACTAGAAGAAATGATTAAAGAAACAAATCGAAAACGAAGAAAAAAAAATATTTTCTTTTCGTTCAAATCAAATAATGGCCGAGCTTTCTTCATTTCAAAATCAAATCTTCCTGTTTGAGCAATATTCGAATTCCTTTTCCCTCCATCATCATTCCAGTTCAAACAGTTTTTTTTATAAAAAAAGAGAGAACGCGACTTTGTTGCTATCGATTTTGATTCGAGTTCCAGGCCTCGTCGAGGATCGTGCGTGGCATCATGGTTTCGCGAGGCTAGGCAATCGAGGATAGGGCTTCGTGCACGCATGGCCTGAGGAGTCGATCGCGAGGTGGTGTCAAGGGGTTCGGCGCGTCTTTCGTCGAAGTCGCTATGTTTAGGCATGAGGGAAGGGGGAGGTCACGGATTGGGATGTGGCGAATCGCGTGAGCTTGTGAGGGTAGCAGGTGGTCGGTGGTAGGGACCAAGGAGGAGGCGGTGAGATAATGTTGTACAAGGTACAAAATCGTGAAGGAAAACAAGTTGAGATGGAATTGGGATTACGTCAAATCAAAGGTGAGTTAATCTCACTCATCTGGATTATTATTTAAATTTAAATATTTGGTTGAAAGATTGAATTGATTGGATGTGGTATATTATATAGTAGTATATATATTGGAGTGATTGATTTCCCGCATTATATAGCGGATGAGACCCTATGCGCCGCATAATAGCGGATGATATGATATAACCCCATATACTGCGATATTCCACCTCGAAGTGGAATTGGTATTTTAAAATTGTTGTGCTAACATCTGTGGATGCAGCGAAACAGGTTGGAGGGATCCAACTAGATTCCTCAAAAAAATTTAGATTGTTCTAATATTCTGTGATATATTTATTTGATAATCTGTGATAAATTATATTGGTAATTGTAAATATTGGATGCTATGGTTTGATTAAATAATATTGGGTATACTGAGTTATCAAAAATATATAGATTGGATTTTTAAAGGGAAATAAAAGAGAGAATTCTTAAGTTAAATAATTTTAGAGGAATTGGATAAATTAAAGAATGAATTGGAAAAGGATAAAAGTTGATTTTTAAATTCTAATAAATAAATTCCAAGTATGGGAAAGGAGATTTTTGAATATATGGGAATAAATGAAATTTAAAACTTAAGTGATATTAATTAAAGGAATAAAAGATTTGTTTTTAAATTCAGAATTTAAATGGTTTAGGAAGAAATAAAAGAACTTTTATGAAATTGGTATTTTCAGTTTATATAAGAAGTTAAATCTGGAATTAATAGTTTTAAAATAAATTTGAGTAAGTAAAGGAATTTATTTTAAATGGAGATGATTTGGAAATCGATTTGAAATTTGATTTAGTGTTTGAAACTGTGTTTTTAAAAAGGAGAATGAGACTATGGGATTTATAAACTGGGTTTATAAAGTGAAATAAGATATCAGTGGATATTTGGAAGTATAAATTCACGGTAGGAATTTATAAAGGAATGGGTAATTTGTTTTAAAAATAAATAGTGGTTTATTTTTAAAGGTGTGAAAGAAAAGTGTAATTCTCTAAAAAGCCAAGTACGTTTTCAAAGCGGATTTTTAAGTATAAGTTAAAAAATTTAAAGTTGTTTTAAAAGAATGTTTTTGAGTAATAATTATTTAAGTTGTTTTAAAAAATTTAAAGGTAAATATTTATTAAATTAGTTATAGTAGTAATTATTTTGAAGGTTAATTGGTATTATGATTTTAAAAGAAATTATTAATATTTATATTTTATAAAGTATTTTTATTTCAAAGATAGTAGGCTAAGGTTTTTATTTGAATACTTGTATAGAATTTCATAATTTTTATTTTATTTTATTTTTATTTTAAAATTTGTTTGGCTTATGTTTTACTTGAAAATTTTTAGGAAATTTCATAGTTAGTATTTTACATAAGTATTTTAAATACTTTTTATTTTAAATATTTTAAAGCATATATGTTTTTAGATAAAGTGATTTAAATTATTTTAAAATCTAAAGCATTTAGTCTTGGTGATTTTCAGTGAAGATAAACAATATTTTGAATTTATTCCGCGAAAGGAAAGTGATTTGAAAACTATTTTCAAAAAGGGTTGAAGTGTAGAAAAATTTAAATCTTGCAAAGATATTTTGAAATAGATAAATAGTTTGGAAAATTATTTGATATGATGATTGTTTGTGAATGTTATTTGATAGTTAAATAACCGACTATCAATATTGGCCAATGCGCTGATCGTTTTGAAGAGACCGGGATCGGGATTTATTTACTTCGATCCGGTTTGAACGTTTTCGTGAGGAAGACAAGAACTTGGAGTCGAAGATGGAGCATTGAAGTGCAAGGGCTAATCGCTACTAATCTTGAGGGTGATTCCAAAATGGATGTAGTAGGAGTAGTGCCTTCGGTTCCGTTCGAACCCGGAACTGACTTGTATGGATGAATGCTATCAGAACGTCTTCAGGGGGACGATGAGAATTCTAAGTGAGATGTGTTCTAAAAAGGTAACGCTTAGCCTTGAACCTCATCAACCGGGAATGACTGAAAATCAGGGGTCATGCAGCAAGGCTAAGTGGTTAGCACCCAATTAAGGTAAGGTCATCCCTGTCTAGATATTCCTTTTTATTCGGCTTAGTGGGCGGTTGCTGATCCCAACCACGGGGTGATCTTATTCGGGCTATCCAGTAAGGGGTAGTCCGGTCTTGTGTTGTAGGGGAACGGAGGGGTCCTCGGTACACTAGTGCCTAGTCATTAGTTGGAAATCCATTCTCCCTACGTGCCTTTACGGTTTTGTTTGTATACTTATTATGCTGGAATTTAATTAATGTAACTATTTTGGCTATTTGAATAAGTATTTGTATATAGACACTACTATAATATCAGAGGATTTTATAAGAAATGTTTTGGTTATCGTAAGGTAAAAACCCGACATGTTTATTTGTGGCGTAGTCTTACGAGATACCTTTGATTTCAAAGGATTTTGAGAACTTTAATAATCCAATTGAGTTTGTTTTCTCACGCTGGTTTTCCAGACTGACTCGGGTATTGTTTTATTATAATGCTCGGGTCAGACCGAGTATTATAAAATACAGGATATGATGCTGTGGAGCTCAGGAGACGAGCTGGATGGCGAGACGTACTTCCGTACTTGATTATTATTTCGCTGTGTTTGATTAACTGTATAGTCAGTTTTGTGAGGATAGGTTAGGATAACTCTCCAGTTGTGTGATATGAATTTTGTTGTACTCTGATGATGTAATGTATAAACAGATATAATTCTTTTTATTTTAAAGATTAGTCATTTATCTATTATATATTGTTCTGCTGCGTTGGTGAGATTCTGATGTTGTTTCTATTTTCTTCTTCTACCTCCATCTTCTTTAACCCTAATGGTTCGTATTTCCGTTCACTTTGAGTTGATATGATGGAGAATAGTGTTGACTCAAGGGGTACGGGTTTGCGGGTTGTTACATAAGTACTAAGGGATAAAATAGTGGATATTGGTTACGAGTTATTATTTATACGCTATAAGTCGCTGATTATCAATTAAAATCTACTAATTACATATCATTAATTAATTATTAAAAATATTATTAGTTGAAAATTATACATCTTTTGTAAGTACGAGTTGTGTTTATTCTAATAGAGCGTGCATTTTGATGTTTTAGAGTTCGCACCAATGGCCTCTAGGATCTCAATTTATAGCATCACGTCAATTCAACTTGGGCTAATGGACATTGACTTGATTATAAATTATAATAATTGGTTAATTTAAAATTATCAATCATTCATTAATTATAATAATTAATTAATTTAAAATACTTAGTTATAAATTATAAATTAATATATATGAATTTTTAATTATAACAAATTATTAATTATATACTATTAAATATTAGGCATATATATTATTATTCATGCATTATTATTAGAAATTGATTATTTCCTTAAAGGTTTTACAACCTACATGTAAAAGAACTTATAAAAAAGTTGTTATACATTAATATCCATAATGTTTGGATAGGAATCTCACTAAAATGTTTGTTACAACACTCTAGGAATAAAAGTTGTTATAAACCATATTCTACAACTTTTATAAATGATGGTTGTCATAGATTGTAATTTTACAACGTTTTAAATAAAAGTTGTCATAAATCATAACTTTACAATGTTTTTAGAATAGAAGTTGTGATAACTAATTTTTTACAACCTTTTTATGTGTACGTAGTCAAAAAACAGTGTTTTACAACGTTTATATTGCAAAACGTTATAAAAGATGATCTATTACAACTTTCAATATAAAAACGTTGTAATAAAAACGTTGTAAAAAAGCATTTTTGTTGTAGTGTCAAACAGAAAGGATGTCATTACGTATCATATTAAAACACCAATTAAATAAACATCAATGGTAAATCACCCATATGACTATTATTCAATAAACAAAAAAGAAATATCAAAATAGTAATATCAAAATAGATTATTCAAATAAATATAAAATAAACAAAATGGTGCATAATAATAAATCATTCATATCTTATAATTTTATATAACAAAAATTAATACTTAGAATTGGATCATAAATAATAATCATATATTCTAGAGTTAATTAGATAACTAAACTCAAATATAATCTAACATTTTTATGATAAATAACAAATTTCTTATTCTTATGTAGAATTAGTCGATTATTAAATATTTACTAATAACATTAGAAAACTCATTTTAAATTCACACAATAATTTGCAAAGCTAAATATTACATATATGAACTATTTCATAATTTATTATGATTAAATTCAAGTATAAAACATCCAGATTAAGTCAATATACTCATAATCAATTAATTACATTTTCGAAACATGAATTATACTTTATGAAATAACAATTAAGAACCGTTTAAATGTTACAATTGAAATCACATTATCAATTTTCTTGTCATATATTTACATTTTTACGTAGAAAATATTGTGTAAGTATATATTACGGCTTAAGTATTTAAAAAAATGTAAATATACATATATCTATTTCGATCTTATTTTAAAGTAGTCCTCTCTTATATAAGATTGCATATATAAACTTTAGAAGTTTAGAAGTAAGAATTTTGTTAATCACAGCAAAATAAAAATATGACAGTAGTTTTGTAATAGCAATATAATTTGAACTAATCCGACCAAACTCGTGGAAAATTACAAGCTTACATGAAGGTGTATCAATTCACACAAACAAAATTATATACAGTTCAAAGGCAAGTAATCAAGTGGATACATATGAAGGGTCTAGTATACAAATAGGCTAATAAATCCAAAAGTACAATAGGATGCAACAAACCAAATGTGACCACAAACAAATGCAGGCAACTCATGCGCAAATGACTCCCACAACATATGCACGGCAGCTACATATATACATATACACACACACACACATAGATGTCCACACACGTACAAAACACAAGATCCCACATACACATTTACAGTCATGCACACAAAGACAATACCCTTACACGCAAAAGTATACACACAACTCAATACTCTCTCACAAATACAACTATATGAAGAGTTATGAGAATGTTGGTTCCCAGAGTATACGTTTATCTGTTAAAACTGGGTTTCAGGTATAATTACCCATCTCTTGTTTATGCTGTAACCAAGTCGGCCCATTGGGCCTAATGTATCTGCATAAATACATAGCCATGTAACAGTGTTATGTATCAATAAGAAAAGCAATTCATTTTTACAATTCTTTACATTTTATCAGTTTTCTTAGCTTGGTATCAGAGCCACTCTAACCTAGCAGTTAACCAACAAGTGCCCTGCCTACTTTCATCAGAGAATCTTCATCACCTGAAAGTGGTTGCACTGGTGGTGATCTTCTCAGATTCATCATCATTATCGAAGATACCCAATTACCCACTTCTTGAATACAAATTTACAGTTATGTTTCAAGAACTGTAAATCTGCATATCTGTTTTTCTACAACTTATTCAGATCATCACTGCTTTTCCTTTCTGCGCCTCGCCAAGAAAGCATCATCAGAAATAAAGTCATCACCTGATACTTTCTAGCTGTACAGTGTCTGCCAGTCATCAATTCTGCAGTGTTCTTCATCCGGTTATCTTCTTTTCTTATATCTTGATTTGTTAGATCTCATCATGGCCAAAGGCAATGGCAATGAGGGAGCAAGCTCTCCAAACAATTCAAGATCAGATCGAAACAATGATAAAGCCACAAAGTCAGATAATCACAATACAGTCAGATGATTCTAACTATTTAATGTGGAAATTTAAAATTGAAACTACCATAAGAGGTCATGACATCAAGGAATATGTTCTTGGTAGAATTGTTGTTTCACCAAAGTATGTTACAGATAATGAAGGGAAACCGAGTGTGAACAAAGACTACTTGAATCATCAACGACAAGACAGTCTCATCAGTTCATGGCTCTTATCTTCAATTGGTTCAAACAATTTACCATAACTCATAGGATGCAAATCATCACATGAAATTTTGCATTCCATAGAGCAAGCATTTAATACACAGTCAGCTGCAAAAGTTCTACACTGTAAAGGGCAACTAAAAAACTTAAAGAAAGAAGGCATGAACATGAGAGACTACCTAAACAAGATCAAGATTCTATGTGATCAACTTGGTGCAGCAGGACATAAAGTGTCAGAGGCTGAACAGGTATTATCAATATTAAGTGGCTTAGATGATGAATATGATGTTGTTGTTGCCATAATTTCTTCTAAGGAAAGAACTCCTTCTATTGACTATGTGCACTCAATTCTTCTTTCTCATAAAGGAAGAATTGAGCAAAATAAACCAACTATCAATGATTTTACTGCCAATTATGCATCCAAGAATCAAGAAAATGGATACAGTAATAAAAACCAAAGAGGTGGATCATCTAACAGATCCAGAGGTAGAGGAGGCAGGTGGCAGAACAATAATAAGAGGTTGAGGTGCCAAATTTGTGAAAAATTTGGGCATAGTGCAAACAAATGCTATTTCAGGTTTGATCGTAATTTCACACCAAATCAGCAAGGAGCTAGTAATCAAAGAAATTATCAAAGTGCAAATATGGTCAACTTACAGCAAGATGCAAAGAATCATAAAGAAAACACTGCAAAAGTTGAAGACATTTCAGATGATAGTTGGTTCCCAGACTCAGGAGCAACAAACCATGTGACTAGGAACCTTGGAAATCTATATCTTGGCAATCAAGAATATAAAGGTAAGAAAGGTATACATATGGGGAATGGTAAGTCCATAAACATCACTCATATTGGTAATGCGTATATCAATGGTGTTAGGAAACTCTACTTAAATAATTTCCTTAGAGTACCTCTGATTAGAAAGAATTTATTGAGTGTTTCACAATTTGTCAAAGACAATCATGTATATTTTGAATTCTACCTTAATTATTGTCTTGTTAGAGATCTTATAACCAATGAAATTCTCTTACATGGTAAGGAATGTAAGGGACTTTACAAGTTTGATGTCAACAACTCAAGAAATCAAATGCATAGAGATAAGTGGTGTAACAATTCAGAGGTAGCTCAAGCAAACATATGAAAAACCTTTGATAAATGGCATTGTAGATTGGGTCATGTAAATGCAAAAGTTGTAAAACAAGCATTAAGCAGCAATAATATTCCTGTTGAAAATATTTCTCTGCCATATGTATGCACTTTCTGTCAAATGGGTAAAAGTCACAAGCTAGCTTTTACTGATTCTAAACTAAATATTCCAAGGCATTAGAATTAGTTGCTATTGATCTGTGGGGTCCTGCTCCTATCTGTACTGATTATGGGTACAAATATTACATATCCTTTATAGATGCTTACTCAAGATATGTATGGATTTATTTTTTAAAATCAAAATTTGAAGCATACAATGTTGTGACTCAATTTATTAATCTGGCTGAAAGACAAACTGACAGTCAAATGAAAATATTACAAACTGATGGAGGTATAGAATTTTATCCTCTGAAACTTATTTGCAAAGAAAAGGGATTGTTTATAGAACAACATGCCCTTATACTTCTGAGCAAAATGGTCCAATTGAAAGAAAACACAGGCATATTGTAGAAACTGGTTTAACTCTATTAGCTCAGGCTTCCCTACCTTTAAAATTCAGGCCTGATGCATTTTCTACTAGTGTATATTTAATAAATAGACTGTCATCAAAAATCTTAAATTTCAAAAGTCATATGGAGGTTCTATTTGATATAAGACCATATTATCATGAACTAATTTTTTTGGATGTTTGTGTTTTCCTTGTTTAAGACCTTATAATGCTCGTAAGTTATATTTTAGATCATCACCTTGTACATTCTTAGGATATGCAGCAAACAAGAAAGGGTACAAGTGTATAGATAACAATGGAAAATTTTTTATATCGAGACATGTTGTTTTTAATGAATAAAATTTTCCATTCAATGATGTGAATATAAAAACTTCACAGAAGGTGCATAATGAAAGGTTTTCCATACCTTCATTACCTGATCTAGCTATGCAGAATATCAATGAGACAGGTCAAGGTTCACACCAAGATATATCAAACTCTGTTGTGAATGATGATCAAAGAAATGAATCTGACAGCCCCCATCAAAGTGGACATCATAGCAGAAGCTTGTCCGAATCCTGTTAACCAATTGATGATTCAGAACCACCAATTGATCAGCAGGAAGCCTCAACAAGCAACACTGATCAACCTACTACTCAAAAAATTATTCCTAAAAATACTGGTCATCATATGATCACAAGAGCAAAAGGAGGCATATTCATGCCAAAAATATATAATACAGTTGCAGAAAATGATGAACCAAGCACTTATTGTCAAACCATTCAGAATGAAAAATGGAAAGCAGCCATGAATGAAGAATATAAGGCACTGTTAAGGAACAATACATGGGAACTTGTTCCATTACCAAAAGAAAAAAACATCATAGGATGTAAATGGACATACAGATTAAAGGAAGATGCCAATGGTTCAATTTCTAAATACAAGGCAAGATTAGTGGCCAAAGTGTATTCACAACAGAATGGTTTTGATTTTAGTGAAACCTTTTCACCTGTTGTGAAACCAACATCAATCAGGATAATTCTTACAATTGCCTTGCATAGAAATTGGATCATAAGGCAACTTGATGTGAATAATGCATTTTTGAATGGTGTTTTACAGGAAGAAGTTTATATGGAGCAACCACTTGGATTCAAAAAAGACAATTCTCATCAACTTGTATGTAGGTTAAAAAAGGCAATTTATGGGTTGAAGCAAGCACCAAGGGTCTAGTTTGATAAGCTTAAATCAACCATGGTTAAAATGGGATACTCATCAACCAAATCAGACAACTCAATATTTACAAAGTTTGATAATAATGATACTACGTATATACTGATATATGTTGATGATATACTTATTACAGGAAGCAATCAGATGGAAATCAGTAATACCATCAAACAGCTAAATAAAGCATTCTCTATTAAGGATCTTGGAAATTTAAATTATTGCCTGGGAATTGAGGTCAACAGAGAATCAACTTCAACAGTGCATTTAAGTCAAAGAAAATACATTACAGAGATTCTCATAAGAGCCAAAATGGAAAATTCAAATCCTCTACCTACACATATGATTAGTAACCTACATCTATCAAAAGACAAAGGGGAACCAATCTCAAACATCAAGTAATACAGGAGTATAGCGGGAGCTCTACAATATGCACCCATCACAAGACCAGAAATTTCATTCAGTGTAAACAAAGCAAGCCAATTTATGCAAAACCCACTTGATGAACACTGGAAGGCCGTGAAAAGAATACTAAGATATTTAAATGGCACTCCAAATCATGGTCTAACTCTACAATCAAGCAAAATTCTGAATATCACCGCATTTGCATATGCAGACTGGGCAACAGACTTGGATGACCGAAAATCTCAACAGGCTATTGTACTTATTTAGGTCAAAATCCAATTTCATGGTGTTCAAAAAAACAATCAACCATTTCTAGATCAAGCACTAAAGCAGAATACGGGAGTGTAGCTAGTGCCACGGCATAGATTATATGGATTAAATCTCTAATGAGTGAACTAAAAATAAAAGTTCATAATAAAGCTATGATCTGGTGTGATAACATGAGTACCATAGCACTGACAGCTAACCCAGTATTACATTCAAGGACTAAGCACATGGAACTTGATATATATTTTGTCAGAGAAGAAGTAATAAAAGGAAATATTGTTGTAAATCACGTACCAACATCTTACTAGATCGCAGATATTCTTACAAAGCCTCTGTCGAAGATAAACTTTCTTTGACTAAAGAAAGATCCGAAGGTCACTGAACTCAGTAACAATTTTCCAGATACCCAGAAAGCTTAAGCTTAAAGAAATCGCCCTTCTATTGAAGTCAAATCTGAAAGCTGCCGAAGCTAGCCATGTCTATTGAGTCTCTTCAGTAATTTATCACCTTATCGAAGCATCACACTACAAAACTAGATCAAAGACCTAATTTTGCAGTTGCGGCCTCTAAATTTCATCTCGCATAGGGATCAGATGCATCAATCTGAGATCTTTCTCTCAATTTCTCCCAGGATCTGATGTATAATCATCTAAAGTTCGCTACTTTATCACTAATTTGTGAAGATATTCAAGAATTTTGTAGAGCACTGGCTTTGAAGAATAATCACAAACCCTAACATAATCGGGTTTGAGGGGGGGTATGAAGAGTTATAAGAATGTTGGTTCCCAGAGTATACGTTTATCTGTTATAACTGGGTTTCGGGTATAATTACCCATCTCTTGTTTATGTTGTAACCAAGTCAGCCCTTTGGGCCTCATGTATCTGTATAAATACATAGCCATGTAACAGTGTTCTGTATCAATAAGAAAAGCAATTCATTTTTACAATTCTATACATTTTATCAGTTTTCTTAACTAACTGCTTACTCACGCAGTTATGAATAGAAATATTCACTAACCCATGCACTCATCACCAACCCTGACACTCACACAATTAAACTAAATTAAAGAAGAGGCGGTATATACAAAAATGTGCAATAACCAGATGAAAGTTTAAAAGGAGCAAAGAATTTTAAAAAATGAAATACAACAAGTATACTAACTAGGCAGACATCGATAGTAGCACAAGGTGAGAGGCACGACCTGACACCCACTCAAGAATTGATGCTAACACACGGTTACACATAAACACACATAAACATACAGAACACACATATGAATAATGCTGTTTTTTGCAAGTTTAAGCAGGCAGTGAAGGGGATAATAGAACCAAGTTAACACAGACTGGTCAGTAGACAGAAGCTCGTGCAAGAGAAATAAAATTCCAAACCAATTCAATTCAATAAAAAAATCATTGAGCAAATCATTCGCAAGAAAAAGATAAGAGATACATACAAGACATAGGAATTTGTGAGTGGAAACTCACCTAAGCTTTGCATCTTCTTCTCCCCTACTCACGCGCATGCACTATACACATGAAGCTTGCATCACACCAAGACCTGCTTCGCACCTAGATGTACAATGATCCAAAGAACCCTATTTTTAAATTTGGTAACTTATTTTTGATTTATAAAAAATTTCTTCATTTTTAAATGTGAAGAGGGTTAGTTTTGATGGCTTGTGAAGGAAAGTAAAAAATGGTACTGTGAAGTGTGTACGTGAATCCAAAATGAAGAAAGAAAAATATTAGATTTAGGAGATACTAGCTTCAAGGACATGGGCTTAATGATTTGGGCCTTAGAAACTGAATAAGTAAACACACACATACACATATGTTTTGGTTCTCTTTGATTTTCATACCAAAATTTTATTTTATTGAAATAAATACAAGATTGTATTTAAAAATCATCTCTTTTCAAAACCAGTACTATATTTTTAATCTCGTCACTTTTATATAATATTATTTCCCACTTTTCTCTTATTTTAATTTAATTCTCGAACATTTATAATTTAAACTCATTTATTAAATCAATTTCAAAACGTATTCTCTTTTAATACTTAAAAATCCATTTTAATCAGTTAATTACTATTATTACTATTAATTAATTATTGCTTAAAAATTGGGCTATTAAACAATCCCTGAATAAGGAAGTGAATGTATGGTAGTTCACCCTCATTAGATAGTCGACCGACATATAGGGAAGTGGGGCTCGTGCGGTCCTTTGCGGTAGAGATCAGCAGTCCCTAAGCAAGGAAGTGAACACATGATAATTCACCTTCAGTGGATAGCCTTAGTTGCACAGACGGAATTGGCTAAGAAGTCTTTGTTATATTCTTTACAAAATACTTCTAAAACAACCTTATAATTGCGACTCATATACGATAGGCCTGGAGGTTCTCTGCGTTCTAAGTGTTGGATATGTGTGTTCCATCCGAGCGTGAGAAGTAGTAAGTGCCATTTAATTGGATGGTGCTGATGACTTATGGCCCCTCCCAATTTGGGCCAAGTACTCCTTTACTCGGGTTCTTAGTGTTTGTGGACACCCGGCGTAGTACTAGGTTGCCGACAAAGAATTGCCGAAACTTCACTTTAGAGTTGTAGTGCTTGGTTATCTACCTTTTAAGCTTCGATATGGAGTTTGGCTTCAGCTCTTCGTTTTTCAAGGGTGTTGATCCCAAGCTTTAGTAGCTTGTAGTTTAATACAGGCTTGTATGTGAGACGCTATGGCGAGAGGATGTCTATTACGATGGGTAGCACGGCTTCATACCCATAAGAAAGCAAGAAGGGTGTAAGGTCAGTTGAAGTGCAACAGGAGGTATGATAGGACCAGGGATGAGCAGAAGTTCCTTGGTCTAGTTTCCCTTAGCTTAGGGTGAGAGATGGAAGAGACACACTTCTCGATCCCATTTATTGCACAGATGTCTTGGAAGAGGCTGCTCTCGAACCAAGTGCCATTGTCGGTAATAATCTTCTTTAGCAGGCCGAACCGGTAGACGATGTTCTAGATGATGAAGTTCAATATCTTGGGGCGGTAACCCCAGTAAGGGGCTTGGCCTTGACACATTTGGTTTATTAGTCAATGGCAACTGTGACATGGATGTATTTTCCCTTGCTATTTAGCATCTTTCCTATAAAGTTAATTCCCTAAACATTGAACGACAAAGAGGAAGTCACCGTGGTAAGAAGGATAGGAGGGTCTCTAGGAATCATGGAGAACCGTAGGCACCAGTCAAACTTATTGATGAAGTTCATTGAATCCTTGATCATAGTTGGCCAGTAATAGCCTTGTCGAGTGGCCTTCTTCACTAAGTCCTACCCCATGTGCTGTCCTTATAAAATCCTTTATGTTGCTCTTCCGGTATATGATAGTCTTCATCTTCAAACACACACCGCTAAAGTAGTGTTGAGTAGCTTTACTTGTTGAGCTTTTTGTCCATGATTGGATACTAAGGAGCCCAGTTAATGACTTTTCATGCTTCTCTGCCATTGGTTGGTAGTTCTTCATTCTTTAAGTATTTGATTAGAGGAGCCATTCAGTTGTATATGGATGGCGTGCTAATCTCCATTATTGTTGCCTCCGGCTTATAGCAAGGGGAGACTTAGACTTCTAATGGAACCGAAGGAGTGACCTCTCCTAGATTGCTTGCCACCTTGGCCAGCTGATTGGCCTTGGCATTCTTCTCCCAAGTATCTACTCTAGCATGAACTCGGTGAAGGTGCTAAATATTTTCTTGGCTTGTGCTACATACATGGCCAGTGTTTTGTCTTTGACTTGGAAACAATCTCCAATTTGATTGGTGACTAGCGATGACTCGTTGAACACATGGATGGAGTCCATGCATAACTCCTTTGTCATCTTAAGACCGTCCAGGATGATCTCATACTTGGCTTTATTGTTGGTCGCCTTAAAAGTGAGGTAGACTGCAAAATAAAGTTTTCTTCCATCGGGGAACATGGATCACACCAACCCTAGCCCCTTCCTAATTCGATGCCCAGTTCATATGCAAGCGCCAAGTCTGCTGGTTGATGAGAGTCTCTTCTTCATTGTTGTCCATGTTTAAGCATTCAGTAATGAAATTTGTGACAGCTTGGCATTTGATAGAAGTGCAAGGCTGGAAAGAGATGTAATGTTGCCCAAGTTTGACGGACCACTTCAGTAGATAGTCTACTATGTTGGGTCGATTGAGAATTTGCTTCAATGGTTGGTCGATCAAGACTTCAATAGGATGAGCTTGGAAATACAGTCGGAGTTTTTGTTTGTAATGAATAGGCAGAAAGCTTGCTTTTCCAACTGTATGTATCTTCTCGTGAGACCTGAGAATATTTTGTAAACATAGTAGACAACCGTTGAACCTTCTTGTCTTCCTTGATTAAAGCAGCACTGATCGCATGGTCATACACTATAGGTAAAGATATAGGTCCTCTACGTCGATGGGCTTAGATGGTACTAAGGGTGTAGCTAAGTACTACTTCAACTCTTCAAATGATTTGGTGCACTTGTCGCTTCAAGTAAACAAATTTCCATTCTTAATAAGGTCAAAGAAAGGAAGGCATCGGTCTGTGGCCTTGGACACGAATCAACTCAAAGCATCAATAATCCCATTCAGACTTTGCACTAGCTTTATAGTTGCTTGGAATTGCATGTCTTGGATGGCTTGGATTTGGTCAAGGTTTGCTTCAATTCCCCTTATACTCATAACATAGCCAAAGAACATTCCCGATCGGAAGGTAAATGAATAATTCGGAAGGTAAATGAATAATTCCTTGGATTCAACTTCATATTATGCTGACGCATGATGTTGTAAGTCTTGATCAAATTCTATATATAGCCCCAGCCTTCTCTAAGTTTACCATCATATCATACACATATACCTCTATGGACTGGCTGATCTATTTTGAGAACATACGGTTGATGAGCCATTGATAGGTAGCACCCGCATTTTGTAGCACAAATAGCATGGCACAATAGTAATATAAGCCGGCATTGGGGATGAAGTGTGCTGCCATGGGCTATGCATGGTAACCTGATCGTACCCCGAATAAGCGTCTAAGAAGTTGTGGAGCTCATGTCCACTGGTAGCATCTACCAGTTGATTGATGCGAGGTGACTGTTGGAGAAGTCAATGCAAGTTCTCTAAGACCCATTTGTTTTTCTGACTAGTACTAGATTTGCTCCCCAGACCAGATATTCCACCTCCTAAATGAAGCTATTGGCTAATAGCTTCTCCGCCTCTTTTTTTAGAGCTCGGTACCTTTATGGGTTAATTTGTCTGCTCTTTTAGAAGATGAGGGTTGCCTTTGGATTGATGTTCAATGCATGAAAAATGACTCTTGGGTCGATGTTGGTCATGTCGGCGTGCCCCATGTGAAGATGTTTTTTCTTTACTTCAAGAATTTGACTAGTTTGTCTTTTATCTCTGGGCTAGGCTCGGTGCCGATCTGGATGACTTTACAAGGTCGGTGCCATCTACATATATGAATTGGATTGGAGTGGCTAGCCTGCCTTTAATGTTTGAATCTACCATGGTAGGATCAAGCAGGTTAACATCCAGATCAGGGTTGGTTTCTAAGTCGCATTAGTCCAATGTGTAAATCATGCACTCTATGACATCCTCAGTTGAGACAGAAGTCTATGCTCATGTCAAGGGTTAATATTGCCCCCAGCTCTTACATATGAGTCTGTCGACATTGAGAGGATAAGGGTTACTATATTCGATATTCCCTTATGCCAATAGGGTAAAACTTGCTCATTCCAAGTTGTGATTAGGTCTTTTATTCTTTGGGAAGTGGCCAAGAAATGGGATCTATGCCCTTATGATCTTCAATGTAGTGAGCAGTCGTAGCATGAAGCAATGAACTATTAGGCTCAAGGGTTCTCATGGGTGACATACAGCCAGTTTGGTAGCTTCGTTGATTTAGATGATCCCGGCACGAATTAGAGTGCTGATCGACTCGAGGTTACTCTTGGGTGACACACCGTCGGTAGTAGTTTCTTCAAAGTAAAGGATGGTAGTAGGAGTGCTGACTGGCTCAACCACTCTCCTAGGTGACATGTCGTTGATAGCAGTTTCTCTAAGGGCAAGAGTGGTCCCGGCACGAGTGTGAGCACTGATCGGCTTAAGCACTCTACTAGGCAATATGTTGCTGATAGTTATGACTTCATTAGGGGGTCGTCGTTTACACGGGAAGCTATTAAGGTAGATGTCTCCTCTTTAGAGCTATAGGCGGTATCGACATGAACTAAGCGTTGGCTCACTCGAAGATTCTCTTGAGTGACTCATCATTGATTGCTGCAAAGTCTTGTTGAAGTATGAGGATACCCTTCTTTGCTTGCCAAAGGGAGGTCCCGTAATAATCCAAAGCTTTTTGTTGGTTGCCTCAGACTTTGTCGAACCCACTTTGGACTAGAAACTTCATGATGAGCTAATTGTAAGAGACAATTATGTCAAGTTCCACGAGGGTTGGTCATCCTATTATACAATTATATGTAGATGGGTAATCAACCACTACA
The DNA here is from genome assembly GCA_030737815.1 of Allium fistulosum. Classification (NCBI taxonomy): domain Eukaryota; kingdom Viridiplantae; phylum Streptophyta; class Magnoliopsida; order Asparagales; family Amaryllidaceae; genus Allium; species Allium fistulosum. Next base: position 488,338,466 of record CM060901.1, read on the forward strand.
AAGTCACTTGTATCTTTGCAACAAGGGGTTCGTTGCCAAATGTGGTCATGAGAGAGGTCATCCCTATTGGAATAATGCCAATACCCCAAATCATATATAGGCAAGGCGCAAGGGGCGAGGCTGGAGGAAGGAAGTCGAGTCCCTCGAAGACGTGTGAATATGACGTTAAATGAGCTGCCCCCATCCATGAAGGCTTGATGTAGATTTTTATTGGCCACTGCAATGGTGAAAACCATGGGGTTGTGAAAGGGGTAGGAGATGACTTCTCTGTCTTTGACGGTGAAGGTAATAGGCCGATCTACTTCTAGCCTAGGTGCTTTGGACGTGCGGTGCTCTATATAATAAACTTGCTCGGTAGAACCCCCCTTCTTTTTGGTATTGGGACTGTGCTCCCCGATTACTCTCAGACAAATGCGGGCCTTTGAAAATGATCAGAATATCAGTTATGGCCACAACATTGTTACTGAGTTGTTAGGGTTCAGTAGACTGATTATTGCGATCAATTCTCTAGTCAACATGCCACCGAACAAACTCTATGAGTACCCCTTCTTGGATTCGCCTTTCTATCTCATCTTTCAATATATGGCACACATTGGTGGAGTAGCCACTGATTTGATGGAACTCATAGTATTTTCCATGACCATGAGGTTCCTCCCTTCTTCCAGCACTAGTGGTGGATGGTCTTTTGAATTGTACCTGGTACATGATTGTAAGATATATGGATTCCATATCTTGACTCAAGGTGGCATAATTTTCATACATGGGCTATATCAGGTGCCATTTTCTAACACCTCTTGTTATTGTTTTGCTGACCATTACTTTGGTGGTCGGTTGTCTCACTGGGTTTGGCTTTGTTTGAATGTTGGGCTTCATCTTCACTATCTAAATGATCAACGTCATCCATTCTCATGATATCATTCGCCCATTGATAGAAATATTGATGTAGATAGTTGTTTATGTAATTTTTTATACATTATGGACTTATATCTAACCCCAAGCAGAGGGCCACAACTAGGATGTTCATATCGACACCCCTAGTCCAGTGGACTCTTTGTTGAAGTGATTTACATACTACCAAAGATTCTCGGTCAGCCCTTACATGATGTTTCCTAACTCACTAGCAATCATGACATGGGTCTTGGAAGTAAAGAACCTGGTTTTGAAATTTTTGTAGAGTTGGGCCTGGAGTGGATGCTTCTCAGTTGCAAATGTAAGAACCAATGTGAGATTGGTCTAGTAAGAGTGGGTGCGAAGAGTAGACACTTTGCGGAGCCAAAAAGCTGGTAGGCTTGGGTGATGGAGTTGAAGGCAGTGGTGTCATTTGATGGGTCAACACTCCTATCATATTTTTCAATATGGGGATGACATACCGCTGGTGGATGTATGCGTTGATGATTTACTCAGAAAATGGTTTCCTATTCTCGTCGTCATATAGAGCTTTGCCATAGCATTTTGAGCTTGCATTCTATTGAGTTGCTAAAGAAAATGATTCATTTCCTCCCAAAGGCTAGCATCTGCTTACTGCAAGAGGGTTCGGTCTACTACTGACACTTGGCTTAGCCGGCGTCTCTGTGGATTCAGATACCAACGGTGACCTAGAGATAGGGACCTCCTCTCCCTACACACATAGGGAAACCATGAATGACCAGCCCGCCCCTCTCTTGATTTAGACTTGGCCATTCCCCTACGAGATAGGGAGTGGACCAAGGAGGCCTGTGGATCTTTGTCGATTGCATGAGCACCACCACTAAGACGCTCGAACCTTAAGTCTCGAGCTTCATCTGTTGCCTGAAGGCATTCAAAAGTTGATGCCTGTTCCACTAAAGGAGAAAGAAAAATGTCTTGGTTTCCTATGCACTGCCAATTCTGGATTAATCTCAATAACGTGACTTGACTTGTGCACGACATACTCTCTCCTATTGTGCATAGGAGCTACCCTGATCGGGGTTTCAAGCACCACCCCCTCTTAGGTTGTATTAACAAGGTTATAAGCACTGGGAAAGGCATGCTAGATAGAAGTATAACCAAACACTGGAGGGGGTGAAGGATCCAAGTTCACATTCGTTTGAGCATCTGATCTTGTCCTTAGATGTTTCACCTTACGGGTTAAAGTTCCCACATTGGTTAAGCCTTGAAGCACACTTCATCGTATATCGTTGTTGAGTCCAAGGGTGAGACTAGTGGTTCTAGCAATAGTGTTATTGTTAGTCTCATGATCATTAGAGTAGATAACTTCGTTCTCACCATTAGGATTTGACATGGTGCAAAACATGGAAAGAGTGTGTAGAGAATAAAAGGTGAAGAAATGTGAGAACTTTTATGGGAGACCTGCTTATAGTGTTAAAATATTGACTATAAATTTAGCCAACCTGGAAAGTAGACTAATGCATCTGTATGAGCAAAGATTACTTACTAATACTAGGCTTAAAAGTATAAAATGAGGAGTTAAGTAGCAAATAATGTAAATGACACAAGATATAGAGTGGTTCAACAAAAACTCACCAACCTCCACTATAAAGTTCTCCTATTATGTTTGTCTCTTTCGATTACAAGGAATTACAAGAGAATAATAAGAAATTTGGCACCTAAGCTTACAATGGCACTAAACTCGGGAGCTTATGAGGAGTTGCTTGTTGTGAATGAGAATTGTTAGCTTTGATGTTGTATAGCAAGTACTTTCACTGAGAGCGTGATTCTCAAGCCGTTTGGATCCATCATCTACTGTTGGATTGCTTAAATCCAAGAGATAGATCCAATTTCTTTGTTCTTTACTCTTTTAAACTACTCATATTTATAGAAAATCTACTAGAAGCTATTCAAAATGGCCCCTTGAAGAGATCGATCCACCACTTCAAGAGCTACTGAGGACACCAAGAATGTCGATTCCCAACATGTTGAGGAGGTAGCACAGCCAACCGCCACCGAGAGTCAGAACCCGACAAATGTGATTGCTAGGGTTAAGATGGACCGTATGATGAAACAGATAAATGATATGATGCAAGAGAACCGTGATGAGTTGAATCGACAAATGTAGTAGAGTTTGGATTTATTGAATCAATTGACTACTAACTGTAGGAGAAGAAGGAGGAACTTAAAACCTTCTAGTTCAGAATTTGACAGTTCCTCGTCATCGAAGCAAAGGCAGAGGGAAAGAAAGCAGAAGATGGTTAGAAAAGAGGCTGGAATGTCGAAATAGAGATTAGAACCAAATTGTGATAGATTTATGGATCCGTATCAATCCATCAAGAAGGATCGATACTGAACCATTAAATGTTGGTTTGGACGGTTGACTTCAGAATGATGGAGCTGGTTTGGCTTCTGGGCATGCTGTGGATGGCCATAATGTTGAAGATCAGGCGGCCACTATGGATCCACCATGAAGGAACTATGCACACAAAACTGTTGAATGAACGATTCTCCCAGATTCAGGGGAACCCAGGTATCATGAAATTTATCGAGAGCATTTGCCAGGCCAAACATTCATGGCAGATCATGATTACTATAGTTCGGTAGATCTAGTAGAGCCGAATCTGGCTGATATGGCGAGGATACTTGTGAGTAATAATTAACATCAGAGCAATGATGATTGGGGTTCCTCTCCGAGCCAGAATCCATTCACGAGGAGATCCTACGCGAGGAATACCTAAGGAGGTTTGTGATGTCAACGATGTCATTGTACAGTGAGAAAACGGATCCGAAGCAACATCTAATGAAATATAATTGGCACATGGATTCTGCTAGAGCCACTGATGCAGTGAGATGTCGTTGTTTCCCAATTTTCCTGGAAGTAGTGGCGACGATGTGGTTCACCCGACTACCCTGAGATCTATATCATCTTTTGAGTAATTAGCATGGAAATTCAATGAGCAATTCCTTGTACACACCACCTATTCGAAGGATGTCATGACACTATCCAACCTCTTCCACGAGATGGGAGAGTCTTTGAAATATTTCTTGCACAGGTTCAATACCGCAATGACTGCAGTAGCAACGCTCGAGAAGATATTATTTTGATGGAATTAATTAGGGGGATCCATCCCGATATTGATTTCGGTAGGTGGCTGATGATGAAACCCCCACTGATAATGCATGTGTTCTATAAAAAGGTGACTCGGTTCTTGCGCTTGGAAGAAGCAAGCACTACCGCCAAGAAAACCAATGTCGGGCAGTCGGCAGAGGTGATACAGAGCAACATCGTTGTGAAGCAATCTGGAGGGAATTCCGGCAATGTGGATGTGAATATGGAGAATAAAAGGGGTGGAAGGACCAGGAGCTATACTGGGGCTAAAGATAAGAAATCGGATTCAAGGAGACGTCCTAGAATCTTGAAATATGATAATGCACCCCATTGAACAATTTGATTGAGAACATATACCTAGCTACTTAGGGCACCGAGTAATACAGGAAGCCGACTTCGAGGAAGTCGATAGAGAAAGAGAAAATGTCAAGCAAGTTTTGTTGATTTCATGAAACACACGGTCACAACACGAACGAATACAAGCATTTGCGTAATGTGATCAAGGATTTAATTCGAACAAAATGCTACAACAGTTTGTGAAAGCCTCGCGGGATGGTGGGCAGGGAATTTCAAACCCGCAACAAGGGCAAGCCGGGCCTGGTGTTGATGAGCCCAGGCGAGTTGAGAAACGTTTAGTGATTAATACTATCATTGGTGGACCGCATCTAGTTGAGAAGAGTTGGAACAAGATAGAGAGGTATGTGAATCCATTGAAACATGTAGTAAATGAGAGCCACTTTGCCATCGAAGACGGTGCTCCTGCAAAGTAACTCAGAACTATAACAGATGACATTATATTTAGAAATAGAGATGTTAAGGGGGTAGAGGCCCCAACTATCGATCCATTGGTGATTTCAACCATGATTGGCCCCATGATTGTGAGAAAGGTGCTAGTCGACCGTGGGATCTCAGTCAACATTTTGTTTAAGAAAACCTACAACCATATGATTCTTGTGACGCCCCACCCCGAGACCCACACTAACAAAAGATATTACAAAGTAATATCTTCTGCTAGTGCAAGGAATATGGCTGGTTAGGAGAGACCATCTGTGAATTTTACTTTAAGTGAGCATCGATACGTCAATTAATATGCTATGTATTTTTCTATCATAAGTGAAATCAACGTACGCGATCCAGGCTTAAAAAAACTACGGTGGTTAAAATAGTAATCCAAAATAATATACGATAAATATAAATCACTCGATCATAGAATATACATAGCGGAATACAAATAGATACAGGATGATCAAACCGAATAGGTACATAAAGTCGACTTACAAAATTGTGGTCATTATGAACCATAGAATACACAAGTACTACACCCCATAGGTATAATTATGTACAACAAATGAGTATAAACTTGATATAAGATACAACACTACAAGAATATGTACACATATACAAGATGAAAGTAAGATGAAAGATAACTAGATAGCTGGAGTGAAATCCTCTCTAGAAATATCAAACTGGAGCACCTGAAATATCTTGATCTGATTCGAGTATTATAAAATATTATACGGGTCAGTCTAGACTATAATGAATGAGTTAGCAAGGAAAATAATAGATAACATGATCTAGAACTCAAATATAGCCATCAATTCTTGGGGAAGTATACTGGGCAAATCTTTATACACTCTGAGATTCAATAAAAGCAGAATCCCCTCTGGTGAATAAATAGGACTTGGGGTATAGCTTTTAATACTTCGCCACAGAAATAAGACTCCCCCTTCTCACTACCGAAATGAAAAAGCAGGTATCGACAAATATCAAGCATACTTCAATAACTTCAAGAATGAAATCACCAAATATCAAAACTCAAGATAGCTTCTACAAGCAAAATCCCTGAAACTATTTGGTGATAACACAATACTTAGAATCTAGAAATCATAAATAGAAATCCAAAAATCTCATAAACAAGAAAAAGGAGCCAAACTCCAAGATTGGTAAATAAATTCACCTGCATGCATGTAACTCCAAGATAGACATTTATGTCTATAAACTCCAAGATGGGTATAATTCCCATAATAACTCCAAGATGGGCGAGAGCCTATAAAACTCCAAGGTAGGTGCGAGACCTATAAACTCCAAAATAGGAACAAGTCCTATAAACTACATTATAGGTACAAGACCTATAAAAACTCCAAGATAGGTACAAGACCTATAGAACTCCATGGGTGAGTCATATCACTTTAATTAAGGATATTTAGTCAATTTTAAAATATTTAAATAATTGTTTTATAAGAGAAATAATTAATTTTAAATGATCAGAAATTTATTTTTAAGTTTTGATTTCATAAATAAATAGTTTGATTAAAAACTGAAAATATGACTGGAAATCGGATTACGGATTTACAACGGTTGACGAATTAAAATTATTTTAAGTTGTAGAAACCTTGTTTGAACATGCATGCACATGCATATACATGCACAAATACATATAAATGTGAAACACAATTAGTCAAATCAAAGCCAAAAGAAATATCTAAACATATATACATATAAATAAATATATAATGGAATGAGTGTTTTGATCTACAAAGCTGTAAAATCACTATTCACCAACAATTTACCAACTGAATTTGGCAATTTTTGAATAAATGATTTAAACTTGGATTTCACCTCCCGAATCTTTTGGATATGTTTTCCAAATAACCATACAAGTATTTTAAAGGTTTAGAGTTGATCAAATAACTTGACCACCTTATGGGTGACAAAGAGGTAGTCTCTAGGCTGGAGTTTAGAAAACTAGTTGCCTACTCCCCTAGCTATCCGGACAGGTCCGACGGAGGGGATAGTTAATTTGATTTACTCGGACCGCATTTTTCTTAAGATAAAAGAAAAGAGATTGGGAGGGTTTTTTTCAAAAGTTAAACAAGATTTCAAATAGAATTTTGATGGTAAAGAGAACTTTCTAGTTAAACTCTATATTAAATTCTGAGGAGGGAACCCATACTATCCGTGTGAACGTATAAGGTGATTTCACCATTACTCGACGAATACTACAGGTTGAATATGGAAATTAGCATTGAGTACAATTAATCTAAAATCTATGAATCGTTTTTACTCGGTACTAATTGGTTTAGTTATACAGTAAACGATGTCTTAAATAATATTGTTTTTATCCCATTAAAAGGTATGTTTTGGAAATAATTAATCTCCTTTTAGATTGATATTATATAAATACTAGAAGATGGAAATATTTTTCCTAAGTAATTTAAAGGAAATGACTTGGTACTTTCAAAGTTAAAAAGAGGTTTAATAAATCTATATATACACCAAGAAGAAAGGGTTTAAAATATATCTCTAAAGATATGTTATTGGACATAAAGATATTAATTGATTGAATGATGATCACCAATCACGCACACACTTAACATATTTTCTATCGATAATTGGTTTGGAGAAACCGGGATCAGATTAGGGTGATTCCTATCCGAAAATCACTTCGAATCAATATACACATTCGAAAGTGAAGACATGTTAAAGACAATGATTTTAAAGATGGAGATCTTCATAATGTAGGGTTGCTTGCCACTAGCCTCGTGATTCCCATATTATATACATATGGTGGCAGTAATACCTTCATTTTGAAATCTTCAATGCAAGGATTGCTCGCTACTAATATTAGGGGTGATTCCCAAACAGGATGTAGTAGGAGTACCTTTGGTTTGTCCTGTTCTTGGACAACTTGTATGGACTAATGTCTGACATTGCATTTCTAAGACCACGTATATTGGTTTTTACAAACGTACATCTGTTTGGTGGTGTAGGAGGTAACCCCTCTTATACTTAACACCCCTCCCTGAGGCGTATGAACTCGAGGGTTGTACTTTTATGGAAACCAATTAGTGTATCATCGGAAATGGCAATGTGGCATTTAAAATGGGATTTTCTATTTTGAGAAAGGTAAAACATTTTAAGCCTCACACATCGGTAATGGAAAAAACAAGGTAGATGTGGCAGGGTTATGTAGGTCACACCCATTAGGATATGATCATCACCTTTCTAGATTTTCCTCTATATATCGGGTTAGTTGTGTATGTTGTGGGCACGGATAGATCGTGAATGACTGGTGTGATGACATATTATGTACTATCTATGGTAGAGGTAGGTCGGTTCTGTGTGGGTAGAGGGCATCAGGATTGTGCCTTGGTACATTCCTCTAGAGATGTATTGTACGGAAGGTAGTCCCTTCCCTTGTCATTGTTGGAATCCATTCTCTGATATATGTTTTTAACGGACTTGATGTATACCTAAATATGCCGTTGAATTTAACAAATGTAATAATTCCAGTTATTTTAGTATGTTATTTGTTAGGATTTTCAAAGCAATGTCATTAGAAATGATATCAAATGATTTGATAAAAATGTTTTAGTTTTCAAAAGGTAAAAACCAGTCTGTATTTATGTGCGATGTGGTTTTATGAGATACTCTTCTTTCCAAAGGTTTTTTTGACATTAAAGTTGATCTATGACACTGTCATATATATTAATAGTTCATATCAAATATTGGTTAACCAAGCCTGATCCGGGTACTTTAATAGTCGAGTCAGATTCGAGTAGTTTCAGGATTAGTTGAAGATGATTGGAGTTTCCAAAGGAGAGCTGGGGATCTTCATCAATGTATGGACGTGGTATACTTTTTAGTTGTGTGTGTTACTTTTCAGCATTTGTAAGGACAGATATTTATAACTATCCAGGTTGAGCTTAGGGTAGGCTCTGGTATATGCATATAAAAGTTTTTCCGCTATAAAGATTATTTAAATAATATATGTTATTCCATTCGTGTGAGATTCTATTCTATCTTCCTTTTCTTTTTACCCTTAACCATCAGCCTTTTTGTTCAATTTGATTTGGACATGTGTGGTTTATTGTCAACATAAACTGTATGGAAGTGCGGGTCATAATTTATCCAAAGGAATCACTTTTCAAATTTTGATATATGTCAACATAAATGGTAAAATATATCATATAAAATGTAGGGAAGTGCGGGAAAATGTAATAGTTCGAATTATGATATATGTCAACATAAACGGTAAAATATACGTCGAATTTACCCAAAGGAATCACTTTTCCTTACGAATTATAATGGTATATACAGCATTGTTAACTTCTTTAAAAATGTATAAAAATGGTTTATAAATGTTTTATAAACATTAAAAATTATTTCGGCAAAGTTTGAAAAAGACTTGAAAATTGAGTCAAAATAAGCGCGTTGCGTAACGGCAGTTCAGGATTTCGCGCCTTAAAAAGTTAAATCCATGTTTAGAATGGAATATGATCAGGATTCTTTGGAATAAGAATTTTTCAAAACTTTATAACTATAGTTTTCAAATAGGAAAGAAAATTCAAGATTTCATTTAGTAAAGTTTGAAATATGTTCAAATCAAGTTTTCAAAATCGTCGCGTTTTGGTAGTTCGAAAACTATTGGTTTCAACACTTTAAAAATGGATATTTTTAATCTTTAAAAATATGAAATAAATTTCATAAATATGTTAAAATGTTTTAAAAGGGATTTGATCATAAAAATGAAAATAAATATATAATGGAATAAGTTTTTTGATCTACAAAGCTATAAAATCAGTACTCACCAACAATTTACCAACTGAATTTGGCAATTTTTGAATAAATGATTTAAACATGGATTTCACCTCCCGGATCTTTTGGAAATGTTTTCCAAATAACCATACAAGTATTTTGAAGGTTTAAAGTCGATCAAATAACATGACCGCCTTATGGGTGATAGAGTGGTAGTCTCTAGGCTGGAGTTTGAGAAACCTGTTGCTTGCTGCCCCTAGATATCCGGATTGGCCCGATGGAGGAGATAGTTAATTTGATTTACTCAGATCGCATTTTTCCTAAGATAAAAGAAAAGAGATTAGGAGTTTTTTTCAAAAGTTAAACAAAATTCAAAATAGAATTTTGATGGTAAAGAGAACGTTCTAATTAAACTCTGTATTAAATTCCGAGGAGGGAACCCATACTATCCGTGTGAACTTAAAAGGTGATTTCAGGTTGAATATGGAAATTAGTATTGAGTATAATTAATCTAAAATCTATGAATCCTTTTTACTCGGTACTAATTGGTTTGGGTATACAGTAAACGATGTCTTAAACAACATTATTTTAACCCATTAAAAGATATGCTTTGAAAATAAGTAATCTCCATTTAGATTGAAATTATACCAATAATAGAAGATGGAAATATTTTTCCTAAGTAATTTAGAGGAAATGATTTGGTATTTCCAAAATTAAAAAGGAGGTTTAATAAATCTGTATAAACCAAGAAGAAATGGCTTAAATATAACTCTAAAGATATTTTATTGGATATAAAGAATTAATTGATTGAATGATGATCACCAATCACACACACACTTAACATCTTTTCTATCGATAATTGATTTGGAGAAATCTAGATTGGATTTGGGTGATTGCTATTCGAAAAACCACTTCGAACCAATATACACTTTCGAAAGTGAAGACATGTGGAAGATAATGATTCTGAAGACAAAGACCTTGGCTACTTGCAACTAACCTCGTGATTCTCAAATTATATACATATGATGGCAGTAGTATCTTCATTTTGAAATCTTTAATGCAAGGACTGCTCGCTTGTAAAGACCCAAAATTTTGATCATTTAAAAATAATAAATTTAACATAAATTATTGAATAAAAATGGTTAGAAACTGTAACGACCCGGGATTTTTGACATCTCGAGTTTTGAATATTAATTTTAATATTCAATAATACAGTATTTTAATCAAATAAAAATCCCCGTTAAATAACAATTTATAACAATATACAGTTTTCAAACCAAAATAATATTTGAATTTCCAGATTTTTATTTATGAAATAGGAAATTGATTTAATTGGAATTTCTTATATATATATATATTCAGAACAATAGAATTTATATAGTGAATATTAGGCTCAGGTCTCTAATAAGTTTCAAAATACACAAAAACCCCAGTAAAAAAAAGTATGTAAATTAGGTCCCTAGAATTAAGTTACTAAGTAATTGCATATAGCTATGCAATTATTCACTGAATAATTGTAGACATTTATGCAATTATATCCAAAAGTTGCATAAATTTATGCAATTTTTTCGGTGAATAATTACAGAATTTTCCGCAAATATTTGAAAAAATTGCGGAAATTTCCATAATTTTTCAGTGAATAATTGTGGAAATGTTTGTAATTTTTTGATATAATTGCATAAATGTCTGCAATTTTGCACTGAATAATTGCATAAGTGTATGCCATTATTCGGTAACTTAATTCTAGGGACCTAATTTATAAACTTTTTTTACTGGGGTTTTTGTGTATTTTGAAACTTATTAGGGACCTGTGCCAAACTGTCCCATTTATATATATATATATATATATATATAAATTGAAAACAAATTCAGTTCAGATAGATACAGATGAATAAGAAGAATACATTATTAATTGAAATGATATGATTTATGGAAAATACTGTGTATTATAAATAGAAAGAGTTTAAAATTTGATTTTTCTTATATATATGAATATATACATATCAGTTGAGAAGAGTGCAATATTTATAAATTAAATAAGCTAGTGGGTTAAAAACAATATATGTAATATATATATATATATGTGGACTAATAAATATAGTTATTAAGAATTATATATATTTATATATATAAATTCAAAAAGGAAATATATAGTACTTATAAAACAAATAATATTGCATTATGAAAATATGTAGTGGTAAGTGAAATATATGTATATATATGAATGAACTAGAATAATATAGTTTATTAAAAAGTAATGTATATTTTTATACATATGGAAATACATGATATATAATCATTTTTAAATCATTTTGATAAGAAAGCTTTTACAAAATCATGTTTTAGTAAAAATGTTATTTTTATAAAGATAGTATAACAAAATCTTCTTTTTGTTTTGAATTATACATTTTAAATATAAAAAGAAGTATAAAACTAAATGCTATTTAAAATAGAAAGGCTTGTAAAAGTCTTGGGTTATATATATCAATAGAAATATATATATATATATATATAGGAATGAAGACTTGAAGTTGTTTTAAAACCATTTTATATCTCTTGTTTTCAAAACAGGTATATATATATGTATGTATGTATGAAAGCATGTAAAAATCAAGTAAAAAGTAAATCATGAAAAAGTAAGACAAAATTACAAAGCAATAATGTATGTTTTGCTTGGTAAAAGAATGAAAGAAAAGATAAACATATGTATATAAAACATAAAGATGATCAAATCAAAAGGTTAAATTAGTAAAAAGATAAAGTCAAAATTTTAAGTTGAAGACAAAGCAAAGCCTGTAGAAAACCAGACAGGTAAAAATAGAAAGATAGAGAATGAAAAAAAAAAATCTTGATACATAAGCTTGCCTGGCCAAAAGAGGCAAAGAACAAAACAATGGTTTTAAGTTCTTTTCAGCTTCTTTTCAAATTGCAAATCTAAAGCCACCTAAAAATTTCAATCAATCCATCAAATTCTTGTACAACATATCTAATCACTTTTGAGCCAAAAACCTATTCAATTTCATACCATCCCACGTCCAGACCTGTGTTTATATATATTGGTTGTATGTGTGTTTATGCTCAGTTTTGAAAAGCCTGTAAACAAAGGAAAATAAAACCCTATAAAACTCAACTCTGTAAAAGGGGAATAAAGAAGAAAAAATAGCCTTCTGTTCAAGTCCAAAGCAAGGCAAGGGTTTCAAGTGCAGATTAAATACTAGGATTCAACTGGAAGACTTCGAAAGATTGCAAACATGTTATGTTGTTATATTTGTACGGACACCTATTTATTTTTCTGATAAATTATATTGGCAATACGGTGTTGAATTGATTGATGTAGGTAACAATATCCATTATTCTGGACTGTTATGAAATTGAATGGTAACTTGATTAAGTACCATTGGAATAAATAAGCTTTCTTTTCCGATTTGGGGTTGACTTTGAACCAGAATTTGTTTAAAAATGATTATTATTTATTAATGATATTTTCAAAGCTAATTGGTAAATATTTCGAGAATGATTTAAGTAATTATTTTATTACTCTTACAAAGTATTTAAATAAAAGTATTAATTATTGTTCCAAAGCCATTTAATTATTTAAATTGTTTAAAGTATATTAATTTTTAATTAAAGTTATTTTATAGGGATTGTTTAAAGTAAATTATTGCTTAAGGGTTAATTAATATTAAAGCATATTTATTCCAAATATAAATTTATTAAATATTAATAATGTTTTAAATAATATATTATATAGTAAACTTTTATAAAAGAGTACATTACTTAATTAGAACTTGGAAAGATTATATTGAAGACCTTATAAGTATTAATTTGGTAAAATTATTAAACAAAGTTTTCGGAAAGTAATGGTATACTATCATGGCGTAATCGGAGGCAGTGAGTGCCTGCAGTTAAGTTTTGGGTTTCTTTGGGATAGAGACATAACCATTGAGCTGTGAATCCATGGTTGATACCGTAGTGGTGTTTTCCCAGATTTATTTTAAAGGGTTTCAAACATTTTAAAAAATGAATGGTTTCATGAATATACTTATCCGGTGAGATAAGCATATGCTGTTTGGTTTAAGTAATTTGAATTTATCGAAATTTAAATTAATAAGGCTTAATGTTTTCAATGGGAAATGAAACCTTTGATTGGATGGCTGTATATTGATAGTTAAATAACCGACTATCAAATCTGGACCCAAAAACATAACTTGGGAATATCTAGAAGAAACACGGGAATTATGTGGTACAGTTACCGTTCAAGGTGCTATACTGTACGTATAAACTCGTTTCATTCTTCTGGGACGATGATAAGGAAATCTGTCCACTAAATGGTTAGGACGTGATCTTCGATCATATTTTTGTCTGTATATTCCTAAAGAACCGGGGTTGAGTTTACCGGAAATATTGAACAATGTTTTGAAGAGACTGGGATCGGATAAGTTATCTAAAAACCACTTCGATTCAACGAGTACATTTTCGAATGAAGGCAAGAGCATGGAGTCAAAGATAGAGCATTGAAGTGCAAGGGCTAATCGCTACTAATCCTGAGGATGATTCCAAAACGGATGTAGTAGGAATAGTGCCTTCGGTTCCATTCGGACCTAGAACGGACTTGTATGGACGAATGCTATCAATACACTGTCATTGGAGGACAATGAGCATTCTAAGTGAAAGTTCCTTAAAAAAGGTAACCGTAGCCTCAAAGCCTCATCAACCGGGAATGACTGAAAATCAGGGGAGATGCAGCAACGCAAAGTGGGTTGCACCCAAGTAGGGTATGTTTATCACCTTTCTAGATAACCTCGGATACCTTTTTATCACTATGATACTTGGAAGGAGCTCAAAGAGGGTGGGAACACCCGGGATGATAGCATATTCGGTCTATCCAGGTTAGGGATAGTCCGGTCTTGTATTGCAGGGGATCCCGTCGTGGTCCTCGGTACGATGTTTCTAGACATGTACTGTGACAGGTGGTACCCAATGCCTAGTCATTCGTATGGAATCCATTCTCCAATACATGCCTCTACGGTTTTGGTTGTAGAACCTAGTATGCTGGAATTTAATTAATGTAACAATTTCAGCTATTTGAATAAGTATTTGTACCTAGACACTATTATAATATCATCGGATTTTCTATACAAGTGTTTTGATTACCGTAAGGGAAAAACCCATCGTGTTTATGTGTGGCGTGGTCTTACGAGATACCTTTGATTTAAAAAGGATTTTTGAAAGTTATAACGAATAAAATTCCTTATGATTTAAATTCTCATGCTGGTTTTACCAGACTGACCCGGGCGTGGTTTTTCCTATATGCTCGGGTCAGATCGAGCATATTTCCAGGTCTAGCTGGAAGGAGTGGAGCTTCAGGAGAGGAGCTGGAGATCCAGAATCGTATTCATGTAGATGATTATATTCCCTTGCATTTAGTTGTGTATATCAGCAAATTGTAAGGACAGGTTGTTATAACTGTCCGTGTTGAGTAGGTTGTATACTCTGATTGAAGTCTGTATAAGTTAAGTTACAGTTTTGTTTTTATGTAAAGACTGGTTCTATATTATAAATTATTCGTTCCGTTGTGAGATTCTGTATTGTTCTATTTTCTTTCTATCTCCTTTCTACTTTCTTTTCTTACTATCCGCTTTTCTGTTCAATTTGGACTCGGCAAGTGTGGTAAAGTGTCAGTTCGAACTGTACGGAAAAAGTGGGTCGTGGCATCGTGGTATCAGAGCTTAGGTTGAGCGAATACCAAGGCTTTGGTGGGGTTACTCATTAGAGATAGGGTCAGTAGTACCCTAGAATGAGTCTGCGTGTGTATATATACGAGAGCGCGTATTTGTTAGTGATATAAAAAGGTTTTTATATTGTGTTAATTGATCTGTTGAGTGGCATATGGATTCTGGTCAATACGAGTAGCAAACGTTATTGATAGGGAAACACTTGAAAAAGGCCAATGGATACAATATTATTTTAAGTGGGTAAAGGAAAATAATTTTACCCAGAATATATTCTATATATTAAAGGCATGACTTTCAAAATATGGTATTTTGAGGTGTTGTTTTGACAAGTGATGATAATATTTTATCATCTAGGAATTGAGTGGTCATAGCAGTTAGCTTTGAGTATCCATTATTGCCGATCCTTTTGACTTGAGTATTTCCTTCGTGATCCGAGTCCTGTAAGGTAGGAACTTTGGAAAATTTGGATTTTTAGTAAATTTTGTTTACTAAAGGAATTTGGAATATTTTAGGAAGATTTTTCATAAATAAAAGCTAATTTTATAATAATTGATTTATAAAAGGGATATTTGAGAATTTAAAACTCCGGTGATTTCGAAAAGTTGGTTTAAAACAAATATTTGGGG